>NHNU01000008.1:306259-1591753 GCA_002785985.1 Microcyclosporella mali
CGGTGGTGGTAATGGTGGTACAGAGTCTGTGGCTGTGAATTTCTCATGCTCCAACGACGCGCTCTCGTCTCCATTCTGCTCAATCTCTGCAGGTTCATGCACCGCGATCGAAGGGGCACTCTCGTCTCCATGTTGGCCGATGCTTTCATGGTCGTGCTTTTCGAGCGCTTTCATCATGTCCTCCAGATCATTCCCAATTTCCATCTTGTTATAGAGGCCCAGCTCGGATGCGCGCACTTCGCGCAGAGCTCTCCAGGTGGCGTTTTGGATTGCGTTTTCAATGCCGGTTCTCTCGTCGTCATCGGCCATTTCAAGATCCAGTTTGTCGGTCTTGACTGTGTCGAGGAGCTGCTGAATCGCTGGTGCTGTGAAGCGAGATGTGATCCTGAGGCTCTCGAGGCCTCCACCATTGCCTTCATCTAAGAAATGGAGCTCCATTGCGGACATCGGCTTGTCAGGAACACGGCGCGGACGAGTGGCTTCCCGAGCCCCTTGACGCGCAGCAAGCTCAACCTCAGTCTCGACTGGGCCTCTCACGATTGAGGGGCAACTTTCCACCTTCCATCGAATCCAGTTCTTGTCTCGAGCGAGCACCGTCTCGACCATTCGATGGTACTGCCTGCCTTCTCCAGTTGAGCTCAAGTACGAAGTGATTGATGATCGAGTCGATGTAGCCCATTTAGTGTCCTCTTCGTTGAGAGTATAGGCGTAAAGCATGGATTTATTAGGGGTCGACAGCTCCGACAGTCGCTTCTTCGCTCTCTCGGTCAGGGAAAGAAGAAAGTCCAGTAGAATCAGAGCTTGGACAAGGATGTGTCGCTGAAAAGCAAGATCGCTGAGCTCCAGATCGAACAGATCACGGCTGGTGAGATATTTTGGGTTGTAGTTGTCCACGTGGCTACCGTCGTCGCCATCTACACCATCAAGGCCAAGCTTTCGTTTCGTACCACGCTTGTCCTCATCTCTAGCTTTGGTCTGGATTACCGTTGGAGTCTTCTTGAACTTGGCGACTGTACTTGCAAGGCCTTTCTTGAATGTGGCGAAATGCGCAGCGTCGAAAAGTCTCGTCGGATCTGAAAAGTCCTGCTGCAGCTTCCAAAATATTGGATAAAGCTGACTATTCGACAGCACTTCTTCCTCTGGAGATTTCTTTGGTGGATGCTTGATCAAAACGGCTTTGCTTCCAGGTTTGGCCGGCGCTGTGGGGACGAGAGTCTCTTGCTTCGGTGGCACCTCTGGTATAAGATCGACATCCATCTGGCTTTCAGATGCCAGCTCCGCTTGCATTTCAACATCGTCGAATTTAGTTGTATTCTCGGTGTGGAACTCGCCACGAAGGTTCACGGAGCTCTTATCCCCAAGTGGAAAGGTCTGGAAGAGAAAGAAGAAGACTCGACCACAGAAGATGGCATCCTCAGCTCGACTCAAACGTCTTAACAATTCGTTGCATGATCGGAGAAAGATGAGATGCTTCTTGTTGAATTCCTTCTGGGCCAACCTGTCCCGCCGCGAATCCAGGTAGTCGAAGACCTTTTTGCAGCCGTCTGTGGTCTGGCTGTCCAACAGCTCCTCCAAAAGATAGCACACCAGCTCGCATGCGCACTTCTCGCTGTCACCGCACATGAGGACCAAGTCGAGCAAATTCCATACCTCGATAAAGTCAGGCTGGTTGATGTCAATTGAGGTTATCAATGAGTAAAAGATCTCTTTCGCCGCCGTTTCCATGATTGAGAATTTATATGACTGGTCAATCTGCTCTCCAAAATCATCATGAAGGACATCGATTGCCTCTTTGAATTGAGCAGTCGGCAAGGGTGGGAGGACGGTCGTCTCTTGCTTGACCAGCCTGGCTTGCTGCAGCAGATCTCGTAATTTCGAGGTCGCCGTCGCCACCGGCACCAACTCGGTGGCCATAGCCACAGCCATGCTGGCGCAACCAACGAGTCCCAAAGTATGCCAGCCGTCCAGTACTCCAGTTGAGGTTCGACCTTGTTCAAGCGCTTAGAAGGTGCACGCTTGTCGGCAGATGCGGTGAGCTACGTCTGTCGAATGTGTCGCGTGTATTGTTGAGGCGGAGTATGCGTGAACGAGTGATTCTAGACGTCTGCACGTCAGTGGATCCTTCTGTGTCGCGAGGTAGTCGGTAATGTAGTGACTAGAGAGGAGTGATTCAATATGATGGGAACTTGGAAGTTGCTACCAAAGTATCTGATTGTGGGAGGAAGACTGGCAATTTAGAGTTCACGTCCGTGCGCGTGTCTCATAGAGCGCGCGTCTTCCCGACGCGTCGATACGATACATGTATTCACTCTTCACTCTTTGACCACGACATCGGGAACGCTCTACTACCAAGATGCCATCGGCTATGTCACCCCAGCTTAGAGCTGATTCATCGCTGCCAGACGATCTCGACCGGCTGCTCGACTACGACAATGCCGTGGACGACTTCATGCGCGACATTCCCATGGGTGGGGACGGTCAGCAGCAGAGTAACACGACCAACGAACACACTAGAGATGAGGACCAAGAGGTACAGGTCAAACGAAAACGCCAGCCTATTCCAAAGCTAGACGAGAATCGGTATGTCTCGTATGTGATCACAAACGTCCAACCTTTTCTGACCTCACGATAGGTTACTGTCGAATGCTGGCATTCCCAAACTACGCAAAATCACAAAGTCACGGCTGAAGTTTCGGGGCAAGGGACACGAATTTACAGACATTTCGCGGCTCATGAACACGTATCAGCTGTGGTTAGACGATCTCTACCCAAGAGCAAAGTTTCGGGATGCGTTGACGATGGTGGAGAAAGTTGGTCACAGTAAGCGCATGCAGGTGATGAGGAGGGGTTGGATAGATGATACAAAGCCTGGTAGAGGAGACGAACCTCCGGGTTTGACTATGTCTGAACGTAGTGGCATCGACCGTGTCAGGGACTCCGACCTTCTCGGCGGCGAGAACACCGAGGACCCCAAGGGCAGTGCTCCAGCGGTCGATGAGCTTGACTATCTACTCGCCGAGAACAAAGCAAGCTGCAGCATGCAAGCCAAATCAGAGCACAAACATAGAGGGCCGTTTGGAGAGGAAGGTGAGCCTGACGAGGACGAGCTTGACGCTCTTCTCGCGCAAGGTGGTCCCCGTCAGCCATCACAAGACACCCCGAGATCCGCCAAGCGAGGACCCTTCGAGGAAGATGACGGAGATGATCCGGATGAGGATGAATTGGATGCTTTGATGGCGGAGCAAGAGTCCGACAGAATGGCGCTTATTGCTGCGCCAAAGCAGCCCGATGGGTATGCAAGACCAGGAAACGAAACCATGGACACATTTGCAGACGATGAGGAAGCAATGGCTGGCATAGGCGGGTAATAGTATCCGTGCGGGAGGTTGATGGTGTTTTGAAGAGACGGTAGGCTACATTACCGTATTGAGGTCGTTCCGTGCTCCAGATCACAGGACACCAGCCATTGTGGCCGCAGTGTGCGGCGTTCCACGCACTCGGGTCCTCGTACGACATTACCATCAGCCGCCCGGCTTCCAGTATGCATGGCGTTCAGTATAGGGCATGGTGCATTATGAGCTGCTTCGAGTAATTATTACGCCCGACTGTGTGCACAGCACCTCATGGATCCAGTATTACGACCCCTGCTGCTCCGTGGGATTAAGTCCCTCGATGACCATCGTGTGGCTGGTCACTGAAGATGCCGCGTGGTGGACACCTCAAGGGCGTCAGCCTTGTTACACGACATGCACGAACCGCGGCCTTGGGTCATAAGACTAGCCAAACATCTGGTACATGGATCATGGCTGTCGCATGCTTTGTAAATTGGGAGACAGCTCGATCGCAGCGCGACCCACTTGCTGCCCAAACGCCGCCAGCAGCACGCAATTGCGAGCATCAAGCGCGCGTTCACCAAGTCAATCACTAGCACAAACCACTTTAGATTCGCTCCCTTGTCGTGTGAGAGAAAGATCATCTGGAACCGGAGAATGCGCAAGGTGAAGGCTCTACAGGCGATCGTCTATGTCACCACAGCTCCAATCGAGATCGAGACAAAGACCCAAGGCTGATGCAGGCTATCGCACCACGGGGCTTCATACCGAACAAGTTCAAGTCCGCGATTATGCCCAAGCTCTGACATGTTAAACAACCTGCATGCAGCAGCGGCGACTGCCTGCAGGAGAGTTGCATCTGCAGTCTGCCTTCTATGACTCGGGTTTCCGACATGGACCCGCTCAAATCGACTTGAGTCGAATCGATGTGTTCCCTGTTTGACGAGTGCACCGCAGCTAGCATCCTTCGACCCAGCCTATTACTCCGCCTTGCCAATTCTCAGGCTCTCGGTCGATATTGGTGGCTGCAGGAACTCGTTGCTCTGACCGCGCTTATGCCACTCGTGTCTTCTTGGAAAATTGGTCTGCTTGTATACCGATGCGGTCTGTTTCCTTTCAAGGAATGCTCTCACAAGGTCCGTCAAGAACTCCGGATGACTGAGCTCCACCTCTTTTGGTATCCATTTCTCACCGCCGAACTCGGCATACATGGCCACTACGAAGCGCCGCGCTGGTGATTCTGGTGGTGTCCCATTATACAGCGTCATGATCGCTGAGTGACTGGGGAAGGTTCGCGTGCCATCACTCGCAAGGTCATCAGTTTTCAATGCCATAGCATCGAGGACGGCATCGCAGAAGCAGTCTGCCTGGATCTTCTCGCCGAAGATGTACATGCGAGCCAGGAACTCATACTCTCCATCGTCCGCGGGGAGACTTGGTGGTGCTTCGGGAATGGATGCGATCGTTCTGAAGTAGGCCCAGTGAACGTAGGCCCCAACGACGTCAGGGTCATCTCTTGGAAAGTCGATATAACGGGAGCGTCCTTCGCACCATCTCTTGTCAAGAGCTGTGCGGAAGAAGGGTGAGGCATTCCTTAGAACTGTCTCGTGCACGACAAACTGCTCTATCGAGTCCGTGCCGACTCTCAAGGTGACGATGCGATTGTTTACAATACTTGTGGCACGGTCAGTGATACCTTCAGATATGCAGCGGATCACTCACTGCTCTGTTCTCGTTGTACGGAGCTCGTCCACGTTCAGCATGATTATCAAGAAGTTAGCACTGACGCGAAAGCAAGTTGCACCCGCCCTGAAGCAGCCTTCGCCCGTCTCCGTCTTATTGCAGCAGTAGTGGCTGCTGCGAACATGTTCCACCTGCGGAATGTATGGCGCCGGTGTCGTGAACCACCAGCTAACGGTTCCACGTCACACTGCGCGCATTTGGTCATGTTTCGCGGTTGCCGTTGAAAATGAACGGCTTTGAACAGCAGGATCAAAGTATATCTGGTCAAGAATCGTGAGTGAATTGCCGTCGATTGGGTCTCGATTGCCCTGGCGGGCCGCGACTTGAAGCTGGTAGCCAATAGGGCGGCAGATGTGGCATGAAGCCACTCACGCTCTGTCGAGAGCCTTAGGGACTGGTGTGCAGGTACCGACGTGTACCACCGCTGGTGTATCCTCGTCGTGATTCGACGGTCGAGAACTCAATGGTTGCGCCTCCGGACGTTCTTGACAGCAGGATGTCCATTTCTGGCAGTCTCTAAGGATGACTCCGCCAACCAGGCTGTTCCACGTCAGGCCAGCGAACATTGTGATGATAAGAGGTATTGTGCATCTTGTCCGTCTCGATATTTGCAATGGCATAACAACAGGTCTTCTCATGGACAGCGAAGCGATCCTGTCGGCTGTACTATTGTTTCACTTGAGCCGTGGGACGACCAATTCGAGCCGCCGCTTCGTTGCCGACCTGTTCTTCAGACCTGTCCTGCCGTCACCGAAGCCGGGCAAAGTGGCAGCATCTTGAATGAAACGGTCCAGAGACACGAATATTGCAATGCCCGAAAGGACGATATCGCTCGGAGACCTTGTACCCGACAGCCTCAGGCGCGTCGCCGGACTTTTGAGCGCAGTAAAATTTTACTATGGAACAGATCAGACAAGAAGACAACCCTTCGATTGAAAGTCTCAAATGCGAAACATTCTGGCACGCAGACATGCAGTCACAAGCTTGCGAGACAGACCCCTCCGACATTATCTACACCGATTGAAGACAAGCTTGTATTCGCAACGATCATGAAGAGCCAAAGCTTCAGAAAATGAAAGTGATGGGGTGAGACTAATGTGCGCAGAGTAAGCCCAGCAATTTTGCATTCGAGCAAACCCTTCGTCGCATGCCGGAATAGATAGCACAGAGCAGTCATGCCTTCAGGCATCACGGACATCCTGGACCGAGTCTGATCGCTTCCACAGCTTTCCAGAGTGTCGCTTCCAGAATCGCATGTCGCTGGCCTTTTCCATGAGCAGGGTCAACAACCGTGCGTGAGACTTCGGACTGTAGACAGGCCCCAGATCGGGAGGTCGTTGAGAGTTTTGGCGATCAGCTTGGTTTCTTAGAGGTCCGGATATGACAGAGCCGATGGGCAAGGAAGAGGACGCGATCTTATAGGAGTTGAGGGACGCGTGCAAAACGTCGAAGAAATGAGTCGCTTTGATGTGGACGGATGTGTCCAGGCTGGTATCCATGTCAAGACTCGTCCAATGTTTGAGGTTACGGACTGCTCGGCATCATACCGTTGCCTGAACATTTGTGCCTCGTTGAATTCGTCGGGCGGCAAGACTGGAGTGTCGCACGATCCGCAGCGCTATGACAAGTAATTATTATTTGTCGTTCGATCAGATAGTTCAGTGCTCTTAATGTGTAGCAATCCGCAGTGTAGCTGTGTCTTGAGAGAGCCGGAATTTGCGCCCACTGCCTGAAATCCCATATTATCGAAGCGATTTGGGAGCACTACCGTTACGTGAAATATGTCCTTGGCAAGTTGATGAGGTACTGTTCTAGGCGCAGGAGTGATCGAGAAGGCATGTTCAACCAGATACTCTTGAACATGGTGACAAGCACGGCATAGACTCTTGACAGACCAAGTCGCTCAGCAGAGCTATTCACTTGCACTGATCGCCAGTGCCATGAGGCCATCCTATTGAGGCTGATCAAGTTCAAGAGTGCCAGATTCTGGTACCATGTGCTCAAATGCTGTGTCAAATCCAATCTTATTCTTAGTCTCGCCTTGCTTGGACAGTCGCACATCCCTTTGGTACCGCACCAGGCCGAAGTCATTCTTACAAGAAGCTCGACGTAGCCGACTGAAGAAGGCGTCCAAGTCCCAGTCGGCAGGATCTAGCGCTCCCTCCGAAAATGACTCGTCATCGTCCCAGGAGGGGGAGAAGCTTGTGTCGAAGTCCTGTCATCCAGCTCGGTGCGGAAGTAATCCATAACGACGTTGGCTGCAGTTGAAGGATCAAAGTGATGTCGATGACCTTGGGAAAGAAAGTCGGGACATGAATACTAGGAATTGACAAGATCGCGTTCGTGGACCGCGCGCGAAGTGCCGAATTGCGCTTGTTGTGGATCGGTGGGCTCCAGGCCATAGCTACCACAGCTGTCCAGGTACTCGGCCAGGAGCGACATTATAGAGACTCATGTTTTGGGAGAGTCGTGGTCGAAGACGGTCAAGAGCTCGGATTACGCACGTGCAAGACTGCAATAAGAGAAGGCCTGTAGGCATGTGTTGTTCGTGGATGAGCGAAGTCAGCCGGTCTTTGTTGATCACAGAGTAAACAATAAGGGCATTCGCATCCGTCCATAAGCGACCGTCGCTTTGTATATGACTTACTCCTGCCTAGTGACATACAACGCCATTGTCTTCGATTGCGAACGTGGCCTCAATTTGCATCGTCATACTCGATCTGGATGAAGCGCGATTTTTACGCCATTTCGACTCTCAACGAGCATCCTCGTAGCCTCAACATACTCCCAGCACGGGTCTCTGTTCTCGATCGTCTCAAATTCGAGCACCAATCGTAGCAGCACATACACGCTCTGGGCGATGACCTGATTCGAAGCCGGGCAAATTCTTGGTCCTCCAAAGAAAGGCGTGAATTCCTGCTCAAGGTCAGCGCACAAATCTCAACAAACACGTACCGTCTCTCTTCTTACCCAGCCGCTGAAGATCTTGCCAACGAAACGACTTGGCCGGAATTCTAATATGTCATCTCCCCAGATGCTCTTGTTCCGATACCCTGGGAAGTTGTTGCAATAGACCAAGGTTCCTTTCGGGACGAATACAGGGGCTGATCCGTCTAGCCCGCCACCCCGAGGCAGAGTGGTGTCCCGTAATGCTATTCGGCGTGTCTGTCCCGATGGACCCTGCAGACGGATGGCCTCGAACAGGGTGTAGCGAAAAGTTGGAAGGCTTTTCAGCAATTCGAAGGTCAGACGCTGGTCCTTGATCTCGAGAGCCTCCGCACGAAGCTCCTGCCAAATGTGTGGATTTCGTGCGAGGAAGAACAGAACATTTGACACAGCGACAGCCGAGGTGTCTCGTGCTGGGAAGAAGATGTTCAAGAGATGGAAACGGAGCTTGATGGGATCCTTGATAGCTTTTGCCATTCCGTCGATCAGAACGTAGCGACTCTTGATGACCGACTCATCTTGTCTCTCGGCGGAGATCTGAGAATAGTAGCGTGCAATTCCGCTGTCGATGTAAGAATGCACCTTTGAGCAATTTTCTTTCCAAGACTTGTCGAAAGCATAGATGAATGAGAAGGCGCCTCCCATGTTAAGACGCTTTCCAGCTCCTGCGAGTGCTAGGTTGAAAGCTTGCAAGAAGTCCGCCGACCTATTCGTTTCGTCTCGTAAGGAGTCAATCGAAGTGCCAAATATGAACTCAGTCGAGCTGTCCAGGAACTTACAACAAGGTGTTAGTCGATATAGTATGATTGCACAGTTTCCCAGACCTTACCAGCTTCTGCAGGAGGGTTTGCATGTCGACGGTGCTTCCATCCCGTGGTATCAATGCCAACATCCTATCGACATATTTCTGAAATCGGTTAATGTCAGTCAACTCGGCGCGCTGGAAGAGAGGCGTGACAAGATCTCTGGCCTGCTTCCACTCAGATCCGTTCATAGAGAGGATGCCATCACCGAAGAAGCCTTTCGCAGCACGTCGCTTCTCACGTCCAAAGTCTTGCCATTGAGTTGCCCCAACAGCTTGCATGTTGACTATGTCGCACGTGGTGATGATGGTGCCCAGAAAAGCCCGTTCCTGGTAAGTGGACCCTAGCTTTTCAAATTGCTCCAGGTCAAAACCATTGCGACGTCCTGCCTTGATAGCATCGACTCGGGCCTGATGGAGATCGAAGCCGAAAGGGTGTGTATGCGGGTACCTGGTCGCTGGACGGCATCCTAAGCTTCGTGCGCGGTTATGAGCCTTCAGTCTCGTGACCAGCTTCTGGACCACAAGTCCAACGGCTGTTGCGATGGCAATGAGGAGTGTGATAGACTGCATATTTGCCGTGCTATTGACATGCTCGCCCACTCAAGACTGGATGTACACGAGGTCGACAGCCTGAAGATCACGAGTGAGGCTGGATAATGCTCGTATCACAATGCTGACGTCTGCGAGGCTGCTGATTGGGGGCCAGTCGGAAGAGGAATGGATTGCTGATTAGGCAGGATGAGGCGGGAACGTTTTGCACAGTCGTCATCCAGCTTATGAAGATCACCCTTCTACTTGATCCTGTCACACTCACAACGCATCAGAACCTCAAATTCCGTTCCATTCGAGAGCAGATGGTGCCGTAATCAGTTAGATCTTACGAAGGATTTGACGAAGGATCCGTAGGGAATTCAGCTGCTCATCTCGAGTCATGATTGGGTCATTGCTGTCACAAGATATCCCTGATCGACAAACCGCGCGCACATGGGGGGAGCTTATCTCGACCACTCATCAGCCAAATTTCCTCTGATTGTGGTAGCACACCCGAACGGCATGTGAACCAGCTGAAAAGCGTGGGCGTTGACCCTCTTGAGCACACGGCCGAAACTCAGTCTCCCAACCACCTGGCACGTCACCATACTGGACGTCGCCAAAGTTCGCCTATGCAACCCACCCAACCGTGACAAGAATAGAAGCATGTAATCACCTACTATATAGGATATGTGATCGTCGCTATGTCGCGACTTTGGAAAATGAGCCGTCTGGCAGCAATTTCCCGCCTGATTTTCCAGGACAATTCACTCAACAGCACCAGTTCATCGAGTTTGAACAGAACCCAGCATGAAACTTCAAATAATCTTGGGCCTACTCGCTTCTCTCGCGCTCGCAGCACCTCTGTCCTGTGAGTCTCTTTACTGCACTTCACGATTATCGAGTTGCTAACATGGACCAGCACAATCTGAGACTGATGCAGTACGCGTCAATGCCAGAGCTCCCGCAAGCCGCGATATCCTGATTCGCGAGGAGACTGATAGTGATGATGGAGACGACGATGCAGCAGCGGTGCCTCTTTTGAATCTTGTCGAGAGGACAGCGGAAAGCGATATTGGAGAGGAGGATGACGACAATGCTGCCGCGGTCCCTCTTTTGAACCTCGTCGAGAGGAGAGAAGACAGTGATGAAGGGGATCAAGACGATGACGATGCTGCCACGATTCCTCTGCTTAACCTTGTCGAGAGGTGACTGGTCTGTGATGGGACCGCTATATATGTGTATGTTTAGCTAGTACGATAGCTGGAAATGATCTAGACTGGTAAAGTCGGACTCATGGCGTTGTCTCAGTGAATCTCGTCTATAAGAACTTTGTGAACTTCCGAACCACTACGGTTCATCCCATGGCCTGTCCCCATTCGGGCAGAACTTATACCTCTCCACCTCTGGAAACGTCGGATCCTCCTCCCCAGCGTACGGGTTATAGCACGCACTATGCTCTCTGGCCCAACTCTGCAAGTCATTCCAATTTCTACACGTTCTCGCATCTCCCAAACCGCCAATCGGGACGTCTGCATGCTTGTTTTTATGAATGAGGCCTTGGTACAGCAGAGTGTCATCTGCGTAGCACATGATGTTTTGCAGAAGATATTCCAGGCAATGTGCGGAGTGCTGCCGGGGCCACGAGAGTTCCTTGTCATCGTAGGCTTCGTTGATAGTCTTGCGGAGCAAGTGAAGGCAATGCAATTCGTGTGCACTGTTGAGTGTGTATACTCCCTTGCGCGAATCCCAAGGCCATCGTATGGAGTGCGAGACACCTTTTGACTCTGTGAAGTGGTCATCGAGAGCCACGACCATCGTTGCGGGATCTACGAGACTCGATGACCAGGCTTCGTCCTCAATTGTTCTGTTCGGGTCGTTGAAAGGACTCTTATACTCTATGACTGAAGTTGTGTCCCAAACCAAACCGGCTAATGTCGAGGTCAGCATTTTTGTTCTCGACTCGATTCCTGAGACGGACCATTTGCATACCAATGTTCGTTTTATCCTCTCTCGACGACGACATCATGAGCAGTCTGCTGCATGAAAACCCATTTAAGACCAGCGAAACCAGTAGCACAAAGCAGAGAATAGGCACCATCGCTGAGTGTTGTGACGAACGGCGACTCTGTCGATCAGGAAGTCCATTCTCGATCGTACCCTCTTCCGACGCCAAAGCAGTATATTTTGTCGTAGGCATGTTACTGAACATATGGCAGTCGCAGTGTAGTCGAGCTAGAGCATCAACGCACCAGAAGGCGAAAGTAGCAGCGACTAGCAATCACTCGGAACAAAACGATCAATATGCAATTATGCTGCAGCTGGCTTCTCGTTGCTTCGGGACGAATGGATGGGAAGAAAAGAGTGATCATTCACGCATAGAAGCAAGCAGCCTTCGTTTCAGCTCTGTGCCATATCGGTCTGTCCGAAGATACATGACGACCGTTGACCGGTACGAAGGACATCTCGAAGCGCTGCGCTACAGTGATCATCAGCCGCGGGACCTTATTAGCTTGGAGTAAGCAGTGATCTGCACCCTGCCACCCAGCACACACGACTGCACGTCGGCCCCCAAAGAGACTGTCGCGATCGCGTCACGAGGTTCCACGGACGGTAGCCCGCATAAGGGAGTGATCGGCTGCTTACGAGCAGGGCCGGGTTGTACAGAAGCTGAGCATCGCTGCCCTCTTTTGCAGCATGTTCCAAGCAAAGTCGAAGCTCTCGCAGCTCGTACAGTGTGCCCCTCGCCGAGCACTTCTACAACATTTTCTCACCTTGCAGCCTGCCACGCAGGTCGAAGAAAGAGGTTGACAGTTTGCAGAAGAGTCTTTGCGACCATTGGTTGATGCGCAATGTCAGACACGTCGAAAGGCGGCATGCTTGCCATGACTGGCACATTTATTGGCCTCACAACACTCGCAGTTGGTCTTCGATTCTATGCTCGACAGAAAGCGAGGCTCCGCTACCTCGCGGATGACTGGCTAATGCTCATGGCCTTTGTGAGTCGCGATCTCGTTGCCTTGGCGTCTTTTTGACATTGCTGATCCGTCGACAGATTGCTTTCATTGGAGGAGCAGTGTGTATATTCCTGCGTAGGATTCGCTTTCGTCCCACCAACCTCGAAGGTACTGACATCATGAAGTGGTCGACATTGAAGCCATAGGCTATTCAAGCTTCAAATTCTCGAAGCAGGAAGTCGTCGACAGATACAAGGAGTCCACCCAGGTGAGTGTAGTCCTGAGTGCTGTCTGCAGCCTGACACCTGACATGTCATTAGCTACAAGTCGCCTACAGCGCAACCACGATGATGTGCCTCGCCTGCACGAAAGCAAGTGCCCTCTTCTTCTACAGGCGGATCTTCTGTACCATGACTCCGAACGCCCGTGTGTTCAACGCTGTTTCGATAGCATTGGTCATCGTTGTGGCGTGCTGGCTCGTGACGTTCGAGCTTCTCAATGGTCTTCAATGCCATGGTCACTTCAACACCTGGGACTCCGCATCGTATGCAAAATACTGCACAATATCCTGGAACTTTCTGTTCGGCTATACTGTCTCGGACTTCTTGCTCGACGTACTAGTGATAGCGTTACCAATACCAATGGTGCAGTCAACGATCTCCAGTGCGGTCGTAAATGCTGTGGCGCTGACGTGGGATAGGTAATGCAACTGCATACAAATTTGGCAAGAAAGCTGTCGATTATTGGCATCTTCATGCTAGCTTGCGTGTACGTCGTGCTCCTGAGTGATCACGGTCTTGGCATCAATGCTAACCATGTCCAGTGCACTTGGCGCATCTTGTGCTCGCATGGTGGTCTTCATCAGAATCTTTGATCGTAAGCTCACAAGATTTGGCGAACATACTGCTGTCTTTTCACTGACACTTACCAGTTGGCCTGTACAACTACAACCATCTCGACTCCGAACGTAAGATTGACGTGGTCGCGGACACTTGTAGGCCATTGCTAATCTCTCCTGATAGATATCTTGACCAGGCTGCTTTTCTACGCCACGCTGGAGACCGGAATCTCCATCGTCGCCATCAGCCTGCCTTCACTATTGCCCCTCTTCCGCGGCGAGAATCTGGAAAGCATCATGAAACTGGCTAGAAGCGTGACATCTCTAGCTTCCCGCAGTTCCAACCGCTCGGCGAAAGAGGCCAGCGGCGAAAGTAGATCTGACAGTGTTCAGCTTGACGAGCTGACGAGACATCGTCCCGAGGATACAGTAGACGTGCCAAAGCAGGCGAAGCTTGAGATCTTGCGACAGGACTCCGTGCAGGTGTCGTATAAGCCTGGGTCGCTGGAAGAAGGATACGTGCCTCCTGAGCATGGTTGGAAGTGAAATATAGAGCATCCAATGGGTTGGCCCTGTGGCATTCAGATGGCCACTCATGAAGCAAGCATGTCCTTGCCAAAGCATATCCGTGCCAGTGTCTCACCCTCGGAACAGTACAGTACGAAAAGGCGCAGAGGAGAATCGCGGAGGCAGGTTTCGCCGAGCCGCGCAAGCTTGCGAAGCAGGGGCGACGAACGTGCGCCACGCGGCAAAGCCACAAAAGGTCGGGGACACCTGGAGCTTTCCCCGTCCGCCTCTCATCTTAATTGACGACTCTAAAGAACTTCTCCCTATCGCCCTACCTACGCTTCCACCCCCACTTCATCGCCGTCGTCACTATCTCGCACACGCTCTCTTCCTGATCTCACCCTATCTCCTGCATCGAGTTTGCTGTCGCAGTCGCGCGGCGCCATACAAAGAGATGGATGCGCCAGAGCCTGATACGCCCTTTGCGGCCGTGTCTGCGCAGACGAACAGAGCACAGATGGTCAGTGGACACAGGGACATCCTAGCGCACATCAGCCATGACTGAGAGTGGCATTGACACCCGTGGCGCAGATGTACCAGACGTATCTCGACAAATCGACTCCATATATCACCTACAGATGGATAGGTACTGCCGTGCTCTTCGTGCTCTTCGCTTTACGGATAATATTTGCACAAGGATGGTATATTGGTAGGAACAGCACCACTTTCGATATACGATCTTGAGACACAAAATGCTGAATCTCGGAACAGTCGCCTACGCTCTAGGCATCTACCTCCTCAACCTCTTCCTCGCCTTCATCTCTCCGAAATTCGACCCTTCTCTCGAGGCAGACACAGACATGGAGGATGGCGTCCCGGCAGGACAATCTTCACTTCCAACAAAGAACGATCAAGAGTTTAAGCCATTTGTACGGAGACTGCCCGAGTTTAAGTTCTGGCACTCAGCGACAAGAGCGGTGGGCCTTGCATTCCTGTGCAGCTGGAGTGAGATCTTCAATTTGCCAGTGTTCTGGCCGGTGCTGGTGGTATACTGGTTGATCCTCGTCTTTTTGACAATGCGAAGACAGATCCAGAGCATGATCAAGTACAAGTACGTCACATTTTGCACCAGGAGTTGTGGTATTCATGCTTACAGCTTTCAGATACGTGCCGTGGGACTTCGGAAAGGCGAAGTTTGGAGCGAAATGAGCGCTCTTGAATGCGTTTCTGAGCGTGATACATACTGTAATAAGTCACCAGTTGCATGGGCCGGCAGGAAAGAGCGAGTGTATACGTTAACATGACCGATATCTAGAAGCCTTTCTTCCCGCTCTCTTCCCACGTCATTTCACATTGTTGTAGCTTAGGGTGCTCCTGCTGAGAAGTCTCGTCTGGACACTCTTCCAATCATCTGTGCATCGCCGAATAGTCCTCGAGACGCATCACGTGATAATTTCGAGACAAGCTCTTTCCCTTGCCTGGATGTTTTGTTTTCTCGCTCTCCCTACGACCTTCACTCGTATCATCTTCTTCGAGCCCGGGCAAAGATTATCGCGTGCTCGTGAAGGCTGTCGCGTGCCACAGTCGGCCCCTTTCAAGGTTGTAACGTGATGTTCAGCCGCATCAGTCGATACACATGGCAGCACCTGACGCATTTGCTAGGAGAATCCGCACTTGCTTCGACATCGTCCGCAACAGGATTCGGTACTTCCCAGACCATCGCATTGCATTGGTCCTCCAGGTCTCTTTTTGCACCAGACAAAAACCAAAACCAAAACAAAGCCTCCAGTCCAGCTTCCGAATCTCGGCGAAGATGGAATTCCCAGACTAATTCATCGTTGTCGAATCACACGTCGCCCAAAGGCTCGCTCTGCAGCCGAAGTTGCCTTTTCGACGACGCCTGTGTCTCGGGCTGGTCGTCAGCAGTCGAGCAATGCGAAGCATCGGGAGCAAGTGAAGTCGGGCACGCATCAGGAGAGGGCGTGGTGATTGGATGACTGGCAGCACGCCGCGCTGAGTCCCTGACTGACCAACCGCGGCGATGACAACAGACCACGCGCTGGAGCTTCGTCCCTGCAGGACCAAGGCCAGATCACCTCACAGCCAGAAATTTGTTTCTCCAACGCCGCCGCCGCCGCCGCCGCCGCCCATTGAGCTGTGCTGGAGCTGTCGTTGTGCGGCTGTCATGCCGCTGGGCGATGTCGGTCATTAATGCTGCACTGCGGGCTTTTCATAGGCGCACTGCGTTCTCGTGGGCCGCTGATTGGCGCACATGGCAGCAGCAGCAACAGCATTGGCGTCTTGGACGGAGCAGGACGTCCCCCCCTCCCTCCCCACCGTGGGGTCACTCTCATCATCACTGCTGTCTGGCATTGACTTTGGTCCACTTCAATGCGTACATAGGTACAGGTACTACTGCTAAGTTAGTATGATCTGGCCGCTAACACGTCGCTCCCCACCATACTCACCTCACACCTGAGCTTCGACTGCGGCCTCACTACTGCTGCCGCCGCGCGCTGGACACCTGTTCTCTCCGGCCTCCCAGCCCGCCAGCCAGCGACTCCCGTTGCCTGTACATGTAGATCATTGTACAGTGCCCTTGTTTGTGTTTACCGCCATACCCCAAGGCATTAAGCTGCAGCTGCGTGCTCAGGCGCCTCTTTTCCTAGTCCACCAGAGCTCGCCTGACCATTTTGTTTCCTCTCTCCCACCTCTCCCCTCTCTCGTGCTCTCTGCCTCTCTCCTCTCTCTCTCCCCAACCTTCCTCGCCCTCTGTCCTGCGAGCTCAACGTTGTCTTGATCCACCATGGCTTCCCTCCTCTCCTCCGTGAAGGAGTACCTGACCGAGCCTTCTCACCAGCTCAGCGTGGCCTCCATCTGCGGAGTCGTCTTCCTCGCTGCCTGGTTCCTATTCTTCTTCACTGAGCTCAGTTCCATTCAGAAGACCATCAATGGCCTCTCCAACCTCCTCGCCTTCGCCTACAATTGTTTCCTGAAGCCTCACACCGGCGATGGAACCGGCAACCAGCAAGACGCTCTCGAGAGCTTCTACAAATCACAGGCGAGCATTTACGATGCAACCCGTTCGAAATTGCTTCAAGGAAGAGAAGACATGCTTGCTCTCGTGGCTGCTCAGGCCAAGTACAGACGCTCAACCGGACAAATTTCTCAGAAGCCCATTTGGGTGGACATTGGAGGAGGCACTGGCTGGAACATTGAGCAGATGGGCAAGTCGATCGATGTGCCAAACTTCTTCCACGCCGTTTATCTGGTCGATTTGAGCACTTCGCTGTGCGAGGTCGCTAGGAAGCGTTTCGAGCGTTTGGGTTGGAAGAACGTCTATGTCATCTGCGAGGACGCCAGGACCTTCCGACTTGCGGACTACGAAGCCGGCCTCGACGACGATCAGCGAGACTTCAGTATTGGACAATCGGCCTCTTACAATGACTCACGTGACGCTGTGGGAGCCGACGTCCTGACCATGTCTTACAGCTTGAGCATGATTCCTGAGTTCCATCCAGCCATTGACAGTGTGGCCAACCTCCTTGCCCCAAATGGTATCGTTGGTGTGGTTGATTTCTATGTCCAGAACAAGGTTGAGTTCGCCGGCCGCAATTACACTGGTGGTAGCATCGACAGGCACTGCATGTGGATCAGCCGTGTCTTCTGGAGAACCTGGTTCGAGCTTGACCGCGTGAACCTCGAGGGCGCCAGACGTGATTATATCGAGTACAAGTTCGGTACCATTCTCAGCACCAACCGCAGATGCCGGCTCTTTGGCTTCCGCATTCCATACTACATCTTCGTTGGCTGCACCAGGAGCACCATAAACCCAGCTCGGGAGATGGCTGCCGTGGACGCCGCTGTGACCGAGAGCCCCTTCATCAAGGCATTGGATATCCACGCTCAGAATCTGACCCCTCGTCGAGCTCGCAGGAGCTCCAGCGTCGAACGCCGCAGCAAAGCCTACGATACCGCTGTTGTCAACTTGGCCGCGAGCTTGCCTCTTCCAGCCGCGTACTACCAGAACAATAAGACTCGCATTTACTACGATGATACACTTCAGAAGCACCGCCAGTTTAACGATGAGTACATTTACGCCTTCACCTGGGAGGACTCTCGCATGGACTCCCGCCTCCTGAAAATCGGTTCTGACGATGTTATTCTCGCAATCACCAGCGCTGGTGATAACATTCTCAGCTACGCCGTTGAACGTCCCAAGCGAATCCATGCTGTCGACCTCAACCCAGCCCAGAACCACCTGCTCGAACTCAAGGTCGCCTCTTTCCGCAGCCTCGAACATGCTGATCACTGGAAGCTCTTCGGAGAAGGCAAGCACGAGAACTTTCACGATTTGCTCCTCAACAAGCTCTCCCCTCACCTTTCCTCCCACGCCTTCGACTACTGGCTCCACGTGGGTCCTGCAACCTTCAGCCCTCGCAGCGGAGGCCTTTACCACACCGGAGGCAGCAGGCACGCCTTGAAACTCGTCGCCTGGCTCGGCAGCCTCCTCGGCGTTCGCAATGATATGCGCCGCATCTGCGAGGTCTCGACGCTTGCGGAGCAGCGTGAGATCTGGACGAAGCGGGTGCGAAAAGTCCTTCTCTCGCAGCTCCTTGCGTATTTCGTCATTGGCTCTGAGCGTTTCCTTTGGAAGGCGCTTGGTGTGCCTGGCGAGCAGAGGGCGATGATCGAGGAGGACTACAAGAAGAGACTGGAGCGTGGTCCGGAGAAGGAGAAGTCTGACCCGGCTGCGACGGGCGAGAAGAGCGGTGTTGGCGAGCCTGGCGAGGTTGGCGCTCTGAAGAGTGGACAGGCCATCTGGGCGTATGGCGTTGAGACGCTGGACCCAGTGGCGAATGAGACGCTCTTGAGCGAGGACAACCACTACTACGCTGTATGCTTGCTGGGTAAGTCAACCTCCCGCTTTCCAAGAGATTATCAAGACAGTAAAACACTGACCATTCAACCTTTCCTTCCAGGCCACTACACCTCCCGCTCCCACCCCACCTACCTCGCCCAAAAGTCCCACGCGAAGCTCTCCGCTCCCGGCGCGCTCGACAACCTCCGCATCCATACCGACGAGCTCTCCGAAGTCTTCGCACACATGCAACCCGAAGCCCTCACCATAGCCGTCCTGATGGACTCGATGGACTGGTTCACGCCGGGAGGCCCCGAAGCCCCCCTCCAATGCCGCGCCATCAACCGCGCGCTCAAACTCGGCGGCCGCGTCCTCGTGCGCTCGGCCGGTCTGAATCCCTGGTACATGCGCGTCTTCGAGGAGTGTGGTTTCAGCCCGAAGCGCGTGGCCGCCCGAGTGCCGCCGGGCACGTGCACGGATCGCGTGAATATGTATGCGAGCACGTGGATCTGCACGAAGACGCGGAGTCTGCCGGAGGAGGAGGGAGTGGTGGCGTGAAGAGGTGGTGGTAGTGATATATGTTTGTTGTCGACTGAGAAAGGGAACGATGGGCAAGGGTGGATGATTTCATTGATCGACAGCAGAGACGATATACAGTCCACCAGCATGTCACTCAGAGACCCTCCAAAAAGAGAAAAAAAAAGAAACAAAAGTTGTGGTTATATCTATACGTATACCCAGATCAGCCCGTTGAAGCTTCCGGGTCGAAATGAAAAGAAATATCAGAAGATATCCGAAGCCGAGCCTCACACAATTCTCACAGACACATATAGCTCCTCATTCTAGAGAGTGAATCAAAACGAAGTGGGAAGTCCAGTGAACTTCGTCGCCCATACGTTGGTCGGACTTTCTTGGTTGTGGTCGTAATGCCAACCCTGGATCTGCATTCTATCATCAAGCTTGGTTTTCGAAGTGAGTATCTTCCTCGCTGAGCTTTCATGACCATGACCACTCCATCGATCAACGTCTTAGACTACTACCCAGGCCTATTCAGGGATCAAACAGCCTATGAATGTCGGCCACTCCACCCAACCTCAATCTCTCCCTCCACACAACCCCAAAATTCCTCAATAATCTCCCTCTGCCCCTCTCCTCCCCGCACTCCCATATATCTCCGCTGCTCCACCTCAGGCTCCCAATCCCCCTTCTGGCTCCCCACCACTCTCCCACCCGCTTCCTCCAGAATCACCCAGCCCGCACACACATCCCAAGCCCAACACCCATTCTCCCAATACACATCCAGAAACCCGGCCGCCACGCCACACAGATTCAACTCCGCACTGCCCAGACTCCGGATCCCATGCACCATCGCGCCGCGCTCTTCCTTCGCGGCACACAGCTTGCGGAACGTCTTCACCTTCGTGTCGTAATCCGTGCCCGAGCGCTCCGAGCCCCATTCGACCGCCACCAAGCAGTGGCTCAGATCCTGCAAGGGCTCTGGGGAACGGAGAGGGAGTCTCTGACGTCCTTGGATCGGACAGGTCATGAAGCTGCCATGTCCTTTGATGCCGGTGTACAGGATCCGCGTGAAAGGGTTGTAGATGACTCCCACGACGGGTTTCTTCGCGACAGCCACGCCCAAGGAAACGCACATGTAAGGATTCCCGTGGAAGAAATTCGTCGTGCCGTCGATGGGATCCACGATGAACGTCGGCTTGTCGCTCAATTTCTGGCCCGGTTTGTACGTTTCCTCGCCCATGAATCTGATGATTTGCGTCATGTACCATTTAGCTTCTGTCTTTTAGGGCACACCGTATAGAGGGGCTAGGAGGGGCAGGAGCAGGAGGAGGAACATACTCGAAATCAGGATACTTCGCCATCAATTCCCCAAACACCATCTTCTCTACCGCTTGATCCGTCTCTGTGACCAAATCTGCCGAGTTCTTTTTCGTGCCGTGGCCTGCGGCCGTAGGCGTGGCGCTGGTGATCATTTCGCCGGCCTTGTAGGCGATGGAGATGAGGAAGTCATGGACCTCTTGGAGGTTTGGAGCACTCATCTTTGGCGGAATTGTGTTGAAAGTGGTGATGTTGGGCAGAAGATGAATCTACATGTTCGAGAATAGAGCTTGCGGAGCTGATGTGGGAAGCTGCAACCTCACATTTAGAGTTTCAGATGCCGAAGAGCTTGTGGCAAGTATTGGAAGCAAAGGCAGAAGCGTTGAGAAAGGCATTGGTGACATCTTCAAATCGCATGTTTTCCGATCGCTTTTTGATAGCTTAATGGGAGCTTCTTTTCCCCCTTAGAAGATGTAGTAGTGGAAGGAAAGGAGAACAAGTGGGACAAAAAGTTAGGGTATCCAAGAAGAGAAAAAGTACAACAAACCACATCATCACATCATAACAGTCGTTTCCTCTTCCGCTCGTCAGGGCCTCCTTCGTCCTCGCCCTCTCGCTCCGCAGTGTCAGCAGGGTTGAGAAGTGAGTGCACATTACTAGCCATGCTGCTTCGACGCGTCGCCGTTCCTGGCGTTTCTAAGCCTTTGAACGGAAAGCGTGCTCCTGGTAACTGCCATCCAGCGTCATTGGTATTCGCATATGAGCTACCAAAAGTACTGTTGAATTGTGGTGGACCATTTTCCTGAGGAGCGGGCGAAGGCTGCCTCGAACCTGCATGTGTGGCGCGTGGAAGCTCATACTGCGCCAATGCATCCCGAATCTGCTGATCTCCAGGATTCGCATTGGTACGAGGTGAGGATGGCCATGCAGATGATGACTGCCCTGATGCATAAGGTGAATTTCCTTGATGGTATTGTGGATGAGGTGGCGGGCCTCCTTCCCATCCTTCCAGACGAATGTCTGCAGACGTATGTCGACGACCAAGATTCGCCGATGGTGATGTCATGTTGGCCAATGGATGTTGTGGTGGGGGCGGCGGTGGCGGTGCAGGGTATGTCGGTCTCGACGGCGAATACGGTCCTCCGCCTGTACCTATGGAGCCATAGCGACGCGGGGACTGTTGTAGATAGGAGGGTACTGGTGCACGTGCAACATTGGGTCTCGGAAGTCCTGAAAGGCCTTGCAAGGAAGGACGACGCGACTCGTCAAAGGGTCCCTGGCGTGGAGACATCGGCAATGCGGGCTCCATTGGAGCTTCCCTTGGCTGGAAGAGTGAGGGTCGATGGGTCGGTCCTGCTAGTATATCTCTATTGTCTTCGGATGTGGCCCGCAATCGCTCAATCTGTCGAGAGACGTCCTGCCGCATAGCATACACTTCACGATGAACAGGATTCTCGGGATCGGGCACCATTGTCAGGAGATGGGAAGAGAGCTCGTTGTTCCAAGTATGACAACGCACGAGAGCGTCAAGCAATGTCTGGCACTTCGCGGTCACTGACGCATACGCTTCCTCTGTCCGCGTGAGCCTGGTAAATAGGTCTTGCGTGTTCCACTCCAGGATGTTCAGCCGAGCTTCTACAGGGTCCGGCATGGGCTCCATAGGGGTACCCGGTGGCTGCGGAGTTGGCATCTTCGGGACACCGGAGAAGGAGTCGCGATGGATGAGAGCGTGCCTGGAGGCTCGACGCTTGATTTCACGTAGACCGATCAGATCGCCGCGCTTGAAATTCCCGCCGCCATGCTTGAACTCCCACAGAGGTGAATCAGGAGAGCCCGTGTGAAATACATCGCTGACTAGAATTGAGATCAATCGCCGATCTCTGTGTGTGACAATTGAATGCATACCTTTGTGGAAGCCATACATATTCAGCTGGCGGACGAAGGAAGATATGTTGGTATGCTTGAAATACTGCCTGGCCAGGGGTCAGCGATTGCAAGCACATGAGGCGAGGTCCGCTCGACATACGCCAGGACCTTCGAGAATTCGGACGATGGCGACATTACGAAGCTCTCATTGGTGCTGGACCAAGAAATCAGATGCTGAATGCTCTGATCCTCCAGCATACTATGCGAAGTCAGCAAGTCGACTCCAAAAGCTCAAGGCAATTGCGTCCATACTTGTAGAGCTTATGGATAAAGGCTGTCTGTACAACTTTGGGCTGCTGAGCTGCTGCAGCCGCACCGACTGGTAGAGATGCGCCGCCGTTGATGTGGTCGCCATGACCGTGATGTTGCGAGTCGCCATGCCTGTCGCCATTGGGACTACTGACAGGCGGGCCCATAGAGGCGGTATGTTGCGGCTGGCTGACATCCATCGCGTCAGGTGCAGCTGGTACTGCGGCAGATGGTAAGATGGGTATGGCTCTTTGTGTAGGAGAGTCGTAAGATCTCGAGTCGTTGGCAAATGGATCTCTCCTCAATGGCTCTCCCACTGAGGCCATCGAATTGTGTCTGACACTTGGTGGGAGAGCAGTCTAGACGGAACGAGCGGTGTCTCGGGTGAGGAGAGTATGCACGCGGGGAGAGTTGTTTCAGCTTGGATGTTGAATTCGAATGAACTGTCTGCGTAGTCGCGTGTGTTCCGTCGTTGCGACTCGACACTCCAACAGAGTCAATCCATGCTCTTGCTTGGTCAAATTGTTGTCATGCAGCATCAATGCCGGTGTTGGAGTGCAGCGAGTGGAGCGAAGAAGAGGTGATGGACAGGTGGGAGCGACAGTGGGCGCGTGGTATGAGCGACGAAGGATGTACGATGTTGGATGTTGGAGGTAGACAGTCAAGAAGGGCAAGTTGTGGTTGCAGCTGCGAAGGCAGTGGAGTTTATCGAATTCGAGGGGTCTGGGCCGTGAATTGGGTGGTAGAACGTCGGAATGGCAGCTGAAGGAGATCTGACGCTGGCGATGCCGATGCCGACAGCGATGCTAGATAGGAACAATACTGCCCAGATATGCACAGAGAAGCGGTGCGCGTAGCAGGACAGGAAGCTGGGGGTGATATGATGTGGTATAGATACGGAGAGGTCGTCGAAGGAGGGACAACAATAAATTGATCAGGAGGTTAAGCAGACCGAGCAGCAACAGCAGCGGCATTCACAAAGAACCTTGAAGGGGCCCATCCTTAGCCAAGCTTACTTCTGCTTCTGCTTCCTACCTCCTAGCCTGCACGGGAGCTCACTCGAAACAGTCAAGCGGCACGCTCGATGGGTGGGTCTGGTATGCACGACATCCTCTCCTTCATCTTCGGCAGCCGCCATCCCAATCAAACGTCTGCAGTACTAGGGGTGAAGTGATTTTTGTCTTGGCGAGATCCCCTCCATCGCCACTCAGGCAGGCATCAGGCCCCAGCCCCTGACTCCGACGGCTACATATCGACTTGAGGCTGATACCACCAATGATGGGGTCTCCGTGGACTATCTAGTATCGGCAGCTTCATCACCGCACGAAACAATCATCAGCGAGCCGCAGCGGTCCGAAGCGTCGGGTCGGTGGCCGCTATTGTGTGCCGGGGCCAGAGCCACACTTGATGCTCTCCACTGCAGCTAGGAGGTAGGAGGTACCTCCTAGACCTCTGTCTCTTCATCCCTACATCCACCTCGCTGCCACGGCGCTGGGTCCAACACCTCGACACGTCCTGTACCAAATCACAGCTTCACTGCAACAGGACAATGCCCATCCTGGTCCGCGACCCGACTGCTGGGCGACAGACACTTGTATTGCATGCTGTGCAACTCCACCAAGGAGTGCCACCGACAGCAATTTTCACACTCACGCCCACCCGTTACTCCGCAGGCGTGCATGTTGGGCTTGGCTAGACATCACCACTTCACGTGCAACCACATCTGCTCGGCAATCTCAGGGCAGCCCTAATCTCGACCTGCCAGCAGCCTTCATCTGCACGTGCTACATTCTGATGACACGGAGTAGTCAACAAAGTGGGCAACGACATACACAGTAGGTGCAACTGCTGCTCAACTCACCCTCTGCTGCTTAGTGACAATCGTGCTCTGTTATCGAATCGAATCTGAGCACCGTCGCTCACCTTCCTGTTACCATGGCTGAGATTCAACTGCTGGCCAGTACGAGCGATCCTGAAGAGCGGCTGAGAATGTGTGTCATCCACCACGTGACAGTAAGCATCTCTGACCATGTCGACAGGCTCCAGGACTTCGTCGATCAGCTCAGCCGTGCTGAACGACTTGCAATGACCGATATGATTTCGAAGCGAAATGATTGGCTGACCACTTTGCCAGTCGAATTACTGGGCGAGGTTTGTAACATTGCATATGCAAATCTCCCGTTGACGAGTATATTCTGACCTCGAAAAGATCCTCAGCCGTTTGCCCCTATTCTATCCATGGTCAGTATTGAGTCGAGTCTGCAAGAAATGGCGCGAAGCCTTCCTTGCCGATGACCTTCTTCGACTCTCCCTATCCAATCACTGGAACATACATGGCCCTGCAGATGGTAGTAGACCGGCTGAAGACGGAGAGACTGTCGCGGACCAGATACGGCACATCCAGGCTTTGAGACTTGGCCGTCCCTTTTCCGCTGCTGGATACCCCGAATGCGCGAACACAACACCAGGACCTGTGCTACAGCAGCGAGACCGGGCTGTAGCCTTGAAAGGTAGTCACATCGCATACATCAAAAGACCGGCAGACCGTGAGGTTGTGGTACGCGATCTAGTCTCTGGTGCGACTCATACCTACCAAGGAGTCGCCCGAGAAACAATCCGATGCATTGCCCTTTCGTCCAAAATTCTTGCTTTTGTGAGCTTTAGTGGGCAGCTCTACGTCTGCAACTATTTACAAGCAGACTCTTCACCTAAGGCAATTCGTTTGCCCTCGGCGAATGTCGATGCATTCGCCGCAGACGAGGATAGGGTGGCCATAGCACCGCGCCCCACCGAAGACCGGACCCTTCTGCTCTACGACCACACAACTGAACGCCTAACATCTTTCCGCCATCGTGAGCCACGTCCGCGAGACCCCGATCAACATATTGGTGCACTTCTCATACACTCCCGCAAGCAGCAGGTAGACATTTTCTGGGATAATTCCTCGCTTCGAAGTACAACGACATCAGAGGCCCTTACGATTTACCACACGCGGTACTCGTTCGACGGCACAAGAATCGGGCGACCGGGAGATCCTTCGTCCTGGATAAGGTCGCCTTTACCAAGAGAATCGAGAAGACCGTTCTCGCTCGGAGACGCACATCCTATGGGCCGAGAAGGCCATTTTGTGTTCCGTACCAAGCTCATCAAAGATAATGACTGGATAGGTACAAGACGTTACGTGCTTCTCTGCTTCGATGCAAATAAAGCCGAGTTCTACTCGCACGAATTCGGAGCTGAATACAGACCGAGTGGTCCTTCTGCAATGTTAAACTACACTTCTCTCGCTCTCTGGAAAGACATTGAATTCCGCGCCGAGGATAGAATGCTCCATACCAGTACCGAGCAACGCCTAGTCAAAGACGGCAGTCGGTATCGTTTCCGTAACTCGTTCGTCATCGACCAGAGAAATACGCAACACGAAGTTCCAGCTAGTTACTCGATCCTAGTCAACGAATCTTTCCTTGTCGCTTTTGAGCTCTCGGAGCCTTCGATTCGAGTCTTCTGCTTCGACCACAAATTGAAGTGGCAGGGAGAAGTGATAGATTGGGATCAACCGGCGCCTAGGCGCTAGGTAGACCGAAATTCGAGTATGCACTGGTTTGAGGTTTATACTACCAGTGAGACAGATCCGCTATTGGAGTTGGTCTCTAGGAGTTTTCTCGTCTTGACCGAAATGATACTTACTTATGGCGGAGAGAAGTATTAGGCACAAGACAATGCCTTGGTGCTTGCGTACCTCCCCACATGTCGCTCTATCAATGTCATCTTATGATGCCTGACACTTTAACCACATACAACCCGTGTGGCTTGCCGAGCGATCAGCATCACCGCCAGGAAGATTTCACGAGTAGACTCCGATCAAGACATGTCGATGGAAGGAACCGCAGAGGAGGTTATCGATACAGGTTGAGCCTTACCATATATCTGTGCAGACAACAGTGATGTACCTTCGCAGAAGTTCCTGTCACTTTTGCCACCCATGCCTCGGTGTGATCATTCAACTTTTCACTCTGATCCCAGACTGTCCTTACGGTGAGGATAGTAACAAGTCCTTGTATAGGTCTTTCGTACAAATCCACGTCGACTTGTGCTGTGATGTCGTCGGAAGCTGACTCGTCAGTCATACAGAGACGCGTGATAGCCTCGGAGATAAGCTCCTGCTAAGACGGCCAAGAGCCCAAGCATTTGAACAAGCACCACAACTCTTGGTGAACTGAGATCGATTCCATCAGATGCCGATGGCAAGGTACAGCTGTGAATGTAGATTGGTAGCAGCAGCAGTTCTCGTGACAGCCACGAGGGACCCTCGATATTTTAGCGGCCGGGGTTCTCGGCTTGATTGAGTTTTGTTAGCGGAAGCCTATCGTCTATCTGACCCTTCGAGGTCATGATCACCTCTCAGCATTCGCAATTCTTTGCACACGGCACCTGCATGAACTACGGATCTATGTCGTTGACGTGGGTACTAGAGTACCCTTGCTTGAGGTAGGCACTCATAATCACTCTCCGTATCTCTTCATCTCCTGCTCTCTCTCAGTTCTGGGAAACATCTTCCACTCATTAGCATCGGTTGTTTTTACGGAAACCAGGATACTGCCGAATGTACCGCCACGACCGCAACCTCTCGTGGAGATCACCTTCCAACCATGGCAGCTGTTGATCCAGGCTTCGCTGCTACAGCCGCCGCACCCGCCGAAGACCCTACTCATGGCATGGTGAAAGAGACGTCAGACGGACAGATCGTCGAGGAAGAAAGACCCATTGCGCCGGACCAATTCGACGAGCGATACGAGACGACCAAATACGAGATATGGGCATACTATTCCTACTACATCGGCAACAATGGTCTCACGCTGTTCAATTTTGCGCCGACAGCTGCGCAAAATCTGCTATATCAGCAAGCAGAAGCAGTCGGGGGAACGGACAATATGATTCTGCGTTTCGCTGGATCGAATAGGACGATCAACAGTATCATTCTATTGTGCAATGGCATCAGCTTCGCAATTCAGATTGTGATATTCTTGATCCTCGGATCATATGCAGACTTTGGGACATTCAGACCTAACATCCTCATCGTTCTCTCGCTGATTGCTTGGGGCATTGGCTTTGGCTGGTTGGGAATTCATACCGCAGACGATTGGCAGACGGGGCTGGGTCTATACATTGTCGGTCTGATTGCATACCAGCTCTGCCTCACATACTGGACGGCTGCCTTCCCAGGGCTTGCGCGCAACACGCCAGCCATACGCGAAGCCGCGCAAAAATTCGAAGACAGCGCCATCACGCGCGAAGAATATGACCACATTGACAGCATGAAACGTAACGAACTCAGTAACGTCGCCTTCTACGTTCAATCCGTCGCCGAGATCCTCATTCTCGCAGTCATAGTCGGCATCCTCTTCGGTCTCAATGTCAATGCCAGCACAGCGAACAACAATTGGGGTCTCAGCGTGCTCATAGCCTTCGCCACAGGCGTCTGGATCCTTGTTGCAATCCCCTGGTTCATCATGGAGAAGCGCCGTCCGGGTCAAGATCCAGGCATGAACATAGTCCTCGCGGGCTTCTGGCAACTCTACCGCGCCTTCAAAGAAATCTGGCAGCTGCGACAGTCCCTCTTCTACCTGATCGGCTACTTTCTCCTCGGAGACAGTCTGAACACCACCGTGACCGTCATCGCCACGCTGCAGAACGAGATTGTAGCTTACAACACTCTCCAACTCACGTATCTGCTCATCGTCGGCATCGCCGCGCAGGCGGTCGGCATCTATTCTTTCTGGAACATTCAGAAGCGCTTCCAGCTGCCTACGAAAACCATGTTCAACGCCGTAGCCGTGGGCATCATCCTGCTGGATGGCTGGGGCATGATAGGCATCTGGACGCAGAGATTCGGCTTCCACAATACCTGGGAAGTTTGGGTTTACCAGACCTTCTACGGCCTCTTCGTCTGCCCTTGGTATTCATATTCTCAGACTGTAAGCTAATCCCCCTCAGCCCAACCCTCCCCCGTTCCACCACCCCACACACTCACACTCGCACTCACACCTCCCGCATTGAGACCTAACTCGCCCCAGATGATCTCAGAAGTCACGCCCCGCGGCAAAGAATTCCTCTTCTTCTCCCTCTTCAGCATCATCGGCAAGACTTCGTCTTTTATTGGGCCCTTCATCTCTTCTGCTATCATCGACGACACGGGCAACAACTCTTCGCCTTTCTACTTTCTGTTTGCGCTGAGTCTGGCGAGTTTCCTGTTCCTGTTGTTCTTTGTCGATGTGAAGAAGAGTCGGGTGGAGCAGGCCGAGTTTCTGGAGAGAGAGGCCCTGGCCAAGGCGAGGTTGAAGGGGAGGGAGAGCGGGAGTACTTTGTAGTCTCGCGTGATGATTCGGGTACTATGTATGGTGGAATACGATGACACATTCGTCGAAGAAGTGACATTAGTTTCGTGTCTATGTGGGTATGTGTGTTCTAATACAGAGCTTTCCCGCCAATCCAAGCTCTTCACATTCGCAGTCTCGTCAATGTATATCCGATCGCAGGATACGAGTGCGATGCATAGGCATGCCCTCGCGACGATGTGTGACGACACGCTACATCGGCGCAGCTGAATCGACGCGTTCGTGCATGGGTATCAGAGGCAACTCCTTGGTCTCTAGACCCTCGAGACCCGGAACTTGCGAGTCGTGGGTCAGTCGGGAATGCATCGGCTCTAGCATCGGCTCAGGAGTGATCTGTCGCGTCAGGTCCGGACGTGGCGCTCCCAGCATCGTGGGGTCAGGCTCTGCGGTGATCTGTCTGGTAAGGTGCAACTTCGGTCCTGCGAGGAAGCTCGTATTCGAGCTGGGAATCTTGGGGCTGTCGAGCTTCTCGAGGACCGAGTCGCGTTTGCTGGAGATCTGTGCTTCCGAGGCGAGGGCCTGGCCGAAGCCTTCCGAGGAGGCGACCTGTTCGATCGATTTGAAATACTTGACGGTCTTGACTTGAAGTTCGAGTGTGGCGTCTTCGTCGACGACAATCATGGCGTGTGGATGCATTTGCAGGCTGGAGAGCGTCCACATGTGGTTGACACCACCTTCGATGCACTTTTGGAGAGCAAGAGATTTGTGTGCACCCGTGATGATAATGACGACTTCGCGAGCCTAGTTGAGTGGGTCTCAGTTGGAGTGATATGATACATAACTGGGGTGGTTTTCTTACGTCCAGCACTGTCTGTATGCCAACCGTCAGCGCCATCTTGGGCACCTTGTTGATGTCGTTCTCGAAGAATCGCGAGTTGGCAATGATGGTGTCGTAGGCTAGCGTCTTGACCCTGGTTCTGCTCTGCAAGCTTGAACCGGGCTCGTTGAAGGCGATATGTCCGTCGGGCCCGATGCCGCCCAGGAAGAGCTCTATACCACCTGCACGCCTGATCTTCTCCTCGTACGCGATGCATTCTTCCTCAAGATCGGGAGCTTCACCATTGAGAATGTTGATGTTTGCAGGGTCGACATCGACGTGACTGAAGAAGTGCTTGTACATGAACGAGTGGTAGGATTCGGGATGGTCGCGCGGGATGCCAACTAAGTAGTCCATTTCAGCCATTGCATGGAAATGCACAACTCACAGAAGGGCAATACCGTATTCGTCCTACTCAATATCAGCTAGAGTCCAGAGTTCAAATGGGACAGCTTACCATGTTGAAAGTGATGACATTCTTGAATGATATGTCTCCATTCTTGTGGGCTCGGACCAAGTTCTTGTAGATTCCTTCTGGCGATGATCCAGTAGGCAGGCCGAGTACGAAAGGTTTCTCAGGTGTTGGTGCAAAGGTCTTGATACGGTCTATGTAGGATATACATATATAATGAGAAACTCGTGGTCTCCAACATGAGCTCTTCTCACTTACGGATAATGTAATCGGAAATGTAAGCCGCGGCCGTGGCCTTGTCGTCTCGAGTGATGAGTCTCCTGTCTGGGTATCAGCTGATATTTTCTCTGGCGCACCTGGCACTGTGGCACTTACATGGCTGCAGCTGTGTCTGCCGCACGATGGAGGATCTACAGGAGAAATACGAAGAAGGTGATTGAATAGGGATTGCGGTCAGAAAAAGAACGAAGCAAGGAGAGGCAAGCAGATATCGTTGCTGTATACAGAGATCTTTTTTGCTAGCATCAGGAAAGAAGCAGTGGATAGCTCTTTCTCGTTGATGTCACACCACAGCTTACCTGCCACGCCTACAAACTGGAGGGTCTCAATGGTGAGGTCGAGGAAGGAGCGACGCGCGATGACAGGCCGCCATGCAACATAAGCTACATAGCACGTGTGGCCCGACACAAGCCGGCGACAGCTGCTATCGTGCGGTCTGGTGGTACAGCAACGTTCCGACTGACATTGCCTAGTGAGACATACCAGCGCTGTGCTTCTTTTCCCGTTGACTGCAAAGCAAACGATGATCGAGTATGAACGTCAAGGGTCTCCAGTGTGGCAAGGTGGGGCCATAGCATCCACATATCACCCAGCGAAGGCACGTTCGCATCGAAGCGCCCTGGGCACTGAGGACTGTCACCTGGCTCTCGTGCCAGGGCGAAGATAGCGAGGTGATGTCGTGGTGTTGCAAGGGCGAAGATAGCGAGGTCATGTCGTGGTTGCCCGCGGCCGAGAGATGTGTATGTCTGGCGGCAGCATTAAGGAGGGAGAGGGATGCACAAACGTTGCATTGTGCTTCGGAGAGTGGAGGCGGGCGGCGGATGGCAGGCTATAAGGGACCAGGCCTAGCGTACATGTCGCGGTATGTATTATTATTATTATCGCCACGACATCTGGACACATCCGCAGCTAATAACGCACGCTTCCGAATCATGAGCCAAGAAACAAACAGTAGTGTGCCACCCATCAGACTCACTCTCCCTCCCTCACCCTCCCGGCTTCCCGTCCGTGTTACGCGCATAGCCGTTGGCTCAGACAGTAGCTATGAGCTGCCTGGGTTTGGAACAGCAGCAGCGGCATTCCATCTCCTGCTCCCAGTACCGGAGGATTTACTCGACTGGTAGTGTACATGGATTCGATACTTGATACCGCTTATGACGGCCCACGTCGACTTGGCCTGCACGCGATAAGTCTAATTGCCAGCGGTCCAATTGGAGCTCTAGCCTTGCTGTCAGAGTCTCGCGACTCGAGACGGCTGAGCAGCTGCTGAGCAACCCTGAACTTCACACTTTCGTATTTGAGAGCTGTCCATCGCACCCGCATCTCCATGTCGCGTGACCGCGACACTTTAGTTCTTAGCTGAACTCCATCCTTGCGTTTCTGAAAGATCATCCTTAACACAGTTTCTCTTTGAACCGCCGCTGCCGCCTTCGCCGACTGACAACTCGCGGCTGCGACCAGGACCGGTACTCGAAAGGATCCAGTGCTACACTTCTCGAAACTCCAAAGCCCATCATGGCGTCCAGCTTGTCGGAGAAAGCCACGCCGTCACCAGAAATTGATGAGCGCTCACAAGTCCACTCCTCTGATAGCCCGCAGGAGTCTGGCACCAGCGAGGTCATCCTTCCCCGGGGATGGATGTACAAGAGCTGGAAGATCGGTCCAGTCACCATCCCCTACTACGCCTCTCCCAAGGCGCAGCTTTTACTCGTGTCATTCGTCTGCTTCCTTTGCCCTGGTAAGTCAGAGCAAGGAAAAACCTGGGTGGCGCGGCAGCCCGTCCTTCTGCGGGCCCTTGCCAGACTTCTGGAAACCTAACACGTGTGAAGCGGCGCTAACTCAATCTCAGGAATGTTCAATGCTGTCAATGGATTAGGAGGAGGCGGTCAAGTTTCTGCTAAGGCCAGTACCGACTCTAATACTGCGCTCTACTCGACATTCGCTGTGGTTGGCTTCTTCGCTGGAACCATCACAAACACGATCGGTATACGCTGGGCTCTCTCGTTCGGTGGAATCGGCTACTGCATCTACATTTCAGCATACTTATGCTATAACTTCACAGCGAACTATGGCTACATCACGTTCGCCGGCGCCTTACTCGGCGTCTGTGCCGGCATTCTCTGGTCGGCGCAGGGTGCGATCATGATGAGCTATCCAACCGAAGCCGAGAAAGGTCGCTACATCTCCTGGTTCTGGATGATCTTCAATCTGGGCGGTGTGATCGGTAGTCTGGTAGGTCCGCCCTCTTTTGGTACATGTGACGGGTATTCTGACGACATGAACAGGTCCCTCTCGGTCAGAACATCCACACCACCACTGCCGACACCGTCTCCAACGGAACATATATCGGTTTCTTGATCTTGACGTTTATTGGTGGCGTGCTCGCGTGGACTCTGATCGACGCCAAGAATGTCATCCGCAGTGATGGGACCAAAGTCATCCTCATGAAACATCCCACCTGGAAGACGGAGTTGCTTGGGCTCTACGAGACGCTGAAGAGCGACCCATACGTCATCCTGCTCTTCCCCATGTTCTTCGCCTCGAACTGGTTCTACACATACCAATTCAACGATGTGAATCTCGCCAAGTTCGATCTCCGCACACGATCGCTCAACAACGTCCTGTACTGGACCATGCAGATTGTCGGCGCCTGGGTCTTCGGCAATGCGCTCGATTTCACCAACTTCAAGAGAACCACTCGGGCCAAGATAGCCTGGGTCACGCTGATGCTTCTCACCATGGTGATCTGGGGTGGCACTTACGCATTTCAGATCGACTACACGCGCGCCGATTACAACGCTGCTGCTGCGGCTCAAAAGGCCGGCAGTCCGACCAACTTCTTCATCGACTGGACTGAGCGTCGCTACATTGGCCCGATGTTCCTGTACATATTCTTCGGCTTCTATGACGCGGCTTGGCAGACGACAGTCTACTGGTTTATGGGTGCCATTTCAAACAACTCGCGTAAGCTGGCCAACTTCGCTGGCTTCTACAAGGGTATTCAATCCGCCGGCGCCGCCATCATGTGGCGTCTTGATGGACTCGGCGTGCCGTTCATGAATATGTTCGCTTCGTGCTGGGGTCTGCTCGCCGGCAGCTTGATCGTCGCGCTCCCTGTCATCCTGATGAAGATCCGTGACACGGTGCCCATCGAGGATGATCTGAAGTTTACGGATGAGACTGTCGATGATGTGGTCTATCACGGCAAGGTGGAGCCTCGCGAAGAGGACAGCAAGGCCTGATCCATTTGCATCATGATGGACCGTGTTCTGCACTGGATAGCTTGCATGTCATGCGAAATGAATGGCGTTTTATTCGGGCGATGAGTGCAACGGCATCATCCAATAGCGCGGAGTTGTGGCGACACTTGTACTTCTGAGGTCGCACCTGACTCTTGTTATGGAGACGTGGGAGACATTGATGTAGAACAATGGCAGTGTTAATGCAAGTCTGTAACGAAAAGTGATACAGCAGCCTCCATTCCAAACCCGGACCCCTCGTTTCATGCTTAAGCTGCATGGCTCGTACTCAAGGGCTCTCGTGCTGCCGTGTCGCGCTGTCTTACACGTCTCGACAACACGTCGCTTAGACGTTGCCATCAGCTCACGCATATAGTATGCCGCGGGGACAGATAACTCCCAGATGGCTCTACAAGCGTGCAGCGCGCCAAGAATGTACACAACGTGCAAAGTGGTGTACCTACATAGGTTGCCAGTTCTGGTCACTGCCGGTCTACCGAGCCGACGACCAACCACGCGGACACGGAAGTGCATGGCTGTGGCTGCCACGACAGAGCAGCGTGTCGAGACGATGGCTTGCGTGGCTTGCAGTTCCACCAGTGATCTGGAACGAGGGCTTAAGAAAGGTGGGCTGAGTGGGCGTCTGGGGGATGTTACATTCGGGTCTCTCCTCTCGGCAGCTGTGGAACGTGATGATGGCTCATGGCTGCATACAAAGGGAGAAAATTGCTGGCGGCGATGTGGGATTGTCTCAGATATGGCTGTACGATAGGAGCAGTCGGTTCGGGGAGATGAGGAGGAGGAAGAATGGGGCCGATATTCAATCTCAGTCACAACTTACTGCAATAGAGATGGATCGGCAGGTGATGTCAAGGGCGGGAGATACCGTGTGGGCCATTGCACTGGTTTCCTCACTCTCCCTCTTCCAACGTTGCAGCAGCAGCGTTGCATCCACGCAAAGAGAGGAGAGGTGCACATTCGCTAAACCCAGATCTCTCCAGACTACGCCCAAATCTGCCGCACCAGTTGATGCATTGCGCGGCAAGGCTGCTGCTGCGTGCTCTTCCACTGGCTGGCTGGCTGACCCGACCGAGTGGCATCCTTTCCGGGCCTGCTGCGACGTGTGTTGTTGAGTTGAAGCGTTCTTGTTGACGGCGGCGGCGGCCAAGCTGGGTGGATCGACTGCCGCTCCACCGAACGATAGCACAACGGACTGACAACCACGGCGGCGAGTGTGTGCGGTGTAGCGCAGCGCAGGCAGGAATGCGGCGTCGATGATACCCAATTACGGCCTCCCCATCGTGAGGACCTCATCTATCACTTACCTTCCTGCTGCCACCCACTGCGGGCGTCATCTCCATTCCCAGCCTGACCAACCGCCCCACGACCACACGTACCCCCAGATGTCGGCCGACTATACCACTCCCAGCATGCCCTCAATACGAATCTGACCTCTAGCGTATCGCCAGCATACGACCACGACCCGACTGTTAGCAGTACCTTTTCTGCAACGCCACGGTCAAACTCACGGCTCCTCAATAACCGCCTACATACGACGACTCGAGGAACATAGTTCACCCTTGGTACTGATCTCATTTACCTCGACCATACGTACCCTTCCTTACCACTGTACCTGACCTGAACTCTCACACCCCCGTCATATTCGAGTCCCCGCGGGCTCCTGCCGACCACCACTTCGACAACACCTACACCTTACATGACTTCACTTGCATGATCCTGGCCTCATCACTACACGGGCACCGCCATACTCTCCAAGTGTGATCGATCTGAGTGACCAACTATCTGTATGACCAGCGACACCATCACGACACCGCACGAACAGCAGCACGAGCCCTTCCGGCGCGCATGACCTCGATCGGGATCAGGCTGATTCGGTCTCTATTGAACATCATCTTGGACTACTGGATCGAGAGCAAGCTGGGCAGAGCGATGACAGTAATGATTCACTCTGTGGCCCGAATGGTGCAACCTTCCTACCATTCCAAGAGGCCGCGCATGCACCATGTGGTGGAGAAAGTGCCGGTGAAGAGCATGGACGACCTTATGGACGATATTCGGACACAATTCGAAGAGCCCCTGCAGTTGGAGCGATTACTGGCTATATCACAACAGCTACAGAGCGAATGCAGAGAACGACTACTGAAGTCCGACATCTCTATGCTGCCCTCGTACCAACATACCTTGCCCAGTGGTCACGAACGAGGAGATTTCCTGGCGCTGGACGTTGGAGGATCCACATTGCGGATTGCTCTGATCAGGTTGACTGGCAAGACGCGACCTGGAAGTGATGGACTGCAGATTAGGAGGATACGAAGCTTCGTCATTGACGAGCAGATACGGCGACTGAAGGGTCAGGCGTTCTTTGACTGGATGGCAGAGCGGATAGGCGATATGCTCAGTGAGTACAACCACATGAACGGAACAACAAACGCAAGGTTGCCGATGGGATTGGCCTGGTCCTTCCCAGTAGAACAGACATCACCACGGACGGGCAGGTTACTGGCAATGGGCAAAGGCTTCAATGCAACTCAGGGCGTGGAGGGGAAAGATCTGAGCGAGCTCATCATGAATTCTTGTAGCCGAAAAGGCTTGAACGTCGAGATGCGAGCCATTGTCAACGACGGAGCAGCGACTTTGATTTCTCAAGCGTACCGAGATCCGACTACACGAATGTCTCTCATCCTCGGAACCGGAACGAATGCTGGTGTCTACTTACCCGTATGCGCTTTGGGCTCGGACAAATTTGGCGAACGACCTGACACATGGTACGAGGCTGCCGAGCACGTCCTAGTCAACACCGAACTTAGCATGGTTGGCAAGAACTCACTGCCAGTCACACGATGGGACGATGCTTTGAATGCGCAACACCCTTTGCCGGACTTTCAGCCCTTGGAATATCTCATCACAGGCCGATATCTGGGCGAAATTGTACGATTAATCATCGTCGAAGCAGTCGAAACCACAGGCCTTTTCAATGGCCAGCTCCCAGAAAACCTGAACGAAGCATACACATTAGACTCGAAGATCATCGCCGCCTTCGAAAGCGACACGACACCCAACCTCGACAAAGCAAAAGCAACCTTCCTTCAGGCACATCCTCTCCGCTGCACACCTCGCCTCAGCGACCTCGAATTCGTACGGGAGACTGCCCGACTGGTGACTACTCGTGCGGCCGCATACTTGGCAACAGCCTTGCACGCTCTCTGGAAAGTTCGAACGGAGTCCGAGGGTCTGCAGCCGGGCGAGGCTACGCATGTAACAATCGCTTGCAACGGTACAATCGTGGAGAAGTATCCCGGCTATCGGGAGCTGTGTCAGCAGCGTCTAGACGAGCTGTGTGCATTATCAGGAGCCTCGAGGGGCGCGGTCACCTTGAAGATGGCACCTGAGAGTTCCATTTTCGGAGCTGCGGTTGCGGTCGCTTGCATGGAGGAGCAGCACACCTGAGGGATGGAGCCTGCATGTCACCTACTCACAAACGGGTTGCGGCACGCATGACGAGCTGCTGGCTCGAGTTCAGCATCATTGAGCACTTTTCTGGCACTCGCAGCTGCTATCTTCCTTGGTGCCAAGCGAAGGAGCTGGCACGATGGAACGACGAGATATGGCGTTTTGGGGAATAATACCATGGCTCCTTCCGATCAAAAGGACGCAACACGAAGTCATCACAGAAGCGAGAATTGCCTTCCTCGAAGATTAGCCTGTATGGTACAGGTTACTGAGTGATAGCTGGCCAATAGAAACGCGACTGCAGCACCAAGAGCATAACGCTGGGAGATTGATGGCTGCGATTGCGACCACTCCCGAGGCAAGCCAACCTGTCGCTTGGGGCGGAAAGGATGTCCCGACGGCACAGTTGGAGGAAGAGAGATCAGGGAAGCAGGGCACGGATGATGGTGGAGATGGATGGAGAATTGGAGATGGGGATCGCTACGGTAGCATTGCAGCAAGCAGAACAAAAGGACGCTAGGCCGAACAAGCCTCTCACCCACCATCTCCATAGAGCATACATCGTTTTTCGTCCGTCGTTACCTTCCATAGTGGCGAAAGTTCAGGTTGGCGAGAAGCAGGAGAAAAATCAATAAGAAGCCCTCTGATAGCTGATCGAAACTGTTTAGAGAGAGAGAGAGAGAAAAAGAGAGACGGGCGGGGGGAGGGGGAGGGAAAGAGAGATTGAGATCAGGCATCCAATGGTGACTGAACCTCATCACCCTATCTGGAGTGAGTTGTGGATCGAGATGTTCAATCTCGTACATAGACAACGAGCCGAGTGAGCAAACTCTCTTTCTTTCTTTCTTTTTCTTTCTTTTCCTCTTTGGAAGCCCCAGGTGGGGTCCTGCACAGATTGCACAGATTACAGATTTGAACAGGCGTTGCGATGGCTTTTTTCCACCTATATAGCAGCAGCAGCGGCAAGGGGGAGGTGGGGAGGAGGGGAGGAGGATTGTTGGGTCGAATAAGTAATGTCACGATGCCACGTGGGAAAATTTTTGTACATTCCTTCCTCTTTTTGAAGGTAGTCGATATGTCCATCGGAAGTGTTGGGGATTGTAGATCTTTTCTTCCCCTGTGCCGTTGTTCCGGTATGGCTTTGCACTCTTAGCACTTTCACTTGCACTTACTTGCACTTGTTGCACTTTCACGCTGGGGCGACGGAAGGATTGAGTGTCACACGTGTGGACATTACAAGATGTTAAATTTTTACCTGTGCATCTTATTATTAGCAGTGAAGCGGAAACGACAGTACGTGTCTGATAGATGAGTCAAAAACTACATATCTGTCGTGTCATGATCTGCTCTCAAGTCATATCTTTTCGTTAAGAGAGAACAAAGTCTCCATCAGACGATATCGCACCGAATCTCTCTCCGTTGTACTTGGTCATACTTTGAGCCTCTCTCAACTGCCACTGAGATTTCTTGAGAGTCTTGGGAAGTGGGACTGTTGACCTCGTAGGTTTCAGGAGCCGCATGTCGAGGGTTTGAACGATCAAGCGATGACGCCTGTCTCCCAGAGCCCGCTCATCTCTCGTGAATGCCTCCTCGCCGTTCCTCCTCGCTCGACTTATTTGCTGTCACCGAATGTTGACGAGTATGCGACTCTCGAAGAGCCTGGTCGCCAGATAGACTGTCCCCGCCTCTCAGCCCTAACTTGCTAATGCTCTCGCTCGTGCTCCCCTGGACGAACACGTTGGACTTGGAAACATCTCCCCGTCCTCCGGCATGCCCTCTTCGTCGCAAAATATTGCACAGACAGTCCCATATCATGCCGCCCCTGAGATCGTCGCAATGTATGTGTCTCCACGATGCGTTTTGGTCCCCACGTCGTGCTGATGAGTGCATCGAAGCTTCACGGGACTGCTATCTGGTCGCCAGTTTCAGCAACGAGTACGGGTCGGGAGCTTGCCAGCTCATCCGCTATGGATATAGTCCAATCCCGAGGCGATTGCTATATTCCAAGCATGAGTTCGGAATACATCGTCAGGCCAACATCGCCCCAATCAGCCCGTTGTTTGAGGTTGGCTGGCCTTCTGCATACGAACAGCCAAGATACATGCGATAACACTCGCTTCTCAGCTCACATCCTCACTGAAGTACCGCTTGCTTCTGTTCTGCTTCGTCTTGGTCGGATCCCTCGGATCTGAAGGCAGCTTAGTATGATGCACCACGTGTGGCCGATACACAGCATCAACGGGCGGCATCCAATCATCCAGTCCCAATGGGAAATACTCATACAGCAGGTCCGCGCTCTCATCCGGGCTATTGACCGTGTTGAGCCCAAAGGAAGGCGGCCGTGGTGGAATTTGCAGTCTCTTCGTCAGGCGTCCTTCAGAGGGACTGGCGCTGTTTCCGGGTTTTGGCGAGTCATCTTCAACGAGCGAGAGATTGATGGGAGCGGGAGGCGCGGCCATGGGTTTGGAGATGCGCGTGTGGTCGGGAGAGGACATGGCGTAGACGATGCCAGCTTTGGGAGTTGTGGTCTGCGGTTGGGCGGAGGCGTCGTTTACTGGTGCGCCTGTTCCTGCGTGTAGCCAATCGTAATTATCGTTATTCTGGTTGGTGTCGTAAGGGACTGATGCCATAGACATAGCTGGCGCAGGAGCTTCAGTTTTCACTGGCGCAGAGGTAGGACCATCATTTCGAGGCTTCTCGCCTCCAGCTACCGTAGCTGCGCGACTCTGTCCGGGCAAATTCGATACTTTGCGAGTATGGCCACCTCCGTTCAGAGGCATATCTTTGCGCGACTGAAAGTTGCGGGGACTCCGTCCTCGCACAATAATGGCACCGGACTGCACTTCACAAATGGGAATCTTGCCACCAGTCGCCAAAGTCGCCAGGACCTTCAAGCGCACAACGAAATGCTGTTGCAATTCCTTTCTCCTCCCGTTGTTTGCGGTCGCAATCCTGAATTGCAGACGTTTCCACTGGAACGGGAAGCTGGCAAAATCCGTGTTCATCTCTTGCACATTCATCAGATCTAGAGGTATCGACGGCGGCTCCCTCTCCACCTTGTCCTCTGGCATGGGCGTAGTCGAGTTCGCTGGTGTCTTCCAAGGGACGGAAATGATCTTGACTGAATTTCCCTCCGTCGACTCGGTTGCGCTCACGACAAGCTCTTGCCCAATAATCGGGATCTGGTCGCCTTGCTCTGTCAAGATATATCGCAGTGTCCGGGGCAGGGTGACTTCTCCAGTGATCTGAAACAGGTTGCGTCGATAGCATGTGAGCTCCGAAGGCGGCGGGTTCGCATCGCCAGCAGACGCCCATGGCGACTCTGCCAGAAAGAACATGCCATGGAGTTGCGCCGCGAGGGAAATGGTAGTTCTTCGGTAAGTGTAGTCAAGCAAGTTATAGTCGAAGGTGGGCAGAGAGAAGCTGAGCAGCTTGTTATCGCGGTCGATCGAAGGTGTCTCCGGGTCGTTGGCTTCGTTATGCACGGGTTCCGCAAATGCGCTGACTACGTCGGAGAATGGGTCTTCGTATGCGCTGGAGAAGCGCTTGATCTGGGGCGGCGGGGCATGGAGGCCGTGCAATTGCAGGTCGTCGCTCCTATGCAGCGCGACAACATCAGTACATGCCCTTCCATACATAGATGGCAAGCATTGAAGTGGAAGCAGCAGCAGCGAAGCTGGAGGGAGAGGGAGAGACGTACCCTGCGTAACCGCCGTAAGTGGAGTGTTGATCTGCATACTCGTTTGGTAGCAGCATCTCCTGGAAGGGATCTTGCGCGGCGACATTGGGCTGTTGCATCTGCGTGGCCAGATAGGTCATAGTCGACGGATCGAAGCTCATGCCGGAGAGGTCCATGGTGCCGCTGCTGGTTGTGGAGGTGGTGGTATTGGGCGCAGTGCAGCTCAGGGCAGCGTCGCATCAGCACGGTAGGATCGGATGCGAAGCTTTCGCACAGGCATGAGAATACCACGTTCTCCTCTCTTGACTCCGACTCCTTCTCCTTGCCGGCCTGCCTGTCGACCGCGTATAGTGACCAGACGGGTCTGAAGTGTGGTGGATGGTCAGGGATGTGGGAGGTGAGAGGTGCGATCGATACACGGCGCGGAGAGAGAGGTGGTGCGCACAGTAGTATGTACAGTACGCTCTCTTGCCTGCTGACAGCACCCTACTGCACTCTCGTTGAGATGTTCCGAAAGCTGAGGCTGGTGCAGCTATTGTACGACACCTCACCGTCCGCTGATCTGCGAACTCATCGAAGCGCTGCCGGCATGCTCGCTGCTACCAGACAGTTATCGTGTCGCGTTGCCTTGCTTGGCTCGTTTCGTAGGGTAGGTCGGAGGATGTCGAATGCTGTGTAACCCACAGTATCTTCTTCAGAAGCCCCTCTCTTCCCGTCTGCTGCATGTGATCGACAGTCTGCTCCTTCACCCAAAGTGCAGGTGTCTCATCATGGTAGCTCGCACGAGAGATGTGAGATAGTCCGGCATCCGAGCGGCCACATCGGCAGCCATGATTCGCTGGCAGTGGCCTGGTCTGGCCCGCCCTTTCGACTGCAATCACGTGTGAGTACGATAGACTTGACGAAAGACGAACGAACATCCCACAACTCTCGATCCGTATCGTAACATTCGGTACTAAGATTACATTCGAGTAGCAGGTTTTCCATCCATCTACCACAAACCAAATCATCAAGTCATCCCAGTTCATCATCAAGAAGGCGGCACCATGGTCCATGTAGCCGCGTCGCAAGATACCTCCTCAAAGTTGTGCAAAATGCTGAAACCCAACGCACTCAACCCGTCAAAATTGCCATCCCCATCCATCTGAAACACGTTAGCCGCAGTCAATCTCCCCGAAGATGAATGGATTACTCACATAGTCCAGAACGCATACGTTGCAGCCTTGCTGTTTGATCTGTCGAATGCCAAGCAAGATGAGCCCTTGTAGCAGAGTCGAGTACTCACCAACAGATGGGCTGATGACGGGTGACGAAATGCCGCCAGCTAGCTCTCCAATGTCTTTCATGCTGGGTATGAACTCGGCCAGCTGAGACTGCATGTTGTACAGCACCACAGTCCCAATGACTGTACCGTCTTCGGGTCGCTTGGCGCGAATGATGCCGCATGCTGCAGGGTCTGCCAGCGCCATCTTGTATACTTCTGCAAGTCCTTGTCGATTGTTGGTCTTGATGTGGTCGAGCACCGGGCCCGCGTAGTCCCATCCGTAAACGAGGTCAAAGTCGGCTCCTGCGCTGAGGAGACTTTTGGCCATACCCTCTGGTGGCGACCAAGTCGAAAGATTGCGCGCGACCATGCTGCATACTGCCCGAGATAGCGCAGTGTTCCAACCCAGATTAGCGAACCAGGACCGAAGTCGTTTTCTCTCGCTGCCGTGTCCGCTTGGAATGCCGAGATATATGCTAGGCAGTCGAGAGCCAAGCTGGAACCGTTTTATGCCTTCTCGTTGCAGGAGAGTCCGAATGGCGCGGTTGTGCAGCGAGTGGCCAATGGACAATTTTCTCCTGCTTGGGTCCACGAACACGGCACCAATGACACCAGTGCCACTCGCTTTGAAGAAATATGTCGCACAAAAACCATAGAGTGCTTGCGTGCTGCTGTTCCGGACGACGAAATGCGCCTCCAGAATTTCAGGATTTCGTAGCAGGAACGAACTCGATGTAGCGCTCGCTAACTCCGAATGGAGGCCTGGCGAATTGCCGTCAACAGCTGACTTGACGAGCACGTCGAGTCCATTCGAGTCTCTCTCTTCATTAAACGCCTCCACGAGCCAGTGCTGCTTCGATTGTGAGAGCTTCTGGCTCTGACTAAGCGTGCCAGGCAAAGCACCGGCTGCCGCGAAGTCGCCGTAGAGCACCTTCACGAGCGACATCAGGGCTGTCTCCGTGAAGTCATAGGTGCAGACGTATGTGCCAATGCTCTGATCCATGGCAAAGTCATAAGGTGAGCTCACAGCAACGACAACCAGAGGCTTCTCTCGTTTCTCTCCCCCAGATGTGTACTGCATGTTGCAGATCATGGACACGTGCTTGGTGAAGCCATGCTGGTACAGATTGCGATTCGCGTCAGCCGTCACGATGATGATGGCACTCGCACGATTGATCAAATTCTCGTGTTGTGGTCGGACGCCGTTCGCCGTGTAGCTCGTGTGTAAGACACGGCCGCTCCTCTGCCGAGCAAGAGATCTGCCGAGCTCTCGAAATACGCGCTCGCCACTCATGACAGAAGCACTGCGCTCCCAGACTTCAGGGGAGCCATTGGTAGCTTGCTCAGAGAGAGCTCTGGATGCGGCGGACGCCACGAGTGGTTTTACCAAGGGCGTCAGGAGGAGCAATTCGTCCTCCGGTTCCATGATATTGGTGAGTGGCAGCAATCGATTCTTGTCCCGGACGACTGTTATTGATGAGTTGTACGCTCTCGTGGAAAGCTGAGTGTGTGAAGGTTGGAGATTTGACAGCAGGCTGACTCCCGGCGGGTTGAGCGCGCTCTCCCACGATGTACATCTCGACTTCATATCGAGTACCCTCCTGAGCGATTGCCGAATTCTATCTTTCGAAATCATCGCATTTTCCACGCCGAGCTTGAAACCCGTGATTGCCTCCTGTTGGTGCTGAAAGGATCGGCAGAGGAGTACGATATCACAGCCAGCATTTATCGCCATGACGGTCCCGCCTCCTACACCAATATTGTGACTGAGGGCTTCCATTTCGAGACAATCCGAGATCACAACGCCATCGAACTGAAGATCGTTGCGTAGCAGATCGTTCACTACCTGCTCTGAGAGGCATGCGTGCATGACATTGAGTCCAGCGGAAGACATGGCACATCCCCCGACCATCATAGCGTCCAGTCCTTCTTTGATGGCGTTTCGGAAGGGTATCAAGGCGTTCAAGCTTAGCGACTCCAAGCTTTCCGTGATTGTCGGTACGTCGAGAGCTGACCCCAGGAATTCCAGACTGCCGTAAGAAGGAAAATGTTTACCCATGGTGCTCACACCAGCATCTTTGTAGCCTTTCATGAATGCTATGCCAAATGCCGACACTTCTTGGGGGTCGTCACCGGTGGTTCGCACGCCCAGTGGCTGATTCCTGGCATTCGTCAAGACGTCCAGGCATGGCCCCATCATCAAGTTCAGACCACATGCTGCGATCTCCTCCGCGGTAGCTTTGGCCACTTGATAGGCAATATCTTTTGAGCCTGTGGCAGCCAGGCCCATGGCAGAAGGATACTGACGGATGTAGATCTCGTCGAAGAGACTATTGACGCCGCCATTTTCCTGGTCCAGTCCTATGAGTAAGGGGACGGTGTGGCCTGCCTCGTATGCAGTCCTCTGCAACTCGAGCACGATCTGAGTACATTGCTCAGCGGCTACACTTGGGTCAGCGATCTGGTTAGCGTTGACGGAGTAGTGGGCTTCAGGTACACTTGAGATTCTTGGCAGTAAGCAGGATCGAGCCAAGATGGTCTTCCCGAATGAGTTTGCGAATCTGTGGTGTCACTGTTGTACCCTCAAAGCCCATCTACCAATACCGTTAGAATGCTGTATCACGGGAACAGATGCGACCATTCGGGCGGACGAACCATAAAGAGCTGGCCCAGAGTTCTGCCATGACTGTCAGCATGCGTTTGCGCAATAGTGCTTCGACTGCAACGCGGTGGATAAGATACCGGTCCATGTCATCCCAAACGGGATCCAGGGCGCCATTGCTGGCGGCCATGACCCAACACTAGCGGCGAAAGGGCAGGAGCAACACAGACGGCAAGACTCGGCCTGAGGATCTCTGAAAGTGGCGGCAGTGACCGTGGACGGTCACGGTTGCGTTGGCTGTGGAGCTCCCCTTGCTACCATTACAGCGCTTCCAGCATCCTTCGGAATGGTGGTCGGTAGTCGGTGGCCTGGTGGCTTCGATCGGAATACCACGTGGAAGGGGCCCTCGTAGCCCAACAGAAATGGTGCGGCGCAGGCGAACGCCTTTCGAAACCGTCGGCGAGTGGTCGGCCTGGGGTGTCGTTGGTCAGAATAGGATGAGGTGGTACATGCGCCGTGTGAGAAGCAAATGTGAAATGGCCGAGCGACCGACCAGACCAGACCACTGAGACCAGACCAGACCGCTTGGAGGCTGGACCAACAGCGTTACATACTCACCGGCAGCAGCCGATTGGTATCACCGTGCAGAAAGTGGGGCGGGAGTCTTTTGCTTCTATCGTACATGTAGCGTTTCTTCTTTGGCTTACATGATGTACTCTTCCTCTCTCCTCTACTGCAGCTTACAGTAGAGCTCATGTAACCTGACTGTCGTGAGTGTGAGGTGTCCACCCAGACATCCATCCTCCATCCACGCACTGCAGGCAGACTCGTGACGTATTCATTGGCTTTCGACGCTTCCATCACACAACGCGCGATAGGCCGATAGGATGCATGTACACATCAGTCAGTAGTAGGGGGTGCCACGGCATTGCGAGGGAAAGAGCATCGCAAGCAAAAGTTAGATTCCAGCTGTCTGCGGCAGTGACGTCTCTTTGTGCAGGCTTCATATCGCATAGCCCTACTACCATAGCATCTCTACTGCTTGCTACTGACCTGGGGCCCAAGGCCAACGACTCTTGCCTAGTGACTCTCCCTCTTCGTTCCATCCTAGACACCCCCAAGCAACCTGTAATCGTACCTTGAGCAGACTCCCTCACCTGACAGTCAATAGAGCTCGCCATCCTTCAACAAAATGCCCATTGCGGTATCTTCAGAACGACCACGGTCCGGTGTCACCCGTCTCACTGGAGGGCGTCTCGTTAAGGGCAATCAACTGGTCGAAGAAGATCTGTGGATCTCCTCAGTCACAGGCAAGATTCTCCAGAGCCAACAAGTCTTCTACGAACACCACGTCGTACCCGACGAAGTCATCGATCTCAGAGGCAAAATCCTCGCCCCAGGCTTCATTGACGTCCAATTCAACGGCGCCTTTGGTTATGACTTCGCTACCATCCCTGAAGACGGCAACATGGCCGTGTACGCAAAGGGTCTGAAGCGACTCAATCGACACCTCGTACGGACAGGAGTGACCAGCTATCTCCCTACCATTCCAAGCCAAAAGCCACATGTCTATCACAAAGCTTTGCCATATTTAGGTCCCAGCGGCGAGAGCAGAAACGCCGTTGAAGGTTCCGAAAGTCTAGGAGCGCACTGCGAAGGTCCCTTCATCTCGCCAACCAAGAATGGCATCCACAGTCTTGAAGTGCTTCAAGAAGCACCGAACGGCTTTTCTGACTTCGAGGCCTGCTATGGCGCTTCCAACCTTCCACAAAGCTCACGATCACCGATTACGATGATCACAGCTGGTCCCGAAGTCCCCGGCGTCAGCGCCCTGATCCCAGAACTCGTCAACCGCGAGATCATCTTCTCCCTAGGCCACACCGAAGCCACCTACGAACAAGCCGGCGAGGCAATCAACAACGGCGCGACCATGATCACCCACCTTTTCAATGCAATGCGACCGCTTCACCATCGCAATCCAGGAATCTTCGGCATGCTAGGCAAAGCCGAAAAGAAGCAGAGACCCTACTTTGGCGTGATATCCGACGGCATCCATCTTCACCCCACGACCGTCGATATCGCCTGGGCCGCGCATCCCGATGGTTTCATCCTCGTGACCGACGCCATGAAGACGGTAGGCCAACCAGACGGAATTCACCCCTGGACCAACGGCGATCGATTCGTGAAGAAAGGCTCTCTGTTGACACTCGAGGGCACGGACAAGATCGCCGGCTCATCGGCGAGTCTCATCGAGTGCGTCAGCAATTTCTGGACGTGGTCCAACGCGAGTATCCCCGAAGCCATTCGAGCTGTCACCGCCACGCCCGCGAGAATGCTAGGATTGGACAAGGTCAAAGGCACACTCGAGGCGGGTGCGGATGCGGACCTGTTGCTCCTCGACACGCGCGAGGAAGCAGACGGGAAGAGAAGGTTCGAAGTCGAGCAAGTCTGGAAATTCGGCACTCTGGTGCACGACAGAAGTAACGAGAAATTCGGCGTGTAAGAAGAAGCGGGCCAATGGACCAGCGAATGGTCGAAATTCCTGTGGCAGCGCCAACTCGTGCTTGGTAGGGCGTGTAGTATCGATTGGCAAGACCAATGGAGATTCTCTCATTGAATCCTTTCTCAGAACATTCCATCCTAAACCGTCAACATCATGGTGAAAATCGTGCAAGAGACCTGCCCTGCGTTACACTCCCATCAGCTAAGTTTCGACTCACTTCGATCGCACGTTTTCGGCGTGAGACGAAAGACCGAGATGAGATATATCGTCTTCGACGAAGCTGCGTCCGCGTCAAAATACACTCCAGTAAAGGAAGATCGGGGGGGGGGGGTGAACACTTTTTTTCCTTTCTGGCGTTTCGCGCTTCATTTCGAGTGATATTGTGGCATTCAGCTTTTCTGCGTCCGAAGTCTTTGGCATGGTCCACCTCAATTCGAATCTTCCCACACGAACCATGAGACCCCATCCAACACCGCACTGGAGGGGAATATAATCTATGCTTCCTCCTGCTGCCGCTGTCTCCCGAACGCCTTATTCGCCTAACGCCCGAATCACGTCAAACCGGATACCCATTAAAGCCAATCTTCAACGCGCCGCGGTGTCCACTGTGAGCCTCTGTGCCCCACTGCCCCTTCCAATTGAGCTCCGTGGCTCGAGCCTCCTCAAACGCTGCTCTACATTCGGCAGGTAGCTCGTCGATGACAGCCTGAGATACCGAAGCCAGGCCATTTGTTCCAGACGTCGCATCTTCAATAGATCCGTCCGGTCCTGGAAAGCCCGCGTGGGAGATTGGAGGTGCTTTATAAATTGTGTCGACTACCGTGAAGTTGCGCGAGATCACGCCAGGGACTTTGCCAAAGATAGTGTTTGAACTTTCGTTCACCATAGCGGAATCGTGCCCGTTGCCATCGTCATGGCCATTGGCAAAATGGTGTCGGTTCGAATGGCCATTCGTAATCCTCTCCTCCACCGCGGCTGGTCCCGGCTGGATATGTTCCCACTTCGCGTGGGTCGGCTGGAAGATCTTAGGATAGAACATCATGTTGGTGTTCGTGTCATAGATACCGTTGGCATTCGCTTGACGCATTGCCTTCAGTGTGGAGTTGTAGCGACTGGAGAGACTGGTCAGTTTCATGTGATTGCCATCAGGACGAGATCGCTCTTACCTCGCCTCTCTCGCATGCATGAATTGCCAATTCTGCACAGTGATATTGTTACGGCGCTTTCCCAGAGTGCCCTGCTTGCCCGGTACTGTCGCACCTCCTTGCTGCGTCCTGTAAACCTCACTGGCACCGAACCATGCCACGTATCGGTTGCGATTGTATTCTCCGATATTATCGGGAACGTGGTCATCGGGATCTACCAGCTCTCCCTCGACTTCCCCATTCGCGCGCGCTTCAGAGACCTTGTAATCATCAATGATCCTCTTGCCTCCGACAACAATCTTGGCGCCAAACTCTCGGAACACGGATCTCGCAGTGACCACACCAATGTTGCGGCCCTTGTAGCTGTTGGGCAAGACGTCGCGATCGATCAGGTCCCTTTTGGCGTCTTCATCCAGCAGAACCTTGAACAGCTTGGGGTGCTTGGTGAAGAACAAGTAGCTGTCCCTGAAGCCACAGCATCGCGCCGGTTCCGTAGACAGCATGTATAGTCGCTCGCCTTTACCCAGTATTGTGAACGTTCGAACTCGGTACTCGCGGCCTTCTTGCAGTATTCCATTTGCGTCCACCTTGTCGTCTCCTTCCTCGTCAAAGTCGACCTGCGCTTCGTCGTCAACAACATCATAGACGTTGCCCTCCTTGTCCATGACGACCTTGGGAGTCTCGATCTGCTGTCTGTTGCGGCCTCTTCTGGCACCTCCTCTTCCCCGCCCACCACCTGTTCCTGGAGGCCGACCTCTCCGCCGTCGTCCTGACGCCGGTGTTCCAGATTCACTCCCATCCTCGCCGGGCTCAGGAGTGTGCGTGTGTCCTAGACGACCTCTGTTCCTGCCTGCTCGACCTCGTCTTCGCGGCATGCTTGTGATTCTAGGCGTGTCGTCATCATTATCATCATCGTCGTCCTCGTCTTGCGCAGGTGTAGCAGGATCCTCTTCTGCATCATCAGGCTGATCCACTTCGCCAGTCCCGTCGAGTTCCTGGTCGCGATCGACCATCTCTTCGTCGGAGCCATCGGGCTCTCTCGTTGGAGTTCCTGCTTGACATATCAGCATAAGCGGCGCAATCATATCATGGACCTGGTCGCAGCCTCACGTGTGACGCTCAGCGATATGCGCGTACTCTTGCGGCCCTTGTGGTGGCCACCACCCTTCTTGAACGGCATCTTCTCCCGCGTATGTTAAGAGGTGTGTTTGTGATTTAAGCGAGTGATCTGGTGTGCGCTGTTCGTCCTCAAGCCGAGCCCATGATCTGTCCAGATGTGTTCGCCAGGCTCTATGTGAAGAATCGCGAGTGCGGCCTTGATATGCGCAGCGTACAGCGGGTTGTTTAGTAGACGTTGGTGAAGCGTCCAGTTGGCGCGACTGCTTCTCGAGCTTCGCGACGACGTGCAAGGGAAAGTGCATAAAGGGTTCCGGCTAGTTGCCGCTAGTATGCCTCAGGCATAAACTACATGCAAGTCTTTACACAGGCAGGACCAAGGGATATGAGTGTGACATCACAATCAATCGACTTGGTACGGACAGGACAATCATCCTTCACAAACCAAGGCGAGACCAGAAGGCTTTCAACAGCGCCCAGTCTCCCAGTTCTGTCGCAAAGGAATCAATCGACACCTTCATCATGTCCTTTTCAATTCAGTACTACTGAGACATCGACGACAGGGGAACGAAGTGGTAAAGGTGTAGTAAATTACCAAGCAAAAAGACTTTATTTTTTTGTCTTCATTCTCGACCTCTTTCCCGTGTGGATAAAAGTACTTCTTTTCTTCCGCTCCTCTGCAATAGCAAAGCAACCGTAGCATCCCATCTGCGCTCAAACAACATTCATGCAAAGCGGAAGAAAGACGCAGAGGGAGGTATCTAGTACAAAACCAAAAGCAGAAGACCGTGCTCGCATGCCAGGGAGTACCACCGTCGTGAATCAAACTTGGATTTTTGTTCGTCTCCCGAAGGCTGGAATCCGAGGCGGCAGGTCCAATTTCCCCATATGCATTGAAGCAGAAACTCATAGCAAACCCGCTGTGTCCCCCCGGCCAATGTAATATTTTTTGAATAAAGAACCCGCTTTCCCCATTTCCGTCCCATTTTGTGAACGCCTTGCTGGTGCAGGATGAAATTAAGCAAAACTTTAGCAAGCTCTCTCATGATGTCCCGCTCCCTTTCCCCAGACCGCATGAAGAGTAGCAGAAACCGCTCCGAAAGATTTCAATTCATTCGCAGGCGCAAAGAGTCGTAAGAAAAAGAAAAGTAGGATGTCCCGATGCCCGAATATGCACACTTCAGTGGCCAACGGGGACTCCTAGGATGTGGTAAAAAGCAAGATCTATCGTAGCCACACCTCTCACGCCGGAGACTGGATGGCTGGCCGACAAGCTCGACCAGTCACGTCGTTGCGACTGCCGATACTGTGTGTTGGTATGATGAAGCACCGTCGCATTGTGGAGTCTTTGGTGCAGAAAAAAGGAAAAGGCCGCACATTTGGATGCATCATATCGCGGTGTCGTGTGCAGAGTGTTAATTCGTGTTCAGTGGCTCTAACCCATGACAGGCTGAGGAGCGTAAGACGATGTCATTGGGTAGGTTCGGTAGTGCTGCGAGTAGGCGCACGATGAACAGGTGCAGTCGTATCGATGTACGCCGCTCCACGCAGACTGGTCCCACCCGGTGCCGTAACTTGGTGTCTGCGCCTGGTAATACGACTGGGCCTGTGCGTACGAGTAAGCTGACTGGCGAGCCCGCTCTTCGGAACCTCGGCGACTGGCATCTTCTACCTCGAATGCAGATGGGTAGCGCTCTGTTCGCTTGTAAAACTCCTCAGCGGGCCGGTGGTTGGCAGCCCATGGATCCGAGGCGCTGTAAGGAGTCGAGAACTGAGAGGCTCTCGCAGACAAGGGTGCAGGGTCGAAAGCGCGCGAGTAACTGGTGGCAGTCTGTGGAGTTGGGTATGGTGAGTACCTCTCGCGGCTGCTGCTGCTCGATTGGCGGCTGACGCTCGTGTCAAGGGGTGACAGCCTAGTTGACTGAGGCTTGGCAGCGTAGTCGTAGTCGGCATCAAATTTCTTCCAGGCGTTTTGCCAAGCCATGAAGCCGTTGGGGTCCTCGTGGTCCACGTGCAAGTTGTAACTGATCAGATGCAGCCATTTCATCTCCAGGTGATTCAGCTCTGATACCTTGATGGCGGTGACGTCTGACCACGATCGGTTGATGAAGGTGTTGTCATCGAGGAATTTGCTACCCAGAATGAGGGAGACAGCAAGCAGTCGGTAGATCTGGTTCTCGCCAGCAGAGACAGAGCTTGGGAAGCGGGATAATCTGTCGTTCAGGTAGTGCAAGCTGAGCTGAATCGTAGCCGATGGCAGACGAGTGGCCGAAAGCACCTGGTGCACCCACTTGCGGAACGAAGGATGGGGTTGCGACGCTGTTTGAAAGCTTCGAGTCATGTCAATATCTGCCATGCAGATTGGGGACAGGAGGTAGGCATACATTGACTGAACCGCAGTCGCAACAAAGTCCGTCATGCGTTCCATGTCGTAATCGAGCTTGGCGGAGACGCCACCCGTGGCCTTTTCCTCCTTGGCCGCTTGACGTTGCTGCTCGCGTGCAGCGGCGTCTTGCTCTTGTTGCTGGAGTCGACGCTGGTAATCGTCGGCAAATGGCACCCGCTCATTGATGCGCAGAGGTGGGAGAATTGGAGCACCGATGGGCTCGTAGTAGCTCTGGATGGGTGGCAGGGTCGCTGAAGCCTGGTAGTTGGTCTGGTGGAATGGATATGTCGGTGGTGCTGGGGCGACAGGTGGTTGCATGTAGGCTTGCTGCTGGTAGTCGTAAGCACTGTCATGGCGACACTGGCTTACAGACTGCTGCGATCTGTATGGATCTTGAGGGTAATGCATGCTGGTGTAGGCATAACCTGAGCCTGAGTCTGGTGGAGTGATGGGAAGCTGACTGGCCATGGACGGCCGTGAGTAGTAGCCTGGCATGCTTGCGAAGACGGCTACTGCTGGAGGCGAAGAAACGGCGTGGGAGCGACCTGGATGAGTATAACTATCAGTATGAGTGCTGCCTAGGGTGACGGAAGATTCTCGTGTGCGACTGACCGTTTCTTGTCCTCAAGGGCACCGACAAAGACCAAGCACCAGGGGAAGAGGTGCAAAGTCTACTGGCCTTGAATCATGCGACAGACAATGCGACGTATGGAATGCAGCAGATGTTTTGTCGATAACGGATCGGCGCGAGTTGATGTTTGCGCGAGATGGATTAGGTACGTGCCAGTGAAGATGATGTGAAGTGATGATCTGGCCAAGGTGACGTTGACGAAGCGTTTGTACGCAGGGTCGCTCAGGTGTGTCACGAGCTGATTTTCAAGGTGGCGGCGGGTGGGAATAGTGAAGTGAGGCGCGGGCGTTTGTCGATATATCGAGGACGGGGGCTAAGTAAATAGATCGTCCGTGAGAGTGAAGAATCGTGGTAGTCTGGCGTGAAGGAGAGTGATGTCGCAGCGCGGGCCGTGTAGGTGAGTCGTTAAGTGTGTACGTGCGACGAATCGAGGACTGGCCTACCGCCGGGAAGAAGTGTGCGGTGGAGAACGTTGATGGGGAGAGAAAGATTGGATGGGAAGAGAGGAGAGGAGAGGAAGAGAGCGCACGGAGGGTAGCGGCGGCGTGGCGGATGGTGTCGTCGTCGTGGTGGTGGGAGACTCGAGAGAGGAATCAAACGCAGAACGGGCGCACGGGAGAAGAAGGCTTTTGCGCTCGGTCGTCGGTCTGACTCTGCTGGGTCCAGTAGGGAGTGAGGCTTAGCTCAGCAGTCTCATCAGGCTCTGGCTCTGGCTCTGGCTCTGATTCATCAGGCTCACAAGCACAAGCAGGCCTGCACACTTCCCGCTTAAGGTTGCCTCTTCCCGGCGGAGCGACGCCGCCGCCGCAGCCTCTCTCTCTCTCTCTCTCCTTTCCCACTGTGCCAAGCGGAGCCACGCTCTCGTGTTCGGAGCCACACGCGATGGCCTGCACTCTCACCCGGCTGTGCCCACGTCGACACTTTCGTCGTGGTGTTGTGATAGGTGGCAAGTATGGTAGGCGATATGTTGCTGGAGCCTGCTGAGAGCCGTAACGTGAATGACGCTGATAGCAACTCGATCGATCGATGGACGGATCGATGGATGGTCGGCTGGAGTGTGGCCACGACTCTCGAGAGCGACGGCGTGTCTGCTGCCGTGGGTGATTTGGGTGGTGACGATGATGCGCGTGTGTGCGCAGGGGCCGTTGCGGCGACCGACGCTTGCAAGACCAGGAAATTAACACGTAATATGAATGTGCCTGTCTCTGGAACCACTCGCGCCCTCCCTCACGCCCTTGTGCTCCTTGGGACTCGCAACGGGGCCATCTTCAAAGTGTGTGCTTGACAGGGCATTGACGCGGCGGTCAAAGGGAGGAGGAATGCTCATTTACAATGCCCAAGGATTGCTGCTCGACGACTGCAAACAACGCTCGGCCGCACGCAGCACAACAGCCGCAGAAGCTACGGAGAAAGGCAAAATGCTTCTGCTGCTTCTACCTCTGCCCTCTGCCTTCTGCCCTCTGCACAGTGGGAGGAGTTGGCCGCTGTGTAGTAGTCCTCGTTGTGTCAGACTCGCCGTCATAGGCTTGTAAGCCTCATCCTCGTCCTCGTCCTTCGCAGCAGCAGGAGCATCCTCCTCCACCCACTGCCGCAGAAGCAGACCTTTTCGACCTTGCCATCAATACGCCCGCGTCTTCCTACAATCCCATCGAATCGGCTGCATTTCTAACCTCCGCTGTCCCACTCTTTGCTGTCACCACCAAGACCGTCTTGCAGTAGAAGCTATGTACATGTACTCCTCCCTACGCAACCGACATCAACATCGTCACCATCACTCCGCCAATTTCTCTCACTCTGTGCTCGCATTTCGTCACTCGAAAGGATTGGTGTTTTGGCTGCGACCTGATGTCCAGTGGCATCTGATACATGCATACTTCAAGTTTTCATCTACCGCTCGCCTCCCTGCTGCCTGCCGTCCCAATAACTCACGGTAAAAATTGGATAGTTTATTGGCCGCGAAAATCTGCGGCCGCCTCACTCAAATCGTACTCATCATTGTTTCGCTGCCCCATCGCCGCGTTTGGTCGATCGACCATTCCAAACATGGTGCTGGTTTGCGGATGATCGGAGTCATGCTTTCCATCACTGAACCACAAACTTCTAACTAGCACATCTCACCGCATCACACAGTTCGAGCCGTGACTGTCGGGCAGTCTTCCAGCCCATCAATCCTCGCAGCGGAGAGACGTCTCTGTGTCCGAACGACCATACATCATCATTGCTAGAACGTAATTTTTGCAGCTCTTTCCCTCACCCATTATCGGTTCAATCCAAGCCAGCTTGTCATCACAGCTCTCCTCCTGACCCTTTCCTGGCTCGTGTCGGGGTCGGAACCGAGAATGTGAGAGCCTGGCAACCTCCAAAGTTAGCATACCGGAGCCCACGGACCGACCTCAGAGGAGCCTACGATGTCCGCACAAGGGTTGAATGCACTGTCCCTCGCCTGCGTATCTCTCCCACCGACCTCCCTGGAAGCTCTCCCACACTCCTTCATGCATCCGGCTTTGGTGTGCGTCGGACGTATGCCCCATCTCTCATACACACGCCTCCACCACTTCGCATCCTGCTACAACACTGATGCTGCTAATGATGCCCGTCAAGACCCGTCGAATCCATCAGGAACCCAGCGGGCCCCCCCAATGTTCCTGCGGTGGCGTGCTTGCGATAAACTCGCATGTTCCACCCTCCATTAAATCCTCGCCGAAACGAGCTGTGACACGTGTCCCAGTTTCGGGAAAGCGACAATTTCTCTTTTTTCGCCTGGACTTCCGCGCCAGCGACGCATCAACGTGAGGCGAAGGCGAGACTACGTACTTCGTACTTTATTTCAGCTCCTATAGCATATCTATCGACGCGTAGACCTATCCTAGCTACCAACGTTTTATATCCTTACGTCCATGTCTTTGGCGGGCGCGTCCTTCGGTTATATGAAGGCTTTGGCTTGCTGCTCATTGGCACCGCTGACGACGCAGCGTTGTCTTCAAATTCTGCGGCGTTCAGGACTGCCTTCTTTGGCGGTGGCAGTGGCGGTTTCTTCTACCCAGCGGCTTGTACAGCACCCCCAACACTAGCCAGCGAAGTAGGAGTGTTCACTCCGGTGTTTAATCTGGCGAAGCGCTGTCCTAATTTGCTCCATTGACCTTGAGATGATCCTCGTACGGGACTCGCTGGAGTGGTATTTTGTCCTGCAATGCCAAAGCCAGGCACGGAGACACCTGCATGACCTAATCTTGAAGCTGCTCTCACGTTGATTTGCGCTGGATTTGGCTGGCTTGCAGCCTACTAGTACAGCGGAGGCGGAGCTGGTGTGTGCTCATCTGGGTACTCGTTCTGACGAGCAGGCAAGACCGGTGGCGGACCTGGCGCTGGTTACCAGGAGGTTGTCGCGGTGGGCTCGTGGCCCTGCGGTTCTGGTTGCACCTATCTGCCGTGGGGGCAAAGATGGGTTTCCAGCATCTGGTGTGCCCAACCTCACCGGAGGTTTGGGCATATTATCCGTCCTCAACCCCGTACCATCTATCCTCCACGGCCCACTCTGTTTTGCCTGTTCTGCCTTCACGGTTTCCAGTCTCTACCTCTCCTCTTCTTGTTCCTGCTGTCTCTACTTCGCCGCATATCCAATCTCCACAGCCGAACCTCCCCAGCCACTGGTCGGCACAGCTTGCGTTGCCGCACTTCCCACACTGCTGCCTGTGCCTGTCCAGCTTTATCGCTTGTCCGTTCGCCGCATGATACCCTGCATACTCTGGTGGAGGACACGAGCGAGTCCGGATCTTTCAAGCTGCTCAGAGGAGCGCTCTGGTTATCTTGCTGCTCTTAATATGGATTTTTTCTTCTTGCCGGTTGCCATTCCTTCGACATCTGACATTCAACTATCGCGGTGGATCGCCTCGTCGCCGCATGGATGCCAGCAGCCTTCGGCGAGGTCTTTCACTTTGTCCATGGGGATGATATCGCTGGTTTTCTGGGCTGCGAACAATTCAGTAGTAGGTCATGTGCGTGTAAGCGCAACGAGGAAGTATGCATCAATGTTTCCTGCTGATGCGCCGGTCGGGACCAGTAATATCGATGCCGATACATCCTGTTGCCTGTGAACGCAGCTAAGATGACCACATTCTATCAGACCCTTTAGTCGACCGGCAGAGACGAGATGATCTGAAGCATATCGCAAGCGGAGACTTTTACATGCACGTGAAGCCCCCTCGGTCGTGCGGCGCATACAACAAAGGACTCGATCATCCATCTCAACCGTCGGAGCCTCAAAAGGGACAAGCGTGAAAGACTAGTCGCCAACCTCCCTGCTGGATGAAATCGCGTCTTCTTCATATCCATGTGTCCATCGTCATCTATTCATATTTCTGCGGTCCATGAAGTCTCATCTACCACTGTTGACCTGAAAAGAAATGGGAGAAATACATGAGTCCGCCGGAAGGTACCATCCATCCCGCCGATCCTCCGGAATCGTGAAGTCCATATCAAACCACTGTGAAATGTCATTAGTCCCGGGAAGGGATGTTACAATGGACGGCTCCGACGACACAGGAACCAGCGTGACCGAGCCGAGAGAACTTGGGGTCCAGCTCATGTTCTCCTTCCATGACGAAGGTGCCTCCTCTTGCTGAACGCTTTGCAAAAGCTGCGCGAGTATGCTCGCGCCAGTAGCGGCCATTTTGCTGGTATCGGCGAGGCCTTGTAGACGCTGCATACTCTTCTCCGCCGCTTGTAGTATTCGTCTCGGCGTCAGGCGAACAAAATCAAACCCGCTGACATACGAGATCTCGTGGTCCTCTTCGCCGAGTAGACTCGCATGTGCGCGGAGGAGTACCAAGAGCAGCACGGTCGCCTCGAAAGTGTTGAATATGATAGCCCCAAAATGGGACCGTTGGGAGTCGAGGATCGAGACGAGATCCAGCTCCCGTAGGGCAGCGTTTGCAAGGACCTTCAGCTGCGAACGCAACAGCACTCGTTTATATGGTGGGAAGGCTGCAATTTCCTCTAACGGTACTAAGACTGATCGGCGGAAGCTCCAGCATATAGAATCATAAATGTAGACATGAAGCACTTGTCTCTGTCTGGACAATCTTGGAACTTGTTGATCCCAAGTCGTATCGGGTTTCAAGGCGAAGGCTGGGGGCAAGCGCGCGAGGTACTCCTTGCAAAACTCTCCATAGATCTTCTCAGATTTAGCCGGATCGTATTCGCAGTCGTCATTGGGAGCATGCGTTCTCCAGAATTTCGCCAGTCGGGCTTGAAGCAGACGTTCAGTGAAAGAGTCAGGACAGCTCAAAGCGCAGTCATGATGGTCGATGTTGGGAAGTACGTGCATGCGTGGTAGCCTCTCGTCAATAAGACAATCTGGAAGGAACGCAACGCGATCAAGTTGTCGAGACAGGTGGCTTTCTCGGAGTCAGTATTGTTTCATCAACAGTTGTCGACCAAAATACCTGTCAAGGATGTACAGGTTGCAGAGTACTTTTCTCCGCATCTCGTCCTCCATGTCCCAGCGGTTGTTGCTCCAGGCGTCACCGGACTCTCTGTAGATGCCGGCTTTCTGCGCAGCCTGCGACGCGCGACCGATGCCTTCCCAATATTGGTCGGTTCGTCCATCGCAGCAGGACTTGATGGCCGCGAAGATGAGATGCTGCACCCGTACTACGGATCCCATCCAATCAAGAGCGATGCAGGCCTTGCTGAGACCGTCTGCCACCTCAGCACAAGCGGTATCCACCTCCGGAAGCTGAATGACCACCTTGCGGTCGATGGTGTAGAAGGGAGTCGGGACTAGGCGAGTGGTGTATGCACAAATGCGGAGGAAGAGAACTACGAACTCTATGTCAGGTGGTGATAGAGGCCGTGGAGCGTGCCACCAGGCCTGGTAACGCGCCAAGAATGCAGAAGTGTGAATCAGTTGCTTCATCCTATCGTGACCAAGTGTCAGAACACTGCAGACAGAAGAGGAGTAGCCCGACTCCTTGCAGAACAATGCCGACCTACCAATCAAGTTCCGAAACAAAATAGCGCAGTAGAGCATCCAAGATAGCTCGAGCTGGCATGCGCTCGAGATCTCTTTGGACTGAATCCATTATACACGGGACGATATTGTGATCAACGCCGTCTGTGTCTCTCACGCCGTACTGTCAATATTGTTCAGCAATGCGAGACAAATTGCTTCCAATTGCGACTGGAAAGACCCACCGCCTTGAGCAGTGCCATTGTGTTAGTGCCGCTGTCTTCTGAATACCCGAATGTCCTCGCAAGTGACGAGCCTCGAAGCGACATGATGTTCTCTGAGACTGGGCCGAGTAACGCTGCATCGTGGGAATTTGGTGATCTGCTAGACGAGGGGTCCGAGTTCTGCAAGGCATATTCTTCCGGCACGGTCGAAGCTTTCCGGTATGCGCCAGGTGTACTGTTGTATACACATGCTTCCGGCTGCCTACGACGCGTGCAATGCTGGCAAGGAAACCTTCGGTTACACTGTAATTTGCAGGGACTTGTAAGTCGGGACTCTGCCATGTCTGTGGACAGCATAATACTTACCTTTTGCTTGCGATTGTAGCATGGTGTGCACGTGGATATGCCGCGCTTGTTGCGCGAGTCGGGCATTGTAGGGTAGGTCTTTGCACGGGCTGATGAAGCAAAAACAAGCACGCTAGTGCTCGAGGACGGACCAAACAATTGTATGTGGTGGTCGCCTGGAAAAATGTGCAGTGATCGCGTCACATTGTCGATTCCGCCGGGCGCAGCTCAGAAGTACCGATGCTGCGCATCCTTTCACCCCCGGGGTCTACGCTTCGTCGGACCAGTTGGCCTTAACGTGTGCAGGGATCAAGTCGCCTCCGGTCACTGTTTTTGTGGTGACGCGATTCGAGACGAGTTGCACTGTGGGGCGGACATTTGCGAGTCCAGCGGACACTAGCTGTATGGGCACGCTAGCGACTTGCAGCTGAGGCGACTTGATCCTGCACACGTTAGGCACGAATGACTGCTATATCAATACTCGTAGCGAAGTCTAATGCTACTCCACGAAAAGAGATGCGGACCTTAGTTCTAGAGTAGTTCAAACTCTTGTAGAGGCGTCTTATCTGTTATATAATATGAGAAGATAGCAACAGATATGTCTAACTGGAAGAAGTGCCTAAGGCCAACTAGTCCAATGAAGTGGAGACTCCCAGGTGCTCCGCTCTGCCGCATAGCGTCCGAGGTTCCGCTATCCGTTAGATTTCTGTAGATCTATCAACCTGATCAGAACAACTGATACTCGTGGCTTAAGCACATCATCAGGTGACGACTCGGGCCCCGAACATGCTTCTTGATGGTGCTTCACCCTCCCTTGAACGTAGTATGTACCGGGCGGCATGGCTTCCACAAGGCCTGGTCATTCTTCTTGACTCGATAGGGCAGATCAGACCCCCTGCTTGTGACGAGCGACACTATTGGCCTGTTGTCACCGAGACGAAGACTCCAAGAGGAACATTGCAGAAACTGTCTTTGGCATGTAACGTATGCAGGGGTCAAGTCGTATCCGCAGGAAGTCGCTGGTGTCGCTGTTTTTCGATGGAGCGGACATTTGCGGGTGGAGCGGACATTTGTGGGTATAGCGGATATAGACACAGATCACGCTCTATCGTGACCAGGCGAAATTGGGACTTGCGGGCTGGCCTGGAGACACCTTCAAAGAAGCGGCTAGATAGGGAGGCAGCTCACGTCTACGAGGCTGCAACCTCAACATCCGCCGTGCACGGCTCTGATCGACGAGGACGAGGGGATTGACGTCGTCTATCGGAATGGAGCGCCCGAAAATCGCTTGAGCCTGGCTGTTCCCGCGCATAGTCCGGATCTGCGGCCCGTATGCACTCCAGGTGCCGAGAGTTCTACACCTACATCTGTTAGCGACGCTAGCACAAGATGTCGCTAATATAAATTGTAGAGGATAGTCGTCGACAGCTTTCCAGGCTCCCGCTGCTTATCTGAAACGTTGGAATCCTCGAAAAGTCTGGCGCTGTCGACGATGAATCCAGCTGATACCCTGCAGTGCGCTAAACAGTTACCGGAGAAGTCACAGACGATGCATAGGAACAAGGCGGCTACCTGTGCTTTCTCCATCATTGGAGCTCGTAGACAGCAGGGACGAGCGGTAGTTGTTGTTGATGTTGATGAAATACCACGTGTAGTATGTGACTACACAATGCGCAAGAGAGGACCCTTTATCCTCCTCTACTAGCGCGTGCACGTGCATCCTTACTCTATTAGTTGTATGTCCCAGTCTCGTGTTTTGATACTGCTAGACCATCTACGTATGATCTACTGCCTGCTAGTCTGCTAGATAAGCTGGCTGCGGGCTGCAAAGTTCGATGCCCGTTGCCTCAACGCTTTGCACTGACGTGCTTCACGTTACAGTGTCTCCGCGCATTGGAAGAGCAATTGCACTAAGTGGGTTCACGCTCGGCCTGGTCCTTACCTAGCTGTGATCCTTCGAGAACAGGGGAACAAAGCCCAAGTAGCTTTAGCGCATTTGCTCTCTTAATGCACAAAGACACTGTATCGCTGCGAGGTACCGGCGTTAGTTGTCGGCTGTTGGGGTAGCCCTTTGGCGCTGACGTGGCGACACGTTTTACCACTGGATAACTGAGCCAAAAGACCAGAATCTGAGAACAGAAATTCTTAGATGCGTGCCACTTATAATATAGCTTGGCATAGCAACAGTTGATCAAAGGCACAGCCTGTAACTAGGGCTGACGCATGCAGTCGGCCGAGTAAATGCGGATCCGACCAGAACTGGGTCTTTGATCCTTCGGAAGCTATCATGCGAGTTGCTGCGATAACTCGGCCCCGTGAGTCTACGAGGAGATATGTACACGCCTAGGAGGATGGTTGATACAAATTGAGCAGCAGAGGACGCGTCCAGGGCCGCCTGAACCGTAGATGAGAGCTTTTGTTATTGCGTTCCACTCATCATAGTATCCCTACCGTTCTCATTCGAGGAATACACGGATCAGGCATCTTCAACATGGCCAGAAGTGCAGAAGTCGACCACATCGCAGTGGTAGGAGTTGGTATGTGGATACATCATTAGTGTCGGCTGCAGCCGAGAACGGTCCGAGACGTTGCCGTCCCGTCCCTCAGTGTCGCTGACATCAGATGACACTACAGGCTGCCGTATGCCTGGTGGAGTGCGCGACTTGCCTGGTCTCTGGGAATTCCTGAAATCACAGAGAGATGTTCACGCCGAATTCGCGTCTCCGCGCTTCTCTGCCAAGGGTTTCCACCATGCCAACAGCGACCGTCCGGGCACCGCAGTCGCCAGCCACGGCTTCGTGCTGGACGAGGATCCATTGCTCTTTGACCCTGCTTTCTTCGGCATCACTGACGCCGAAGTCGAGACGCTGGATGCTGCACAGCGCAAGCTCCTCGAATGCACCTACGAGGCATTTGAAAATGCCGGCGACACTCTGGAGAGCGTGTCCGGCTCGCGCACTGGCGTCTTTGTGGGCGACATTTGCTTCGACAATTACTTGACCCAGACCCGCGACTGGGACTATGCCACCAAGTACTCCGCTACCGGGTCGTTCCCCAATATGCTGGCCAATAGGCTCCACTATATTTTCAATCTCAAGGGACCAAGTCTGTTGGTCAACAGTGCATGCACTTCAGCCATGTATGCATTGCATCTGGCCATCACCTCCATGCGCAATGGTGATTGCGATGCCGCAATCGTTGCTGGCTCGAATTGGATCATGGACCCAGGATGCCACATTGCAATGGGCAAACTTGGGGCCCTGTCAGCCACTTCCAGGAGTCATACCTTCGACGCCTCCGCCGACGGTTATGCCAGAGGTGAAGGCTTCGCTGCATTGTATCTCAAGAAAGCATCCCGAGCAGTCAAAGATGCTTCTCCCATTCGCTGCTTGGTCACGGGTACTGCTGTCAATGCCAACGGCCGCACGACTGGTATCACGAATCCCAGTGGGACCGCACAAGAGATTGTCATCAGAGAGGCGTGAGTGGCCCGGCCAGTGAACTTTCGTTTTCTGCATTTCCATTGACCGACTCCCACAGTTACAAAGACGCAAGTGTCGATCCATCCGAAACCACTCTCCTCGAGTGTCATGGCACAGGTACGTCTGTATGACGAGAACGATGCTTCTAATCCTGATTCTTCCCTTAGGAACTCGGGTCGGCGACCCAATTGAGGTTATGGCTGCCGGCAATGTGTTTGGCGTTTCTCGGTCGGATGATCCTGAACACCGCCTGATCGTCGGGTCAGTCAAGACTAATATGGGGCACCTGGAGGGTGCATGCGCCTTGCCTGGTATCCTGAAAGTTTTGACTGCCATTGAAGCTGGCGCCATCCCTCCTACTCTCGGCTTCAAAACGCCTAATCCACGTATCGATTTCGACAAAGCAAAGGCTCGTGTCAATACAGAGGTTGAGCCATGGCCCGCTAATAGGCTGAAGCGAGCCAGTGTCACATCTGCTGGCTTCGGAGGTACCAATGGACATTGTGTGATTGATCACGTCCATAATGTGCTGCCACAGTACAAGAAGCCTGGAGTCGTGAGTGAGTCGCAACTCTCTCACGCTGCCAATGCAGTTCCAAATAGCAGCAACGGCTACTCAAATGGATCTAATGGCCAGCCAAACGGAGTTAACGGGCAATCCGACGGCACCAATGATCGTGCAAATGGCACAAATGGCTCTCTTCTCAGCTCGACAGCTTCCACGACAAGATTTGGCGGACGATCTCATCAACCTATCGTCAATACGCCATTGAAGATACGATCTGCAGATGCAGCGACCCGCGAATTCGTCGTCTTGCCATTCTCGGCCCATAATCAGGCGTCTCTTGCGACCAATATCCGGGTTCTGTCGCCAGTGCTCCACAAACACTCCCTTGCCGACGTCGCGTATACTCTCGCCGCAAAGCGCTCGCGCTTCATCCAGCGTGGCTTTTCCATCATTGACAAGGCCAATGTTCAGGACACAGACATCGTTCAGACGACCAAGATGTTCTCTTCGCCGCAGCCCATACGTCTTGGTTTCATTTTCACAGGACAGGGAGCACAGTTCGATGCCATGGGTGCTGAGCTCTTCGAGTATGCCATCTTTCGCGAATCTGTGCTGTACTTGGACAATGTGCTGGCGATGCTCCCGCACCCAGCACCTTGGAAGATCGCCGATATTCTCTCTGGAAACTGCAAGAAGGACCTTGTGCAGACTCCTGCATGCTCCCAGACAGTATGTACAGCGCTACAGATTGGACTTGTCGACCTTCTTGCGTCGTGGTCTGTTCGCCCCGCGGGTGTAGTGGGACACAGCTCAGGAGAGATGGCCTGCGCCTATGCTGCGGGCCGCATCACGGCTGCTCAGGCCATAACTGCGGCTTACTACCGTGGTTTTGCCGTGTCTCTGAACAAGCAGAAGGGTGCCATGTTGGCCGTCGGTCACGGTCCAACCAAGGGGGAAGATCTCATTCGAGAGGCCGGTTTGGAGGGCAAAGTTGGAATCGCCGCCATCAACTCCCCTGAAAGCATTACGATGTCTGGAGATGCTGAAGAGATTGATATCTTGTCTGCGCAGATGACGCAGATGGGCATCTTCAACAGAGTGCTTCGCACGGGTGGGCTTGCATATCACTCCCATCACATGCTGGCATTGGGAAACGAGTACGCCGATGCGCTGAAAGCTGGTAATAGACTCATCAAAGACGATCAAATCGACGGCCAAGGAGAGAAGTATCCTTTCACGCCATGGTACTCCTCTGTGACGCCAAATAAAGACGTCAATGCGCCAGGCCATGCCGTCACATCATCTTACTGGAGATCTAACCTCGAAAGCCCAGTCCGATTCAGCCAGGCTTTGTCGAGCTTGATCAACTCGGAGGATCTTGGTGCTTTGGTGGAGATAGGCCCTCATCCCGCTCTCAAGAGTCCGGTCGCACAGGTTGTCAAGTCCTTGGGTAAAACGCTGCCCCATCTAGCCACAGTGAAGCGGAAGGAAGACAGTCGAAAGTCTTTGCTTGAGCTCGCTGGAACCTTGTTTGCCCTTAATGCTGAAGTCGATATAGTGGCGGTCAATGCTGTCGACGGGCCACATCGCAATCAATTGGTACACGGCACCACGGCGATCGACCTACCGCCATATCAATTCACTTATGGGCCCATCTTGTACCACGAAACTCGTGCAAGCAAAGAATATCGCCTTCGAGACAAGCCGCGTCATGATCTGCTTGGTTCCAAGATCCCAGGAACAACACGTCTTCGTCCTCAGTGGCGAAACATGCTGCGCTTGTCGGATCTGCCTTGGCTGGACGACCATCGGGTGCCTCCTCATGTTCTTCACCCAGGCGCCGCTCACATGGTGATGGCAATGCTGGGCGCACAAGCTGCTTACAGCGAGTTCTCGGATGCCCTGCCAATTGCAGGCATCACTCTTCGCAATGTATCCATCAAGAAGACCCTTGTGGTTCCTGAGGATGAGCACGGTATTGAGATCGTCCTGACTATGGAGCTTGAGGATGGCTCTACCGCACGTACCCCTGGGTGGGCCACCTTCTCGATCTCGTCAATTGTGTCTGGCACGGATCAGTGGACGGAACATTGCTCGGGATCGTCAAAGATTGAGGTGGGATCGTTTGAGCATGCAACGCCAATCGACACTACAATGGATGGCCGCGCAGTCGACGCAGAGACTTGGTATAGACGTTTCGCCAAGATGGGTCTTCAGTTTGGACCTTCCTTCCAAGGATATTCGGACATTCGCGCAGACCCTGTCAAGAATATAGCTTCTGCCAAGCTTGCTTTAAACACGACAAAAGGGATGTTTCCCGGCAGCGAATCGCTGTATCCAATACACCCGGCTTCTCTTGACTTGGTCATCCGTCTTGGACTCATGGCCTGTAATGGTGGTCAGGCAGAGACCGGTGCGGTTCAGCTACCTATTCATCTGGATCAGCTGCGGTTCAAGCCAGGAACTCTAGAGGGCCGCGAGTGGGCCACTGGTCTTGCGAAAGGCGAGTTACGTGGTCTCCGGGGTGCATATGCTCAGCTGCAAATGTTGGGTCAGGATGGCGATGTCATCCTCGACATCGACAACATGCGGTTCATTGATTTGGCTAACGAGCAATCTGGCGCCGGCAGTAAAGCAGGAAGTCAAGCCTACGCTAGTCCTTTCAATCGGCTTGTATGGAGGCCGGATGCAGCGCGCCTCAGGCCCAGTCAGTGGCAGGCTGCTCTGACTGCCCAGGAAGATGTGCCGGTGGCATATCCTCAACTTGCAAAGGTCTTTGACCTATTGGGCCACGCGAATCCTGACCTTCGAGTCATACAGATCAATGCAAGCGCCAATCAAGCTGCCACACAGGTTGTGCTTGACACTCTCGTCGGAAGCAATCGGATTAAACGCTACCGTGACTTTCTTCTCGCCGACGCTCCCGGTGCTTCAACTTCACAAGCAAGGCCTGAATTCCGCGACGTGAGCACTGGCATATTTGACGTCACAAAATGTCCGCAGGGCCAGGGCTATAAGGCGATCTACGATGTAGTCCTATCGGCTGCCAGTATCCCGGAATCTCTCGACACTCAGAAGTATCTGGAACACTGCAGCAAGCTGATCAAGCCCGGTGGAAAGATCGTGCTACTCGAGCAAAGCCGCAAAGACTTGGCTCAGGCACTTAGCGCGTCCGGTTTCGAAGATCAGACTACTGTCACCATCAACGACAAAGGTGGCTCGCTTCTATTGAGCACTCGGCGTCCAAGGGAGAAAGAGCCAGACGGGAGAAGGCCACTCGTGCATCTTCTCCATGGTACAAGCGAGATCCCAGCGCTTGTGGACATTCTAGCTCAGGAATTTGGTCGCCGTGGTATCCCTTCCGAAGTGTGTAGCTTTGACGACGCACAGAAATGCTTAAAGCCTGGCTGTCGAGTGGTGGCGTTCCTTGACCACGAGAATTTGCTCTTCGATCCGACGCAGGATCTAATCTCGACGTTCCAGCACATTGCAGCCAATGCCGCCAGCATGATCTGGCTGACCTCGTCAGGCTTTGTGAAAGGCAAGAATGCCGATGGAGCCTTCGTCACAGGTCTACTGCGAACTTTGGGCTCCGAGAACCCCGCTGGAGAGTTCCTGGCTGTGGACATTGATGCCGAAAACTTTGAAATGAGCGACAAGGAGCTTGAAAGTTTGGCAGAGTGCCTCGTTGAACAGGAGTCTACTCTGTTTCCCGAAAGCGGGGACCACAATGTGAATCGTGAGCTGACGTGGCAAGACGGTTGTTTGTGGGTGAGTCGGATCGTCCCAGACTGCGAGCTCCAAGGCTATGCCGACCATACTGCTCTGCCGGAAGACCAAGATCTGCAGCTAGTAGGGCTGAACACGCAAGGCCCCTTAAAAGTAGCGTTCAGGACCGCGGGCTTACTGACCTCTCTTTACTTCTGTCCATATCTGGAGATCATGCGACCATTACCCGCGGACTGGATCGAGGTCAAAGTCTTGGCCGTCGGTCTCAACTGGAAAGACCTGGGACTCTGTACCGGACGCTTCGATCAGAACAACCTCTCCAACGAGTACTGTGGATTAGTAACGAAGCACGGATCGAATGTTACTCATGTACAGATTGGCGATCTTGTTTACGGAATGGGTAGAGGGCACTTTGGAAACTACACTCAGGTGCCCGCCGCTCTGTCACACAAACTTCGCCCCGGTATCGATCCTGTTCAGGCTGCGACCATGCCGCTCGTGTATATGACGGCTGTGTACGCGTTTGAACACGTTTCCAGGCTTAGAAAAGGCCAGAAAGTACTCATTCAGTCCGCCTCCGGAGGTCTCGGCTTGGCGGCCATCCAGCTTGCTCGCGCCAAGGGAGCTGAGATCTTCGCTACCGCAGGGACCCCTGATAAGGTTGCTTTCTTGACGGAGAGAATGGGCATCCCGCGCAGCCATATCTTCTCTTCTCGGAACGCACAAGACTTCTCGCGTATGATACAAGCGACACAGAATGGAGGATTCGATGTGATCCTCAGCAACGCTCAGGGAAGCATGCTGTATGAATCAGTCAAGGCGCTGGCACCTCTGGGCCACCTCATCGACGTGGGCCGTATGGACGTAACAAGTTCCAAGAACATCGGCCTCGAAGTCTTCCAAAAGAGTGCCAGTTTCTCTTCTTTCGACCTGGGCCTCGTTGTTGAGCGCGATGTTGAATTGGGCGGAGAGCTGATGCGATCCGTGGATGGACACTTCGCTGCCGGGCACATTGGTCCAATCCAGCCGTGCACGGTATCTGATATCTCTGACCTTGGCCAGACTCTTTTGCGTTTCTCCAAGGGAACGCACCTGGGTAAGATGGTGATCTCATTCATGAACGAGGAGTCCAAGGTCAAGATTCAGGACACAGTCACCCCTGCCCAGTTCAATGAGGACGCTCGCTATGTCCTTGTGGGAGGCTTGAGTGGCCTCGGTCGCTCATTCGTTCGATTTATGGCATCTCGTGGGGCTCGGGACCTTGTCGTCTGGTCTCGCAATGGCCCTCAAAACCTGGCGCCGGAAGCTACAGCCCTCATTCAGGAGCTTGCAAAGGAGGGCGTACGAGTGGAGGCAGTGTCCTGCGACATCAGTGATCGTAGCCAGGTCACTCGCGCCATGGAAGCCGCCACGGCCGAACGGACTGTCCGCGGGATCCTGAACTACGCTGTCTCGTACCAGGATATCTCATTTGACAAGCTGACAGCGGACATGTTCCGCAAAGGTATGGCGGCCAAGGTTCACGGAACTAAAAACTTGCACGAGGCAACTAAGGACCTGCCATTGGATTTCTTCTCCATGGTGTCCTCTTTCGGCACAGTCTATGCTTTCCCAACGCAGAGCATCTACCTGGCAGCAAACAACTGGATGGACTACTTCGCGCGTTACAGACATCGTCTTGGCCTGCCGGCTTCAACAGTCGCTCTCGGTTTCATCAGCGACCTCGGCGCCCTGACACAAGATGCTGTCACAGTCAACCTGTTCGCACGAACAAAAGGCCAAACCGTGACAGGGGCCCAAGTCATGCGCATGATGGAACCCGCTTTCGTCAAGCGAACGATTTCGTCCTCATGGCTGGGTCAATTCCAAGACCCTCTATCTGCCGCCAACATCGTCACAGGCGTAGATCCGAGCGTGCTCGCCGCCATGAAAAGCGAAGACTCAAAAGATAACAAAACTTTCGCATTACCACGCTGGTACCGCGATGCCCGTGTGTCTCTGATGTTGCGAGCCATGGACGACTGCTGGCGCCACAAAATTAATTCTGAGACTGATGCTGCAACTTCCCTCGACGCAAACGCGGGCGATATTTCCCCGACAGCCCAACTGCGTCGACAATTCCAGAGCGCTGTACGCAAGATTCGAGACCAGGAGGACGATGAAGCTACCCGTACGACGGAACTTGACCAGGCTGTTGGTCTGGTTACAGATGCTATCAGAACTGCGGTGGCGGGTATGTTATTCATTGACCCCACGGCCGTGAATCCCGCATACACGGTACTGGATCATGGAATCGACAGTCTATTGGCGGCGGAGTTCAGGAATTGGCTGAACACTTGTTTTGGAAAGAGTATGAGTATGTTGGATTTGATGGATGCAAAGACTACAATCGCGGTTTTAGCAAGGAAAATCGTCGATGAGGCGGTGTAAGAGTTGTATACAGGAAAACCTATCAGGGTCTGCGTCTTCGGACGGAATATAGTAGACGAAAATCCTTCAGTATCAGCGATGAAATAGTTGTTTCAATGTATAGATCACTCGCAGTAGTACTGCAAAAACGAAAATTTTAGTATAATTTAGTGTCCTTTTTCATTATTGAGATATTCTTATCGTCTAGTGCTAAAAGTCGAAGACCCCTTAGAGATAAGGATACTTGACCATAATATCTAATATCTCATCAACCAAGCCCTTATTACCAAATGATGTAGTAATCCAGGTCGCGGCTTTTAGCTTCTGGAATTATCTAATGATATCCTTCAAAAGTGTCCTTAGCTTCAGCCACCGCCTGTTCTATTGGTGTATCGCCAGCGGCCACGTCGAAGGCCAAGCCAATAGTTCTGCTATTGTGCATGCACACCTCCAGAACGCGAGCAACGTCCTCTCGACTGACCTGACCAGATATTCTGCACCTGCCTGCTCCGACCTTGCCTGTGCCGGAGCCCGAATGCATCCAGCCTGGCCTGACAATCGTGTAGTCCAGCTTTCGGTAGCCGTTTCCATCAATGAGCGACTTGTCGGATGCCAGTCTCGCCCTGAAATACGGTCCAAAGGAAGGCCACAGCCATTGACTGAAGCCACGATCCTCTGCATTATACCACTCTGGCGTTGGTTTCTCCTTCTCATTCCGCACCTCCAGCGACGACACAGAAATGTACCTTCTGGTTGTGCCCGCTTGCTCGGCTGCTTGAGCAGCAGCGTCCATGATCTTGATATGGCCTTCTGTATCAACACCTCGTAACCTGTCGCGGCTTGCTCCAGGCCCGCCAGCTCCAGCACTCCAGATGATTATGTCGGGCTCCAATCTCTTGATCAAATCGACGAAATCGGACACCTTTGATTGTTCCACCGACATCACTACTGGTGAGGCTCCAATAGCCTCCAACTGGGGAATTTGATTCGGATTGCGTATGATGGAATGGACTGCAACGCCTCTAGCCGTGAGTCGAATCGTCAGGTGACGCGCCAGCGAGCCATTTCCGCCGATTAGCAGTATTGACGACATGTTGGTGTTCATGTCACGAAACGTTCACCTTCTCCCTCGTACAGCTACTTGAAACCGGCGCTGGGTCTGCAAAGGACCTTCCAAGACAGTCGTCCAGAGCGACGCTGGCATCTCCGTTGCATGGCACTCAGGATTCCGATGACGCGATTGACATGCGTTTGCAATCGAGCGGCGTTTGTGTCATGGGTCCGCTTGCAGCATGCAGCATGCCGCATGCCAAACTGTTTCTCGTCCGCGAGGGAGACATTTGCCACTGATTTGCCGCCAGTATCTCCGAATGGCTGAGTAAATCACGTGATGAAAACCGAGATCCGTCGGGCCAAGCAATAACGGCATGAAGTGGTCACTGATGATGCTCGGTCTTACGACTTAATGCCGGTCTCAAGGGACGGCCAATGGTAAGTGCGTGTTGAGGTGCCGATGCGCTCTGCGCTGAACTTCTAACACGATGAGATACCTGCCAGCCTCCAAAAGCATTCCTGGCTTCTTCAACTGACTTTACGCGTCACCAGTCCGTCGTCAGTTGCTGAAGCCATCATGTCGAAGACCAGCGAGCCTGCTAGCATTTCAGAACCCTCATCGTTGGAAGCAAACGAGTCCACAACCCCTGCTGGATCTGAGAAGGAAGGGATCGAGTCTGATCACGATGCAACGCAAGAGACAGCAGCGAAAGGCGGGGCTTCCGACCTAGAAGAGAAACCGCCACGGGATCTCAAAGGCTACAAATGGATCCTTTGTGTTCTGGCAATCTTCTCTTCCGTTTTTCTTTACGCGCTCGACAACACCATCGTTGCGACGATTCAACCCGATATCGTCGTTAGTCTAGGCGAGCTCAACAAGCTACCATGGGTCTCTGTAGCCTACCAGGTCACTTCGGTTGCGGTAGACCTCACATGGTAAGGATTTCTCTTGATGCTAGTCGTGTGTCATCACTAACATAACATGCCAGGGGAAAACTGTACGGGAAGTTCAACGGCAAGACTCTCTTCCTCGCTTCTGTCTTGATCTTTGAGGTCGGGTCCGCCATCTGCGGCGCTGCGCCTACGATGGATTCTGAGATTGTAGGTCGCGCTGTATGTGGTGTGGGAGGCATTGGCATTTACATGGGCGCGCTAAACCTTCTGGCTGTCACCACCACAAACAAAGAAAGGCCAGTCTATATTAGCTTGATGGGTATTTGCTGGGGCTCTGGTACTGTCCTCGGGCCTATAATTGGAGGCGCATTTGCGGACAGTTCGGCTACTTGGAGATGGAGCTTCTACAGTAAGTGGGACAATGTCCCCAAATTGCAATTGCTGACTGTCACGAAGTCAACCTGGTTATTGGCGGCGTTTTCGCCCCAATATATATCCTGCTGCTCCCATCAACAAATCAGCACCTTCGCGACACGAGCTTCATGGGCAGATTTCGGACTTTGGACTGGCTTGGAACACTCCTCATCTGCGGTGCTACGGTATCTGGCATCATGGGTATCAACTTCGGCGGAGTCCTATTCCTCTGGAACAGCGGTACAATCATCGGGCTATTCGTTTGTTCTGGCGTACTATTCATTCTACTCGGCTTGCAACAAGTCTACTGCATTCTGACGACAGAGGAAGATAGGATTTTCCCCTGTGATATTGTGATGAACTGGGGAGCCAGTGTACTCTTCGTCCATACAGCTGGAGGTCTCGGATCAAGCGTCGTGGCCATCTACTTCATTCCGGTAAGTAATTGTGATCATAACAATCGTGACCGCCCGGCGTGCGCTGACGCAGTCTAGCTCTTCTACCAATTCGTTCAGCACGAAGAGACACTCGAGGCTGGTGTTCGACTCCTACCCATGATGTTCCTCATGATTTTCGCCAGCATTCTTACTGGTACCTTCCTGGGCAAAGGCTTCTGGTTCGCGCCTTTCGCTCTCTTCGGCGGCGTCCTTGTTCTCATTGGAGGCGCTCTCATGTACACCAAAATCGGCGTTTACACCAGCGCGGCGTCCATTTACGGCTTCAGCATCCTCATCGGCTTTGGCGCGGGATTGTACACCCAAGGCCCAATTTCCGTCGTCCAATCTCTCTTCCCAATAGACCGTGTTGCCGATGCCACGGCCTTCATTGGATTTGGTCAGGTCTTGGGAATCGCTATCATGCTCGCTGTGGCTAATGCAATTTTCTTGAACAATGCTACTTTGGGCATTGAGCAGCTCCTTCCCAATGCGCCGCTGGATGAGGTTCAAGCTGCCATTCAGGGCATCCACAATGCAGTCCTTGAGGGTTTGGATGGACCCACGCAGTTTGCGGTTAATCAGACTGTGGTGGATAGCCTGAACAATGCATATCTTCTTATCATGGTTGCGGCTGCTTTAACGATTGTACTGGCTCTCTTTGTGAAGAGGGTCAAAGCAGGTCGGGAGGATGATTAGGATACGAACGATAGGAGTTGGCAGCGGACGTGTTGAATTGTGGCTGTATAGAAGCTGGAACATTGTTTGTGTGTATGAGTCATGGTCTACATTCTCGCGAACGTTTTACTTCGAAATGGACGGTGCCAGATCAAGGAGCCAAGAATACTAGATAATCCAGATATTTCGCGTGATTCATACTAGTGCTCGTTGTCACCGCGATGACGAGGACCCGGGACGAGGAAGCAACGAAATCGACGGCAACGCGACCGATACCTTCTGGCCTCAAGATACTGCTGGACACCAAGCGCTAAGCAGTCAATGAACTGATCGGCTGGGATGTCCTTTGCCCTCAATCTTGGTCGCTGTCGAGAGATGCAGGAAACTCTTGCATGACCGACAGTACTGGCATATTGGGGTATGTGAGGTCGCAACCTTCAAGTACCTGCATGCAACGGACTGCTGTATGATTCTACAAACATAAGGGATTGAGGGAGAGTTGCAAGCTGTGGAACAATCCGAATCCTGTCATGCCCGCGAACTTTCGGCGCCTAAACTGGAGAAGCATGTCGGCCGAGATTCATCGGCATCCTTGGTCATTCTCGCAGAAGTTGCAGTGTTGCCAAGCGCCGTGGAGCCTTCGCTGATGTATATTCAAAGAAGACGAAACGAAGTGACAGAGAGTAGGATTTTACATTTGCGTCTCTCAGAAGCCATGTCTTCTTTTGACAACACTTCCATCGCCGGACTCAATGTACAACCGGCAGCGCTCATCGCCGTGCCGCTGATAGTCGTTCTGTACGCGACGTACCGATGGATTCTTCTCCCAAAGCCATTGCCGGGAATCCCGTATGAGCTCGAATCTGCCAAGAAGATTCTGGGCGATGTTCCAGCTTTGCGCTCCGATCCAGACGGCCTAGCAGAATGGTGCAGTAAACAGCTCGGAAAGCTCCAAAGTCCGATCTGCCAAGCCTTGATGGGCCCCAATTTCTTACAGACGCCAGTGGTGTTATTGGCGGACGTTGCAGGTGTGCGAGAGGCGGTTCTTGGACGGACTGAATTTGACCGCTCTTCCTACCTCATTGACCGATTCCCGCTATTTGGCAGCTTTCATCTGAACCTGAAGACAAATGAAGATTGGAAACTGGCACGCCATTGGGTCAAGGACCTTCTGACGCCACAATACCTCAATGAGGTCGCTCTGCCGATCATCGAATTGTCAGCTTCCCGATTGATCGAACTCTGGGAGAACAAAAGCCGTATGGCAAACGGCCGCATGTTTGACATGATTGAAGATATCAAGTCCATGAGCATTGATATCATCCTGGCATACTTCTTTGGCGACGATATTGGGGACTCGATGATGGTCCGCGAAATAAGCCATACCAAGGGACTCGATCATTCGAAGCTCAAGACGGGTAGTCATCCTGCTGAGATTCGTTTCCCTCGGGCTGAGCTCAGCTCTTTCACGGAAAGGCTCATTGAGGTTGGGAACAGAATTACCGCACTCTACGCAAGTCCCTGGCCCCCTGCACTTGCAGCTTGGTGGACGCGCTACGTCTCTCCACGCTTCCGCAGGTACTTTGCGGAGAAGGATCGCTCGACACGGCAACTGATCAAACGAGCATTGGATCGTGCCCGGAAAGGAGAGGAGACTGTCAAGAGTGGTTTGGATCACATGGTGTGGCGAGAAGCGAAGGCCGCATTGAAGAGCAATCGTGATCCTCGACACAGCAAGCAAGTAATGGTGGACGAGGTTTATGGCATGCTCATCGCTGGCCAGCACACCACCAGCGCCGCCATGGTCTGGATGGTCAAATACCTTGCGGGCTACCCAGCAGTGCAAGCCAAGCTCCGAGAGGAGTTACACTCGGTGTGCTCCACGGCGACTCAAGGCCACCGTATGCCAACAGCGGGTGAGCTGATCCTGGCAATGAAGCAACTTCCATACCTTCGAGCTTGCATTGAAGAAATGCTCCGACTTCGACAAGCGATGCTCATTCCGCGTGATGCTACCCGAGATACCGAGTTGCTTGGGTGCCACATTCCAAAAGGCACAGTTCTCCTCCTGGTCTGCCAGGGACCGGACGTCTCCTCATATCGCAGTGCAGACGGCAAGCCAGTGCCGGCGAGCCAATCGTTCCCGGGCACAAGTACGCAGGACCCTAGTATTTTCGACCCGGAACGCTGGCTGGTCCCTGATGGTCATGGCAATGTCTCCTTCGATGGCACTACATACCCCCAATTGGCTTTTGGCGCTGGTGTGCGCGCATGCTGGGGCCGAAAATTAGCTGATCTCGAGATGCAGGTTGTCACTGCTTTGCTTGTGTGGAAATTCGATTTCCTGACCGTGCCAGAGGCACTAGCAACGCACAAGGCAACCTACGATATTACATATCGTGCCGATCAAGGCTTTGTCAATCTGCGGAGCCGCGCGTTGTAGTCGAAGAATATTTGTGGGCGGTGGCCTCAGGCAGACTTTTCAACTGCATCTTCCTTCATAGTAATATACATGAACTATCTCCTTAACTTATCAGACCGCTCTCCACTGGGGAAGTGTTGCCGAATCCTCGCTTGGTAGAGCTTGTCTCGGATGTCCTACTGTAGACTAAGGCACGAAGGTTAGTCCTGATCCGGTTACGCCACTGTAACTGCGAGGGGACGAGCCTGATTTAGGAGGTAGCACATGAACAGCGTTACCGACTCTGTCACTTCATCGTCGGTGACTTCTCAGTACCACCTATGCCGTGTGAATCCCAGAGCTTTTGTAAGACACAAACATGTCGACATGATCGCGGCCACGCTCGGGTACTGTCGGCGATTGTACCACTTTGCAGACCTCTCTCACGGCAGAAGCGAACCCGTGGCTCCCAAGGTCATCTACATGGCAATTCTGTCGCACGCTCAAAAGCTCGGCCGTAAAATCTCGGGTGCAGCAGAAGTATTGACATCAAAGTTCCAACATTATTGACAAGCCGTAGTTCATCATCAACAGTAAGGGCGGGATTTACATCAACGAATTGTCAGCTCAAAAACACCCTTCTTCCCGGATTATACTTGACATAGCGTTTGTCTCTCCTATCAAACAAAATTTCACAATGGACTGGTCTCACGAGTATAAGTTTTTCGATGAGATCTCCGTAACGCAAAAGGCTGCCATCGCTCTGATCGTTTTTCTACCAGCTTTGGTGTACACAATCTACCTCCGAGCTCTCCCGAACCCAATACCAAGCATTCCTTTCAATCCAGTGGCAGCTGGATCCTTCTGGGGCGATGTCACGTCTTTGAGCCAAGATACCGATGGGCTGGCACAATGGTGTAGCAAGCAGCTGAGGAATCATGGATACCCGCTATGCCAGGTATGGATAAAAACGCCTCTTCATATCATTTGTCAACGACTTAATGGAGAGCAGGTGTTCATGGGTCCATTTAGCACACCGGTGGTCCTAGTCGCGGACGTCGGCAAGAACAGAGAGAACATGATGCGAAGCGATTTTGATCGCTCGGTCTACATCATCGATCGGTTTCCTCTTTTTGGAGGCTCCCAGATCGTGATGCGCACCGGCGACAGGTGGCGTAACTCTCGCGGATGGCTAAAGGACCTGCTAACTCCAAAGTACCTGCAAACTGTTATAGGGCCAGCAGTTCACATCTCCATCTCGCGCTTAATTGAACTCTGGCAGATGAAGAGCCGCTTAGCTGGTTCTGACGGTGTGATCGACATGGTGGAGGACCTAACATTCCTCGCACTGGACGTCGTGACCGAATTTCACTGCGGCAAAGACACTCAGGATTTCGCCTTGAAGAAACAGATCGAACGCACCAGCAAATTGGAAAAGAAGAATTCGGAGATCAGGACCGGGGCCAACAATGTGGTCACATTCCCACTAGCGCCACTGAGTGATTACGGCGAAACAATTACTCAGATAGGGGATCGCATGGGTGCCATATATACACAGAGTTCACCTCCTGGACTGGTATCCTGGTGGACTCGTCATATGATACCTCGGTATCGACGACTGTTCGCCATCAAGCAATACAATATGCAGAAGCTGTTTGCCAATTCCATCGAGCGTTTACGCAATGGTGAGGAAGCATCGTCCGCCATTGATCATATGGTGTTTCGTGAGGACAAGACAGCTGTCAAAGCAGGACGCAAGCCGATGTACAAAAGTCAAATCATGATGGATGAGGTGCGTTGATATGTCGTCGGTGTGAAACAGCATGCCGTACACGTCCTATGTTCTTTTCCCTTGAACTGGAACCACTTTCGCTGTCTGGCTAATGTCCCACAGGCATTCGGCAATCACATCGCAGGCCAACATACCACTGGGGCTGCGATGGTCTGGGTCTTGAAGTACCTCACCGAGAATCCGGGCGTACAAGCTCGACTCTGTCAGGATTTACACTCTGCTTTCTCCAAAGCATCACACGAAAATCGACTGCCCACCTCTGCCGAGATAATGTCGACAAACGTGCCGTATCTCGACGCCGTCATCGAGGAAACACTGCGGCTGCGAGCAGCTTTCATCATCGCCCGCGATGCCATACGTGAAACAGAACTCCTCGGTCACGAAGTTCCTAAAGGTACTGTCTGTCTATTAGTCTGTCAAGGGGTCGATGGCATAAAGACCAAGGAAACCAGCAGACAATACTCCGGCAACGGTAATCCTGATCTGCAAGTTTTCGACCCGGAGCGGTGGTTGCTGCGCATAGACGGGAAGATAATCTTCGACAGTTCGAGCAATGCACACATGGCTTTCGGCCTAGGCATTCGAGCTTGCTGGGGCCGTAGGCTTGCAGAGCTGGAACTGAGAATGATGACGGCTATGGTGATCTGGTCATTTGACCTGCTTAGCATCCCAGATGCACTGACCAGTCATGAAGCGGTCTACGATTTTTCGTACCGAGCGAAACATGGGTACTTGCGACTTCAGGCGTTGGAGGAGTAAGAGACTAAGCCGACTGCATTCCCATAGGTGTCCGAGAAATGATCCATTTCCCCCACAAGTCTGAAGAACGAAGTTCCCGGATGATCACTGCGAGGATTGCCCGAAGTTCTCGGCTTTGGCTTTGAGGATTGTCAGAATTTCCGCCGTAGAGATTCGGCTTTCATCATCGTCAGTCTGGAGTTTAGGTCAGCATTCAACTGTCTCCGCGTAACAACCATCGTTTGATACTTGCAGCTGTCAATACTTCCATGGCCAGTCATATTGGCACAGCAAAGATTGCCACCGCGTGTTAGAAACCGCATAATGTTGACAGCAGACAAACCCGCTCCTCCGGACCTAGAACCCAACCTCTCCGAGAACGAGAAAGACGTCCTTTCCATGACTGCCTTAGAGGCAGAGGGGGTAGAACTTCCCGCAGAAGAAGGTCGCAGAGGCTGGCTCTGCGTTGCTGGTGGCTTATTTACTATTTTTGGAAGCTTTGGTTTCATCAACTCGTGAGACTTCTCTTCTCGAAAAAGATGATGTCTTTACAATACTGCAGTCTCGTAGGTGATGTGGAGCCTCTATAGGAGTCCGATACTTCGCAAGCGCTGACAGAAGGAGGGTGAGCGACGTGACAAAAGACATGAGATGCTAAAGCTGTCAGGCGCATGCCTTCCCGATCTGGCTCATTTGATCCATCGCACGGTGAGTGGCGAATTATCAGCTGGTCACTCTGCTTATCGTCCGCCCGCTCTGCATCAGTGCAGCAGAAGTGCGCGTTCGGCGGCTTGGACGCATAAGCTTCATGTGTCGAAATGTCGGGGTACAGCTCTGGTCGCATTATCGTTCACTAGCGATCGATTTTTTACGAATGGAAAGCCTCGGTGGCTATCATTACAGCAACGTTCTGTACGACCAACTGGTCCTCGGCTTCGGCACACGTATGGCTTCTGACAGTAACTCGCTCGAGATCAGGACAAGACACACTGATGACAATGATCTTTGATTTTCGTCGACCCGATCGCTAGATTGCATTCATGCCACATTCTCATGAGCCCGGGATCATCAGTCCATCACGAAGCTCCAGATATAACGCTTATATTTAAGGGCATGGGACAGTGGCACATTCCCTGCAAACTCCCGGACATCTGCAAAGCAATGAATATGCAAGGGTCTGCTTGAATTGTAAGCAACAAGATCCGAACGCACCACACTTTTTTGCGGCCATTGCGCCCCTCATCGGGTTGCAGGACATGCTCGATCACTTCTGCATCTATCTGCAAGAGACAGCTTCGTCGGGGATATGTGAAAGCCAGTACGAGCTTCATTGTCAACGCTGCAAGATGGTGCTTTTTGTATAGGCACCAAGTTACTTTTGAGTACAGGTTTGCATTGACTGGTGTTCAGAAACATGCGCTCGCATCAATGCGAACCAGCCCATGTTCCAGCCTTGCACAATCGGACTGATGCTTCGCCCACCAGGTCGGATCATTACGACACCACACAATGGGAGACGCTATTCCCGCATGTCAGAATTCCGACCCTCTGTCTAGCCGAAACTGCTTCTCCCGTTCCGAATGACCAAGGGAACTTCTGCTGGTTGTTATGGTTCCATTGGTCGGAGCTAGCTGGACTATGTCCCAGGAGCCCAGAGGATCGGCCGAGTATGCAGACCCTGAGATGGCGCCAATTCAGTGGCACCTTCGTCAAAGTCTAAATGCTCTGCTGGGTCATCTCCAAACAAGGGGACAACCGATCAAATCTCTTTGATCTAAATATCAGGGTACCCTGTGGCAGTCACTCGAGGTCTCTCGAGCGTCGGATGATGGAACATTTCTGACGAGCGCATATATCACGGTGAGCAAGACTCCCGCAACAGTACCAAGATTGCCAGCATCTTGTCTGCTCCCCACCATTTACAGGATCGGCACAGCACACGACTCTCCGCGCATGCTGTGCATGCATTTTCTTAGGCGTCGGTGCATAGACAGTGGCTGCGATGCATTTACTCCACCTCAGGCACACGTCGACCAGTCGGCGCGAAGCAGTCCAGTGTCTAGTTTTCCTCCGCCGTCGAACCGCGTATACTTCTCCATCGTGTCAAAGCTCCTGCCGAACCCATTGCACGTATGCAGCCCCAACTGCAGGTGCCCTACCTGGGTACCACATCGTCGCGGAAGAGGTATAGATTGTAGCGCGCCATGGAAGACTAAATCTGCCCTTCTCAGGTGGGCGTATAGGTACCCTTGTCCAGCGCTCTGTGCATTGAACGTTCGATTCATCATCGAATGCAATAATCTTCCAATCAGACTTATTTTCTACGAACCAGTAAAATAATCGGTGGGCGTCGAGTTGTCACAATTCGGAATTACAACCTTGCACATTTCTGGGAATGTTGTCGATTCACTACCAGCGGCCTTGAACGACATGGACACTATGCGGATTCTCTTCATCCTTTGGATCACTTTGATTCCTGCATTGGGATCGACTCTACCGTCCTCGAAGCAATCATCCGATTTTACCTTGCCTGACTGCGCTGTATGTGGAATTGTTCAGACTTGTTATAGCAGAGGCTAATCCATCGTTACAGTCACCGTGCTTGTCTAACCTTCTCGAAATGTCGAGTTGCAATGCGTTCGACACTACATGTCTATGCTTGGATGCGCTGCTGTTGAATAGTCTGTCGACTTGTGTCCAAGAGGAGTGCACCATTACTGAAGCCTTGGAAGCACAAAAAGTGCGGACTCTGGTACTCTGTCCAGAGCCTATTCGCAATAGATCGGGACTCGTGGCTCGTGTCGCATGGCCGCTATTAGGCATTGCAGTCTTCTTGGTGATTGCAAGACTGCTTTCACGTCTTGCTCTGCTGGGCGGTAGTGGTTTCGGCTGGGTACGTCTTTGATGCCGCACGTATTCTGCATATATTCTGACCGCTGCATAGGACGATGGCATGATCGCCTTGGGCATTGCTCTACTCGTACCTATTAATGTCATCGCCTGGCTGATGGCTCGTGATGGACTGGGACAAGATATCTGGATGCTTATACCCCATGAAATCACCAATGTGCTCCACTTGCTATGGATCGGAGAGTTTCTGTATACGTTCCTGTTGGACGTGACGAAAATATCGGTCCTTCTACTGTATCTTCGAATGTTTCCGGACTTAGGTTCGACCAAGTTCCGACATGGATGCTACATGCTGATCGCGGCTCTATGCGTTCATGCTGTCGCCATGAATGTGATCCTTACTGTCAGCTGTTTACCAGTGAGCTTCAGCTGGACTTTCTGGGACGGCCAACATGCAGGCAAATGTATTGGCCGACAAGCACAAATCTACGCAACCGCCGGACTCAATATCGTATTCGACTTGGTCATCTATCTCCTGCCGTTGCCAAAGTTACTCAAGCTTTCCTCCATATCAAGTCCGAAGAAATTCGCCGTCTGCTTGACATTCCTGGTTGGCTTGTCGGTGACTGTCTGCAGCGCTATTCGTCTACGATATCTCGAATCATACAGCGATTTGACGAACATATCGTGGGAATACACACCGATCATCATCTGGAGCGTTGTAGAGTGCGACATGAGCATCATCTGCGCTTGTATCCCCTCACTAGCTGGAGTCGTTCAACGCATCTGGGCCTACGCGTCGGGGAAAAACATCAGCAGCTACGGTCGAGCTACGCCGGTTGCACCAATGCCACGTTGTTATTACCATAATCGTCAGATCCGACCACAAGCGAGCGCGACGTCAATGCAAGCTCTAGCTGCGAAGACTCCGCCTGATCCAAGTTCGAATACATATGATGAAGGTCGATTTGAGCTCGAGTCTTCACTTGACTTTGGCCATGCGAACGCTGCTCAGCAATGGAGTCCCATGTCCCTTCCAAGCTCGAAGCCGGGCGTGCTAATACGTTCTCATTCTTACATAGGGGATGCATGATCTTTGATGGTGGAGATTTGCTGTCCGGCTCGCACTTCTACTTGGCATCCTGTGAAGATGATTTGTCGAATTCAACGTTGAAAGGGTCGACTGCCGACGAGATGGGCCAAGATGGAAGTATGATGTTAACTATGACTTACGATATCTACGAGCGGCCTTCCTGATGGTCTTGCAATGATCAACGAAGATATTTTGTGTACTTACTAAAAACTTATAGACCAATGGAAGCCTGCGAGAAGTGGGTACCAGATCTTCATCGAGCTGTGTTAGCTTAGCTATCTTCTTTGGCGGGTGCAACACAACCAGTAGTGTTCTGTGCTGTGAGGATCCAATCGAAAGACTCATCGAGACCTAGCTTGGCTAGACAATGTCAACAGTCGAAAGCATTGCCACTTGACATAGTGTGCGGCTACGGGCTGTACTGGCTCTCGTGGCAATACAATTGCATAGCTGCTTAACGCTGCAATCGTTGATTTTGCCCACACTGCAGGTATCAACGGCTGTACGCTTTACAGGTGTTTATGTCTCGCACAATGCTTATCAGACGTAATAGAGCATTCATCGACCTCATCTTATGATGTTGTAGGCTCGTCGCCGACCTTGGAAGATTCGAGATCCACATCCGACTGGTACTGCCGCCAAAGTGGACCCAGATCTACCCCGTTCTATGTTAGCTATATATTTATTTTTTTGACAATTATGATAGAATTCTGAATGGTCACATCGGATGAAATCTGATAATGGCTCCGTGGCCTAATGGTAAGGCGCGTAAGTCTTCTATCGCCGATCTTTATCGATGGAAATGTACTGACAACCTTCGAGTACTTTCCGGTTTTACAGCCTGGTAGAGATTATCGGTTCGAGTCCGGTCGGAGTCGAGCATTTCTTTTGCTTCTTTTGCTTCTGTAGAGCGTGTAGCATTCTTTTGAACACTAGGAGATACCCGGTACGTCATAAGTGTTATTTTAGGACCGATTAACGAGCTAGAGATAAAAGCTGCTGTTCTCGATGCATATCATATTCTATTGATAAGAATCGGATTTCTCTTTGTTTGTTGAAGAGACGGTAACTGTATAGAAGGTAGACCTTCGAAGAAACTATACCTGGTGCGGCGTAGGTTTATAGAAATTATGACATATTAGAGAGACTGACCCTTCGCAGATCCCGACGCTTCCTGAGAATTTTCCTTTATCAGAGACCGTCCATCACGGAAAGTACATACGCAGAACTTGTGCCCTCCAAGAAACCGTTGCTTAGTGGGGTTACATACGTGAAAATTGCATCTTCGCAAATGAGGCCAACCCTTTTGTACGCATAATAGAACCAGAAGGAAGTATCAATGTTCCTATGGGAACCGAGGCCACTTCCTGCTTGTATTCCGTGTCACTGTATATATCCTAGCAGGCCAGAGATAGTGGAAGCTAACGTACTCATCGAAGCCTACACATCGTTCTGAACGTTGATGCGTCTAACTATGATATTCGGGCCTCAGATCTAGCTTCCCGATCTGGAGGAAACTAAGGAAATTATATCTTGTGCCCCAGAGTATGTACTTCCTACTTCCTTCGAAACATTGATCGTAGACGTGTAGTCATGATAAATCATCGATAGGAGTGCTATGGAGAAGAAGAGACAGTTAGCAAAGGAGAACCGTCAGCATCAGCGTCAGCAGCACGATTCAAATCTGCCCCTGTGTAGACTACCTCGGCAGACCTGCTCGGCGATGACGGAGCTGCGCTTGAGAGCTTCAATGTTCCAATCAGCAACATACTGAGCTCGATCTGAATTGTCCATCTTCATTTACAACCACTCTAGACGATCAAAATGCTGGCTGCCAAATTCCGACCGGCCGTCTGCCAGTTTGGCAAGTTCATGGTACCTCTGAGATGCCAATACTCCACAGCAACAGAGAAGACCTATGAATACCTCAAGGTATCTACACCTAGGCCGGGTGTAGGATTGGGTAATCTACGACCATCAGAGACCATGTGAAACAAGCCGAAGATAAATTGACAGACTATCGCAGTCGAGATCAACCGCCCAAAAGCTCTCAACGCCCTTTTCACACCTCTCATCCTCGAGCTCAACTCCGCAATGAAAGCATTCGATCAGGATTCCTCTATCGGCGCAATGGTCCTCACAGGCTCCCACAAGGCCTTCGCTGCCGGCGCAGACATCAAGGAAATGAGCACAAAATCATTCGCTGAGGCTTACGGAGACGACTTCATCGAGTCGTGGTCTGAGCTTCCAAACACGATCAAGAAACCTGTGATTTCTGCTGTCAACGGCCATGCTCTGGGTGGCGGCTGTGAGCTGGCAATGATGTGCGACGTGCTATACTGTAGCGAAAAAGCGAACTTTGGACAACCTGAAATCAAGCTTGGCGTGATTCCCGGAGCTGGTGGCAGCCAGCGATTGACACGTGCCATCGGAAAGAGCAAGGCAATGGAATTGATCCTGACAGGAAAGAACTTCAGTGGAAGAGACGCATATGACTGGGGACTGGCCGCAAGAGTCTTTGAGACCCCAGAGCAGTGTGTGGATGGAGCACTTGACACTGCGGAGCAGATTGCAGGATATTCAAGAATCGCTGTTAAGGCAGCCAAGGAGGTTGTGAATAAGAGCCAGGACTTGGGCATCAGGGAAGGGGTGGAGTACGAGAGGAGACTGTTTCATGGACTATTTGGCAGCCAGGACCAGAAGATTGGGATGACCGCATTTGCGGAGAAGAAGAAGGCAGAGTGGAAGCACCGGTGAGGCGGACGTGCGTCGAGGTCATCGAATGATCCAGATAATGCAACTTGGGTGCTGAGGACCGATTCTTATTTTAGACTGGACTGAATACGCTCGGTTCTCATCGCGGCTTGTCATGACTTCGACATCATTTCACTTCCTCATCGCAACGCCCAAATGGTCTGCATTACCGGTCTGCTGATTTGCAGATTGAGTAGCTGCGTCCACACTCGAAGTACCGACCGTCGGACCGGTCTTTTTGTTCCCTGATGGGAGTGTCAGTGCTGAAACCACACTCATGCAGGTCCTTGAACAACAAACCGTTTGCCATCTCAGTCAACGATTCATTCGCCGCAGTAGCCTTCTTCTGTCCACTCGACTGTGTCTCTTCGGTCATCAAATTCCCTACGGCCGTGGCGGCGCCCTGGAAGCCACCTGCCATATCAACATCAGCAGCAGACTCCTCTGGTCTCACTTTGAACAGTTGAACAAACCTCCTTGGCCTTTCCAAGCGTCTTTCATTGATTGGGCCATATCGCTCCAAAAGGACTTCTGGAAGATGCTGGTCATTCTATCAGTTCTTTGCTGTCTTTGGCTCTCGAACTAAGCTCAACTGACAGTGTCTTATTAGGAGTCTTCGAGATTTAGAAACTGCCTCGCTCTGCAATGGAACGCGCACATCTAGCCACTGCATGGACCATCAGGTTTGTTTTGTACTCTGTGAGAGGCACATGGCTGAGATGACGTCAAAGTAACTGCATGTGACAGGGATGTTTGCAAGTTGACAGGGTTGGACAACCACGCAAGCCACACGCGACTCGTGAGATCGTGGACGATCGATTGCCGCAAGGGAGACGCGAGCTTTCCTCAAACGTCACACGCAGGAAAACTTCATCATGCATCCTTGAAAAACGCATGGCCATGGTCGTGAGACTGGATTTTGGGTTGTGCAACTGAGGACCCTTTGCACCAATGTTCTAACTGCTCAGTCTTCACGGGTAAGCAGGCGAAGAAGCATCGACCATTCTGACACGGACCAAGACATTTTTGTGAAGAAGTGTTGGTCAGATAATGCCAATCTTACTCAGCTCCATGCAAGCAGGCACTGGAGTCGTCAGTACTTAGGTCAGGACGATTGTCGAAACGTGCTGTTGACAACCAAGGACGACCAAGGAACGCGCACGGCTAATGCAGGGGGACGAGTGACGAATGCAGACTAGTAATGAACGGAGACGAATGGAGACGAACGAAGACGAACGAGGACGAACGAAGACGAGTACGAACGGGGACGAGCACAAACGGGGACGACCTTTAGATAAAGACGGACAATGAACGAAGACCAACGACGAGCGAAGACGAATGGGGACGAACGAGCACGAACATGAACAACGCACGGGAACGAGCGATAACGAGCCGAGAACATAATGGACTCCTGTCAAAGCCACTTCGAATTCAACGACGACTCACGGCCGACGGCTTGTAAAGACGGTCAAATCAACAGGCTCAACACGGTGACGGTAGGCACTAGGAAAGGAACGCAGCGTAATGGGTGCGCTTCCCGATTTCCTATGTCCGCGTCTACGTAGCAGCATAGCAATGGTTTTCATAGAGGTTGATTGGGCCAGGGCCTGTATTCATTTTGTCTGTAAGCAGTTTATCGACATTCGACACTGCCCTCTTTTGCATTGCGAAAGTGTTCATTTAGCCACCATGCAATGCGTGGCTTTGGCGAGCACCTCCCTGCAGCGTGCTGTCGAAGCATCCCCTTCAGTGGAATGGTCCAGGTAGGGATTTCAATTGGTCAAACTGAACGTCTTGTCTTAACTTCTCGAGAAGATCCAGACAACGAGACCCCAGCAATGTGAAGATCGTCATGGAGCTGCTACAGAAGCCTTTAGTGATCAGTCTGACGTGCCAAATATCCGCTGGGAAATTGTACTGTCTTTGAATTGAGAATGCAAGACAACGACCAGCCAAACTTCACCAACCAATGCTCCGGTCGGCAGTTCAGACTCACAGTAGTATTGAGATCCTGGCATACGGCGGCAGCCTTCTGTCGATTCGATATAGCGAAGCAATACGAGCCGAAGGTCATAGCCAGTAGAACATGCATAGCAAGATCAGCTAAAGATAGCAACAGGTCGACCGTCCCTGTAGATCGCTGTACAGACGAATGTACACTGAGCACGAATCTGCATTCTGTTCTGTACTAACACACCCTCTGCGCCTCCATGGAGATCCTATATCGTTGATCTCAGGGGAACTTCAGACTACAAGGCATGTGCTGCATCAGAGAGTAGGCTTGCAGGAGATCATCCAGAAATATAGTCCTCGGTACGTGCTCGAATCCTGTAGTAAAATTGCCTATAATGTCAATTTAGCTCTCTCGCCCCTTCGTCCGTTGAGGAGCCGCGTGCCACAGAGGCCAGTTCCCGTCTAGCTAGCATGTATACCTCGTGACGTGCATTAAATAAGCATGCACACATGTCTGCCTCGTGGCGATCGCTTGCTTCCACTTGCTGAGGGACGTGTTCGATTTCGGCTTGATCGGTCGCGGTGTGCCCATGCGAGCATACGGAGCATCATATCGCGGCTCCAGATTGCCTGGCGGGAGAGTTTGCGCAGACAAGACCGTTACGAGGTAGATTGAAGCGCGGTGGCTATTGAGCTGCACAATCCATCTTGGCCGACATGATGAGGGCAACAGAGTGATCTATTCGTAGCGCGCAAATCCTTCCGTAGACAAGCAAGATCCGCGTTCTGGTAGTGTTCCGTATGGCTGCGAGAAAGATGGCTTCGCAGGCGCGGGTGGGAGGACGATCGACGTTCGCACCGGCAAGGGCTGAAGGATTGCCGCATACGGTTTCCCGGTTGTCAGAAATTCACGCCTTTCCCTACATTCACATTTGCTCCCTACGGGCCATTGACGGTCCGTGAGTATGATGTGCCCTGCAAAGACCGGCCTGGAGAGCACGTCGATGAAAGACACTCAGACGATTGAGCATTCCACCGTCTCCAAAATGGCAAACATGCCGCTGCGGCCCACTCGGACAACGGGCATCTGCTCAGACTACTCCAGGAGATTGATTCAGCTCTGCTACGTGATTAGAAGACATCACCAAACTCCATCATCGCTATCGACATATCATGCCTACACCTTGCCGGGGGCGGCCATTACCGTGGGATCATAGATGCCATGCTTTACTGATCCTGTAGCACGTGTTGGCGGGTTCCACGCCGACCATCGAAGCACTCGACCAGCATCGATCTGGTTAGTGATTGTCGCAGTTAACTTTGATCCTTCGCCTCGTCTCCGGGGTGGGAACATCATTGCCAAACACATCACCGCGCAGCACGCTAAAAAGTACCATGGCCTATGTCAGCTACCTGCACCGTCGCCCAGAGCCGCGATTTCACCATACATTCTACTGTACCGATGCTTAAGCATGCTAACATACCAGCTGCCTTCAGCCTCGCCGCGGATCGGTGACCAAAATAAAACGCAATATGGAGCTCAACCTGCTGGCTTGCCGTCCAGCAATATAGTCACTCCAATGCCCACCAGCCAACTCCGTGTTCCCACGAACCCCGATGCTCGCACCATAATCACTGCCAACAACGTCGAGATGAGCTTCCAGATTCTCCTTCCTACTCTGGAGGAGCCCTTCATACGCCCAACCAAAAGCGATTGGGACAGACTAAAGCCATACATATGCGAGTCGTATCGGAGCCAGCATACTGTGCGGCAGATTCGAGAAGCCTTGACCGCCAGTGGATATGGAGTCAGGTACGGAGCCACCACGCCACGATCATCAGTCTCATATGTACTGACATGTGTTTGAAGTGAGCGAATGTTGAAGGCAAGGCTTGCAAAGTGGGACATGACTCACAAGAACAACACATTCAAACCACATCATGTCAAAGCTATCATCCGAAAAGGCCAACAATACGTCGACGAGGGCAAACAACCCCCCATCTTTGTCATCAATGGTCGCAAAAGGACATATGATGATGCCGTCAAGATATTCTGTCGATGGAAGCGAACCGATTCTCCACCGAGACAACATTCATCATCACCGGAATCTGAGCCATTAACGCCTGTGGACATGATTGAGCTCGACAACAATGCACAGGAAATCAAGCGAAATGGCATCATGAACGCATTCTCTGGTTGCGAAACCATTGTCAGAACACCAAATATGTCTGTCGAGGATGTACATACAGAGCGAACGCTTGCGTCTGTACGAAATTGGTATCAGGACTACGGTCCGGTCGCCCTAGAGCAGGAAGCCTGGCACCATTGCTGTCCCATTTACTCGTTGTTGGAAACTTGCATGACCGCCATGCAGAGTGCTCAGACATTTGGCGTAACATCGCAATGGAATGCTCTGCGTGGCCTGCAGGAGAAAGCAGAGTCCAGTGTGAACCGCATATCCACCTCGAGCTTTCTCAATGCCCTGCGTTGGTTCAGCTTGTTTCCCCAAGACACTGCCGAAGGCTCGGTATCACAGGTGGTGTTGAAGATGCTCGCAGGGGTAGCACTTCGACAGCTCGGCGAAAATCATCCTATCTCACTCCTTTTCGGCAGCATTGCCAGTACACCAGTCACTCCTAAGCTCGTGTGGAAACTTTGGTCGGCAACACAGAAGACTGTGGTTGCATCGATAGATGGAGCAGCCGAAGCAGATTTCAACGGTCACTCCCTCGTCAGAGTGGGGGCTATAATGACAAATCTTGGAGAGTACGATCTAGCCAGCCAATATCTCGATGAGGCTGAGCAAGTCGGCACTTCTGCATCGGAATGGAAAGTCTTAGGCTGCACACGCTGGATGAAAGGCCGACTGCTGCGATGCCAACAAGACTTTGATAGCTCCATCAGAATTCTTGACGAACACGCCACATTCCTTCAGGAACACGACATGGAGGGAACATTCCTGGGCATAGCAGTTCAGGAAGAGCTCGCCAAGTGCCATGCTTCTTTGGACCTCTGGGACCAAGCAGCCGATTTCTATGGAGAAGCAGTACGACTTGTGGAGGAGAACAGTCCGAACAACTTGAGCCGAAAAGTACAACTGCTCAATCTGCAGGATGACGCCTTGTTGAAACAGGGTAAGGCGGATGAATCCTTCGCCTTGCAAGCACAGCATCCAGATGCTTTCAGGATCAGTTAGTGATGAATCGAAGCGAAGGAGCTACAAAAAAGTGGACGCTTTGAGGGCTTAGAGGATGCGATGTAGTGTAGCTTGATGCCCATTGGACGAGATTATGAGATCGACGAGCTACTCGTCTCTACCACCAGTTGTCACTCTTTCTAGTAGAACAAATGAATACTCGTGCGCAACAAATGAGCAAGTAGCTGGTCTGTGCTTCGGATTCGACCTTCCATCAAGATTGACCCCGACTTCAGCTTCATGTGATTCATCAACTCCATCCAAAATTCCACTCTGTTCTCGATATGTCCCCACGAACGATCCGTGCTTTTCAAGCACGTCTCCTATCGCTACAAGTACGTCGCGCATCCACAACACCCTCTATACCCCAATCGAGACATGCACCTCAGACAGCGCCGCCGACTCTCTGGGCTTTGCAACAACAAGAGCAACTCCGCATGAGCCAACGCCCGCCGCCAGACAAACCCTTGCCAAAAGGCTCGAATACTGGGCTACTCATCACGGCTGGAGTGCTGCTGGTAGTGACGCCGCCGGGTGTCTATTTATGGTGGCAGCATCGCAAAGAGCATATGGGGAAGAAGAAAGCCGCCTTGTATGCAGAGGTGGAGAAGAAACGGAGGGCGTGGGCTGCAGAGGGGAAGTGAAAGTCTCCAGAGATGTATCCTTGGCCACAGAGGAGAATCTGCGATGGAATGATGAAACATGGACGCGTCCGAAGTACGGAAGAGCCATGGAGGAGTCCTGTGTGGATTTGGGCGTGTCCGCGGACGATGCTTGACGACACGTCATCTGTATTTCATCTGGTGTCAGACGACGTAGAAGAGCATGCTGGAGAAGCTCGGGTGGTGTCCGCAGGAGCACACAAAATGGGGAAAAACCACAGACGGCAGCTTGATGTGTAGAACCACCTGATAAATGAGCCACAGACAGGCGTGGCAAATGATTCGTACAGTCGCGATATAGTCGCGCGGACGATATTGGTTGCGGAATCATGCTGCTATACTGCTCGAGTCTCTGTGGCACAGGCAAAGCACGCTGAGATGCATGGCGGAGCTAGAGGAGCTAGAGGAGCGGACATCTAGCCAGCACAAATGTTACACCAGACCCGGAGACGGCAAAGGAAGGCAAAGGAAAGCAAAGGACTGTTAACTTCGGGAACGAGCTCAAGCTGGTCAACAATGAATGCTCTCTCTGGCTTCAGTATAGATCTTCGGTACGAAGATCGAAGAGCGTCGCTTGGCGGCGACGTATATACAGAGAAAGACAAGGTTAGACGCGAGAGAGGCCTGAAGATGTGAATATAGCGTCAGCGCGCAATGGCGAGAATGCGCGGGAGACATATCATGCGACGAACGGACATTCCTGCATTGTGGCGTACCTGATACTCGTCTCGAAAACGTATTCGCGATCTTATGTTTCCCGCCCTGCGAATTCCATCGTGATATGCTTTCAAAGACTTCCTCGAATGCTATTGCCGCGTGCCTTGGCTATCAGACACGCAACCGAAAAGAGCTGCCAATGCTTCTGAGACGTACTTTTACAACTGGAAACAGCCTCGCACGATCCGCCGCTCCAGAAATCCTAGAGATACTTCCGTGGTAGTTGACGACGTCCACCTTCGGCAGGTGATTCGTCATCTCCTTCTTGACATGCTTCATGGTCGTCAGCTCAGTCTGCGTCATCGCAAGGTCTTGATACGTCCTTCCGAATCTGGCTAGGCAAGTCGTTCACGCTTCGGAATACATGGTCTTGATCTCGTGGAAAGTGCCTATGGTGAGAGGTCCCATGATCTCTCATTTGCCGTGGTAGCCTGCGATAAGATCGGAGGCAGTATTCAAAACGGGCTTGAGGTTGAAATTGGGAGGTGGATACTCGTACTTTTCCCCAATGCCCCGAGTAGTTGTTCTGCGAAGCGGCGCTCTCTTGTGCCTTTTGGATTGATATGAGGTTCTCTGTCTGCGCAATCTCCGACTCGAGACTCAATATTCGCGACACCCTGTCAGTATTCTTCTATCCAAACGGCATTGATGGTATCGAGGCAAAAATGTGTTTCGCATGAATTTAACAGGGGAAAAAAGCGGCCATGGCTTGGCAAATGAACAAGCAGGAGACACGCACGTGCAAAGGGAGGAAATTGGTACTCACTTCTAGCATGTGATCATCATACTCGCCATAATGTCTCATACAGACCAGTCTCTGCTATCAGGCCTGCAGTCTGTCGTCCTGCTTGGTCGTCTCAATCGCAGCAGAGAAAGGGTAGTGAAGCCGTCTCATTCCGAGTCCATCGCCTCTAGCAGCCTACGTGCCGTCTGCTGCTGCTGCTCCTCCTCCTCCTCCTGCCACTCAGATGCCCCCTCATCCCTCAGTTGCTCCAGAACTGAGCTGATCTCTCCAGCCTGTTCGCTGGGATCCATCCATTGCCACGGAAACACCTGCAGCACCGTCTCCAGCAGCAAATGCTTCCTGAAAGCCTCCTTCGCCGTCTCGGCGTCCTCGTCGTCGACGCCCTGGCGGACTTCCTGCTCGTAGAATGCTCGAAGAATCTTGTTGTCCGCGTGCAGATCCTCGCGGTCTGCTATGTCGCGTATGAAGCTGGGCAGTTCGAAGAGATAGTAGATGGGAAAAGCGCACGATCCGTCCCAATCCACAACGCCGGAGAGTCTGGGCGCGATCTCAGGGTGTTCCTCGTCGTAGTGGAACAGGAGGTTCTGCACTTTCAGGTCGCCGTGCATGAGTCGAAATGGCGCCTCAACGGCCTCCGTCTTGTCGCCCTTCAGGAAGAACTTCCGAATCTCGCTCTTCATCTCGCCAGAGACATCGCTCAGCTGCTGATCGTCCGTCGTGTAGATGTCCATGAGATCGTAGAGGTAGTCTTCGAAGGAGACAAAAGGTCCTCGTCCCGCACTGGCGTCGCCGTAATTCTTGCTCTGCACCGGACCCAAAAATTGCCGACCATCCGTCGTCAACGAGCCCACACTGTCGAATCTGAGTCTCGACAATTGCACCACAATCTCCGCCCACTGCTTCACCACAGCCCTCTTGTTCTCCAGACTCAGATCATAGCAGAAATCGTACAGCTCCTTGCCAGGCATGTACTCCATGATGGCGTACGCGGCGCCAACATCATTCTGCGCATCATGATCGACGACATAGATCTCTGGCACGGGAAGGTTCGTGTGTTGGCGGACGTACGCCATGGTGGCGTACTCTGACTCGGCGTAGGCGAGGGACTGCTCACGATTTCTCTTGAAGCGGGCCACCGCTTTCCACCCGTCCGCGAAATGAAGGACGCAGACCTCGTGGAAGGAGCCTCGCTCGAGGCCGGAATGCTTGATGATCTCCCCGTGACCTGAGGGGAGGGAGGTGCTGGCGGCGCGGTAGAGAGCGCGGTAGTTGATCGTCAGCAGGGGATACTCGTCCGACTGCCAGGAGGATGGCTTCTCCATCGGGGTGTCAGCCATATCGGTGGTGGTGGTGGTGGTGGAGGTGATGATGATGATGACGATGATGATGGTATGGGGGCGTGCGATGTCTCTGCAATCGTTCCAAATGAATCGTGTGGTCAGGATGGCTCGCAAATGTTTTGTAGGATGAGAATACCACCAGGCAAAGCCAGAAGCTCACATGGCAAACGAGGAACGAGGTTTGGGTTAGCATTCACTTGAATACAGAGAATAGGCAGCTACGTCAGGACGGAAATGGAAGTTGAACTCACGGACATAAACCCAAAGGGTATACTTCTGCCATTGATCACATTCTAATTTGATCTCTCGCGCAGACAGCATCGGTGCTCAGGGCAGCAACCATCAATCTCACCCAGCTAGCAAAGAAAGCCAACTTCGATCCCGAAAAGCCAGTGCAGTCCTCCCATTCATCATCCAGTCTGTCCTAGCGCGCTGCAGCTATCGCCACTTTGCGTGAGAAAAAAGCCATTACCATTAGAACGCCGTCCCAATGCTTATTCTGATAGTTTGTTGAAAATGAATCCCACTCTTTGCATGTACGCTGCTCTCACTGTGCAATACCATTCAGCTCCTCCGGCGCATCATTAAAGCAGAGCAAGGTAGGTTGTGCATAGTCGACCAGTAGTTGCTTGTGTTAGAATGCCTTCTCTGCATAGTGCTGTACAGATTTACACATTTCGACAGTCCTCCATGACGGAAGTCCCCAAATTAAAAGCGCAGGAGTGAAAGAGGCGAACTCCGACATCGGTCTTGTGTCCTTTAGGGTATAATGTGTGTACGTTGTCGCTGTCGACTTTTGGTTGCCGCGCCATGCATTACTCTTATTTCTTGACGCCGCCCAATGATTTCATGATCATCAATTCATTATCGAGCTTGCTCAGATGTCGTCGAGCATGCCGTGGTTGAAGTCGGCATCCGCGTTACCGGCGTTTGTTGGCTCAAGACCGCTCATTCTATCACCGGCCCGGTTGCTAAACGTCCGCGAGAGGCGATTGCTGTCGTCCTTACCGCTCAGTCCATACTCGCGATCGGCGTACTGCGCCTCGAGTGTGCTCTCGTCGACGAAGGTGAAACCCTTGAATTGATTCTGCATCGTTGGGCTCAGCGGAGTGCTGTCAGTATTGATGCCACTAGCAAGTGCTGCAGCTCTGGCGTTGAGCGAAGACGAGTCGGCACCAGCATTCAGGGCATTGGTGAACTCTGGATCGAAATTGCTGGTGTCCAGCTCGCCCTTCAATTTCGGCTTAAACGGTGGTGCGATCAGCTTCTTGCTGAGCGCGTTCCAGTCGATGTCGTTGAAGAACGGATGTGCCATGAGCTCCTCTGCGTCGCCCTTGGCTCCCAGTCGGTGGGATGGGTTGCGATTGAGCAGGCCCTTGACGAAGCCGCGGCCATCAGCTGAAAGCGCGTCCCTCGGGAAGCGTACCTTGCCGAAAGCGATGTTCTTGTACATCTGCTGAGTATCCTCGGCATAGAATGGCGACCACCCGCAGCACATCTCGAAGACCAAGACACCGAGGGACCAGAAATCGACCATCTTGGTGTAGCCCTGCTCGTCAAGAAGCACTTCTGGGGCAAGATACTCCGTGGTACCGCAGAAAGTGTTGGTCGTGTCGTTCTTAGCGAGATTGGCCTTCGACAATCCGAAGTCACAGAGTGCAATGTGTCCATTCGCGTCAAGCAGGATGTTCTCAGGCTTCAAATCGCGGTAGACGATGTCATGCTGGTGGAGATGTCGCAGTGCCAAGATGAGCTCTGCAATGTAGAACTTCGCACGCTCCTCCACGAAACGGCCCTCCTTCTGCAGATGCCAGAAGAGCTCGCCACCAGACATGAAATCGGTGACCAGGTACAGGTCCGCTGCGGTCTGGAATGAGAACTTCAAGCCAACGATGAAAGGCGACTCAGTCGTCGCTGTCCGAACGAGAATGTTACGCTCGCCGATAGTGTGCTGAATCTCCTTCTTCTGAACAATGACTTTCTTCGAGAGCACCTTCATGGCATAGATGCGCTTGGTGTCCCTCTTGCGGACTTGGAAGACTTGGCCGAAAGTGCCCTTGCCGATCAACTTAAGAATCTCGAAGTCGTCCGGACCAAAAGTCTTCTTGCCCGCCGCGTGATATGCAAGCGAGAGATGAAGCTCGCCGGTGATGGTCTCTGATTGACCCTCTCTCGGCTGTAGCTTGTACCACTCCTCATGCTGATGCTCGTAGGTTGTGAGGTCAATTGGCAAGCGGACGTGACCGATGAACGCTTCGTTGTTGGCGCGGTCGTACACAGAGATATCCAACTCGTTATTCTCGCCCACCACATCGAAGGTGGCCTTATGTCTCCAGATAGGATCGGTCGTCTCCTGGTGGCCCTTGTGTGATCCTCTCCGCAGATCCGCAATGTTCGTCTGACTGGTCTGTCTGCTGCGAAGGCCTGGAATTGCAATGGGTGCACCTTGGCCACTGCCCATTCGCTTCATTGCCACACCCTTTGCCAAGCTCTCCTCTTTTGGATCTTCGACCGCAACGTCCATCTCGTCTTCTTTTGGCCCGCCTGAGATGTCTTCATTGAGCTGAAAGATGGCCACAACGTACGGGTCCACAGCAGGCTTCAGACCTCGACCTTCCTCGACAGTGATCTCCAACTGTCCTCTGGCCTGACCGATGGTGGCAGCCGCTTGGGAGGTGCCAGAATTCGATCGCGTCGACTTCGCGGGATGTGATGTGACATGAGTGCCGTCTTCGTCTTTCGACTTGGTCGCGTACGAGCCGGTTCTTGGGGTTTGGGGAGGAGTGTTCTGATGAACGGGCTGGGTCAGCACCTGATTTTCCTTTTCTTGCGAAGCAGCAGCAGGAGACGAGGGACGCGTAAGGGCAGCAGGGCTGGTGGGTGCAGTGAGGGATGCCTCAGAAGAAGGGTTGGAAAGGTGCACAGCCACGTCCGGCTTGGTGACGATGCTCGCGAGGGCGTTGGACAACGTGTTTCGACGGAGCTGGGGTGGGATGTTCGGTTGGCTCTTCTTTCTCTCAGCTGCAGAGTGCTTGCGAGAAGAACAAGCCATCGACAGGCCACCAGCGCCGACCTCCACGTCGTTCATCGCCAGGAAGGAGGAAGAGTTTGAAAGCGGAGGGGTAGGGTATGACGCTGCTGGCTGTTGCTCTCGGAATGCTCTCTGAGCACATGTGGGGAGGTTGGAGTCGTGCGGCAGCATTGGCGGCGAATCGACCTGTGCGCTGTGCAGCCCATCATGTGGCGAGCTGGGCGCAGTCGGCATGGTGATGGCAGTGCCATTCAGAGCGTTGGTGAGGGCGGCAACAGCAGCACTGGGAGTCTCCTGCTGCTGCTGGGGGTCATGCTGTTGCTCTGGCCGCGGTGGCTGTGCCTGCTGCTCAGCTACCGACGGCTTGTCGAGAGGTTCCTGCTCAGCGGTGGCGGCGGCGGCGGCGGTGATGGGTGGTGCGGGGTTTGCAGAATTTGCATCATTTCTGGTAGAGCGAAAGGAATCACGTACGTTGGCAAAATAGCTGTTGATCAGGCCAGGCACGCGTTTGTCTTGCATGTCTGGACGCGGCGTCGCGGTGCCATTCGGGGGAGTCGAGGCACCGGAACCAATGTGATCGTGCTCCTCGTCGTGCATCTTGCTGCTGCTGCTGCTGCTGCGGCGGAGCGGTGAGTGTCAGCACTCGCTATGTCACTGCACGAGAGGATCGGCTGGGCGCGTCGTCGAGGTTAAACTCGGCGGCCAAGCATTCGAGGAAGAGACAGTATGTGATCGACATGTAACACAAGCGTGGCGTGGATGTTGATGTGCGCAAGTACGTAGGTAAGGGTACTTGGTAGAGGTACTTTGTGCTTCGCGTGTAGGACAGGTAGAGACAAGGTAGGGTAGGGTTGGGTTGGGTAGGTGGGTAGGTGGGTAGATGGTGGATAGCAAGTGCGCAGGGTTTCGCTGAGATGACGCCGGGCTCGTGCTACCGCCGCAATGCCAGAGGTAGAGAGGTATTTCTGCTGCTGCTGCTGCAGGACAGAGTGCAACTGGGCCCCGCTTCCAAAGATTGGTGCTCGGGCCAATGATGCTTTTCTGTTCCTGTCGTTTTTCGCGGCAGCCTCGGAGATTGGTGGGTCTTTTCTGTACGGCAATGCGATTCCCGTCGGTAGAAGTCGCGTGCTGGTGGTGGCTAGTGCTTGCGGAGTGTTGAAGTTGTTGATGATGGTGAGCTGCTGCTGCTGCTGCTGCTGCTGCTTCACAGGCGAAAGACGCGCGGGGGTGTGTGGAAGTGGGCGAGACTGAAAGGATGGAGTCTAGGAGGAGGATGATGATGTGGGATCGAGAACGGCTTCCAGGAACGCGCCCAGCAGGCCAGATCAGAGCGTCGAGATCCGGTGTGGCGGTGCGCAGTGGCCCCGTGGCGAGTTGCCTCACAGCAGTCGGTCACCCCGGTCGAAGTGTCTGAGGATGACAAAAGCCCAGGCAATGGCTGGCTGGCTGGCTGACTGGCTGGTTGCCCGGCTTTGCGTTGTTGTCCAGGCCACAATTGCAGAAGATACAAGGGCGGCGCAGCGATGATATGGTGGAACGCGTGCAAGAAGCAGAAGCAGGAGGAGAAAAAGAAAGAAGAGTCAGACTCACCCACTCACGTTCAGCAGACTCTGTCTCAACAGGTCTGCGGCGCTATGCTGATGCTTCAGGCCGTCGGTCGAGGTTGTCATCCTACCATTTGGCAGCGATGTCGTCCAAGGTGGAAACTGCTGCGCGATGGTGGGGCTGCGTGATAGCGTCGGTACCGCGCTGGTTGACTTGCCGGCAACGAGGCCTGGTCGGCGCGGATGTATTGTGTGTTGATTGTGTTGCTTGTGGCAGTCGATTGGAGTTGAGTTCGAGTTGGAGTTCGAGGTTGAAGAGGAAGCAGAAGGAGAAGAATCAGGGTCGTCAGTATTGCCGTCTCCGCCGTGAACAGCAGCCGGCGAATGTCTCTCCTCACCCTCCACCTTTGCAGAGAAAGCACTCTCTCCCGCGTCGTGGGGAGACGCCGGCCCGAGTGTGAAATGCAGATTAGCAGTCGTCCACTCCCTTTCTCAGCTGTCCCGGTTCTTCGTCGGTGTGCTCGTGCGAGATGACTGACCCGCAGAAAACCACACAGCAGCCGTCGTCCTCGTGATAAAGGTGTTTCTCGTGCTGTTTCAGCGCAAGACCAGGAAGTGTTGAGGACAGCACTGGGCGACGATAGCGTCACTGCGCAGATCGACACGTGAAAAGTCGTTGGAAACTCTAATCGCAGATCCGGGTTGCCGTTTGCGTTGTATCATATGCGAAAATGAAAGACGAGCCAGGTGTGCTGCAAATCGATAAGCAACAGAGTCAGCGCCGCCAGCATCGGGACGACCGTGATGTGAGACGCTCTTCCTACCCTCGCTTTCATGCGATCCCTCTGCCAGGAAAGCTTGTCCACCCTTCAAGGGGCGTGGCATCTGGCGAGGCAAGCAGATCTCGTTTGCGGTTGAATTGCATGCGAGACCCTGAACCGACAGACTAGCATGTGAAGACGGCAAGCGCCTCTTCTCCTTCTCTTGCATATATCGAACGTGACGCGACATGATCCTATTGACTGACATACGGGGAGCCGGGCGTGCGGCTGTCATGTCGAAGACCCAGCTCAGTCAGCCCAGCCCACCGGTAAGACCTTGCATTGTCGTACAAGGGGTCAGAAGCTGGCAAGCAATCACACTCACCGAGTAGAAGATGACCCTTAGGTCGCACAAGCTATACCATTCTTTACGAATCCTGTCCTCGTGACAATCGCAAGGTACCAAGCCAGGGGTAGAACTGTGGTGGATTCTGCACCTACCCGTCTGGCTAGAACGATGCTGCAGCGTTCCAACTGCCTGAGTGATGAACGCCTGCTCAGCCCAAATACGTGAAACCATGGAACACAACATGACAAAGGAATTCGCGCAGAATCACGGCAGATGAAGAATGCAGCCACTCTCATTTTGGCAGCCTCGTGACACGTTTCGACCGTGACATGCACGCATGTGCTTTTCGTCATGAGGGGTGGTGGTGGCATTCGATCGTGCTCGTCAATCGTATCGTTGCCATTGCTAACACGTCCGCATGTGTCCTTTACAACTTACTCTCACCACTCTTACACTTCATCTTTGCTCTGCCGTTGCTCAGACACACCTTGCCACCCTTCACACTCACCTGAAACCTGATGTCCTCCCAACCTTCGCCATCTGTGTTTCCAGTCCTCCAGATCTCAGTGACGAGAGTGTCTCCAGGCTTCACGGGACTCGCGAACCGCGCCGCATACTCCCTGATACTCGCAGGATCGCCTCCTCCCAAGATCTTCACCAATGCATGCGCAGTGTTGTTCCAGCTATATAGTCCATGAATGATGACTCCTCCGAATCCCATCGCCTTGCCTGGCTTTGGGTCGATGTGCAGCGGGTTATAATCACCATTCAGACGATAGAGTATGGCAGTCTCGTCCGTCGTCTTGTTCTCGTAGATAGCATCAGGCTCCTTGCCCTCGGGCGGCGGGAAAGACTCCGTCTTCGGGCCCTTGGGTCCTCCCCAGCCGCCCTGTCCCACGAAGAACGCACTCCCAATCGTCCTCGCGTACACCTCGCCGGTCTTCGCGTCCACGATATCCGTCTGAGTCTCGAGCACGGTGCCGGGCTTGCCTTTGTCGTAGACACCGACGACCTTGCCGCGGGTCTCGAATTTGCGGCCTTCGGAGGAAGTGGGCAGAGGCTTGAAGAAGATCATCTTGCGTTCGCCGTCGAGGACGCGTTTGTTGTCGAGTTTGGGCACGCCGGGGATCGCTGGTCGCGAGGCATTCTGCGCGGCGTAGAAGTCGATGACCTCTTGCGTGGTGTTCTTGAAGGGAAGGATGATGGGGTAGGTTGGGAAGACGGCAAATTTGGGGTCGAGTTCCTGTTCGCGGGCATTTTGTCAGTTGTTGTTGGTGGTGGAGGATGGATTATGGACAGGACAGGAGGGCTGACATAAAGGTAATGAAGCTCATCCGCAGTGGCTCCAATGCTGGCTGCGAAGAGCAGCACGTCTCGCTTGAGCCATGAGACTTCGACGGGTTTGCTCTCGTGGCCTGCTCCTGGTGCTTTCGCTGCCATTTTGTATCTATGAGAGGGGGGTTGACTTTGCAATATCAATTGACGAGCTGACGAGTACTGTACGTGTATTTCAACACCGTAAGGATGATCGTTGCCGTGGGGAGCTCTTCCCCAGACTTACTTACCCGCGCTCAACCGAGGTCATGTTTTGATGCCGTGATCAATGCCGGCCTTTGAGCACGACGTCGATATCCTTGACACGATGACGAATCAGGACGACTGAGCAATTGCGCATAACGAATCACGCCCATTAGTATACCTTTCCGAAGTGTGCTACGCTACACCTTGCAAGTCATGCATTGAAAACACTTTCTGACCCTGAAGCCGTCGCTATGCGTGAGGAATACCCCTACAAACGCGTCCTTTTTGCCCCTTTGTCGCCAGTCTACTGCTCGTCGACCTAGAGATCGACCAGAGGCGCGTCTTCACCTGGGACGTCGAGCTTCTTGCCGATATCCTGAACCTCCTTGCTCAGCTGCTTCGACCACAAAGCCACATACTTTCCGTTTTGCCTGAAAAGCTCGTCATGAGTGCCGCGCTCCACGATCTGCCCATCGCTAATCACCAGTATCAGATCCGCGTGCTGAATGGTCGACAGTCTGTGAGCCACAATGAAAGTCGTTCTCTTGGCTGTGAGCTTTCTGAACGCACTCTGGATGATAGCTTCGGTCTCAGCGTCAATCATGCTGGTCGCTTCATCCAGAAGCACGATCTTTGGCTGGCGGAGAATAGCGCGTGCAATTGCGACGCGTTGAAGTTCACCACCGGACAACTTGACACCACGTTCGCCGACCTTAGCCTTGTAGCCATCAGGAAAGCTCTCTATCTTGTCATGAATGGCCGCGGCTTTGCAAGCATCCTTGACTTCGGCGTCAGTGGCGTCCAAGCGAGCATACCGAATATTCTCCATGACGGAGACATTGAAGAGACTTGGGTCTTGAGGGACCATGCCGAACGTGTCGCGAAGGCTGTCCATTGTCACATTTCGAATGTCTTGCCCATCGATGCGAATTGCGCCGTTGTTGACGTCGTAGTATCGATAGAGAAGCTTGAGAATGGTCGACTTCCCACCACCAGTCTCGCCCACGAGAGCAACCGTCTGACCAGGCTTGACCGTGAATTTTATCTGTTTCAAAGTAGGCTTCCTCGGGTCGTAGGCGAAGTCGACGTGGTCAAATTCTACCTTGCCGTTCTTGATATCGATCTCTGTTGCGTCAGGGGCGTCGTTGATCGATGACTTGGTGGTGAGAAGCTGCAACAGGCGTTCCGAGTCTGTCAACATCGACGATATGCGGCGCACGGAGAATGAAAGACTGCCCAGCGGAGTCTGTATCGCCGTCCAGTACGTGACAAGAGTTATGAAGTTGCCAATTGGGGCATAGCCTTGCGTTACTCGATATGCAGCAAGTAGAATAGCAGCCATCTTCCCGGCTAACATGATGAAAGACTGGAGACTCCCACCAATATAGGAGACCATCCAGTATCGCTTCGAGGCTTGATTGTATTTATCGACTTTTGCAGCATACCGATCCGATTCATATTGAGCTCTGTTGAAGTGCGACACCGTCTGCCAGTTGTTGATCGCTTCGTTCTGGACCTGCGATTCCTCGCGACTCGCGTCCGTGTACTGCCGTCTTTGCTTTATCCCCATCGTTGTCACTTTGGCCCCAAGCCAGATGTAGGTCACGCCGACGCCAAAGAGAATCATTGACATGTAGATATCGAACAGATAGGCCACGTAGACGAAAGCCACCACAAGGTCAACGAGCATAGGCGCCATATCGAAGAAAAGATAGTCGATCATGTTCTGAAGACTATTGCCCTGATCGATGGCTCGGATGAGCTCACCGGAGTTCTTCTCATTGTGGAAATCCATTGAGAGACCCATGATGTGCCGAAACGCCGTCGTTGTGAGTGCTTTATAGCCATACTGATGGACTGGCAGCTCCACTGCCTCTTTGAGGAGTGGCAAGCCAGCTCTCGAATTGAGCGCAGAAAATAGCATCCACAGTCCGATCGGCTTCCAGGGCATGACTCCGGTAGACGATGCGTCAGCCAGTCCATCTACGATCTTGCCAAGCTGTGAAGGGACCAAGAGATTGAGGACTCGCCCGGCAATGATCGTCAAACCCATGACGAGAAAACAGATCTGGATGAACAAGTCCTTCGACGGAAACAACAGTGGGATGAATATTTTGAACTCCTTGAGGTACGCAAGCCAGCTACCGGATTCTTGCAGTCGCGTTCGTCGTTGGGCTTTCAGCTCCTTGTCCGAATCTGGCTCTTCGCTATCAGAGTCAACGTCATCGTTGTCGTTATTTTTGCCGCCCTCATTTTCACGACTGCTGTCGTCTTCATCATTGGCCGATGATTCTTCGCGCTGGAAGAGACTGTCTCTCGGGGATGAAGTCGATTCCGCGGTCTTTGCCTTGATATCCGTGCGATCTGCTCTGAGCGCGTCGCTCTCATCGTCCTCGAGCCTGATTCTACGTGGCCGATCACTCAGCATGAACCAACCAGTAGCGAGGACAAGCAGAAGTAGAAGCAATGTGCGGACAACACAGAAGGACGTGCGCGTCTTCGAATAGGGATCATTGGAAATCTGTATGCCTTGTGATACGATGATGGGAATGTCGAGCAATAGTGCACCGAGCCACGATCCGAAGTAGGGATGCCAGATAGGCGTCGGATTTTCAGCCAGACCAATAGCGAGTGACGAATGGACCGCGAGGGACGCTGAAAGATAGACAATGTAATGTTTCGAGGCACACCATCCATCCTCGCGAATTGCTTGTGCGATGCATATGATGCCTTCCGCGAGCACGGTGCCGACAACGGCAAGTTGCAGTGCGATGGCAGGGTATCGTCGGTACTTGGATCCTGCTCGCTTCGACGGCTCCTGGAGAAAGCAACCAGCCGCAATTTTTGCAGCGTTGAAATAGACCGTGACGGCAATCGGCGCGAGGTAGTGAAGCACGGCGAGCGCCGCTCCAGAAGGTAATGGCGGTGCCATGGTCGACGGAAATGTCGTTCGAAGTAAGGCGATAGGAAGGCTGCTAGGTACCAATATATGCGGGGCTTCAGGCAGTACAACGCGAATGCCTATCGGTTCGACGCGGTGTGAAGATTGCCACACGACGCAGCCTCTCGGTGTGAATCGAAGTGATGTAGAGTAAGACACCCGTACCTATGACGTGCGCGCACAATCAATCATTTGTTCTCAACATGAAGATGCCGTGGCAGTGCTCAATTGAGTCACCAGGAAAGCGGCAAACACCGGGCTATACACGAGAGGAAGCAGATCAAAGAACGCAAACTCGCAAAGTCCCTTACTTGCGCTAGTCTCTTGCCTGGCTGTGCGGTGCCAACGCCGCCAGCGGAGTAGTGCAGCAGTGGTCGTCGTCGTAGTCAGCTGTGGCGAAACAGGAGGCCACCAGCTCGAGAGGCCAGCACAAGAGCCTGTTCCTACGGCATGATGTCTCTGTGCAGTCCTACTGTTGTGCGCAGGGGGGGCACTCTTCCCACCGACCTCATGTGCAGTCTAGGTACACCTCTCAACGACCGCGTTTTCAGGCCATGGGGGACATGCGGCGGTGTGGGCTCGTAGACAGCGCGGGAGGGGAGCGGTGGAGATCATGAGCGGTGAGAGCAGTGTTAGCGATGTGCTGCGCCTGCTGGGTGACACCAGTAGGTGCGGTTGTTCTTCTTGGCCAACCTCAGGCACATAAGGCAGAAAGTGCCGGCGTTCACTTCGGCAATGAGGCATCGTATGATTCGACGATTCCCTTCAGCCTCGCGACTAATAAGGCAACACGGTCGGGAGCAGCAACAGCAGCAGCATCGCCATCATGGCGTGGCGCTGGCAGACCCGTCGTTGGAGTGACATCCCTCCCGGCGCGTCCTGTCAATAGCTGAACACCATAGATTCAAGAGGCATCAAACCCCTTGGTGAAGCAGGTGTTGGAGACACATGAGCTTTTAGAGCACATCTCCCTCCATCTGCCACTCCGGAACCTCTCGCTCGCACACAGAGTCTGCAACGGATAGCGAGATATCATAACCGACTCGGAGAATAACATTACATCGCATAATGTACGGAGTGTGCTTGACTAGGGTTCTTCTGGATACCAGATGATCCGCAATACCTCGCAGATAAAAACTGTACTGTTGACCACGTCTGACTGGGAGATACTTGCGCATATGCGCTTGGCTAAGCATGCTGCACAGCTTCCCGAGCTTTGCAATACGAAAGGACTGAGCCCTTCTTGATTTTCTGGTATCTGGATGATAGCGTTGGGCTCACGCCTGGAATGCTTGATATGTCTGCTTGAGGTTTTAATGAATACGCTGGGGAAAACGTAGGAGGCATGAATACGATCAATAAGCTGGAAGGAAAGTCATACCTTTTCAGCATAGCGAGAAGTATCTCAACGAATGTATCATTGTATCATCCTAAGTCTTCTCGAACACAGCACTGCGGCCTTTGAAAGGATATCGGCAGTCGGTCATCTGACGATGGTACATATTGTAGCATGATTGAGCGTATCTTCTAGGAAGCACATATGTATCGCTCTGCAATTTCTAGCCTTGTTCGAGGGTCAGAGAGTTTGACGCCGAACCTTGCATAGACGGGGACTCGAGAACGTATTGCGCTCTTGTCCGGGCGTGTCTCTGTAATAGCATAACAGACCGTACCGTCGCAGGGCTGTTTTCCTGCCGAACATCGCACCTTGTGGCACAGAGAGCGTCTACCTGGAGTGTGCCCTCTCTGAATTGGTTAACGGCCCTTCGCAAAATATATGATCCATGCCTATGTTGTCATTCGTTGACGAGCCACTGTTACCGAATTTCTGCTGTTGGAAGCTATGATATCGTAAAGAGCGTTTAACCTGGAGAACAGTCTGGAGAATATCCCACATAGGAAGGACAAGCGGTGTGGGACACAGTCTGACATCCAAAGAGCTCGATTCCAGCAAATGAACCATTGGATCGAGTACAGACATGTCGAGCCAGTGGCAAAAACCTTAGACAGATTCTCGACCGTCGATCTCGAAGATGCAGCTTCCGCTTCCAGGTTTGGATACAACGATGGCTTCCTTCAGCTTGTCCTCAGTAATGTCCGGGAACTTCTTGGTGTAGTAGTCCTTGATCCATTTCTGCTTGACGCTCTCAACCTTATCCTCGGGCACGAGGTGTACCGAACAGCCTCCCCATCCAGCACCAGTCAGTCTGCTTCCGTATGCGCCGGCTGACCGTGCCAGCTTGCACAATTCATCCAGTTCCGGGCAGCTATTCTCATATATCTCGCGACACGAATCCTGGGTCTCGTTCAAAAGCTCGCCCAGAGATTGGAGCAGCTCTGTGTTGTCCTTCTCAGTCTGAGGCGGTGGCGAGGTCAGAAGGTCCATGAATCTCAGCACACGGCTCGCTTCACTGAATACGTGGAGTGCTCGTTGTCGAAGCTTGAACCTCTCCGCACGGATCGGAAACTTGCTCATGTACTTTTGCTCGATGTCCTTGACGTCCATGCCTAATATGAACGAGAGTTCCTCCCTCGAATAGCCTTCCTCTTGTGGCAGGTATTGGTCGACTTTCTGGATGAGGTCTTGCAGCTGCTCCTGGAACTGCTCTTTCGATACCGCATGGTTATCCTTGATGCCTTCTTTCTCCTGCATGTAAGTGTCGTGGAAACCTCGCAGGCTGACACCTAGTGGCCCAGCATCATCGGGGAGTGTCTTCAGACCAAAGATCTTGGATAACACCAATGCGGCCAGAGTTACCTCCACAACCCTAAGGTTGTAGCATACCGGTCCAGTGACGTGCTTGTCTGCTGCGACGAAAGACTGCGCAATGACGAACGTCAACGGCGACTTCAATTCCGGGAAAGAGATGTTCTTTGCTGAAAGCTCTGGTACAAAGGACACATACAGCGCTGAGCCCTGGAGAGGAAATACAGACGCAGATTGATCCATACCGCCGGAATTGACGCCAACAGCCCGCTCGGACACGATGGCAACCTCGACAAGATCCTTCTTGTCGACGTTGTTCACGCCGTTTGCCTTCATCACAGCCAGAGCGCTTGCACAAACAAAGGCTGCACTGCTTGAAAGACCTCCGCCAGAAGGAACAGTGCCGTCTGCCAAGATGTCCATACCAACACTGCACTTGAACTCCTTCTCTTTCCCCCGGAGTAGTTGTGTAGCACCTGCCAGTCCAGATTTGAAATAATTGGTCCACTCCAGTGTGGCAGAATCAATCTCAACATCTCCAGTATCGGCGATTTGGAACTCTCGCGACTCAAACTTGTGAGGGTGCATGTTGGATAACCGTATCGTGCTGGGTCCAGCTTCTTTCTTGTGCACAGCCACAGCGAGAAGCACGTCGGCTGTTATCGCCATAGGGATGACCTCGTACAGGGAGTAGTCAATATGCTGAATATTGACTAGACATTAGCCCAACATTGCACACAAAAAATGACCATAAGCTGATGAGTGGAGATGTTTACGTACCTCTCCAATGATATTTACTCGGCCTGGACTTCTCGATATGAAATCCGGCAGCATACCATACTTCTCTTTGAACGAGCTCAAGAGCGTGTTCCATCGTGTCATTTGGCTCTCCAGCGCATCTGCAGGGTATATCGCTGCGAGCGACTGCGTCGTCGGGACGTCCATGGTGAGTATTCTTGATCCTGTTCCTCTCTAGATCATACACGTGCTGTAGCGCTCCAATGTACAATGGCAAGACTTGGAAGGGTAGAGACGCAAGTGCTCAGAAGAAAGATGATCGATCGAGCTTTTGTAGAAAGGCCAATGTCGGGTGACGCGAGCTACCAAACCCCACCAAACGACTCCCCACTTCGGGCCTACTGTACGAGAAACCGTCGCGCTTTGGAGATTCCGCCCCGTTGCGACCCTCCACATCCCGGCCTTCGCTCCTGCTTCCGACTTCATTCACTTTGCGAGATGGTATCACGTGAATAATCATGCATTCTATTATGCCTCACGATCATGTGCAAATACAGGATGCGTGACTCCAGGATCCCTGTCATGACTGCACCACGACCTCAGGAGTAGAATTCTATCAGAAAGCTCTGCTTCAGCACGTCGCGTTTAGTAGTTAAGAAGTAGCTTACTCGTATTACCTCAAGCTCACCAAGTACGTAATAACCAACTTTCATATAGTCTGCAGGCAATTGAGATTATGTATCACTCCTTGAGTCCCGTCCGCGCACGCTATAACAATAGCCTTGTCGTACAAACGCGTCCTCAACATCTAAGTGTCTCGTAAGCTTATGCACTGTCCAGAGTTATGAAAGATCGCGCCTGGACAGCCGTCAGATAATATGCGTCTCCGCTGTCTTCGCCTGCTCGTGGCCTCCTCTGTCAGATTTGCGGTGCAAACTGGTGGCGAGGACCCGAACCAATACGCTGTCTTGACTTTTGTTTGTAGAGCAAAGGCGTTTCCGTGTTCTTGTTGTAGGGATGGAAACATGGTTTTATCTTCCCACTTCGAGGACTCGCATGGACGACAAATCCTAAGTGGTTGGTAGAGAGTATGCTACTCGCTATGGCATTCGATGTGCTTATCGTCACGAGCGGCCATGAAATACAGACGCTTCACCACGGCTTTGCCTGAACAATCGTTCTGTAATGGTGCTGTAGCGTGTTGTAGTCGATGATTGACGTATGGCATGCGAGGGAACACGCACTTGCACTTGTGCTGCGTTGAATGCTGTATCCATACCGCCAGCGAAAGAACGGCTCGAGGCAGTGGCCGTGGTGCTTTGTTGTCATGGTATCCTTCGCGATGACAATATCCCTCGATAAGCACTAAAGGACGAATGGTCCTCGTGTGTCTAGATCTTGCGCTGGTGCTCTGTCATCGCTTTCGTTTGAGGAGTTGGCGCGTCGTCTGCTCTGATGCATTGATGAAGTGGTGTCGATCGAAGTAGAGGAGTCTACTGAGAGAAAAGAGGCGGGAAGGCGGAGCTCGTGGAACACGAACTGCTTGCGCTGATGATCTGAGGTCGTCTCGAGGGAGGCATGGAAAGACCGGCTTCTAGGCTATATGGTCTTGCTAGTCTGGCATTGATCGAGCAGGGAAGACACCTTGGGAGAAGTTATGCGGACGGTAGTGCGTTGGTATGAGCTGCTTGCATGGATGGTAAGGTATCGTTCTAACGGCGGCATTAGAGCATGGTCTGCTTGTTTGGATGGACTGGATCGTCTGTGGAGGACGACTTGTTCGACGACGGGGCCCTGGTAGTCCAATATAGGAGCATATCAGTATCAGAAGCCCGTTACCCGCATCAGGCCTTCTCCATTCAGTGACAGCGTGCTCCGTCACGAGCGTGAAGTGCGTGCAGTGCGTGCGGTGCGTGAAGTGAAGAGTCCCTTCCATGTGCGGTCAGCGTACGTCGTAGCGTGCGCACAATGCCATTGTGCACATGCCATTTCCACCTCGACCTCGACGTCCTTTTTCTGCCCACCACCTTTGTTTCATCCACCACTACCACTCAAAGCACCTTTGTGGTAACGACCACTCCTCTACACGTCACCCCTATCCATCTACTCGTGTCACCTCGACACAGAGTCCTTGTTCTACCTCCGTCACCCCCAGACAAACATTCTCGTTCTCTCAAGTCACCCCGACGCAGACATTGAGTCGCGCGCTCAGATCGGCCGCCCGCCGACAAGGGCATCATCTTGCTGAGACCTATACGGTACTTCAAAGACTCTGTCCGTGTACGCACGGCTGAGACTTTGTTCAAAAGCACCAAAGACCTGGTATCTGACACTCGCTTTCGCGCCTTGCTGAGGAGAAGAGCCAGATCACTAACCGCAAAACATCCAGATACTCATAGACTAGCTTCGACAGGACCGAAGCACACCACACCAGTTTCTGGTCCCTGCGACCGCATTGCAAAGAGATCAAGGCCACAGCCTCCTGGCGATCTGCAGCAGTCACCTCTTGAGCCCCTTACAACCACCAGAAACACCACCACGACCGCTCCAAACGGTCTCCAAGAGGCAACTCTTCACGAGACCGATTCCTGCCCTGCCAACAACTGCAACACCTCAACCGCAACGATGTTTCCAATCATTCCGCTCTTCTTCACGGTGGCTGCAGTCTACATGCTCAAGATCGCGAGCACAGCGCCTCTCATTGCCCAATACTTGTTCACTGCGCTCTTCACCTTCCGATACCTTCGTCTGCTCGTGGGTATCATTGCCTACAACACGTACAAGCCGAAGCCTATAATCGATGACCCGACATACACCTCCAAGGACGCTTCGGTCATCATCCCAACAACGTTCAAGACGCCAGAGGAGCTGCTCACGTGCGTCCGAGGCATTCTGGCCTGCGAGCCGGAAGCCATATACGTCGTGACCGCCAATGCCAACGTGTCTGTTGTGGAGGAGCTTTGCGCAGCTGAATTTCCCGGTCCAACCATCACGGTTCTCGGAGTCGACAAGCTCAACAAGCGAAACCAGATCCTTCGCGCCATGGAATACATCAAGACTGACATTACCGTGCTCGCAGACGACGATGTCTTTTGGCCGGTAAACTATCTCGACTATCTTCTGGCCATCTTCGAGGACGACCAGGTTGGTGCTGGTGGCACTCGCCAGCGTGTCAAGCGTAACGCATGTCCAGACAAATGGAACTTCTTCGGTATCTCGTACCTCGAGCGACGTGTTTTCAACAACTGTGCCACAAACGCCATTGACGGCGGGCTGTCCACTCTCTCTGGACGCACGGCAGCTTACCGCACATCCATCCTTCAGTCTGACGAGTTCGTTTACTACTTCACCCACGACGAGTGGCGTGGAAAGCCGTTGAACTCAGATGATGACAAGTGCTTGACACGATATGTCTACTCCCACGGCTGGAAGATTGCCCTCCAATTCGACGAGAACTCTGTCATCGAGACCACTGTTGAGCCCGACTCCAAGTATCTTGATCAGTGCATGCGTTGGGCTCGTGCTCATTGGCGCGGAAACTTTACGGTGATGGAGAACGAGAAGTACTGGTGCTCGCGCTCCATGGCGTGGACCTTGTACTATGTCTACATCGGCCAATTTCAGACTCCAGCTCTCCTCAGCGATGGTCTGCTGTTCCTCGTCCTGTGGATGGCTCTTGATGCATCTTCAGTTTCGGTGGCTCGCACCTCTTACGCGCTCCTCGGTCTGTGGATCGTCTTCACCAAGATCGCAAAGCTGATCCCGCACTTCATCCGCTATCCAATGGACATGAAGTTCATTCCTCACTCGATCGCTTTCTCCTACATCCACGGCTTCATGAATGTCTATGCCGCCTTCAGCATGGAGAAGACGCACTGGGGCTCGCAGAATCTCGAGCAACTGGCCCAGGCTCGTCTTACGACCGAGGGAGAAGTTGAGCCTCCGAGTCAGGTGGCGAACGAGGATGATGTCACCCATGACGGTCCTGAGGTAAGAAAAGTCCCGAGTTCTGCACTTGAACATGCCCTGCCCGATGTCCGCGAAGGCAATCTGCTGACACTCTCCCAGGCGCAAGAGGAGACCGATTCGCTTTTCCTTAACTGGGAACTTCGCAAATTGGCACTCCTCTCAATGCCATACGCCGATCTGAACGAGACCGACGAGTAATCCTCCTTGCTCTCAAGACATGCATAACTACGGATGCTTGATCTTGCCACGCGGTCACCTTCGGCCGAGGCAGACATCCGCATGCATCTCATCACACTTTCATCAATGCATGCATAGCGACGGCTGAACCGCTTGTAACACTATGGGCGGCGTTCTGATATGCTTCACTTCGCGACAGGCCTGGTATGGCACTGGTCGATTCTTTCGCTTCGGATTTTGCATTTGCGGCGCGTGAAAGCTGGAATGGGGTTCGCTTTCATGGTTGATGACTCCATCGGCCCTCCCGGATGGCCTTCACTTTCTTTTTTGCTTCTCATCATGGAAACCGGTCGCAGCGGCCGGCAGAACGACTTTGCTTTGAAGGAACGACGCGACGACAGCAGGGCGGCCAAGAAGGCCAGTATCAATGTACAATAGCCCAACAAAAGTATGATATGAAAAATCCAGACACTCTCTTCGAATTGCTCGTCGTGTCCATCGTAATGATAGAGAGGAGAAGAGGAACGCTCCTAGTGAGATGAGGTCGTAAAATGGACGCGACCATGGCGGATCCACTAAATTGTACCAGCCGCGTTGGCATTAGGTTGGCCGCATGTGCTAGGGTTCAATCCATGTTCCTGAACTTCCCCGTATCACGTGCTGAGGCGTTCACCCGGCTATCCCTGCACCTGCATAAACGTTGAAAGCTCGAAAGGACAACAAATCTTTAGTTGATCGAGATAGTTGTATTCCTGGGCAGGCAGTCGCATTCTTCATGTCTGCCATCGTCCTCTGCCGCAATCTCACCACCAGCTGACAACCAAAACCCATCCCTTCCTCACTCACCAGATAACCGCAGCAACAATGCCTACATACTGGCTCTCAGACAGCCAGAGTACGTTCCATCATCCCACCACGATTCACCCCATACCACCACAGAAATTACACATGTCACTGACCCGAACCAATCTGTAGAAGTCGGCGTGGCCTTCTGTACCGGCGGTAGGTATGCCATTCCTCCACACCTCACCTGAACCTCAACCCCACCCACACTTTCTCCTTAATCTGAAGCTCCCCACAAGATAAGAACAACTCACTCTGACAACGCGGAATGGGCATTCTCAGGCGGCTTCTTCCTCCTCTTCGGCCTCATCCTCCTGTTTGACCGTGCCCTGCTCGCCATGGGCGACATCCTCTTCCTCATCGGCATCACGCTCCTCCTCGGCCCACAACGCACATTCGTCTTCTTCGCGAGAAAGAATAAATGGCGCGGTAAGTTCTGTCCACCTCACACGCCTCGCCCATTTTTTCCCAATTACAACGCCCCTTTCCCCCCCTCTCTCTCACCCTCTCTCTTAAAACAGACAGCTCAACCAAAAAAAGCTAACGACAAAACCTCTCTGTGTATATCCAGGCACTCTCGCCTTCTGGACCGGCATCCTGCTGATCCTGCTACGGTGGCCCTTTGTCGGCTTCTGCGTGCAGTGTTATGGCATGTTCATCCTGTTTGGAGAATTCTTCAAGACGATCGCTGGGTTCGCGTATAATGTGCCCGTGGTGGGGCCTTATCTGGCGAGAGCGTTGAGTGTGGCGGGTGACAAGGCGGGCGCGAATGAGAGGAGTCATAAGGATTTGCCGGTGTGAAAGAGAAGGAAGAACAGTGGGAAAGAGTAGAGGTGGAGGTGTGTTGGAGAGAGGGGATTGGAAGGGAGAGGCGTTTGGGTATGAGCATAGGCGCAATGGGAGATGGGAAGGCCGGCATGGGACAGGACGGAAAGCTTGACAGCATATCACCTGAGGAGACAGGAATTGAGACGAGGTTGCTTGGAAAAGAGAACTTGATTGATACGAGATACCCCCCAGAAACAAGGCTTCATGCTGGGAGTGGATAACAAGACACGGGAAACTTTTTGCTGTCGCAGACCTGGTCCACATACCGTCCGTCACGCCTCGCCTCATACAACCATGAAATGCATCACATCGTCTGTGCCTCCCTAGTGCACGCCGTTGAGGCTGCCATTTGAGCCATTGGCCGGATTGGACTTGACCCCACGTCTTGCTCGTACTGCATCGGCGAGCTGCTCGAGGACTTCGATGGTGGTTTCCCAGTTGATGCAGGCATCAGTGATCGAGATACCCTTCTTCAACGACGCCAGACCACCTTCCTTTGGAACCTTCTGGTTCCCCTCATTGATGTGGGACTCGATCATAACACCGACAATGCCGGTCTCACCTTCGCGGAGCTGGTCGCCAATGGTCTGTGCGACCTTGGGTTGGTTCTTGTGGTCCTTGAGCGAGTTGCCTAGAAACAGTTTAGTCTATATCTAGGTATTCGTGGTGCTGTCAGGCTTACCGTGAGAGCAATCAATCATCATGACCTCTGGCAATTGCTTCTTACGCAATGCTTCTCTGGTGGCCTTGACACTGTCGCGATCGAAGTTGGTGCCCTTGGTGCCGCCACGCAAGATGACGAAACAGTCTGGGTTACCAGCAGTTCTGGTGATGGCTGCAAGGCCCTGCTTGGTCACACCCATGAAGTGATGCGTAGCAGCTGCAGCACCAATAGCGTCCACAGCGACCGTCAAGCTGCCATCTGTGCCGTTCTTGAAACCCATGGGGAAGGAGAGACCTGATGCAAGCTCACGGTGGAGCTGCGACTCGGTTGTCCGTGCACCAATGGCACCCAGAGAGATCAGGTCGGCCAAGAACTGCGGCGACACAGTGTCCAGCATCTCACTTGCGATTGGCATACCCTGGCTCGTCAAGTCGCAGAACAACTTTCGGCTCACTCTCAGACCCTTGTTGATCTGGTAGGTCTCGTCGATGTCCGGATCGTTGATCAGACCCTTCCAACCCACTGTCGTGCGTGGCTTCTCGAGGTATGCACGCATGATAATGCAAAGGTCATCCTTCAGCTTGTCAGCAAGCTGGACCAGGCGGGAGCAGTATTCGACGGCGACTTCTGGGTCGTGAAGCGAGCAGGGGCCGATCATGACGAGAAGACGGTCATCGCGTTGCTTGATGATGTCGACGGCCTCCTTGCGACCCTTCAGGACTGTTGGTATGGATTTTGGCGGGGCGGGTAGTTCGGAAGTGAGGAGCTGCGGTGGGATCAATGGATCGTAGCCCAAGACTGCAGGTTTCCGCATGATTAGTGTTTGACATTGTCATTCTCCAGAGGGCGGGCTCACCGCGAACGTCGTCGGCCAGTGAGTGCAAGTCACTCTCTTCCACAGCCATGTTGTGAGTCTGACTGAGTGTCGTGGGCTGGTGAGTCAATGGCAGACAATGGATGCAATCGGAGCTGAGCGCTGTTTCCCTGCTGGATCTTTGATGTCCGGTACTGATGACGTCGCACTGGGGATGATTGTTGTTGTAAAGGTGCGAGGTGAAGATGTGAAAGAAGCGAACAGTAGTGTAGTCGTGGTGGTGGTGGTGGTGATGGTGGTGGTAAAGGTAGAGGGTTGTAATGATCCGAGCGGTGACTGGGTCCTGCCAACGCCTGCGTCTAGCTTCTCGTGAACCAAAAATGTATTCCGCTTCTGGACCCTGCGCAAGGTAGAATTAAAGCTTGCCTACATGCATGCACCCTATCCTATCCCATCCCATCCTATCCTGTCATAGCCTGGCTTCTGTCCGATCGCCGACGACGCCACGGAAAGTGTCGTGCACGATTCGTTGCATGAGATTGGCAGAGACGCGGTGACATAGTAACGGAGCAGCAACGACAAACCCAAAACATTCTTCGTCTGCGTTGCCCGATTGACGCTCGGTGTTATCTGCCTGAGGCTGACCGCGTTCCATTGTCAATTTTCATTGATGCGCGCCACTGACATTGCTGGACTTCCATCTGATCCTCAGTCTTCTGCCTCCAGCCACCACAATCCCACCCGCAGTCTCCTGCGACGTCGATTCACATCCCTCAGTGCAACAACATACATGTACACTCTCGCCTTGCGCAGTAAATCAAGCGCGATGCATGTAGGGTCACGGCATCACATCGACTGCAGCCTGAGGGTAGGAGGTACAACGATTGAAGACTCGAATTGACCCCGCCTTCCTCTTTCACGACGAGGAGGAGTCAAGCGCGGCGCCGAACAACTCGGCCACGGAAGGCACGACCCCGCGTCGGCACGTGCAGAATACTTCTGACTCAATTTCTTCCATGTTCGCAGTCAGTACACACGCGCAACACGCCTCTTGTCAATCATCCAACTCACCACCGCGACACCGACTATCGCGACTTTCTCTGACACGTTCAATTCTGTCTGGGCCACATACAGGCTTCTGACACGAACTACTGCACAGGCTATCGACTGACATCTAACCGCGCTATATCTTTGTTGATTGCCTCTTCCGGACGATACTCGCAGCACACATGATAAACAAGGGATAAATATCAGCCATCCAGGATGCCTGCTGCGGCCCCTCGTCGGCATGCTAGGCTCGGCGGTCTCAAGGGTCCTCCACCGCAGAGTCGACGTCCTCGCCCGCAGCCAAATGCCGCGGACACGGCCAAGAAATGTACAAACTGTGGCAGCACTGAGCTTGAAGAGACTGATGGCTCCATCGTGTGCAAGAACTGCTATTCCCAGGTCGCCGAGGCCAACATCGTCGCCGAAATCACCTTTGAGGAGCAGGCAGGCGGCCGTGCTACTGTTCAAGGTAGCGCAGTCAACGAAAACTCTCGACATGCCAAGACCCTCGGTCCAGGTGCCTTTCGCAGAATCGGTGGTGGCGAGAGGAGCTCCGCCTCAGACATCTCCGCTGCCGGTCGTCGGGCTCTAGCAGGCCTTTGTCCTAGACTGGGTGTTGAAGGACATGTACAGGAACAAGCAGCAAGCATCTGGGACCTTGCAACCAAGATCAACTTCTCAGCAGGTCGTAAGACCGATGAAGTCGTTGCAGCATGCATATATGCAGCTTGCCGTCGACAGAGAGACAACAAGATACTTCTGATGGACATCGCCGAGATATTGCAGATCAACGTCTTCCGTCTAGGCGAGGTCTACAAAGACATGTGCAAGGAGCTTCTTTTGCAAACCGGTGATGGCGTTGGTCCGCAGCACCTTCAGGAGCTTGAGCCACTCATCAAGAAGTACTGTGATAAGTTGCAGTTCGCAGAGGCTACCAAGACCGTAGCAGAGGATGCCCTGAGGATCATTCGACGCATGAACCGAGACTGGATCGTGGCCGGACGTCATCCAGCTGGACTTTGTGGTGCCTGCATCATCTTGGCCGCCCGGATGAACAACTTTCAACGAAGCGTCCGCGAAGTCGTCTATGTATCCAAGGTTGCCGACGTGACTATCGCGAAGCGTGTGGAAGAATTCAGGAAGACTAGAAGTGCTGGACTGTCAGTCGACCTCTTTCGCAGCCATGCCAACCGTATCAAGCACCAACATGACCCTCCAGCCTTCAATAGTACGGAGAAGGATAGACTCATGATCAATCGAAAGCGAAAGCGAGATGAGCACGTTCGCTTGACGACCATTGCGCGTGAATCCCGCGAGCGCGAGGAGCGTGAGTCTCGCCAGACGCAGTCGCAACAGACTCCTGTCATCGAGATTCCCGACGATGTGACTGATGCATCCTCGCGGTTCTCATCAGTTGAGTCGGATGCTCCGCTGGGTGATGAGCTGAGGGAACAAAAGCGCCAGAAGCTCGATCAAACAGCGGCATCACCCACGCCGCCTGTCCCACAAACATCAAAATCACCATCGCTAGCTCAAGCTAGTGAAAAACACCTCGAAGGTCTGCTGCCAACTCCACCTGACACCCAGCAATCCCAAGGAGCTGCGCCAGATCAAGCTTCAATCGCGCAGCCCGAAGCACTGCAACCTACTCCTCCCACTACACAAGACTCCGCTAAGCGAAAGCGCGGTGACGAAGAGGATATAACATCGAATCCTACCACGGATGACAATGACCGCGACAAGCGGCAACAGACTGATGTTTCGCCGCCGACAAGCTCCGGTGCCGTTCAGCACGAGCGACGTCTAGACAGCGACGGATTCGCAATTCCCGCCCTGCCAGCATCAGCGGCCCCAGTAGTCCCTGTCGTGCCCTCCATGGCGGGCTCTGGCGTACCCATAGCCACAGACATGGTCGCTGCTACCGTTGGCGACCTTCCGAAGCGACGAGGTAGAAGGAAGAAGGACGAACTCCCTCCAACTATCGATATCTCACAAGAAGAACTCGATGTGGAGAATTACCTGGAACTCGAGATCGAGAAGTACCTCGACGAGCGCGAAGTGCAGGAATCTAATGACGAGGTCGAGTCGAAGAAACGAGAAGAGAGCTATCTGGTAGAGCTGGAAAAAGCAAAGGTCGTGGCAGCAGAGCGCAAAAAGCTCGACTCTGAGAAGCATCGGGAGCGACGAGCGGCACTGGGTCATCAAGCTTACGACACCGATGATGAGGACTTGGAGAAGCTTTTCGAGAACGACAGAGAAGTCGAGCACTGCATACTGGGTCCGGAAGAAGTGAAGATCAAAGAGCAGATCTGGGTGACGCACAACGAGGACTGGTTACGTAAACAGGCAGAGAAGGAGATGATGGCCGCAATCGCAAAGCAGAACGGAACCTCGACCCGCGGACGCAAAAGCAAGAATGGCGACAAAGCAGGCAAGATGCGTAAGAAACGCAGCAAGATGGGCGACGGTTCGGTGTTGACGGAAGCATCTACACCCATCGAGACACCCGCCGACGCCGCCAGACTCATGATGGAGAAGCGAGCACCACAGAAATCCCAGTTCTTCGATTTCAGCGCCTTGCATCGCATCTATAAACGAAGCACTCCTTCGAGCAGCGGAGACAGTCCGAATGCTAGCGGCCCACAGTCGGGACAGGCGACTCCAGCTGCAAGCAGACAGGCGACGCCGACGAGCACCAGGCAGGTCTCGGCCAGTCCAGCTCCCTCAGTGACTGCTACAAGCGACGCTCACGGTGGCGCCAGCCCACCAGCCGAGTCTCCTCCGTCTGTCGAAGATGACGACGAGGTACAAGAGGGTGAGAATGGCGAGGCGGAAGAGCCTGTGGCCGAAGATCCTTGGGAAACATTCAACAAGAATCCTCCGCAAGTTCAGGACGCAGAGGAAGGAGACGAGGAGTTCAATGACATCGTCGGGAGGATGGAAGACGAGTTCGGCGAAGTGCCAGAAGACTTCTCGGGATCCGAGTACGAGTATGAGTGATGAGATTAAGGAGTAATCGAGTGTTACTGCTTGTATGTACTATGATAGACTGGCTCACGCTGGTGTGAACTTGCACCCACTTTGGGTGGTTAGAGGACCATCAACCTGGTCGACTCCCCTTCAGGGTTAACTTCCAATCTGAGTCGGTCTCTGCAATGACGACAGGCTGTTCTCTGTCAAGTTCTGAGCCTCGCCTTCCGATTTCATCCAAATTAAAATGACGAGCGCACACATATAACAAAGCTGCCCGTGGATTGAAGAGCCTTCACAGGCACGATACCTGATAGCTCTCCCTGAAGAAAGCCCAAGCCTCAGTATGGCTTTGGCACCATCGTCTCAATACAAACAAGCGCTGCACACAATCTACAGAAATAAATGTATGTTATCTTGGATAAATAGAATTGTGCTGATACCTAACCAAGCAAGATAACGTATGCTGTAAAGATTCCGCCGCGCCAAAAAAGAAAAGAAAAAAAAAAAAAAGGAAAACATGAATTCATCACTGCCCCTTGCCTCGTCAAAGTCATAACAGTACTTCGCTCAAAACGCTACACGCAAACGAGGAGAAATGTAGAGAGGAGTAGTCGTCGCCTGGTGCACAGGAAATAATAGGTCGAAGGGTCGTCTTGTGTAGAAATAGAATTGGTTTGGCCTGGAGAAGAGTTGATGGTGTGGATGGATCTTCAAATGTGTCGTCCATGAGTGCGACAGAGTTGAGCCCATGTTTCCATGAACATGAGAGCATCTAAGATTAATGGTCAGTACAGAGAGAGACATGCTGTCGCGGAAGAAGCGGCTTTTATAGCGTACCTTCGTCGGAGGTGAAAGGCAATATGTAATTGCCTCCGCGCATCGGCGGTTCATAACGCGCAATGAAGACCGAGGGAGGTGGACGTATGGCGGCGAAACTCACGACTCCACGTCTCTCAAACTGCGCCCAATCAGGATCGTAGGCATATTTCGTCACAAAAGCCGTCCAGATGGGCACATTCTTCCTCGGACCACGCAATGGCGAAGCTTCTAGTCTGACGACACCGGAGCCTTCGTCCAGGAAGAGTCGTAGCGCGTGGTACATCTCTCCGTGTTTCATCTGGCCTGCGAAGAGTTCATGCTCCCCGGTATTTGCGTCTTCAAGCTCGAAGTCCTCGACGAGGTCTCTGTGAGCCACACCGCGCTCGTCTTGGCGTTTCATGGCGACGAAGGTGGAATAGAAGAGCACCATGCGTTCGTGGAAGAGAAAGTTGAGCCTCGCCCAGAGGGAGTAGCGGCCGTCCTGACGGGCTCGGCAGAGCTGTAGACATGAGTCCTTCCTGATGATTTTCAGGTTGGTCAGAGGAGTGCAGTAGTGGAGAGTCTGACCACGGTCTTTTGTCATGATGAGGATGCGGGCTCGATGGTCGGACGGTCGCCAATAGAGACGTACGTAGAGGCGGTCTTGGTCGAAGGATAGCTGTAGTGCGCGCTGGAAACCGTCTCTAACGAGGTTTTGAAGGGCATCAGGCTCCGCAGTGCCATGACATGACGAGCGGTCGTCAAGCTGGACTCGGCTCTTATAACGTGTCGTGGGATTGGACCCGTCGAAGACATTCTGTGCCCAATGAACCAAGATTGGAGGCACACCTGCAGTACGCGGATCGCTGGAATAAGAAGTCTGACTCGAAGACATTGTATGCGATGAGCTTGAGGTGAAAGTCGGAGACAGAGGTGGTTCAGGGGCCATGACTGGCGGACGCCCGTCGATGAAAGGATAGTTGTCCCATTCGTCGCTCATGACAGTTGGACTCATCGGTGTGTTCATCCGCGGCATTGGCGGACGCATGCCAGCAGGAACAATGCGTATTCTTGGAATTGGTGTAGCGGCACCTGAAACAGAAGATTGTCGACGCTGGCGACGCTGAGCCGCCGCCTGTGCCTCAAGCAGCTGGCGAAGATCTCGTCTCAGCTCACGTGGACTCTCAACATCTCGCCCTTCCAGAACGCCGGCTTGAGTGTCGAGGAAGTCGCGGTACCATTCGAGCCTCTCTAGCAGGTCGTATCCTTCTTGATTCTCCATGCGGTAATTGAGCTCCTCCCAGACCATTGGGTCGGGCTGCTCTCGTCTGCCAAACATATCGAAGATGTTTGCCAGTGTGATCTCAAGTGTACGAAAGACCAATTGCAGGTCATCGTCGATATGATAGAATGAAGACCCATAGTGTCGACTGCCTTCTTCGTTGTGAATTTGTCTAAGTGCCGAGCTGATGGCAAAGAGCTCGCTGATGATGGCCGTGATACGTGTCGCGTTCTGAGGTAGACTTTCGCGGAAGCGATGCAATCCTACACGTAGCACACTCAGGGTCAGCGTGAGACATACAGCAGAGGCACAGACAAGCGCTCCTGACTCACCAGCGGCAGCATCCTCACTCTCATCCGCGAATCTGAGCAGCGATCTCTCGCGATTGAAGTCTCCAGCCATGCTATTCGCCGTCGGCTAAGGAGCCCGGCGCTTGCATAGAGTGTGGCCCTGCTGTCATTGGCAGGCCAAGCGCCTGGCAGCCAATGTCCTTGAGCGGCGTGGGAGGAGCAGCAGAACAGATCACAATCCACACTGGAATGACGATGAGTCAAAATTCTCACTCCCGCAGCCGTATCACCTGCTCACACAGAATTTGGGGTCCTCGTGGTACCGCACGATGCGGCGCAGAAAATTGCGCTGGCAGCAGCAGCCCATCGAGCTGTTCTAGATTCCGGTGTGCTGTCTGCGCCAATCAGCTCCGAGCTTGTTCTTTTGCCAAACTTGAATCATAGTGCAAAGCGAAAATACTGAGAGTCTGTTTATTCTTGCTCGCTACGATGATGGAGACGGAGGAACTCAACGTCGTAGGATCGGGAAGTCTTATCGCTGCCTGCCTGTGACTCCTACATAGAAAGTCTGGTGTGCCAGCTCATCGTGGCTACAGCCAGCTGACAAAACAGAGTGACACTGCGACATCATGTTGAGGACAGCTGTGTTTTCGTAGTGAAGCAGGCGAGAAGCAAGTGGCGAGGAGAGTTAAGTGAGGTTGAGGTCAAGAGAATCTGAGACATGTCGTACGCGCCGTCCGTTGTTGGTCGGTGGCCTCAGGCATGGTTTCATCGCGCCTGCACAATGAACCTCGTAATGCCTGGAGCCGAGAGATGAAAGGCAGATCGCAGAAGAATGGAGGCTACGTGGACATCGAAAGGTAGGGAAGAAGTAATCCGTTGAGTATATATGCAAATACTAGTAGGATCGTAGGACACCCAAACTTTCCCCCGAACGAGTCGTCAAGACCTGCGTTAGTGCATTAGTATGGGAAGCATCGGATAGGAAGCTCTCAGGGGACCCAGTGTACATAGTAGTTCTACCAGCAAACACCTCTGGTGGACCATCGACCTCTGGATCGTGAAGAAATGGACCAGATCTTCAAGGCGCAATCTACGTCCTATAGGCTATCAGGCCCCTCAGAGTCATGCCCACTGATGTCCACTGACACACGGAATCCATCCGGCAGAACAATGCAGGTCGGCTAGAATTCAATCTCAAGCTCGTATGTCTTGTCCGGTCCTACATGCTGTTTCTTATCGTGCGAGTGATATGGCTGGTAAGGGAGGCTGGGAGCCATGTCGAGCTTGCGAAGCCAGTCATGAAGCCAGTCTTGTGCGGATGGAGCGTACGTTTACACACCACCCTGATACTCGACTTCTTTCCCACCAGGCGACCAAGCTTGTAGAGTCAAGAACAGATCTGCATCAGGCATCGAAGACGAGATGAAGACGGTCGCTGAGAGTAGCCCAGTGATCTCGATCTCCTGCTGGAACGGGTCCGAACAGAACCTGAGTAGGTTCTCGAAAGCATCAAAAGTCAAGCTGCGCTGGTCTTGAGCTCGGCTGGATCGAAGTGCATTATTTCCCGCATTCAGGTGAAATCTGGTTCAGCTGGTGGAAGGTAGTGGCTAGGCAGACTCTTTGCGGAGCTCGACCCGTTCGGCGAACGGTTCCTGCCTGGAGTTGTGCAGGCGGCTCACGGTCTCAGCCATTATTGACACCTCTGAGGAAATGATCCAGGAAGTGCTTCTGCTTCTGCTCGATGGGCTTGCTATGGTAGAACCACGCCGCATGACTTTCGAGATGGACTGTCAGCCATCTCTGAGCAAAGGTAGCCTGCGTTAACCTTCGAGATTACTTCGTGCGTGCAGAACAGCGCCTCCTCAGTCTGCAGCACTCAGGAACGACACTTGTACCTGCGAAGCTCGCCTTCCATAAATATTTCCGGTCCAGTACCTCTCTCCCCAAACCAAGAATCCATGTGTCCATTGGGACTGCCGTGCTGATTGCCTTGGACTTGACGTAGGAACGTGGCTTTGTAGATGCAGTTGAGGCAATGCCTCCATGGCGCCATACATCCGGGTAATAATCTGTTGCGTATCATGCAGGTAACCAGAAGTAGCCCCACTCTGTCCAGGGCTCAGGCGACTGTCTCCCATGTCATGTACGATCTGGTTGACCCAGGTAGAGTATTCAAATGGCGCTCGAGCAACCACTTCTAGACATCAGCAGATCGAGTCTTATACTCGACACCTTTATCGTAAGGTTCCAAAGTCATTAGCACAGATGCTGGCTTATTGTCGTCCGTTCGAAAGACATCTACTTGAAGCAAAGCCATCGTCCTGGGAATTGGTACATCGCAATTGACGATCATGTTATCCCGTCCGTGCGATATCTGCCCTACCAAGTGCTGTGAGGAGGACCTGGCACCGGGCTGTAGTCCATCGACTCTATGTGTCTGAATGGATCTTCTACAGCCGTTGTGTTCGTCACCTAGCTGCTGTCCTGTGGTCTTTCTCGCATGGTCGGGCTGAACTATGGAGTGCGTGCATTAGCGAAGTCGTACGATGTATACAAGGGACATGATCTACACGCATCGTATCTGTCGGATTGAGGCTGACACGGAAGACGAATGGAGTACTGCGATGCCCACCCAGGTGCTGTGTATGGGGACAGACGCTGATGGCTACTCGTGAATCACGCACTCGGGTCATCAGAAGGAATTTTTGGCAAGTGACGTTACCCTGTAAGTAGCCATAGTCGGCGACGAGATCAGTTTGACATCTTTCCAATGTTGGCGTGGATGTTGATGGAAGTGTTCAGCGTGGAGCTGAGTTGGATGTGCCGCCAAGCAAGCGTGGAGTGAGGAAGGCACCTCAAAATTGCCGGCCTTTGCGCCCTGTTTTTTCTCCCCGACAACAACCTTGCGCTGTCGCAAGAACACTGAAGATCACGTCGCATACTCGCGATAGTCACAGCGATATCGCAGCAGTGTCATTCCGACATGATGGCACACAATTCACCTCCCAGCATACGACAGAGAAAGTGCGCTCGGTTTGGTCGCCAGGAGCCAAATTAGGCTGCGTACGGCGCTGATACGATCTCCTTACAGGAACATACATGTATATCAAGTGACAAGAGGCAGACATGTACTGCCGTGCTAAAATTGATCTGCAGGGGTATCGTAAGTCATTCCTCAAAGAACGCCCGCGAGGAAGTCCTTCTCATGACCCCACCGATCGACCCAACGCCGTTCCTATGCAATCGCCGCCTTATCCCAAAGTAAAAAGCACTGCTGCTCCTCGCAGAAGACGAGAATGCAAGTCCGAAAGAGATCTGGCCACGAGAGCTGTGCAGTGCAAAGGAGTGTGTAGTGCCCGCGTGTAGGAAGCGTCAAGATGCGGACATATGAGTTCGTCTAGACAAACTCGTAGTCCTCATCCTCAGCGACCATTACGGCAGTGTCCACATTCTTGCCCTTGGCCTTGCGCTTCCTATCAGGAGTGGGTGTAACAGTCTCGCCCTCGGAATCGAGGAGCTCGTACTCGCTCTTGACCAACTTCGTTGTCTCGGCCTCCTCCCACTTCTGCATGGCCTTGTTAAGCGCTACATTCAGAATTTGGCTTCCTTGACTTGGGCCGCGAGCGGCGTCGAAAGAGTAGGTGATGTTCACATCTGGAGCCAGAGAAGGCGTCTCATCGAACTCCTCGGATCCAGAGGAGTCATCGGTGACGGCTGCTCCGTCGAGCATATCATGCTTGCGAGCGAAGTTGTTGACCCGAGCGAGGGAGGCTACAGCGCCTTTGGTCTCGCGGCGTTTGCGTGAATACTCGCTAGGAGCGCGTCAGCTATCGCACACTGTCTTGGGCGCCATCTACGACTCACGTTTCAGAAGGCCGATGCGGACGCGGTTTGGCGCCAGGAGTTCTGCCGGGGACCTCATCGTTCACACCCAAGGCCCACTTGCGTGCCGCGTCGCGCGTTCGCTTGTAGTCTTGAGCAATGCGGAGATCGGCAAGATCGGCCTTGGAGTCGAAGTTCTGCTCAGAGGACATGTTGTCTGGTACAAGCGTTGGCTATGTGGATACACGGAGTGTTCCGGGTTGAAGAGCTGGATACTGTCGTGCCGTGGAGGAGCGCTTGAGTGGAGGGAGGTGGACACCTTGATGTCTGCTGTGGTCGGAGGTGGCGGAGGTGGGATTCTCAGGAACTGGAATAGGTGAGGGTGTTTATTGTCAGAGACAAAGAAAGAGACAGAAGCGACGTGATTGCCCGGAATGACGCTTGATCAAGAGCACCGGGGCAGGAGGATATGACTGGGTCGTGGGTGGTTGAGTCACGAGATGATGCTTCCCGCGATACGACGGATTCGTGATGCTAGCTGGGCGAGGATTTGGACGACAACACGTTGTTGCCTGCGGGATATGAAATGGAAGTGATGCTGCATTGATCAGTGGCGTTGAAAGCAGCACAAAGGACGTCAAAGCACGTAAACCAGGCCCAGCCGTCGCTGCTGCTGCTGCCGCTGCTATCCAAGGCACATGCGCGAAGCTGCTCGGCGCACGGAGCTTCTGATTGTGGAGTTCGAGATAAGCGCTTTCGGGGAAGTGAGGAGTCAGGTGAGGCGCTGGTCACAGCCACGTTCTGCCGTCATCCGACATACTTCCAGGAACGTGTACGACTTCACAGGTTCAGAAGGCTGATCACGGTGATGGCTATGCTGATGACTGGCACAGTCCTCACGGAAGTACTGTCTCGTCTCAGCTTATTGGTGTCGTGCTGTCGAAGCGATTCCCTCATAATCCCCACTTCCGTCATACCGCAACAAGCTTGCTGAACAACACCTTTCAGAATCATCCTTTGCTCGCGCACGTGGAATTGCAAAGGATTTAGAGCGTCGTCTAAACAAGCCACTCTGATCACTGGTCAGGTGGAAGAATGAGGGCATGCTGATTCATTGAATTGCAACAGCATCTCACCTTATCTACATGTATGTGAGAGGCGGCGGGAACGCCAACCGCACTCTCGCGTCCACAGCCGAGCGAACCGAGGAGTCACTGGCAACGCTGAATACAGTACACCTGCACGACAGCTTCCAGTAATGTCTTTCAGCTTGTGTAGTATATTTCCACCAGCTTTGGAGGGCATTTCTGAGGATAAGGTCTTGGAACGGGTGATTACAAGTAGAGGTGCATTCCCGCCTGCACTTCGTGTAAGTACAGTCTCCGGTGTCCATATCGAGCCAAATCTTGTCAAGATGACTCCACAGGCATGTGAGAATCAGTCATCCAGCGCCGACCATCTCCAAGATGCGTAAATAACAGAGAATTACGACATGCCTGCGAGTACCAGTCGATTGGAAGTCCAACGACACTCATTATCCACAGATCTACCATATGACATCATACCACGGATTAAGAGCTTGAAGCTTGAGAGCTTTGTCTGCCACAAGGGAGCCAGACGACATCCTGTTTTCGTGATATCGGTGGCCAACTCTTGCGCCATTGTGGAGCATGTTTGTAATTGTCCCTAGAGACAAGCCAAACATCCAATAGCTACCTCGATCATCGTGGAATGTAGATCACTCTTGCCTGCATACGACCGTGATGACCACGCCTTCGGTACGTTTGCGTTCTGCGAGAAGTTGGCATTGTAGGATAGAACAGGGATGAAGACGCATGACGTTTGGTGTACCATTCCTGGGAGGAGACTTACATATATACATCTCGTGTGTTCCATAATCTCTTCACCTCTCCATCCCTTCACAACTCTACCAAACCTACATATCCAAATCACCCGACCGACTCGATACCTATACAACATGTCTGGACTCCTCAACAAGGCCAAAGAAGCCGTCGGCAAGTCCGGCAAGAGTGACCAAGTCGAGAAGCAGGGCGACAACTACTTGAACCAGGGTAAGTCTTCGCACTCCATTGACTTATTAATACGCAGTCCTGACACGCCACGATATAGGTATCGACCAGGCCACCGACCGTACCGGTCTGGGAGACAAATATGATGATAAGATTGACAAGTTTGCCGATGGTCAATTGAACAAGCAGATTCCTGGAGGTGCTGGAGGTGCTCCTGCTGGAGGTGCTGCACCACCAAAATAGATGGTGATGGGAATATGTATGAATAATGATAATATCCAAGATACCTGAGAACGTGAAAGACACTCTCGATTAAAGCATCAAAACTGCTGCACCCAATGCTGCAAGACCCAATCCTTCTTTTCGAAGCACTTTGCTCTCCGCTGCGTTCGTCGTCTGCGTGGCTACAGATGCGCTCGTCGAGCTTCCACTCTGCGAACCCACTCCTGAGTCCGAAGCTGTGGGAGTTGTCCCCATGGTTGTACCATTGCTAAGCGCGCCCGAGCTCGTGGAGCTATACACTGTGACTGTGCACCCAGACGATGTGTGGGTGTCGGTTTGGATGGTGAACATGGGCTCGTCCGCAGCCGTGACAGTTTGGCAGGCTGAACTGAAGACGCTTAGGTGGATGGTATGTGTAGGGCCGACGACATGGTTGGAGATTGACGTGAGAGTGGTGAGATCGCTGAGGTCGAGACTGGAGACGGTGGGGAGTGTAGGGTGGATGGGTCCGATGGGCGTGATGGTGAGAGTGGTGGTGCTGTCGGTAATGGTCGCATCAGCGGCGACGAGGTGGGCGAGAGCCGCTGTTAGAGCTAGTATGGAGAGCATTGCGAGTCTTTGAAGCTTCTGACGATGAATGACTGCAGTAGTGGTCGAGAATGCCTGCAATTGAATTGGTACAACACGAATCGTTGTTGTCGGGAGCTGGTGGTGCTGATGGTGTTCTTTGAATGTGCCCTTTCTCAGATAATACTCGTACTATGATATGCGCTGGTATATGATTTAGGAAGGACACTCTTAAACTAGAGCTGACGACGACTGGTGCTCTGGTGGCGGGGTCATTTTGAAGCACCTTCCCACCAGGCATACGATCGACAAGTCTGAAACATGGCTCGATAGAAAGAGTGAATGCGCCGCATCGAATGAAATGCAAGATCATTTGGACAGAGAGGTACATGTATCATCCGTACCCAATGGCTGCGGCGAATCGATGGTGCTCATGCCAATTGGGTGAAAGCAAGTAGAACTTGTACAGAGATCAAAACCACAAAACCACACAGGGCTTTCCCCGAGCAATTCGGGAGTACAGCAGAACGAGACAGACACGTCGTACATGATGACATGAAATTGTCCTAGCCCAGTGCCGATCGTGGAAATATCGTGCAAGTCGTGTCGCGAGATTGGGTGTCGAGTGTCGTATAGAGCCAAATCGGTGATCGTAACCATGGTGTTGGTACCAGACTGTGCGTTCGTAGGAGATTATAGACACAAAAACCTGTTGTTACGGGAATCGCGTTGTGGCGAAGACACCTGCTTGTAAACACCACTCTGTGGCGCTCCTTGAAAAACGGAAGACGAAAGACGGCCTGGCGTCTTATATAGGACGTATCAGCGGCGTACACTCTGAACCGGAAAGTTTGTGCTCAGAGCCAAGACTCCTGCATGATTCCCTGAAATGCTTTCGTTGATCGACCGTTCGCTGGAAGTCTCGCCGCAGTAGGAGGTGGGAGCGGACAGCTTCATTGCCCGTCTTCTTACCACCAGTGGGAGATACTGCTGATACGCTGTGTACTTACCATGGCTGTACGCGAGTGAGTCATGGGTGGCACTTATAACAGCCTGTCTGTCTAACGAGCGTAGACCGTGTAGAAGCAGTCAACTGCTTCGGTTGGCGGGACGGTCGGAGACTACTGGACATCAGATACACCTGATTATAGACATAGACGAAATGTTGACCGTGTTGGAGGGTTGGGGTTGGCTATACAGCCGTTCCAAGGAGTAGGCTCCACTGCTTGGTACTGGTACATGAACTCATCAGCCATGAGATAATCAGCCTCCAACTATCTTGAGGGCCAGAAGATCCTAAGCCATTTAGCCATGTGCAACCCACAGCGAAAATCCGGGGCTACTGTGTGCAAGAATATTGCGAAGCACTCATTTTCGATCCTGGCTAGGGGACTTGGATATATGAATACTGGCTTCAAAGGATTGTCGTAGGTCGTCGTGGTCAGAGCGACTGGACAGGTCTGGCGATTTTGTCAAAAGGATGATAGCCATGATGCCCGAGTATAATCAAACAAGTGAGAATGCCAGTGCATTATGCTTCCCACAAACGAGGGCACACCAGTCTGCTGATAAGATACAGCAAGAAAATGAGCTGACGGACTGGTCGCATAGGGAGGCTGGGCGATGGTCAGCACATGTTCGGCCATATAGCTCACCACTGCATTATATATGGTCAGTTCAGTTTGCAGCCCTTTCAGATAAAGAAGACCATCCTCACGTGTCGCTGCAGCAGCTGGACGACTCGCTCTATGTCGCGACAAAGGTCCAAAAGCAGGGACTCACTGCATCGGCGCGTTATTGTAGGGTCATTGTAGGCTCTCAAAACCGAATTTTCGTGGCCTTTTGACATAAATGCTTGCTACTCAAGATGGCATTGGCTTCCAGTGTCTTGATTGTAGTGGAACAGATGAATGCTATCATATGATGATTTCGACACTGGCGGTTGGTGAGCGAGGGTAAATGCGGAGGAGAGAAGAAGCCGCGGGACGAAGTGGGGACGATCGGTAGCCGACGATACCTTAGTCTAGTCAGGGAAAACCAAGCTCGATATGGGGCGTGCACGCATGTGAAGATTATTCTCCAAGGCATTCACTCCACCGCCGCCACCGCAGCTGCCGCCTCCTACTTCCGCCCCTGGACGATACTCGCCTGAGTATTCTGGTCGTTGTCCTGTTATCGAGTAGAAACCAAAACCAGCATGAGCCGTTAAAGAAACAGAGCTGCCTACAACTTACAACCACTTTCCCCATATCACCGTCCTGCGCCACCCAAAGCACCTGGCCACCTCTCAGCAAGAGACCGCACGACAGCATGTCGAGCTCAGCAGCAGCGCTGCGACTGCGTGCCCAATGGCTGGCTACACGTCGACCGCTCTCCCCCCGGTGCCTCGTCCTCAATTCCTCCAGGACTCGCCCCATTACAGCGCGCACAAACATTGCCTCTGTACAGTCGCGGACGGCACCTCTCACCAATGTCCGTACCTTCTTCTCGAGCTCCACCGGCGACACGGCATCTGCAGAGCCCATATTGGCCCAAGATGAATCCATTTACGCGCCTCTTGATACCTTCTCGCGCCGCCACATTGGCCCCACGGCCGAGACCGCAGAAGAGATGCTGCAGGCATTAGACCCGCCTGCGAAGAGTCTGGACGATTTTGTCAAGTCTGTGCTCCCTGCGTCGATTCTCTCCAGCAAGAACCTGAGCATCGAGGGTCCTATGCCTGAGTCTGGCTCAGTGCCTTCGAGCGAAGGTGGATACTCTGAGAGCCAGCTGCTCGCTAGGCTGAAGCAGATTGCAAGCGAGAACAAAGTCTACAAGAGCTATATCGGCTGTGGATATGCAGGAACACGAGTGCCAGAGGTCATCAAGCGCAACATCCTGGAGAACCCGGCATGGTACACCAGTTATACTCCATACCAGCCAGAGATTAGTCAGGGACGCCTGGAATCGTTATTGAACTTTCAGACAATGGTCACTGACCTCACAGGGTTGACAATCGCCAACGCGTCGGTTCTGGACGAGTCTACAGCAGCAGCAGAGGCCATGACTCTGTCACTTAGCTCGCTACCAATTGCTCGGCAGAGAAAGGCCAAGAAGGTGTACTTGGTGTCGCATCTGTGTCATCCACAGACAATTGCTGTGCTAGAGAGCCGAGCACACGGATTTGGCATTGATATCGAGGTTGCAGATATCCTTGCAGAGAACAGCCAACGTGTGGACGAGCTTGGAGATGACTTGATTGGTGTTCTTGCACAATATCCTGACACCCTTGGTGGTGTTCAGGACTTCAGACTGCTCGCCGATAAGGTCCACAAGGTTCAAGGAACATTTGCCGTTGGCACTGACCTACTGGCGCTGACACTGCTTACTCCACCTGGCGAATTCGGCGCGGATGTCGCTTTCGGAAACGCGCAACGCTTTGGCGTGCCATTTGGATTCGGTGGCCCTCATGCTGCTTTCTTCGCGGTCAACGACAAGCTAAAGCGCAAGATTCCAGGACGTCTGATTGGTCTGTCTAAAGATCGACTTGGCGATAATGCGGCACGCCTTGCTCTGCAGACCCGAGAACAGCACATTCGACGTGAGAAAGCTACCAGCAACATCTGTACCGCTCAGGCACTTCTGGCAAACATGAGTGCCATGTACGCTATCTACCACGGCCCTGGAGGACTAAAAAGGATAGCTGAGAAGGTCGCAAAGATGACACAGGTGCTGGCAAAGGGCCTCGAAGCTAGTGGTTTGGAGGTAAGACAGCCAGTCGCCTTCGACACAATTGTTGTGAAGAAGCATGATGCTCCAGGCTTTGCAAGCAAGACCGTTCAAAATTTCCTGACGAACTTCCGCGTCATCGACGACGACCACATCGGCATCACTCTTGACGAGACGGTCGGCAAGAAGCAGATTGAAGAAATCTTCAGAGCCTTCACCACCGACCAGGTCGATGTTGACGAGCTTGCTGAGGGCGTCTCGGCGACTGGCAGCCTGCCCGAACACCTGGTGCGAAAATCGACCTTCCTCACCCATCCAGTTTTCAACTCGTACCACTCCGAGACCGAGATCCTCCGCTACATGCATCACTTGCAGTCGAAGGATCTCTCCCTTGTACACTCGATGATCCCGCTTGGCTCCTGTACCATGAAGTTGAACGCAACCACCGAGATGGTTCCAATCACCTGGCCCGAATTCTCGGCCATCCACCCTTTCGCACCATCAGATCAGACTCAAGGATATCGCGAGCTGATCACTGAGCTTGAAGCTGACCTGGCAGAGATCACTGGTTTCCACTCCATATCGCTGCAACCAAATTCAGGAGCCCAAGGAGAGTTTGCTGGCCTTCGAGTCATCCGTAAGTATCACGAGGACCAGCCAGGCAAGAAACGAGACATATGTCTTATCCCAGTTTCCGCGCATGGTACCAACCCGGCCTCGGCTGCCATGGCAGGCATGCGTGTTGTCACAATCAAATGTGACAGCAAGAACGGCAACCTCGACATGACCGATCTGGAGGCCAAGTGCAAAAAGTACAGCGAGGAGCTTGGAGCCATCATGATCACCTATCCCTCAACTTTCGGAGTGTTCGAGCCAGAGGTCAAGAAAGCCTGCGACCTCGTTCATCAGTACGGCGGCCAGGTCTACATGGACGGCGCAAATATGAACGCACAGATCGGTCTCTGCTCACCTGGCGAGATTGGAGCCGATGTGTGCCATTTGAACCTGCACAAGACCTTTTGCATTCCTCACGGTGGTGGCGGCCCCGGTGTTGGACCCATTGGAGTTGCCGAGCACCTGGCTCCATATCTTCCTGGTCATCCTCTTGTTGCGACCGGTGGGAGGAAGGGCATTGCTCCTATTGCAGGTGCTCCTTGGGGTTCAGCAAGCATTCTGCCTATCAGTTGGTCGTACATTAAGATGATGGGAGCTCGTGGCTTGACCCACGCCACCAAGATTACTCTACTCAACGCCAACTACATCCAGTCACGTCTGAAGCCATACTATCCCATCCTGTACACCAACGAAAATGGACGCTGTGCGCACGAGTTCATCCTTGATGTTCGTAAGTTCAAGGAAACCGCTGGAGTCGAGGCCATAGATATCGCAAAACGCTTGCAAGACTACGGTTTCCATGCGCCAACCATGTCCTGGCCGGTTGCAAACACTCTTATGATTGAACCGACAGAGTCAGAGAGCAAAAATGAGCTGGACCGTTTCTGCGATGCCTTAATATCCATTCGAGAAGAGATTGCTGAGATTGAAGAAGGCAAGATGCCTCAAGCTGGTAACGTACTGAAGATGTCACCGCACACCATGAAGGATCTCATTTGCTCGGAGTGGGATCGACCATACGATCGCCAGAAAGCTGCGTACCCACTCCCGTGGTTGAAGGAGAAGAAGTTCTGGCCGAGCGTAACGAGACTGGATGACGCGTACGGTGATATGAACTTGTTCTGCAGGTAAGAATTTGCCCACTCAATTCCTCATGCTGACAAAAGCTGATAAAAACCACAGCTGCGCCCCAGTCGAGACAGTGGAAGACCTGCCCGGCTCATAAAGATAACCACAGACGTTTCAACACTTTTTGCTCTGCGTTTAAGCGAGGCGTTCAATAGGGACATGACGACGGTCTCCCAACACCGTTCGTCACTTAGCATAGCGGACTAGAACAACAGTAGAACATAGAACGAATCGCGCATGCTCGATGATCGTCAGTACATCTCTGCTTCTGTCGATTCTGCTTTCGCTAGCCATACGTATTGGCACTCCACGTGATATGTGGAGCTCCACGGGGCTTCAGCGCCACTGCGGGGAAGAAGCGCGTGGCTCACGTCATGGTTACCGGGATTCTGGGCAACGTCAATGGCCTTCGTGTGCAGCGGAGTGACGTTTTAGGCAAGCGTTACAGCAACATGCTGTTACAATGCAACGAGCAGCGGAGCGATCGGTCCGACTGCTGCAGCAACAGATCTTCCATTCTCTTGGTAGAGGTTGGGGTATAGAGTGGTTTGTCCAGTTCCGCAAATCTGGCAAGGACTCTTGCTCTTACTGTTGTGCAGATACGAAAGTCTATCATTTCCTGGTACAGTCAGGAATTTATAAGATGCTGGTAGTGTATCCCACCCTGATAGAACAGATGCTTCTTTGCAACGCTGACAAGAATCTGTAGAGGTACATGCTACGTCCTCTGGCCGCTCTCACGTCCCTTCTCACCATCAGCCATGCTGCCATATACAATACACGCTTCAACGGGACTACTTGGGACGACGACAATTGGGTCATAACGACGACCAACCTGGATCCACATCACTACCAGTCCCGCATGTCCTTGGCCAATGGCTACCTCGGAATCAACCTCGCTGCCATTGGCCCTTTCTTCGATGTTGATGAGGCTGTCAATGGAGATGTCGTGCAAGGGTGGCCACTATTCGACCGCAGACAGAGCTTCGCCACTATAGCTGGTTTCTGGGACTATCAACCGAAGACTAATGCTTCGAATTTCGAATGGCTGGATCAGTATGGAGGGGAGAGCGTCATTAGTGGAGTGCCGCATTGGGCTGGTTTGGTGGTCAGGCTTGGGAACGAGACGTTGGATGCGAAGGTGGATGCGGCGAAGATCGAGGGATTTAAGTCTACGTTGGATGTGAGGAGGGGAACTATGCAGTGGCAGTATACGTGGATGGGAATTGAGGTGGCGTACGAAATGTTCGTGCACAAGTTGCTGGTCAATCAGGCGGTTGTGAAGGTGAGCATGAAAGCACAAGAGGCAATCAATGTTACGGTTGTTGATCTGTTGGACGGAGCCTGTGCGGTCAGAAGCCAGGCGACAGGGAAGGGGATGACTGAGGATGGGGGTGCGATCTGGACGTGTGTGAGTCCAGATGGCATCGACAGTGTGAAAGCTTACGTCTTCTCGACGATGGCAGGAGATGAGTCTTGCCACCAGGCCAGCAGATATTTGGTTGACGATGAGGCTATCGTGGGAGGTAATAGCTCGACCATTGCCCAAGGAGTGACCGTATCATTGGCCAAAGGAAGGACTTCGACTGTGGTGAAGTACATTGGCGCGGCGTCGAGCGACGCCTTCGAGGATCCGAAGTCTGTTGCGGAGACCGCGAGTCGGAACGGTGCAGCAGCTGGCTTCGATAAATTACTGGCGTCTCATGTTGCCGAGTGGAAAGCCGTTATGTCTGAAGATTCCGTTGACGATTTTCGGGACCAATCTGGTACCCTGCCGTTCGATGCTAACGTCCAGGAGCTTCAAATCACAGCCATCACAAATCCGTTCCAACTCCTTCAGAACACGATCGGTGACAACGCTGTCGGCGCCGCGGGTAATAATACACGCCTGCAAGTCAACAGCATTACCGTCTGCGGTCTAGGCTCCTCCTGCTACGCCGGATTCGTCTTCTGGGACGTGGAGGTCTGGATGCAGCCTGGTCTGGTCGTTTCCTTCCCGCAGGCTTCCAGACAGATCGCTCGATACAGAGTGGATAGATACCATCAGGCACAGGAGAATATCGATACAGCCTACCAATCGAGTCAGAATGAGACGAGCAAATTCTCGTCTGGTGGCGCTATCTTCCCCTGGACGGATGGGCGCTATGGTAACTGCACTGGGACTGGGCCTTGCTTCGATTACCAGTACCATTTGAACGGTGATATCGGGTTAGAGTTCTGGAACTACTGGACGGTCACCGGAGACACGGCCTTCTTCAAGCAGGAGCTATTTCCTATCTATGAATCGATTGCGCAAATGTACGCGGATCTGGTCACGTTCAATCGAACGAGCGGTCTCTACGATCTGTACAATGCCACAGACCCTGATGAGTACGCCAACTTTCAGAACAACGTCGGTTTCACAATGGTTCTGATGTCAAGCCATCTTAACAATACAAATGACCTTCGACAGAGATTTGGCTTGGAGCCGAATGCTACCTGGATGAATATATCTTCTCTGATCACGATCCCGGTCAATGAGGAAGCAAATATCATCCTCGAGTATGCTACGCAAAACGGCAGCATTACTGTCAAACAGGCCGATATCGTGCTGATCGATGATTTCCTACAATATCCGAACCCGTATACGCTCAACAATCTGGACTACTACGCTAGTGCACAATCACCTGATGGACCAGCTATGACTTACGGTGTGTTCGCCATCGTGGCGAACCGAGAATCGCCGTCGGGCTGCTCATCTTTCACATACGATCTTTACGGCTCGCAGCCATACACTCGTGGTCCGTGGTTCCAGTTCAGCGAGCAGTTGATCGATGACGCCTCAGCTAATGGGGGCACACATCCAGCGTTCCCATTCTTGACGGGTGTAGGAGGCGCCAATCGAGTCGCAGTATTCGGCTACTTGGGCTTGAGATTGGATCCTGACACATTTGACATCGATCCCAGTCTGCCACCTCAGATCCCGCAGTTGAAGTACCGCACAATCTACTGGCAAGGCTGGCCTATCAAGGCCAAATCCAACCAGACACACACCACTCTTCGACGGATAGGCTCACCTCTGCCTGAAGCGAATACTGTTTTCGCAACACTGCCAATTCCAGTCACTGTTTCTCTGACCGGGACAACAATCTACAACCTCACACTCAACAACACAGTCACACTGGAGAATCGTCAGGTCGGCCAGAACAAGACTCTTCCCGGGAATCTCCTGCAATGTGTCTCCGGAGCTTCATCTTCAGATCCCTATGAGCCCGGCCAATTCCCACTCTCCGCCGTTGACGGTGCCCTCAGTACGAAATGGCAGCCCTCCCGCTCCAACACCTCAGCCTCCCTTACCATTCCCCTAGGCGGACCGCCCTTCTACCCTCTCTCCTCAGTATACTTTGACTGGGCACAAGCCCCACCGACCAGCTACCGCGTCTCTCTGCACAATCTGTCGGACACGAGCGTCGTGCCGCCGGTCGTGATTGTAGAGAGCACTAATGTCGTGGTCTCGAACCCGTTCGATGCCGCGGACGAGTTCGTCATCAGGCCGTACATGAGCAATTCGACGAATGTGACACTGTCAGAGGGAGTGTGGAGTGCCAGATTCGCAACATTGACAATTGAGGGGAATCAGGCGACGGTGGGGACTGTTGATGAGAGGAACGGGACTGGAGCGACGGTGGCGGAGTGGGGGATCATTGCGAAGTGAGCATCAATGTAACTATTAATGCCATCACTCACATGTTATGGTTATCTTGTCCTCAAAGCTTCGAGACGTCATATCCTCCATCATCGACTGCTCCCTTCCATTCTTGGCCTTCATGCTGGACACCCTTGGCGAGTATCGTATACATGACTAAAATTCTTTCCTGCCATAATGATTCACTTCTCAGCGCGCGTTCGAGCCTCATGCCCCAACGGATCTCCCATCTGTGCGCAGAGCTATTCGATGGTATAGAAAGAACCAAGTGGGGCCCTCGCCTTGTGCCCAACCGGGCTCTGACTAACTATGACTTGAGGGAGCTCTTTGCTGCTCCAGGTGGTGCTCATTGCCGGGTCCATCTGGTTTCGAGTCTGTACAGCGTTCACTATTGGATCGATCTCCATTCACGAAACTGAGATTGCTCAAATTTAACAGCAGGATGCGCGGGAAGCTGACTGATTGGTCTCATATCAGAATATGCAACTCATTCTAATACATGCTAAAGAATTGGATTACTTCAACCATGGCTCCCGAGAAACCTATGCTCCGCCGTCCACGGCTTCAGCGACAGTTCCGCTTTGGGTTGCCGCATTGCTGCTAGCGTTCTCGGCCTTCGCCTCCTCGTCCTTCTTCTTAGCAGCTAATTGCCATGATGGGATGGAGTTCTTGCCATTGACTAATCTGCTGTACGATGTGCCAGCATTGCCTCTGGCCGGTGTGTTTGAGCTGGTGAACGAAGAAGCGCCATTCGTCTCGGTACCGTTGGTCGAGGGTTCCTGGTCGAGAGTCTTGCCGGCCACGGGATTGATGACTGGTGGGATGCCAGATGTTGGTGGTGTGTATGAGTTTTGAGTCGTTCGACCAGTGGATGCAGGAGCCACTGCAGCTCCGGTCTGCATTCTGTTGGCGACGAGTGTCTTCAGACTCTTCATCTCGGTGTGAAGATCCTTCAACCTATTGTCCGTCGCTTCCTTCTCCTTTGCGATAGCATTTGGGATCTGATCTCTGATCTCGCTGACTTCTCTTGCCATCCTTTTGGCTTCCATCTCCCGCTCGTCATTTGCTTGCTTCATTCGTGAAATGGCACTTTCCACTTCCGCCAGAGCAGAATCTAACCTTTCTTTCCGTGCAGTCTCGGCGTCTTTGAGCTCTTGCGTATCTGTAGCTAATTGCTCCAATAACGCAAAAGCCTTGTCAAAGCTTGCGTCTACTGCGGCCTTATCTTGCTCTAATTGTGGTGGCGTCGGAGGTGCGATGAGTGGATAGACATATCGTTTCGCGGTCCAGTACAGTCCATAGCCAACACCGCCCATCACTGTCGCGGCGATAAAGTAGTCCCTCCAGTCTCGCCTAGGAGGCTCAGGTTGCATCTCTGGCCATTGCTGTGGATATCGCTGTTGTGCATAGTTGCCATACTGTGGGGGCGGTTGCTGGTATTGTGATGGAGGGGCCTGGCCAGAGGGGGCTTGGCCAACACGGGCGAGGGCGTGGTCGATTTCTTCTTGCGTGAGGTTTTTGGAGCGGAGGAAGGAGATGCGTTGTTCGAGAGGAGCTGTGGCGACGGACGGATCCTCAAGGACTTGTGTATCATTAGATGAAGCTGTCCATGGCACATGGTTGGGAACATACAGGACACAGCGCCGTTGATCAGGTCCGCGCGAACCATCGTGGCGGACTGCCTCTCCGATTCAATATGTACAGTCTTGTATGCTCAAAACACAGTGGACTTCATTCGGCGAAGACGATGACAAGAAAGAGTGAAGAGTGATCACGCATGAGATGTTCTCTCTGCGCCTTCGACTGTCTTTGATGTATCGTGGAGTTGTCGGCGAGTGGCTGGCGCGAAGTCAACCTCGGTATGCGGCAGTGCCCGCGGAACTAGCCAGATCTGGACCCCAGCGCAGATAGCAACGGCGGCTCGCTTAAGGTTGGCATTGTTTACAGACACAGACTCTAGTGGAGCAACACTTCCACCACACGACCTACGTAACCCACCTCACCATCCACTACTTCAAATTGTTGCTACCGACGGCGCATATGCCGCGAGTCTACTTATAACGGAGGAAAGACCCACCAGAATGGCACACAACGAGGGAGCTTTCTCCGCGCGCCGGCCGCGAGAGGTACATTGTCGCACTGTTTACTGACTGCCACATCAGCGTCGCATACTGACCAGCTTGATCGCAGACGCTAGGATCTGTATCACACAATGTCTCCGCTATCCCGATGCCCGCCTCGGCCATGAAACGATCAAATTCGACCTCCCAATTCGGACAGGCACCTCATACCACAAACCATGCGCGCTCGACGTCGGGTTCGCGAATGTCGCTCGCACCAGGACGACCAGCACAGCCTATGTTCCACCGATCCTCTTCAGGCGACAACCTGGCGGGAATGGGGTTCTCGACGGTTCAGCGGCCAAGCACGCAGAACTTCTTCGCGAGTACAGGAGGAAGGAGGAGCATGGCACCAGTTGCGAGCACACCAGCAAACCCGATACAGCTGCAGGAGAGCACGGCGCGAAGGAGCAGTGTTTACAGCGCAAGACCGTCAGCAGGACTTGGGCCGGCAGGACACCAGTCTTTCTTTGCGACTGCACCTCCGATGAATGGGATCCCAGCAGATCCACGACGATTACGCGACCGCAACGTCCAAGCTGTGCTCGGTCAGGAGCTTATGGAGTTCCTTACCCACCGCAACTTTGAGATGGAAGCAAAGCACACTCTCACCCATAAGACTCTGACTTCGCCCACGCAGAAAGATTTCGACAAAGTCTTCCAATTTCTATACCACCAGATCGACCCAGCGTACCGATTCCAGAAGAGCAGTGATGCAGAGGTACCTCCATTACTTAAACAGCTGCGATATCCATTTGAGAAGAACATCTCCAAGAGTCAATTGGCAGCGGTTGGAGGTAATAATTGGAGCACTTTCCTGGGTCTGCTACACTGGATGATGCAACTCGCAAAAATGATGGAGCAGTACAGCACTGGAATCTGGGATGATGCGTGCGCCGAGGCTGGCTTCGATGTGAGCGCAGATCGTATCACATTTCAATTCTTGTCAGATGCGTACAAGGAGTGGCTCTCTATAGAGGACGACGATGATGAGGAAGAAGAGGCGAAGCGAAGAATACAACCGCATGTTGATGCCATGGCTATCAAATTCGAGCAAGCGAATGCGGTCAATCTGGAACAGGTGAAGCAATTGGAAGCGGAGTCGAAGGCGCTGCAAGACCAGATCGAAGAGTTAGGGAAGAGCGCACCGAGACTCGCGAAACTGGACGAAACGATCAAGATCTTGGAGGAGGATCGCCAGAAGTTCGAGAACTACAACGCCAGCATGGATGCGAAAGTCGAAAAGTACAGCCATCGGGCTGACTTGCTGCAACAAGAGATCGAGAAGTGTGAGGCAGAAATGGCAGAGGCGGAAGCTGACCGAGACGAGCTGCAACGAAAAGTCGACGAGCAAGGCCTTTCTATTCAGGACATTGACCGCATGAACACCGAGCGAGAACGCCTGTTGAAGGGAGTAGAGAGCACCCAGGTGCGTTTGGAGGAGACCAAGGAACGAACCGGAAAGAAAGAATTGGAGACTGGATCAAAGCTCGACGAGCTGGAGACCAGCGTTCAAAAGTACAATGGCCTGGGTTACCAAGTTGGCATAATTCCATCAACTGCTCAAAACGCACGAGGCTTCAGCTACGAGCTTCGTCTGAAAGTCAACGCAGGCCCAGACTTCACAACTTCCCAGCTCGGCGTGTCAAATTCCCACTCTCTGTCAACTTGCGATCGATTACTAGCCGATCCCAATAATGGCTACCAACCCCAGCATCTCCTCCCTTCTGCCGACCTCAAAGGCTCCATGCGCCGCCAGCTTCTGGATCTCCGCAAAGACATCAGCGAGCGACGAAACCAGGCCCTAGAAGAAGACATGGGCAAGGTTGACATGCTAGATAAGACTCGCGAAGCTCTCGAAGACAAGTACTCCGAGCTCGAGACTTTGAAACACAGAGTCGGCGCTGCGGAAGAAGAGTTCGTTAAGATGAGGGAAATCTCGACAGCTCAAGGCATGGCGAGTGAAGCGCAGATCGAGAAGATGGAGAAGGAGTTGAATAAGATGCGGCAGGGGCTGGGAGAGAGCATTCAGCTGATGGAGCAGAGGGAGATGAACGTGAATTTGGAGTAAGATACCCTCTGTCTGAGATCTGAGGCCCTATACTGATGTTATCGAACAGGTACGAACAGCTTACGCTCCGATCCGCCGAGCTACGAGAAGAATTGCACACCGAGCTCGAGAGAATGTTGCAATACATCATTAATTTCAAGATCCACATCCAGAGTTCGCTGGAGAACTACGAGGAATTTGTTGCTGGTGAGGTCGAGAGAGAGTGGGATGAAGCGGAGGATTTGGGTGACGCGGATGCGATGGAGGAGTAAGAATAGGAGATCTTGTTCACGAGTTCATGATCGAGTCTGGTGTCGGGATTTGGGTCTTGGGTTTGTTATTCGGGAGAGATACCAAGCTCGTTGCTTCATGCTTCATGCTTCATGCTCGTACGAAGTTAGACATGATCAGAACTTCTTTTTATGCCAGTCTACCTCGAGCTCTTCACCCGCTCATCCACAATTTTCTGCACCATCTTCTCCAGCATGGCACCTCCATTACCTGCGTTGCTTTCGAAGTACGCCGCCACGCTTTTCTCTACGTACTTCCCAACCATGTCCACTTCGACATTGACATCCTCTCCAGCTTTCTTCTTAGCCATGACGACCTTTTCTTGCGTATACGCAATCAGCATGACTTCAAACCATCCCTCCTCATCGTTCACGGCCGTGATGGTCAGCGAGGCTCCATCCAGTGTCACATATCCTTTCTCTACGATGTATCGCAACACACTCTTATCCCTCGGTCGCAGGCGGAATGTAATAGCATTGCCGTCTGGTGTAGTCTTCGCGACAGTAGCAATGGTGTCCACATGGCCTTGGACAAAGTGTCCTCCCATGCGAGTACTGCCACTCACAGCGCGTTCGAGATTGACCCCGCTGCCTTCCTTCAGCGAGCCTAGATTCGTCCGCCGCAGCGTCTCGGGCGCAACGCCGACTTTGAAAGAGCTCTTCTCAAATTCAGTGACTGTGAGACAAGTTCCATTGACGCTGATGCTGTCGCCGAGATGGCAGTCATCGAGGACTTCGGCGCAGTCGCTTATGGTGAGGGAGGTGCCTCCGCCGCCGGATGAGGAGTCATCAAGGGCGATGAGCGTGGAGACGGCTGGCCGCGGATGTCAGCGCAGCGCCATTGGACATTATGGAATCGAAGCAGACGTACTGCCGATCGTCTCAACAATGCCTGTGAACATTGTGGAAGATATTGTTTGTTCGTGGAAGTGGGGCTGGAGTCTGCAGGAAGATCTGTGACGCTTCGTTGATCATTCACTACGCCGGCGGAATCTGAGTCGGCCTCGGCCCGATGATGCCGCCGGTGTGTCTCCGCCTCAACTTTCCCGGTCACACTTGCTCTCGAATATCAACAGATGGTATATATGGTGTTGTTGGGACGATGCTCTAAAATATCTCGACAACGATGTCTTTCCAACGATCGTTGCGGCTCCTCAGCCGACCTAACCTCTCCCAGCCCAACGTCCGAGCACCACTACAACGGAGACGGCTAGCAACGCCAGCAACGGATGCCTCAAATCTACCGTTGGCTGGCATCAGAGTGCTTGATATGACGAGAGTATTGGCTGGTGTAAAGAGCCCCACAAGTCCGAACACAAGTCCATCGCTGATATTCTGTAGCCATATTGTGCACAAATCCTTGGAGACCTCGGGTATGCTAAATGAGCCCAGTATGACCACCTCGGGGTCTGTCGAATGACTTGTTTATGCTCATGATGATTTAGAGCAGAGGTCATCAAGGTCGAACACCCGACCCGTGGTGATGATACAAGGGCATGGGGTCCTCCATATGCGTCATACACTGAGGAAAGCGGCAAGAAGGGTCCGGGAGAGAGTGCCTACTACCTAAGCGTAACTATGCCTCGATGTCAATGGTCAACGAGCTTTTCTGACGATAAGTTCTAGGTCAATCGCAACAAAAAGTCGCTCGGTCTTTCATTCCAGAGCCCAGCCGGCGTCGATATCCTGCACAAACTTGTGAAAGACTGCGATGTCTTGGTCGAAAACTACCTTCCCGGAGCACTCAAGAAATACAACATGGACTACGAAAGCGTCTCCAAGATCAATCCGAGCATCATCTACGCCAGCATTACGGGCTACGGGCAAACGGGACCCAACAGCTCCCGTGCCGGCTACGATGTCATGGTCGAAGCAGAAATGGGTCTCATGCACATCACCGGCCATCGCGATGGTCCTCCTGCTAAGGTCGGCGTAGCCGTCACCGATCTTACAACAGGACTTTACACCAGCAATTCTATCATGGCGGCTCTCCTTGGCCGAGCTCGCACCAATCTTGGTCAACATATCGATGTTGCTCTCGCCGACTGCCAGATCGCCACGCTCGCTAATATTGCCTCGTCGACTCTCATCTCTGGGAAACCTGATTCTGGCCGCTGGGGAACTGCACACCCATCGATTGTGCCATACAAAGCGTTTAAGACTTCTGACGGCGATATCGTGCTCGGTGGTGGGAACGACAGATTGTTTGGGGTCATGTGCCAGAAACTAGGCAAAGCAGAGTGGATAGAGGATTCCCGTTTCAAAGCAAATTCTGATCGCGTGAAGAATCGAAACGAACTTGAAGCACTAATAGAGGAAATTACTACCACGAAAGCTACACAAGCCTGGCTAGACATTTTCGAAGGCAGCGGGATGCCATACGCGCCTATAAACGATGTCAAGACAACTCTGGAACTGGAACACTGTAAGTCATTCCCTGTCCTCCTTGATTCCAAATTCCATCTCGATTGACGCACGTGTTCAGCCGTCGCCCGAGAAATGGTCACAGAGGTCAAGCACCCTTCTTGCGGCCCCATGAAACTCGTCAGCCCACCCGTCAAGTTCTCGCAAGCCAAACCGAGTATCCGAACGCCTCCGCCTACATTGGGACAACACACGGACGAAGTGCTTACCGAGCTGCTGGGAATGCCAAGTAGCGAGATCGAGACGTTGAAAAAGGACGGAGTGATATCTTAGCTGGCAGAAGCTGTCACCACTGGTCAGTCTGCGCGAACGCCAGAACAACACCTTTCGAGCATGTCCAAGCAATGATAGGACGACTCTGGGACTCGAAAGCATAGCCCACCTTGATGATAGTAATGCATGTTCCGAGCCCATGTTCGACGTCAGCATCCCTTGAACATGCTATGTGGCTGACAGGAGCACCATGCTCGCGGCGCATCATCTCGAGCAGACATCGACGTTGGTGAAAAACAGCCATGGTCCAAGACGAGACAGATCGTAGATTCTCAGAAGTAGATAAGGTAGATAAGGGAAGAGTGGCAACAAAAGTTATTGCAAGAATACATACATGGCGCCCGAAAACTTGTGGTCACAGCTACTTATTGACGTTTACATGGGCGGGCTGGTCAAGTCCGAGCTTACTTGGATGGTCATCGCCCGGGACGTTTCTCTCACATGCACGGCGCAACAATATATCGCTAGCTTCTCCTCTCCCACTGTTATATCTGCTGCTTCACTCGAGAAAGACTCTCCCACCCAATCTTGAACAAGATGAAGCCATGACAGGAAGTAATGAGAACGGCAATAGGGTCAAAGGGATGGAAATGAAGCTTACAAGATACTGGCCACGCCGTAGATGGCCCCATATAATTCGTCATACGTATGCCTTCGCGCCCATCAATATGCGAGCAGCATTCAAATCTCGCCATATGCTTTCAAGTATCTTCCTGCATCTTTCAGTGCAAGCGGTACCTCTCCTTCTTTCCTTTGAGTATCTCCAAAAGTGACCAGATGAGCACAGCAGTAATTGCTCCCATAATTGTCAATCCTTGCTCCCGCCTTTTCATCAAAAAAGCCACAGTGTTTCACAGCCGATATCATCTCCTTTACCGCCGAAGGTGTCCTCGCATCTTGACCGGGACTTCGATCGAAGAAATACAGATGCTTTAACATGGCTCGATTCTCAGCTCCAATCTGTTCCAGCCACCGAATAGCGAGCGATACTTTGCCCGCCGATCGACAATATCCAGCACGGAAAGTATTCTCACCATAGAAGATTGGGAGTGTCATTTTGCGGATCGACTTGCATGTTTGCGTGAGGAACGGTTGTGCAGGTGGAGTGTATTCACCGACCGCCCATTTCGCTTTCTCTTCGTACCAGCGTTGGTGGTATAGCGAGCTGTTGCAGGCGTGATTGAGGAGATATGGGACGGGCTGGATGAGGACCAGTTCGTAGATGTTCAGTTGAAGTTCGGCAGGGAGATTCAAGAGGTGGCATTCCCCTTGTTGAGACGGTGGTTCTGGCATGGTTGTTAGGAAGGTCTCTTTTGCTCTTGCTCCTTTCTGAGAGCAAAATGAGGCAATCGTGGGAGGAGGGACATCTGAAAGAACATGAGTCAGGAGCTGAAAGGAGCCGGTAGGAGCTGGAAGCTGGCAGCTCGCTTAGATCAGGCTGCTAGGCATACACGTAGCCGTCATGCTCGACTGATGCTGCACAGAATCGTTAAGCGAAATGTCCATGAAGCATAGCTTGTGGCCGTGGAGACGTGAGGTGTTCGTTTGAACAATGGCGGCACTGGTCGCTTATCAAATTAGCAGCCAGAATTTAGACGCAACTGATTGCTAGTGTTATGATCAACATCACCACGTGTTTAGATTTTTGATTCTCTCGTCAGCATTCTCCTCATCAGCATCGGTTCATCCACTTTCTCATTCATCACGACTTGATTCAAGGCCGTTCTCTGTGCCTATAGCGCGCTTTGATGTCTTCTTTAAGGCTCCAGTCATGATGTACTCGAGTATCGAGCGCCTCGGCAATTTCAGTCAGACAGACACCCCCTGGCCGTTGAAGATTGGATAACATGGAGTAGGACCACATGACCGACAGGACATATCGAAAGATTGACTTGACAATGAACGTAACGGATGTGGTACATGAATAACCAGCGGTGATCGGGTATCTTGCGGCACCACATTGCCAAGCCAGTCGAAGCGATATTGTCAGAGAGCAAGGACGACTATTCCAAATCATGCATGTCTCCCCAAGCATGTCCCAGGAGCGCCGATGACAGCGAATGGTCGAAGCTGGGCATTGAAATGCAGACTGTGACTGGAGGTGTGATTTGACACAGGCTGTTACCACCCGTGTCCTGTCTAACTAGACGCTTTATGACACATTGTGCTTGGAGCGTCGGCCTGCTTCGAGCGCCGATGCGCGTCAATGAACCATCCACATGGCGCCTTGCATCTCTGTATACTGCTGTAGAATTGAGAACCGGTACCAGGATGCTTTTCCAGATATCTTCAGCCAGACATCAGCACAAGGACGAGCTGAAAGTCGAAACAAGATATAAGGCTACCGAGATCATGGACTTGAGCCGCCTTAAGGCCACAGGTATGCATATCTAGGTATTATCGTATATATCCTAAACTCTGATGCATATAACTATATTTTGCCAGACCACAAAAGGAACCGATGCGCCAGATACAAATTGAACAGAGTCAGTGCGACGAGCGGCATCGTATCGTACCAATGCAGACGATGCGTAACGGCACACTGGTAACCAATACCAGAGACAATCGCGGCCAGGATCATGAAGTTCCACACAATAGCAACAATGCGCATCTCGCGGTACTCGTTGCTCTTGTGTACCTTACTGTCTCCGCTCGCTACCCATGTGAGACCGCTCCGCATGATGCGCTTCTTGACGGCAGCAAGGTACGCGTAGGACTGGACCGTCTGAACAAAGTTGACGTTCCAACCGTACTCGGCTTTCGCCCAGAAGCGGATGACCGCAATGCCGAATAGCACTGAGGGGATAGCAAATGCTAAGTTGTAGTATCGAACGTAGTCGGGACGGATCCAGATGAGCAGCATACCAGGGAGTGGAGACAGGAAGAGTCCGAGCGAGATAGCGCTGTAGTAGAGCAATCCGCACAAGAAGCAGATTTTCTGCATGCGATCGAGCGGCGATTTCCAGAACTCGGGGTTCGTCACTAAAGTCGTGGAGCCCATCGCCCAGCGCATCTGCTGGCTGAAATAGGCGCGAGGAGTGTCTGGGCAGATGCCATTAGCGAGATTGAGAGGCATGTATCGGAGTTTCCAGCCACGGCACATGGCGTAGAAGCCAGTGTGTACGTCCTCAGAGAAGCCGATCTCTGCGGTACCTCCGACTTCGAGCAGAGACTCCCGACGATAGACAGCATTGCTGCCGACACAGACGGAAGCGCCCCATTTGTTGCGGTTGGTCTGAACGACTCGGTAGAAGACTTCCTGGACGGCGCCGGCTCCCTGTTCGACCCAAGTCTGTTCGCTGACGGTGCGGAAGAATTGAGGTGTCTGGACTATGCACGCATCATGATGAGCAAGATGCTCAGGCATGATCTCCATCAAGAAATCTGGTCGCGGGCAGAAGTCGGCATCGAAGATGGAGAAGAAAGGTGCATCGGTCCGAGCGTAAGCATAGCGGAGATTGCCAGCTTTCTTCAGATGAGGACGATTGTCTCGCACGATGTAGTTGAAGCCGAAGCGCTCTTCAGCAGCCATAGCTTTGACTCTCATATCGTCGCCATCATCGAGAACCCAGACCTTGACCTTTCCTTCCGGCCATTGAAGGTTCTTGATGTGATTCCAGGTATTTTCGAGAATCTCCATTGGCTCCTTGCAGACAGGAAGATATATGTCGATCATAGGAGCACTTACGGCATCAATGGGGTGATCTTGAACCGCTTTCTTGTGCGCCTCGTAGTCGAACTCTCCACCGCAGACGGATGTCCAGTAGGATACGAACATATAGATCTGCAAGAAGACGACAAACGCGCCAAACCAGTAAAAAGCACGACTGGAGACAACAAAGAGCCACATGCCAACGGACAAGGACAAGAAGGCCAGCACACCAAGGCCATGCAGCCCCCATCTGTTGGTGTTGAGATACATGACCTTTTCCTCGTCCGAAGGTGCTGATGGTAAGACCAGAGGAGGACTTTCGGTAGGGAAGTAAGTGTGATGGATCCAGGCCTTGTATCGCTGCCAGTAGGCTGACTTGATGGCGGCGCCCCCATTGTCCTGCTCAGCAGCGTCCTTCTCTTCCCCGACTGTCACTCGAGCAGAAGCAGTGCCAGATTCTATGGCCTCGACTGTGTTCTCTTCCTTGCCAAGTGGGCGCGTCGCAGGAGGCCTGACCTCTGGTGGTGAAGGCAAGATCAGGGCCCTGGCACGTCCTTCAGTGTCGAAGCAACCCAGAGTCCCGGTGCTGTTCTGCGAGTCAAGATTGAGGACGGAGGAGCTTCTTCGAGCTTTGAGCCTCGGCGCGATGATATCCGACCGCGATGTACTGCTTGATCTCCGCTTGGGAGATGTAACCCGAGTTGATATCGCAGTATCATCAATGACCTCGATGAATACCATACTAGTTTGCCGATCTACGTTTGCTGGGGCGGGAAATTGAGGCACTTCCGGTATCTCTGTGGAGCACCGCACGGAGGCATTGTGACTACCAGCCTCGCTCTGGTAGGCAGAGTCGCCCGTCCATGGTGGAGTCTGCTTGCCCGTGGAGCTCTTTTCGGTGCTGCGAGCCTTTTGATGTGCAACTTTGGTGGCACTTGTTGAGAAGTATTCGTTCGATGAGAAATCTGCCGGTATCGTTACTCCCTGACACAATGTCAGCATGAACTCCGGACGAAAAGAACTGTTGACCTCCTTACCGAAGCCGTGCATAAAGAAGTGAAGCCTGGGGTATTTGCAAATCCGGGACTTGAGCCGTCGTCAGAGTCGTCGATGCTATTGGCAACGCTGTTATCACTGCTGGCATTCTTGTTATTTCGGTATGCTATCTCGGCGGATTTGGCGAGCTGTCGGAGCTGATCGTTCATTCGGGCCTCCTCATCCTTTGGGGACAACTGTAGGCACTCGTCCGCCTTGTCTGAACGATCATTGGCGGCGATGTGCACTTGGGCCAGCATCTCTGCAAGGAAGGTATCGAAGGAGTGATAGTGGAGGCGATAATAAGAGGAGCTGAGATGAAGAAGCCCCAGACAGAGAATTTTATCAAGGCTTTCCCCGGGACAACGATATCAATACCTTTGTGGACAGAGGTTACCATGGCCAGACGCACGAACCTGGCTAGAACATTCACCGGCATGAAATTCCACTGTTTCAACGATTGTCAGTCAGCTATGGGCCTCAAATTCGCCACAACAGCTTGCACTCAGCACATCCGGTATCACTCGTCCAGATACGGTCGCGTGTTCTCAGTGCGTTCGCAGCTGGTTGATCTGTGCTTCTAGCGATGCAAGACCGAGCTGAAAGAGCAGCGGCACAAGCCATGTGCTGTAGCGGACAGCTCGATAATCAAGGCGGCGCGCGTTCCGCAACAAATGGAAACTGTTGTCAAAGTCTTGGCCCGAGATTCGTTACTAAAGAAGCAATAACCAGTTCCAGATCGACAATTCACCCAGTCAGCCACGGCAGCGGGTAGTGGGTCGATACATATGTACAACAATACACAACCGAACAATACGGGCATGAGCGGACGTCTCAACAAGCACAGCGTCACGAGCCGGGCACCAGATTGAGCCCGCATATCGTACGGGACAAGTGGAAGTGCGATCCTACAATGTGATGTGCCGCGCCACAACAACGTAGTGAGCCCCCTCTGCTCGGGCTGGTCTCAGAATCTGGTCTCGCAACACCATACGAATATGTGCGTATCTCCTTCAGGAAAGCCACCAGCATTGGGCCTAGAGCGATACATTCGGCTCCGCACGACGGAAACGGGACTTGATGCATATGTCTGGAAACTATGGGATCTGGCTGCCATGTGTGGAACGAATAGTGGACGAGAAGGCTGTGGTCAAGATTGTGCAGATGGTTTCAACCTACCACTCTGCTCACTTCAGCACTCGCCCCGTCATTGCTATTCCTAGCACTCCATTTCCGACAGAGCGTTCAAATTTATGGAAACGATCATCTTTGCAGTGTGCATTCCACCATCAAGCAGCAAAATACCGCCTTCCGTTCCATTCAGAAGGTGTCAAGGCAGACTCTGCTCGCTTCGTTCTCTTCATCCTCACTCAATCTTCGCGATGAGCGGCGTTCTTGCAGGATCAACAGATCGTCAAGTCACACAATATGCTTTGTTGTAGGACAATACGCTGGTGAGTGTCTTGACCATCTAGCAACACACTTGAATGTGATTGGCTACAGAGGAGGTCCTACCGCAGCAGTCACGGCATACTGCAGCCCAAGTGTTCAAGTCACCGTGGCCGATGTGAACGAAAATTGCGTCCACGCATACAAGTCTGGGACACCTGCCAATGTATGAGTGTTGCTTGATGGACAGATATCGTATCCATCGCTCCGAATGGCGCCAAAACAAGTCAGTGAACGAGGAGTCATTCCGAAGAAGTAGCCAAATTTGTATTTCTTCACAAGGTGCAACAAACACATTACCCGTGTAAATGTCAGCTTGCACCATGTTCTCGGAGGCTCATCTCGCATTCGGTGAGGCGTGCTTCCCAGCCTCTCAAATCTCGCAGAAACTCTCTACCCGACAAAACGTTGCGGTCTTGCGACTATGCTTTCAGATGAGGCATAGCAGATACACTGGAACTACAAGCGGCCGAAGTGTTCTGTCTCCTGCTTTAAGAACACCCTCGAGAACTTTTCATCTTCGACTTGTAGCACGGGTCACACGCAATGTAGGCTGACCTCGCCGCCGCCACTGCAAGTCCGACATCATTGCTGTCTCTTTTCGAGAATGTATCGAACGACTTTGCTGTTGCCGCGACAGTCTTGATACCCAATTAATGGAATTTCTCCAGCTACCCTGCGGTGGCAGGCGCTGGAAGCATTCAACAACGCGAAACATTCTTACAGACTGCCATCTGCCCAGTCGTCTCTGAGCGCAGCCGTGATGCGATGGCGAGTGTCGAGACTAGGCGCACAACTATGCCACATCTCGGGATATCAGCGAGGGTCTATACTCGGTCGAAGTGGTTCGCACGATTTGTGCGGTGGAGTACATCTCCGACGAACGAGGCATGGCTGACCCATCGACGATAGAATAGCTTGGGTTTCACGTGGCGGCCATAGAGCAAGCCACAGTATGACTGCGAGCATATTGCGGAGTTGCATATGCGGGCATGATAGCCGAGCTATGGAAAAGATTGTTGTCAGTGTGAGGCATTATGAGTTGATGGTAGTCTTATCTGCTAACCACTTCCACACAGGCGTCGCTGACAAAATAATCACTCATGAGACGATTCAGGCGATCCGACATTGTTCGACACAGCATGAAATACTATAATTGGCTGCTCCGAGATCCCAGCATGAGACCGGGCAGGCGCATCCATTCGGTGTGGTTGAGGTGCAGGAAGCCGTCTTGGCGAACATGTTGCAAAACAAGCGTTTAACACAATGCTTTCATGTAGCACCGTGTACAGTCAGATGTCTCTTTCTCTTGTACTGTCGACAAATCTCCTGGAACGTCACGCAATAATAAGCGTTTCAGGAAGCTAGAAAGTGCCATTGCCTCTAGGGGAGGTATGAGGTCGAGCAACGGCGTCAGCATAAGCTTTCCAATGGAGAAGCTTCAGAGGGAGATTCTGAACGCCGTGCACGTGCGCTCGAGCTAGTCTCTAGTCTAGCTCTTAGCGCTATGCCCAAGCTCCCAGGTTTCCAGACCTCACCCAAACTGCAAGCACTTCTCTCGTCGATTCTCGTCGCGCAGCCACTTGTCGTGTGACCCTGATTGGGCTCAGGGCGGGCAGACGACAGCCACGTCTGCTCAAGCATCCGCATACAGGCCTCCCCCTGCGCCACCATGTCTTATCTAGCTGGCACTTCTACCTGGACCACAACAGGCGCTGATGGGTGGCAAGGTTGTGCTGGCGATACACTTTGCGCCATTCGCAGTGACGGCTACCCGGTTGCCTGATACATCGGCACTTCCACTGAAGTGCTGATGAGATTAGTTGATCTGGCCATTGTGGGAAGTACGAAGATTCTAAGATTTACATCGACCTGTCTCCTTTGCTTGCAAGCGATGGCCAGCAGGTAACTACGAGATTCAGCTGCGAAGCTCACAGCATTGGCTTGTGGACCTCTGTTCCCTGCACACTGATACTGCCATCGTTGTTCGAACTCGTGGAAGCGTGTTGGTCTCGTGCTCGGCATCATGCTGATTCCTATGTTGCTCGCTGCTTTTGCCTCGACTCCGGCCCGAAGTGCCCAAGAGCTTTGCGGTACGTATGAAACGTATCATACAGCCGCATATGCCTGTAAGTTCTGGGTTTTGGAGTAGCTATATATGAAGTTGTTTTCGCTGACTGTCAATACAGGGAACAACAATGCTTGGAACGAGGTACGCGTTCTCTGACAAGGTGCCTCGTACGTGAATATACAAACTAATACCCAATCAGAACAGCGATGGATACACTTGCACCTACGTACGATGACTCTGAAGTACACCAATCGGCTTGCCTCGTATTAAGTTCTCCCTCGCAGCTGCAAGAAAATCCAAAGGACAACAACAACGCCTTCCACGTTGTTTGGAATTGGCAAGGAGACCCAGGAGTCGTCCACTCCTTCCCTAATATTGGTATTAGATCTGATATTTTACCCGTCAAGCTCCAGAACCTACATTCGTTGAATGTCGCTGCCTCTTGGCTGCTTGCACCGTCTTCTTTGGTTTCAGGTGCTTCTGCAGACCCGAACACTAAGCCCGACTCCGACGCAATCGAGACAAACGATGTGCAGGCCAATGTATGCCTTGACATTTTTGCAGACGAGGATGAAGATCGTTCGCTTGACTTCTCTGAGCAAAGATACGAAATCATGGTCTGGTTTGGCCACTTCGGGGACGGAGCGTTGCCAGTCGGGAGCATTGCACCACTTGACCCTCCAGTCGTGGTACTCAATCAAGATGCCGAGTTGTAAGCACCTCTTACACAGTCGAGTACAGCCTGGAGCTGACCTATCGCAACAGTAAGCTTTTCAGTGGTACTAATTACAATGGTCAGTTGGTCCTTACCTGGGTTGCCAATATGACCTTGACAGACTTCGACATCGATATTGCTCCTCTCCTTGGATATCTTGCATACAACAGCTTCGTGCCACTGGATCTCTACCTCGGAACAGTGCAATTCGGTGCGTTGAAGGACACATCTGAGTATTCAATGCTCGGATCTCTGGCTGTTCATGTCCTCATTAGTAGCCCTTGTACTGACATCACGCTCTGCCCTAGGCACCGAAACCTTTTCCGCGACGAATCAGGTCAGTAGAACTCTAAGCTGATCAATGCTAAGCACTGAACCAACATGAGATAGATCAACTTCACCGTTATCAGCTTTGGTGCCAGTATGAAAGCCTACAACTCGGCTGGCAACATCACTTTGTGGACAGGTGGAAATGGGTCAAGCGTTGTGATCTCGAACGACACGGCTGCGACACCCACGGGCAACCCTCAGCAGACCCAAATACCTGTGGCTACTCAAGTCGTGCATCCGTCATCACTTGCGACGATGCATACGACCCCACAAGTAATGCTGGTTTTCGCATTTATCATTGCAGTCATGAATGGTCGACCTTAGCCATGAATTAGAGTCAGATGTTCGGACAAACTGCATACCAGACTTCGAATTTTCTGTATCGTGGTAGCATCGTATGTGTTGATATGGGTCGTACAATGGAAAATTCAAAGCGGATAGCCACGATTCAAATGTTGTCAAGGAGAGAATGTGACTTACGTCAATGAAAACAACTCTATGCTCTATCTAGACCAACCCGTACTAGCCTCTTCTTCACCAATGTCTCTTCTGTTGATCTGCTCAGCCATCCCTAACGTTGAGCGGGCCTGATGTCGCTCCGAGTGGCGGACTTCAGCAGAGGACAGAAAGCATGGGAAGAAGCAGAGACAGGTAGCAAACGCCAAGACAGCCGCACGTCAGGATTCAATCAGGGGACTAACGGCATGGACAGTCTGGATGAGACCGAGCGCCAGAAGGTCATCAAGGATGGCTTCTTGCCGCCACCCGGAACAAGTGAGCAACCCATGGAATGTCTGCAGTGGCGCAAGTCTTCTCGAATATTTGGAATGGTGGATGAAGAAGATATTGCTGAGACTGAGCTAGCATCTCAACTTCGCTGTGGCTGGTCCGTTGTTTCCTCATGGACCATCTATGTAGGCCGTCACTGCTTTTGGAGTTCTCCGGTCGCAGCCATGATAAGGCTTTGGCCATCTTCTTCGGCATCGTACGAGCCGGTCCAGAAGAAGACAACCCTAAGACCCTTCTGCTTGAAAGTCACAGCGACATTGCCAGGGCCATCGACCCTACACTAGTCAGTGCTGTTGAGCCGATCTCTTTTTGCGGCTGGACCCACCGAGCAAATGCGTAGTATATAACGTGTCAAGACATTGAACCTCAGCTGAGACGGTGTACCACCGAGATGGATCTTCCAAGACGGGTAGTAAATGCCCAAGATTGGGCCAGCCGCGGTGGAAAGAGGGGGGCTGAGTTCTGGCACGAACTAACGAGAGTGAATTGTCGCACTACACGCTCTTCGAGGAAGATGCGACTTTTATAGTGGCGGAGTATCAGCCCCGGGTGACTTTGAGGGAATGACCGACCGCCCATGAGTATAGTATCTGTAGCTTTCCGTCAGGCTACACCTGAAAACTGGGTTGGGATATTCCGGATAGTTGCGTGAGAATACGTCAGGGCAGTCAACGTGCAAACCCGAGATTCCTCCCCGATGGGTTTCAAGCGGACTTGCTGGAGAAGGCTGCTCCAAGGCCTGTACAGCATGAGACGATCCAAGTCTACAATGGTTCAGTCAACGGTTGAGATGAAAGACAGTACGAACATTTCTAGGCGATGAGGTTAGATTACCCTGCAAGCCACGTTTCAAAGCCAGCCTCACTTCCCGGTCTCTTAAGTTCTTGAATGCCCGGAAATACGGCGTACACTGCAACTGGCTCAATGGAGGAAAACACTGCTTCGATGATGGCCTGTACGATGAGCTCTGCAACGAGAGGGGCTTGCTTGTGTAACGACGTGCTCGAGCACTCCATAATGCCACAGACCGTGGCTCCGAGCCAGATTGAGCCGGGTGACGGACGAATGGGTTTTATGCGGGCTGCCGAGACACCCTCATCATGCCTTAGCGAAGTATGTGCGAGCTCAGAACAACGGGTACCTCCACACCGGCTCATTGATTTATGCACCTCCAAAGATTGATGGCTTGAAACTTGACGAGGTTTCTACCGATAGAGCGTCGTCGACAGCTGTCGTGGTGCTTTGGCAATCGAAAACCAGTGGCTGTTAGACCGGAGTGGTGTGGTGCAATGGCCACTCATCTAGATGCTCGCGAATTCTCACCCTGAGCTTGTCCATTGAGCCAGAGACAGGACATAGAAGTTCAATGGCCATCTTGATGTGGATGTTGTGCCCAAGCACAGACGCGAATCGAGACTGGCCGGCCTATGGCGATTTTCGGAGGCTGAAGATTGAAGTGGCTAGTCGCCATAGGTGAAAGCGTGACCCATGGTCTGGAGTGGAAGATATATTAGATTGTATCCGTGCATTCATTGTACTTCTGGCCACCACGTTCACAAGTTGTGGTCGCATCATTGCAATTTCGATATTGTCTCTCGCGATATGGCTGCTACAGATGATCATGGAAGAAAGCCTGCGGAAGACAATGTCAGCAAATCTCTAGCGGCAGCAACCACGCCTATCACGCCGCCATTGACCCCATCGACCGAAGCAAAATCACAAGACTCGACCTCGGGCTTTTTCGACATCTCCTTGCGCAGTACAGCCGACCCAAAAGTTGTGGTCGCTGTTATCAGAACAGGATATGTCGGGATGTATCTTGTCGAAGCCTTGTCAGATACATACAGCGTCATCACCTACGATGTTTCGGCCAAGCGGATCGAGGAAGTCGAGCAGCTTGTGCCAGGACGACCAGTTTCCTGCACATCAGATCCGGCCGGGTTCCAGAGCGCGACACATTTTCTCATTGCTGTCAACACGACCGTTGACCCTCAGCATCGAATTGACACGTCCTGCATCGAGGAGGCCATTACGACAATCCGAACACATATACGACTTGGCGCTACGGTCGTCATTGGAAGCAGTGTTGCTGTTGGCATGACTCGAGATTTTTTGACGCCATTGATGGCTTCCGGATCGTTCAAATGTGGCATGTTTCCAGAAGTAAGCTTTTGATTCGCATTTCGAGGAAGGACAAGCTGACTTGAGTTGTAGCGAGTGGATCCTGGTCGCACAGATCGGATCACACAACAATTCACAAGCTCATTTCTGGCATTGACAGCGGCTCTTGATCGTCGATTCACGACCTTTACAGCATAGTCTTCCATAGCCTGGCTCCTGTCTCTTGTCCGGAGGTAGCAGAGATGACGAAGCTATACGAGAACTGCCAGAGGATGATGTGAATCGCATGTGCCAATGAGATGGCCGATGCTTGTGTCCAGCTCTCGGCCAAGCTGTCAGAGAAAACAGCTGCATCTTCGAAGGGACCATGCAACAATAGTGGTGAGATCCATATCGACCCTTGGGAGGTTTCTCGAGCAGCTGCCACCTAACCGTTCGGTTACATGCCGTACAGTCCGTCACTTGGCGTGGGAAGTCATTGCATCCCGGTGAACCCGTGTTATCTGCTCCCAACGCTGACTTTCCGCTGCTCAAGTCTTGCACCGAGCGCATACAAGATCGGCCCGCACATTTGGGCGACATCATGATGAGGAGGCTCAAGCACAAGTCTGATACAAGTAGACCACGCATACTCAATATCGATCTCGGCTTCAAACGCGGCCACTCGGTGCTGTCTAATCCACCTGGTCTGGCGCTCGCAATGCATCCCTTGAGCTTCTCCAATGTCCATGTCGAGTATGCAGATCCTCTTGTGGGTCAAGTCATGGTTCCCGGCTTTCCGCAACTGAAAGATGCGATGAATTGTAATGTGGACACGATGCGTCAGTTCGACACCGTTGCAGTGGCTGTCAATCAACCAGGTCTGGACTTAGGAGTTCTTCGAGCAGCCGAGAAACGTGGTGTCATCAGCGAGTGGTGTTGCAATGTGTAGACCGTAGATACAGAAACGCCGTTGAGGTTCGAACGAGAAGAAATAGTCTTGTTAGATAGGAGTCGTCTTGGTAGATAATTGGAAAGCATGTCTAAACACACATCACTTGGACCACATGCTGTGTAGACTCGAGACGAAGGACATGAGTGTCTTTCAAGGTCACCCGCTGTGTCCACGCTGAACAGGCTGCATGATTCATCGTGGGAAGGACCGGAGTGCAGAGTGCTACAGGTCTTGTGTTGTTCAAATTTGGGTCACGAGAGCACTGAGCATGTCAGTTTCGAGGCTGCCGCCCAAGAGAAGGGGTCATTCTCAAATCAATGGTATCGTAAATCTAGCACTGCCACTGATACAGACCCGTCGGTCACACAAACTCGGTGGTCCAGCACCCAGCGCAATGGTGTTCTATCCCCCAAACGCCGAAATCATGACTACATGAAAGTACACTATGGATTGTCCTCTTCTTTCTCGGTGCAGACCCAAGTCTCACTTGTTTTGATCCATTCCGATATGATATCGGTCAAAGTCTTCTCCTGTAGGACAAAAGTCGAGTCCTTTGCGTCTCTCTTCTCGCCCAGATATCTGAGTGCCAGAATAACCCAATTCTCAATGAACTCATTGTAGACGATGTCGACCTTTTCTGGCTCCACGACATGGATAGGCTGGAACGCTCCAGGGGGTGGCCTCTCAAACGCTGGCGCTTTCTCTGGAGGCGGGAAAGAAGCGTTCGTGGCGATGCAGTTCGGAACGTTGTAGAACTTGATGGGTTGGTGTATCGTGTCATCACCATCGCTACCCGCGTCGTCTTTGGTGGTGTACCCTGGAACCTGGGGTTGATCATCTCTATTTCCCCCTAGAACAATTTGATCATGTGCGTGATGTCTCTCTTCTGTGTGAATCAGGCTGTCGGTACTGGCAGGTGCCAATGGTGCGAGCAACTGCTCGAGTTGATGGGTGGAATCTCCCAGGCTTTGCAACTCATGAAGGAGGATGGGTCCTTCATTGTTGAGTAAGCTCAAGATTTGGCTTGCAGCTTTGTACGGCACATCTTTGATCTTCCTGAAGCCGCTCGTGAACGGCGATACCAGGAAAGTTGAGTCGATCGTGAACGGCCCTTTGAAGATGTCAAATCGAATAGCACCAGTGTTTGTGATGACAATCGTGGGCGTCTTGGTACTGTTGAACGTGTGAGGGAAGACGTCATTCTGCAGCCAGGTCAGGATGCTGTCGTCCGCAGGGTAAGGCGCTCGGCTGAGCCAGAAGTCGTGAGGTGCGCATCCATAGGTATAGTCCAGCTTAAGTTCCTTCCTGGCTGCCGAAATAGCACTGGATACATTTCGACCAAGCTCAGTATCGAAAGAAGACTTGTTCTGACCGGAGTGATGATGTAGAGAGAATAAATTGTTGTCAATGTATAATCTGTTGAAGCTGGGTGAAAATTCGGGGATGATCATGTCCTTCTTGCCCGTGCTCAATCCATCGATTGACAGAAAGCCGAGCGTCTCCATGTATCGCCCACTCTCCAATCCCCACGCTTTTTTCTCGAACTTGCGATAATCTCTGATGTGCGTGTGTCCACCGAAGAACACAATCGGAGTATCCCAATTTGTGTCGCGGATCGCTTTGTAGACTGCTTCAAACTCAGGACTGTCTCGCACCGGCACATGTCCAGCGACCAGGAACAGATCGACCTCTTTGTCCTTGATGGCGTCTTTGAACCATTCCTCCTTGACCGTTTCTTCCACTGGCTGAATAATAGTATTGTTTGCATTCCCTTTAAAATTGAACAGAAACCCAAATGCGACGATTCTGATGCCTTGGTTCTTCGTCGTGAATTTGCGGAAACGAGGTGCAAGAGGCACTTGCTTTCCGTCTTTCGGCAGGATGATGTCTAGATTGCTTGCGATGTAAGAGTTCTTGAAGTCGGGCACAACTTCGTCGAATTCGCGGATGCTTGTGTTGGCCTTGTATAATTCATGATTACCAACTGTAATGATATCGACCGACTGTGCCTTGATGATGTCCAGCGCGTATTTGCCTTTCGGATCGCTGGCATCGTAGAGACCGTTGCCTTCAACCCTGTCTCCGGTGTCGATAAGCAGCAGATCGCTACCATCGCCGTCAGCTCGTTTATGCAGGTGGTGTGCAAACGAGATATAGTCGCCCCAATCTGCTGCGTATTGTGCTTCTTGTAGATGTCCGCCGTGCCAGCCGTGGGTGTCTGTCGTATGTAGGAAGTTGAGCTGGCCCCATGGTAGCTCTCGGAGCGGCGCGGCAATCGGGGATGGGGCGGACGGCTGTTCGGCCCATACGACGTGGAGGAGCGCGAACAGGAGTGGTATGCGCGCGAACGACATGGCGACGGCGAGGTATGTGAAAGAATGCTCGATGGGGACTGGGTAGGAATGTTCAATGCATCCCGTCCGTACAAGTCGTGATGGAAGCGCCGTGTGGCTGGGATCAGCTGGGGACCTTGATGGGTGCCTGCATGTGGCGTCATTGCCCGAGCTCGAGCCCACGCTAGTACCACTGGCACGAGAGAGGGGTCGACATGAAGTGAATATAAATCCAGCATCAACGTAATCTCGAGTCTCAGATCACCGTCGTTCGTCAATTCAACAAGAGATAACCGAGGCAAAATGAGCGCGATGTCGCATTTCCGCTTCTTCGATCTGCCTCGAGAACTACGAGACCAGATTTACGCTCATCTCATCCATCCCATCGCAGAGATTCCCGCTAGCAACCCTTCCGAAGTCTTCGACAGTACGCATCAATATCTTCTAGATGCCCCTGACCCTGCCCTCTCCGGAACAAGCAAACTGCTCATGTCTGAGTTCTACGATATAGTACCCAAGTACAGGAGACTCATCATGATCGGACACACAAGCGACGACTTCACCTGCTTCTCCCAAAACGAGCCAGGATTCGCGGCACTGGTCGACGAGTTGACGATATATATTCATGTCCAGTGCTACTGCGACCACATGTCTGACGACGAACGGCTTGAATTCTTTGTGACTACCGGAGCGCAGTGTGACGGCGCGGATTTTCTGGATTTCTACAATATCAAAATAGCAGAGACTTTGCGTCAATTCCCAAATCTTAAGACTTTCAGACTCAAGATAGGACTCTGGGGAGCGGAAGATAAAGCGATCGAATGGCCTTTGACGTCGCATACGCCGGAATTCGCAAGGATGCTGGAAAGTATGGTGGCGTTGGATTGTCTGAAGAGCATCGAGGTCGTAAAGTGCTCTAGCCAAGACGACTATTGGCATTACACGCGTGGGAGCGTCTGGAGATGGCAGAACAAGAAGACTGGAGAGACGGAGTATCGACTGGGACGAGGAACGCATCAGCTTGCCACTTTTGCGAAGTATGAGGTGGGAAAAGGATGGGAGGGTGGTAATGGAGTCTTGACTTCATCGGCTTGGGGTTCAGAGGCACATTAGATCTCCGCTATATAATTTGAGATCCATACGCGGACCCAATTCGTCTAAAATATGTGTCGATAGTGATTGATGCACGCCAGATGGAACAGAGATCCAGTTTGAAGACGAAGGAAGAGCAAGGTTGAACTTCGACGAGATATTCGTGTGCCGTATTGGGGTTACATTTGCGCTCCAACATGGCCAGCAGCTTACAGAAGGATGCAATGTCCACCGCAAGTGTATGCTCTATCGCATTGCAAACGCACAATTTTCATTTGCTCAGAGCACGAACACGCATACCCCTCTCGTCCATGTCGCTCGTTATCACCGAAATCACAGAACCTTCTTGGGCTCGTCCTTCTTGACATGGTAGTGTTTGTCGCTCAGTCCGAGATCTCGCCCTCATACTCGCCGAGTACGTGACGAATCCCGACTCCACAGTCCTGCCAGTCCATACTCGTCTCCACAGCCTCGGCCAAGAGCTCTGTCGCTCCCGTACTTGCCAAGTCCTGGATGAAGTCTCAATCCTCGTTGCGATGTACAGCAAGGTCAACGAAGACTTTGCGGAGTTTGGAGTCAGCAGGCGTATGTCGAAGGCAAATCTAGTAGCTTGAGCGAGCTGGGAATAATTTTGTCGAGTAGTAGATGCTGACGGATTTTGTCCATGATAAGGTCGACCGAGGTGACGTCGCCCAGCTTCGCGGCCAGAAAATACGTGCGCGCGAGGAGTGCCCAGACGTTCTCAGTTGGTGTACCGTTGTCTTCTGAATCAACAGTGTTCTCGTGGACGCATTACAAGTATACGGAGAAAGCCTGAGGATCATCGTCTTGCAATACTATTAATTCTTCAGAAGGCCAATTCCGGGCGTCTTTCATGAAAACCGGACTGGAGCTGATGAGATTCCAAGGCACTCCTGGTCTGTCAGTGAATGGCATACTTCATCCTCCTCTCTTAAAGGCGTGTCAGCACGCTGGCTGATATTGAGTGACGACTTCTCGGCGCTCTGCTTAGAGAAAGCAGACGGTTCAACGGCGCCAGATGGGCTATCTACGACGGGAGGTCGGTAAGGACGAGATGACAGGCGATTGGACAACAGCAGAGGGACTTTGCTCACCGAGACTGCCGAGAATAGTCTTATCGAATCCTTGGTGGTTGTCGCACCGAAGCCACCAAGAGCTGGCATGGCTAGTCGCTGGTCGCTCTTGTTTCCCAGATAGTACGCTCCTGGGCAGGACGGTGTCGGAGTGGATTTGACTGGCCGTAGAGTGGCAGAGGATGAGCTCGTAGCCATATGCCTGTTCTTTTGTTGATCCATAGTAGGTCGATGTATGGATGTCAAGCGATTGGTTCACCTGAATTTGTGCAGTGCCGAAGTGAGAAGAAAAATTGAAGAGAAAAGAGCTGCGGTGTCTTGCGGCAAACAGCGCTAGTGTCCGCAAGATTGCCAGGAATAGGCAGGCACCGCTCGTGGCCTCTTTCACATGCATCAGACGAGTCGGTGAGCAGAACCAAATTCTGTGCTATGAATGCTCTCCATAATCTCCAGACAAGTGCTTTTTTCACCAGCCGCTCTCTCTTGCCCCGTGGTTCTTTTCGTGTGACCGGGCCTCGTATTGGCAAACTGCTTGCTCGCTTGGAAAAACGCTGCTGGTCGATCATGTCCCAGAAACATGGCCAGCCCAGATGCGCCCTTTGGAACAAGTCCGAGTCGTCATATAGACACCCACGAGCGTCTTGAGTAGGCCGTTGCGCTCCATCATCATTTCCTCTGCAGCGAGGTCCAAATTGCCAGTGAGTACTACCGGACAAACATGGCGAAACTCTCGAGCTCGAGCTTGGAAGTCAAACAAGCCCGCGAGCTTGCGAAGGGCATGTGAAGCTTCCTGCTCATGTACATAGCCTCGGGTCCTTCCCATGGTAGACTGACATGTTGTCACGATGGCATGCCAAGCGGAGACTTTACTCTGGACCTCTTCGTGAAACGAGTGGATCTATGGGATCCTGTCCATTCAACAGAATAGCTGCTGCTGCGTGAAGGTCAAGAAGCAGTCATGAAGGCTCTGTTTCGTACGAGCGTCAATGCGTGAGGAACCATGCGCGTTCTCGTTCGTTATATCCGTATGGATTCCAGTCAACTTTACTTCTTTATGTCCCCTGATCGGCTTCGGAGCTTCATTGTCATTGCCGAGAGCATTGTTCCAAATCGACGATAAGTCGATCGCCGAGTCGATAAGGTTTCCGGATTCGTTAACATGGTCCCCGCCCTGGACTCCTTTCTTGGTACTGTTGTCGTCAATGCTTATATCCTGTGCGTAAGGAACAACAGGCAGGATATATGGAAAGTCCAGCTGGGCGAACGCGGTCTCGTCGTACTGAAGATATACGGCCAATATCCCCACCGCCAAGTCGCGAGGATGTCCTTTCGCTCTCAGCACTTCGATCATATGCTCTGTAGCTTGGCTTCGAGACCATTGTAGATCGTGCGTATCGGCGAATGCAGCTCGCACCAGAAGACTTTGCCGATGCACACGATATAGAGCCTGATGTAGCATCTCCCCAGGATCAGAGTACCCAAGAAGCTTGAGTGTTCCGGCCGTGATGATCACAGGTATGTCATGACCTTCACGAAGAAAAGTGACTCGATTTCGGGATAGCAAAGACACGATACCAGCGTCTCGCAATTCTGCAACGGTCTCGCCCTCAATGCCATTCCCCGGTGGCACAACCGGTAGTTCCGCATAGCAGCTCTCATAAAAGAGCATTCTTACCAATTGTTGCTCCTCGCGCAAGGCTTTCTCAATCCTCTTTCTTTCCAGATCTCCTTGATTCGCCTTATCCTTCTCAGCAAGTTCTCTTAGGAGACGGTCATGGGCCTTGAGTCCTTCACCATATACCAGAGGCATGTGCACATCGAAAATTCCTAGGAGAGAGTATGCGAGATCCTCTTCGCGAGTGGTCTTGCGGTTGACCGCCCACATTTTCTTTTGTTCGAAGCTCTGCTTCTTGCTTTTCTTGTAATCCCGAAGCACCTCCAGGGGGATTCCAGTAATTGCACTGATCAGATTTGTCAAATCACGAATCTTGAATGAGCCATATAGTTTCTGGGCAATGCTGGCCCTTTTCAATTTGCCTTTATGGCCAATGACTTCCCACTCAGAATTTAGGAAGAGGACTACTTTCGGAGCCAAAAGCTCCTGGAGTGTCCAGGCTCGTTCGAACCATTCGCTACCCTCGAAGTCTTTCCCAACCTCGTCCCAGCCTGAGTCGAGGGACCTCACGTCGGCGAGGTATACCAGACAGCATTGACTCTGCGCATAGAATCGCATCATGCTGTTGATGCTCTCCGTAAGCTCCGCGCTGCTTGACTTATCAATGCAACACCTAAGACCAATGCATCAGCCGGAGCTCTCGTCCTCGGACAGCGTGGGACCTGTTGCTCACGTATCGATCCATAGGTGATTGACGCCAGCAGACTGTGCTGCACCCTCTACTGCAAAGTCACAGAATCCACGAATCTTCTGATAACCCCGACATGCTTGATTGCGCTGCTTACACACATCCTTGAATGTTGGCTCCTCTTCATACCATCGATGGGACGCAATGAGATATGGCGGTATGCCAGAGCCGTGGTACTCCGACAGCTTGTATGTCTCAATGTTGAGCAGCCGCATGGCGGGACAGCGTGATCAGCAGGCAGTTCAAGTATGCCGGTCATGGCGATGGAATCTCTGAAATCATAGCGGCAGACAGATGAGGTGGCTGTTGCTTTTCGCCTGAGGCTGTGCTGCAAGTTGGAGCCCATTTTAGCTACAGATGCATCATGCAGGCAGCTACCTCTAGCCGATCCCGCAGACAGGTAAAGCAGCTGAATAGTGCACAACATTGAATGAAAAGGCGACGCTAGCATCGTATGCTGATGCAGAAAGGACAGAGTCGAGGTGGGAGCGTATGTTTAAGGAGACGAGTCCGAAAGCTTGAATCTCTCCACTTTGGTAGGTCACTGGCGCCGGAGATTGTACAACATAGTCGAGGTTCTCAATGTAAAAAGAAGACTACGACATTCGGGTGTCACTTAAAGCAGACGATGTAATTCCTCCCGAGCAAGGGAAGCGTCAGCTACTCGAGCACTCTTGGGCGGGTTTAGCGATACAGCCAGTCAGCATCAGGAAGCTGTAGCAGAACTAAGTCCCGAGCCGCAGAAGCTGGACCACCGGCACTCAAGTCTTCCATGTGGAGATTTTGTTCAGATCTTGCCAGGGTGGACTTCCTGAGGCAGACCAGGTGGTGCAAGTGGCAATATCCTCCAAGACAATGCCAATTCGTGCTCAGAAAGGGGAATGGCTGTACAATGACGGTGCTAGGCTTCGACACAGTATTTTAGACGATGAACCTCGCAACATACAGCCTTCAAGCCTCGGACCTGATGCTTGAGTATGTTATGGATGTAAGTCATCGTCTGTATAAGTCTTTTGGAAGCAAGTAAAGATGAAGTCCATCGGAGAGTGACGGGATACATGTATCTGGTGTCCTCCCACGTGCGAAGCTAAGCCCGAAGTATGATAAGTACGGAAGGCTGGACCCGCTCCCCAGAGACCCTTCCTCAGCGACGTGAGCTGCGGTTGATGTTGTCGCAAGCTCCAACCAGGCAATCGCATAACAGTCCACTCCGCCCTCAGCCAGTTCCGGAAAACTCGTCTTTGTGGTCTGATATTCCACAATCTCTCAGCCGCCCGACCCAGAGCTGAATAAGAACTCCGCGCTCTCCCACAAACTTCTTTGAACACTTGGTCTCACTCCTGTCAATAAGCTCCGATCAAGCCCCGGCCGACCGCGCATTGGAAGAGACACCTGGCATCTACAGAAACAGACGTGAAGAAGATCACTCACAATGACGCTCGCCGATGAGTTCAGATCGAGGAACTTCAGTAAGTTGGGACATCGGAACCGCATCGCCCTACAGACAGCAGGCTGACAGGTGACATGGTGCAGGTATATACGGTCAATGGTATGCAGCAACAGTCTAGGAGCTATCTGAGCTGGTATACTGACAAGTTCGCGCAGGACCGGAGTGCTCTGCATCATCCTCTGCTTCGCACTGGGAATAGCAAATATTTTCCACTTCGACCTCATAATCCTCTGGAGCGTAATCTGCCTGTGCGCCTCCCTCCCTGCTCCTATCGCCCCCTACCACTAATGAAACTCCAGTGTCTGCGCCTTCATCATCACTTTCATCGAAATCCCGCTCCTGCTCCGGATCTGCCCGACCTCGCCCAAATTCGATGAGTTCATTCGCCGCTTCGCGTCGAATTATATGCGCGCCGCCATCTACGCAGTCATGTCTATCATCCAATGGACTTCTCTCGTTCGATACCCGACCTCGCTGATCGCTGCGGCTATAGTGTTGCTCTTTGCGGCAGCTTTCTATGCATTGGCTGGGTTCAAGGGTCAGGAGTTCCAGAGCAGTAAGACGCTGGGAGGACAAGGCGTTGCGCAAATGATCGTATAGGTCAGGTAAACATCGATGAGCTTGGGTAAGTGGAGGTGATTGCGATGCCAGAGCTGGAAACACGCTCATGCGGCTGTACAAGGGCAGTGGGAGTAATTGGGCAGAAGGATGCCGAAAATGCTTGCAGCGAGGCGCTTATGAGGTTACGTGTACTTTATTATGGTGCAGATGATACTTGTCAGAGTACGGGGAACGAATGAAAAAGATGCTTACACTTCGTTTCATGATTCTATGCGAAGCAGCAAGCACGCGGAACATCAAGGACCCGCTGTCAAGATGCGTGGTAGCAATGTGTGAGGCTGATGCGCGATTATGAACAGCGGAACTCGATCAATACGTGAGGTATCACGGGTATCTCAGTGATGAAACCAAAAAACTAAATCACACCTGCGCTGCTTTCTTTTTCTTCTTGCTCTTCTTAGCTTTCTTCGCGAGCACTTCGTCAAGATAGCTCCCTGCTTTCCTCTTCTTCAACTTCTCATCCTCTTCGGACTCGTCATGAATCGTCTCACTGACAGTAGCGAGGTCTTCTCGAGCATCGGGAGGCTCGACCACTGGATCAAGCCGAACATCTAACCTTCCAGTGCTCACTGAATACAGACGAGCCTTGGTATCTCTGATCTTACTCCGTGATGAGAAAACAGCGGCGCGTCCCTCTTCTTCGTCCTCGCTATCCTCCTGTTGCTGCGGCGTAGGCTTTGGCATAGGCTTCGATTTACTCCCATCCTGCTGCGCTTGAGCCTTCCTCCTCGCGTTTGCGGCTTTCTTGCCAATGATTTGTTCAAGCAGTTTATCATTTGACGCGCGGCTTCTCCGGACAGACTCAGGCAGATCATCGTCGCGGGCTTTTGCGCCTATAGGAGCCCTTTCATCCACGGCTTTGAAGTCTTCGTCGTCGCTTTCTTGGGTCGAAGTGGTCGTCATGGGCTGTGAGAGCCATGACGATATTACACGCTGGCTACGGGCGACTCCAACGTTGAAGCGGCTAGTCCAGATGTCGCCCTCGGTGGGATGAGCAGCCATACAGAGAAGTGTATGTGGTTGAGAAAGTGGTAGTGGTAGGAAAGTTGTTGGACTAGTGTGATTCGGCGGCTGGGCCGGCATTTGCCAGAAGAAAGCTCAGCCGGCAAGCTTCACCTTGTGTTTGTGAGGTGCGACTATCGCAACACATCTCTCCTCCCGTTCTCACACTACCGCCGCCATGTTCAAGCTCGCCCGCAGCAGCAGGCAACTCGCCTCTGCCGTCAAGGGCACTCGGGTATTATATCCTCTTCCCTCGCTGCCTTGACGCATGCTAACACCATCCCAGGAAACCCCCATCCTCCGCCAACAGGTCCGCAACCTCGCCATCCATGAGTACCGATCCGCCCAGCTCCTCGACTCGTATGGCATCGGCGTCCCCAAGGGCAGCGTCGCCCATAACGCCTCAGAGGCCGAGCAGGTCGCCAAGTCCATTGGCGGCGAGGACATGGTCATCAAGGCACAGGTCCTAGCTGGAGGACGAGGAAAGGGTCACTTTGACAACGGCTTCAAGGGCGGTGTTCGTATAGTATACAGCCCGCGCGAGGCCGCCATCCTGGCCGATCAGATGATTGGCCACAAGCTGATCACCAAGCAAACTGGTGAGCGCGGCCGCATCTGCAACTCCGTCTACATCGTCGAGCGCAAGTTCGCGCGCCGCGAGTTCTACTTGGCCATCCTTATGGACCGCGCGAGCCAGGGCCCTGTCATTGTTGCGAGCAGTCAGGGTGGTATGGATATCGAAACGGTGGCCAAGGAAAGCCCAGACGCCATCATCACCACCAAGGTCGACATCCACCAGGGCGTCACCGACGAGATGGCCAAGGATATCTCTACCAAGCTGGGTTTCAGCGAGCAGTGCATTGGCGAGGCTGCAGACGTCATCAAGAAGTTGTACAAGGTCTTCATGGAGAAGGATGCTACACAAATTGAGATCAATCCTCTATCTGAGACCTCTGACCACCAGGTCCTTTGCATGGACGCCAAGCTCAACTTTGACGACAACGCCGATTTCAGACAAAAGGACGTTTTCAACTGGCGCGATACTTCGCAAGAAGACGCCGACGAGGTCAAAGCTGCTGAAGTTGGCCTGAACTTCATCAAGCTGGATGGTGATATTGGCTGCCTTGTCAACGGAGCTGGTCTTGCCATGGCGACCATGGACATCATCAAGCTCAACGGTGGTACCCCTGCCAACTTCCTTGATGTCGGCGGTGGCGCCACTCCCGAGGCCATCAAGGCCGCTTTCGACCTCATCACCTCCGACCCCAAGGTCACTGCCATCTTCGTCAACATCTTCGGTGGTATCGTGCGATGCGACGCTATCGCCAAGGGTCTGATCAACGTCGTGTCTGAGATGAACCTTCGAACTCCAGTCATTGCGAGATTGCAGGGGACGAACATGGAGCAGGCGCAGAAGTTGCTCAACGAGAGTGGACTCAAGATTTTCAGCATTGATGACTTGCAGACCGCGGCGGAGAAGAGCGTGCAGTTCAGCAAGGTTGTGAAGATTGGTAAGTATTTCATCACGAGGCTCCGTGGAATCCCTGTGCTAACGTGTCTACAGCCCGCGATATCGATGTTGGTGTCGAGTTCACTTTGGGTATATAGATGGAGACGGAGACAGAAGAGGGCGCCTCACATGCTTGTCTGATACCTTACTTAGGGCGTTTCATTTCATTTGCTGTGTATCGACCTATTTCCGAGCGAGCTCGTTCCTCTACACGAAACGACCCCAAATGCCATTACACTTCCACCCTGCTGTGCGGCCCTTTCGGATTGCTGTTTAAGCTCATAGACGCGAGAAAGGCAGTGGCACTGCAAAACCATTTTGTGATCCGATGTATTCGTCTCATCTACCCCTGACCCTGTCCCGCTCAACGACGACGGAGACAAGCCTCGCCTTACGCTTCCACAACCTCAAAGTAGATCTCAAGATTCGCTATATCGAGACGCAGCGGTACTGGTCCAGATGAACGCTTGGCCAGTCATGTTCGGGTTGTACAGATATTTCCTCTCGCGTCACTCATGTGTGGGAGCTGCGGTAGACTGGACGGCCATGAGTGGGCAAGGCATTTTGTTGGCGCAGATGAAAATTACTGCAACATAAGGAATGTTAATATTGTGAGTTCGGCTAGCACTTGATACCATTACTCCCCATATCAGTGCATTCGGTCAATCTGGGCTAGATCATTGCCTTACCGCATGTAGAGATGAAGGCTCAACCCAAGAACTGCTCTGTTGTAATACTCCCTGATCGCGCCCACCTGATCCGTGGAGCAAGTCCTGAGACGTCTGGTAGAGGGTCTCCTCTGACCACCGTTGGGGAGCTGACTTGGGTGCGTTCGATTCGTAGGCCCGACTCAACTCACGCCATGAACGTCTCTGTCTCGTTTCGATACTCGTAAAGAAGTACAGCGATTCGTATCAATCTCACAAGAATCTCGTTCATCACTAGAGGATTTCTGTCCACACGTGGGAATTTCGCAACTTCCCTTCGTGCTAGATATTGTATCTGGAGACTGGCCTCGGCACCGTTGTGGCCTTCAACCGTGACCGCGTCTGCGACGTTGGCTAAGGTGAGATCGATGTTGATGGGGGTTTTGCTTCAATTGCATGAAGACCGGCATCTGGACGGCATGGCGAAAGTGCAGCTGATACACGCGATCATAAAGCTCTGTAGGTAGGTCAAGGAGGAAATGCAATTTCAAGTGGTCCATCTCACGCGAAAATGTGGAGGGCTAGGTGCCTGTGATATGAAGACATTTCTTGGTGGACAAGTGAGGATAGCATTCAGAATTCACTTCAATGCCACGTTATTATGCGTCCGTGCAGCGCCCGGGCAATGAAAGCCAAATGCAGGTGTAAGCTTGCCTACATATGGTTAATTCGACGGTTGCTGTCATCCGACCTTCCAGCCGGGCCGACTAGCATTCTGAGCTCCGCTGGCTCAACGTCTGCCCTGTACTCCGAACGGGAATCGGGTTTTCCTCACCACATTGTTGTTGTCCTCATCTTCCACAGCACTCCCTCACTACCTGGCCTGGCTTACCTCACCGTCAACTTCCCAGCTGTATCCGGACACTTCATAGCCCAGACAATTCGACATGGTCGCCTCTCGTCTCCTTCGCCCGGCGGCGCAAGTCCTCCGCTCATCGCCTTCAGCTTTCCCGAAATACACCTTTCAGCGAACAGCAGCGCCGACAGCCGCGTCGAGATGGAGGACATATGCCACAGGCACCAAAGAGATGACGGTGAGAGAGGCGTTGAACGAGGCAATGGTGGAGGAGATGGAGAAGAACGACAAGGTCTTCGTCCTGGGTGAGGAGGTTGCACAATACAATGGAGCGTAAGTCTCTCAGAACATCTCCAGCATGCCCAATGCATAAGTACTAGTCTCGCGACAGTCGTAGAATTGTCGGCATTGTGAAGGCGTCAAATGTCCTATGGAGGAGAATGGAGCTACTCCAACGAGAGTTCGAGACTAGTGGCTGACCACGTGCGTAACCACAGATACAAGGTCACCAAGGGTTTACTAGATCGCTTCGGTGACAAGAGAGTCATTGACAGTCCCATCACCGAATCTGGCTTCTGCGGTCTTACCGTTGGTGCTGCCCTCGCTGGTCTCCACCCTGTCTGCGAGTTCATGACCTTCAACTTCGCCATGCAAGCCATTGACCAGATCATCAACTCCGCCGCTAAGACTCACTACATGTCTGGAGGCATCCAGCCGTGTAATATCACTTTCCGTGGACCGAATGGATTCGCCGCTGGTGTGGCCGCTCAGCACTCCCAGGACTACTCTTCGTGGTATGGTTCTATTCCAGGTCTTAAGGTTGTTGCGCCGTACTCCGCGGAGGATGCAAAAGGGCTGTTGAAGGCTGCCATCCGCGACCCCAACCCTGTCTGTGTCTTGGAGAACGAGCTTTTGTATGGCCTCTCGTTCGAGATGAGCGAGGAGGCGCAAAGCGACGACTTTGTCATTCCTGTAGGTCATTCCAAATTGAGGACCTTCGTAATACCGGCATGAGCTAATATTGTACCATAGTTCGGTAAAGCGAAGATCGAACGCCCAGGCAAAGATCTGACGATCGTGACCCTCTCCCGATGCGTCGGCCAATGTTTGGTGGCGGCTGAGCAGCTCAAGAGCAAGTATGGCGTTGAGGCTGAAGTTATCAACCTTCGCAGTATCAAGCCCATGGATGTTGAGGCTATCATCAAGTCCGTGAAGAAGACAGGCCACATGATGGCAGTGGAGTCAGGCTTCCCAAGCTTTGGAGTCGGTGCAGAGCTGATTGCCTTGACTGCTGAGTATGCCTTCGACTACCTCAAGGCGCCTCCAGTTCGCGTTACTGGCGCTGAGGTTCCGACCCCATACGCGCAGAAACTTGAGGAGATGAGCTTCCCGACCGAACAGCTTATCGCCGACTACGCCGCCAAGCTGCTTCAAGTCTAAACAGACTGACAGATAAAGTGTCTCCAATAAATCGGCGAGAAGACCGGGAATGTATAGTGACTCAGCCACCTCGCGTGGCAGCACGTGGGAGCTGCAATTCACAGCATTGCTTCGCACTGCCTCTAGAGCCACAGGAGCGGTGGCACTTACAGGGACTGTACAGTATGACGGCTTCCATCTCCTTTGTGCGGTCTTCGACCGCTTCTTTGCGACCTTTTTGTACCTTAGGGCGTCTGCGTAGGGCATAGCGTGGGCGAAAATGGAAAGAACATGGATGTAGTCAGGGTTCGAGCTGATTACTGCTAGAGGATCTTCTTTCGGCGCCTGCCAACTTACCGCTTACGTCTTCTTTTCGCTTCTTCGAGGCCCTCTGCGGTGGCTGCCACGAGTCCAGTCTGTCCACCAAGCTCTTAACCGTCTCCTCATGACCTGTAGTGCAACTCCTACGAGAAGTTTGCCCTACTGCCACATTATAGGTGCTCTATCGTCATGAGCTTGTTAGCTGGCGAACACGTGCGGTGCATGTGTTGAAGATGGTGGCTAGATTGCAGGCAGCCTGCTACATTGAAGCCCACCAGCCGCAAGCGAAAATCGAGCGAACAAATTGCAGGCTTTTCGCCGCCACCCAAGCCATTGTTCCGAACATATATCGCGCGGCCAGCCTTGCAACGTCTAGGACTGCTCTGCCGCCCACCCTGTCGCTCACGCGACATTTCGACTAGTTGCATTTATCGGCGAAGCTTGCCTTATGTGACCATGCATATGGTGTCGTCCCATATATGGACCCTGCCATGTGGTGCCATGGAAGGTCGCTCCATGTGGCAATCAAAATGTCAAATGTGGCGGCCATGCGACGATCGGATCACAGTCCATCCTCCCCCGTTTACCTGAGACCGTCTCTGTTCCGCGTACACCCTAATATCGAACATCACTCCTCACACCCGTAAGTAAAAGGACTGATTCATCGCTTAGACTGCCTCTAGCTCTTCCTGCTGGAACTCACCCCAGCCGGAGATGCTCGGTGCTTGACAGCGCGAATTCGAGTCGCCTCGGAGGGCCACAGCACACCTTGCTCGCTTCTTTTCATTTCTTGTCAACTCCTTGCCAGATTCCAGAATAGGCAGGCTGGATTACACAGAGTCATGCATTGGTGATCGGTGCGGCTACGGGTGCAAGCAGACACGTGCGTTGACATATTGCGGCTGCGACCACACTCGCTACTCTAGATTCGCCGTCCCTTTCACTGGAACGAGACTCGTGCTCCACCCCTCTCCCACTGCTGTCCGCGTTAACGAGAGCATGTTTAAGCTTTCTCGGACACACTCGGCCACGAGGAAGGAAGCCGATATAGGTGCACCGGCTCAATATTGCTCGGAGCCGCTCTTACTGGTCGGTGCGAATGCCGAGAAGAACGACATCTTGCGGTGTACCATCAATGCACCATGTGGCCGGTCCCTGGCCATTCACATAGATCATCAAAGACGCCAGCTTGGAGGAGGCTTGCCTCGCTCTTCTTCGGTCCCGCAAGTGGTGGACAATGGCTACGACAGAAACAAGCAGTATGAGACGGCACCATGGTCACTGCCTTTGAGAGGGCAGTCTTCCGCGTTTCGGACACTCGTTTCGCTGGCCCTGCGACTGGTCTACTGCCAATTCTGGTCCGCTCGTTGGTGGACGGCGCTGCGCTTCTGTGAAGCCACCACCACTGATATCATAAGCCTCTACATAGTACGCGGAACAAACGTTAGCACTTGGGAGCCCGCGAACGTGTTTGATTGCACTCGCGAGCGCCAGGTATGCGCCATATCTACGTCAAGGTTGATTGTACGTAGTGCGATTACTAGCGGTCGGGTATGACAGGGAACTGGTATATGAGTAAGGATGCCCTGGTAGTTATCGCAACAACATTTCCCACAAGTCTTTGCAATAGAGCCAGACAAGATCGTCAGCACAATACATATCCCGACTTGCTTAACCAGTCTTTTGGGTTGGGAAAAGAAAGAACAGAGACTACTTCATCGCTCAGGCTTTGAAGGCAGAATATGCCAACTTTCCAACCTCGAGGATCGACAGATAGCGTTTTCAAGCAATACTCTGAATCAGCACTCCAATACCCGGTCTTTGCAACCCTGTTCTCAGCCCTCGACATCTCCTCACCTCCGTCGATCAAAACTTCCGACATCAAGCCCAACCCCCAAGGATCATTTCAACAATCTCGCCTGCTCACTCTCCCAGCCGAACTCCGCAGCAAGATTTACTCGACAACTCTCCTCTCCGCAGCCACGACGGCCACAGTCACCACTATCCCTGGTATCGCAACGACAACAGCCACCGCAATTCCACTTATACAGACTTGCCGTCAAATCAACATGGAAGCCACACCACTCCTTTACCAAAGGGCCCTTAACTTTACATCTCAAGCTCAACTCATCACCTGGCTATCTCAAAGCTCCGCCGCCGATCTCAAGCGCGTCAGAAACGTGACTCTTCGCCTCACGGACATCGACCTTTCTCCTCTCTTCGATGTCACCCCTTTGAGACGCCACGTCCGACCCAATGCCTGGGCACTCTACCAGCACGAGCTCGAAGCGCTTGACCGTGCCATGCTCTCTCTGCCAGGGCTGAACGACCTTACAATCGATCCGCCGGAGCGATCGAACTCCCAACTCTTACGAGGAATGTATCTCTCCTTTCTGAACATGATTCCGGAAAGGCTGCCTAGATTAAAATCTTTGACAGTTCACGACTCTGGAAATCTAGTTGAGAAAGTGCCAAGTCTGAAGAGAGTGGCGAATCTTGTCTTCAGTCAGCCTAGTCGTGCTGTCAGCACGTCAAGCAGTTCGGAGGATGAGTTCAAGAGAATAGCGGGCTTTGTGGCCAAGAAGCAGCAAGACCCTATTGTGAAGATGGAAGTGGATGATTTTTGACGCCTGACTGAGGTTGTAATAGATCGATGTGTCACGATATTGATCGGCATTTCTGGATTGAGAACAAAAAAGTCATAGGCATAATAACATCACAGTCGTACCTTTTACTTCACCACGTCTCAACTTCTTCATCTTGCCAGAACTCCGCCTGTCTTGGCCTTGATAGCCTGCAGAGCAAGCATAACCAGAGTTCTGACCCCTTGATCAGGCGTCTTGCGACCTCCGACCTTCAGTCATATCCATATCGACGTGTCCAGGGCAGCACGCATTGGTCAGAAACCCCTTGTTCTTCTTGGGCTCTTCCGTACACAGCACTTTCGTGTGTGCCGCGTCGCCCGCTGTGTTGGTCGCGTCTGCCATCGATGTGACATTCAGCTTCTTTGCTCTTTACATATAACACCCTTCTCGAACATCCGCATGACTTTCCTCAGGAGATTGCGCCGTGACATAGGGTAAGAATTAACCGTATGTCGGAAGCGATTAAGAGAGTCGAGTGCAAGGTTGCATCCCAGTGAATGTGTCGGGTGAGCAGAGGTGGACGAGGAGAGCTTCCATAGCAGTACCAATGGCCAAGCAAATGCCCTTGTTGGCGTATCGGTGGCAACCGTTACAAGTTGCGGTGTTGTGATCGGGATGGCCGACCATCCACTAGATCGGCATCTGAGATCCGAGCGCCGGCAACGTTCCGGACCGCAACTCAATCGAGGGGCATGCCTGCACGCACGATGACGCCGACGCGTGGTAGTGGCTGCTGTGCAACAGCAAGAAACCAGGATTTGGTCCTTTCCCACCTCATACACACATCACCACTACATCTCGCTTGGCTGGTCCAACATCTCCTCATCTTCGTACCCCTGCTCCATTGACCTGACGTATCCTTTTCCTCTTCCCTCTTCTGCGATACTCCCTCGCTCGAACGTTGAATGTCTGGAAAATTATCCAGCACATTGCCGGAGGCTCTTCGCAAACGATCAACTTTCCCTAGGAGTATATCAGAGCTTGTGACTTCCCAGCTGGTCCCAGGCAACATGGCTAAGAGCCAGGCCTTGCATACCAATATGGGGGTAGACTATGTCATAGTCTACAGATTCCCTCCAGAAGGTATTGGCTCCTTGAACATGTACATTACTGGGTACCTTTCACTAAGATATGCTGTCCAGACAAGGCCAAAGCTGCCGCCAGCTTTGAGAAGTTGGTGCACAAACTTTCCAGCGTCGGTCTGGCGACTGAAGTCCGCAATGGTGACCAGAACTCGGTCCTAATGTTTGTCAAGGTCGCCAGCGAGGACCACATGTTCGCTGAAATCTACCGGAGCCGCGTGAAGGATTGGATTCACGGCGTGCAGTCTTCGGAGCCACCCAGGGACATTCGGACTGCGCTAGAGCAGAATCCATTGACCGACGCCGAAAGGCTGAGGATCATCTACCAGCTCATCACCAACAATGAGAACGAAGGTGGCGCGGGTATTCGTCCCAAGTCACCAGGCTGGGAATACGTTGAGACTATCTTTTCCCTCCACGACCACACCTTCAACAAACAGTGGATCCAGAAATGGTCGACAGAGTATCAAATCAAGAACGAGGATCTCGACCAGATTCGCGACCGCTTTGGTGAGAAGGTGGCCTTCTACTTCGCTTTTGAACAGAACTACTTCACCTTCCTGATTGTGCCATCTGCCTTCGGCTTTCTGACCTGGGTCACGTTGGGATCATTCAGCTCCGTCTATGCAGTGTTTCAGTGTCTGTGGTCCATCATCTTTGTGGAGTGGTGGAGGCATAAGGAACGCGACCTGTCGATTCGATGGGGCGTTCGCGGCGTCAGTGGCATCGAAAGCAAGCGGCAAGATTTCCATCCTACCAAGGAGGTCGAAGATCCGGCCACGGGAGAGACACAACGCATATTCCCCGCCACGGATCGCATCAAGCGTCAATTGTTGCAAATTCCATTCGCCATCGCCGCTGTGCTAGTCCTTGGTAGTCTCATCTTCATGTGCTTCGGAATTGAGATCTTTATTGGCGAGCTCTACGACGGTCCTGGAAAGTCCTACCTGACATTTACGCCAACTGTGATCCTTACCACTTGCCTGCCGCTTCTGACTGGAGCCCTGTCGGATGTTGCGAAAAGACTTAGCAACTACGAGAATTACGAGACCGACTCCCAGTACGAGCGCGCACACACTGCCAAACTCTTCGTCCTGGACTTCATCACTTCTTACATGGGCATCATCCTCACAGCCTTCGTCTATGTTCCATTCGGTAGCATTCTGGTGCCGTACTTGAATGTCTTTGGTCGAGTCTTCGCTAAGGACGAAAAGAAGGTCATGGAAAAGACTGCACATTTCACCATTAACTCCGACAGATTGCGGAAGCAAGTCATCTACTTTGCAGTGACAGCTCAGATTGTCAATTTTCTCACTGAGGTTGTTGTGCCATACGCGAAACGTCAGGGCTTCCTCAAAATCAAAGAGATGAAGGCAAAGCGCACGAATTCCGGACTTGAGCCCTCTGCCGCTGCCGACGACCTTCCTGAGGAGAAGGAATTCCTGGACCGAGTTCGCTCTGAGGCTGAGCTCCCATCATACGACGTCTATACTGATTTGCGCGAAATGATCATTCAGTTCGGCTACCTCAGTATGTTCAGCGTTGCGTGGCCTCTGGTCCCGGCTAGCTACCTGATCAATAATTGGTTTGAATTACGCGCAGACGCCGTGAAGATTTGTGTGGAAATGCAGCGTCCCGCACCCTGGAGAGCGGATACGATTGGCCCATGGCTCGACGCTTTGAGCTTCTTGACCTGGCTCGGAAGTCTCACCATGGCGGCAGTGACTTACATGTTTTCCAAGGGAGAAAGCGGAGTCGATGGCCGGCCACAAGACATAAAGTTCTGGGGACTCCTTCTTTCGGTCTTTTTTAGCGAGCACATCTATCTCTTCGTTCGTTTTGCTGTGGCTTCAGCGATCAGCAAATTCGATTCTCCAGGCCGTCAAAAGGAGCGTCGTGATCGCTACCTCACTCGCCAGAAATTGATTCAGGACAGCTTGGACAAGCTCCCTCAAGTCGTGCAAATGGGCGAGAAGGACGAGCCTATTACCAGGACGACCCTTGAGGAAGATGCTCGCTTGTCGACCTTGCAAAAGAGCTCAAGTCCGACAGACAAGTTCTGGGCCAGGCAGAAAGGCTGGAGGGAGTCCGTGAAGGTGGGACAGCTGTACATCTCTAGAAAGGTGGTCGAGAAGGAGATTTCTAAGGGGAAGAAGGAGCTTTGAGAGTGGAGGCAAGAGGCCTACGATCCATGGACGACCTATTTGACACGATGCACAAATATGATTAGCGCGGCGCTGGTGGGTCGCAAATGTGAAGTCAACCTAGTCAACAGCGTCGATATAGGCATGACCTAGAAGATTACAACTCGTACCCGCCATGTCTAGATAGGATTCTGGTCGAAACAGAGCTGTAGTCTGGAACATATTCGCTGTCGAAAAGGCAGATCTTCCATCGTCCACTGCTCTCGCGTCTGCCGACCTGATGCTCACACCCTCTAGTACTATCGATTTAGAAATGTGCTTCGCAGTACCAGACGTGGTACTTCCGTTTCGTCTTTTGACACCCCTGCCTCTTCCTTCGACAACCAGGCATGGATTGTCAGAAGGTCCGACTCGGTGTCTTGTGCTTGACTCCTAATAACCTTCTCTCGTGCGACTTTTGTAACGACAGAAGATCATGCCTACTCAGGCTCTTGCTACCCTACATGGCCACCTTTCTCTAGTTGCTCACGTTTATTCTCGCATCGTAGTATTGCTGAGTGATTGGTACGCTGTATCAAACAGGCAGCGAGCAGGCAAGGCGTTCTCAACACAGTTGAAAAGGGACTGCTGCGAAGGAGCCTTTACAGACCGAGCACGACTTTATGCCGTGCCGCAGCTATCCGCACAGTCGTCTCGGTCAACCGTGTGCCCGCTTGATGACTTATAGCGGATCTTCAAGATTCTGCTGAGGTGTGAGACAACAGGTCGCGGCTCTACGAAAAAGGATTTCCAAGCAGAAGCAGCTGCCACTTACTGAGACGTAGACGAAACGAAGATGGATTTCGAAACGTTACTATCGCTGTCACCTAATACGAGGGCTAGCGTCGGCTTGAGCGTCCAAGAGGCAATCCTTCGAAAGGATTAACTGCGAGGGTGAGTCAGACTGGATTCTTGGCGTTGTACCTTGTCATATAGCGTCTTCAACGCTGTCTGCCGCCCACTCGTCAATTGCCAGATTCTTGGGACCTCCCCAAGTACAATATTAGTTCTTGACTGCGATTGGTGCATGCGAACGATGGAAGAAAAGGCCTACGGCGGCCTACGGCGTTTCTATACCTCCGGAGGTAGATTCATGCATGCGGAACCGTCGAACATCAGCACAAGCTTTGCCGCCTGCCATATGAAGCTAGTTTTATCATAAGCGAGGCGCTACATGAAAGCTTGATAGCACGCAAAACAGGCGGCTGGCGGCCTTGTCGCTCGTAGCGGCATCCGGCACACCCGATCATGCAACATGACAGCACTTTCCTCATGATCCAGACATTCGATTGGCTCACGAAGAGGTTGCTCTCGCATGCCCGGCCTCACGGCGCGCACTCGCGTGCTCGTTGCTTCTCGTATCGTACAATTGAAGAGTGCCCCCTCTCGTTCGTCTGGGGTAGTCCTTGTCATCCTCTCCTGATCATCGTCGCTGGCGAACCAGAAGAATTGGTATCATGGCGGAGAAGATAGATCACAAATCCGAGCCTGCGACTTCCCCATCTGCCTCTGACCAGCATGCGGTACAGTCGACGTACATCAAGCCGCAGGCTCGCAAGCTTCACGACCCCGATGTCACGCTGGAAGAATACTACTACTATGCTCAGAGGACTCGAGAGTTCGAGCAGAGTCTGGAGAAGCCGCAGCTGAGGTGGCTCGAGATCCTTCACCGCAAGAAGACCCCTCACCAGGTTGATAATGGCGAAAACACGACTACCAATGGCGATCAGGTCGTCGAGGCCAAGAATTATCACGATGATGTGAACTTCTCCAACCCTGAAGCTCGTCTTCGGGTCTCTGATGAGGAATGGGCTGCTGCGAGCAGAGCATTCCGTACCGCCAGTGGAGGCGCTGCTTTCTATCTTATCACCACTGGTGAGTTACTCAGATGGATGGGTTTGAGATACTGAGATCTTGCTGACGTTGTACACTTGGCATATAGATGTATTGGGCCCTTACAGTGTTGGCTTTGCTCTGGGTACGCTAGGCTGGGGACCTGGAATCGCACTCTACACTGTGTTCGGCTTTATGGCTGGGTACAGCGGCTACCTCATCTGGCATGTCTTTCTCGGCGTGGACAGCTATCAATTCCCATGCCGTAATTACGGGGATCTTGCCTTTAGATCCTGTGGCACGGTCATGCGCCATATCACGAACTTCATCCAGGCTTTGGCCCTGCTGCTCATCCTGGGACAAGTCGTGATCCAATACGGCCAGAACATCTCACAGGTGTCCAAATTTCGACTCTGTTATATCGTGTGCCCACTGCTCTTCGTTATTGTTGGATTCTTCCTCACGCAGATTCGAACTCTGAGGGCGTATGGATTGCTGGCTAACTTCGCGGTCTGGCTCAATCTACTAGCCATTTTCCTGACTATGGGTTTTATCTCTGCATCACCACCCAACTATGCTGTGTCCGTGCTTGGCTCTGCGGGAAGCGCTGTAGATCCGCAGAGTATCACACCCGATGTCAATGGAGCCTATCCGGCCATTATCCATTATGCAGGACTTCCTGCTGACAGTCTAGTCGGTTCGATCAACGGCCTGCTGTCCGGCGTCTTGGCTTATGCTGGTGCGCAATTGTTCGTGGAGTTTCTGGCCGAGATGAGGCGGCCCATGGACTTCCTGAAGGCCATGTGGGGAGCTCAGCTCTTTATCTACGTTGTATACGTATCATATGGCTCCTTCGTCTACTACTACCAAGGACAGTATAGCTACAGCCCAAGCTACCAGGGCGTCTCAGTGTATGGGTGGCAGACCGCTGGCAACATGATCACACTGATTGCGGCATTGATTGCCGCTGGCCTATATGGTAATATCGGCATCAAAGTCCTATACAACAACGTCTTGATGGATCTGTTCAATGCGCCACCACTGATCACGCGATCCGGAAAGATCCTCTACGCAGCGATCGTCCCGATTTGGTGGTCGGTAGCATTCATTATCGCAGCTGCGATTCCAGACTACTTCGGTTTCGTAGCAGTCATCTCTGCCTCGACTCTTCTCAATCTGGTCTATACCTTGCCGCCACTCTTCGCTCTGGGTTTCGACGTGCAAAAGAATGCCATCCGTACATCCGAGGGCGAGGGTTTCGATCCAAGCACAGGAGTTGTCCAGAGGAATGTCAGAGGCTTCAAGCGGTTCATACAAGGCTTCACGAGTGGTGGGCTTGTGCAGGTGGCCCAGAATATCTGGCACATCATCTACTTTCTTGCTTCTCTATCAATGTGCGGACTGGGGATGTATGCCGCTGTGGAAGGGTAAGTGCTTAACTTAAAACTTCGTATATGAAGCCTTTACTGACCCTGAAAATAGGATGATTGATGCTTTCAAAAGAGACCAGCTTACATCATTCTCGTGTCAGTCGCCTCTCAACTTGAATGCATGATCGAGCACAGATGAAGACAAACCGTGTTGCGCTATTGCTTCAAAGGGAGTGTGAAAGAGTGCTTGCATTTACTGAGGTGCCTCCTGCGAATGAAACTTGAGTTAATGGTAGACTATTGCACGTCATTTGTACCCGTCCTCTCTCTAGCGTTTATCCCTTGGTTGGCGTACTTGTCTCATGGTAAGCCCTGCCCTTCTCAAAAGCGTTCACAAGTCGATGGCCCACAGATGCTTGTTCTCGGGTGATATGCCTGTGGTGGCTTCCCATCATCCGTGGCCCTCTTGCTCGAGGATTCCGCATTCGACGTCCCCACCTCCAATTGCATCGTCCGCAGCATCCTTCCCATCCGCTCCAACAGGTCGTCGTAAATAGGTCCAGCGACAAGCTCCTATTTGGCATATTCGGAGAAGGATGCTCTTCACTCCCCCTCTCGGCTGCCGCCTTTGGGTCCTTTCGACCTCCAGAATACCCTGAGCACTGTGTAGAGACTATCGAAACACTGGGCTGTAGGTACTGCATTCGATGCGAAGAGCCGCCAGCTCTGGACTTCGCGGGACACGCCGGCGAGCTTCACTGACCGCAAGAGATCAGAACTCCGCCGATGCAGGCATTAGGAGGAGAAAAAACCTTCAAAGTTCAACGGACCCGTTCTCTCCTCGCCTCCTCATACGTCGGCAACTCATCCCTTCCAGTTCGGGTCACCCTCCCACTCCGATCCCTCTGGCTCGGCAGCGTCCTCTTCTTCGCCTGCACATACTTCAGCTCCTCCTCCATCTCCATCCTCCCCTCCCCTTCCCCGATGAACTCCGCGGCAGCCTCCAACCTCCTCTCCAACTCTCCCTCCTCCGCACACAACAACTTCCACCTCACCACCTCCTCCTCCCAAAAGAACAACAACATGACCAATTCCTTCTGCTTCGCCACACTGATCAACGGCATACTCCTCACCAGCTCCCGGCCCACAATCCTTTCCGTATCCGGCTGTCCCGTGCCCGGATCTACGATCCCGGCTTTTTTCGCCCCAGCCAGCACTTTGGTGGCGTAGGCTTGGTTTTCGACAATCTGTGCGCGCAGCAGAGTCGTGTTTGTGATGGCGCAGAAATCGCGCTCGCCGAGCTGCCAGGTGAAAATCTCGTCTTTGATTTCGGCGTCGAGGTCATCGGGCGTGGTGCCGCTGCGACGGCGGGTGATGGGTTGGGCGTTGGAGAAGGGCAGGTTGAGACGGCTGAAGACGGACATTTTTAGAGGTATCGATTTTTTTTTTCTGTCGATCTTGTTTCAGTTTCTCTTCAAGGAACGTCTCTGTTCCTTCCCCAGAACCGAAATTTGCGTGACTGTAATGCTTCAATAAATGTTGTGGCAGCTCTCTTGCGTCAGGCTGCCGGGTGAGGTCTGGAACGCCCCCAAGCTTGGTAGACACGTGCATGATGCGTTCAAAGAGCTATCTACGCTGCAAAAGGAAAGGTCATCATAGAGCTAGCTGGCAATACGCTTCTGATGGTGACTCTCAAGCTTCAGACAATAAATTCATCCTGCCTGTTGTGAGATCCAGCAACCATGCAAAAGACGCAACTATCGGCTCGTGAACTGGCATTTCCGAGACGATCGACAACCGGATGACTTGATAAGCTACACTGCCTGGTGGAATAGCAGGCTACTTTGGTCTGAGACTGGAAATGAATGTATTGAATCCGCAATGGTGTTTAGGATGCGGAGTCTATTGCTTCCGTCAATAATACAGTGATAAGAAAGAGATCCCCCTCGCGCGAACGTCCACACCTTCACCCAAAGCTTGCGACAACAGAAGAAGAAAAACTCCGCAGGCACCTGCCATGCGTCTGACCATAAAACCAAATGGACACAATGTCGGCAAGCACCACGGGAGAGAGAAAAGGTCTTGCACGTCAACATCGTCCCCTCAATCCTCCACCACCGATACACATTAATGCCCGATCTTTCTCAAAGAACGATAGATCCCAACACAGCCACCTGCCACCCAGACTCTTGTATCTCCTCCACTTGAACACATTCAAAGCGCATCTCCGCACTCCCGTTGGAGATCCTGTGACTTCGGTGCAGAGGTGGACTTCCGCATAGCCGTCTTCTTCACGCATATGCGTTGTGACGCTAACAAAGTGGAAGCGAATGTCGGGGTAGCGTGAGGTGAGGGATCGTCTGTTTAGAGACGTGAGTTATTGGGGAATCGGGCAGAGATTGGGTATGAAGGAGTGAAATTCCTCTTACCGAAGAGTGAGGAATTCTTCGATTGATTCTGCACTGGGTGCAACGCCAGACGACGAGGTGTAGGTAAAGTTGGGTGCGAAACTAGCTTTCATATGGGTGCAGTAAAAGTCTCGATTGTTCAACGCATTGGTAAAGCTCCAACAGAAGGCTTCGAGATCGGCGGCGTTCGGAGCATCGGGCTCAGGACTGCGGGTGTTCAGGAGTCTGAGGAAGAATGAGATTTTAGTCACGTGTGTATGTGTTGTGTCAGTGATCGCTCCTCGGGGAAGAGCACGGGGCGGGTGATCGCCAGGAAGTGGCGTCGTCAAACCACGGACAACATACTGCATTCTGTTCTTGTCCGAGAGTCCTGCGACGAATATATGATCCTGTGAGAGCGGGCCGTCGATCATTTGATGTAACTTGTCTTGCCTTGCCAACAATAACGAGAGACAAGAATAAGACTCGCTTTACTGGAGGCTAGAGAAGGTATGGGCCGTCCCTCTAGGTTGATATATCCTCCGTGCCTCCATGACTTCACGAATCCCAGAGGTGGTTAGGCAGCATGGGAGAAGAGTAGGCAGGCTCGGTACCCGTCCAACAACAGATAGGGAGGGGTGCGTGATCCAAGGCAACTGTTGGTTTCCTCAAAGAGTGCGCCATGTCCACATGCCGTGACTGGTTCCTGCAGATGCGGAGACACTGGCACTTGTTGGTTGCGACCACTATGGCACAGCAGAACATAAATCCTTAGCCTGGAATTGTTCCTGAAGAGGTCAAGTGGACGAGACCGGGAGAGATCGTCCGTCTGGGCCCCGACCTCGTCCGCTAGGCTGCAAATGAACGGTATGCGGCACAGTACATTATCGATAAAGCGGTCAAAGGACGCCCGGGCTGCATGGAGACGACGGAGTCTGGAATACGCATGCTTCTTCTGCATGCTGCAGGTTGACTCCCAAGAAAAGAAGGCCATGCGGTCCGACTAGCGTGATCGGGCTTGATTGGTTGATGGCTCTCCAGAACTCGTATGCTCCATGTCGCGACAGCAGAATGATTCATTGGAAATGTATCGTGCCTATCGGCACTCTCTAGGCGCGGCGGGGAAGTCCGCCCGTGCGGCGGCGACGGCAGTGCACTGCAATACCACACTCGGAGAATCGTGGGTGAAGCGCATGCCATAATCTGCCTGCAGTAAGCATACTAGGACTGGAATCCGTTGCCAGCTTCGAATCACGCGACTGTGGCTATGTTGATGCAGCCTTGTCAGGACCGAGCGTCACTAGGCGACGAAGTGTGATAGAGAGTATCAACTAATCGCTGCAGTCAGCGTAGCCAACCATTTTCGAGCTGTACCTGCATCTCAGCCCGCTTAAATGCACGGTTGGGCGCTAAAGGATCTACAAGCACGCACATCGTCGCTTCAGATCCACCCTTCCTTTCTCGATCTGATGTTTCATGAACGATTTGATCTAGAGGCTGAAAGTATAATTGGTATCTTTTTCGGCCACGATATGTTTGTCACAGTGTCAGCAGAATAGTCATCAAGAGGGAATCAAGTCAAGGAGCATACCTTGCATTTCAGCTCTTGCTCGATGGGAGGAGCTCTTTCGCTACCACATTCGCACGACATGAGGATGAGAGCGATAAGACACAAAAGTCATCTAGACATCTCAGCTGACACCTGTCAAGAGCCATTCGGCATCGTCATGTGCAAATTCTATTGTTGACGGGTGACACCACTTTTCGCAGGTGAATAGGTAGTTGCCATCAAATCGTCCGCCATACATCGCAATTGCAGGCCGAGATTTCAGCTCATGCGATCGGACTTGAAGGACACGGACAGCGGCAGGTCATCTTCCACTTGCCTCGCTTATGCACCACGATGCTCAGCTGGCGGATTTTGACAAGTTACTTGAGAATTCAGCACCCGGCGAGTGGAGGAGACGTAGACGCAAGTTGCAGTGGATCGAAATATCTCGGTGCAGACCTGTTTAGGGAAGATTTAACCACAGTCGGCCGAGGCCGTTCAGCTTTTCATTGTGTCTTTAGGGGACATTGCCTCAATCGGCGTTCATTATGCATGACATCATGTCGAAAATCTCGTCGGTCACGGTGCTCAGTATGGAGCATCTGGTACGGCCTGGATGTACCGCTTTTCGCAGGCCGCATCGTTACCCTTGTAGAAGATCTGCACTGGTCAGCACTCATCTTTTCACCCTCCCTGTTCATACTTACAACACCCTCCCTCAATGCACCTTGGCACACAGTCCAACCTTCAACGTCCCCGTTGATTGCTAGCAAGTACCCATCTTTGAGACTGAGAGAGCCCGTGCCCTCTGGAGCTGGATTGAAAACCAGCTCTGCACCGACAATGATCTTTGTGCTATTGTACTCTTCGATCTGGAAGCCATCCAATGCGTTCTCTGCATTGGTGTGCAGAGTGCCAAGTGTGAGGTTGAAGCGTGGCAGTGAGCCGTAGCCGGGGGCAATGAGGCGTAGATAGAAGTCCGTCTCGTGGTTGGGGTCGAATAGTGATGTGGCACTGACATCTGGTAGTGAGCTACTGGTGCTGCTGAGGTCTGAAGAGGTGGTGGTGACCAGGAGGAAGTTGGTCAAGACGCTGGCGGAGGGCGCAGCGGTGGAGATGGCGGCCAAGACAGCGAGGATGAGTGTGGTCCGCATGCCGTCGTACGTAGCTGATGTGACCACAGGGTGTCTTCCCGGTCTGAGGCGGATAGCAGAGATGTGTTATACTGTGTTGCTGTGCCGCTGAGGATTGTTTGTAGCCGCCAGAGATGCCTGTTTAGCGTGGTGAATGACTTGCAGGTGCAGGCTCTTTGCACGACGAACACAATGATGGTATGATGGTATGATGGAAGGTTCAGCTCATCGGGTTGACTTCAAGAATAACTGCCATTACCCCGCCATCGCGCGTGGTCTTGATTGTTCTGGTGTCAATGGCCCACATTCCGTGACATGATCTCATCGAGGGGCCATGCCACATTCCTGGCGATCTTGCCCCATTGCTGAGTCGCGCCTACCAGACCACATGATCATGCATCGCCAGTGTCGCAGTGCCTGTGTCGCAGTGCCTGCTGGGCCGCATCGTAATCAAGGATGGGCGGAAGAGAAGTCGTGGTCGATGGCGGAGCAGAGTGGAGTGAGGTCGCGCCTGCGAGTGAGATTGTCACGACCGACCATTGTGTGTTGGTCTTTCCCGCTTCTGAAAATAGCTTTGCTAGCGGCGGCAATGGCGGAGCTTACTAAGTATGCCTCTGGGGGCAGAAACGATTGGGCGTATGGTATGCCGTACTCTCGACCTCACTCTCTGCCGTCCATCATCACAGCTACAACTTCGCCTCTCGCAATCAATGCTTTTGTAATCCCATACCAGGAGACTAGTCTTCGGATACGAGGCCATCATGCTCACATGTGCGAGAGTCGACCAAGCCACCCTTGACTTGCTGCCGTTCCAACAAGCCAAATACTGTGGACGGCGGCTAATCACCTCGTCTCATACGCCAGCATTACACTGTGTGGCTCAATGACCGCCAGGCAGACTGCTGCTCCACCTTCGAACCAACATGGGGCCATCTCTGCTAGGACTGTCCGCGATGTCACCTGCACGGACATAACGCCGAGGGAAACCCTGGCCACTCGTTAGTGCCAGCTCTTGAGTCAAACGTCTCTCATAATCCCAGAGCCGAGTCGCTTCTCTAGCAAGCCTCTTTGTTGGAGTGACCCAGGTGAGAATATCTCCTCTCCGCGCCGTCACGACCGCCGTAGCTGGAGTGCCTCATGCACAGATCAAAGGTGGGAGACCTGGCCCGGGCCACTGTCTACCCAGTCGTTCAGCCTACCGTGCCTCATATGCTCGCGCTCCTCCCGGACTTGGCCACATCGAGTGCTCATTGACATCCCCTCCTTCCGGCAGAACTTACATGTACTCCACCGGCCATCCTTCGCCGCACACTACTAGCCGGCATACCAACAACGCGAACGTCGATCCCCCAGGCATTTCCGCAGGATCCATGGATGGTCGCAAGCGAGCGATCATTATACACCAACGGTCCATGCGTGCTCTTCGCTTGTGGTGCTAGTGGGCAAGCAGAAAAGGGCTTCGTACATGCTTGATGCTCACGTGAGGCTTTCCTCATGCGCGGACGCATCGGAGTCTGATTGCTGGCGGCCGAGGGAGGCGAGACACGAAGAACAGGCATGTGCAAAATTTTGTGCAAAGATTTGTACACGTGAAGAATTGGTATATGTGCAGAATTGGTATATGTGCAAAATTTATGCATGTGCATGTCGTACCACGTTCCCAGATCTTATATGTGCTGAATCGACATACTGTTCTACATCGTGAATGTGCCTTGACATTACCTAGATACTCCGACATGCTGGTATTCTGAGTTCTCTATCATTCTGTTCCTACACCTCGGGTATCTATTGATCAACACGCTAAACCGCAGCACAAAATAGACCTCCAGACCAGAAGATCCTCACACATCCTTCTTCTCCTCCTGCGCCTCCTTCTTCGCCTTCGCAACAACATCCACAAACCCCTCTCCCCTCATCGCACTCATGACCTTCCTCAAAACTCCGCCCTGCACAGCGCCCGGCCGTGCCTCGTACACCACATCCGCAATTGCCAGACTCACGACAAACAGCAAAACATCACCTCCCTTCACGCCATTCCACCAGCGCCTTTTCTTGCCGACTTTGTACAGTGAATCAATGCTGAGACGAGCAGAATAGAGGAAGTTATCCCGCTCCTGGTTCCGCGCCACCCAGGCCCAGGTCCCTCCCAGGAAACCGCCCATGAACCAGCGCTGCGTTGGTAGCATGGTGCGCGGTAGCACGTTGTTGAAGAGACAGATGCTCCCCCAGGATGTCCCAATCGCTCCGGTAATGAACATGGACATTCGCAGGATTCGCTGGGAGACTTTGTTGAGGAACGGAGCAGGGTCCTTGACGAGGGACTTGTAGGCGAGGAGAGCAAAGGCGCCGTAGATGAGAGTGAAGAACTTCGCAACGGCTGGGAAAGCTGCAAACCAGTATTTAAGGTATACCCGTCCACAGCTCGGGTCGTGGGGATGCAGGAATGCGCAGGAGGTATGTTTGATACCTGGGTGTGCGGGCGCCGCGATGGGTTTGAGCTTCATAAGTTTGGCAGAGTTCGGCAGAGTCTCTCTGTGTGGGAAGAGTATGGGCGAGACGAAAGGTGGCCAGCGCAGCTTGCTGAGTTCTCCTAGACCGTCGACAATGTCGAAAGTTCCTGGCCACTCGCGTCCTGCTGGGTAGTCGTTCGGTTTGAGTTGAATGTATTCCGGGCTTCGCTTCAATATAAAAGCACCAAAGCTCTCCGGGAAGCAGTCTCTATCGAACACGAAAGCATGGAGGAGTTGACCGTAGGCGAAGGGCATGATGAGCCAACTACCAAACCACCACGGCCTATCTTTGCCCTTCGGCCAGAAGTAGCCCCCAGCCTCTAAGGCGTTATACCCGAATTCTAGACTCTTGGTGAAGATATAAATGGCGATCGTCATCCGCAGCTGGTCGGTCGGGCTCACACTGAGGAAGAATCCAGCCAGGGATGCTCCAACAGCAGGTGTGAATCTAGATGTAAGAGCTCTGGTAACACCTGGATTCCTTTTCCTAAACGGCGCAGCACTGTCTTCCAGCAGCGATCCCCGTAAGCGCTTGAAGAAGCGATGCAACAACCGATGAAATAGCAGAATCGCTGAGAACGATAATGCTATCCTTGAATTTTTATACTTTGGCACAGGACCCACAGGCGGTTTGACCTGATTACCCTTGCTGCTCGCCAGCTTGCCCATGACGAACTCCAAGCCCTTGAGTCCGGCAAACATGGAGACATACACTCGCAGCGCTGCGCGAACGGCGGCCACATTATAGTCGCCGCCCTCCGTGCTACTCCTCGTGATCTTTTCATACCGCGGGGGGCTTGGAGTCTGCACTTGGACGCGCTTGGGTGCTCGGGAGATGAGGTATGCGTGGAGGAGTTCGTACTCGCGCGGTGAGATTGTGTATCGCAGCGCCGTGCGTGTTATCGGGTCGACGGGTCTGCGGGAGGAAGTGCTGGCTGAGGTGCCTGTCGACCGCCGGCCTTCGGATGACATTGCGATGTATGCGCTCCTTGTGAAGTGATGGGAGTGATCATTGATGGTATTGAACAGCAGTCAGGAAAAGGGACGTAATGTGTGGAGTGTGGATGTGTCTATCGCGGAGTGACACTCATTATCTGGGGGGGCTGGGGCAACCACCGAGGCTCCCGAGGTCGTTCTCGCACTAGTGAACAGCCGACTTCACCTCGAAAAGTGCTGACATGGTATCCATCGCATGCCAGAGAGACAACATTCCTGAACTTTTTGGACCAGGTCATGCCCTCACGATTACAACAACCAGAATGAAGAGAGGTTACTTTGTTTCCAGTGATTGCATCAGTATCGCGAACGAAATCGTGTTCACGAGGCGCGAATCAAGCAAGGGCCGCTTGAGTAGTCGAGTTTTCACATGAGAGTCATGACCGCCTCAAAAGCAACAATCATTTCTGTAGATCCGGCAGCCTTTCCGGCGCCTGAGTACTGGTTAACATGGATGAGAACAGGTCTCCACGGCGAGAACGCGACACGAGGAATAATTAGTGGCAGATGGACTGTCAAATGCAGGATAGATTGTTCCAATGTGAGCGGGCAAAGTGACCGAGCTGAAAGCTTTTCGCGTGCCACAGTGTCCGATACTATATGAGAGAACAAGGCGATAGGTGAGGGTGGTGGGGACACCTTGTCAGAGGAGGTGCAGGGCATGGAGGCCGAAAACGGTATTCACATGCCATAATCCAGCACCAACTGACAGTAACAAGGGACAAACAGGACAGTCGTCTCAACCCATCATGCATTTTGCTACTACTCGCGCCGTCCTAGCCACCCCAGACGTCCTCAACAAGCCGGAAACCAGACATAAAAAGCAGACAAGAAATATTCAGAAAACAAAAACATCCTCCCAGCCCGCAGGATCCTCCAGATCGTCATCTTCCACCACACGCCTACCAAAGTCAGTGGCGGCGTCCCACGCTTCCACGGAACTCCGCTGCTGGTAGTCTTTCACTAGCAATCCCCACAAGACGACCCAGATCTGCCGCGAAAAGCCTCCACGGAGTCCGGCCGCCAGGGCTGCACGATCCTGCTCAAAGCGAATTCTGACCAGCCTTTCACGAAGCTGGCCCAGCGTCATTCGGCCAGGAAGATCCACAGAGCGGCAATTCGGCATCGTGATGAGGGAGTGGCCATGGCGGCCTGGTGTGGCGGCTGGCATGTCCCACACAATGGTGACGAGCTTGGTTGAAGGCTGCGTGAGCAGGGTTTACTCCCAGAGTCCAGGTCGCGGCAGGTTGCGCAGCGCTTCCAGATCGATATGTCTACAGTCTCTGTCAGCGTTATCCGAATCCCAGGCAGGGAGACAGAATACAGACCGCGTAGCGAGAGTGATGCGGTCGAGGGCAATGCAATTTTCGAGCTCCAGATCTTCGTCGTCTTCGTCGTCTTCGTCGTCATCGTCACTCTCGTACTCGCGGAAGTCGCACTGCTCGCTTGGATGCGAGACGTTCTTCAAAGAGGGGTTGAGTCTCGCGATGACTCTGCTTGCTGGGATCTTGAATTTTGACAGATCCGACGAAATGACCGGAGCTGGTGCGCTCCTCTCCTCAACATGATCCCAATGTAGAATGTGCTTCGGTGGTTCTGCGGAGAGGTACATGATGCAGCGGAGGCTGGCGCTCGTGAAAATGGTCGCGTTCCAGAGACGGCCCACGCGGCGAGCGACGACGAGGCTCGTTGGCAGGAGATTCCGGAGGATGCGCTCGAAGAGCTCGCCAACGCCAAACACACGAGCAGCGGCTGTACCTGGGATCTGGGAGGGACTCTTAGAACCAGCGGCTCGAGTTGATGTGGGCATTTCGGTAATAATGGCGACTTGGCAGTGGCTTGGTCGGCGGTGGCAACGGCGAAAGGCAGTAGTGGCAGTAACAGTAGCAGCAATATGGCAGTCTGGGCAACAAGGTGGTCGACAGCAGCGCGTATGAATGTGGGTGGCTGGAAGCGTGCGAAGCTGTGAATCTTGCTGTGACGGTTGTGTCAGAGTGTGAAAGGATAGTGCAGAACGAATCAATGCAGAACAGTGTGTTGTGATGTTGTTGACGGCACTGAAGCAGGATGGGAAATTCAGTCGAGGTGCGAAAAGTCTTCTTGTTGTAGTGGGCTGTTCACAAAGAGGGAAGGCACGGCATCTTTCACTTTGCGCACTCGACTGTCAGATCATACTGTTATCTTATAGCAACCCTACTACCATTTACCAGCAAGCAGCTATTGATAGTAAGGCTTGCAATGCTCAGGATTTACTATGCGTTCCGACAGAAAACTCGATGTAGCATACTCCATGCCATGGAAGACAAGATGAAGGCACTTTGGCGCCTCTCGAGTCAATAATGGAACACTCCGGCTGGAGTATAACCACATCATTTGGCCAGATGTTCATTTTCGAAGATCAAGACGAAGCATTCATGCTACGCAGCCTGTTCTTCATCACTTACCGTAACGGTGTAGGCTTCGTGTTCCTTGCAGGCTTCGTGCCTTTCAAAAGGCATGGTGCAGCAATACTAGTTCCAATACCAGAGCGAATGATTCATCGAGTTTCCACGCGAAACGAGACACAAACGGCATTATCGGTAGGATGATGTTGGAAGCCCGTGGTGTGGGTGAGGTCCTGCCAAGGAGCTGACGTGCCGCTCCAGGAAGCCTTGCCCCTACCGCTATACTTAATGGGGCAACATAGCATTCCGCGCAAGTGTCACTGATACAAAGTTAACTCGACCTCCTCATCTTCTTCATCATTCACCAACAATGGGCTGAACAAGCACCAAGCTGACCCACGCCCGTCTGTCGCAGCCAAGCCGCATCTTATTCTCCTCCGTCTCCTGCAAGATGTCGGGCTCGGCGCAGCGGGCGCTGGACTATCTCGAACAACAACCAGGCACTACCTTCTCGAAGCTCTACCAACAGCCCTCGACCGCGCTCGCTGTCTTCCGGCGCATGCTACCCCATCTGGCCAAGAATATCGTCATGGCTATGCTGTATATGCCTTCGCCCTTCCTCATGGACGATCTCGAAAGCTGGACCAAGCCCGAGCAAGAGAGCATACGAGCCAAAGATCGCGCACTGCAGACTTTGCAGCTGCTGAACATCGTCTCTCAAGAGACAGACAAGACGAGTGGGAAGTGGGCATGCAAGCTCAATTCGGCATTTGGCAAGAGCCTACGAGCTGCACTAACTGGCGGCGGGAATCATCGGAGTTTTGGAGTGCCTTGTACCACGCCGGACAAGAATCCTGTATCCGTGGAGGAGCTGGACGTATACGCACGGAATCAGTGGGAGGCCATACTTTACTACGTCGTCGGAAGCGCAAATGCCAGTCTGCACGGCGAGGTCGATGTCTCTCCCGGCACAAAGCAACTCCTCGAGTTCGGTAAATTCGTTCAAATACGAGGCAAGCATCGGTCCATCACAAGCGAAGGCTTTACATTCCTTCTGCAAGATGTGAACGCACAGGTCTGGTCTCTGATGATAGCATACCTGAAACTGGCCGAACAAGCTCCTGCGATGGAACTTGACCCGGTAGATATTTTGTCCTTCCTCTTCACCCTCGGCTCCCTCGAGCTCGGCATTTCCTACAGCACATCCAACTTGACTGCAACTCAACTTCAACTCCTGGACGATCTCAGCGACTTTGGACTCATTCACCTTCCGCCGGACACAACTCCAAAAACTGCCACTCGTTATTACCCGACTCGCCTGGCCACAACGCTCACCTCTTCCTCCCCAGCGCTCCTAAACTCAACCGCCACATCTTCATCATCAGCATCAGGGAACACCGCCGGCTACCTCCTTCTCGAGACCAACTACCGTCTTTACGCCTATACCTCCTCACCCCTCCATATCTCAATTCTTTCGCTCTTTACTCATCTCCTGACCCGCTACCCTAATCTTACCACGGCGAAGATTACCAAGTCCTCGGTGCAAACAGCCCTCACCGTCCACAATCTCACTTCAGCGCAGATAACGACCTACTTGCAAACTCACGCCCACCCCATCATGCGAACGAGCTATCCGGTTCTTCCACCCACTGTGACCGATCAGATCCGCCTGTGGGAGATAGAGAACGAACGGATGACGTCCACACCCGGCTTCTACATCAAAGATGTGGAAGGGCCTGGGGAGTACGAAAAGGCCTTGGAGTACGCCGAGACAATAGGCGTGTTGGTACAATCATTCCCGAGCAAGAAGACTTTCTTCGTAAGCAACATGGACCAGATCCAGGCCTGGTTCAAAACGCAAGCGGCGAGGAGGAAGGCAGCAAGGGAGCAGGCATTGATCGCTGGGAACGGCAGTGTGGCCTCAACCAAGCCGAGGTAGTGAAAGACATAGTGATTCTCATTGGGCTGGCATAGCGAGGCGTTCTGGTTTGAATGGACGATACCAAATCGGAAAGGGCTCAAGGCGTCAGAGTGCCACTGAATTGCAGCGGAGCGAGATATGATAATGTACCATCACGTCTGTCATGAATAAATTTACACCATTTGCTCCTCAGCCCGCTCCACGCGGAACCCACCTGGATTTACGAGCGTTAGTGATATCCACGACCGTATGTCATGCGAGCAATCGTATATGTGCGCACCTCCTTTCGAGTCTTTCTGGAAGACCGCCACTCACGCCGCTGCACCTCCCGAAATCCTTGCCTTCCTTCCCCACTTGCTCAGCATTATCTTGTCCATGAAGCCAACCTTGCTCCTGTCACCACTTGGCTTACGTTTCCCACCATCGAGTTGTTCGGCGCGCTCTCTCAAGCTCATCTCGAGCGCACAGCATTTGACACTTCCCGAGTCACCAACCGGCAGGCCTAGATGCGGGAGATTCAATGCACTTGCTAGCTGTTTCTGCCAGCGGACGAAGCTCTGCTTGGCCTCATCGTTGCCGCATTGGTAATAGAGGTGTTCGACGGAGCGGCGCATGCGTGCGTTATTGGCTTCGGTGGTGTGGAAGTTGTCAGTGGACGATTTCGAAGAGCTGGGAAGGGACGAGGAGGCGAGGATAAGGTCCTCGTTGCGGTATCTATCGTTGAGCGACGAAAAGCGACCTGTCCAGTAAGCGAGTGGTTCGGATTGGTGGATCTGGAGATGAGAGTCAGCTTCGACTGCAAGATTTCTGGTTCAACGGGAAGACGTGCAGTTCCAACAGTGGTCGTTGTTGATTGAGCTCTAGTACGAGATAGGGGAGTGCGCTCATGATTCGGACGATCTTCGCCTGTCCCTTTAGGACTTTTCAATTCTGCTTGATCGAGAAGATCGTCCGCTAGAGGAGTACTTGGAGGCGGAGGTGTAGGAGCTTGAATCGCCGACATGAGACGGTTCTGCTTGATCTCGCCTTGATAAGATGCCCTTTTGTTGCCCGTAGACGAGCTGGTGAGAATGGGCTGCGAGTTCCATCGCTGTACTGGCTGTCCCGGTGTGCCTGGCCTTTCCCTCGAGCTTTGATATGCCGGACTGCTGTCGTACTTCTGCGACAATCTGTTGTACGCACCTTCGCCTGCCTCAACGTATCTGGAAAGCGAAAGCGTCGAGCTCGAGTGCGTGTGACTTGGGCTGAGAAGGGGCTGCTGCATACCGCTCGCATCAGACCAGCCATGTCTACTAGCATACGCACGTGAAGGCAGAGCAGAGCCGTAGAAGTCTTTGTTGTCCATGAGGCCCATACTCGGCAGCCGCTTGATGGGACTCAGCGAGATGTTTTCCTTGAAGGCAGTCGCTCGCCCGAGAGTACCGCCTTCCTCATCACACTTGACCTGCAGCAGAGGCTCAGTGTCGCAGCGACTGAGAAGCTTCCTGACACGCGCGTTGCCGTCGATGGCTGTCAGGCGTGTGATGGAGTGTTTGCGGTTGGACATGCGCGGCGAAGGCAGTCTCGAGGATGGGAGCAGAGCAGACGGCAGACGGGTGTGCGACTTAGTCTGACCAAGTGAGGGTGCAGACTTTTTGGCACGTGCTGGGAGCGGGAGATTGCTAAAAGTCTTGCTGCGAGGCATACCGCCGACCGGGTCATTAGGCAGACAGACATAGCTGCCGCTCCGAAGCGGAATAGCCGGTGACTGTGATGGTGCAGGAGCAGATCTACTGAAAACGGCTTGCTGACCCTCGGCAAACGGCGACGAGTCCATGGCAAGACTGCTCGTAAGCGAAACATTGCTGGTGGAGGAGGGAGTTCCGTTGACGTTGTTGGCGTAAAGGCGGCGGGAGAAGGGATTGAGGGTGGACAGCGAGGCGATGCTACTGAGGTGGCGGAGAGAGCTGCGGCGCGAGTCTGTCTTGGGTGTTTCGCTGCTCGAACTCTTGCGTGACGGCATTGTATGCGGCGGCGATGGTGGTGTTGTTGAACAGTAAGATGAACATGGACGTGAATTGTACGTGCTGCATCGAGGTGGAGTGAATGTTCCAAAGCAAATAACAAGAGCTGGGTGCGGCTTGGGTGGACCTGCTTCACATGAACAAGCTGCGAGGAAGGAGCCACAGCGCAAGAAGAAGGTGGCCAGCGCAACAACTGGCTGATATCATGGTACGAAGGTTGCATTCCCAAAGACACGAAAGATGCTGATATAGCGAATATTGTCGCAAAGAATACTCTGAGAACATCAACGACAGACCGCATTGGCGTATGTCCATGCACCAACTCATCGTCACTGCCACCGGCTCAGCCTCACCCCTGGATGCACTCATCTGACATTACTCGTCAATATCTCTATGATCCGCAGTCGTTTACAAGACGCAGGTCGCCGATCGGCGGTCTGGGAGAATAATCATTTTCTGGTTGTGTGGTACCAGACGGCTCGAGTCCTCTCGCGTGTTTCTTAGATGAAAACGGCATTGGCTTGTCACCAGGATACAGTTGATGCAAGAACCAGAAAAATAGAGCCGCGTTCGCTGCCATAACAAGGATTGCAGCCAGGCCAACGACCGTGTCGTAATAAAGCTTTCGGCATGGGCCTGGAGCCAGTGCACCATCGCGTACCTGACGTCGATATGGTGGCTAGATTTTCAGGAGTCTCTTGCAGCTGTAGAATGCAATGTCGATCATTTGAGCGGCTGAGCAGATCAAGAGGATCATAAGGTCGCTTTGGGCTCGGGTGTAGTCATGGTGTGTCCACTCTGGTCCATCAAGTACGTTTCGTCCTTGGATCCGACCAGTCGGCACTGCCACGGGCTGCGCTAGATTTATGAAGGCAAAATGACACTGATCCGTGGTGGACAGTACATAGACTGGTAACATAGTGTTGCCATGCAGGACTCCCTCCTGGTCTCTGGAAAACCGCTGGTGCCAATTCCTCTTCATCCATGTCTGCTAGACTTCGCCGGCACATAGGCAGAAGTTATAGAAAACCACAATTGTCAATGGAGTGAGTGCGAGGTATACGAGAATCAGAGCACTGATTAGAGCGGGATTCACTGGAATGACTCCTCTTGTGTGGTCACCAGCTGTCGAAAATGGCTTTTGAGACTCCTTCAAATTGACGATGAATTGCCACGTCCAGACTCCGAAGGCCGCCTGCAGTACAAGGGCGATGCCGACCCCGCCCAGGACGTCGTAGACCAGGGCATTCCGATGACCTTTGATCAAGCGACCGTTCTCCCGTGGTCCCGACAGCCATGTGTCCCAGGCGCGAACGATTCTCCTGGAGGCGATCCACCCAGCGATCAGTGCGGGACCAAGCGCAGCCATGTAAAGCATGTACAGATTCCTCACATTGTTCGCAGCATCGATTGAGTGCTCGCAAAGTCTTTGGTCACCGCTCTTTCCAATTGGCGTGCCGATGGACACCGCATCCTGCCCCGGGTCTGCGGTCGGTGTGTCTTTTGTGTATAAATCAGGGGGCTGCCTTGCCCCAAGGAAACTGAGCCACATTCCAAAAGACCACAGTCCGCCGAGCGTCAGAACCACGGGGATCAAAGCGAGACCCAATACCAAGTCGCCTTGGGTCTCCGGCTTGATTTGGAAAGGGGTATTTTGGCTGCCACTTACGCCAGACGTTGGTGAGCTTCTTGAAGATGAGATAGATCAAGTAGAGCCATGGCCACAACAAGATGGCGCCAATTGCCATGAGGCCGATTCCAACTTTTGTCACATAGTACATGTTGAGGTGTTATCGAGATGTATTGGCGCCGTGTGGTGATTTATGAAAGTGAAGATGTTTGGCAGTATGGGGCGATGTTGTTGATGTTGTTAATTTCGTTGAATTGTGATCGGGTCTGCAGCGGGGTATGCCGGTATTAGTATACTGATCTGCCTGCGATAGGTCAGATCGATGACACGAATGTGGTGGTGGTATATGTGTTTTGTGCTGGAAGAGGTGTATGTCAGGGTGAGGAGGGAGGGGTGGATATCAATACAACAACATCAGCTGCTGTATTGATAATATGGCATCAGAAGCAAGCAACGTGGTCGTTGCAGCTGTATGCATGATCTTGGACAGCAGTTGCGGCTCAGCTCATCAGGTAGTTCATACTAAGGCTTGATGATCCTTGCGTGTAGGAGATGCAGATGCTTGTGAGCGCCCGAGGACGACGCTCTTGCTCTTGCCAGCTCGCTCTTACCAGATTTCAACCTCGACTCGACGCATGGGCATGCAGGACCTCATCGTCGCAAAGTGTTCACAGACATCAATCCGAACGACATCGTAACAGAATGCACATTGGTTTCCAGCCAGCATCGCTCATTCGCACGTGCACTCCATTGTTCCAGACATCATGGCATTCACAGACATGCAGCGATGCAACCAAAAGCATTGGCGCAGGTTTACGAGCAGTAAGCATCATGCCCAGTATCACGCATTCAGAGCAACAAATTTGACAATATCATAGAATCTGTCATGCCTCTCATGCAAGACGCTCGTTTCAGAGCAGCGCGAGCATCTATCGGAAAGCCCAGCATCACAATGCAAACCGAGAGGCTATAACCATATCCAAAGCGAAAGACTATAAGCGCCGCCACGACGACTCTCGATATCAACGAACTACTCGACCACATCTTGTCGTGGCTACCTTCCAGATCGCTGATCGCAATTCAGAGAGTCTGTAAGCATTGGCGCGAGGTCAGTCGGTCGAGAGTCGCCCGCGATCCGACACTTTCGCGTGTCTCAAAGTGGGCACCAGAGCCAAGTGCTGGCCTGATATACTGGATAGCCCGAGATATATGGATCGGAGAACACGAATACATCGTCTTCCGGCTCACGACTTCTGCCCATGTCGATCATGTAAAGCCCATCGAATTTCTCTACCTACCTTGAGCCCATAGCTTCACGGTGCCGCTCCATGCATACTACATCCTGCTTTGCGCATAGAGCACCACATATGGGGCTTCAAGATTGGTAACACAAAACATCTCCCGATAGCAGGCATACTAGCGCGATTGCCGCTTGACCGACCCACCGCAAAGCTCATTCATGGAATACTTACACGTGGCAAGCTCCATTCGCATAGCTTCGTAGATCTTCGTCAGAGCTGCATGCCGTTGTGATTTCTAGATTGGTCCGGGCATCCGAGCTTTGAAGAATTCGTAGTCGGTCTATCTGTACTTCTCCTAGGTAAGCTGCCGTGTCCAGGTGAGATCGGCGCGACTTCGACTCGCCATTATTGGGCGATTGTTAAGAAGCTTTGAGCATCTGCGGTGGCGAGCCGTTTGAAACAGTAAACATAAGTCAGCACACAGGACTGCATGACTGCCGCAATTCTGTAGCGGCTCACCGCCGGAGTTCGCCATGTGATCCATATGTGTCGATTGGAACAGCATGTGAGATTGGCATAGCTGATTATGGTCGTCACAAGCGCCAGACTGGAGATTACTACGTAGCTCGCGCTGCAAGTAGTCACCTGCCACCTGTCTAGGGCCGCGATTTGACCCTGTACCGAGACAATCGAGGCTGTGCAAACTCAGCATCCCCCCGAATGTCCACATGACCAAGGAGGAAGATGAAGTCGCTGCTTCGGCGGCAGCCAGCAGAACTGTCACTGTGAATGGTCGGCTTTGCCTAACATCACCGAGCCTTCTAGTCTTGGAGTGCCCGTGAGAGTCGTCCATTGTACCAGAGAGCCTCGCCTGACCTGCCTATCAACTTGCAATGATCCGGACATGCTGACTCGGGTCCAGAGAAGCGGACAACCACTAAGAAGAAGCTGGAAGAGCCACGGAAAGCGGGCAAGTATCCTTTCCTCTTGCTAGAGATCGCGCGGAGACCGTGAGATGAGAATAGACTGCGATCTTTGACTTCATATATGCGGCAGAAGGTGTAGTGACACCGAACGTAGGGCGAGCAAAGTTTTAGCCCAACCAAGGAATCCCAGCTTCCCGCCAACGCCGCCACCGGCCCGCTCTCACCGCCAGGATGCGAACCACTCGCCAGGCCACAAGGCAATTAATTCGTAAAACGTCTCCGATTGGCTGTCTGCGACGACATGTGGTTGTTTGGCAGAGACTTATCGAGAACAATGTCTCTAGAGGGCGTTACGAGCTTCGTACGGTGCTCGTAGTGTCCTGCTGACCTCCTCACGCCTCCGTTGAACCGAGAAATTCGATCAATCCACGCCGTCGAGCCCAAAGGAGCTCAGCTCTCGAGCGCATGCGATGACCAGCAAGAGTGATGGCATGGGCAGGATGGAGCGACTTTCCCGGCGGACATAAAGACCGGCTACAGGCTGCAGCAAGACCAGCTGAAGCGTCTAGACGATGTAGGCCATCATCCATGGCTCCCGGCACGCGGCCAATCGAGGCGTAGGGGACGTCAACAGAGGCCATGTCCAAGAGATGAAGGAGGCGGTGCTGAGATACTACAAGGTACACACCGGAGTGGCGATCAAATGGATCGTTATTACCAGATCGTCGCCACACGAAGGGACCGGCGCTAGCCCAAGCCAGAGGGGTCGGCCGTGGCGATCACGCCTCCTGGCGGGTGGTGGACACAGTCGTCAATATAAAGGAGGCCATATCTCCAGACCTTCATGCAGCAGCTTTACCTCTGCTTGCGTCCGGGCAGCGTGTCTTTTTCGAGTCCGAATAGACTCGACCTATCTCCCATCTCCTCGCTGGCTTGCATGCTCATAGCAGGCGACCCCGCTCCAGCATGTACGACCCTGGCTTCATCGTGGTACAGCGTCGGTATAGCACCGCGCGCGCCTCAACACAATCCATGGAGTCTGGCATGAAAGCCCCGATCTAACATCCCTCTGCGAGCCAGGGAAGACCGCTCGGTCTGAGGACTTCTCGGCACTGACAGCTTTGTCTGGAATACCTGGATCGGCTGGTGTCCTCCCGGTGTTCCGCGGCCAAGATCACCGAGCACATTCATTCTGCGATCGTTCCTCCTCGCATACTCTCCTAGCTTCCTTCTCTTGGTCGGCTTTTGGAGAAGACCCGGAAACAGGCTGTCGGCCACGTGCCAAGAATCTGGTCACGTGCGATTTTCAGCACCATCGGGTCAAGACGCCTGTGACGGTTGTCGATGGCGTTGCTTGCGCGGCGGCGCACCACAACCCATAAGAGAGCTTTCTCCGGGAGAGCTTTTGCTGGGAGATCTTTCTTCGAGCAGACTGGCGACTTTGTGAACCAAGGATAAGGGGAAGACATCGCTGGCCGAGGATGTTGCTGGAACGCCACCGATGCAGCCTTGCACGAGGTGTGTCGGGCTTGCCGAAGCATACTTAGCAGCTCCCATCCGCTCCAATACTGGAATACGCTTTCGAACGTCAAGGTCATGGTGCCATCAATTGATCTAGCGACAGAGACTGGAGCAGCAACAAGAGCGATGTGTCGCGAGTCGACATCAAGCGACGGTCAGCACCATTGGGCCGCAACAGCAGCTACTCTCACACTCCTGTTCTATCTCTCAGCCAGTCTCACTTCACCGCTTCTCGACGCAGGTCCACGCCACGCCACTTATGGTGTAAACTTCCGCCGCGCCTCTCCGCTCCGCCATCGGTCCTGATGCACTCCTCACCCTCGCCGTGAAGTCACACTCATGACTGCGTGCCGCGTCAGCAGCTTCTTAACTCTTATCGCTGCTGATGCTTGGCTGTCGGGACCTGCTGGAGCTGGTGTGGTCGAAGCTGCCAGACGATCGAGAAGCTCGTCACGGCCGCCAACATTACAGGTCGCCCAGCTGGGTTCGTATAGCTAATCTACTGCATGGAACACACAAATCGCTTGATCTCACGCTCATGAATCATGTAAGTGATTGTCTTTCCTTGTTGCGGACTAGGCACTTCACAGAGCAGACGCTATAGTTCTCATCCCTCTTGGCATTCCCTACAATCCACTCCCGAACTCTACGATGCCATCCTGCGCCCGGAAACGAGGGGTATGAACCACTCATAGCCTTAGCGTGACTTCACAGCACGCCGCTAGACAGTCCATCGTAGTTTGGTGAAACAGACCGCCATATTGGTGTTTGCCGAGCATTGCCATGCAATTCAAGCCCATCGCCTATTACGAAAAGCATCTGCTCTGCCCGCCGACCGCCTCGCCGTCGCACACCTTCTATCGCTCCAACATAGCGGCTGAACATCGCCTCGTCGTCGCGCACCCAAGCACTCCTCACACGAGCTGATCGCCAAAATGTCGAAGGGCGGCAAGAAGGAATATCGGTGCTCGGACACAGCTTGCGACAGTCCTGTCTTCTCAACAAGGCAGGCGCTTGAGCGTCACGAGAAGAGCCAACAACTCCTTCCTGTCGTTGGTGACACGCACCTCTGCTTTCGCGCCAAGGCCGCATGCAAGAGTCGGAAGATATGGCCACGGGCTGACAGCTTCAGCCTTGTTGTCAGAAGGGTCCAGTCCAGAGCCAATCTGGAAGAGTGTCTGCATTCGTGAGTGGTCTAGTCTGGCCGACGCACTGCTCTCGCTGATCGGTGAATGTGCAGATCTATCCTGAGCGTGGTCGACTTGCTCGATGACCGTTGGTGCACCATAATCAACAAATTACACGAGATAAGTATCCTTCAGCATTTGAGGGAGCTTTCATCGGATTCATCGCGGCGTCTTAAGCACATTGTGGCAGATCAAGCCCGGCTCTGTGATAGGCAAGATATGAGTGACAGCGCTGTGAACTTGCCCGCTCTACTTTCGACCCCAACCGTTGAGCAGTCGTCGGCACTGTCTCAACAGGCTTCCGATAGTGAACACCCACACGATGACAAATTCTTAGAAGATCGATCACGTCGCAGCGACTGGGACAAGGCCATGTCTCTGCCAATCGCCATTACTCACCCGAGTCCTGTCCGACCGAGTAGTGCCAACGTTTCGGGCTGGCAGAAGGAGCTTGAGTCTAGTACGAAGGATTGTGGAGCCGGAAATCCTTCAGGGCAACACGTCCACGACGTCAAGGCTAAAAAGGCCGCTGAACAAAAGTCGGAGACACTGGAGAACAGTAAGCCGGGGGTTCGAATCTGTTCTGAATGGGGCAACAACGCCGGTGGACAGGCTTTCAACAATTTCAATAGCAGCTTTGGCCATTGTCAGCAGAAACCGAACCAAGGCGCTTTGAGTCAGGGCCAGGGAACACTCTGCAATTCTGCTGGTGATCAAGGTCCGGTGCTTGCTGATGGGAATCACAAGACACAAAATCGTGACAAGGATGATTCTTTTCGGTTCCCGTGCGTCTACCATAAGCTGCATGGTCAAGGTGATCCCACTGCGGACTGCAGAAAGCGGCGAAAGTGTGTCTCGAAGCTTGAGTACGTACTTCGCAAGATCAGGATTACTGTGCCTTAAACTGACCCACGTAGCAAGCACCATGCAGCTCAAGCTCATCCTGGTGGTCCTTTCCTTTATTGTACGACCTGCTTTCAACACGACTTCAGTACGGAACTCGAGGTGCAGAAGCACAAGCGAGAAAGGAGATGCAAATTCTTGTGTGTAACACGAGAATGCCGCAATTACAACAGAGAGCCGACCAAAGACATGCCATGCATTGATCATTGCCCCTATCGCAACTCTCAAAAGTATCTGTGGGAGAAGCTATATCGCATCGCGAACGGAATTGGCCCATATGATCCCGTCCCCGACGTTTCCGCGACCCCTGTTGCCCCTGACACAGCTCAAGCACTCAGTTCGACATTCACGGTGCACACACCCACTCCACCGCAAGTGGACAGCGGGATACTCTCGACACCAACCCCAACAAGCATTCGCTCTGCGTCGGTGATCAGTGAATCTTCATCATTGGTCACGCTGCAACATCAGCCGTATGCATATTCCAGCATGAGAGGCCTTGAGCCCGCCTCATCGCTGACCTACTCAGTCCTCGATAATTACGATCAGCAAGTGAATGCCATGAGTCTCGAGCGGTCTCTCGAGGACTTGGCTGGTACAATGTGGCGTCATGTTAACCATTCACTACCGGTTTGGTCATATGTGTCGTCTGAATGGTACCAATCACTTAACCATGGTCTCACAGGACCACACCTATCTGTACGGACCTCTCTGCTGCAGAGTCTTGTCAGGGCATATCAAGCTATTATCGAAGATCCCACGCGTCGAACCCAGCAACATTGGCTAGAAGTGCGGGATCTTACACGATCAGCTCTGCAAATCCCGAACATCCCAGAGGACTGTCCCTGGGCTGAGGTTCTGCAGACGGATGGCGCACATTCGTCTTTATTGAGCGTGCCACACGTTGAGCGCAACAATTTCAATTTTCTACTCTCACAGCCGCCGCTCTCCGCTCAACCGAGGTCAGCACCACACACTCCGATGACATCCACTGGTATCATGCCGGCGCCACCCCTCCTTTCGCGGAATATTGGCCCGAGCTATATGCACGAAGACTTCATGCCGCAGACAGATGATACCACATCTACTACGTATGATCGGCTGCAAGCATCATCACGAAACAGCTACCAGTGGCAGTCCCCTTTGTACCCAATGGGCCCTCCCTCTGGTCCGTCTGATCCAGCCTATGTCTCCGGCTCGGCGTCTGCAGGCAGATCACAACACAAAGGGAAGGGACACAGTGAGCTAGGCTCAAATCAGTCGCAGTTCTCACTTTAAGTTTGCGAGTTGATAGGTAGGTCCGTATGGAATCCTCGCATCGTGCTAGCGATGGAGAAGCCGAAGTGAACGAGGCACAAGGGATTTGACTGATAGAAAGACACCTGTTATGTGGTGCCTACGAATGCGCCGAAGAGGAGAAAGGCCACCATCTATTCTAATCGTTCCACAAATGGGGCATCTTGAGACAACGTCGCACAGACAAACTCAGTCCCACTTCACTCTTTCTCGCTCAACAAATGTCAGCAATTGGTCGCTCCTGGTTGCTTTTGAATGTGCGTCTTCAAGCATTTTCACTTGGCCGTCTGGTATCGTCGATGGAAGAACGCTCTGCTGAGAACTCTCCGTACTCGGTGTGATGGGTGTGTTGACTTATGTGAGGGGTTCGATCCATGAAAGTGGTTAGCCCAGGTTGGAACGGCGAGCGGGCGTTCGCTGAAGTGTCTGCGGTAGCGATGAAGGGTCGAGTTTGGAATGGCGCATGAATGCTCGGCTGACTTGTCGAAGGCTCAGAGCGATGAGCGCTTTGCGGCAAAATTCCAGTCTGGTGAGACGAGAGACCGGGGTCAATGGGCCATGCAAACATGCGAGGCTCTCGAGACCTGTCAGTCCCGCGACGCAAGGGAAGGCAGTGGCACAGCTGTCGCAAGTGGCCGAGAGCCAGTCGAGTGCTTTCCGTAATCCATTGGACTAATCTTTGAGTGTGCTCATCGAAAATGGTGGAGTGGGGTTCCATGTCTTGGGAGAGTCTGGTGAGAGCCCGAGCGATCTCCGTGAGTTGGGTGATTGATGGAACATTGTCAGTGATTACACCCGCAGGCAATGGTACACTGTCGCTCTGACTTCCTTGCCGTTCCATCTGCGTGTCATCTCCCTGGTCGAAGTCTTGGTGAGTCGATTGTCCGGGAGAGGGTGGTCGAAAAGTTGGCAAAACTCGTTGTGGCTCAGGCTCCGGTAGTGGATCACCTGGGCGAGCGAGTTTGAATAGATACCGCCATTGATCAAGCTGGGGCATGTCTTTTCCGTGAACACATACTTGTGCATCACCAGGAAGTGATGCTGGAAAGTGGTCGTAGTTATGACACTGTTCCACCACACACAATGAGAACGCACAGGTCAAAGTGTGACCATCTCTCAATTCCTTGCTTGCGAAGACACCGAAGCACTTCGAACAGTAAAAGAAATCATGCCTTTCGTGGTGGCGGCGTAGCTGTGAAACGTATTTTTTCCGCGTTGCGCAGTCTCCAGTTTCGTCGCCTCTCCCATAGCCATAGAAGACACAATGATAGCGCCCCTGGGTATCAGTCGGCCTGTTACTTCTTCGGCCTGGCGCTCGTCGACCGCGGTTGTCGTCATTGCCGCCAGACCCTTGACCAGATCTGCGCAAGTCAGACGAGCGTTTCGACTTTCCAGCGTAAGCTGTTCCTGCTGACCCATGTTGTAGACGTCCGGTAGCATCATAAGTGCCATTTGAGTTGTTGCTGGTGTCAGAACAACTAACTATGGGCAGTTGTTCTGACTGCCCCCGTCCAGTCTCGTGGTCCATCTCTGGCCAGTCATTGGCGTCTGTCGAACCCTCCGTGTCACCATCACTGATTGTATTCCTTGTGTCGGTGTCTACATCATAGAGTTGCTCGATGGACCGACCATCTGAGGTTTTCGAATGATCTTCAAGGTCATGATCCTCCGCACTTGGGGTGTCGCTTCTGCCTTTCCGGTCACAAGACGCTTCGCTGCCGACTACTGAGCGCGGAAGTGGTTGTCCAAGACCTCGGTGATAGTCGTCAAGGTCCGTGTCAGAGCCGTGATCTGACATTCCAGAATTGGATCCATGTTGCTTATCGGCCCGGCGATCAAGGCCATTCCGTCTGTCGAACGTTGGAGAGTCATGCTCAGTACTACTCAGGCTCATACCAACATATCTGATACTGATCTCACAAGCCAGCGACTTGAGGATGACATCTTTCTTCCAGCAGAGGTCTCCAGGAGCTTGATTGCTGCATCGGTTGCCTGGACTGTGACACGTAATGCCTGTGCAAGTGTCATTAACAGTGTGAGACCCTGGTACGCGGCTCTCGGATCGACTCCTGCGGTTGTCTGCAAACACTGGAATAGTCAGGTGGGTACCAGAGTGATCGACAGCCCCATAGGCAATCGTGGTTGCGAACTGGTTCGGCACCGGCGATGAGCGGGATCGCAGACGCGAGGGTAGACGGCGAGAGGTCATTGCTGCATTGAATTGGCATAGCAACGCACTATGGAGGGGAATTAGAGCCTATTGTACTTCCGGTGAGTGAAACATGTATTTAGTGCGGCACAAGCCTCAGTTCAAGACATCTGTTGTCAGCCTCATCAAAGCATGGCTGCCAGACGACACAACTCTGCTGCCTTGTTCCATTGCGTAATCCATTACAGGCTTCGCAGTCGAGCTGGGCGATATGCAGCTGATTGTGAAGTTCCTGAATGTGTTCGCCCTGCGTACTTGCCCGTCATGAGGGCTGTGCTCGTGCAGCGGATGCAGAGATCGATGAGGACACGGACCATATGCCTCGTCACAAGCTGCCAGCCAGCGTTTGATACCAGGGCATAGCCGCCCTCCAAGTTCCTGATCGATTTGAGTGCCAGACTCAACCAAGGCACTCAGCTGCGGCTGTTCAAACGCGTTAGCCTTGCGCAACCCGCCGAATGTACAGGCGAATGTCCCTATGGTAAGGAGAACTGCTTCTATGACGTCGAAAATAGTGTTGAACAACCTCGCAGCCGTCGGAAGGAGGCGCAATGTGGCCTCAATAGCGAGGCGTAGGGGAGTCACAGCAGACCTAACATCGAAAGGCTTCAACAGGGTGCCGTGATCTCACAAGCCGCCCAATGTCACGGGCGGCCCCCGAACAAAGCAAAGGGCTTGGAGATGCAGTATTAGCGCGCGGGATGCACCTTGCATTGACCTTATGAGGCTGACCAAGGTATTACATCGTTGGCCATTCCCACGAATCACCCGCAGCGCAGACATGGTCAGAAGAATCGACTCCTGCACGAGCAAAGTCCCCCACGCCACAGCCGTTCAGAGAGACCAGTCTATGTCATTCTCTGGTGCCGCAAGTTTTGTAGCCTTTGCAAAGCTTCCAACACTTCTGCCGTCGACGCCGTGCCGCCGAACCTTCGTAGGGCGTGTAGAGCGGCTACATGGTCTGACCTATTGCATGTCCCAGTTGCATCACTTACGGTAGTCACGGCGAAATCCATCTGATAAGCCTCTCTTGCCGTCGACTCGACACATACATCCGTTCCCACTCCTGTCAAGATCAGATGATTGACTCCGCGCTCCTTCAGGGCATTTTCCAGCGACGTTCGAAAGAACCCAGAATTCCTCGTTTTGTCGACAACATTTTCGTCAAGCCCAGGCGTGAGCTCGTCTAGAATATCTGCGTCCCAGGACCCTCGTATGAGACCTTGCAATTCCTCAACGCAATCCCCAGCGTCGCGGCGACGTCTGTCGGAATAGTCGGCGTTATATCCTGTCCTCAGGAAGAAGATTGGGGCATGAACATTACGAAACGCAGATCGCAGCTCGTTGATGTGTGGAACGATCGCTGCTGGTTCGGTTTGACTTCCCATCTTGGCAAAGCTACCCTGTTTGTGGCAGAAGCCGTTCTGCATGTCGACCACGATAAGCGCTGGCGTGGAATCGAGTTGGACCATGTTATTGAACGGCTACTTTCTGTTGATGGTAATCTCAAGTGCTGGAGGCTCTTTTGGGAGGGATTTGAGACTCGTGGCTCCTTTTCTGCCTCTTTTGAACGATAAGATACTTTCAAGGACGTAGGCTTCAGGCCTGATGACGAATCCAGGATCAACATCTGCTGTACGGGCTAGACACGGGTCGCATGACCAGCTCAAGGGTCCTCTTGACTGATCCTAGAAAGAGTCGTGACGTTCGACCTACGCTGTAGCCGCAGCAAGCTTCACGAGTGCAGAGCCGTACGCCAGGGATACTGACCTTTTATTGCATAGGTCGCGCTGGATGCAGGGAACAGAGAGCCCAGATTCGACGGACGCGATGCGACTACAAGAGCGAAGGAGTCTGGTGATTCAAGAAGGTGACAAGAATTGTATCTGATGATTGCGGCGGCTTCATGGCAATTCCCGTGGTGGCATAGTCGAAGCCAAAGGACAGATAGGTGGTCTGGGCGTGACGCCACAACTGTGGCTTGATATTGAGCAGAGCGCAACACTTTGCACACCACGAGAGGCTCAGCTGATTGGCTGTCTTCATATGCACGTACTGCTCAATGAACGTGTGGTCGAGCGATAGATGAATGTGTAGGCGGCCTACACGTAGGTCAGCCGTATTTCCAGGGAAGCCCTGTTCTTCGTTCAACTTCATCCTTTCCATTATCATCTTGCTGTTAACGCTCGTCTTGCTTGCGATGTGTCTCTGAGCTGGAACCGTGCTCTCAGATGAGCGCTGGAAGCACTCCTGGACTGATTAGCATAGATGAGTTCCATCAAAGATTTGGCCCGAGCGCATGAGGACGTGCTGCAAGGGTCGAGGCTGACGACTTGTCTAAAGAAAATACCAGGAGCGTCTTCTTCCATACAGCAGAAATTGTACAACAGGCGAAGTCTGCAATACAAGAAGTCCAGTCCCAGTTTTATCCAAAATCCGTGTCATCAATATGGCAGTCCTCCTCATTCTTCAATAAATGCCCTAGCGAGCATTTCAAACAGCACACGCTGGCAACGAACCACAGAAAAAGTATAAGTACCTGATTGCAGATCGGCTCGCTGACAATAAAACGCAAGTAGCTTCCCCAAGTGACCATCCGCATCAATCACTATGGTGCGAGCGCAAGCGCAGCCCGATCTCGAGACGGAGCAGGAATTTTCACTTTCATCCGGCACTCCCCACATGCGAGAGTGATGTGCCTGCTAGTGGAGGCTCTTTCCCAGCTCAACCAGCAAGTGGCGTGCGCGGCATGACCATTTGGGCATACCAGGACCTCCTCACCCGGTGCTGCGAACGTTTCCGAACACATCGGGCATTCGGCGTGCCTCAGTTGATCGATGTCGTTGCAGCGGCACAGAGGATAACGCTCGTCGTTCCCGCCTATGGCCGCGCCGGCGACAGTCGATTCTTGCCTGGCGGTCATACCAACATGCCCTCCAAAATCGTGGCTTCGTACGCTGCCTGAGTTACGTGGGACTGGAAAATGGATAAAAGCGATGCCGATAAACCTATTACTGAAGGGCGGTGCATGCGCACTCCCATTTGCGCCAGGAGTGTATCCGGTGTCTGTTGCTGGAGTCGCAGGGAGTCCAATGGCATCCGCTTCACCAGCAACGTTGCTGAGAATGGTGTGCAACTCTGGAAGTATCGCAGGGTATCCGCCTTGTGGTACACCGCTTTCGCCGGACCACAAGCCAGCGAGCGTATGTTCTGTGGCCCTGAGTCCGCCGAAGGCAGCAAACTCATCGCCGGTGGAGTTGTGGACAGACACGGCTGGCCGGTCGACTTCCATTTCGCTGATGAGCAAAGGTGCGTCAGCATCTGTCTCGCTAGGTGTCATCTCACTGCCGGCAGAGAAACACACCTACTCGTGTTTGTCTTTGTCTGCTCACAGCTATGATCTGTGTACAGCAGAGGCCTGTATACGCTTTCTATTTCTTCTATGTCCAGAGCACGAGGGAGGCTGAACAGAATAGCAGTAGTAGCAGCACGATGGTGCAGTGACACACGGTGTTACGAGACTATGGGAGGTTGGTGGTGAGTAGCGGAGGTGAAGTCAGAGAAAGTGACGCGCAAGGAGCTATTGGAAGTCTTCCGCGCAATCCACCACCCACCGAGTCTACGCACATCATCGTCGACTGCGAATTTTTCTTTACCGCTCGTAGAGACCTCAATGGTCTTTAGTCAATCATCTCGTATACTACCATCTAGCCAGTATTCTCCCAATCCTAATACTCTCCTCGCATTCCGCGGCGATAGAGCCGATACGGGCGCATGATTGGTCAGATGAGTCACAATTGCTCCTACTGAGGATCTGTCCATTGGTTACTTAAGCTGCGCGATAGGCCTGGGGTACATATTCCTTCGAACACTTGCACTTGCGCCTGCCGCACTCCCGCCCGACTGATCAGAGTAGAATCCTCTCCTCATTGCTTTCATGCCATCATATTAGTGGTGGCAGCAAATAAATATGCGACCGTAGTCAGTAAGGCCTTATATTTACCGAACATATCAGCGTGTTGCACCACTAGAGGCAGTGTGGGAAGCTTATCATTGTCAGGCTCCCCTCCGTCGTCAATACCGAATCTCGGCGCTATCGTGATCACCGTTTGTGTTAGGTGGCTCCTATGTGTATGGAGGAGGGGGAAGGACTGGAAGCGGAGTTGATTTGAAGGTACTCGACCCTCGGACGGTCAGACGTCTCCGTGACGCGCCTGAGGCGATCGCGCTAGCTCTAGCGCTCGGCTATTCTGACTTCACGCTGCAAGGCAAACATGTTGGTCCGCATTCGGATCCAATCTTATCTGACCAAGTACATGCCTTCGAGTCCCATTATTGATGCGGCTTTCAGAGCACTCAACCAACTCCGTCTTTGCGCACATGTATCTGCCACATCGAGCACCGCAAATCGAGTCCTCATACGTACCGAAGCTCGTAAAACTCCGCCGCGCAAATCTCCAAGCCACGAAGACCATCTGCGGTCCTCGATACGTGTACAATAACAAGGCTCTACGTGGACGACTCTATGCCAGCGAGCGTCCAGGAGGGAAGGATCGCGTGCGCTCGATCTCAAAATGCAGGCAGGATTAAGAGCTCCGAAGAGTGTAGCTATGACAGTATTGGAAGGGGTGGTCGAAGTTCTAGGGGTGCTATACGTAGACTCATCAACAAAGGCGTCTTGGCGAGTCATTCGACATCCCTCGAACTTTTTGGTGGCGAGAGCGACAGACCAGAGCATACAACGCAGAACAACGTCAGCTGCAAGAGAACAGCAATAGCGGGCGGATCAGGCTTCCATAGCCTTCGCTCACAATCTTTGCCTTCAAGTCTCTCGAGCAGGTACGGTTCTCTTTCCAGATCTGTCAGCGGCTTCGAAGATATTATGCGGCCCATACTATGTAGACATACACTGCGGATCAGACTCCGTTTGCCATCATCCGATATTGGGCCCTCAGATCCAACATCAACGATTGCAGTCTCGTCTGGGGTCGCGAGGCGAAGAAACCGTCTGAAAAACCGTCTGGAAGAGCAACTCTCGAATCTCGCCATGACTGTAAGCAATCCATTGAAGGGCGTTGCAGACGAATATTCAAACACACGGCAGTGTTCTGCTTCCGAATTGATAGTATCGGCGGCAAAGCATGCAGTCAGGGGCCGCGGTCATGAACATGACCGCGCGGAAGTCCCACCGAAAAGTGACCAAGGGCTTACCGTTCAACCCAAACAAAGTCGATCAAATGGCAGTGAGGGTCATTACAATTCAGGCTTTATGGCTGGAGGGAGTCGGCGGTACTCGAGCAAAGGACAGCCTCACGCTCAACGCAAACGGTCTCGAGTCATATCAGCACAGCGACAAGGCAGATACCCGTGTGTATACCACGTCGCTCATGGAGTTGATCAGACCGCAAACTGTGCCTCGCGCAAAGAATTCGTGTCACAACTGCAACGACACCATGAGAGGCACAACTTCTATTATTGTACCAAATGCTTCGGCAAGTTTGGAAGCAGCGATGATCGCAATATGCATACGAAGGAGGACATGTGTGTATGGCGTTGCGTGACAGATGGTTGCCCCAATTACGACCGTACGCCTCAATTGGATGGGGAGCTCGTGGCTTGTGTGCACGGGAGAGACAATCGACAGCGGGATCAGTGGCGATATTTGTTCAAAATGGCACGGCCAAGCGATGAGGTCCCAGATCCTGACCTAGACAATACCATGGACGCCATAGCACAGCAAGCACTACCGCAATTTCTGGCACCGTCAATGAGTTTGCAGGTGGAGGCCGAGCATGATGACTTGTTGTTCACAGGAGACCAGTTCTCTGAAGATGCCGCCCAAGGTGCAGGTCGTAAGCTCATGCCAAAACAAAGTCCGGAACCTCCTCCAATGTCCGAGAGATCTGCCCTTTCGCCTGCAATACGGCTTGCATCTACAGCTAGAGACTTGGCGACATCCGCGGAAAGCTTAGAACAACATGCTCATCTGATGGACGTACGCACAACGCAATCTGTAGATTGGCTGTTACAGCACACAACACTGGCCTTGAACCAATGCCGTCAATTGCTGGGGCATATGAATGAAGGGTTCGGAGTTCATTCTCGCCAACAATTGCTGCCAATGGATGCAGGCTATAGCCGGCGATCTTCCAGCTCGAGATCGAGATTGTCAGTGGATGTTCGCGACGAGCAATCATACTCACCTGCGTCTTCATTGCTGTTGATACATCCTAATGTGGAACCCACTGTTGCAGAACCCGATGTCTCAACGGCCTCGACGCTGGATCGCGAGCAAAGTGACTTGAGGTTCGAGTCGCAGCATATCGGGCTCCCTGACGACTCTACTTCGTGCTGGGATGGGTCAGAGCAGGCCTTCAAAGTCGTAATTTCTGGTCCAGAGACGGAGGTCGAGCAGGACGAGTCGCAATTTGACGATTTCAGAAACATCTTCACTGAAACATAAGGCTGTCTGCAGTAACACATTTACAATGATACTTTCATCAATTAGCCAAGTGTACCTTTACTTTGAAAACACATGCTCCTGAGAATTCAAGGGGTACGCAGGTCTGGTCATACATGGCGTAGGATGAAATTATATATAGGCGCTGTGCGTAGCAAGCGTTCGACGTTGAGCCGCGCTGGTGACACTACTTCAGGAAGCACTTGCCGTTCACTATGTCGACTTTTGCCCGGCAGTCGATCCTCCACAGTCTTTGGACGCAGCTTCCGAGAAGCTTGACAAGCACGCAGGTGTGAACCGAGATGCTTCAATAGCAGTTTCACAAGCCTTGACTGTGCAGCGGCACTTCTCTGATGCTGGCGTCGAGAGCTCACGACCTCAAGACACCGCGGCCATGATTGGTCCGGAGTGACCTTGGCATACGCCACGCAGCGGAGTAAACCCACTATTCCAAGGACTGGGTATGACGGGGCCCACGGACTGCGGGCAGATACGGTTTGTGCCAATGCTGTCAAAGAGCGTCATTGCCGGTTTGACCGCCATGGCAAGCGCGAGGGATTTTCAGTATCATTCTCTGCCAGCTCATAGGAGGCAACGACTTTCGACGGATGCGTCCAACCAGTATCGGGACTTGGTAAGCAATTAGTGGGGCACATCATGCAAGAGACTTTTGAAGCTTTGGCATAGCTACGAAGTGCGTACCTTAGCTCTATCATTAGCGGCTCACTTCTCGGTGGATGTGCAGACCATGTGAGGATATGGTCCTATCCCATGCCATCACAGCGTGGTGTTATTGCGAGCAGAATCAAGCTGGCTGGCTGGGTAGGTACAGAAGCTTTACGCCGTCGCGACGTGCCTCCATCCACGCATCGTACGACGATACAGATCTTCCATGTGGCGATACGCTCTGCCTTCGATGTCGAAGCGCAATGGATCGTGTCAAGATGGTGACGTACTTGGCGTAAGCGCTGTCTACAGCCATCAGAGCCACCATTTATCAGCTTTTCAGCATGTCGTAGACACCCCGATGTCTGTGCAATGTAAGCCTTTCGTATGGCGCGGACGAGACGTGACTCAACCCTCCAAATTGAGCCTAACAATTGGCCGTCGCCTTGATGAACGCATCCTATGCTGTTCAGGGCGGAGTAGGCTGTCTATCCTGCCTCGCGAGGTGCGTTGAAGCCACTTTGTAGTGTTCAGTGCCGGACTGACTGCATGCTACAGTGGTGCTGCCTCAGAGAGCATGGTTCGATCACGATCCTTTTCAGCATTATCGTAAACGTGACGAGGGGAAATGTAGTTGAGATAAACATTCTTGCTTGTTTCACAACTGCCAGCATTTCCCTGAATCGCCAACCACGGTAGTCCCCAAAACTTACCAGGCAATCTTGCTACCATGAATGAACGTCTGAGTACCTTCCGATCTCGACACCCACCAAGAGAATGGGTCCAGACACAAAGGTTTCATTTTCTGACGTCCCCTTGATGTCTCGAGAATTGTTGAAACGACGCCCCAACACCTTTGCTCAATATCCTGCACAGGCTGTTGGATGTCTCCAGTAGACATAATCGCAGAACTCTGACATTAATCCCAAAATTTTGAAATCTTTGGGTCTGTAATTACAAGCTGTCGATAGTCGTCAAGCGTAAAGTGCCCATCACTCCTAATTACAAACCAAGCCTTAGACCTGGAGCCGCGTGTTGGATCCAAGTGGAGATTGACACCATCATGTCCCCGGATAGCCAGAGAGATCAGAAGATGTGTACCAGGCGGGGGAACTATTAAAGTCGGAGAAATCGTATTGAGAGGATGATCCATGCTGTGTTTCACTCGGAGAGAAGTCAGAGCAATTTGGTATCTGTCGATGTAATTCTGGAAAAATTTCCATGCTGTTTGTAGCCAGAGTCGGATTTTGCATCACGCCGGATGAACCTGTACTGGACGATACTGAATTCATTTGTTCCGATCTTCCGACACTCTGATCAGACTGTGCGGATTGAGTCGGACGCACCATTCTCCGTGCATACGGTGTCTGGTATGCCTGCCTGTCTGGTTGGGATAGAGCAGAGACAGGGGTACTGGATACGGGATTTCTTCTTCTGCGGTCTCCTCGGTGACTACCCAAGGTGCGCAGTCGTTGCATAGCTTCTCTGTGGAACGCCTTAGGATCACTTGATCTCTTAAGCGAGTTGAGGAAGTATTCATGTAGGTATTTTGTCAGAACCTGCAAGTCAGGCGAGTCTTCCCTGAGCTCTTCGTGCCTCCGCAGTGTTTCGGAGATAGCGAGACTTTGCATTAGCCTCTGAACGGAAGTCGGAACTTGGCTCCGTTGTTCACCATTGTTATCTGCATCTTGCGAAGTTGCAGGGTTCGCTCCGTCCGATATTACCTCCTGCACGGCTTCGCTCGCCGGGGTCTGTCCTCGCAACATCACACCGAAGTCGTATTGTGTCGGTGCTATCTCATGAGCTCCGTGGCTGCTCGTGCGGTCTGGACCATTGGTAGCCTCACTGCGATTCGAGCGTTCGCTGATAAGCTGACCCACTAGGTAAACGAGCTCTTCGTACTGCTCTTCTTGCGAATTTTTACATCCACCATTGTTGTGAGAGCATGCCACGAGCTGGTTGACAGGCCTTCCATAATTGCAACAATTCCGAGTAACGCACTTTGCGGAGCAGTTATGCTCATCGCGCTGTGTAGCGTCTGTGAAGCGATTGGAGCACTTCGAACAATAGAAGAAGCGATGAGATTCGTGATGCCTCCTGAAAGTACCGAACAGTGAGTGACTTATAACATCCTGAACACGAGAGCCGTCTTACCTGAGCTGCGAAATATAGTCTTCCCTCTTGTGGCAAGTGTTGTTCGTGGCATGGTCCAATCGCGCAAAGACACAAGCGAATTTCTTCTCTGGACTACTGCCGGACTGTTTGGGGTCTTGGTGCTCTTCGGGCTGTTGTGACGACTCACCTCCACTCTCGCCATCGCCGCCGCTGTTTCCGAGGACACCGTCTCGGGCGTGAGATCCATTTGCGGAGTTGCGAGTGCCAGATGAAGATTGGCCAGCACCTGAATCATAGTAGCCTTGTGCGCTCGGATGACCATAGTCTTCCGATGCGTCTCCAGGTGATTTCTCCTCGTGCTTTATAGAGCCCTCGTCCTGTTCTTGAAACAAATTCCTGATGTAGTAGTCATCCTTGAAAGCCTCTTGTCCCAACAAGAGGGTGGTCCGGAGACTGTCAGTCCTCGGGATCGTCCTATGCTCTAGCCACTGGAGAGTCCATTCGTGAGGATCTGACTGACAATTGATTTCGCGAGACTGCTCTGCGGTTGAAGGCGTGCTCGGGCAGGAAAACTCCGAGGGACCGGACGCAGCAGGGTAGTGCACCTTATCTGGAGTCTCGCCTGGCTCATTTCGCATGGGCACATGTAGTTGACAGGGCAGTCTGCCGGCAGTCAGCGAAAAAGTTCCCCATCTTGCAAAGATCTTCGCCTACTGTGCCTCTGGAGATCGCCCATCTACATCGGTCCCTACGTGGGCTGCATTTTCATCACACTCGTTATGTTTCTTAGCGTCCCTTTCATCTTCGTTGTGGACGCTGCCAATGCCTCGGACGTGCTTGGCTTGCCTGGTTTGAGTATTGGTCTCGACGACTCGAGGCTGGTCGTAGTCTGGATCGAGCCGGTCGAGCTGCTGGGCTGGGTCCCGTGCCTCTTCGGAAAGCCACGAGCGACCTGCACGATGATCGTGCTCGTTAGCGTCATGGGGCGAAGGTGTGCTAGTGGGCGGCTCTTTTCTTCGGGCAGGGATGTCGGCGGTCCACTCAGTATATGGTCGATACGTATAAGCTGCAGACGATGCCTCGCTAGCCGTGTATTGGGACCTTCGGGAACCAAAGCGCGGGAGGGCACCTTCGCGACGGCCAGGCCTCGGTCCCTCTGTCTCTACTTTTTCGATGCGTAGGCAGGCATAGTCAGGTGATTGTGCCGGACCTGTCAGCTGCAAACAAGGGTCGCACATCTTGCATGTCCACTCTGCGTGGGGATCTGATAAGTTGGCCAGCTCTGTCGTGAGTAGAAGCTGGGTCGCTGGAGTCCATCAAGTGCAGCGTCCACGGAAAAATGTGTTTGTATCTTGCAGAAGTCGGAGAGATTTGGTACGATGTCTTTTGTAAGTCATGAGAGTATGTGAATAGAGTGGAGCTGCGATTTCAGTGACAGGAAACACATGAGTTTTGATAAGGTATCGACGAGATGGCTGAGGGATTACCGTTGCGCTGGACGAGCGGGCTGACTTTGCAGGGGGTCGGTTGTACATGTAGAGAATCGTGACTGCAGCGTGGCAGAGGGAGAACTGCGCGCACAATCGACCCCAGATCGTCTACCAGATTTCCCGCTGCTAAAGCAGCAGCATCGCTAGCAGCTGACAAAGTGGCAGCCAATTGTAGTTGTATTTGTGCCGAAGTACAAGTGCTTGAAATTCGTGTATTTACTTGCGTGTCTGTGAGAAAATCTAGCCCAACAACCAGATAGAGATGCGTCCCTTGATACTGCCCACATGTGAACTCAAGGATGCAGAGAAGTAGTGGGCAGGTCCCAGCGTCCCGTACACTGGTGAGTTCGCGCGCGTTGTGCCTCGTTCAAGTCACGCCGCGGACGAGAAGTGTGCGCAAACTGTACGCACAGTGAGCACCTCCCGTTACCCATGTTATCCAGTGTCGGGCGGCTCTGGCGATCCGGGCAATACAATCCATGTCTGGGTCTGACTGGATGCCAATTTGTAGCGCAGAAGGCGCAAGCTGTGTTCGCAAAGATGTGTCATCGCGCAGCAGGCCGGTAGACGGGACCTCATATTTCCTCGCACATGTGCCGGAGATTGCGAGCTCTAACGCTGTTTGACGGGCACCTGCACCCGCGACTCAGCCACGGCAGCCTTGCAGGACCAGGAGAGTGCTTCGGCTCAAGTTGTTGATGTCAAGCCTGGCTGTACCTTGCGATGCTGTTCTCGCCTGACGTCGGCATAGATCCCAGCCGTCCCTTTTGTTGGCGGCCTGGAGCCACGATTCTGAACGTGCTCGGGAGCAAGGCCAGCTCGGCGTCTTGCCAGCCTGGTCATGACCATCTCGGGAAAGCGACCAAGAGCGGACTGCCAGGATTCCTATCGACAGTCTCGTGAGTAGTTAGAAAGGCCAAGATTGCTGAAAGCCGCGTGCGAGATTCTGGACGCTAAAGAGAGCGGCGATATGAGGAGCGGCGAAGGCAGTTTAAATAATCACGAAATCGGGTCATTGTCGTCGCAACCACCGCAGTCTCGGAGTAATTCTGGTGGCACCTTGTCAGCAAGTGACAGTCCGCGGAGCAAAATGGTCGAGCGTTCAACTTTTCTAGCAGGAGCCACGGACTATGGCTGTCATATCTCAAGGAGTATCAGGAGGAGGTGAAGTCGAAGCAATGCTGTGGTACAAGGGTTGCGCTTGTATGACGGCGCCCAAACTATCGGTACACTTGACCCAAAACAGGGATGCGCATCTCTGGGAACAGAGCAGGGACCATGGAACAGAGAGTACAATGGAAGTTTGCTAGGCCGCTGCATGCGAGTGTGGCAGAGAAGTTGATGAGGAGAAAGAAGAGGAAGAAGCGGAAGAGGTAGGGTATCATAGCTACATCAAGACAATAGAAGATGCTCCACCAACCAACTGCCACGTTCTCGTGCATACATGCGTATGCACACCGCTACCATCAATGCACAAGACATCAAGTCAAGGTCTCCGTAAGACTCTGATCAGCCCTCGTCAACATCCATATCATCTCTCCTCCCACTTTTGCCCTTGGCCCGCCCACCTCCGATACCACCGCCCTTACCTTTCTTTCCTCCCTTCTTATCAGCCTCGGCCTTCAGCTCGTTGATAGCAACCCTCTGTGCCACCGCAACTCTCGGCGCGAAGACCATAACCTCGTCCCTTTCCGTCGCATACTCCTCCAGCTTCTTCCCAAGCGCATGCTCAATCCGCTGATAGATCTCGATATCGTACTGCGTCACAGTCGAAATCGCCACACCCGACTTGCCCGCTCGAGCCGTACGACCAACACGATGTACATATGTCTTGCTATCGGGCGGCAGATCAAAGTTCAAGACCAGATCAACAGATGGGATATCAAGCCCTCGCGCTGCGACATCAGTAGCGACGAGGATCTCTCTGCTCCCGCCACGAAACTTATGCAGGGCGCCCAGACGCGCTGATTGCGTCAGTTGCCCATGTAGCGGAATTGCCGATCTGCCCAGTGCTCTCAACATGAAAGCTATTCGTTGTGTCTCGTGAATCGTCCGTGTGAAAACGATGCACGTTTTGCCTGCGAACTCGTTGAGGAGGTATATCAGGTAGACGTCCTTGAACTTATGCGGGATGAAGACGTAGCGTTGCATCAGGTTCTTTACGGTTTGATAGCTGCTAGAACTTATGCTCACGCGTACGGGCTGTTGCAGAGCGGCGCGAGTGAGGTTGTTCAGTTTCGTGCTCATGGTGGCGCTGAAGAGCATAGTTTTGCGCTCGCGAGGCAGGACTTGCAGAATTTTGTCGAGAATTGGTCCAAAATCGAGATCCAGTAGGCGATCAGCTTCGTCCATGACCAGGTACTGTAAGGTGCGGAGAGAAAAGCCTTTAGTATTCTGCAAATGATCCAATAGTCGTCCTGGCGTTGCGACCACAATATGCGGCCTCTTCGCCAAAGCAATAGCCTGAGGCACCATATCCATACCACCTACCACGACTGCGCATCGCACGTTGATCAGACTTCCCAATGCCTCGAATTGCTGTGATATCTGGTACGCCAGCTCTCGTGTGGGCGCGAGAATCAGGCCAAACATTGGCTGTGGCTTGTCGAGGAGCGCTTGTAGTATAGGCAGAGCAAAGGCTGCAGTCTTGCCACTTCCTGTTTCTGCCAGCCCAATTATGTCTTTGCCCTCCAACGCTATCGGTATGGATTCCCGCTGAATTGCAGTAGGCTTGGTGAAGCCTAGCGACGTACAGGCGTCGCATAACGATTCCGTCACTCCTAGGTCTGCAAAGCTTTTCTCTACCACATCTTCTTCTGCCACCTCATCTTCCACAGTAGCTTCGTCGCTGGGTGGGCTCTCCAAGTTCTTTGTGGGCGCTTCTACGGTATTGTCCTCGCTGTCGCTGTCTGCCTCCACACTGCTCTTGATGGGCTCATGACTTCTCTTGTCCTTCACTGGTCGCTTCGGCAGTGCCTTTGCAGATCGCTTCTTCGCAACAGGTGCTTCTTCAGTGGTAAGATGAGTGTTTTTGCGTTTCTTGTTGGTCGACATGGTTAGTGTGCTGTCGATGTCGAGCATGGGAAAATCCAGGTCCATAGCGGTTGCGAGAAATCGCTAATCGATCTTATCTTAGCGCAAAGCTTAAAGTTAGCAAGGGTCGATCTCTTTGAAAAAGTTCGGGAGGCTGGAGCTCCAAATTACAATCTACGTTCTATATACACCACAGCATACGATGGCCAAACGCAGAGTGAAGAAGAGAACACATGTCGGCTCCAAGCCTGGACTCGGCGCAGCATCAAATCATGCGGCCTCCAAAGCAGCCAAACCAGGTACACGTGCCCCTCGCAGCATGGTCATCCGCGTTGGCGCCAGCGAGGTTGGACAGAGCGTGTCGCAGCTGGTCAGAGATGTCAGGCAGATGATGGAGCCTGATACCGCGTCGCGGCTGAAAGAGAGAAGAAGTAATAAGCTGCGCGACTACACCACTATGGCCGGTCCGCTGGGCGTCACACATCTCATGCTGTTCAGCAGAAGTACTACCGGTAATACCAACCTGCGTCTAGCATTGACTCCACGAGGACCAACTTTCCACTTCCGAGTAGAGAAATACTCGCTGTGCAAAGACGTTCATCATAGCATGAAGCGGCCCAAGACTGGAGGATCAGAATACCTTACAGCGCCTCTGCTTGTCATGAACAACTTCACCACTCAACCCAAGGACGAGACGGACGACTCCCGACCAAAGATCCCCAAACACCTCGAATCTCTCACGACCAGCGTCTTCCAGTCACTCTTCCCGTCTATCAACCCAACCACAATGCCACTTAAAGGCATCAAACGGGTCCTTCTCCTTGATCGTGCACCCCAAGACCCTTCCTCCGATTCAGCGCAATACGTCCTTAACCTCCGCCATTACGCGATCGAGACTCGTACGGCGAAGTCCGTACCTAAACCTCTACGGAAGCTAGACGCAGCCGAAAAGCTTACCCACGCCGGACAAAAGCGAAAACGAAGCACACTCCCGAACCTGGGCAAATTGAATGATGTGGCCGACTACCTCCTAAACCCTGAAGCTGCAGAAGGAGGGTTCATGTCCGGCTCGGAATCTGAACCAGACACTGACGCTGAAGTGGAGATCGAAGCGTTACATACACGCAAAGTGCAGAAGCGAAAGACCCAAAAAGATGCCTCTGAGAGAAGAGCAACAGTGGAGAAGAAAGCAATAAAGCTGTACGAACTTGGACCGCGTCTTCAGCTACGGCTGACCAAGGTCGAGGAGGGTGTATGCAATGGGAAGGTGATGTGGCATGAGTACATCCACAAGTCGAAAGAGGAGATCAAGGAGATGGAGAAAGTGCATCAGCAGAGACGGCAGGAGAAGGAGAAACGAAAGGCAGAGCAGAAGGCTAATGTGGAGAGGAAAAAGGCGGAGAAGAGAGCGAATGGCCAGGATGGCGACGAGGGAGATGAAGATGACGAGATGCTCGATGAGATGAGCGATGACGATGAGTGGGATGATGAGGAGCTCGAAGACGCAGAGCCTGGCGCAGAAGATGACGAGATGCGGGATGGGGAAAGTAGCGAAGACGAAGAGGTAGGATAGTCATGCAGCGACCGGTCGCAGGTCATACTTTATCCTTCCTCCTTCCAACGACTCGTATCGACAGCCAAAACCTGTCCTCCGACAACTACAGTTCCATCCACAGGCGTAGCCAAACCTCCGCTAGTGACCACATACAACAACTCTCTGTTCCTTTCCGTCCTCCCAAATGCACAACTCGTAGGACCCGCAATGGCCGTACTGTTGACACTCCCCGCCACAATTCTCACGCTTCCCTTCTTCCTCCCGTCCAGTCCGACCTTCTCGATCGAATTCCCGCCTCCAGTCACAAGATAAACGTCCTCTCCAGTCGGCGAAAAAGCGAAATCGTCGTATTGGAATGCCGTGCTATTGGTCGGGCCACGAGCAAGGATATCAACGTCACCAGCCGACGTGCCGTTCGTGGTGATGGGCATCCTGGCGAAGACGGACAGACCTGTGTTGGTGAAATACAGCCACCCATCTCTGACATGGATGCCGTTCACTCCAGCGATACCGTAGACGTTATCGGCGACTGCTTTCGTGTATGCGTTCGAAATGACCTCTTGATAATCAGAAGCAGAAGCGGCAGCAGCAGTGTTAGTATCGATCCTATAAATCTTGCCAGTCTTGATATCCCCAGCGAGCACATCCTGGGTCTCGGAAAGGTGACAGACCCCGTCCGGGAACAGGATTTCAGGCGTGCTGGCCACTTTCCATACCTCACCATGGTTTAGGTCGACTTTCCAGAAACCCCAAGTCCCATTGACAGGCTGAAAGTCCGGAGTGAAGTTCCCCACGCTCATGACGAAGACATCTCGTTCAATCTCAGCGATCCCGCCGACGGATGTGGCGTTGGGAAAGGAGTGGATTGTTTCCGGCGTAGCATTTACCTGGAAAGGGTCGAGTTGATCGAGGTGTGGAGAGGTCAGGACTGTGAGGAGTAATTCGCCGGAAGGTCGAACTGCAATATTTTCGATCCATGTGTCAGGCGGATATTGATAGAGGAGTCGGGCGGGACTTCCATGATGGCTTGGGAATGGGGAGACCGGCAAGAATTTTGCGAGGATGAGGAGTGTGAGTGACAGCATTGTCGACAAATGCTGTGTCTAGAGCAGGACGCTACAAAGACTTTATCCTCAGATATCTGGAGGCTTCAAGCTGCTTGCTATATTGACAGCCCAATAGCTGTCCGAATTTAGCACTCTCGATCGATCTAAAGTCCTAAATCCCGCGCGCATTCGGACTTAAGCTTGACAGCCATAACAAAGCTGCAGAGCGTGTGGAGAGAGGGCAAGGACGTATGTCTCCATTGGGAAGAAACTAGCGCGTACGATACAGCTACATATCTTCAGCCGCAAGAGAACCCTGTGCCGTTCCGCATCGGCGCTATTCTTCCTCTGGCCATATTTGTACACTGCTCAGATTGTTGACGCCGTTTGGGTATCTCTAACATGCTCCACACCCCCGGGAAAGCGAATGACTTGCACAATTCGCTACCGATGCGCCTCATACCAGAAAAATCGAGAAAAACTTTCGTCACAGCCGTGAGGTACCGAGTGATGTGAACAGCCACATCAGACTGTGCTCTCAGAATCGAGGAAGTCGAGTCTGACACCATGGCGAGCTCTGATATTGATGGTGTCATCGCCGTCATCGTCCTCGTCCTCGCCCTCGTCTTCTGTATCATCGACATGACCATCCATGGGGTCACGATTCTCGACACCAGCTTCGTCATCGTCCATTTCAAGCATATTGAATCGGTTGGCGAAGGGTATATCCTTCTTCATTGGGCCTTTCGGCAATGTCCGGGGTGCCTGGGTGCGCATCGGCAGAGGAACGTCGCATTCATCAGGATCTTAAATTCTTACGTCAGCAAAAGAGAACGCATGACTTCTCCACGATACTCACAGAACTCAATCTTGCAGCCCTTATACGTGCTTCGGCTCAGCATGCATGTCCGTGCGAACAGAGCATTATGTACAGAGTTCGTCGACACGTAGGCGTTTCCATTCCGGAACTTGACATCAATGATGGCAAGGTTGTGGATGTGCTCCATGTCGTCGCGGATCCGCTCTTCAGTAAGATCCTTATCGAGAGCTGATCTGATGAGGATATTTCGTGTGGCACCATTCGAAATCTTATTGCCGACATGGCCATTAAGCTGGAATTGTCGGTCTGCCCACCGCACATCAACCTGCAAGAATCATCAGCCATGAGCGAGAGCGAAGATATAAAGAACTCACCCGCTTATGATGTATGTAGACGTCGTTCCGCTTGACCCAAGCCAAGAATTCTGCTGCACCATCGAGAAGTGTCACAGTCGCACTCTTCTCGGAGCGCAAATTGACACTCAAGACTTTACCTCCCTTGATGACTGACAACAGATCTCGATATGTCGTTTGGGGAGGGAAGTTGCAGAAGTAGATCGTGCGCTTGACTCCATTGCCGTACTGAGCAGGCATCTCCGCTTGATCCTCGCCCATGAAGCTGTCAGCCTCGTCGAAGCCGTCTTCGGGAGTCAAAGGCGGCATCATCCCGTAGCTCATCTGTCGATGCGAGCCGACCGTATGGCGACCCTCCTTCCGATTCGAGGAGGAGAACTTTCCAATTCCAGAGCTGCCGTTGCTGGTGTGGGGAGGACCAGCGCTAGACTTGCATAGCGTCCCGTTGCGGGCTGTCTGACCATTGGCATTTGGCATAGGTTGGGCGTAAGATGGTGGGTGTTCGTTATAATCATCAGCCCATGAGTCGATATGATGTTGGTGGGATTCGGAGATCCCAGGCTCGGTGTTGATCAATGTGTTCAGCGCGTCTGTAGTGAGGCCGCCCTGGAACAGAGCGTTTCTGAGGAGCTCGTACTCCCGAGCAGTCCGAAGCTGCCACCAGAATCAGTGCTCCTTTGAGCGGCAATTCACGACTGATATGAGTCCTTACCAGATGATCATATTCGACTTTGGTTATGGCGATGTGGCTCGATTCCACTTGGGGCGTAGTATGCTTGAAATGCATGTTAGCTTGGACGATCGAAATACGGGACACAAGACCGGGTGGCCGGTGCTCTTTATATGAAGCGAACGTACGAAATCGGCCCTGCAAACGAGCATAGTCGGTCAGCGGCTAATTGCAGGTCTGTTGAGAAAGATGATGTGGTTGTGCCTCCTTTATCGTGTGCGGCGCAGGGGCGCTTAGGCTGTGATACATGATACGTACCGGCGCAGCAGGGCGTCAAAATAGGCCTTGTCGACAGTCACCTTGTCGGCCATGATGCCGCCTCGACGCGCGTCTTCCTGGCGCTGTCGAGTTGGTGTTCCTCAGTGGTCGAGTAGTCGAGGTGTTTATGGTTTTCTAGGAAGAAGCAATCAGCGATCGGAAAAGAGCACATGCGACACCTGCCTCCAAATTCAAGGGTCCCTGCCCAAGCTGCAGGGTTCTGGGGTTTCTAGCGCAAACTCTCACTCTTCCGTGTAGCGTCTTTCGGCAGCACTCTCCGAGAAACGCTGTCCTTTACATTGATCTACATGTACCCTACCATCAGCGTCGGCATCACAAAACGTCCTGTATGGATCAGAATGCATCAATCGCATCGGACACCGCGGTAGCAGCTCCTCAGAATGCACGCACAGATGCAATAAGACAGCTCGCCGAGCTTGGGAGTGGCAACGGAAGCATTTGGTCTCAGCTTCTGTCAAACCCTTTCTTCACTGCCGGCTTTGGGCTTGCAGGGTTAGGTGCTGCTCTACGATATGGATCGCTGGGATTACGGCGTACCGCAGAGCTCATTCGGCATCGTATGCTGGTCGATCTGGAGATAACACGGCATGACAAGTCTTACCCGTGGGTCCTGAACTGGATGACCCTGCACTATCAGAATCAATTGGCTCCACCAGATCGAAGGAAGCATGTAGGCATTCTGGAAGCTATGATACAGCGCTTTACGCCAGGTCTGCATCATCTGCAAATCACGACCCAAGTCGCTAAGACAGCCAGCGGATCGCAGCAGACGGCTTTCTCTTTGGTACCCGGCCACGGCAAACATATCTTGCGATACAAGAATGCCTTCATTGCTGTCAACCGAGAACGAACAGGGAAGAGCTTCGCTGCCGATGGCCAGCCTTTCGAGACTGTCAAGCTCACCACCCTATACTACCACCGCAACATTTTCGAAGACATCTTCCGGGAAGCTCATCAGATGGTGCTGCAGCAGACCGAAGGTAAGACAGTAGTCTATACCACGCGAAACATGGGCTGGGATAGGTCCGGGGAGCCTAAACGTCGTCGACCTTTCGACTCGGTGGTGCTAGAACAAGGTCTTTCGGACAGGATTTATAACGACGTGCGCGAATTCCTGGATGCTCGCACGTGGTATCTTGATCGAGGCATTCCGTACAGACGAGGATATCTTCTCTATGGTCCACCTGGAACCGGCAAGACCTCCTTTGTGCAAGCGCTTGCCGGAAAACTGGATTTCAACATCGCCATGCTAAGTTTAAGTCAGCGCGGACTCACAGATGACCTGCTCAATCAACTACTCCTGGAAGTACCTCCTCGGACGATAGTACTGTTGGAAGACGCCGACGCTGCATTCTCCAACCGGCGCCAACGCGACGAAGACGGCTACAGCGGCGCGAACGTCACCTACTCCGGACTGCTCAATGCCCTGGACGGTGTGGCAAGCGCAGAAGAACGTATTGTCTTCATGACGACGAACCACATCGATCGGCTTGATGAAGCGCTGATACGGCCGGGGCGCGTAGATATGACCATTCAGCTCGGAAACGCAACTGAGTGGCAGATGATGCAATTGTGGGATCGCTTCTACGCAGAGCAGGATCCTAGGGGTGAGGGCAAGAAGCGCTTCATGCAGAGGGCTACGCGGGCGGATTTGATCGGCAATGTCAGCACTGCCGCGTTGCAGGGACTTTTTCTGTATAATAAAGGGGATGTTGAAGGCGCAATAGCAATGGTCGATCAGCTTGCTGCCGTAAGGAAAAGTCAGCTAGAGGCTTCGCAGTAGAGATCTGGCTGAGTGATGAACTCGTAGGCATAGTGTAAAGAAAGAGTGTATAAGACTTAATGCGCTGTTTCCAGCGTGTCAACGTGTTACTCATATCACTATGACACTGATGGGTGTGTGGCGGTCGACATGCCATCATTGACGCCAGTTTCAATCAAATACAATCAAATCCTGTGAAACCCTCCTCTCGCCCACCAATCGACCTCTACTCTCAAAACACACCAAACGTCAACAGAACAGAATATAACAAAACTTTATCTCACGATGAGCGCCACAAGTCTACAAGCAATCCTGCGCTTTCTCTCTCAAGATGCTAAAGTTCCTTTAGCTGTAGCCATGTCCAAGGTCAAAGACCTCCAATCCGCCAACCTGGATTCTGCGGAACTCCTCTCAAAAGTCAAAGCAGATGATCTCAAGACGCTCTTTGACGACGAAAAGGTCCGGAAGCAAGTCATCGCAGCGGCCAAACGCGTTTCGAAGAAACGTGCAGCGAGCGGTGGCGACGAGCCTCAGCAGAAGAAGACGACGAAGAAAGCAAAAAAAGAGAGCTTGTTTGCAGACGAGCCGCTGGCAGCCGCGAATCTGGAGGCGTCTTTGCAGCTGCCAGAGTGTGACCTGGGTGCGGAAGGATTGAAAGATGTCGAGCTATTCACCAATCGCGCTCCTCTGGTTCTGGCTTTCCTGGTCACTGCGCTCAAGCACACCCTGCCTGAGCAGCCTCTGTCCAGTAGACTCAGTCTCGCGCAAGCGTACGTCAGCATCACCAGTCGCTCTCGGGCAGTCTATCTCGGAATCGAAAGTGGGCAGAGCGCCGAGGATGAAGGTTTCGGCGAGGGGCAGCCTGCAGTCACTGTAGGTGGCAAAGAGATCAAAGTGCTAAGGCGGTGGGGCTATGAGTGGAAGGACTCGGATCTCACGACGACGGCCAGAGAAGAGGATGGCGAAGACAAGCCGGCTTTGTGGGCTCTCGATTTGGAAGCATTGAAGAAGACTGGGAGTGACAGACAGCCAGCGGCGACGAGTGCTTCGAGCAGTCATTTGCCGATATACACGCCACAATCTGCTCGTGCGTATCTGATGAAGTCATTCAATAGTTCACCTGACACGGAGCCGGCCTCAGCGAAGAAGATGTCTGCAGTGGCGAAGGCTACGGAGAGGGAAGAAAATCTAGGGAAGCTGCTTCGAGCACTGGACTTACTCTACGCTTCCTGGGCTGCATCCTTGAGTGCTGAAGAACTCGACAAGCAGACTTGGGGATGGTATGTCAAGGTCAGGCCATCAGTCGAGGATGGAGTGGCTGGTTGGGGCGGAAAGAATGTGCTCAAGCTGAGTGACATCCTAGACTTGCGCAAGGAACAGCTCGAGGATGCAAAGGGAAAGCTTGAGGATGCAGAAGTGAAGCTTGAGGATGCAAAAGTAAAGCTTGAGGATGCGAGTTGAGTACCGTCCACCAAATCTAAAGGACGCCACATGCCTGAAATCGAGACCGCCTCATTGTTCCGGCGCAGGGAGCCATTCGGCGAACTTTGCCAAACTTCCGAACCCGACCGCCTTGCAGCTCTTGAACTCATTGCTCAAGTCGCCCGGCTGCTTAGGATCCAGCCAGGATACTTCTTTGCGACCTCTGGTGGTCTCGCGATCAATAAGCACGGCGTTCCATCCCGCATCCACTGCACCGACGATATCTTTGCTATAATCATCTCCAACATAGATTTGCCTCCACTCGCCGCCCATATCGCGGTCGATATGCCTGGCTTGGCTGTCGATCTTGGACTGCAGCACTTCTTCTGCCGCTGCAAAAATCTGAATCGCAGGTTTCTCGTACCCAACGTCGTACGAGAGAACCGTGAAATCAATATCATATTCTTCACTGGGGACCGGAACTGGAGTGGTTTGCATGCCGTAGCGAAGAGGGTTGACCTTCATGCCGAGTGAAGTGAGGATGTCGGGAACTCTGTCGTCGGAGTTGGTGATGACTCCAATGACGATCTTGCCTTCGGTCGCTTTGTGGGCTTCTCGTAGTCTATGAATGAGCGGCTTGACGTCGGAGAAGAGACTGTAGCCTTCATCACACCAAAACCGATTGAGCAGCGTAGGCACGAGATCCTTTGGCATCTGCTGTTTCGTACCCAGCAGTGGCTCGAAAGTACCTCCAATGACCTGCTGAAAATCAGTAATCATCGTGCTTGGGATTCCATCTTTGGAAACACAAACATTCCGCCACCACTTCTCAGCACCTAATCCTGTTGCTTTGCCGTAATTCGGGTTCTCGCTCGACTCTCTCTTGAAAGCTATGGACCCATCAGCTCAAGCACTCCACATGCCGCGAAGCTTCCCATACCAAGTTTGAACGTCTTCGCCACATCCTCGTTGCTGAAGCCGCCCAGGCCTAGCGATTTCGCGACTTCCGTGTATTGCTGAGGGACCGGCGTCTTGGGCTTGAAGAGAGTGCCAAAGGCATCGAAGCACAGTAGGAGGTTTTTGGGGGCCATGGTTGTTGCTTTCTGCTAGCGTGAGTCAAATTGCTTGCGGATGAGAGAAGGCCGTCTGGAGTTTCACATGACGGTGTTCAGGGAAAAGTTCGCGGATGTTCGTCCTGCGGTACGAAGTATCAATCGATTGTGGAGAGTGTAGTGGGTGTCACAGGGTTGATTATCGGAGGAGGTTGGCGGACCAGCGGGGTACACAACAGCGCTAAAACCTTGGGAAGAAGAGTGGGTCAAGGCATGACCTACATGTGACTGCATTTATTCGGACGTATCGCATTGGCATTGTCATTCATCCAAAGAGTCGCTTATATCAAGACAACTTATGATGAGACTCTCAATTCATCTATCGTATGAAATGCTCGGCCCGTCATTAGAGCACCGTCTAACCAAACGACCCAACAGGTCCGTCCCTAACATGAAAGTACATGCACCACCGGTCTGCCGTCTCGCCGTTCCGCTCCAGTGGACAATCAAACAACCTCACCAGGTCTGCACCTCTGATGCCCATGGCCGCTTTGTGTTGTGCCAGGAGGAAACCGACGCCCTTACCATTAGCGACGCTAAGAGAAGCCAAACCTTGGTGAGTGTTGATCGGATACGTGAGGCCAGGCCACTGTGTCGCGTTAGAGTCGTGCGTGGAATTGACATGAAGATGAGAAGACTTACAGAGCCAACAGACCTCGAATCATCCGGATCCGTCTTTGCCGTCAGCAGCAAGATGCTCTTGACCACAGCATTGTTCTGCATTGAGACTCGGAAGACATGGTTGATCTTCATCTTCGCCTCTTCCAAATGCCTCTCATCGACGTATTTCAACATCCCAAGAAACATCAGATCACTCCATTGACCCAAAGGCGTAATCCTGCTCTCTGGCACATTGAGCCCATGATTCTCGATCTGCCATCGCGGGCCATAGTTCTGTAGCGCGATCAAGACGCCATCTTGAAAGTTCACGAGATTCTCAAAGATGGCCCAGGTGGCTGGATACTGCGGATTGCCAGAGTGCTGGAGCTGTATTCGGGTCCAAGCTGAAGGATCTGAGCCAATGTTCAGAGCGTCGAAAGCTGCCTGGAGGCCTGTGTCGTCGAGATCGGATTGCGAAGGTATCGTGGCAGTGTAAGTCCATCCATAAGCGCTGAGGACGGAATGATCAGAGTATACTGATTGTGGCCATTGCCCAACACCTATTGGCGCATCCATGTAGCATACCATATTCCTACCGTCCACCGACATGGTGTTCTTGGTCTGGAGCGTCCTCGGATCGGATTCTTTAGTCAGCCAGCCTGGGATCGAGTCGTCGTTGCCATTGCCGCGCGGGATCAGACTAGACCAAAGGGTGCTTCGCTCATAAGCAGGCCAAAGATTATAAGGTAAGGCTTGTGTAGAAGGGAGGGAGATGACGAAAGCCAGAAGTATGACGGTTGTCATCGACATGACCAGCGCAGTGGAGAGCCGTGAAGAAAGGCTGGGGTGGCGGATTGATCGAGCCATATTTGATGTCTCCAGCATGGCTATGGACTGCGAGAGTTGTTCGACGGTGGCGACCACTGGGATCAGACATGCGACAGTTGATCGAGCACATGACAATCGTTGATAGATTGGCACCCTCGTCAAGCTCGCATGCTGTGCACATGTTCTCAAACGGATACTTGATCAATCGCTTTCTCGCATCATGACATGCGTGTCTTGATCACTGTTACTGCTCTTCAAACGACCTTTGCTATAACAAATCCACCCTGACAGATCCTCGCTGCCATAATCAGCCCTGCTCCAGCTAGAGTCATGATTCCACCAAACAGCCAGACATATACATAGCTACCAGTAGCCGTGAGAATAGCGCCTGTGATCGGTGTGCCGGTTAGGACTCCAATACTCGTAACGGCAAATCCCATGCCCATCCTCGTCCCAATCAGACCTCGATTCTTGGTGATGGACACGTAGACTGTCGGCGGTAGACTGACAAAGGTCCCAGAAAAGAAGCCGTACAGGACAGCGATTGCAATAACGGACCCAATAGAACTCGTCGGAATGAGACACAGACTGAGAACCCCAGTCAGAAAGGTTGACGGGATCATGACGTTGAAAGGTCCCAGACGATCCGCGATGAAATTCGGGATGATTCGTCCGAATGTACTGGCCGCGTTCAAGATCGACAAGAGATAGAAGGCCAGATCAGGGCTCGCGATATCAGTCTGGATAGCATATGACTGAAGGTAGAAGAACGGCGTGTATAGCCCCATGAAGCCAATAAGGCAACCAGCAACGAAGAGTGTGTACGGCGCCTCCTTGAAAGCTGCGAGGTCCAGAACCTTTCGCCGGGCTGCAGGCAACACTCGCACCTTGACGACAGCATTGCTGATGGCCAGCGTTCCTAACATCATGAAACCGATCACTCGCGTCGCCCAAGCGAAACCGATGGTCGGCTGAAGTCGATAGAAGACGATAGGATAGATGACTCCACCAAGACTGCTGCCCGCAGCGGCAAGACCTACAGCCGTGGCCATCCTCGTGCTGAAGTAGGTCGATAGCACAGCCACGCCAGGTATGAAGAGACATCCCGTACCGATGCCCACACAGACCGCTTGCGACAGAAACACCTGATAGTACTCAGTGCTAAGACTGAGCATCATCTGTCCGAACACGGTCAAGAAAGTACCAGCTGCGACCAGACTCCGGACATATCCAGCGTCGTATATCGGCCCAGTAAGAGGCCCGATAAGCATAAGCATCGCCGCTTGGAAGGAACCAATCCAAGAAATGTCCGAAGGGGTTGATGACGAGAGGATACCAGTCTCATAGTATGTTTGATAGGTGCCGAACGCATTTACGATGCCCCAAGTGTTGAAAAAAATAAAGAAGCCGGAGACCACCTGTAGCCAGGCCCAGAGCCCACCATTGGGGACGGACTTGATATTGTTGACAGACGGCTTGGAGGAGGCGACTCGCTCGAGATCGTTCGCATCCACTCCCCGCGAAATCTCGTGTTCGGCATCGTCGTACTCGTCGCGGTGCGAATCTGAACCTGGCTTCTCGAGGATCTCACGCTGGCCTTGGGACGAGTAGGCGGCTTCGTCTCCAATGACAGTCGCCTCCTTCTCGATGTCGGACGTGGAGGAGCGTGGAGACATGGTGGGGGCCGCTGCCTTTTGCTGAGTCACAGACTTCTCCAGGTTGTCGCGTCCGTCTGATAACTTACAGATAAAAGCCTTCACTTATTTGATCCCGCCCTTCGAGAAGTGACCCCAGTCATCAGAGGGTGTGGAAGTTCCAGGACAGGAAGAACGACATGAAAGGTAGAGCAACAGAAAAAAACATGCAGAAGGATTCGTCCCTTCTCCATGGAACTTCTCCGCAAAGCTCATCGTCGCAAGAGCCGAAAATGCACTTTCGTGCCGTATACCCGGCTTTGTGTCCACTACCAACATAATGGTATGATTTCGCCATCACATGCCTGTTCGAGGATCAGTGGATCTAACAATCCTATTATTGGTGTCACGGAGATTCCGGCAGCTGACGAGTCTTCACGGTGGTACGTTGTTTTGTGCGTGAATTGCTGATCTGGCTCAAACGATGTGGTGCTGATATATTCATACTAGCACGTGGGATTGCATTAGTCTACTCGTTACCGAACTATGCCCGAGGGATTCAAATTGATCATAGAGCTCGTGTGGACCATGCGTGCTTCTTCGCAGTAACTCATATTCACTGCCGGTACGTACGCCTACCTACAACGCCCTCCATGTCGTATGACCGAGTTGCTCACGCCTGTTCGACTCCGTCGCCTGCCCTCCACATCCAAGCCAAAATGCCGAAAGGCTTCCAAGTTTGCTTTTTGCTCCAGCATATGTTTTCGTCTGGAATGAATCTCTCAAATGAGCCCAAGTCATGACGAGCCATCCCAGAAAGCAGAGAAAGGTATCATAAACATAAAAGCTGTTCCGCACCATATAAAGGCTTGCTATACCCTGAACGCCGCCCGCTTGCTATGCAAAAAGGACATGTTTCGTAGTCACATGTCGTCAAAAATCCAGGAATCAAAGAGAAAGTCCGCATCCGATAGAAGAGCTGTATCACTTCGCTCGCTCCGAACCAGCTCCTGAGCTTGGTGGTGTATCGATACCTCGTCGTTTTCGCGCGAGACGAAAACCAGCCTTGTGGAGAGTCGATTGCTCGACGCTCTCCTCCCAGTACAGGTTCTGGATTAGTGGGCGATCGGCGCCATCCTCGACATTGGTGAGAGGGCGAGCTTTCAGAGCCTGTTGTCGGCGAACTTCACGTTCATTGACCACTTGTCGCATGATACTAGACACGGTTTCGGGTCCGAGGCGGTTCGATAGCATTGGATGCTCGAGAAGGAATTTGAGCAACGGGAAAGGCAAGCACAGAAGAATGCTTGACACCGTAGTGGTGAGGTGGGAGGGTCTCTTCTCGTCTTCGAACTCGCCGAAGCGTATCTTGACCAGCCGTGGGTCCGAGTGAGAAGGCTTGCTTTCGTGGGACACGACTGCAGGAAGACGTGGACAAGAAGCCAGCTGCGGTGCAATCGGGTCAAGATAAAAGTTAGGTGGGAGGTTCTGTACAACGAACTCAATGATGCGATGCAACAGCCCAGAAGAGTAAGGATCGTGCGTGGGCGAGCCGCCGGCTTCAGGCTTGTTGAGCGAATCGTCGCTCGAACAAGTGCTGATCTCTTCGCTGCCATCCTCGATTGGCCACATTTGACCGATGCCACCATCCAAGGCAAAGGTCAGAGCTGACGAGAGCGATTCCCAGTTGAGCAGGTTCGCAGCCATCTCGACACCTCGACCAGCAATGGAAGCAATACGAAGCCAAGCACCAGTAGCGATGTGTTGAAGCGCAACTTCCATACGTTCTTCATGACCGAGGTGGGCGAATGAAGGTCCATAGGTATCCGGCGAAGGAAGAGGTCCACCATACAGGTATCTGATAGCTTCCAGAAATGGTCCCACACGCACATAACGACCCTTCAATAGCACTTGAACTTGAGACTTGGCAGCAGTAGAAGTTTCACTATTTCGGATGATGGACAGCAAAGTCGAAGAACGTGCCAAAATCATCCTGTGGCTCTCAAGATACTGGCGGCCTAGACCGTCCACTTCGATGATTTGAAGGTGGCAGTCTGAGAATTCTGGACGACGAAATTGTGACAAAGTGTGGTCTCGTAGCGATTCTGCATTCTCTAGTCCAGTCGCAAATTCGGGGTGCGTGAAGGGTGGCGGGGTCATTTGCATTTGGTGCTGAGAGAAGGTGGGAGCATGACGAACCTGGCCGCCATTACCGAAGTTGGAATCTGGATACGTCGTTCGGAGATGATCAACGCCGTGATCGAGTGTTACAGGCGATTGAAGGTCAGCTCCGACGCCACGGTTGGCGGAAGAGGTTTGGGAGCCTGATCGAGACCGTAGATCATGACCACTCGGGACGTTGGTTGAAGTGTACTGCTCGCGAGGTGGGTAGCGGAAAGGCATGTGAGCATGCGGGTGATGAGGTGGGCCATTGGCTTGGTTGGCTGAGCGTGCAGACCATTGCGAATGCATCTGCTGATGAACTCGCTGAGAGTCCGAGCCATGATTGCCGTGCCACGGTAAGGGCGCCTGTCCCGAGGATGATGGAAAAAAGCCTGGGGGAGCGAAGCTAGAGCCAGCGGATATTGGAGGCGCGGGCGATGCACTTGTTGAGTCTCTGCCACCAAAGACGATGTTGCTTGCACTGGGGTGACGGGGATGGGCGTGAGGAAGAACAGGATCGTGTTGTCGGGACGAGGAGGAGGTAGGTCGGGTGGCCTGCTGTTGCGCGACGGAGGGGACGAAAGCAGGAGGCAGCTCTGTACGTATGGGTCGCATGTCTAGTCGGTCGACTGGCTTTCGTGCGGTGGATGGACTGATGATTGCCGACTGTCCGTTTGGCAATGGACGTGGGTCTTCTGCGCCTGCAACGACTGAAGCATCTAGAGCACCCACTGGGACAGGCACAGGAGCGTTGGTTTCTGACATTGGTGTACCAGCAGCGTCACCGGGTCTCGTCATTTGATCGTCTGCTTGGCCATTTTCGAGAGCACGTGGCTGTCCATTCTCTTGCGAACAAGTGATGCCGCCTGGAATCTTATACACATCTTTCTTCTCATTGGATCCAATTGACTTATTGGCAAGAGTCTCGGCAGCTTTTATATTGGCCTCAGACTTGGGCTGCGGCCTAGCGGGTTTCGGCTTGCTGAGAGGGAGAGGAATTGCAGGCACAACTCTGCTCGACACACGACTGTGCTTGGCCGACTGCTTGGCCGCTGCAGACTGGTTGTTCTGTTGTTGCATGGCCTGGAATGCTGGTGGTCGAGTGACAGTTTGGCGTTCGCGGTGGATTTCAAATCGCTGACAGGTAGCTGGGCTGGCGGCGTTCGGTAAAAGTTGAGTGGAGTGCGGGCAAACGGATTGAAGTGGTGTGAGCGGCTCCAGGAGGGGCGGAGCGGAGTGCAGGACGGTGATCTATGACTCCTGGAGCGCTGTACGTGTCACGCCTAACGGGAGTCGTCGGCGGAGGTATAACAATTGTAGGTGTGGGTAGTGGAGGTGTTTGAAGAAAGTTGAGCATTTGAGCGAGAAACTATGACTCCATACTTGATAAGCACGGGCCACAGTGTTAACTGTATTCTTCCGGTTCACCTTCACCACAACTTCATCTCCTTTCTTGATCATCATCACGGTATCAATCAGGAGCACTTTACTATCGCACGGCGTGTATGGACACACACTCGTGTAGAACAGCAACCACCGTCTTGCTGACCTGTGGCACTCGGATCGAAGTACGCGCGAGATCTCCAGGGACTCGATGGGTTTCCCTCGTCTGCGCTGTGTCGACCAGTTCTTTTGTTTCTTGCGATCGACTCAACATCAGGTGAATGGAGAAAGCATACATACTGCATCACAGCTGGAGCCAGTCGTTAGAGACATGCCAAAGTAGGACTGAGGTCAGACCCACGGTAGAAGATGCCTCACGCGTACCCGAGACGACGTATCCTAAGTGCCGGGCTTGCACATGGCCATTACGTTCCCAAAACAATGCAATTCGCAGTACGAACATTTTCCTTTAAGGAGTCGTAGTAGGAGCCATGTTGCATCTTCTTGTCAACGGGCTGATCGAATGGCTCTCCCCGAATTCAACTCAATGTTTATGTACTGGCACATCGAACGGTCCTTCCCCTCCGAGTCTCCAGATGGCCATCTCCTCTTTCCACCTTATTCTGTCTCTCTCTTACTCTGTTTACACGCGACACATCGATTCAAAGCATCACAATTCCTACGTACATCTTCTCGCTCCCATTCTTCACACTGCAACCAATCTCTTCCTAGTCGTTTTCTGCTGGTTGCGGACACTTCCCTAACATCATTCAATAGAGCAATACACCGCACCAGAACCCCTCCCATTCCGGAGATCATGCTCCATACACTCTCCTCTTCCGTCACCCAGCCTCAAGACCAACGCCGTCGCCATCTCACCCGCCGTGAGTTGGCCTTCCAGCACAGCTCCCAGTGGAATTCAGCCGCAATGGACTCGAAGACCTGGAAGGGCAATCTGGATCTAAGCATTCACTATCCTAGTGCTCCATGCAGTATGCATTGCTCTGATCTGGGTGATGATCGTGCTGATGTCTGGGCATACAATCGCTTTGATCCTCTCGCAGCGCCGGGACCAGCAGGGATGCGTGACCGAGTTCGCCAACATGAGGTAGCCAGTTCGAGACGCCGCATCCGTCACAGCAGAGGTACAAAAGAGGCCAAGAAGCGTCGGGATACGAGGCGAAACAAGAGAAAGTTCACTGCGCAACTTCTTGATGAACAGCTGTCCAGGACCATCGATGAGACCTTGACCAGGGCGAACATACACCGCCCAGAGCCTGTCAACAAGCATACACCCACACCTGGTCTACCAGTAACATATGTTGCACAGAATACGAATTGCATGGCATTGTCAAGATATTCACCAACACCGCCACGTCTGCCGCTACCACTGGATCTCAGCGGCCTGGAATCTCGTGACCTTCCAAGTCTCCCAACGTCCAGGCAAAGTCCGTCACTCTCTCCGCTGCCTCATGTGTGCAAGGGGTTTCCAAGCTGGTGCCCGAAAATGTCATCTCGTATGCAGAATGGAGCGTGGACAGACAACATTCCAATGTTCTGGGATCTGTCGAGCCTTGCGGAGCCAACATCCTCGCAAGCGGAAGAGAGGAAGAGCCAAGATCTGCAGTTGTGGAAGGGTGCCATGAACCTCCAGCCGAAGAGACAGCAGTCCCGCTTCTTTCCTACTCCAACCAAGCCAAAGCCTGTCGTCAAGCTCCCACCGACTGGTTGCAAGCTGCACTGGTGCGAAAGTGTATCTCAAGATCCTGTCACCACGGCTTGGAATTCACGTGCTGCCACTCCTGATCCTGTTTTGAGCACTATCGAGAAGATCATCGCTGTCATGCAGGACGAGACCCAGTCTGAGCATCAGGTGCATTGCCCACCGTCTGCCGCCAATCTATGGCACATTCTCGCGAATGCACTGGACCAGAAACGCGATTCCGACCACACCAAAAAGATGTCAAGCTGGAGTGAGGATACCAATGAAACGGGCGGCGTTCCCCTCGGCCAATTTTCCACACTCGAAGACACGCCTGCCGAGCTCGAAGGACACGCGGTACACGTACATTATGTCCACGGCAACAGCTTGACCGGTCCATCAAACGAGACGGCATCGTACCACACCAATCGTCACATCGAGGACCACGTCGAGAATCAACGTCTCCAAGACTCTGCGATCAATCTTGCCGAATTGTTTGCTCCTCTCGATAATTCGCCCATCGATAGCCTGGCATCACCTTACGAGCTGGCGGCCATGCCGTGGCCTTTGACACCTCGTGCCCCGACACCGCTTCCTACGTACGACAGCGTCGCCCATCTTCCACAAACTGACAATCCGCTGGCCACAGACACGACTATAGACAGCGACGATCTCGTCAGCTCTACAGACCATCTCAAGAGCGAGCAGCAGCTCTTCGATCCTACGGGGATTCCACTCTCAGACAGTCCCGTCGAGAGTGAATGTGATCTCGCCATGTTCCTCTCCATGGGCCATGTAGACAACTGCTGGTGCCGCGATTGCGACGAGGCTCCAGAACTCGTCGAAGCGGATTCCATCGAACCTTTCACGGAGCACGAAGACGAAGATGGTTGGATGACATGGTCGTCCGCCGAAAGCAGCACCACTGCTGTTGATGCCAATTCGCTCGCCGGTTACGACGATTGTAGCGACGAGCAGGCCTGCGGGCCGAGCGAATCTACAGACTGAGGCGAGCTGTTTCCACAACACATTGACTGTCCCCAAGAGCCTGCAGCGGACATGGAGGAAGCTTTCCCGGGCTACTATGATAACGGTATCGCGTATGCCAAGCAGGAGAGGGAGGAGGACTACGATTGGATGTGAAACTCCTGAAAGTCGGCTCCGCGGAAGTGGGAGTGATCTGTGTCTTCAATGAGGGTAGACTTCACACGAAGTTGAGGGAATGGGTGGTTGTTCTAAGCTCTGTTGCTTTAACGTATACCTGAGTATGTCGTGACGTCTGTCAAGCCATCTTCTGTGTTCTACACATGTCCAGGGTTTGTCGGAGGCATCATCACATGTGGCGATCTTCCACGCGTTTTGAAAACAAAAAAAAGCTGTGTGCAACCATGGCCCATCGTTCGACTATGTATCGATACTATGGGCAAACCCTTCTCAGCCTCGCTCTTACAATCGACTGCATCATCGGTCCTGATCCACGAAGGACCTCACTCTCTTATAGCTCAATCAATAAAGCTTGGAGCCACCCGGCACAAATGTTTGGAACACCTGATCGGGGTCATACTCCTTCGCCACATCTTGCAGAAAGTTCAGGTTGCTGGCTCCATAGCTGGCAAACGGGCTCTGAAACGGAGCTGCATAGCCTGAATACACGAAGGGAAAGCCCGTGCCGCTGACGTTGATCCATTCATGAAGGGCCAGGACCCATCTCTGCGCTACAGTGTACATGAGGAAATCAAGTTCAGGGTCGTCCCAGTAGGGGTTCAGGAACATGACTGTCGTTATGTCAGTAGACCGAACTGTACATCCAAACAGTTGAAGCACTTGCCGATGAGGTCTCCTTGAGTATAATTCAATCCTAAGACGTTCGCATTTCGGCTGTAGGACGCAGCAAGAGGCTGATATCCAACAACATAGCGAGTCTGATTGTTCATCACTTCTTGGACCAGAGTGTTTGTGAAGTCATGAGCAAACTCCAAGATTGTGGCATCGTTCTTGATCGTCACAGTAGCAAGGAGGGAGCGGTTGAAACCCAAACCATGACTCGCTTCGAAGTCGTAAATTGTCGACTCGCCGAGTTGACTCGCAACGCGAGGCTCAGCATTGAGAAGTGGATCAAGCGCGGGATGAACTGTAAGATCGTCGTCGGCGTCAATCACAAAAGCCAGAATGTTGCCATCGCGGTCTTCTGAGCCCGCAAATGTGAAGGTGAGCAGAGCCATTGATCCAGGATCTTGTGAGCTGTTGGCGACGAATTCGTTGAACGCATTGAGAACGCTGCTGGTTGCGCTGAGCGGGTACTTTACAAAACCTCCCCAGAGAGCGTCTTGTTCGAAGGGCTTCACATCGATGTATGTCATGATGCCAAAGTTGCTGCCGCCTCCCATCAAAGCGAAGAAGAGGTCGGAATCGTGCGTAGCATTGACGTTGTGTACCATACCATCGGCGAGTATGACTTCGATGTTGAGAATGTTGTCAGACAGAAGACCAACACGAGACATGAACCAGGACATGCCACCTGCGAGAGCCATACCACCGACTCCTACAGAAGAATCGCCAGCTGGCACTGCGAGACCAGTGCCATCTAGATCCAGGAAGACATGGGCCCAAGTAGCTCCTGAACCGAGACGAACCGAGCAGCGGTCATCGGAAACAGTAGTTGTGTTGATCCAGCTGAGGTCGAAGGTGACTCCGTTCTGGATATCATTCGCTCCTGGCGCCGTACTGAGACCACCAGACTTGATAGCGAACGGGCAAGTGGTGTTGAGGTTCTTGGAGTCCGTGACTAAGATCGAGAGACCAGCAGCGACATCGTCCGAAGTGGTTGGTAGGAAGATGCAGGTAGGATGACCTTGGGCATTCTCGGCGAACCGCTGATTGAGGTCTGGGTAGCGAGGATCGCTATCGAAGGCCAGCTTGTCCCCGAACTTGACGCTGAGGGAGTTGCACTAGGCTTTGTCAGTCGGGGGAAGCTGCATTATACCACAAAAGACTGACGCAGGTCACTATGTCAGCGGTATTTGGACGAGTGGTCGCAGCGGTGAGGGGAATGGCCCACAAGACGACGCGGAGCAGGCTGTACGCCATGGTGGTCGCGGGTCGTAAAGGTGTGTGAAAGGAGCGAAGATCAATGAGGCAAAATGAGTCGAACGGTGGCGTTGCAACAAGAAAGAGAAAGTCGAAGTGAGGAAATGGGTGTAAGTAGGTGATAGCAACCTGGAACAATACACAGAAACAGCGACAGCGAGTAAAGTGATGTTTGGTTTCATCATCGAGGCAGTTGCGACTGCAGACACAACAATTCTTTTGTGCGAGTCAACAACATGAAAATATGGCTTTAGTATGAAATCCTCTTACGGTCTTGCACATTCGTACTACCTTGGTGCTGCGGCCACCCTTTCTCGTTTGGCTAGTTGTTGAATGATGGTTACGCCAACCCGATTTTATGCACTATGCCATATCTTATGCCCTGAATTTGTCACCAAGTCGCAAAGCTTCTTGCAGGTGATCTGAATGAACAGCCAAAGGTTCTCACTGCCGTCGGTTTTCAATACTCATGGAAGCCGAGAGTCTAAGACACGCCCCCACACTCACTTATGGCGTGAGCTCCTGAATGCCCTCGACACGATCTTCTCCTGGCTCAGGTCCTTTTCCTTCTGTATTCTCACCATGTCGATGTCGCTCACGATACGCTCCTTGTGAAAGGCATGCTCGCGAACAACAAGTCCGTGGCGTTAGACGTGGTGCCCTCTGAGGCCGGATATGCCCTTAAACATCTCACCCTTGATATTCTGGTTGCAGCCGCATGCTCGACGTATAATCTCAACGTATCGACCGCCAATCTTAACCACGGTTGGGCATTTGTCGTGGATGGATCCATTATCCGAAATAACGTACTCAGCCGGGATCTCGAATTCGGCATCAACTTAGACATCTGTAGCGGGTTTTTGGCCTTTCGAGCCGGAGGCTGATTTTGCCTGCAATGCGGCGGGTCCGCCTTGACCCGGAACAGCGAAACTGGGTGCTCTTGGGGTCTTCTTCACTCGGCGTCGCTCCTCATCAGTCTCGTCTCCGTCCACATTACGCTTTCTGTCCCGCTTCTCTGCATTGCTGCTTGGGCCGTTTTCTTCGAGGTTCTGGGGGTCGTCCTGTGATTGAGACATCTGCAGACGAGGCGACGCACTCTGCTGTTGTATAGACGCACTCTGCGGATGTGAAGATGCACTCTGCGGATATGAAGATGCACTCTCGTGCGAGATTGCCTGTGCAGTCTCTGTTTTAACTGCCGCAGTCTCGGTTCCATTCATGGCATATAGAGCTCCGCTCGCAGCGAACGGAGCGGCGCATTTCTGTGCCTTCGTCAGCACCGTTATTGACCAGTATCAATGCTTGACGTACTTCTTGCTTGCGCTTCACCTCTGACAGTTCTTGGTCAACTGATGCCTGCTCCTCGCGTAATTGGCGGACACGCTGCTCGTGAGTTGCGAGAGATTCTTGAATGGCAGCAAGTCATTGGCTGATACCTCGCTCCTCATTTATGAGACCTGTTTTTCTTAGCGTGCATTCTGGCGTTTCTGCGATGGTGTTACTTACTTTGGCCCGTTCTCGACCAGCTCTTGGAAGTTCATTGTGTTGAGTTTGGTGTGCATGTGAAGGAAGATGGTTGTTCGACTGATCGCAAGGGAGATGGTTGTTCAATGTTGTCCAGTTGATCCTGTTAGCAATTCGAGGCGGAATAAGGCACGTGAAGGCTGGCTCGAGTATGAGGGTGCAGCATGTGCCACACGTCGATGAATAGTTTTGTCATGTGAAAATTCGAAGTATGCTCCGCAAGACGTCGTCATAGGGCCGGATGTGTGCGATTACAGCCTTCGCGTGTCTATACATCGCACCAGATCCATTTGACGCTCCTGTTCGCAAATTTTGCGCACGTCCGCATACAGACTTGCCACCGCATCTTCAAGGCAGCATCTGCCCTTGCCATCGCAATCATGAAATATGTTGTAACGCGCTTCCCTCACGAGAAGGATCACCTGCATCGGAGAGCTCTGCGAATATAATTCTTCCGAAGGCCAAAGTCCCACGTCCTCCAGTGTCTTGAAGTAATCTGCAATCCTCTTGTCCGGACTACACTCGATTCGTGTTGCTGGGCCCCGACAGTCAACGCAATACTTGACTTGCATGGAACGATAGATTGCGCGGCAGGTGCGGCATTCTTTAATCTCACAAGAAATGTAAGAGTTGTTGGATTCAAGGCGCAGGCACACCGACTCAATGGAATCGCGGAAGGTTTGGAGCATGCTTCGGATCTCGTCTTCCAAACGAACTGAATATGATCAGAATTGGTCTTTTCCTCCAGGAGGATCTACAACATACCTATCATGCCAGTCGGTAGCTCGTCTAATGAGAGATGCTCCAATGTACCCCACGCGGTCGCAAATGTCGGCGATAGTTCTTGAATCGCACGAGTGAGAGTGACATTAAACTCACCGCGTGCGCCAATTTTGCTGGTGACAAACAAGACTTCCGGGAATGTTTCGAGAGGCGTTGATTTGGGATTCCTCAGATGCATGAGAGCCCAGGGCTTCAAGACCTTAGCACATCCATACTTGTCGGCCACTCTTACCACTTCGGCGAGAGTGCGAGAGGTCGACGGCAAGCTGACGAGCTCCGCATCATGGTGGAGCATCTGCAGTAGCAAGAGCATGTACGTCCACGAGCTGTTGTCGTCCGAGAGCAAGACTTCCACGCGTTCCTTACGGGCGGACTGAGGTTCCGCGAATTTGTCCGCGAACATACGCGCGAAGACTGGAGAAGCAAGACCGAGGACTGCTGATGCTACTCGGACATGGCATCCATTTGGCCGCTGGAGGCGAGCATCGGGAGGCAGCACGAGGACGACGTTCCATTGGCTGCACAGGGTCCATTCGGTCGTGTCCTCAGACTCACTGGGAGGCACCGTACCTCCTGCAACCTGTCTCACAGGCCCAACGCTGGATGCTGGAAACTCCTGCTTTATGCCAGGGTGTGCCCTGGGTGTCGAGTGCTGCGACGTGCGTCTTCTCTTTGGACGGCGCGCGCCTTCCTGGATGTTTTGTCTTGACGGCATTGGCTTTTCGTGGTAGGCGTTTATGTCCGGTACCTCTGCGATCGTGGTCGGTGTCGCTGCTCGTATGCCGCTGCGATCTGTATTGCGCCGCATAGTGCAAACAAGAAGGAAGAAGGGAGAGCGCAACAGGACGCGACGCGACACCACAATGCTGGCACCAAAGCCGCGCTGAAGCCGCTATCATACGACTAACTAAACGGTCAAAGCAGCATGGCACATATCGCAACCATCACTACCATAGCCGACAGCGACATGGCCTTCTCGTTTCCACCGGTATAGGGCACTGGCGCACCACCATCACCATATGTCCCGTTGCCATTCAGAACGAGAGTCCAAGTCCCACCAGGAACACCACTTGCCTCTCCGCCACTCAGAACTACACTAGTGCCATTCGCGCTTCTCAGACTTCCGCTCACACCCGGGAGACTGACAGTTCCACTCGTGCCGGTCGGTGTGGTGAATCTGAGCCCTGTAATGTCTCCATTGGAAGCATTGACCTGACTTGCAAAAGTGCCCAGAGCGGTCACGAAACCAGTGTCCACAAAAGTGAGGTCGCCGAGTCTTGGACTAAGAGTCCAAGCGTTGCCGCTTGGCCCAGTGAGGTGAATGCCACCAATGTAGAACGTCAGTGTGCTCGTTGGTCCTGTGGCCCATCCATGCGCATGACTGACTCTCGGGTCGTTTGTGTACGGTGCATAGTGTAGACTGCCATCAGAAGCGTAGCCTTCGATAAAGGTAGAGTTGGTCATTCGCGGATCATCCATCATGAAACCCCACTCAAGTCGCACAAGATCGAGCGCTGCAGAAGTGTTTCCTGCCAGCAGATGCGCCTGAAGCTCAAAGCCAGAGATGAAAGGCGAGACTGCATCGTCAGCCTCGATCGCCGGGGCGCCGTAAGGTCCCCATCTTGCGGCGAGATTTGCACTGATTTGTGTGTTTTTGGCGTCAGAGTCAGTGACATTGGCGACAATTGCCCAGCTGTTGCCGTCTTGAGGATGCAGCGTGGTGGTCTCGTTATCCTTATACAAACCGACCGATGCATCCCAAAGGAGCTCATTGGCAGAAGTCTTGATCTTCTCTGCTGTTGCTGACCACGAGTCGAGCAACGATGATGACTCGTTCAAGGCTTCTCCAAGTGCGATGCCTTGATTGATCGTGTAGTAGAGAATCGAGTTTGCTTCGATATTGTGCCCACCCATGCCGAACCGCAGCCAGTCATTTGGAGATGTTACGTTCATAAGGCCAGTATCGTCGATATACGAAAGAGACCAGCTCAGGGCAAACTTCCATGCAGACCACTTCCCTTGTAGATAGTCCAGAGAACCAGAGTAAGTGTAGTAGTCGGCTACACCGATGAGGGTATACAAGTGATATGTGAATGATACACTCGGCCGGAATGGAACACCAGCATATGGCAGGAGACCAGTCGTCTGATTCTGGATGTTGAAAAGCGAGTCAAGAGCATTTGCCACCGGGATCAGGTCGTTGGTCGAGACGACGATTCCGGGGACTGCGATTGCCATATCGCCAGCCCATACAAGACGATCACGCTTAGCTCCATCGACGAGAGTAGACGTTCCGTTAGTGATGGTGTAATTGTTATACCAGGTATTTGGGGCAGTCTCGTCACCCAGTTGAGTAGAATTGATTGTGCCGAGATGGACCAGTGCATTACCATGATGTGGATCAATGGTACACAATTGATTCGTGTATGCTCCGGCGTACCAAATCCGGTTGATCAGCTCATCATTGCAATGGAAGTAACCAGTGTACTCTTTCATCTGATCTTCCTTGTAGTGCGGCAGAGGTGTGAAGTACACGCTGACGTCTGCGACTTCCAGGCTGCCAGTGGTGTTGTGAATCAAGCTCAAATATCTGAAAGCACCTCGCTCGTGCTCTCGTGAAACAGTGTAGTTCCCGGCAGTCGTCGGCGCAAACCAAAGAGTCTCGTCCAGGCCAGCGTCTGCCGTACCGTCGCTACCCTCACCAGAGATCCAAAGCGAGCTCTCCGAATAGGTAAGGCCGATGTGTTGATTCTCGTCCACGCTGTCAATCTGGAGTGTCACAACACCTGCAATGTTCTTGCCGAAGTCAAAGGTCACGGATGAGGGCCCATCGAAAACTGCATTGCCACCATTGCCTCCAAGTAGCGAGTCCGCGTTTTCCACAGTGCCATTGACCTGATAGACAGAAGCAGGATGCAATGTCCTCGATTCCGGAGCCAGGATATATTGTTCGTATCGAGCGGCTGCGACCAGCCCAATCCATGAGAGGAGCGTCAATGCTGGATGTATCGCCATATCGAACAGTCGTAGTCTGTCGTGCTGGCTCGAGAACAAGAGAGCGAACAGAAGACAGACAGGAAATCCACAATATACATACCTTCCGTATGTCCCTCGTCACTCGGTATGGCCATCGGCAGATTCACGCCCGCCAGGTCCAAGATACCCAACAACGAGGCAATCTGAGCCGCCCACTTGGCTATACGACAATACCTGCATGATCACCAATGATGATATGTGATGTCGTTGGCTGGAGAGTAGAGAACCGTACCTGACTGCCGAATTCTGGGGCCATCGCGGCTGCGGGGGAGGAATGGGGAAAGGATCTTGCGCTAGAAGATCTTGACTACATCTCGCGACAATCTTACCCCGAGGTGACTGATCAACGTCAACGTCACCTCTCTTGACCTCACGCGAGCAGACAGAACTCGGACAGATGCTGATGATATGTCAACAACTCAGGATAGTAACACTGCAAAGGAGATGAGAGTCGATCCTGCTAGGGCGAAAGCGCTGGTGGAGAACTTGGAGTTTGTTGCGAAGAAAGTAGACGCAGTCAGAGGAAGTCGAAAGGTACACAACGAATGTTTTTATGTACACCAACATCAATTTACATCGAGCACCAAAGCTGAAGGTGATGGAATAGGTGCGCCTCATAGCCGTCTCCAAACTGAAACCCGCGAGCGACATTCTCGCTTTACACCAAGCTCCAACCTCCCACACGCATTTCGGCGAGAATTATTCCCAAGAACTACAACAAAAGGCGTCTCTCCTTCCACGCACGATCCAATGGCACATGATCGGTGCCCTGCAAACAAATAAATGCAAACCACTCGCCGAGAGCGTGTCGAATCTATTCTGCGTGAGCTCAGTCGACACGACCAAGAAGGCAGATGCGTTGGAGAAAGGAAGGGCGACACTCGTCGAGCGGGAGAAGCTGTCCGAGAAATTGAGAGTTTTGGTACAGGTGAACACGAGCGGGGAGGAGAGTAAAAGTGGAGTCGAGCCGAGAGAGGCAGGCGAGCTATGTAGGCATGTGAGGGAGAAGTGCCCGAGCTTGAAGCTGGCTGGGTTGATGACCATCGGTGCCATAGCGCGGAGTCGGGAGGCGAGCTCGGCGGAGGCGCTGAACGAGGACTTTGTGGCGCTGAGAGAGACGAGGGACAAGATTGCGGAGGAACTGGGGATGCAAAAGGAAGAGTTAGAGTTGAGCATGGGCATGAGCGCAGACTTCGAGGCCGCAATTGCGCAAGGTAGTGATGAGGTAAGAGTCGGCACGACGATATTCGGACAGCGGCCGGCGAGACAAGATGCGACGATATAGTCGAGTGAAATGTGCTTGGCGGAAAGATGAATTTCTCTCATACAAAAGCAGCGCGCCACCGCCTTGACAGTAACGTGAATGATCATCCACGACATCCAGCACCAGGACTTCTATCCTTCGACCGCAACACTATCACCGGCTGGCCCATACGCGAGACTTGAACTACCAACCCACAAAATAGGAAGAGGTCCAGCCAAAAAAGGCGAAAAAGGAAAGAAATGATATTCTGGTTTCTAATATAAGCAATCACGACATCACGACATTCGAACCTACGACCTTTCACGAACACGACTACAACTATAATTGACCCGCCAGATGCCCGTCCGCTGAACAAGAACCTCGTAGGACATGAAATCTAGAACCGTGCATAGCCAAGTCTTATCTGGGCGGAGCCACAGGGCTTGAAGTCTACGAGAGGGTTAAAGCCAAGACTCCTCGAGGAGACCAACGCTGGGACTCTATCCATTCAGTCTCCGGTTGTGTCTTTTGATAGGTGGATGGGATTCTGCGAAGTATATAAGGCTAAGAGGGCGTCCGCTTGCCGAAGTAGCGCCGGCTGGACATGTGAAAGCCTGAGGCTGAAGGCGGTGTTGAGCTTGCCTGGTGGGATCTGTTGGATGCAACTTCCAACCTTCAAGACTGAAATGCAGAGCCCTAGTTGATCATTCTGTGTATTCTGTCATATCGATATTGACACAAGGTCCGTCTTCGACTTTGCTGGCCCACAGAAGAGGTATTATGACATCGGATCCTCGAAGTCGCTGAATTCTCCTCGATGATCAGAACGTCGGCCATGCATGACCATAGAGACGACTAGTCCGTGTCCTTCAGGACTTGGTCGTCGCTGAATCGAGGAGGGTCGACCGTTCCTCCTCTTCTTCTTCTTCTTCTTCTTCTTCTTCTTCTTCTTCTTCTTCTTCTTGTCTATCACCGGCTGTTCGCTCTGTTGTGATGTAGGCTCGTGTCGTCTCGAGCCGATCGTTTCGTACCTGGTTACTGGTTCCGGCTGGGTCTTCAGTATGAGCATATGTTGCACTGGTATGTCTCTATTACGAGGCTCGTGGCATGAGCAAATGATCCGTGCTACGGGCATGGCGAACGATGAGCATCTGTTGTGCGCAAGGCCCACCACCCAACCGATACAACTGTGGTGGGTGCAAAAGCAAAGACGCCCCTTCCCTAGCTCTCCAGCAACGTCGCTGAAGTGGGAAGGTACACTTCACGTCAAATGCTACGAGGCAACAACATCAACGACCAAACTCAGAGAGGCTGGGGTGAACATAGTGGGTTGACGAGGACACTCAATGAACAGTGTCCCCAAAGAGTAGCTTTTCTTTTCATACAGAAGTCTCTACCCTGACCACCTCCCTGAGCTTGGGATATTCAAACCCGATCAGCTCTCAACACCATGAACGCCATTCTCCTCTCCTTCATCAACCATATTTTGATCATCCGTATACGCCATGCTGCCATCAGACTGTGGGCTGGTCTGCTGCACACTGACTCCAGTAGACGCCCGTTCAATGCTCGGACTCTTCTCTCGATCGAGTGACAGCGCGCCCTCCTCTCGCGGTGCACCCAGGCCCGTCGCCGCATTACACAGCGCCAGCCGCCTGGGCGTCGACCGCCGAGGAAGAAAAGGTCGCAGAGTCGTCGATGAGATCGTCGAACGAGAAATTGAGCGGAGCGTTGAAGCTTGCGTCAAGCGCGCCATCCGCGAAGGCGAAAGAGTCCAGAGAGCCACCATTACTGTGCGGTAGCATGTCTGAAGATTCGTAGTCATGAGGTACAGGAAGAGTTTGGTCCACCAGGAATTTGCCAAAGTTGTGGATGAACTGCTGCTGCTCGCTGGGCTGGACCGACACTGCAGGTCGCACAACATTGCTGCAGAATGTTGTGTCGAGTCCAGGGGCGAGCAGAGAGTAGGCTTGGCATCGAGAGAGTCGAATGCTGGTGGGAGGTCGACGGGGAAGGATGATTCGTAAGGTTCCTGCTTGATCTGTGGGGTGTTGTGGAAGATGGTGTCAGCCGGGGAGGCCGGACTTGGCGGGTCATGGACTGAGCCGTGAGATTCCACCAATGAAGGTGCTGGAGTGGAGGCGGTCACAATCTCGGGGCTGAGCTTGCTATCAGTATGCGACGTGCATGAATGAGGTAGAGGCCATCCGTACTCGTCAACACTCAAGTGAACCTCTGGGAGGACGATGTGTGCGGGAAGCGGGCCATGCAGTTTCTTGTAGGCCTCGAGTTCGGCGTTGGCCTTTGCCAGCGCGACGGCGAGCGTTTCCGTCTCCTGTCGTTTCCGCTCCCTCGAGTTGTGTGCAGCGGCGCGATTTCGCTTGATGCGCTCGATGCGTCGTTGCTCCTTCTCGTCGTCGGTCTTGGCACGCTTGCGAGGCGGCAGTGTCGTCTTGGGTTCCGGCAGCTCCTGTCCCCACGACTTCCGCTTCTTGGCCGGCTTGCTCTGTACGAAGACGGGTGCGGGTGATGTGTCGAAGGGGTCTGGGCCGGGCGAGGTGGAGGAAGTATGTAGGTCTTCCATTTTCAGGAAGTGTGAGGGCGAGTCGGTGTGATGGGGTGATGCAGAGGAGTGGTGCATGTGGTCGAGCGGCGAGTGTGCAGGTGACATGTGTTGTGCTGATGCTGAAGATGATGACAGTAGCGGTGGTGATGAGTGGTGGGCGAGGGCCTCCATTTTGACGCTTGTCTGCAGGGCTACAAGTAAAGAGCGCGGCCTGCCTGGGCTGGAGAGGAGGGAGGGGGGGAAGGTGAGTGCTTGAGGACAGATGGCAACAATGAGAAGGCAGCAGCAGCGGAGAGGCAGCAGCAGCGCCGCTTTAAGAAAGGGCCACCTGGCAGCAAGGGGACAGTGGAAGGAGGGAAGGGAGGGAAGGAGCGACCCCCACAAATAGATTAGTGCCCTCGTCAGCGATCAACAGCTGTGCATCCGCGGACTTGGATCCTTTGATTCGCCCCAGCACCAGAACGTCCCACCAATATCACCACCACCACTTTCATCATTCATCAGACCCAGCACTGCTTCCACTTCTGCTTCCACTTCCACTCTACACACTTCCCCCTGATGACACGAAATCTCAACAGACGCATCGTCCTTCACACATAAGATAGAAAAGGGTCCATGTAACCACGCCTCCCCCCCCCATCTTCCATACCCCATGCCACATTCCGAGATGCCCCCCTTACCCGAACCCTCGCCGCCTCCGTGTTGCGCTCCCACTTCCACTCGCTTCCGCGCCATGGTATGTAGTCACAAGCGGGCGCGGATCAGATACACGCAGGAGTCCCCTATCATCTCGCCAATTCTCGCTACCGTCATTCAACAAGCTTGAAACAATGAAAGCTGAACCGAAACCAGAAACCAAAAACCAAAACTCAAACGCAGCAAAAGTGTTTCGCTTTCCATTTGCTTCCATTCAGAACTCCATTGTTTTTTTGTGGCGCCCTAATGCTGCTATTGAGCTACGCATCCGTCTCCACACACAGAAATCGCCAAGGCCTTACATTATAGTTTTCAGGCTGGCTTCCTACATGCTTCGCGTAGCTTGGGGCTGACTGACGACTCTCGCAGGCTACTGCATGAACACGGCAATAGCCCAGTCTTTTGCCTACGATCGCCCTAACTCAGCTAAAGGACATAGGAATCGAATGGATCATTGTCCTTGCCTGCAGCCTACTTTCAACCGTCGAAGCCACTGACGTCTGGGCTCACTTCTTATTGCCCTCCTTGCTGCGGTGGGGGATCGTAGTTCAGCTGCCTACTATGCAGGCACAACGATTTCGTCCCCCTGAAATAGCATAAAGTTGTGAATGATGATTTCATTGAATGCATATACACATCTCACTCATACTGTAATCCCGTCCACATTCCAAACGCCATTCCCAACATTAGATGCGACCTCATAAGAACTCTTTCCTAAGAGCAGTGGGTAAATTGTCTGCAGCACTAGGCTTCGATGTAGTCGTGGGCTCCGGATCCACACAAATCAGTCCAAACCACTCCCTAGACGTGCAGCTGTCTGTCTCGGTCGCAGTCGGCGAGGAGGCAGTCGATGATGGCCGCGGCGTTGAAGTTATGGGAGATGGATCATTGCAGCCACCAAACCAGCCTGGCTCTTTGCAGCTTGAAGTAGAGGATGTGGCTGTGATCGTAGGGTTCGGGGCTGCGCTCGGCGTCGAAACTGATTTGGTCCTCGATGTGGTTGTTGAGGGATCCTTACAACCAAACCAGCCAGGAGTCTTGCATGTCGATGTCGAGGAGCTCGTCGTGGTTGATGTTGTGGTCGTCACAGTCGTGGTTGTTGTTGTGGTCGTCACAGTCGTGGTTGTCGACTCGTCCAGGCATCCCCACCAACCAGGTGTCTTGCACGTCTCTGTGCGCGTTCGCGTTGAGGTACTCGAAGTGGCCGTAGTCTTAGCTGTGGTCGTTGTCTCTGTGCCGTTGCTCTCGAAAAACTTCCACAGCAAGCAGTCTTGGCAGTCAATGTCTTCCTCACACGTAGGTACGGTATCGTACTTTTCCAAAACATCGCGGATGACGTTGACAATCTTGTGCGTACCGATGCCCACTCTCCACCCCAAGTCGTTGACTGTATCATAGATGCAAGTCTGACCAGAGTGGCACAGCCCTTGGAACGCGTAGCCAGCGAGGGTGCAGAAAGAAGATGCGCCATTGCAGCTTCCCATGTAGATTGGATCCGCTGTATGGCCAAAGTGGTACACTCCGGTCTTCGATCGTGTTTGAATAGAACCAACCTTGTAGCCTGGTGGAGTAGGGAGACCCAACCGCTGAGCCGCCATTGCGTCGGGGAAAGCTTCAAAGGTCAGAGTTGGCAATCCGTACGTCAGACCAAGCAGAGCACTGACGACACCACCAAGAGAGTGTCCAGATATCCAGACATCAGAATTGGGATATCGTTCGGTGACGTTGCTATACAGCTCACGGACGGCAGTGTAATAATGACTCTTCTGGTGCAGCGACTTGACCAGGCAAGTGGAATTGCAAGTGTAGGTATCGGTCATGCAATCGCAGACTTGCTTCCACAAGTACTGTCCACCTTGCCCACAGCAGCAAGAGCCGAATAGGTTGTCGTTCAATTTGTCGTTGCCTGTAGTGTCCGCACCATCAAAAACTGCAGGGGAAGTGCCTGGGGGGAAGGATGTCAACATACTGAATGTATCCCAAGGATCAAACCATGACGACGTACCTTTCAGTCCGATCACGACTGTCGAGTTCGTCTCGTCTGCAAAGACATGCCCACGCAGGCCATCCTTCTTCCAGCCGAAGTGATCTGTATAGTTGAATCCCCCCTTCACAGGTTGCCATTCGGGATCTGCTGGATCGGTAACGTATGCGTTCGCCGCCATCTTGGCGAAAGTCACAACAGTGCTCTTGTCAGAGATGTTCGGAGCCGATATCTGATCCTCGGACCAGTCCGCCGCCGACAGGTCCGCAGCATGCCCAAACCATTCGGCGTATGCGAGGAGGTCATCGATATCGGTCTCGCTTCGTTTCGCTAACCGTTGTATGGTCGTTGTCTGCGTCTTGACTGTGAGAGACTGTGGGGCTGGCTCGTATGTCTCTCCATCGTCGCTCGTTACTTGAAACTTCGCATCGGGCCGTACATCGATGTATTGGTGCAGTTTTGGAAACTCGTGAGAGCCGTGGTGGTAGATGTGGCGCAGAGTCTGCGGGCCATGTTAGAGGTGTTGTTCTCCTCCAATCTCGCGTGGTGTTCCATACAAAGCTCTTCTCGCCCAAAGTCTTCGGCGCTGAGCCACCAGCTACCCCATCTGAAACACCAGGCGGCAGTATGAGGCCTGGATCTGTGAAGGCTCTCCTCCGCTCGTGTACAGGACGTGCCGCATCTGCATTGCCGCTGAAGCTTGCGACCAACACCAGAAGGCAAAGCAGCCAGGCGCTACCGGTAGACATGTTGGGAGATACTCTCGCCCCGAGCAGAGCAGGTGTAGTGGTAATGAAGCATCGCATGTGATTCAGGTAGTGCTGTAGGCGGGAAGTGAAGAGAAACCAAGGAAGAGTCAAGGAATCACGCGGGATGTTATCGTCGTCAACACTGGAGTCGCCGCCTCACAAGCTTGGGCCAATCGCGATGACGATGTCAAGCTTGGAGCTGCATGTGATACTAGATTGCAGCCTTAGGCTCAAAGTCATGTCTCCAAGCAACTCTGTCGGGATGTAAGAGTGTACATATGTTGAGTGATCCACTTTATTCATTTTGCTGCCTCACTTGCCATTCACACGAGCCAAGGTAATGATGTGGTGAGCACTGACTCACCGCTGCCTCGTTCAGGCGTCATCCCTCCACGCGGCACCGCAACGCACAAGCTCTCCCGATCCACGACGACCAACTCATTCGCTGATGACGGTCCTGCCGGACCCCGCGGAATGACCTGAACCGCCTGCCCTTGTCCCACACATCAGGTGTGCCATCCTGACTCCTCGGGTCTCTTCTGTACCACATGGAGCTTCGCACACCCAACAACATGTCCAAGACTGAACAGCAACCTTCGCCCGCCATGGCTGCCACTGCCGCTAGACCGAGGCCATTGCATGTTTCCAAGTCATTTACACGTATGGACAACTCCCCAGCTCCTGACTCCCCTAGGAAGAGAGCGAGCACACTGCAAGATTCTGGAATACCCGCCATTCCCGAAGCCAGGCACATTGAGACATCGACAGAGCTGGAGGGAAAGAAGCCCATGGCTGATGTATTCGAGAACGACCACGAAGAAGATCATGCAGAGCAGGACCAAAAAGACGGGAGACCGGAGCTGCATGTACCGAGTACGTTCGATGAGCTGCCAATCGAGATCAAGAGCATGTGCGAACGATTTTTGGAAAGCTTGTCTGCGAAAGTCCACCCAACCCCATTGAATGCCGACCAGCTATCGGAGCTGTTTCAAGACTTTTACGAAAGAGCTGCATCACAGATATCCACACACATTGCTATCCTAGCATCGAGAGTAGGGCGAGAAACACCAGCAGCAAACGCAAGTACTGCAAAGAAGCAGTTGGGCAGAGCAAGAGCTGGCTCAGGTGCGAAGAAAAGCTCGTCCGATGATTTGGCAAGCAACGCTGGCGGGGAGATGTTGACTGCATCGGAAGTGGCGGATAGAAAGAAAGCTCGTCGGCTGCTGGAGCACAAAAGAGTCGCCTTGGAGGAGGCCGTCGAAAGAGGAGTCTGTGAGAAAGTGTATGAGAAAATCTGGAAGCACAGGAGCTCCGATGACGATGCCAGGGACGAGAAGCTGCGATCCAGAACTGCCGCGCTCGCTGTTGTGGGGATCGGGTTGAAGGAGCTACACATGGACAGCGACCCAGCCAAACAAGACGTTCGCAAGGCGGCCGAGGAGAAGGAGGATGAGATCAATCTGTCGTTGGCCAGCGCGAGGGAAGCACTGATACGTATGGACGACTATCACTACCCTCTTGGAAAGCTGCAGCAGCTCAAAGAAGCGCACAAGAGCATTGTTGAAACGCTCTCACAGCTGTTCCCATCGTCTTCCTCAGCAGACGAGATCTTACCTACCTTGATCTACACCTTGATCACATGTCCTCAGGAAGGCATCAGTGTGGTCAGTAATCTGAGCTTTATCCAAAGATTCCGAACTTCAAGCAAAGTCGATGGAGAAGCTGCGTACTGTTTAGTCAATCTGGAAGCTGCTATTTCATTTCTGGAGACTGTCGATCTCTCCACCCTAAGAGCTGATGAACTGCCCGAAGGACCTGGTAAATCTCAAAGCCGGCCATCAACGCCAACGACAGAGAAGCCGCCCATCTCTCTACAACCAGCCGTTGGGAGAACGACCACATCGAGTCCTTCGCCCCTAAATGTGAACTCCGCGGATCAGAGTAAGCCCAATACCTCAGCGAAAGCCGCGCTTCCTTCCCCTAGCTCCTCACAACCACTAACGCGACCTGGGCTACATACTCGTCGGATTTCAGGTCTAATGCAGGCTCAAGTCGATCGCATTGAGGCAGGGAGGGAGAACTTCTTGAAGACTGCGGACAAGTTCTACGATTCTGTCAACGGGACCCTGGATAATAGCCTGCAATTCCTGCTCGGTCGATTCAAGGAACAAGCATCCGCCAACGACTCTCCACTGCCAAAAACATTAGAGGAAGCGAGAAAGCTTGTCAGCTCACCTGCTGAAGGCGAAGACGACGAGTCACAATCAGTCTCTGGACGCAGTAGCCCTGCTGTTGACGATCCGCTCAACAGTGCTGGTAAGGGATCGGACAACAAATTACTTGAACTGCTAGGAGGGAAAGGGTCGATTCGCGATCGAAGCGTCGACAGCTCCCGCTCGGGCAACAGTGGAACCGGCAGGCGAGCAGTCACATTCGACGGCAAAACTGCAGCCGGCAGAGCCCAGACCGATCCGCAACCTCAGACTCCTCAAGGCAACCTCTTTGCTTCCATCAACCCGCTCAATCGCTTTGGTATGCCAAACATACCCAAGTTTCCAAATTTCGGGCAGCGTCCGGCGGGTCCTATATCTGGGCCTGAGAAGCGACTTTTAGACTCATTGGAGACCCCCAAGGCGGAGAAGACGAGGAGCGGGAGTATGGATGACATGAATGCGAGGGAGACGTTAGCAGAACTCAGAAAACTAAAGCCTCCCAAGAAGAGGTTCCTAGATGTCAACAGTGCCAGCGATTTGAGGATTGGCGAGGTAGACGAGTTGTTGAAGGAATACAGGAGGTTGGCCAAGGCCATTGGCGACGCTATCGCGCAGTAAATGAACGGTACAGGTATTGAGTTGATTGTTTGAGAGCGTGGTGTTCGGGCAACAGCGAAGGCGCTCTAAAAGGATTATCCATTAGATGGGATGCGTTGTTGGTATCGACGCCCTACGGCAAGCCGTCGATAGTACTGTCTTGTCGTGAAGAAAGCGGAGCTGGCCGATGACAGCGGACCCGGCCCTAGAAGCTCTTTTAGTCTTTCAACTTGACTTGCTACTTCCTCCAAGATAACAACCCTGCTCGTTCCTCAAAAGACATAAACTGTCACTTACATTCGTCTGTACAACGGTTGCGTTTTCGAACTCGGTTTCTTGATTCCTGATCCTGCCGTCCATCACCATGGCCACCCCACTAGAAAAAACAATCTACATCGGTCCGTTCATCCACAGCGAAAATCTCACCACGCTCGACATTTCCCCCAACTCGATGATTGGCGTCGACAGCAATGGAAAGATAGCTTTCATCACCCGAGACCTCAAAGGCCGACAGCTCCCCACACAAGAAGGCTGGGAAACCGCCAAAGTCATCCGTATCAACGGCATAGGATTCTTCTTCCCAGGCTTCATCGACACCCACATCCACGCTTCGCAGTACCCGAACGCCGGCATCTTCGGCAAGTCCACGCTGTTGGACTGGTTGAACACCTACACGTTTCCGCTAGAGGCGTCTTTTGCGGATCTAGACCGAGCGAGGAAGATCTATGGTCGCGTGGTGGCGAGGACGCTGAGTCATGGGACCACGACGGCGGCTTATTATGCTACGATTCACGTGGAAGCGACAAATCTGCTGGCGGATGTGTGCTTGAGTCGAGGGCAGAGGGCGTTTGTGGGAAGGGTGTGCATGGATCAGTTGGGCCCCGAGTACTATCTGGATGAGAGTGCGGAGCAGAGCGTGGCGAAAGCGAAAGAGTGTATCGAGTATGTGCGAAGTATCGATCCGGATTTTGAGCTGGTCAGTCCGATCATCACGCCGAGGTTTGCGCCTAGTTGTTCGACGGGGAGTCTGGAGGGTCTGGGCAGACTGCATAGTGAAACGGGCATTCCCGTGCAGACGCACATTTCGGAGAACACGAAAGAATGCGATTTGGTGAGGGAGATGTTTCCGGGACATAAGCATTACACGGATGTCTACGACTCAACTGGACTTTTGACTTCGAAGACGATCCTCGCGCACGCCGTCCACCTTTCCGCGGAAGAGCGGAGTCTGATCAAAGAGAAAAAAGCGGGAATCTCGCATTGCCCGGCGAGCAACACAGCTCTTACCTCTGGCCGCTGTCCCGTGCGCACGCTGCTCAACGAGGATATTACTGTTGGTCTCGGCACCGACGTCTCGGGCGGCTACACACCTTCCATCCTCGCCGAAGCCCGTGAAGCACTCTTCACGTCGCGACATCTCGCCATGGAAGCCGGCGACGAGGCGAAGTTGTCAGTCGAGGAAGCACTCTATCTAGCCACCGTGGGCGGCGCGAAAGTCGTAGGACTCCAAGACAAGATCGGAAGGTTTGAGGTGGGGATGGACTGGGACGCACAAATGGTGGAATTGGCGACTGTGGGTGATGAGATTGGTTTGGATCAAAGCAAAGGCTTAGTCGAGGTCTTTGGGTGGGAGAGCTGGGAGGAAAAAGTGGCAAAGTGGGTTTACACGGGCGATGATCGCAACACGACGGCAGTATGGGTGAAGGGAAAGCTGGTGCATTGCAGGGAAGGTTTCAACAGGCCTTGAGAGGAAGGCATCATGAATGTCCATGAGCCTTTCAGAGTCTGTGTCTACAACTCCATCGTTGCGATCTGGCCTCCAACCTGGCCTTCCCGACTCAATGGACCATCCGCCAATCGCTTATTGATCGTCGCCAAAATCTCTTCATACCCTTGCCCAGGACTCTGCTCAACCTGGATAGTCAGTCGACTCTGGAACGCCCTCAAAGCGTCAAATTTGGCGGATGCGACCTTGTACGCAGAGCTTTCGGGATCACCACGTCCGCCCACAAGATTTGCGAACGATTGCGGTGGCTTCAGCAGATATGGTAGTGCGTATTCCAGCGCTGGCGGAGACAGAATGGCGAGATGACCGGAAGCAGGCGTGGCGATGGAAGAGGGCAGTGAGAGAGATGGTGCTTCGTTCCAGTTTGCTGTGATGACCGATGTGAGACAGTTGACGGCCGATAAAGCGAGCTCTTTTAAGGCCACGGTGTCTGCGTGTGTGACAACGTCATCCCAGAAGCGAGGATTGTTGGCCAGGTAGTGGTAATAGAGTGCTCGTGCCTCTGCGGCCTCTTCGCGTGTGGATGGGTCTTGCTCCATAGCTCCGCCGGGCTGGTAGACAATGTCTCGAGATGGTCCATGGAAGACTGTAGCGAGCGTACTTAGGACGTCTGGGTTGGTCGCTTTCGATGGTAGGAGCGAAAGTGGACTTGCTCTCCAGCCTGCCGTTCCAGTAGTCGCGAGGAGTGCTTTTCTGGGGAGACTTGCAAAAAGGTGGAGGTCGTGCTTGGGTGAGTCTGTGTGCGCCCATCTAGCTGGAGACATATTGAGTGCAACGCCCAGTCGCTCGACGACTTGCTTCGGCATCTGGCTCGCGAGAAAGTGCTCCGGGTAGCAGGAGGCATAGGTGGCGATATAATTTCCGGCCGGACCGTAGAGGAACATTGATTCGAGGGGATCGAGCTGTACACCAGGGAGCTGAACGTAGAGTGCGGATGTTCTAGCATGGACACCTTTGGCAACAAGGTACGTCAGGCCGTGGGACTCGGTTGCCGTGCCGGAGAGACGAAGTGCTGGTTTTGTCGATTTTAGGATGTCGGCGTAGAAGTCGATAAGACATCGATACATCAGTACATCGTCCTTGTTATCGACCATGTTCAAGGTGGCGAAATCCAGAAGGCCACCAGAGACTGCGTATGCAGTCTCAACACCCGGATGGTGACTTCGGGAGATGGCGTTCCAGTCCATGGCGCTGACTTTCGGTAGCCATTCCATCAATCTTGCTTGCGCGAGTGTACGTTGACTCTTGCTGAGTTTCAGTGACGATGGTCCTGTGAGAGAGCAGGCTTCGAAAAACGTGCCATATACGTCCCGATCTCCGAAGATTCGTTTCCACATCAATCCTTGGCCACGGGAGGGCACTTGTGCTTCTGGATCTGAGGCTTGGTCGACTCTGAGAAGGTCTAAGAGGACCAGTGATGCCTGGTTCGCCACTCCAGTGTCACCTGTGCAGAGCCATAACCGAACGAGGGCGAGGACGGTGTCCAACATGCCAGCCACCGAAGCTGCATCTGCCGGATTCGCCGTCGCTTTTCCGAGAATAACCAATGTTAGGCGGTTGAATGCTACCATATGGTCCCCTACAGCAAGTCCATCCGTGAAGGGGATGTTGCAAGTATTGAGAATATCGCCATATGAGTACTCCTTCACGAGCCGCAGAAGGAGATTGACCGCTGGTGTAGGATCTTGCTGAAGTGTTGGTACGAGTGATGATAACGAGAGCAAAAGTTCAGTCTTTTCACTTTGCTCGAGTGTCTCAAGTAGCGTGAGTTCTGCTTCCTCGAACAATCTGTGATCTAACGTAATAGAGGGGTCGTCTTTGGTAGCGTCGATACTTTCTTGTACGCGTTGGAGGACGTTTTGTGCCATGACGAGAGAGTCAATTGATATTCAGAACGCTTTTGTTGCGGTCATGGTGCGAGGGCAAGGGAGTTGCCGAAACTGTGGCGCGAATAAATGATTGTTCCATGGAAGGACGACTCCAGGCAGGAACGACGAACGTTTGATCGGCTGGCGGGGCTTGAAGGGGCCGATCCGAACTTCTGCCGCCCAAATCACCCATCTATTCGCACTTCCATGTCTCTTATAGACTCGTTATCATCACTCATCGCACATCCGCCTTTGGAACGTCCTGACAGGCACATGAGACTAGCCATACGACTCGTATATCTAGCTCGCTATAGGCGCAAACAATGCAGCATGGTCACGTCTGCCATGTGATAATGCGCTGTCCTGGGTTTATGAAGTGAATACATGTGCTAATGACTGAAATGCGTGATGGCAAAAAATGGACTTGCTTTTCACATAGGAATCGCTGTCAGTTGCTGTTGTGAAGATTCATCCGCCGAAAACGAGAGTTTCCACCTGTTGCACTCCATTACGGTCGCATTTCTTCTAGACACCTCATTTCATCGGCGGTCTTGGAGTCGTCAATTCATTTTGCATATTCACGACGAGACGCGGTGGTGACGGTCAATGGAGGACCCTAAAGCATAAGCACCGAACTAAACATAATGCGATACCTCACCTCACTTGCTCCGCCCGCACATCATAATCGGCAGCTCTAGCTTTCTACCACAAGTCCTCAAAGAAAGCCTTGCATCGCTCAAACATTTTTTCTCTGTCCAATCTCCGGCTTGTAATTCCTGCCTCCTGACATGAACCTCAGTCCGCAATATGTCTCGGTCGTCCTCTAAGTCGTGGTATGTATTCTTCAGTGCTTTGTAGACATTGCTCAACAGCACCAGCCCATCCGGGATGCTTGATCTTATAGCCAAGACTCATGGAGGCAACCGACTTTACTCTACAGGATTTCGCATTTTTTTTTTGCAGTTTCTTTTGCCCAAGAGGAGCTATCTTAAGTTCGCTGTAATGGAGCAGCACTTGGTCGAACATGCCAAGGTCCTCAGCATTCATTTTACGTACGTTTCGTAAGATTCTTACGAGATGGTGACCTCATGTATGAAAAGGCGGTCGTCTGGACTTTCAAGAGCCACCAGTTATGCGTGGACAGCCAGTTGAACAATGATGAACTCAAGACCTTCCTTCTGATCGTGTGATCCTTTTGCATACGCTTAACACTGCCTCGAAAGACTAGCACGGACCTTCGCAATTCCCTTATCGCCTAAATTGTCGCATGTTGGGCTGCGTGCGCAGTAGTCGCAAGAGCTGCACTTTTAATCTGCACGTCACTCAAATCAGTGGGTTGTGGTTTATCGAGACTAGTCTCGTTGGGAAACTCTCGTACGGAATGAGTCGTAGAGTAGATTTCATCAGTTTCTGACACTATGCGCTCGGCGATGGCCAGAGAGGGAAATTCTTCTGGGGTCTGGGCAAGAGATGATCCTCCAAGTAGGTCGAGCGCGCGCTCCGCAGTCGTTGTATGTAGCTTCTGTGCCAATAAATCCTCGGGCTCGTAGATGGCCAGGGAGCGAAGATCTTCAGGGGACTGGTCAAGAGTTGGTGCTCTAAGCAGACCGAGCGTGCGCTCCTCAGTCACTGCATATAGCCACTGTGCCAATGGATTTTCTTGCGGGGCTGGAATCGGCGCCAGATTCTGTGGGCTGACATCTGTGGGCAAGACCTCAACACGCAATAACCCTAGAAAGATCAATAGCAGAAGTCCCATGGTCCATAATACGGCTTGCTCCGCAGTGGCGGCACCAGACGGTCTTTGCCGAAGAAATCGAGTCGGCGAAGACCTCGAGTGACCTCTGCTCCTCCTGACTTTGCCGCACCGCATACAGCGACTGTCTGAATTTCCATCCTGGTAGACGTGCGATCGGTGGCGAGCAGATGATGTTGGACGCACCGAGGATGACATTGCGATATAGGCAGTGACTGTCGTAGGCTATGGTACAGTTTGGGCATAGAAGGAGGAAATGCTGTAGCATTAGTTCACTTCAGGGACATCGGAGTACATTGCCGCGGAGTGCTTTGTTTCGCAGCAGCCATGCACCGGTTGCGGTCAGGCATTGTTCTGGCTCGGTGAAAGAGCTGAGTCGTCACTGTCCGCTGCAAAGACAGCGTAAAGTGCTGATCCCTTGGTTCGGTATGTCTTTGGCCGTGATGCCTTTGTTCGCGATGCCTTGAGAGAATTACAGTGGAGAGAGGGAGAGAGAGAGAGATGGCAGTGGTAGCTGAGGCAACGGGGTCGTGTTGTGCTCCTTCCCGAAGTGGCATGGTGGCACGTGCAGCGCCCGACCTCCCGTTTCTGATCACAGTGATGTTTCGCGGTCATGATACAATTCACTTGCCTGCCAGCAGTAATAAATCGAACTTTCCCCTTCAATCGAATCCGACCTTTCCGACATTATCCGCCGCGCTTTCGAGGTTGAGTGCCGCCGCCATGAATCAGCGCGGGTATGAGAGCCCGATGGAGTTCGTGTACAGCAACGGCACAGGTCCCATCGATGCGCAATCACCCTTTGCACAAGTCAGCCAGCATCCGCAAAGATTTCCTCCAATGGGCACACCAGGAAACCGAAAGCGTGAGTGCGAGCTCGCACGTACAGATGCGTGGCTGGTAGCTGACAGGGATACGTTTCCCAGGAGCCTTTGAATCGTCACAGAGATCTCAAACGCCCAGCCGCCTACAGTCATCCCCCACCAAGCCTCTACCACCAAATCCACCCGCTTTCAACTCCTACTGGAACACTCCGCGCAAGACGAACGTCGATTTGGATGACTCGAGTGCCGGCGAAACGCCCAAGAGCCCAGAACAGACAACGCCAGACACCATGGGACGAAGCCAAATAAGCAATGCAATCACCACATTTGATAGCACGAGTCTGAATGTGCAATCCGGTGCTGAGCGCGGGAGTCCGACGAAAGAAAAGGGAAGACCTCAGCTCGCACCCGCGAAGAGCAGCTTTCTAGTAAAAGTCAAGAACAAGCTGTACAGCCCAGGACGGGGCGAGATCCCAAGAGCAGACCACGGCCAATCCGGGGCTATCGAGAAAAGAGTGAAGAAAAAGCGAGAGAAGGAATTGCAGAGACATGTTACGCGACGGAGACGGCATAGTATGTCGGAATCCGAAGAGGACAGCGAGCATCATCGACGCAGCCCACGGAAAGCAAGCGGACAAGGCGACGGCAGCTTGGAACCCAAACCACATTGGGTGTCCAGCTTTTTCACGTTCATCGCACAGCACCCGACTGTCCCGCACATTCTGTCATTTTATGCACAACTCCTTTTCAACGTGTTCCTGTTGGCCGGGTGCGCATATCTGATCTATAGTTTCTGGTCGGCAGTACAAGGAGATGTGGACAAGAAGAGTCATGAGGCTATGGCAGACATCATGGCAGAAATGGCAGCGTGTGCACACGAATACACAAGCAACCGATGTGGAGACTCGAACAGACCGCCAGCTCTCGAGGCAGTCTGCAGCAATTGGAGCAAGTGCATGAATCGCGACCCTGCGAAGGTCGGAAGGGCCAGAGTGTCTGCGCATACATTTGCAGAGATCTTCAACTCTTTCGTGGAGCCGATATCGTGGAAAGCGATGGTGAGTTCCGACGTCTCCCATTGAAAATGTTTCGTACTGACCATCTTGCAGATCTTCACCATGATGATCGTCTGCATCAGCTTCGGTGTCTCCAACATGGCTTTTGGTCTGCTTCGCGATAAGACAAACCAGTACCAGCAGCAACCACAGTACTACCCGCCGCCTACGCCGCACAGGAGCTTCAGCAATGAGCAGCCGTACTATCCGGGAACGCCATGGAGTCAGATGCCGAAAGGATTAGAGCCGCAACCGAGTGGTGGCTTTGCACAGATCGAGGGCAAAGGAAGCCCTGTCAGAAGATTGGTGTACAATTAATGGACGCAAAAGTCTCGGCGAGAATTCAACGGTACAGATTGACTGGTATGCATGAGCAGACGGAATCGGATCTGATACTCCGGCTTTGGCGTTTGTAAGAAATTCATGGCGTACAAATTGCATATGGGTGGTGGTCAAACAGGAATTGCATTGCAGTCGAGACTTATGTCCATAGCAATAACGAGAAACATCTACTTTATGGACGTTTCATTCCCAGTCATACAGAACTGTCGCGACATTGTTCAGTCCGGCACTGGAATCCATCGCAAGGGCAGTAAAAAGACACGCGATCAGTGGCAAAAGGTGTGGTGTGAGGTGAAACTAGGATCAAGGGCTAGGCCGACGAAGGTAAGCACGAGCAGCCCTTTCAGCCAATCACAACGTTTGCGATTACAGACATGACGAACGAAAGAGTGAATGCAATAAAGAACCAGCATCTGCAACCTCTGACTCTTCTCTTTCTCTTCGAAACACAAACACCTCCCATAAAACTTCCGCACAAAGCCATAACCACTTCCGACTTCACTGCACAATCACTTCTTCTACCACACAGAATGTCTGCCACTGCTGCTGTCCCCGCCACCTGCTGCGGCCGTGACGGAGGCTGCGTTTGCGCCAAAGAAGCCACTTGCTCGTGCGGGAAGCAATCTGCCATGCACTGCAACTGCGAGAAGTCGGCGACGGAGAACAAGATCGCTGGTGCGAGATGCTCGTGCAGTGGGTCCTCATCATCCTCTCCACGCTGCGACTTTGTGCTGACCTATCTGTCTAGATCAACGGCCTGCTGGGGAGTGCACCTGCTCACGTAAGGGAACGGAAAACGCGACAGTATCAGGCGACAAGTGTGCTTGTGGAAAGCGGTCGAGTGATTCGTGCACTTGCGCTGGTACGGAGAGCGCCGCTGCCAGTGATCTAGAAACAGACTTCACCACGAGAAAGTAAAAGCGCCGTCGTGTTTGCTTTGGAGGTTGATCTGAGCGTGGGGTCTGGCGTAGATGGGATAGTGGAAGGTTGAAGAGGGTGACCATACTGAGGCGAATTATTGCAATGCCATTCGGCTTCACTTGTCTGCTCACTTCCTCCCAGATATGGCTAGTGAATACTGGCTTCTGATATGATGGTCCTCAAGTTTCTGCCGCAATTCTCTGGTGGAAGTAACAGCATAGTGTGAGCAGGAGGTTTTGGGGCTCATCGTAAATCATGCTACGATTATTGAGGTCCATATCTTGGTCTACCATCGACACCGCAGTGTACCACATTCTCCCGCTGTCACGATGACGGGAGTCCAAAAGACTGGTCACGGCCTACCTTAGAGGCTATACTGTCGTGCTTAGATATGTACCTGCTTCGGTCACGCTGATGTTGGTCTCGTCGGCGAACAACCACGCGTTCTATGTGAAATCGAATAGGTTCAACGCCACCAGAACGAGATCGACCATAATAATAGGGTACGACTGCGCGTAATCCTAGGCACCGTGGCGTCGCCATTCAATATGTCCACGTCTGCTCGAAACAAGAATTCCATCTAAGCGACAGCACTGTCGAGCAATCAAGTAGCCTCAGTACGTCCTCGTGGCCGATAGCCATTGTACTGCGCAACCTGAGGTCCCAAGGACATGTTATCAGGCCAGCGCTGGCGAAGCGAGCAGCTACCATTGCCTACACTCTCTCCGCTCAGCCACTGTCAGCCGCGCACCCTCGCATCGAATACCGATAGCGACTACGAATCTCAGAATGCCACAATAGACGGGTACATCGGAGCTCTCAACTCTCGCCACGCCGCAAGTGACAGAGTGAGCAGTCTGCACGCTTTCGTTCCCATGATCCATCACATGATACTGACTTGGCTATAGCCTCAGTGACTGCGCGACGAATCTTCGCGGGCAGAGCCGTCAGCAGCTCAAGCGGTAGACTGTCAATGGAATGCTGACGCTCTGACGGGGGAGCCATTGCTTCTCCTGCTGAATGCAAAGGCTTGGCATTGACATGTGAATGGCTCTGAGGGTCCGTGCATTCGTGCCTTCCCTCAAGCTCGCAATTAGACACAATTTGCAAATATCATCAACCACCACGGTCAAGTACGACATCTGCTCACGGCGTCTCCAGGCCAGTATGGCAGACTTCCAGCAGCTCACAGAGCAGGTGATCAGTAAGTCGCGTTGCGGTGTCATGGAAGAACAGCATGCACTAATGATCCCAAGACCTGCGAGATGAGGCGCGGGATCTGCAGACTCGGTATGCAAACGAGCAAGAGACTATCAACACATCGAGAGGTCAGATTGATGTACACAGGCGTGAGATCGCAGTAGCCATAGAGCGGCAGGTGGCCATCGACGAGCAGTTGGTGGGAGTGCGTGCCAAGCAGACAGACAGTGTCGCTCACAAATCACTAATGTCCACAGACTCGCTAATCATGGACAGTCCTTCGTAGCCTCAATGAAAGGACTCCAAGGCTCTGTCGATGCGCGCACCGAAGCCGATGTCAGCGAAGTCATCAATGTCGCCCGCCACACCGCTGGTCACCCGCCCGACCATGCGCCACCAGCCATACCAGCCGGGACGGTCACCCTTGCCTCGGTTTTCCAGTGTCCGGCCATCCATGCCCTTACCGACCAGGGCCCCATTCACGAAAAGCTCTCCACTGTTGTCTGCATCAAAGACCGCTGGGTAGAGGTAGTCTGTGCCGGTTGCGAAGGTAATTACTCCACTCGAACGAGGGCGATGATACATGGACTCAAGGGGATCGGAAACCGCTATTGCTCTGTACACGGCAAGCTGGAATGGGAAGAAAACTGCTACCACAAAGAGCGGGCTGTCAGCGATGAAGACATCGAAAGGATGATGACTGGCGAAGAGCCGAGGGTCGAGATTGTGCCCAGAGAGTGTCAGAGGCCGTACAAGTATCCATCGAACAAGGGACTCTGATTTGTTCCCGACATAAATTTCAACAGACTGATGGTTGCTCTGTCATCATGAAGATCGCTATGGGAGCCATGCTGTACAGGGCGGCGGACCCAGGCCTGCACGACGAACGAGAGTAAATGGATGATAGCTGCTGCTTGACACTATCAGGTAGCGAATCAAGCATAGGAGACGATATAAAGACAGGAGATACGAGCTGTGACAGGCCATCTGCCACTTCTCACACAAGCCTGTGAGACAACCGCCTAGACCCCAGCATCGACCTGCTCGACCACATTTGTGCCACTATAGGACCGCCAATCCCGACAAGTCTGCGCCATAATGTCTGGAATCTGCATATCGCTCATGATGAGATCTGGTCGCTCCTACACATCATATGTCAGTTCTCACTGCCTTTGCTGTCAGTCATCACGACTCACCAAGATGTTAATGTACATTCCCCCACTCAGATGCCACGCAGTATGGCAGTGTAAAGGCCAGACCCCAGGATTGTCCAGCAAAAATTCGATGACGAGATACCATGCTCCTCCAGGACCTTGCGTTGGATCGCCTTTGTTCATCAGGTGCACATCTCGCCGCTGAGGATTCTCTGGTCGAGTAATGGTGCCGTCCCACTCACCCTGACCCTCGGCGAGAACCCAAAAGTCGTGACCGTGAACATGTATTGGATGCGATAATGGCACGATGCTGCTAAGAATGAAGCGCACGGATGTCGCTTGGCCGTAGTTGTAGACGTTCCATTCTGGATGACTCTCATACGAGGTATTGCCTTGGTTTGCCAGCAACAAGATTGGGTTGCTTGGATTGGTCAGCATTGTTCTTCACATAGATTACCGAAAACCCACTTATAATCTGCTCTGAAGGAGACGTTGTTCATCAACCACACCACATCTCCCGTAGCATTTGGCCCGAATTCCATATCGACTCTTGTTGTGATAGCCGGCTGAGCTGGAGGTGCCATCGGGTAGAAAGGTACGGTCTGGTTCAGAGGCAGGTCTTGACATTGGGAGTCATCAACGGGTGTCGCTGTCGACTGCGGTGTTGCCGAAGTATCCGCATTATCGTAGTAGATCGCAGCCATAGCATACGGCTGACTAGCAAAGCTGCAAGACGCACTGATTGTACTTCTCATCCAGTACACTCCGTCCGGACTGCCTGTTGCCTCGACAACAACATCTGTTCTTTGGCCCACACTTAGTGTGACTTGGTCAACCTGAAACGGCTGCACTGGAACATGATCATTGGCAACAATCCACATTTTGTGCTCGTCAATCGTAAAGCGTTGAATGCCTTCAGCCCCAGAATTGATGAGACGAAGTCGATGCTTTTTGCCGGACTGAAAATTGAATCGAGAGACTTCAGCTCCTGGTGTGCAAGGCAGGTCGTTTGCATCAGCACAGTCGAAGAACATCTTACCGTTGATAAGATTGTTGTCGGAACTTGGTGTGGATCGTCTACCCAGCGTCTGTTCCAGCAGTGGTAAGTACGACGCATGGTAGTAGTCAGACTGGGGACGATCAGCCGAGTTCGATTGAGAAGAGTGTCTCGACTGACCAGTAGCACAGGACCAACATCGATGTCATAAGCAACGTGTGAGGGACACTTGATGATCATGGGACCGAAGAGTCCGTCAATGTATTGTGCAGAGTAGTGAGCATGGCTGATTCACGTCAGTCTATATTGCTGTGCGTCCTCCCAGCCCAATGGTACCTACTACCAGCTCGACCCGCATGAGTCTGCTCTGAATGTGTAGGTGAAGGTATTTCCCGGAGCTATGGGGCACTTGATTGATCATCAGTGAGTAAGCATACCTCTGCAAGCAGAGCATTGTGCTCACCTGCGAGACTGATGGTAAGCCGTCCATCCATGGAGTCTCCTTCTGCAGTAGCCCATGCCAATGAAATGAGGTGCCCTCTTCAGGCCCAGTAATGTTGTTATGCACTGTGATTTGGAATGTATCTCCCCAATTTGCCTCGATTGGCGGCCCAGGAAATTGTCCGTTGATGTAAAGACCTAGCTTTTGTACACCATCTGGTGCCAGCACACCTCTCGCGATGTCCCAACAGTAAGTGCGAGTCACGCCTGTGTTTGGCATCTGAGGAGGGCTGTTGGGATCAGCAACAGCCTGTATTGGCGAGGCAACGAATGCCTAGGGCATTCTTAGTCATTCTTACAATACGGCTATGTGATGGCCAACTTACTTCTCCAACTCGTCCCGCATCGCTCTGGGCTGCACTAGGTTGCCTGGCGCCATAGTCTCGTATCTCAATGTCATTTTGTCCAGCGAGTCCTCTTGGATGGAAGTCAAGGATGCCTAGGTTGCTAGGACTGTTCGGAGCAGTCCGTGCGAGATTGCGGACAAGACTCGCTGTCCTGAGCAAAGCAGAGAGAATCGCCATATTCAAGGCTCGCAGGCAAATGTCACGTTCACGATATCTCTCCTGACGAGCAACGAGGATGAGTGAGCCTTTATGAGCATGTTGACCAGCCCGTCTGGTCCAGGATAGCTAACATGCATGAAGCACAAGAGGGAATTGCAAGCTCGTTTAATGTTTCTTTCGTTCCTTTTCGACCTCTTCCAGCTGAGACAAAACAAGATCCGTGAGGTACTGTAGCGCAGGACAGTATGCGCTAGGCAGAAGTCGAACTTGGTATCTCCCTCATCGCAACCACGACAGTGCACTCTGCGACCAGGAGTAGACTAACACGAGAAGTGAGTAGGTTGATGCAGTCAAGATTGTATGCCTCGGTCGTTGTCGGGGTGCGAAATTGACTAGTTTGCATGGAGGTGAAACTCAAGCCAGGGCTGTTCGGGTGGCCAGCGCGTGGCGTCTGTCATTGTCCATGTTCGTCGTTGAAAAAGATCCAGGTACATCCTGTCACTTGCCAGGATGTCACCAACCTTGTTCGTGCGGCTTGATCCGGCACCGCCAACGGTAAGAGAGTTTTGCCGGAAGTACCTGGAGGACGAGTCAAGACAGCACTCCACATGGCAAGGTGCATGAGACAACACTGTCGCTCGCATACACGAGAGCCTGTCACGGAGCTATCTGGTGGTCGACGGGCACAAGCTCAAGATGATAGGTCAAAGCCACAGCCACATACACTTTCGACTGTGTTGCGCTCTCCTGAGCACATGTCAACAGACCTTGCCCTACGTAGTGAAGTGAAGTTACCATAGAGTGCTTAATGGATATCCCGGTCCACACTCCCGCCTTGTTCCAAATCCAAGGCAAGCAGTGAGGCTTCAAGCAAGAGCAGCATCGATGAATATGTCTGCTGTGTCGTGACTCGCCGAAGTGAGCACCGTGCACGAGGTACCGAGGCGACTGTGATATGATCCGATTGAAGCTCGTTGATTCGTCGCTGGTCGATGGCTCTGGTAATCGTCTCGACCTACCATACCAAGCAGGAAGCAGGAAGCATTTTCAACCTTTGACTGCCAATGATCTGGGGCCTAACGAGGCATACTGGACGACGGGAACAGCTGGCCCACTCTGGCCATTGCAAGACAATGCTCGCGTCAACAGTCTCATTTGAAGTCTGCCAACATATTCCAGCGCCATACTTTCATTCTATCTCATATCCTTCGAAACCCTTCTCCAAACAAGCCCTTAACGACTTGAAGTACATGGGCAAGCCGCCAGCATAGTTCAATGCCTGCTTGGGCTTCCCCGGAATGTTTGTGCCTGCACCATTGTGGTAAGTGGTAGCTCAATAACCTCGAAAGTGGAGATACGTACCCATGTACCAACTGTCCACATCATGCCTCAGAGTAGTGGCATGCAACTCATTCACTTTCTTCTTCCAATTCAGCTCGTACTCGACTTTTGCATCGATCTTACTTTTACCCTCTGTCTTCATCTTACCCATGACATCTACAATCCATTCGCATTGAGGCTCAACAATACTCGGACCGTTGCCATAGGCAGTGGGAGCGTGAGGCCCGTATGTATAGAAGAGATTCGGAAAGCCTGCGACCGACATTCCAAGATAGGACAATGCGCCCACATCTGTCGACCACTTTTTCTCCAGATCGATGCCGTCGACACCAGAGATCTTGATCTGGTTGAATGAACCCGTGAGACTGTCAAAGCCAGTAGCAATGGCGAGAATGTCAAGTTTGTGGAGCTTGCCATCTGTTGTGACGATGCCATTGGATACAACGTGGGAGACCTGGGTCTTCTTCAAATCGACAAGCTCTACGTGGTCCTGATCCATCAATTCGTAGTAGTGCTGCTCTAACGAAGGTCGCTTTCCCCCAAATGAATGTAGCGGCTCGAGAGGGGCAAGAATCTCTCGTTTGACGGGGTCAGATATACGAGCACGAGTTCGCTTCGCCCACCAATCGTATACAGCCCGATTTGCTTCGGCATTTGTGAGGAGGTCTGAATACAGAAATAAAGGCCTAAAACCACCCTCCTTCGCCGCCGCATCCAGACTCTTTTCTCGCTGCTCTGGAGAATCTTCGAGCACGCCCTTGGTACTTGAAGGGTAGACGAAGCCGGCATCTGATGCAAAGCGATCTTCGTGCAGGATCTTACGAAGGCTTTCGAGATCTTTCTTTGCTTGCTCTCGGTCGACTTTAGCTTGGTTCATAGGGAGAGCCGTGTTTGGCGTACGAATAAAGACGGATAGCGCGTTAGCATCTTTGGCGGCCTCCTGTGCGATTTGTATCCCTGTGGCTCCTTGCCCGACAACGCCGACCCTTTGATCATGCATATCGACACCTTCTTCCGGCCAGAACGAAGAATGACAGACGTATCCCTCGAAGCTGTCCAGGCCCTCCCAATCAGGAAAGTGACGTTTGGCCGCGAAACCTAGACAGCAGTGCAGATAGCGCGTCGTAATTGAAGTCCCATTGTCACACTGGACATGCCACTTGTGTGCGGCATCGTCCCATGTCGCCGAGGCGACTCTGGTATGATATAGCGTGTCCTTGCTGATATCACAGACCGTGTCAATATGCTTGAAGTACCTCTGCAGCTCCTTTGCGCCAGGATACTGCTCATCCCATTCCCAAGTGTTGTACACTTCAGGAATCGCCAACTGATAGATAGGGTACTGGCTGTCCACTCGTGCTCCTGGATAATTGTTCCAGTGCCAAATGCCCCCCAGTCCAGAGCCTGCTTCGACTAATTTTGTATTGTATCCTTCTTGTCGTAGCCGATGTAGCAGATATACGCCCGCAAACCCTGCTCCGATGATCAATGCGTCAGCTTCGAGGCTGACAGGCTCACCATTCGAAGTCGCGTGGCCGTTCGCACGATCTTGAACGCCATCTGCTTGACTGTCGCGTCCGAAGACTCGCTGCATGCTTTCGAGGAGCCCTGGAGTTTGACTTGTAGGTGTGCTGTTCGACTACGAGAAAAATTGAGAAAGCCGTCCGATCAGATCAGGGAGAGGCAATATCTACGACATGCGATGAGCAGAATACTTTTTGCATAAGACGTGACAGCCGGAGCGCATATAAAGTACCATGGATCTCAATTATCGGGTCACGCGAGGGTGAGAGCCTGATGTCACTGCTTCCACATCTCCACCTCGGTAGAGCTCCTCCATGTGCGGAGTGACTACCTGCAATGGCATGGTCCTAGAGTACATGGACAAGAGTCGCTGGGGTCGACTTGGCCGAGATAGGCGATAGGAAAGTCTGGCGAGATGACGGATGTGCAATGAATGAATACAACAGGCAGAAGATGCTTCGGTGTGGCGTTGCTCGGCATGAAATGAAATATTAGAAAACTTGTGTCGTATCATCATGTCGGAACGCCATAGCTATGGTTTTCCACGCTCTGATGTGCGATGTTGATGTCTGATGAACCGATCCGAGCGGTTGATGTCTGGCAATCGAAGTTCTGAAGCAGAATGGAAGAAGACCCTTGCAACCTGCTGACTCACGGGCTCACGAGTTCATGGACCACACAAGACAATCGACTGTCTCGTCTAATGCTCGAACACTGTCCAAGTCTTCCTTTCCACCATTATGTGCATTCATCCGTCGGTCTATCATCTTCCCAGCCCGCACCAGGCAGCGAGATAGTGGAACGCGAGATCGCAGTCGAACGTTGGTGGCTGTGATCTTCCGCACGTAGGCAGCTGAAAACGACCCTCGTACGAGCTCGGGCCCGGGGTCAACATTCACTCGACTTTTCGCGAGAATAGCGCGAAATGGAAGCGGCGGCCACGTTCTATCATACAGCGCAGGCAGTAAGACTATACAAATATGAGCCGTTCTGTGGCCATGTCCTATGCTTGCCATCATCAGCACTTTCAACACGATACAATAACATTCATAAACACTTACTCCAACACTTACTCCGACACTAACACCAGCAACAATGTCTGCCACAACACTCCCAGACTATAATGCAAGCGGCACCGTTGACGTCTCGGAGAAGGAAAAGTAGATCTTGTCCCCCAGCTCTCTCTTCCACATCCTAGCTGACACCTTGCAGCACCTTCTGTGCCACACATGGTCCCTCCATCACGCCCCAGATCGACGCTCAACTCCAAAGGCCGGCTCATCAGGCTCAGCTTCTCGCCCTCAGCAAGGCTCTCTCTGATCTCGCCGAGACCGGGTGTACTCGCTGCGCGACCGAGAGCATCCTTCGCATTTCCACCTCGGCCCTGACAGACTTGCACAAGCAGAAGAAGGACGGGCAGTTCAGCAAGGCGCAGAAGAAAGCTTTCAAGCAGGAGGGTAAGCAGTTCAAAGCCTTCGTCAAGCCGTTGAAGAAGGAAATGAAGGAGAGCTTCAGGAGCCACAAGTGAGCATGATTGGGGTACTGGAGTGTGCATAATTAGTAGTAATTACTTCGCTCAATCATGTTCGTCAATGCAATAATGTACACGCTTTGCGCCTGAACAGTGTAATCCAGTCAAAAAGTCAGATGCGCCGCTTGTTATCCGGTGCCTCGGTCATCAGCTTCGCTGTCGGTCAATAGATTCTGTTTGTGGGGGCATACCGCCACCAGTTCTCTCTTGTGTCTGCCTGTCTCCACACGCCAATCCCGCCTTCGACGCCCTTTTCATTGACGCTCCAGTGTCCACTTTCGACGTTCTCGAGCCAACTCTCGAGTACAGCGACCAGCTTCGGACCGTGCCTCATGACGAATGGGTTTACCTCGACCTGGTACAGATCACTGTAACTCCGGTGGATCGGTTTGAAGTCTGACGTCCGAGCATAGTGGTTGCCTCCCAGTCGGATAGGGAGAACGAGACGGCAAGCGTCTTCGAAAGGATTTTGGGCGTTTGGGAAAGCATCCAGATACAAACCACAGGGGACGGACTCTACTGTGGAGAAGGGATATCGAAATTTCGCATCCTTGGCGCTGATCGTTCCAGGTATTCGTAGAAAGAGGAATGGAAGTTTCATGCCCTTAGTCTCGTTCGGAAATTGTTGCGGGATATGTTTGAAGGGCTGTTGCAGGAATTCTTCGACTTTGGGTAGCCGTATTCCAGGTGCAACGAACCAGACTTCGGACTGGATTGCGTGGGCAAGGAGATGGTATGCGAAACCTTCTTTGATGCCAGCGATATTCAGAGCCGTCCTAGAACACAATGGCAAGTCTCGGTCTTCGCCTACTTCCAGATCCGGGTCAACTTTAGTGGGGTCGACCTTTTGCCTCTTGATCCCGGCCTTCTTCTCGATTGTATGCACCAACTTCGTCCATGTGTCCAAACAAAGCTGCAGATCCTGGACAGTATATGGCTGCAGGATCCACGGCCGCGTCTTGTGGTATGGCTTGGCCATATTTTGCGTGAGCTCGGCTGCAGCTGGCGACGATGTATTGTCAAGATCCTTAATCTCCGCATCATCGTGCACAGCCATGGCTTTATCCGCCTCGATCATGTCCACATACGCACTCAAGATCGTCTCCAGCTTCTGCCATGGTAAATGGCTGTCGTAAAGATTGAAAACATGATGGTAAGTCGGCATCAACAACGCTTGCCCAGTCTGCTGGTCGAATACGACCCCGGCTGGATGGCTGACCATGGACTTCGAGCTCTCGTACAGAATGATAAATCGATGCTTCTCCGTATGTGTCAAGTCAAATCGGTCAGAGTCTTCCATCACGTCGCCGAGCTCCAGCATAGCTTTTTCAGAGGCCAGTCCGGAAACATGGTAGAAAAAATTATGGTCCGGAACATCGAAAATCTTGGACAGATAGCGGACTACCTGAGGTCGCAAAAGCTGCTTGAGTTTGTCACTGCCATGTCGGCCCCACCAAGTACGTTTCTTCAAGTCCGAGATTTTCTTGCCCGAGTAGAACCAGCCGTAAAGGACGATAGTCTAGAGCGAATCAGCATGTAGGCTCGTCGTGGTGAGACATGTCGGTCCAAAGCATTCATTGCTCCTGCTTCAGCTCGCATTTCAGGCGATCAGAGCTGGAGCAGATTGTTATATGCACAAAGAAATCGCGTTCGACCCACATTATGTATCGCGGCGCACCTCTCGACGTCCAATTCCGCTGCGGTACTCGCTGGATGTTTCTTGGTCACGCGGTCCTTCTCGATGCCCCGGAATAGGGTCGATGTTGCCATGAGTTGGATACGATGATGTTTCGGAGGGTCAGATACTGGATTTTCAAAGGAGATTCGTAGTGTGCAGAACTCGTGGATATGAAGAACATTCGAACCAAGGACATGGGTGTAGGAGAGTTTTACGCTGCGTCATTCTGGAAGCCCGGGATACACTAGCGCCGCCGGGTCTGGCCAATGAGTAAGCAGGCGGTGCATGGTGGCATGCTGCTTTTCCGGAAAAGCTCCTGGTGCTTGTTGTAGTTTAGCGTCATGCGGATCGCGCCTGAGGCATGAAGGTGTCCGCCGAGACAACTTCTGTCCGACCCATGACTTAGCAACCTCCCTCTACAATGACTGTCACACCTTGTCGATGCTGTCTTCACTTGCAGGAGCCCATCACCTGTGATTTCCAACGAGGCTCCATCGAACTGTGTGTAGAAAGGAGCTTGAGCAGCTCTTGAGTCTTCGTTGGAGCATGTATCGTGCTTTGGACCGCCCGCGCTGCCAACTGAAGCCAAACGCATGTGTGGGAAGATTCGATAGCCAGCAGCGAGTTCCATCTCCATGACTGACGAGTATCATCAAGCTTGGGTGCAAACAGCTATCCACTCACAGTCAGACATCGTTCATCACAAGCTGATGGGGAGATTGTGGAAGGCTGTGTGCTTGCCCGCTTGACAAGGCATCATGCTTTCGTTCCTACCACATCAGCTATACTGGGTCTTCGTGTGGCGTATAAATGGCGAGTCTCCATAATTGACGGATTGAAAACACGTCAGCTAGCGAGCTGCTTCTCCATACCTTCCATATCTCTTGAACGGACCAACCAGCCTCACTGCAGAAATCATGAGTCTGCGCATGATCCAGCTCATTGTAGCCAGTATGCTCGCTCTCGCAGCATCTGCTATACCTACCACATCATCCTGTCAAAATACGGAACAGCAGGCTGACGTGAGGATAAGTGCGTCCAAAAAGAAGGACTGCAGACTGTTGTAGCTGACACTTAAGGCAGTTTGACGGATTGCCCGACAATAGTGTCCTGCCTGGGCCAGCGATCCCAGTCGGATACAAGGGATTGAATTGGCAGTCATTCATCGTCGTCGACCAGGATATCCAGAACTCCTCTCATCCTTAGCTAGTGCCGAAGACACCATTGAAACGAGTACAGCTCACCAGTAAACTGTGATTTTAACGGCCGACAGGTCATGGAGCTCGAGGCTCACCGATTCGGCTATGCGGCATCCATTGCCGCCACCCAAATCCTAGCAGGAATTCCACTACTTAGTACAAACTACGCTAATAGCACTGACACCTCTTCCGCGCTCCAAGAGTTCTGGTGTCGTGGGACTCCCGGGTCCGGATCTGGTCACTGTCACCAGTGAATACTCCACCCAAGAACAAAAGAACAATTTTATGCTACGGCAACCAGACTGATCTGTCAGGCTGTCGTGACAATGAGACAACCCTCGCTAGTCCGCAGGAGATTTGTTCACCCCCATACTTCTTCGAAGTGGATGCGACCAAGGCAGAGAACGTACAGTGTACCGGTATGATCAAGAAATGCATGGATATTCAATTCGCAATCTTGCAACACAGTCTCATCGGAGTTGATGCTTCGCTTGATGTGGACATCGGACTGGGCCTTGATGATGTTCGCTTTTCCATTTGTGGAAGATAGACAAAAGATTCGAGCAGCAATGGATCGATGGAGGCGACAGGGGTGGGATATATGTGTATCTATACATCCTTCGTTTGTTATTGATATGTAGGACTACAGACTGACAGCTCTCCGCTACTCAAAGCCTCCCCGTGGTCGGTAATGCTCCAACCACTCACTTATCAACATTTCCGGTGCAGGAAACCAGTCATACATAATGAAGTCTTCCACAATCACGTCCTGAACTGAGTATAGTTAGCCTTCAGACTCAAATATGAACTCCAGCGAAATGTATCCGCCAAAGTGCTCGTCCCAAGGGCATCAAACGACAGCAAGGTCCTATTCTTCGTCTCATATCTCGCCCACTTCTGATACGATGAACCCGCAATTTGCGTCCCGATGACATTCGGATCCAGATAATTGACGAAGCTGATGTATCTCGTGAAGATCTCATCCTGGGCGATCGGACTGGCGATACCGAGGAAGATGGCGAGGATATCCGTGGCATGACAGGTGCCGACGATGGGCACGCCATAGTCGTACTTGGCGATGTAGCTCCAGGCGGGGACTGAGGCGGAGACGGTGTCGAGGTAGATACGTCTTGCCATGATGAAGACAGTATCCCCGATCAGGGAAGCCAGTCTCTTGTAGCCTGGATAGATCTGATTGAGGATGCCGGTGTTGTACGGAGCACCGGCGGTAATGTCTGTCGAGTAAGTGCTGACGAAAGCTTTAGCCGTGGCGTTGGAGGCTGTGGGAAAGATCGGAGCGGTCAGTCTCAGGACGTCGGTGTCGTTGTTGCCATCATATCCCGAGATGCTCGGGGCAAAGAAGGCGCCTTCGTCTTGCTGATTACCGCAGATGACAGGGACCTTGGCGAAGTGTCCATTGGCGATAGCTTGCTCGGGTGAGACCGAGAAAAAGGCAGAGCTTGGATCCGGTCTGGCAAGGTACGAGAGATTGATGCCGGAGTTGTTCTGGGTTTGGTTGTTCTGTGCCGTCAAGAGGACGTTGTAGTCGACACCACGGAGGCATGCGAGGACGTCCGAGGCCGAGCTACATCCTGCGTCTCGGACAAGTCCGTTGAAAATGCCTTGTGGTCTAGGATGGCTGACTTCGAGAGCAGGGAAAGTGGCGCCTGAGTTCATCATAGCAGCGCGGAAGAGCGGCTTGCCCTTGTATGTGTTGTCGCCGTTGTTGATGACTGTGTGATCCATGACTGACCACGATCCCGCTGATTCTCCCCAGATCGTCACCTTGCTAGGATCTCCACCAAAGGATGCAATATTGTCCTGGATCCACTCCAATGCAGCTCTCTGATCGCGAAGGCCCAGGTTGGTGTTGCCCTCAGCCGCCAGCTCTTTCGAAGCCAGGAAGCCGAAGGCCGCAAGTCGATAATTCATCGCGACGAAAATGTAAGGCGTGTTGAGCGAGATGCCTTTTGAAAGCATCTGATGGTTATCGTAAAGATCGAGTCCTCCAGTTTCGAAGCCTCCTCCAAAGATCCAAGCGATGACGGGCAATTTCGACGTAGAATTCAATCCACTCGGCCGCTGCACGTTCAGGTAGAGGCAATCCTCGGGGTTTGCCGCTTTCGTTGGCGCCGCAGCAAAGACGTCGAAGACATTCGCAGTTCCGGAACCCGTGGCAATGGAGGCAGCAGACGAGGCAGCCGGAGCCACTGTCGTCGTTGAGCCGCCGAGCTGCGGACAAGCGCTGGGAGAAGAAGTTGCGATCAAGGTGCCAAAGCCCGTTGTCAAGGACTGCGGTACGCGAAGTCTTCTATTACCGGTGGGTGCTGCTGCAAAGGGGATGCCTAAGAATTTGTCCTGTCCCAGAAGAGCGTTGCTTGTTCCGACGACAACTCCATTGGAGATTGTCACCGTCGGTGATGCCGCTCGGTCTTGTAGTGCTGGAGCCGCAATGACTGTGCCAACGAGAGCCAGCAAATAGAGAGGATACATGGTGATGGTGATGGCGATGTGATGGGCTACGTTGCGACCTGCGAATGCGTGGAAACGATCGTTCTGATATATGATCTAGCCCGCTCGTAAGGTATGAGATCGTCCTGTTCGTATATCCCATTCAAGATACGCCAGGCCTTCTTAGCTTGCCGTTGATCCTCAGATTGAGGATCGTCTTACAGGCTGTCTCCCACCTCATTGCGGGCATCAATCGGAGTACGCAGCGAGGAGAGCAAGCGGCCGTATGGAGCAGGCATGCGCACAATGCAAATATGCTGTTTTATGGTTTCGGATGTCGTCAAAACATCCAGCATACAACTTCGTATCACTGTTACCGCATCAGGAGTGGCTAGCCGTGCCCAATGCGCCTATTGCGGTTAGAGTGCCACTCGGTAGGAGGTTCGTCCAGTCTTCCTTCTAGCCGCCCACGCCACGGGCGCAGGTGATCGTACGCTAGCGTCGTCCAGACAGAAGACAAAATCGATCTCCGGCCTCGTCTCGTATTCCTCCTACCTTGAACCCTCTATCGCATATTCGGTTGTTTTGAGGGTTAATGAACAATGAAATCAGCCGACGCAGCCACTGATCCTCCTCGGCAGCGAAAGACCCATAGCAAGTCCCGTGCCGGCTGCGTTACTTGCAAGTTCGAACATCTACAGCCTGATGTTTCCCCCGGCAGGTTGCTGATCTTCGTTTACAGGAGACGTCGAGTGAAATGCGACGAGACTCGGCCAACATGTGTGAAGTGCCAGAAGCGTGGCTTGCCATGTGTCCTGTCCTCTGCGCCACTACCACGTCGACCGGGCAGAAGCTTCATGTCAGTGGTGTTCATGTCACCAGCACGCTCAGTCGTAATCGAGGATAACAGCAGACTTGCGCTGGAGTACTTCACTGCCCATTCGCTGCCAGTGTTTCACCGCGAGCCTACACCACTCTGGCAATATCTGTTCCTGCAGTTGTTGGAAGATCAAAGCCTATGCCATATCGCTGCTGCTATCGGCCAAGCACACATGGTCGCGGGTGGGCATAAAGACAATTCGACGAAAGAGCAAGCATGTAAACTCTACGGTCGTGCTCTCTGTTCTTTACGTCGATCCCTATCCGACGTGCCCCAGAACACAGCGGTAGTAGCGGCGGCCGCGCTTCGATGTCTGTTGATGGTGGTCCTGCAGTCGCTGCGTGGATCGATGAGCGATATGCTTGTGCATCTCCAATGTGGCATGCGAATTGCTTCCGGTAACGTTACCGAGACCACACTGGAGCTATGTGAGACGCAGCGTATCCTGAAGCGTTACTGCAACACGACGACGCTTTTCAACTCTCTTGGAACTGAAGCTCATGAGACCATGAAGGTGCTCAGCGACAATACGGGCCAGACCTTCCAGATCAGTGTCGATGGTATCCAGCGACTGCTAGTTCAGGCGGACGATCTGATCATGGAGCTACACCGCGCCTTGCGAAGTGTGCGCAGACCTAGTTCAGACGACGACGGCCAATTAGTACTTCGACGGGAGATTGCATCGTTTCCAGAATTGCAAGCAGTAATTGGAGACATCGCGGCTAGGCGACAGACACTAGACGCAGCTATAGATGAGGCTCTGGCACGTACATTCGACCTGCAGCAGCAAGGGCAACTCCAAGCAGCCAAAGCACAATGCCTTCTAGCCAAGGTCTTTCTACGTTGCGCATGGACCGGCTACCAGACAAGCTTCGATACAGAGCTAGGGAGTTATCGAATGATACTGGATCTCCAACGGTCAGCGCTTGACATCTTGCGGCATTTGGGGGGAGGCCATGCAGATGCCAGTTTCTCAATTGGCCTTGGTGCAATACCCCTGCTCGAGCTGGTCGCGATGACTTGCCGGGACTATGAACTGCGACGAGAGGCAATTGAGCTGATGGCCGCTTGTCCACGCAGAGAGGGACCGTGGACAGTGGAGCGCGCGCAGGCCATGTGTCGGACTGTCATCGCATATGAAGAGCGCCTGGCATCGACAACGGACGCCTTTGCCCTCAGTCAATACATTCCGGAGCATTGCCGCATGCATTTCATTCATCTGGGGACGTCATCCACCACCCATCCATTTCGGGTGTTCCGGCGTATTGACAGTGCGGCCGCTGAATATGCCTGGGAAGACCTCGACTTTGAGACGCACGAGCATCTTACGACTTGAGGTTAAATCCGGAGCATTAGCTGTTAATATTCATCTGACTGAGGCCTGGTCTAGTACTCTAGAGATTGGCCAATGTCACAGACCTCGAAAAGGCCCTCCTCCCGCAGACCCTTCCATTTTAAGGCTTCCTTGAGCATCTGAGGCGGTTCGAGAACTTCTTCCTCTGTCAGCACCCAGGTTCCCCAGTGTATTCCCAGAGCACGATGGCATTTGGTATCGACGAAGATGTTGACGCTGTCATAAGGATTCGCATGCATAGGACTCATGAAGTGTCGTGGGTCATAGGCTCCAATGGGAATGAGCCCCAGATCGAAAGGGCCTCGAAGATCTCCTATCTGAGCAAAGGCTGGGCAATGTGGCAGGTCCGCATACTTTTCCCCGTAATCGAACTCGTCGCGGGGGAGCTCAGGGACGCTTCGGTATCCGGTATCACCTCCGAACCACAAATTCTTGCGTCCAGACTTGACAGACCAGGACGCCCAGAGTGTTTGGTGTCTGTCGAAGGCACCACGCGCAGAGCTGTGCTGTGCTGGCAGACAGGATATCACTGCTTCGATCTCATCACCTTCCTGAGTCGTCAAGTGCAAGTGCCTATCCTGCCACCAATCCAGCTCTACCACGTTTCCAAAGCCTTCTCTTTCAAACCACTTGCCTAGTCCCATAGGCACGAAGTAATGAGCGTCCGGGTGTGTCCGCTTGATTGTCGTCAAAGTGGCATGGCTCATGTGGTCGTAGTGGTTGTGGGAGATGACCACCGCATCGATGAATGGAATGTCTTGAATCTGGCAGGGGAGTTCGGTGAAGCGCTTAGGACCGTAGAAGGAGAGCGGCGAGCACCTCTGATCGAAGACAGGGTCAAACAAGACGCGCAAGCCACCAGGGAATTCGGCGTAGTAGCAGGCATGACCTAGCCATGTTGCACGGAGCTTCTTCGTGTCGCGTGTGGGCAGGAACGATGGCTTGACGACTGCCAATCCGCGCGCAACAGTCGCAGGTGCGGTGTCGGGTTCTTTGGTTGAGCCGGTGAGTCTGCCCACGATGGCCCACCAGATGATCTGGTTGAACTGAGGCTCGCGCCAGGACGGCCACGGGTTGTGGAAACCCCTGTTGTCCGTATTGTGGTGTTGCTTGAGGTGCGCATCGTCAGGCGTCGGCAGGGGCGTGGCCAGCTTTGAGATGGAAGCCAATGCCATTGTCGTTGTGAAGGTCCGCCTCGGGTGGTGTTCGCGGAACGGTACATGTATCTGCTTTGTCAATGCGTGTCTGAGGTGCCTCATCAATGGACAGCCGTGTGTTCCAGCAAGCACAGCAGCAGACATGGTGAAGACTCCCAGAAGAGCCACCCAGAGTATACATGTATATGCCGATGTGAAGAGCGCAGTAGCGCCCTTGTCGGACGCATAGCTCCGGACATACCTTAGCGCTGGCACTGCAGTAGAGGTACCAGCCCACGTCCGGCGATAGACGTGGTTTTCTCGTGCTGGCGCCGACGGGAAACGTGGAAGATTTCAATCGACGCATCATACCTCCCTCATTGCTGCTGCCAAGCACGGCTCAATTCTGTCCCCGACCCCACCCTTATGTCCGCGTCTTCAGATATACATGTATGTACTGTATCTCGCAACCATCACATCTATCTTTCCAGGTCTTCGGTACGAGATGACTGCGTGTGATCAGCGACATGATGAATTGTGAATGCGAGCACCCTCCCATGTGGAGCGGGGTTTCTCGTGGGACAGCGCCTGAAACTCCTCCTGAAGCTTTCGCAAGGAACGACATCCAAAAGTCATTGGCCATCAACTCTGCCATCACTTTCTGCGTGTCGTCCAGGGCGAGCGTCGGGTGCCTCTCGATGCAGATCTGATATCTTGTGTGGGGACATTGCCAATGATGATGGTGATGCTGGCGTCCATGCCGAATGCCTCGGAGTTTGGCACTCAACGACAACACGAATCCGGAACAGAAAGTTGAACCACCTTCGCTTGACTCCCCACCAGCTCAACAACACTGTGTGTGCTTGCTCAAACGTATGCTGACACGAATGTCGTCTCAGGCAAGAAAATATGCGTGTGTTGATGGTACTGAACAGATGCGTGGCTGACTGAGCGCATCGAGGTTTGGGACCCCGCAGCCTCAGCCGGCGCCTATCATGCTCCGCTATACCACTTCGGCCTTTCCTGCAGACGCCACGAGGGGGATCCAACTCTAAATTGATCCGCCTCAGGGTCTGAGCTATGATACTGAACGTCTTGCCGAGCCGAGATGTGCGAGCCAAATCAGGGGATAGAGTTTGAGGAAGACTGCTTGTGTGTCGCCGTGTAGGAGGTAAGACTTGCGCACACCTGTCTTTCTGAGCATCTCAAGACCACCGACACGACCGTAGCTCTCAGCACACGACAGCTCTGCGGACCTGGAGCTCGGGAGCACCCAGTACAGTCCGTGAAGATGAAGGAAGATGGCTTGCTAGCCCAGGAGCAGCCACCTCAAAAGTTGCTGCCCCAGATCGGCAGTATCTTTGTTCCAGATATTCTCTCTCGACGCAGGACAGCGACGAAAAGACTAGGCCCAACGAGTTGGCTCGATGGTCTTCGAGGAATTGCAGCGCTGATGGTCTGCATGTCCCATCTCAGCTTCTACACTCATGACGGCCTAGAACTGTGCTATAATGCCGAGATTCCTTTCACGAATGGCAAGCGCAATAGCACTCTGGCCTCCTTTCCAATCCTCCGACTGCCATTCAGCGGAGCCCACTTCGCGGTAATGCTGTTCTTCGTCATCTCTGGATACGTGGTTCCGAGACGACTCCTCCAACACCTGCACAACGGAGAACGGAGCGAATTCCTGGAGAGCCTACAGTCCGCTATGGTTCGCCGTCCTGTACGACTCTGGGTTCCCATCATCCTGAGCACCTTCATCGTCGCCTGTCATTGGCACGCCTTCGGCATCAAGTCCCCCACTTTCCCGGAAAAGGAGAACATCTTCTTAGAACTCTACAGCTGGGTCCTGGACATCCTGCACTTCATGTTCTTCTTCAAGATGGGTTGGCTCTTCACTTGGTACAACGCGCACTCTTGGACCATCCCCGTCGAGCTCCGTGGCTCTATGTTCATCTTCACCTTCCTCATGATGGTGCATTCCGTGCGTACGAGGAACAGGATCCTGCTGACAGTCGGCATGTTTTTGCATCTATCGCTGGTCTCGACCGGAGCGTGGTATGCCACTTTCTTTGGTGGCATGTTCCTTTGTGATATGCAGCTGCTTGGAGAGTCAGGCAGAGATGTTCCCCTTCCGTGGGATCGTCTGACCAAGTGGTTTCGTCAAAATGGGACTGCGAGACAGGTGGCGCTGCACGTGCTTCTGTTCTGCAGTCTGTACCTTGCGAGCCAACCGGTCAAGGACACCGGAACCCGAGCGGAGATCTTGGGCACTTGCAATGGATGGAAGACACTGGGCTGGATGATCCCTAGCGCCTACTGGGATAATGACGCCGCGTATCGCTGGTTCTGGTTCTTCTGGGCTGGATTTGGATTGGTATACTCCGTGGGAGAGATTGGATGGATGCGTGGGATCTGTGAGAGTTCCTTTGCGCAATGTCGGTCCCCGCTCTCTTGATCTCTTATTCAGCTTCACTGACCACGTCACAGATCTCGGCCGCCACTCCTTCGCCCTCTACCTCGTCCACGGTCCTCTAATTTCCAGTTACTCGCAGCCCATCATCTACCGAGCCGGCGTCAAGACCGTCTGGTCGGACGAGCAGAAGCTCATCTTCGGTCCTGTGCAGGATTTGTGGAAGAACACGGCCTGGTGGCCTTTCCCAGGTGTGGAGGCTGGACCGTTCGGTCTGGAGCCAGCTTTCTTGTTCTGCGTGGCCATCAGCTTGCCTGTGTATCTGTACATGGCAGAGGTCGGTACCAGGCTGTTTGACAATCCCAGCATCAAGGTGGCGAAGTGGGTGTGGCAAAAATGGAAGACTTTGTAGGTTGAGAGTGTCATGTTGGAAAGATAAGATAGAATGGCGAGGAAGGAGTTGTATAGCACTGCCAGTGTGATTTGTCTAGCACACGTGAGCTACGGACGAGTCTGAGAGCATTGTCTGCTTTTTCGATGCTTGAAGTCAGATCTATGTTCCCTTCCTAGCAACTTGCGACTCCACTACAAACCTAAGAACACCGTCATCCTACTGACGATATCAGACAAGCAGCAATCCCCTCGTGGTAGCAGGCTCACGGGATCGCGGAAATCATTGGCATTGATCTGCGACTGCCATATGCAGGGTTATGCGGTATGTTGGCCATTCACTGCGATTGCCTGCACATACTTTTTTTGCAAATTCTACTTTGAACTGCGCCTTCGAGTGCCGACAGCAGCCTCTTATATTCTCGCATCAAGGAGCTTTGCACGCTCAAGCATTCGGCATCATCGAGAATGGAGGAGAACATGCAAGAAGAAGACGACCGCTCCGCGGATACTTCCATTGGTAAGCCCCACAATGACGGCGAGGCAAACATGGACGAAGGCGAGGAGTCAGAAGAGGTGGACGAAGAACATCATCGCATCTGGGAGGTGCAAGAGCTCGTCGAGAAGATTCTCGTCTACCTCCCAATCATTAACCTCGTCCGCATTCGCGGCGTCTGCAAGCGATGGCGCAACTCCCAGCCAGTGAAGAGCGCCATCTTCCTCACTCCCACCTCGAAGTTGCGCATTAGGCACAATGGCGCGGCCTGGGTCAGCACAGGCAGCCGCGAGAGCAAGCAAAACGGCCTTCCGCTCTCAGGCAAGCCTGTCATCAATCCCCTCATCAACGAGTTCATCCTCAACGATAGAGACACCCCTGGTGTCTATTTCGCTCATTACCCACTCGTGGCTCCTATTTCCATCACGAGTGACAGATGGGAAGAGGACGATAAGAGACTGTACGAAGACCGTCCGCTCGAGCGTCGCGAGGAGTACTTCCACCGCAAGCATGCTTCGTGGAAGCAGACTCTCGTCATGCAGCCTGCCGCCACGGAGATCAAGTTCCTCTGTCGGCGCGAGAACTACGACTACGGCGAGGAATACAAGGAGACGGAGGAGCAGCTGAAGCGCTTCGACGCCGAGCGAGAGATGATCCGTGTCGAGAATGACGATGGAGTGACGCTGGGAGAGCTTATCGCTGCTTTCCAGGCGCATTGGCTTGTTTGCCCCATGTGTGTCTGGCTGGCAAATGACAGCGGTGGGGAGGTGGATAAGTGGCGGTTCTCTGGCCATGGATCCTTGGCATTACTCCCAAGCGATGTGACAGGTGGAGAGGCTTTGAAATGTGTCCGTGCTATCAGAGCAGTCTCGAAAATGGAGGAGGTCGAGGAGACCGAGGAGGGCGAGGATGACGAGGATGACGATGCCGAAGATGAGGTTCCATAGACCAAATCTTGAGAAAAGAGCAAATGTCTTGGACACCTAAGGGGGTCGGATCGTACCTACCATGGCATTGTTTGCTCCTGCCCAGTAGTCCTTTGCAGAAACGGAAGTGGCAGTCACGCTGGATCAGGTGGGAAAGTGGTTCTGGGATTTCCAATGTTGACGAGTGTTCGTAGTGATGGACCTACTCGTAACTTCTACAGAGCACAACTTACCAAACGGTCTAACTCTTCCGCGCGACTTGTTACAGGATTCTCATTCGCTAGTACAAAAGAAGCGCTGCACCGGCAGTCGTACATGCGGGCATCAAAGGCCCGCCGAGTGCGTGACGGAAGCCTGTCCCACATGTATCGTTAAGTCATGACAACATCTACCACTTCCTTGCGATATCTCGTCCTCCGACCCAGTTGAAGAACCAACTGATGCCAATCATAACCGTCCTCCTCCAGCTTCGGGGCCAATGAAAAATGCTTCCACTCCGCCAGGCCAACCATGCAGACTGCCCCGTCCACTCGTTCTGGCCACCAATGACGCCGTCACGCGACCCCAGATAGGCGAGATTAGCCGTCGACTTGTACTCAAAAGCCATGAATGGCTCGTCTCCCTTGTTGAGAGCTCTGGCGAGGTACTCCGCCTTCTGCACTGCTACTTCTGCGAGCGTTGGGAGCGTGTAGCCCTCTATATCAGCTGAGTCGCCCAAGGCAAAGACGTCTGAAATGATCTCATCGTTCGTTTTGAGCACCCGGAGCTTTTTGTCGGTCACTATACGCGGCAATTTGTCGGTCTTCTTCACATCTAGCTTCTCGACCAGGGGATTGACAGCACTGCCAGTAGCCCATAGCAGCATTCCGAACCTGATCTTTCCCTTCTCTTTCGTCCAGAAGGCGCCATCCTCAACCTTCTCGATGTGGCTTGACGTGTGGATATCCACGCCTCTCTTCTCCAATTTCTGCAGCGCATACTCGCCTAGCCGCTCATCAAAAGCACCAAGGATTGTCGGCGCGACGTCGTGGATCTGTATGCTGAGCTTGCCCTTCAGATGAGGGTAGATGTGTTGCATTTCCTCGTGCCAGAGGTCGTAGAGTTCAGCGGTAGCTTCAACGCCTATAGGTCCGCCACCAACGACGATGATCCGTAAGATGTCGCGTTGCTGAGCGTCCGTCAGACCGGGCATGGAAGCTGCGTCGAGCATTTCGAGGAGTCGTTGTTGGATGATGCGAGCGTCGTCTGTTGTTCTTAGAAAGTTGGCATGTTGCAGCGCTCCTGGAGTACCAAAAGTCTGGACTTCGCATCCCGGTGCGATGACCAGCTTGTCGTATTTGATGGTGAAGGCATTATTATCTTCCAGGTGCTCCTCGGCAATCCTGGCGACAGAAGGTTTGCAAAACAATTCCTTCTTTTGGAAGTCAATGTCTTCGACCTTTGCCTTGAAGTATTGGAGTCCTGGGACGCGATTTCGACGACGGATTGGTTCTTCGGCAAGCCTGAATTTTTCATCAGATGAGGGCTGGTAAGCTGCAGATATAATCAGGGAGGTCTACCTCAGCTCAAACATGCCAGCAGCAGCACTTGCAAGCAGAGGGGTGTATTGGACTGTCCGAGTAGGAGATATAACGGTAACATTGTATTTGGTAGTCGACAGAGCATGAGCGAGGGTGAAGCCGCCCCATCTACGATTAGCAGTGTAAGCGGAATGCAGTTTCAATTGGAGTCGAGCTTCGAGGTCGCTTACCCGCTTCCGATGATTGCCACAGTTTGCTTGGCCGACATTATCCTCCTAAGTTATCGAATGTATTGGACCTATCGAGGTCAGTGTTCCTTCAGCAGAGAAGAAATCAGCCTCCTCAATATAGTGTCTTATCCATATCTGTACTGGGTTTCTTTTGTATTGACGTCACCATATAGTGAATTGGCATGCTAGCGGAGAAATCTCCAAGTTGAAAAAGTGGACATGAGTTCTGGATAAGCGCGGATATATGACGGATGAAAGAACAGTCGATAAGGTGATTCTTCTCGATAGCCATCCTAACTTTCCATTGCCGACATGCATTCTCTGGGATGGATGTCATTGGCAACGCGGCAGTCGGGCCCTTCAGAAGCTTGCCAGGGTAGGAGAGACGTCTTCGAGGCTGGGCAGTCTTACAGCTACAGACAGTGTAGATGTAAACGCGTTTTGATTCACTTGCGTGTCTGCGAGCAGTGAGGACGTTGCCAAGTTTCGAGGTTCGACATGTGAAAGTACGGCGTACGGAACGATCGCATGGACCATGACGTACAGCGCGATCACCTTCATGTTCATCAACTTCATCGCCTTAGATTGTACTTCATTCGCCTTCACGTACAGCAACCCCCGATCGAGCCAGAATCGAGACCCAAGTTACGATGATGAATTCTTGGCCAATACGGTGACAGTCTAGCTGCGACACACAATGCGCGCCGCCTTCTCTCTCGGCCGAGCATGCGCGGGAGTCGGTGGTAGCACGACCATCCGGCCGCAGGTCTGGCGACACATCCACAGCAGCATTCGCAGTGGGCAACAGCAGAAGACATTGTCAATCCTGCGCCATGTGCGAAGATCATTCCGACCGCCGCCCGCGCCGGTCAAGGGCGGCACTCTTCTTCTGGGAGCATTGAGCCCGGTCGCATTCGTCCAGATTGCCGAAGACGACGAGGAGAACAGTGGCCTGACGCATGAAGAGCATATGCTTGAGATATCGCGGCAAGAGCTGGCGGAGTCTGTACCAGACAGACTGAAAGGCTCGAAAAAATGGCGGCGGAGCATATGGAGATTTTTCGACACTTGGATCGTGGAGCCCCTGGCAACGGGACTGCGATTCTTGCACCTGATCGTCATCTTCGTACCTGTAATAGTATCAATACCCGTGGTCTGGATTGGAGCTCGAAAGCCAGATAGGGACAACGAGAGGAGTGGGACGCTTTGGTGGTATGGTTTTCTGGTGGGATCTATGGAGCGCGCTGGCGCAGCGTTCATCAAACTGGGTCAATGGGCGGCCAGCAGAACGGACATCTTCCCGAAGGAAATGTGCATGATCATGTCATCGCTGCACTCGGACGCACCCGCGCATTCCCTGAGAGTTACGAAAGAGACAATAGAAAGAGCATTCGGGATGCCGTTTGAGGGTATTTTTGAGGAGTTTCAAGAGAAGCCATTGGGCGTTGGTGCCATTGCTCAGGTGTACAAAGCAAAGTTGAAGCCGGACATTGCGGCGTCCGAGAAGGACAACTCGGACGAGCCAGCATCGCTTGCGGAGAGGGCGCTCAAGACCGTGGATCCTTTGCTGAAGAGTACACCTCAGAGGATACCTTCTACGTACGTGGCGATTAAAGTGCTCCACCCGAATATCGAGAAGATCGTAAGACGGGATTTAAAGATCATGGCTTTCTTCGCTAGCATTATCAATGCTGTACCAACTCTGGAATGGCTTTCTTTCCCAGACGAAGTTGCACAATTCGCCGAGATGATGCGCTTACAGCTCGACCTGCGCATTGAAGCAGCAAATCTCACGATCTTCCGGAAGAACTTCCGAACTCGACCAACAGCTTGGTTTCCGTTCCCTTATACGCAGTATACCTCTCGCCAGGTCCTAGTCGAGGAATTCGCAACCGGCATCCCAATGGAGCACTTCCTGGCAAATGGAGGGGGTGTCTTTCAGAAAGAGATCGCAGATGAAGGTCTCGATGCCTTTCTACACATGCTGCTCTTGGACAACTTTACACATGCGGACTTGCATCCAGGAAACATCATGGTCCGCTTCTACAAATCAGCCACGCTACAAGGCCGCGCCCATCTAGGAGACCTCAAAGGTAAGCTGGTCGGCGAGAAGAAAAAGGACGTCGAAGGATCCATCGACGTGACAGAAGAAGTCCTCGCCCGCCTACGACCGCACCGACATGACAAGAACGCCTGGACCGAGACGCTGGCGCAGTTCGACAGAGAGAACTATCGACCGCAACTCATTTTCATCGATACAGGCCTCGTAACAGAATTAAACGACAAAAACCGAGCCAACTTCCTGGACCTCTTCAAAGCCATTGCCGAATTTGATGGTTATAAAGCTGGACACCTCATGGTCGAGCGATGTCGCCAGCCCGATGCCGTTCTTGATAAGGAGATTTTCGCCTTGCGAATGCAGCATCTAGTTCTCGGCGTGAAGAGCAAGACTTTCGCGCTTGGGAACATCAAGATTGGAGATATCTTGAATGAGGTTCTGGATATGGTGAGATCGCACCATGTTAGACTAGAAGGCGACTTTGTCAATGTCGTCTTATCCATTTTATTGTTGGAGGGAATCGGACGGAATCTCGACCCAGATTTGGATTTGTTCTCGGGGTAAGCTTTACTCTAAGATTATTCCTTGCCGGGATCCGTACTAATGACGATACAGGGCACTTCCGATCCTCCGCCAACTGGGTGCACAGAACAGTAGAGGCATCTTGTCTGGCGACTTGTCCATGGTAAAAGTATGGGCTGGTCTCGAAGCCAGAAAATTCTTGCAGGCTAGCATCGAAAGTGTGGAGATGTGCGTTAAATATGACCAGCTGTCGCCAAACATATGAAAGTCCTCTGTAGTACTGGTGGTTTGCATAGCGTTGGCGTTTGGAACAATCACCGAGAAATAGACGAGACGATGATACTGTTACACATAGCAATCAGAAATAATGCACGAGAATCTTTCTCGAGATTTCTCAAACGATAATGATTGTCTCCGCCACAAGCTTGTCTGCATATTCGCCCTCCAGCATAAACTTCAACATTGCCGAATCTCTATCGAATTCATACACAAGCATCGGGTCATCTTCTTTCACATCGCCTCGAAACTCCGGATTCTCAGCCCTCCTGGCCTGAGTCGCTTTCACAAAGCTCATGCTGATTTCCTTTTGGATATATTGCCATATGGTTCGGTCTGGGTATTGTTTCGTCTGCACTTGCTCAGTGAATTGCGCTTCTGTCATGGGATGGAGTTCGTAACGCATTTGAAGAGCGTAGAGGTCGTTGAGTTTCAAGGTGCCGATGCGTCGGAATGTCTGCGTGGTCTCCTCTGGCGATGATCTCCCACTTTCTGATGAGCCGTTGTCTTCTTCATCGTATCTGTTCGCCTCGTCTTCAGACGGGACTTGTTCTTCGTCCGGACCTTCTTGTTTTGCAGCTTCGTCCTTTATACTAGCTTTCACTTCTGTGTCTTGTCCTTTGGCTGCTCCCTCTCCTGCTGCTTCTCCCTCTCCTGATATCGTTCTTCCCACTGCTGATGCTGCTTCTGCCTCTACTGATACTGTCTCTACCTCTCCTGATGCTGCTTCTTCCTGCCCATCTTCTGTCCCCGCCTCGCCATCAGCGACAGTATCGAGCAGCAGACACCTTACTTTCCTCCATTCCGACATGCCTTCCTGATACCACGGGCTCAGCTCCATAAAAAGCGCCCAACATTCATACCGGCCCGGCTGTCCATCCAGTTCCCACCCTTTGTCCATCCTGGCATCAAACATATTCCCGTGATAAGCATCCGCAGCCGGGCCGATTTCTCTGCACGCTCGATCATCATACCCATCTTCGTACACACTCAAAACGAGCCATGGCTCACAGTCCAAGATATCGAAGGCGATCCTGCGAAGAATTCCGGTCATGGCTATGGATCCGCTTTTGAGGGAGCTAAAGGGGAAATTTGGGTCTTTCGGTGTGATGTCTATCTCTTGAATCATGGCGAGATCATAATATACCCAAGCTTTTGTGCTGCGGGTGCACATCTCTAGGCTGGAATGGTAGGTCATCCAGGACCAGGAAGGCGCTACATAGTCAGTAGAAGATCGAGATCTTGTTTGGTCCTCCGAACTCCAAAGCAAGGACACAGGCAACTGTGATTTTCAATGTCCAGCGATATATTCATCATCTGGTAGGAGAGTCTGGAACTCTTCTGCCAGGCTGGACAATACGATGGGGATGTCGCTGTGGTATGTTATAAAGCGTTTCGAGAAGCCTTCGCAGAGCTCATTCCAGGTTGCGTGGATCTCCTCGGGATCTGCGTCTGTGAGGCCGCTAGCTTGGAACTTGCGGTTATTGGCGAAGACTCTTGTGAATGGTGCTCCGCCGGGCAGGGTTTCGCTCGCGAAAGAAGAACCTGGAGTGCCACAACATTCCCAGACGAGCTGGCTATCTGTGAAGTGCAGTATCCGCCTTGATAGTTGCCGTTCGCGATGACACCAGGCACGACTGAAAGCGGGCATATCCCACATCCACCGAAACTCATGGCGATAGTCTGGAGCCATATACCAACAGTGTTCTCCTTGGCCTATCAGTGGGGTCTGTAGTGTCGTCGGGTCACGCTGAACGAAACATCCTTGCGAAGAGTCTTGGGCGTGCGCTGCAGAGATACAGAGGAGCGCACCAGAATAGTAAGCCGCCATTGCTGCTGCCTCTCGTGCCCAGTCGATGGGATCATCTTGAACGATACAAAGGCTATCGATCCAGAGCCACTCGACTGCGAACCAACTCGCCACTTCTAGAGCTTCGCGAAGAGTCTTAGGCAGGTCTTTCACGAGAACGCCGCCTCCAGGCCGACTCCACTCGTTCAGATTAGCTTTCGTGAGCACGGGCAGAGTCTTCATGCCCCAGGAGTGACTGAGAGTCATGTAACTGTCCGACGCCTTGATGATATCCGGATCATCTAAGTCCTTCCAGCACATGATCATGAGCCTACCTTCGTTGCGAGCAACGCCGACATCCAATACCCGGCGTGGCAGCTCACGGCGATCCCAATTCTTCCTGCACTCGTCGTGTTTGCCATCGTCGTCATACTGATGACATTCCCTTAACCACTCTCTGGCAAGAACTTGCGACATTGCAGACCCAGTCGAAGTCGCCGTCTTGAAGAGTGTCTTTGCAGCGGCAGGGAGTTCGAAGTGATGTTGGAAGTCCTGCTGCGGCCACATCTGCACCCTATAGAAATCCGTCCAATTCCATGTTCCTTTGGGCAATGACGACTTGACTAGAACAAAGAAGATGCGGCGATCAATCTCGGTGTCTATGTTGCGCGGCCAGCAGGTCTCGATTCGGTAATCTTTGGGTGCTGAACGTTCGAGGTTAACTTCGGGAAAGTACTTCCGAAGACGTTCAGAGAGCGTAGTGCACAAGTGACACCCACTCGTTCTTCCTGAGCTCAACATGGTCAAGTCTTTATAGTGGAGGACGCAATTATTACGCCTCTTCTCCTCTGGCTTCTTTTTGCTTTCGAACAGATCCTGCATTTTCTCATGCAGGCGACCATGGACCGATCGACTGTCCGGCAATTTGGAAGACTTTTCCTCTATCTGCGCGACTCGGAATTCACAAAAATACCCGAGCACATTCTCACAAGCACTACAGTACTGGTGTGGGGATCGGCTAATTGTGCCTTCGCGTCTTTGAGATTCCAGCTGGTGGGCATCCTGCACACAATGAAGCTGGGCTTCATCCGGGTGTCTCGATACAGTGTCTTGCTTCATAACATCGTAATATTCGCCCGGCTTCTCCTTGAGCATTTCGTAGACGGCATCCCATATTTGAGCGTCAAATTCCTTGGCCTCGCCCGACAGGAACGGCATGGTACCGGGGAGAAGAGGAGCCATGACGATCGCTTTGTATCAGCATACGATGGTCGTGAACGTCGTTGATATTGTGATACGGCGGTGAGCGGTTCTCGAAAGGTACATGTAAGTACGAGCAGTTTTGAGCGTTTCCTGTTTCGAGCCTAGTGGTGTATAGCTTTTGGGGTATATTACAGTTTGCATTATGCTCGTCTTGGTATGCAGACGAACAACTAAATATGTGACCTCCCAAACATCAGGAGAATGTGGCTGTAGTCTTGTCACATGTCGATGGTGCAGCCGTCCTCCAGGGCGTCACAGGGCACTCAGTACAATGCAAGTCTGAGTGGGATGAATCATACCACCAACCATGCCTCGCCGTTGAAGGCTGAGATGGATACGATGCCTTTCTTGGGAGTTGACGTGCGCTTAGATGTTTCTCACTGCGAAGGGGTTGCTCCATATTCATGCAATCATCAAGCATGGTACATACCAGCACGATGTGGTGGTGGGACATCTGAAGTCAAGCATGGCGCTTGAAGATGGTCGCGCGATTTGGTTTCGGTGCATATTGGTAGATGCTTCTCGCGTGCGATATGTCTCAATCGCGTCAGCGTGTTATCCTCATGCGTCCAAGGTCGATGTCTTCGTTTGCCCGTGGTTTCGCAATCCTGCTTGGCTGCTTGACTTTCGGACAATACGGTTCACATCCTGCGGTGTTACTTGCATTGGCATCATGCCATATCATGAACCTCTCCATGTAAGGATCCGTCCGACCAATCTCAGCCATGCCACCTCTTAGATCAACCATTTGCACGACGCCACGCATGTGGATATGATATGCTTCCACGCTCACATAATGCAACTCATGCACGGCGAAAAGTAGCACGGCAACGAGCATATGGTTCGAGATCCCACGGACAGGGTCATTCAACGCTGCATTGACTTTCCGTATCATGAAGCCTCGCAGACGGAGCGCGTGCTCAGTGGCTGCTGTGGAGAGTCGGTGCGCACTGGTTGCTAGCAGATATCGAACTGCCAAGAGGATGGCCAGGCTGAGCGTGACGGGATCATCGCAGATGAAATTTAGGAATCTTGCATGGGTGACGCCTGACTGTATGCCGCCTGTGAAGCTTTGTTCGAAGTCGCGTGATTGTACCTGAACGATGGACTCGTAGAGAGCCTGCCATGCAATACCGTCAATCAAAGACTGGACGAGTCCGAGCGTTGCGACTTACCCAAACAGATGATACATGGAGATTCAAGTGACTGAGGCTCCTCCCCACCACATTATCTGTATCATCTAAGGCGAAGAATTGGACGGCCTTGATTCCCCGAGAGTATGCGTCTGAGAGACTGACGTTCCGACGTGCTACATCGCGTGTTGTCGATATCGGCTCTACGGACTCCGCATCAACATCAGATACCCTTTGGCTGCGGACGAGAGCATCGCATTCTCGTTCGGGCGAAAACACTACAACAGCAGAACGAAATGTAGAATTTGATGTTGGCGGCTTCGCCTTTTCTGATCTTGTATCATCTGCTGATATCACCCCTTTCGAATCAACCACATGCAGTTCAACATTGTCCTTGTTCGGCTTCTTCTTGCGTCGTCTGACCTTCAGCTGCTTCTCAATGTCCGGCTTGGGTAGCGTTCGGGGTCGATATCCGTTTCCGCCTCTTTCTCTCGCCAGGCGATGCTGTGTTGTGGTGACATGAGAGCGAATTTGCCTGCGGTACTGAATGTCTTTGGCATCGGACGGGTGCTCGATCTGAACCCATTGCAGGTTCGAACTGCTATATGCGACCGATGGTGTGTACATGGCGTGCAGGATGAGAGATCGCTAAGACGTCCATCGTGTTGATGTCAAACGCATGATGGCCTTGTGCGCCTCATAAAATCGTCGATTCGAGTCATGGGAGACGTAGACGTGGAGCACGACCGTGACATCGCGTTGAATTTAAGGGGCGGTGTCGGCCAAGTCCGAGTCCGATAACACACCATATGGCTCCGGGACAGTGCAGAACCTTTTGTCAGACTTCATGAAAGAAGCTCTTATTACTCCTAGACAATGAGAACGGGCATTCATCGCGATAAAGGGACCGGGAGCAATTGTGCATGAAGTAATTCAGTAGTAGCATGCAAGCACGAGTGAGGGTCGCACAAGCCACGCTATCTTCTACAGTAGCCGCATAGGTACATGCTGGAAACTTTATCTGCCTGTTTTTTCATGGGCATCACATCCACGACAGACCGATCATTGCACAACTTTCTGCACACACACGACATACTGAACTGAATATGGCCGACACCACATCGCAGCAGGCGCCTACCAAGGTCGATGATCCCATGGCGGGCATGGCCCACAGCGAAGCCCACTACTTCAACAGGTACACTTTCTGGCGCAGAAATAGACGCACTTAAGATTGGACAGCTGATTTTGACGACAGCTACAACCACCATGGTCAGTCGAGGCGGAAGGGCTGGGCAATGAATCCTGTATACTGACAGGATTACTTCATGAAGGCATCCACGAGGAAATGCTGGTATGCGATATCGCTTCTTCGCAGCTTCTTCAACACTAACTCGAGTGTCCATGCAGAAAGACGAGGTCCGCACCAAGTCCTACCGCGATTCGATCTACAACAACCCGCACCTGTTCAAGGATAAGGTCGTCCTCGATGTGGGATGCGGTACATCCATTCTGAGCATGTACGTTTTACCAGACCAGCTGTCGAGCAGCAAGATGGAATTCTGATAAAAGGCTGGGTATAGGTTCGCAGTCAAGGCTGGCGCAAAGCACGTGATCGGAGTCGACATGTCCACCATCATCTACAAGGCACGAGAGATCGTCGCGGCGAACGGCATGTCGGACAAGATCACCTTGCTGCAAGGAAAGATGGAGGAGGTGCAACTACCTTTCCCAGAGGTCGACATCATCATATCCGAGTGGATGGGATACTTCTTACTGTACGAGAGCATGCTGGACACTGTGCTGTGGGCGCGCGACAGATACCTGCGGAAAGACGGCAAGGGTCTGATCTTCCCCGACAAGGCGACGATATTTGTTGGCGGCATTGAAGACGGAGACTACAAGAACGAGAAGATCGGATGTGCGTTTGCAGATGCCCGGTGACATGACTTTATGCTGATTCTCTGTGACAGTCTGGGACAACGTGTACGGTTTCGACTACACACCTCTCAAGCTGACCGCACTTACGGAACCACTCGTGGACACTGTCGAGCTGAAGGCCGTCGTCACCGACCCAAGCGCGGTCCTCTCGCTCGATCTTTACACCTGCACAACCGCCGACCTGAACTTCAAGCTTCCCTTCAATCTCTCGATTCGCCGAACAGACTACATTCACGCTCTCGTAGCTTGGTTCGACATTGAGTTCTCCGCATGCCACAAGCCAGTCCGATTCAGCACTGGCCCTCACACCAAATACACCCACTGGAAGCAGACTGTATTCTACCTTGCCGACGTGCTAACCGTCGAAGCCGGCGAGAACGTCACTGGCATGCTTACCTGCCGACCCAACGATCGCAACCGGAGAGATTTGGATATTGCCATTGACTACAAGCTGGAGACCGAGGATCAGCACAGAATCGCCGACGGTCACTGCGAGTACAAGATGTGCTAGAGCCTGGGCATCTGGCGTTCAGCGGGGAGTCTGGCGTTTTCGAAGGGTCATGAGCTAGGGCAGCATGACTGACGATGGGAATATAGCATAGCGAGCGTTTTGTTGAGCTCCGTATGGGTCGCAGCTTTTGCTTCGCTGACCAAAAGTATAGTACTCGCATCAGCGTACAGTACGAATCAGACACTCAAATCTTCAATTATGCGAGACGATGGTTCTCACATGTGCTTGCGGAGATGAGTCCGACAGACTTTACGAAGCTGCGAGATCGAATACAAGCTTCAGCCTGCACGAGTCAAGACAGGCACATTTCTCACATACGGTGATGACTGACGATTCAGGGGGTGATGATGCGTGAGACGAAATGAACTGGTCTTCTGAGATGTGTCCGATAAAATATACCCATGTATGCTTCTGCCATGAGAAAATGGCTGGAGAAGCGTGTGCGAGAATGTGGAAGAGTGACAGCTGTCGACGTCATGATTTAGACGACGATCCAAAGCACAGCATGAAGCTTCACTTTCAATCGAATAAACAAACAAGCTTGTGAAGCCCCATTTCCAATTCCAGCAATCCCCTTCATCCTCGCACAAGCACTCGCAAACAAACAAAAAAATGTTTACTCTTCGCACCGCAAGACCTCTCCGTCACCTCGCTGCCCCTGCCACTCGTCGCTGGGCCACAGGCTACGGCTCCGGCGCCACCAACTCTTCCACGCCCAACAAAGCCGTCGATCAAGAACACCCTGGTCCGTCAAAGCCCAAAGCAGCGCAGCAATCCGATTCCTCATCCTCCTCATCCTCCTCCTCCTCCTCCTCCCCATCGAAATCGGAGTCGCAAAAGGCCGGCAAAGATGGCGCGCAGCCCAAGATCCTGAATGCCAATCCGCCTGGTGAAGGCGAGGAGAGTGCCGAGGTGGCAGAGCATAATGCGGATATGAAGAGTCGCGCGGATCGGCCGACGGAGGGGGTGTCCAACGAGGATGCCGAGAAGGATAAGGTTGGAAAGGGGTACTGGTCAGGTAAGTGACGGTGGAAAGTGTGATTGTGGAATGGGAGAGGGTCGAGGTGTGCTAATGGTTGTTGATTCTGTGCAGGGGATAAGGCTGGCAAACATGATTAGTCGTGGTTCTTTGGGGGATGGATGGTACGGCTTCAATTTGCAAGATGGTTGAAAAAGTCCTGGTAACAGACAAGGGACGAAATGTATGAGTAGGAGCTGGTCAGAGTGGAGGGATGCCATAACGTTTCGCAATTGGCGGACTCTCGAACCTTGTCCACACTGTATCTGTAATTGCACAGATTATGGTAGAAAGGACGAGTATAAGAACATGACGGCACACGAGTGCGTCTGAAGCCAATCCTTACTTTCGTGATCTTGTCTATCTCGAGTACAGCCTCTCAAGACATATGGGCTGCCTCTATGCATCTGTCGCCTCTCCTTTCCTTAGCTTGACAAGATAACAGTCACCTTCCGAGCAGCCCGAGAATGTGCTACAGCAATTGGATCGAAAGCACAGCATACGCCATGATTTCTCATCAACATCACGTGAGCATCGAAGCCTTGGTCGCCTCAGGTCGTCAGCTTGGAATGGAGCGCAGAGGCAATAGATGAAGACAGTCTCAAGTCATCCATATTGCTGGTTGGAAGGACTCCGATGACCAAGTCCAGATGATGGGCTTTGAATATTGGCATGCCGGATCCCAGACTGATGATGCTAAGATTTTGGCTTGCCTAAAATAAGTCGAGCTAGCTACAGCATATTCATTAGCTCCAGAGTAAGGAAGTGCAAATCACGAAGTTTTCCTGCCAGGGTATGTGCGGCTCTTCTCGTTCCGGTGAGTGCAAAGCCGCGGCGATGCTATTGTTGATCGGGATTAGTATGGGGAGTAGTCGGTCCTTCCGACCAACCCTCATACTGTGGTGAGACGGACAGTGCTGATGTGCTTCGTACGAGGCAGTCTTGTGTATAAGGCCAATGATGTCTGGCGAGGGCAACGGAGATGACCAAGACGACAGTAACGATGAAGCAAAGACGCCCGCCCGCCCGTCTGCCGCAGTGAGGATGCGTGCATGCATGCTGCAAGCCATCCGTGCAGCAGACTAGCAGAAGCAGAAGCAGGAAGCGAGACGCGCGTTTGCCGAATTGGAAGCATCGCCTCATTTTGTTTGATTAGGCGGGATATAGAGTGTTGACTGTCAGCTCGTAGGCAGTTGCTATCAAGATGAAGGTCCGGAGCGTCGTCAGCACGGAAGAAGACCGTTTTGTGCCAGGTAATAAGCAGACGGGCGACCTGAGCAAGTTCTCGAGTCTGCGCGAAGAGGAGTCCGTGTACAGAGTAGAGTCGAATCGCGGAAAGGTGACATACATGTATGTTGTACGTAGATATATATATATATATATATGTGTGTGTTGATTTTCAGCGCCGGACCGCTCACGGCTGGGTCTTATCTGCCCGCGTGGGTTGCATAGCTTTGGTACGTCCATTGATTGTACTAAGTTAGTATTTGATGAGGCTATTTTGGCCTGGCTGTTGAAACATCCACCATGCGCGTGCTGGAGATGGTGTCGGGGCCGCGCCTGAGTGCCGTCTCATCAACCTCCACCATGCATGCTCTGTCTCTTCCATTCTTGCATTCACCTCCGCTCGCTCCCCTCGTCCACACCTCCGTCATACTACCGCTCCCTGTTCGCACACTCGTTTTTCCCCCTTGCCGCTCGCTGGCTCTGGAAGCGTGGAGCGCAGATTTTGGCGGATATCGTTACGAGGGACCGCACGCGCTTGAGACAGGATCCTAGCACTACTACCGTCGGTCGCCTTGCACACGGGCGCCACCCTACACTCTTTGGACCACGCATAACATGGATTGATCGTCGAGGAGAAGACTGGAACGCTTGCTGCACTGTCCTCTCATCAGTGCTTTGCACCCAGTAGCCGCCCGTCGCTGAGTGTCTGGTTGAGGTCGAGAGTGAGCATGGCTGTGGTTGCGACCGATCCACCTACTGAACATGGCCTACACTCGCGGCGGCAACCTGCTGGCTCCGAGCGCAATCGACGAGGACACCGAGTGGCGTCGCCTGTCAGCAATGAGAATGTAGCACCGCCCGCGTCGTCGATCAGCAATGGAGAGCTTCCGCGAGCTGCTTCCTATACTTACTTGCCAGATGCCAAGGATCACCATTTTGGCAACTCGACAGTGGTCGAGATCAAGGGCTTTCCGACTTCCAACTATGTGCCTCACGATACCGCCGACATTGACGATGTCTCTCCGCCCGACAGCTCGACTCCGAATTCAGAGTCGGGATATTCAACGCCTGAAGAATCAGCGACTACTGTTACACCACCTCAGATCAACGAGATTGTGGCTCACTTGCGGAAGAGCTCATCCACAGTTCGAGATGACCGGCCGGACCATGCCAGTCTGAGCAGTGTCGACTCTTCTACTCGACAGTCCAGCATCAGCCTTGATTCCACCACCACTGTGTCGACCGCGGTAACCACGCCGCTGCCTCGAGAAGAAAGGCCATCGATGAACAAGTCTTTTTCGCGACGCTTCTCAAGGCAGTCATGGTATCAATCGAACGCTTCCACCCCATCGCGATCACCATCACCCCAGAAAGAGGTTGCAGCAACAGCAGACTCTGTGGTACCGGAGAAGCATGCGCAAGATGTGCAACGTGATGGACGCAGAAAGTCATTGCTCACTCGGACATTGACAAGCAAGTCGTTGGGGAAGGGCAAGGCGCAGAAGGAGGGACGAAGATCAAGTGACGAGCAAGAGCCAGAGAAGCCTGTGAAGAGAAAGGGGACCATACTGAGAAAGAAGGCTGCGAGAACAGCTTCGGGCATGACCAAAGTCGCGACAGATGATGCGCCGGCTACACAGTCGCGCATCGCAAAGGATGCTCCTCCAATGCCAGCCTTGCCGAAGTCGTACTCGATGGACAGACTGCCAACGATCAGGACACATTCACCGAACCCGACCGATCGAGCTGCGCCGGTACCAAGGCTACTCTCCCCGAACGACGTGCGTGCCAGAAGTCCCCTCGCTATCACGAGAAAAAAAGATGAGCTGTGGAGTGTCTTCCGTTCCTTAGATGCGGACTTTGTCAAGTTCTCCTCAAAATCGAGCTCACTCAAGGCAAATGTCGTCCGAACTTCGTTGATACCATTCCTGCGAGAGTATGCGGCACATCCTACAAACAAGCTCGTGAGACCAGAGGATCTTGACAGGAGGGCCAATATCCTGAACAAGTGGTGGACTGGATTGATTGAGCTTCTGCACGGGCGCAACAACCAGTCTATCTCGGGAACAGACCGGCCTGTCATCCTCGATGGCATATCTGGAATCATGGAGAGGCCGGAGTGGAGGTTGGCGCCATCGCAGTTCTGCCCTGTCATCGACCGCATCGGAGCGAGTTTGAGTAATGGCAGCCGTTCGAACACATCCCTTGGCTCTAGTTCATCCGATTTCCTGGCTGACTCTGTGCACCATAATGTTCGGAACATTTTCGTGCAGAATCTAAGTGCACAAATGGCGTTCGTAGTCGACAAGATGTCTTTACGAAACGCTTCTGCGAGTTTGGTCACCTTCTGCGGCAAGGCATGTGCCTACGCCTTCATGTTCGTACCTGGAATGGCTGATATCCTGGCTCGGTTGTGGGATCTTCCTATGGATCTACTTCGCCGCGTACTCCAAGAGAACGGAATTGGCAAGTTCCATCAGATGCCAGAATCCGCAAGCGATATTGTAGCGGACTTCCCGCCTGCGGTCCAGCGACTTGGTTTCACTTCATCGTTAATGAAATACGTGCGACAGTTGAGAACGCCACCTCCATTACCACTTGGCACGAATCACATACACTGGTGGGGACACTGGGTTGAGCGTTGGACTGGACGCGAGAGCGATTTGTTCTACATCTTCGTCAAGCACTATCATATCCTTGCCACGGACTTTTTACCCTCTCACCTTTCCAAGCAGGAAAGAATGAGCGCGCCCGGCATGCTGTTGGTTCACGCACAAATATTGACCAACCTGGATGCGACTATTCATCGTGACGCAAATCAAGCCGCGCACGATGCTTCGCTTGCAAACACCAATGCGACATTTGACGAGATCTTTAGCGACCCAGACGCGATGGCTGCAGCACTTCCTCTACCACCTACTAACTCACTTCGACTCATGGCCGAAAATCGACTCATAATGTTAATACGTGACTTCCTTTCCGAGCGAACGGCAGACCACCCAATCGCACGGGAAGTGTTTGCACAATCATTCAATGACCTTCTCCAATGTGCAGTCCGCGGGACGTCAATGTTTGAACATTCGGCCTGCTATACACTCCTAGATCTCCTAGAGGAAGCACTTGTCATCATGGTCCGGTATGAGATATTCAGGGAGTGCGAAGAGCCACTAATGGATTCGAAATTCTGGCAGGAGGTCTGCAAAAAGATGATCGACAGCGAGAACACGATGACAGAGATCCGACTTTACTCATTCCTGTACACGATCTGGAACACGGTTGTGTCTGATCGTCAGCGCAGATTGGACCTCTGCATGGACTTGATCCTGAGTCCGGATGTGTTTGAGAGTCGTTTCAATCATTGGTGTCCTATGGTAAGAGCGTATTATATGCGTCTTCTCTGCTGGCGAGTAGCCAGGCACGACGGCGACTTTTCCAACGATGAACTGCGAATCTGCGAAATCATGCACCAGCGACTACGAGAGACATGGTCGCATTACCTTCATCTCCACAGCGAAGCCGTAGCCGGGCGGACCCTTCTCCCAGACACGTCCCCGTGTCATCCAGCACCTGGCCGACGATTGATCGTCGTACGTACCGACAACCAAGCGAATCATGGAGCCTCCTTCAGGACATTCGACGGATTGCTCAAAGATGTCCCAGCCGGCATCAAGACACCTTCACATATCAGCGCGTCTTCCACACCAACGCTGCTCGATGGGATGGACTCGCGGCCAGAATCGTCAAACTCGTCTGCGATCGACTCCGAGTCCGACTCGCGAGAGAAAGGCATTGGTGGGTTTCTTCGTAAAATGATGGGAGGCTCAAAAAATCGATCAAAGTCTCAGGGACCGTCGAAACGGACGACCATGCCACAACCTGCTGCTGTGCCTCTACCAGAGAGACCACAGGCGCTCCTTCGATCTGCCACAGACCAGGCGCGCAGCGCATCCATCGCCGAGATAGCACCTGACGTCAAACCTCCCATAGCACGCCCACCGCAACAACAACACCGCAGCCTCAGCTTCAAATTTTCGCTCGAATTCCATCCCAACAATAAACAATTCCCGCCGATGCGTCTGACTCCACCGCGACTACCTCACCCGGCTCAGATGTTCCTGCAAGCGAACACGAGCCATGCTCTGAGCTATGGCGAAGCCGTGGCACCGCTGGGAGAGAGTGTCGCGCGAGCTCGATACGCCGGCCGTGCTCTTGCGGAATGGACGATCGTCGTGGGTGAATGCCACAGCTTTTTTGAGAGGAGGAAGAACGAAGGTGCGGGTGAGAACCGATTTGTAGAGACGCCGACTCTGGGGGTGGAGGTGTTTAAGAGGCCGTCATGATATTCAATATATTGTTGTTGTTTCTTTGCATTTTGTGGATGATTTTCTTTAGCGAACGAGCATATTGCTGCATCTGCATGGAGTTGGAACTTGTGTGTATTTCAACGGTATGGTCTATAGCATTGTGGAGGGAGCCGTTTCCCTTTCGAAGAAGAAGACATGATACTTGCATCGGAAGATGGGAGCAGCAGAGTATTTATGTACTGAGAGCGATGACATGGACTTGTTGTGAGGCTATTAACGGGATATGATAATTCGAAAGCGTGGGCAATTTGGTAAATCCGATCAGATACCTGGGAATTGGGAGTGTGCATGACTTAGCATTTTAAGTTTATCTCGATCTTGATTGATAAGATCGGACTCAAGGGAGGACTGAATGAATGTGAGTGATGGAAGCGAGCGGTCTTCGTGGGCTAGATGCGTTGGCACCGTCGAAGTCATCAATCCATGACTCCTCAAGTGGCGGGACTTCCAAAGGGCACACCACAATATGAAAGAATGGATTTAGGTTTCGTTTAGAGCTGTGCTGTTACCATGGACGAGGTGCTTCGTCGGCGCCAGCGCGCGTGAAGCATCATGAGGATGATTAAAACACGTATTTCCTGTGCACAGATAAAGACCTAGGTACATAGTAGTGCGTTGTCATTATACTATATGGAGCCAGCCATTCGCTCGACTGCGCCACAGGCCCTGATGGAACGGTTCTGGTAAGAGGGCACACGACCGTCCGGTTGGATTTGCGGCGAAGTCCACCTGATCGTGAACATGAGATGGTAAGGCGGTGGACAAGGTGATGCGATGTTGTCGCTGCTACCGAGGGACAGGGACGGAGATGGGCCACACGCAGGCGGAGAGGGCGAAGCGGTATGGTCGAATGATGACAATGATGGTACATACAATGTGAAGGCGGGATGATGACGACGATGGCGACCAGGACAATATGTGGTGGAGCAGATTTGCACCGCCACACATACATGTCAATATCATGCATCCAGCCGGCAGTGAAGCCGAGGGGCGATGGCGATAGACCCGATGAGGCTTAGCTCCGCCATGATCTGCATGTGGTGCCTTGGAAGTTGGTCGGCATCACCGCCGTTGCTCCTAGACATTCCATCATCTAGACAAATGCATTCCGTTCTTCCTCTTCCTCCCTGAAACACTCCCTCACAGCCCTCACTCGTGCTTTCATTCACTTCCGGCCATACGACGACACATTCACGGGCGAGCGAGGAAGGAGCAGCTCTGCGGATCGACCCGACATACTGATATGCGTGAGTGAAGCCTAAAATACACCTGCATATGCTTCGCCCTGCCAATTCCTCATCCGCCCGTCCTATCTCCGCGCAAGCTTTCCTAGGCACCCATGGCAACTGCCAATCCTGCCTTATCCTGTCCTTACATCATCCTATCACACGGCTGCCACCCGTTCAGCGCCTCACTCTCACTCACATCCACCCACATCTTCTCCACACCCTTCTAGCTCTCTCTCCTCATCCTTCACGTGCCAGCAGCTCATCCCGTCACTGTCCTCTACACCACCGCCACTTCTACACCGTCTTCTATCTCCTTTCTTCTTCCTCCTTTCTTCTTCCTCCTTGCTTCCACATCCGCCCTCCACCCTTGAGGCTACATCGCACGTAGATGGGAGACTCCGCTGACTCGGCTCAAGACCGTTATCGCAGCCAGGCCTACCGCAGTGCCAGCCAGAACCGCGTCCCAACTCTAGACAAGGCCGCGTCGCCAGGAGCTACCAAGGCTCCCACAACCCTCACCCCTCAACACTCCCTCACCGCCGAAGCTGGCGGGCTAGATACCAACAATGGGCGCGGCGGTCCACCGTCTCGACCCGCAGCCACTTCACACACCCGTGATGGCATCTTCGACGAGAAGCACGAGCAGCAGCAAGATGGCGGAGGAGACTTGCTCATGGACGGAACCAGAGACCGTGGAGGTCTCATTGAGGAGTCCACGCATAACAATGTCGCCGACTCCACGTCACAAGCTGCGCCTCCACCAGCTCCCCCTCCGAATACCGAAGATGCGAGCTCGCGAGATTCCACCATAAAGTCTGCTGAGGAGAAGCAAAAGAAACCACCTCTACCCACCCGCATGAAGAATGGCAGCATTCGCTTCGGCAAACATCTCAAAGATGCAGTCTGTCGTAGCTGGATCAATCTGCTCCTCATTGCCGTCCCAGCAGGTATCGCGGTCGAAGCAGCCGGACTCAACGCGTCCGTCATCTTCGCCATCAATGCCGTGGCAATCATTCCCCTGGCTGGACTCCTCACGCATGCCACCGAGGCTGTTGCCGCACGTGTCGGAGATTCTTGGGGAGCTCTGCTCAATATCTCGTTTGGAAATGCTGTCGAATTGATCATCTTCATTATTGCTCTTGCAAAGAACGAGATCAGCATCGTGCAGGCGTCGCTTCTCGGATCTATTCTGGCTAATTTGTTACTCATCCTCGGAATGGCCTTCCTGTTGGGCGGCCTTCGCTTCAGAGAGCAAATCTACAACAACACTGTCACCCAAATGAGTGCATGTCTACTCACCTTGAGTGTCATGAGTTTGCTGCTGCCTGTAAGCACACACGCACACACACACACACATACACACACACACACACACACACAACGCCAGCTTCTACGCGAGTCCTGCTAACACAATGTCACAGACCGCATTCCACGCCTCGTTCAACGACGCGAGCCAAAATTCTGCCAACACCAAAGTCTTGGAGGTCAGCCGTGGCACCAGTATCATCCTGCTGTTCATCTATGGCTTGTACCTCCTATTCCAACTCAAGTCGCACGCTTATATGTACGAGAGCACGCCGCAGGCACTCATTGACGAGGAATCTCACCCTGGTGTCCTTGCCGATATCATGAACTCATCTTCCTCTTCGGACTCTTCGAGTAGTTCTGACAGCGACTCTGATTCTTCGGGCTCGGGTTCAGTTGCTACCACTTCAAAGAAGGTCAAGCGCATGTTCACCCACCGCAGGCGTCGCAAGTCAAGTGCAGGAAGCACGACCAGCAGTAACCGCACCGGACCAGGTGTACGCTCCATGCTCAGCTCGCCATCTACGCAGGAGAGAGAGGACTACTTTGACACCAACGCCACCGGCTACCCGTCATCCCGCCGCCCATCTGCACATGCTCTCGCCAGTGAAGATGCTGATGCGGACAACGAAGACAATGGTGTTAGCCGTGTGTTTGACTGGGCTACCAAGCGCAATCCGAGTCACGACGGATCCAAGTCGCCAGAACTCAAGGAATCGAAGAAGAGACATCGCAAGAAGCGCTCCAGGAAGCACAAGAAGCATCATCATAAGGACCTCATCGAGGATACTGAGGAGCCTGCTGCTCTTGAGGACGAAAAGGTCATGGCCGACGATGCACCCAAGGTCAACTTTGCCGACGATGTTCAAGTGGTTGAGGCAACGCCGAACCATTTACCGAAGACAGCGTTTAATATGCGCAACCTGTCCTCGCGTGCTCCATTCCGACCTGCCATGACCAAGATGCTTTCCAACAACGTCTTCGCTCAGCCTCCGCCAGTCGCCACTCCTACTGCAAAACCGAGCCTGACCGCTTCTCATTCAGCGGGCAACCTACGCAGAACAAGCTCGTTGCCCGATCGTCTCAACCGCCAAAACACTCCTCGCACGCCTGGAGCGACCTCGAACTCGGGTGAGCCAATCCCACCGTATCAGCGACAACGTTACCCACTTCACAAAGTCACACCTAGGCCGACCCCTGTCGTCTCAGCCGAGGATGATGAGGACGACGAGCCCATGATGTCAAAGACTGCTGCTATCGTCCTTCTCTTGATCTCTACTGGACTTGTCGCCGCTTGTGCTGAGTTCATGGTTGATGCGATTCCCGCTATGGTCGGAGATGGATCTAGCGTTAGTCAGGCCTTCATCGGTCTTATCATCCTTCCAATCGTCGGCAACGCAGCCGAGCACGTCACTGCCGTCACTGTTGCCACCAAGAACAAGATGGACCTTGCTATTGGTGTCGCTGTCGGATCTTCGATTCAGATTGCTCTCTTCGTCACTCCTGTCGTTGTTCTGCTTGGCTGGATTCTTGACACCAACATGTCACTCTACTTCAATCTCTTCGAGACTGTCAGCTTGTTCGTCACGGTCTTTGTCGTCAACTTCCTTGTTCTCGACGGTCGAAGCAACTACATGGAAGGTGCTCTATTGATGGCTGCATATGTCATTATTGCCGTGGTAGCCTTTTACTACCCCGAGGCGAATGACCAAAGCTCGGTCGGTGGAGGTGCAGGAGATGGCAGTGCTTAAGGATGATAGTCAGAATACTCAGGTTAGCATGACTACAGATTGTGGCACAGACCAGATTAGACTGGTTTCTTGGAGTTTTGGTATGATGCGCAGACTTGGAATTCTCACTCGCTTTCGGTAGTTGCCCGTAAAGGGGCAAAATTGGACTCGTTCTTTTCACTTGATGGCTGCATCAAGTTTCTCTTGCATAGCCAACAAGGGATTTACCGACTTTTTGTGGGTCATCTCAGCTTTCTTGACCTCCTCAGCACTGTCATGTACAATTGCGGCCTCTGCAGGCGCTTTCATGTGACGAAGTTTACGTTCTCGTGCTTTCAAGCTCTTTCTTCTGACGGTCGGACCATCTCGCCGTTCTGGTCTATTTGCAACTTCGTCGACGTGGGAAGTCTGACTCTGTGCCTTGACACCCGCATCATGCTGTTGGTCTGGTGTCTCAGTTCTCTCAGAACCACCACCACCCGCAAGCTCGCGTATCAAATTGAAGGCCTTGGATGAAAGCGTTGAGCTTATGGTGCCGTTGGGCTTGCTGTCCTCTTTACCACTCTTCTCGCCGGCTTTGAGGGAGGCCCTGCTAGCGAGAGGATTTGGTATCTGAGCCTTCTCAGCCTGGGCGTCCAAAGGCACAACTTCTTTTGCTCCTGCGCCCCAACCTGCTGCCATGACTTTCCGTGCTTTCTCGGCTATGGAGCCCTGCGTCCCCGCCAACGTCGGCATGGGGACCCGCGCTTTCTGTCCCTCTTCTTCCTCTTCCCCTCCTTTTTCTTCCCCCAACCCTAGCTTCGCCCGTCTCCTCTCCACCGCCATGGCGTCCATTCTTCTTAACAAGTCCTCGATGTTCTGCGTCAGCAGATCCGATCTGTGCTTCGCCGTCTGCTTATCCCGCTCCACCTGCTCCAACTCATCCCGTAGCGTGCTCTCATCATCCCACTCGTCTTCCCCTTCTCTCTCACCACTACTGAATCCCCGTGGTCCGTGTGTCGAAAGCAGCGGATTCTCGCGCACCGGGTAGTGGATGTGTTGTAGATCGTCGATGTTGGCTTGCACGCGCTCCAGTTGGGCGAGAGCTGCTCTGGCGGCTTCGAGGGCACGGGGTAGTGGCCGCTCGGCGTGCGTGGAGGGCGTGTATGTGGGGACGTTGTAGGGCGGGCGGGAGAGTATGGAGATTTTTTGCTGTGAGGAGAGAGTGGAGAGGATGCTGGAGGCTTGCTGCGTGGTGGCGCGGAGGCGGGATAGGGATTGGGAGACCCGGGCGAGGAGGTTGTCGTCAATGGCGTGTAGGGTGTGGTGCATTTCGGATTTCAGGGTCGCTGCTTGTTGGGCGCGAGTGGGTGCGTCTGATGAGAGGGTTGGCGTGGAGGTGGTGGAGGTGGTGGGTGCTGGGGATGTCGGTTTGGTGCGTTTGCTGGAGTTTCGGGGCAGTCTACGTTGGCGGTGTCGTGTGGTGGTTGTGAGGGATCTTGACTTTTGTTGGGGCTGGAAGTTGCGGAGACAGAGCCATTGATGAGGTGTGTTACGAGACATTGGCGAAGGCGAGAAATGTCGTGGAAAGAATTATGAAAAAGGTGACAGTGGTGATGGAGACTGTAGTTGAAGATTCATGTGAGGTCGATGATATGATGGCCCAAGCTCTCGAGCTCATTTTTGGCTTCATTGCTCGCTCTCTCTGCAATCGATAACAATATCATTGACATTGACATTGATATCTCCAATCAAAACATCTCGATAGGACGATCGTTGCGAATTAGGCAGTAAGAATCATAATTCTCGTTCATGGGCTCCGGGTACAGACATTCCGTGATCCCTGGGCATGAACTATGAACTCCACCAGGTCTGTTAAGTTGTAAGTATAAACGTCGTCAACAATGCATCGAATGTGTTGTCGGAACTCCGGATCAATCGTCCGAGTATTATGATTATAAGATCGAGATGTGCAATCCTCTTATATGTTTTGTGAGGAAGGACAACATAAAGCGCAGCCACACGCCACACCAACGAGGCAGCTTCCTTAGCGTATTTCCTCCAACAATAACAGAACGACGACAAAGCTGACAGGTTTCATCCCCAATGATTCCTCAAGTATTTCTGCCATCAGACCAGCGTCTCCCAATGACTTATCTACACGGGATACTTCTTAGGTGCGCTGACCAATGGACCACACCCCTGCGGACCAAAGAGAATTGCTCGTGTTATAGCCGCTCGTGGGAGGTTTTGTCTGGTATGTACTTACAGACGTGCAGCAGCATGGCGATGACCACTTCGAGCAGTATGGGCATATACATGAACGTGGACCGCATTAGCTGCTTCCTTCATGCGTTTTCACATACCCACTCTCGCGTCTTGGCACATGGTTGTGGGTATAGTTTGCTGCATGCCAATGCCACTTCTCGTCCACGGCGCATGTGTGGTGTCGTACAGACGCTCATTTGTAGGGCGGCCTCACATGCCACCAAGACCACTTGACAGGGATCATGCAAAGACCCCGCGGTGGATACTACTACACTATATAAACAGCGTCTTCCTGTTCTTGGCTGCTAACGAACAAACACAACTTCCGTACGACGAGGCTTTACTGGACACTTGCCGCACCAGATCCATCATCCTCGCCGCCATCCACGATGTCGTTCTTCAAGAAATTGACCGAGGACTTCAAGGAGCTCAAGACCAACTTCTCCGACAAGAAAGAGGGACAGGCTCCTGGCGCTCAGGAAGGTAATCGAGGTCACGGTGACTCGAGTCACAGCGCTCCTCCGCCACCGCAGCCTCCTTACGGACAACAGTATGATGGTTCCCAGCAGTACAATGCGCCTCCACAACACCAACAGTATGGTCAACAGTCTGGACAGCCGCAGCAGTACCAATCGCAGCAGTACGGTGCTTCGTCTTCGCCACCTCAGCCGCCTCGCTGGATCCAGCAGATCGATCAGACCAGTGGACGCCCGTACTACGTCGAGACCACTGGCCGTTCCCAATGGGACCTGCCCGCCGACAATCGCGACATGAGCGGTGGCCAAGCCGGTGGCTTCTACAGTCAGTATGGCAATGCCATGCCCGCGCCAGCTCCCACGCAGAGCAACTATCAACATGAAAAGAACTCTCAGCAGTATTACGGCGACGTGCAGAAGAAGGAGAAAGACAATAGTGGCCGAAACATGCTTCTGGCTGGAGCTGCCGGCGTCGCCGTGGGCGGGGTTGCCGCTGCAGCCCTCATGGGTTTGCCTCTTCTGCTCTCATGGATGTTCCATACAGCTAATCGCCGCACAGATGACGACGACAACGAGTATAAGGCTGCTCCCCCTGCTGGTCCTGGCGGCAGTTCGGCCGTCTATGGTGGTGGCAGCGACACCGAGTCGCTCCGCGAAGCTCAGAAGAACTACAACGAGGCTGCCGCTGCCGCCGCAGACTCAGACGCCAGCAGCAGTGAGCAGGAAGACTTGCAGGAGGCTCGTGAGGAGTACGAAGAGGAGCTGGAAGAGCACTACGACGATTGACCTGACGCGACTTCCATCTCGACAGCACGTCTGTCTAGCTGCTGCGGACTGGCGTAAGAACTCCCAGGGGTTTTCGTCCAAACCACCCTTCGACAAGAGTCGTCCACATGAGACTTACCTCTCATGCAATCGCGTTTTCCTATTTCGGCGATCGTGCTTTCCTAAAGCGTGAGCACCTCCAAGTATGCAGCCTTCCACTAGGTCCCGCTACACAACTACCAATAGACAAGCAACGGACTCCTCTCTCTCTCTTTTTCCAAATTCACCATACCCACTAATAATCGAGTATACCACCAAGGAACCACGAAGCAGGGTCAAAAGATAAGAGACAAATACAACCCTGCGAAAAAATCCCTCCTACATATCTTCTCTTCGCGAACAACTTTCAGACCGCATGCACCTTGACATGCCTCAATTCCCGAGGCCAAAGAACAGCAGTATGTAGGGATCTCCACGCACCATTCCCGCTCGACTCGCCGACACGGCTTGGAGACTCGTTTCGGAAAAAAATCCTCTCGCCACCTTTGTCCCCCTCCCATCGGAGTCTGCGCCGTAGAAGAACATCACATCCATTAGTGTCCGTCTGCAAATCACGAATGGGAAAGGAGAGATTCAAAAATAGTCGCATCCGCGATCGAATGATGATGATGATATGATCGGAGAATACTCCGAGGAGAAATAGAGTGCGGGTTGCTAAAATGAAGTGCAGTGCGGAAGGGAAGCATTGAGGCGTGCTATATAATAAGCATGACATGAAGGATTATGGGGGAAATCCGCTTTGTGTGCGATGGAGGCAGATTTTTTTTCCCCTCCTTTAGTGGTAAAGACTGATTATGTTGGATGGACGTCTGTCTATCTCTGTCTGGTGTCTCTATGATCTATCATATCTATGGGGAAAGTCCGACCCAAGCGCCTTCGCTAAAATCCAATTCCAAGTCGCGTTTATCCAGTGATCGTTGATGATTCGTATGTACACGCCAATTTATACATTATTTATCTCATACATGCAGATAGATGTTCTACCAGCCTCTGCCGTAGCCGCTAGATTTTGGGACGCTCGGACTCGAGTAGCCTGATGGGCTTTGTGGGCTACCGCTCGGCTTGATTGAGCTCGGCGCAGTTCCCGATGGCTGGGCACTGCCAGATGCGCTGCCACTCGGGTAAGGTGGCAAAGAGCTGTTGTGCGATGGCTTCACGCTGGCAGAGGCCGAAAGCTTCGATGAACCTGCAGGCTTGGAGGTGGAAGTGGTCATGTGCGTTGATACGGACGATAAAGCTGGGTAGGAGACCCAGATGGTGGTTGTGTAGCCAGTGCCGACAGTGACAGTCACGCACTCGGAGGTGATGTGCTCGCCTGGACCGACGGGAATGGAGGATGGCTGGGCGACATATTCAGTGATCGTGCTGGTCACAGTTGACGCTGCCGGGCAGGTGCCGCCAACTGGGATAGAGACTGGTTGCCACCCTGCTGGTACGGTCTGGGTTACAGCTTTGCCAGCGGAAGTTGATGCAGGGTAGATGACGACAGTCTCAGTGGCCTTGTAGGTTGTGGTGTAGTACGAGGTGGACAGATACGTGGACCACCAGCCGACACCGTTGGATGAAGTCGCGGTACTGCAAGGAACAAGAGTTGGGAAAGTCTTGGTGATAGTCTCGGTGATTGTGCTTGTGATAGCACCGCTGACTGTGTGACTAGTTGTGATGGGTGGCGATACACCACTTCCAGACGGACCCCGGGAATGGTGAGACCAGCTGCCTCCTGATGGATACGACGGCCCACCGCTCGGGAAAAATGATGACTTGCTGCTTATCGAGCTCGAATGGCCAGATGGATATGACGGGGCACTCTTAGTTGAAGAGCTAATATGGCCAGACGGGACTGGGTAAGAGGCACTCTGGATGGAAGAGCTTGAGCTAACTTGACCAGAAGGAACCAGACTAGATAAGGAGGATGAAGCACTGCTGCCCCAGGTGCTGCTTGGTTTTGACGGAGTGCTTGCTGCGATTGTGGTGTTGGCAGTAGAGGCCCAGTAGCCAGGAGCAGCGGCCGCGGCACCAAGTATGGCGAAGAAGCTCAGAGTAGAATGCATGCTGATGTGAAAGATACGTATATTAGGGAGATGGGGATCAGAAAGTGAACGGTATGAAGCTGTGAACGACAGTAGCTGGTATCTTGAGCGAGTGGAAGATGCCAACTGAGTAGTGCTGCTGCGGACAGAAAGAGTTGTGTATGCGTGATGATGAAACAAGTCGTGCAACAGGCAGACGAGCGAGTTGATATAGGCATTTCTATGGCCATCCAGTGGCGTGTCTGCTCAGTCATTCACATGACCCATGGGACGCGAAAGCGTAGTCAACCCACCAGTGCGGCGTCATCACATAGGGCTGACGATACGACGCTCGCAAAGGCATACGCGAATAGAGATGGTTTTGCAGAGTACCGGTGGAAGTGAGTTCGTATACGGGCAGACCGATGACAGAGGCGGCCTGAAGTGGCACTGGCCGACAGTCAGCGGGGTGCTGTGGCTATGCTGGTGGTTGAATGATGTGTAGGGTGGGTGAGATCGGTGGCGTTGCCCCAAGCAGGGATTTGACGGCTCAGCGTGCGACCGACGGCACACAGGTACAGACATAGCAGCATCGCCACGACGGCGTTGTTAGCTTCCACTGCCGACAGCTGGCTCGGCTGCTCCAGATATGTGGTTGTGTGGGTTACATAAAGTGTGGTGGTAGGAAGAAATCTACACGTACATGTACCTGTATGTAGCTTGCGAGGGCTTCGGCAGCCTCCGACGCTCTGGCCACTCCAAAAATAGACACCACGATGTCACCCTTCTTGTATGTATGGAGGGTCTTCCGTCTCTCCATCACACCTCTTCGTCAGACACTGGACCGCATCCCATGCAATTACAAGCGACGCTTTTTTCGCTACCACGGTCCCGTGAATCGCGACGCCTCACCGCGACTGATGTCCAGTCTCAGCAGAGCGGAAGCGAAACCCCGGTCGCTCTCAGCTGACACTGCTGGCAAAAACTGCGACTCCATACACATCGCAATGCCTGGACAGGCAGCCAGGGACAGCTGCGGTCGGTCAGTCACGGTCTGTCACGTCTCTCATATCGCGGCAAGCCTTCATTGTATTCTCTCAAGACCTCCTTAGTCATTACGCCAAGACGATATATCGTAGTGGCAGAGACACTTGCATTGCAACTTCTTTCCGTCTCTTCCCTGGTCTATGCGTCATTCTTCCTTGTCGCATCGATGCAGTCACGATCACACTTTTGATAATCGTGGTCAAGCGAAGAATCGTCGCTAAACGAACTATGGCGAGTCTCGCGTGGCAGAAGAAGTATGAATGCTCGCCAAAAATAGAATAAGAACAAACACCATTCATTCATTGTTATCGATCGTCCAACTCGGACGATTCTCTGCCCTCGGCAGCCCACTGCGGCAGCGCATGGTACGACGACAGCAATTTCCGCCTCGACGGCCACAGCTGTTTTGCCCTCTGCCATATTGCGTGCGCGCTTGGCATACCTTCCATCTCTGGGTCATGCTCTTTCAGTGCCATCCATCTCTTCATCAGTCTTGGTCTATACGTGATGAAGAAGACCACCGCGCCCGCGCCGATTGCTAGAATTGCAAACCCGACTAGCGCCCCAAGATCTTGCCACCTCTGCTCCATCTTCATCGTCTCTATCGCGTCCGTCACCGCCTCTGCAGCTGTCACGGGCTCCCATATAGCCGCCAGTTCCCCAGTTGAGAGGATCTCCGACGTGCTGAGAATAAGTAGATCGGAATCGAGAGCTACAATACGGACGTACTGTCGCAATGATAGCTCATTGATTGGGAACTGTGTCTCAAATCCGGTCTTATCAAAGGTGGCGACGGGCGCCCATCGTCCGTCCGAGCCTGCCGTTGAGTCTTGCAGCCACCAGCTGCGAACTTCTGTAGACCCGAGCCAGGAGACGTACAGGATACTATTCTCGATCACCGCGCTGGGCTTCGTGTCTGGTAGACCTGTCCAATTATATTTGAGATTGCGATAGCTCTGGACCTCGCCGGAGCTGAAGCGGGTGCTTGGTTGCAGGTAGGCATCACATAAGACTGTACCATTGCGATCGAACTCCGTAATGGCGCCTGTAAAGCCATATCCCAGCAACACGTTCCCGTTCGGTAGGGTCTGGTAAGAACCCTGTGAGAACGTGAAAATCCTTTCCGGGTGGATGTAGGTGGCATTGACTTTGGCGGTCATATCCTTGGTGTCAATCTCGACTCGCCGACCCTTAGATACGTGCTCGAGCTCAAACGCCCAGTCTGCTCTGTTGTCGAACATCGTGATGTACTTCCCACCTTGGTCGAAATGCGCATCATGCTGTCCCACAAACCGGGTTGCTTCTCCCGCGGAAAGATCTCTGAACGAGTTCCTCTTACCCCCGAGCCTCCACAAGACTTCGCCGGTCTCTCCAGAAATGTACGCAATACACCGAAGATGTCTCGCCGAGACGAGGTAGTTCCCGTCGGCGTCCTTCTCGACCGAATTGATATGGAAGAAGTCCCAAGGTTCCTGCTCCGTGGCGAGATTGTGGTCGATGTATGATTCTGAGAGTTCGAAGTGATCGGATGCTCTCCACTCGAATGTCAAATTTCCGGTCTCCATGTCCACCTCCTGGAACAGGCAGTCCCACATGAATGAAGGAGTCAGCGATGGACGAGCTACGACGCCAGCGAGGTCGGTTGTTACCTTCTCATAGGTGGTGAGGAGGGCGCTATCATCAGGCAGGATGGTGAAGGAATGAAGGTCGGCGCTGAGCCCGTTGCCAGCAGTGATGAGCCTAGTCAGGTTGTAGTGCTGATCGAATATGTAGTAGTGTCCATCACCATGGCCGCCGGAGTTGTCCCCAGACCAAAAGGTGAGGTGGGGCTGGCCTTTGTATTCTTGCATCTGGAAGTTGTAGATCTCGTGGTACTCGCCGTCCGCTGGTTTCCAGATCAAACTTCCGCTTGCATCGTAAATGGCGGCAGTCGTATCAGTGACGACCTCGCCCCGCGGCGAGAGGAAGAGATAAGATCCGTCGTCGCATCCGGTGAATGTCTTCATCATGTTGATTCGAGGTGCGGTGACCTGCGCCGACTTGAAAGTTTGCACAACATAGTTTCCGTATGCACCGCTGTTGTAATCATCATCTTGCAGCAGCGCTTCCCCTGCCGGCTGTGGCTTCTGAGGTGGAGGAGTAAATTGAGGCTTCGGCGGAGGCGAGGTCTCAGCCAGGAGACCAGTAGGAACGATGCTCCACACGCATAGCCATGCTATGAGCTTGAGCCAAGACATTGCGGCGGCATCGAAGGCAGGTCTAATGTGATTGAGATGCAGAGTCAACGGCCGGTAAGAAGGTAAAAGGTAAGCTTGGCGGAAAGAGCAGAGTATTTGGAGCAAGAGTAGACTCAGTCTTGCCGCAGAGTGTCTTCGTAGGCTCACTAGCCGTTTCGAGGCCGTCACACGAGAGACTTCACTGATCTGATAGCTGATGCACGCGTTGTTTTAGGGTCCGACTGCATCTCAAAGTGCTGCGAGGCCGCGCGGCTACCGATAAACCCCAGGATCGCAGCTCTCCAGGCCAATCAGGGATGCTGCGCTGTGATTGTGAAAGTGAAAGGCTGTTGGCTGTACTCCTTCTTGTTATACTCATGAGAAATAGTGGACAGGGATAACCGCGTCATTTTCTTGTTCGCCGAGCGTGATGAAACAAATCCATGGCAAGAAGAGTGTGCGAAAGTAGCATCCCGCCGTCGATAGGAGAGCAAGGTTTGCGTATGAGACGTCGGCAGATCGGCATATCTCGCGCGGCCGCTGATGCACTGAAGATCCCTGTCACACGACCGCGCGCCCACCTGAGCCGCGATTGATAAGTGTGGCAGACGCGTCTCAGAGGCGTGTCGCTGCTCCAGCAGACATGTAGCAGCTATCCTGCCACCTCCTGTCCACTCGAGACAGCTGACTCATACCTGAAGCAGCAGCAGTGACAATCTGCGCTCTGGTTCTAACAAGCGTAAGTCTGTGGCGACATTCGATTGACACAAGAGGAAAGGGGGGAGCGTGAGGTCAAGGGAGTGGGCGCCGCTCACTTCGTCAAGCAATATAAGCCTTTTTGCCAAGAAAGAAATGGCACGTGCTCACAGCGTGCCGTTCCCGCTAGTGGTCTTCTACAAGCAGCGAATCACGACACGGTGTCTACTTTCTTCTTTCCTTCGTCAAACTATGACTGCGCTCGAGCGCTTATTTTGCCTCTTTACTAATCACTCTTACATCAACCAGGTCATACCAAGACTGGGAATCTACCACGAGCATTGATTCCGCCATGAAGCCGGATAAAAATGACGATGAAACGAAGTCACGGCAGTCTTTGGCCTCCAGAACCCATTACTTGGTATTGTCTTCTTGAACACGACATGCCTCCAAAACACATCTTGTGTGCGCATGCAACCGTTCAGCCTCCAGCACTGCTGTCTTCTCGGCTTGTATCAGTGGCAGTGTATACCACACGAGATGCTGCCTTCGACCTGCAAAGTCTGCGCCACAACACCTGATTGGGCCGCTTCAACGAGGCGGCCTCTCCAGACTGTAGCTCGCCTTTGCCGAATAAATTCCGCGATGGGAAGCACTCACACCTCCAGAGGCCTCCTCGCGAACTGGACCCTTTGACAGCTTTCAGTCTGGCAGGCACCGTTATCCAGATCGTCGAATTCTCTTCCAAGCTCATCGTGGGGACTTGGGAGATAGCCCAAAGCAGCGCAAAGGCGAGCAACATTCAGATCGAGGAACAGACCAGGATTCTGCAAAGTCTTCAAGCTGAACTCAAGTCGGGTCTTGACAGGCAGCAGGCAGGATTGTCAAAAAACGACCAGAGTCTGTTAGACCTTTGTAGGCAATCGGGAGTGGTGTCGGCACGACTACTGAAAGTATTGGCGAGCTGCAAAGCTCCACATGGCGACCACTTCCTACCATTCGAGGCTTTTTGGTATGTCCTAAAAAGCGAATGGAAAGAATCAGAGATCACAAAACTGCAAGTGAGTCTCCAGCTGCTCCGTGTGGGTATGACTCCGACCCATTAGATGCCGAATTTTGACGAGCTCAAGGCACAACTTGATATGATTGACAAGCGAGCGCACACTTTGCTCACAGCAAAATACTCAAGCAAGATTCTGGATCGCTTAAGTGATCTCAGGTACATGCTATCATCTCTAGGAGCTGGCAGATCTAGCCAGTTGAACGTAATCGAGCAGTCCATCAGAGACTTGCAGATGGATCGCCGTGGCATGATAGGCTCCACTGATACCGCGCGACAGTTGCTTCTCACTGCGGCACTGAACGGAAGCCTAAGTAAAGACTGCGCAATGTCGGCGGATGTCCTTGACTCTCTTAATTTTGATGGAATAGATCGTCGATCGTACGATCTTGATCGGAAGCCCGCCTGCCACAACTCGTATGCCTGGCTCGATGAGTCGGGCTTTGATTCCCAGACAATGGCGCAGACTTCATCGCCTGATAAGCTCTACTGGATATTCGGAAAACCTGGTTCGGGTAAATCGACTCTGGTCAGATTTCTGCACGATAGACCCGAGACAAAGGCCGCTCTTGCGACTTGGGCTCAAGACGAAGGTGTCATAACGACAGCATACTTCTTCTGGGAAGTGGGTAAGTTCGACTTGTTGCGTTCGAGAGAAGGTCTTTTGAGAACGCTGCTCTTCCAGATTTTCCAACAGCAGCCCAGCTTGATCGGCTCAGTATACTCTGAGCGGTGGCAGCTCCTTTCCCAGAATGCTACCACCTCAGAACATCGGTTTGCCAATTTCTCTGGCTTCGAGATCGATAGTTCCCTATCGGACCTGTCAAAGAGGTTTTTTCGCACGTGCAAAATTATTTCCGAGACCAACAAACGACTGTGCGTAGTCGTTGATGGTCTGGACGAATACTGTGGAAAACCAGATGAGGTCATTGATCTGATTTCACATATTCAGGTAATTCCCAAAGTGAAGATTTGCGTCGCAAGCCGTCCCGACAATGCCTTCCTCGATGCTTACGGAAGCATGGAGGCAAAACTCTTTATGGAAGATGGAGCGTCGCCATGATAATCCGCCAGCATACGTACTGGAAGTAGCAAGTGATGCCAGGGCAGATCGACATTGAGAAATCGAAATGTCAGCTGGTTACTACTTATCAATGCATCCATGAAACCGGTCCTTGAGGCTACTCGTCTAGACCGACAGGAAAAGGTCGCTGTGACTCACGTGTCGATTTGGTGTAGCACAAGTGAGAGCGATTGCAAGCTCACTTTTAGATGGTCCGGCCTGTCGTACCCCTCTGTAGGATCTGACGCAGGCGTGCTTGAGGGCATCTTTCTATAGTAATCGCGTATACCAGATGCTGTTATCTTTCTGTCGCTGTGGCATATGCTTGGAAACCTATTGTATGGCCAGATCGTTTCCCCATCGGCAGCAAAGTAAGTCTCGTTGATGGAGTCCAGTCCTTCAATTGGGAAATGCTCGTTTATACAGTAGAGTGTTGCTTGCGCAAAACCAATGATTGCTGGGTATATGTTCCTCAATGAGAGGAGATTGATGTCGTTCAGGCGATCAGCGCAGATCCCATACGTCCAGTATGACATAGACGCATCTTGACCAGCCGAGACGGATCCGTGTAGGCGAAGAAGAGTGTCGTAATCTGAGACTCCGATGTCCAAGGCTCCATCATTACAGTCGATTGTTCTTCTAGCTTCGTCCTTGACAGCCCACACTTGCGATATGAATGTGTATGGCGGGCTATTTTTACCCAAGTGATGCTCTTTGAGCCTGATACGAATACGGCCAGAACTTCGTCCTTGATCCTCCGAGAGCCCTGGAATAATCGAGAATAAGCGTATAGTACTTGTGCCATCGCCCTGAAGCCTGTCGTGTTGGTAAGGATCAGACTTGGTCATTCTGGGGTCGTATTGGTCAGAATCAGACTTGCGGAGTCTGGAGAAAAGCTTGCGAACCATCATGCTGATATATCGAGGTCAATTGCAAGACAGCCATGGTGTATGAGCGCGAGGCTGGAATCGAGACAGCCGCTACAACGCGCCATCGGGAAGGATCAGAGCCGACATATCCCACGCCGCAGGTGTGGCTTGCAGCTCACAGCACCTACATCTTCTCAGGGAACTACTTGTTGGAAGGTCGCTTGCTACTTAGAGTGGCTCGTACTGCTTGTTTTCAGAATAGATGATGCTCACCACAGTCGAGAAGTCAGTATAAGCTTTCTTGAGGTCGCTGCAGGCCGTTGGGAACGTCCATAGTCGGTGGCGCCATCAGAATGAACCACTATTGCAGTTCAACTTCGGCACTGTCAGTGCCCAGGTTGCTAGAGAGGTCACTTCAAAGCGGCTCGAGTACTCAGTAACAACTAAGGTTGCGGCTATGTTGCATGACCGAATGACATTAGAATGCGGATTGGTACGATGATGTATCAACATGAAAGCAAGACCCTAAACATATCACCTCTTTCAGAATCGAACATCAACAGAGAAAACATCGTTCATCGAATCGAAAAAATGTTTTTTCAAAGCTTGGCTGTCGTGGAGTTGTGGCAATCCGACGGCAGAATAATCTGCTGTCCCACCGCCAGCGCCTCTGGATCAACGCCAACATTGAGAGCCAAAATCTGTCCAGTCGTCGTCCCAGAAGCATCGGCCAGATCAGTAAAGATATCTCCGCTTTGAATGCAGTACGTCTTGACAAGACATTGACTATGCGGGCATACAGGAATGTGAATAATCTCTCCCGGGACGATGACATCGATATCCTCAATCTGTGGGTTCGCAGAGACAATAGCATCGAGAGTGATGTTGAAGCTTGTGGCGATATTGGAGAGGGTGTCGCCGCTGCGGACGTCGTAGGTGCTGGGTGGGCCGGGGACGCAGGTCCAGGTAGGGGCGGGTGACGAAGGCGAAATGCAAGAAGTGTTGTCCGGGGTGGTGCAGTTAAGTGGAATTTGTAGGTTCTCGTCGGGATAAATGAGGTCGGGATTGCTAATCCCGTTCACCGTGGCGATGTCGCAGATGCCGGAGGAGAACTGTCCAGCTATACTCGTGAGGGTGTCGCCTTTGACGACGGTGTAGTTCGTGAAGCGTGATGACCCACAAATGCCCGCGAAGGCATCGTTGTCTTTCTCAGTTGTCAGCGAGTGTCACGAGATCATGGAAAGAGCCTCACCTCTGCCGTAATGTTGAATGACATGGGCAGTAGCGATCGTACCCATGAGGGCGGCCGAAAGAATGAAAGACTGCATGTCAAGCGACTCTTCGCGTTTCTAGGTCTCAGCAACCTGCCGGGGAAAACGATCAAATGAGTGTCAGAAGGAAAAATGTATAGTGAAAGGAGCGTGAGTTGTCGAGAGAGTGAAGTAGATGCCACCAAAATCGACAACGACTGACCTTTCCTTATATCCATTTCTGGTTGTGCTACTAGGCGTGCCTTGTCTTCTCGCCGAGCATAAGAGATACACTGTCTCCTTGTTAGTAGCTTTCAATCCGAGACCACAAGCATTTCCTGCCTTTCCTATAGGAAAAGTATCAAACCATGCATCATCCCGAGGACAGGGACTGATGAAGCCGGAAACCCTGGGTACCTTGTCATCGAATGCAGTGCACGAAAGTATCAGCACAGTGGTCTGAAGTCGGCATAATTACGGCCACACGCACTCTTACTCGTCTAACCTTGGAAGTCCAGCCGCCAGCATCCGGCAGCCGCAAGGGATGAATGCCATCAGTCATTCGAACCGCACAGTGGGCGGTCCCTCGATGCCAAAAGCGCATCGCAGCTTCGTTTCGCCAAAGCGTCGAGAGAACTGATAGCAAGCGCGAGAAAGACAGTCCTTATGCTCCTTCGACACAACATACATAAGCGCATCATATGTCCACCAATGTGGAATCCCCACAATGCTGATATATTGCCTGGGGAAGCTTGTTCCAGGGGTCTGGGCGTCGGGACGATCCTTAAATACAATGCACCGTACGACACCGCACTGCCGAACGTAGGTCACAGTGGTTGACAAAGGGTCTGCAGAACACCACACGTCTTGGGCGGAAGGAGATATCGATCACTGAAGTCAAGTCTATGAGCAATCCTTTGGCGTGGGCGTGGAAGGCTCGGTCGTAAGGTCTGGCTTGATGACAAGTTGAACAGCTCAACTCCCCTGGTAGCGGTCTTGCTGTGAATGATGAGTCGGGTCTCAATGATTGAAATACGTGTAGCGTCAGCTGCATCAATTGTTTGACGCCCGTAAGCTGGATTACAGCCAGAGAGGTAGTTGCGCCTCATTCGGTGTAATGGTCCCTTCTGTTCCAGGACATCCCGCATCTTTGTTGAAGGGCAAGCATGATCACGCTCAGAGGAATTGCCAACACATCGGGTCGTAGTTGTCAACATAATGCCATGCCATCCTTGTGTAAACAAATGTCCCCCTTTCGCAATGCTCAGCAGCGTAACATCGCACATCCGCAGCTGATACCAATCGATCGAACAATGTCTCAGCGAGGAGGCAGCACATACCACGATCGCGGTGTGGTCTCACCATCACCAGCCCGCAATTCATTGCAAAGCAGTTCAAACGCCAGTCGCACAGTGGCTAGCAAGAAATCATGGCTCGGTAGCGCTCGGAGTATGATTTCGAAGCATGTGCCTCTGTGGAAGCCGGAAGAGCCCAAGTCAGAGGCGTAAGTTCGGAGCCGCAAATTGCTTGCGGCTTATCGCTGATTAAAATAATTGTTTGCAGCGATGAGACTGCCAAAGAAGACTCGCACGAAGATCAGGACACCATTATCACCCAGCAAGATCAGCGTATCTCAATCGACTCAACCCCACCACTCAGACCCTTGCCAGAGCGTCAGCGTACATTTACATCCAAGAGTGCTGTCAGCTCTCTTCGACAGCACCTTCATTACTCAAGAGGGGGTCGCAAGCGTGGCGCCCTTTGCGACACTATCTTGAATGGGGCTCAGTATGCAGCCGATCCTGGCTCGCTCGCCGCGCTCGAAGCTGGAACCAGTGAGGAGTGCTTCAAGACACATGCCAGAAGGAACAGCCTGAGAAGAAGCTTGGTGGGTAGCCTTCGCAACCTGGGCGCTCAGTCACTCCCATCACGGCGGGTCTCTCCAACGAAGCGATCGAGTTCAGATGCAGAACTCTCATTGCCAAGAAGTACAGACGCCACGGAGATTCCGTTGCCGTCGTCTCCGATACCGATTCCACCACCGCCGACATTGCAGCTGGACCTGGGCCCGTCTGCACTCGTATTGACGGACTTTGGTCGCTCACCCATCATCAGCCCACACGAGGAGCTGATGAGTCTTACACAGCGAAATGCTGCTTCTACGATAAGTCCTGTGCCCACATACTATACTCGCTTGTCAGGCGAGGGTCCGAGCGATCATGCAGCAAATTCCCCAGATGCGAGAGGAGCATGGCAACCAAGTGACTTACTACGCCTTCCGCTCGACGACTTCGGTCTCACTCATGCATATGGACCAACCACTCCAACAAGTGAGGCGAGGTTCAATCTTGATTTTGATGGCTGCGACGATCCCTCAGAAATCTTTGAGCGTAGTCTGGAATACAAGGACAAGGCCAAAAAGAAAGAGGATCGAAAGTTGAAGAAGATGGTGTCACTGGACGCCTTGGCTGAAGAGTGCGCTTCCATGTCACCCATGAGGTCGTCGCCAGCGTCGGTATCTGAATCACGACTGGATGGACCAGCTACTCTAGAGCCTCCAATTAGTCGTCTATCTGGAACCACCATCGATACATTGCCTGATGAAATGCCGCTATTGACTCGCCAGATAGCTCATTTGCAGGCACCTGAGGCTGGTTTTCGTGATCCGGCGACCGGGAAGTGGAAGAGTGACGATCCATTTGCGCCTGGTAACGCAGTGGGCGACCTCGCCCGGACTCCGTCTCCTGACAAAAGTATCCTACTGCCCCTTCGACCAAAGATCACGCTCCAGTCGGTAGACTCGCCACAGCCGAGAACCTTGCGTCGTTCGAACGATGTCACCATAGCACTTGGGGAAATCGTCGACTTTAGCAATCGTTCAAGAGCGCCAACAAGCGTGTGTCATAGCAACGAAGCTGAAAAGTGCGTAGTTCGTCCAGCTCCAGGTACGAGTCGACGTTACAAAGAAAAACAAGAAGACCGTCGTGAAACTGACTATAATAGGTCGAACTGAGTCGGTCGTGGCAAACGTTAAAGGCTGGACGCCTATTAATGCGAAGAGGGTGGGTTCTGTGCTCAGCGCACCTGGTACAGATGAGTCGCCTGCCCAGAGCGACAGTGATGCCCAACAGAGAGATCGACCCAGCAGTCCCGGACTGGCTGATTACGGCGAGTTCAAAACACAGCAGCTGTTCGGCAATCTGGAGCAAGTTGATGAGCCAGAATACGATGCGGTTGATCAGTCTGAGCCATCTAGCCTGATCCAAAATCTGTGCCACAGTCCTCCAGTCAAGCAGATATATGAGCGGATCTCTAAGTCGCACACACCAGGTTCTCGTGTCCGTGCTGCTACATCTCAGAGAGTGGATGTGGCCGACATCTTTTGGGAGTTCCAGAGCTGGGTCAACGATGACCGCAATTCCGGCGATCTCGACGTTGGGCGATCGCCACATCGCAGCTTCACAGACATGAGTATCGACCTTCTCTCTAGTGCCAGCGACCATGCATCGGCAATTGCCAGCTTAGAGACCACGACTCCTGATCATTCCTTGATGGGTAACCGCGATGACTTTGATCTGAAGAGATCGGCCCGCAATTTGCGGTCCAATGCACTGAGCGACATGGACGGAACGCCCGAGCACAATTCCGTGGCCGATAATAACAATATCATTCCAGCTACTTGGCAACGGAAGATGTCGATTGTGACCAGTGGTTACAAGGCTCAAGACGGTGCCGGCCTTCTACCAGACGATGCCTATCTTCCCGACGAATCTGCCCTCGCATCAGACGTGGAACACCCGAGACGTTCGAACGTCATCCTAAGTTCCGATAGCATGACCGCGGACTTGCGAGACGCCATCGTGGACCATCACGCCTTTCATGATGCCATGGCTGATCTAGCTCCCGAAGAATTGCCAACTCCGACGATGTCATCTTCGCAGGCGCTCTTACATGGTGAACAGGATGAGCGTGTTCATGACGAGCTCTCTTTTTCAAGCAGCACGCATCTTTGGGCGGACATGGAACATTGCGTATTTGACACACCGCTCGACACACCACTCGGAAGGTCAACCACAGCATCTCCAAACTCGAAACACCACAGGGGGTCGCAGGAATACGCCAGTGGAGAGGAGACTGAAGCTGCCGACAAGGTTCTTCAGGCTACACGGGCGACAGAAGACACCCTGAATGAGTGTTTGGAAATGTTTCAGCATTACAACAAATATCAGATCCTCGGCTCTGATCCCGTGATACCATCCGACCAGAGCGGGAACCCTTTCAGCTCGCCCGTGAGCGAAAAGAGCTCGGACAGTCCGAGCAGCGTTGGATCGTCGCCAGGTAAGAGCCTTTTCCATGCGGTACCGCAGCTTGAGAAGACGCCAAAAGCATTGATGATGTCGACTTGAGAATATCGAAAGGTTACGTCGTTCCTAGCGCGCCTGTTGAATAGAATGACTGTCTGGATGTTGGCGGTGGTATTCATAGAGTCCAGATTGATGAAAGTGAGCACCGTTGAGCACATTCACTTGCCAGACTTGGAGCAGCATTACCACAGTAAATCCTAGCAATGATACACCTTTGTTGTGCCTGAACCTCAAGACTCCCAACATTCATTGTATGATATCTTTGACCATTCCGCTGACGAATGGAAATACTGCTGACGGTCGAGTCATGTGTACCGCAGCTGGGAAAGCCGGCTTGGTATATGGAGAGGTGTTGTTGATGGAGAGTAGGAAGAACAGTAAGATGCAGTGTCCGAGGCGGAAGTGGTGAATGTTATGTATTCTGTCATCGGAGACATTGCCGAGCTTACTCCGATCTTCCCCGATGCCCCAGCTTCACGCGTCGCGCCATATTCATTGTTGATTCGATTCCCCCAAGGCGACGATGTGATGCTACGCCTTCATTCCGTCCGACAAAGCGCTGCATGTCTTGGCAGGAGACAGTTCAGTCGATGCGCATGCGCCCGAAATGTGACTCCTGGAGCTGCGTCAGCGGCACGCCGGGATGACACTCTAGAAAGAGCGAAAGTTATGCCAACCTACATACTTCACCAATGACGATTTGTTGCTAACGGCGCAGCAGTCTTTTCTGGAAAATTTATTGGCATCAAAGCCAATATTCTCACCAAGGCCAGCGTCGTTCCCTCCACTGCCTCCTCCAAGAGCCTCGAGAACTTCCACCCACCCTTCCACGCGACTGTCGTCCAAAATCTCATCGATAATGGCGCAAACATATTACCGAATGCCAACATGGACGAGTTTGGGATGGGATCGCACTCCCAGGATTCTTTCTTTGGTGCAGTGCGGAGTTCGTTCAAGAGAGGAGGTATCTCGCTTTCGCCAGGCGGAAGTAGTGGAGGCAGCGCAGTCTGGGTTGCTTCGAAGCTCTGCTGGACTGCCTTGGGAACGGATACAGGTGGCAGCGTAAGGCTTCCGGCTGCATACCTAGGAATTGTCGGGTTCAAGCCGAGCTATGGGAGGTTGTCAAGATGGGGAGTGATACAGTATGCAAATTCGTTGGATACTGTTGGCATCTTGTCACGCGATGTCAAGAGCGCGAGGACCACGTTTGATTGTCTCGATCGGTTCGACAAGCAGGACCCGACATCTTTGCCGTTGTCAGTGCGGCGGCGTATCGCAGCGAGTACCGAGAAACGAGATGCTGGCAAGCTACGCATTGGCATTCCTTTGGAGTACAACGTCGAAGAGCTATCGCCGTTCGTGAAGGAAAGCTATTTGTCGACATTAAATGCTCTGCAAGAAGCTGGCCATACCTTGCAGCCTGTCTCGCTCCCCTCAACGCGCCAGGCACTGTCGGCATATTACGTCCTGGCGCCCGCCGAGGCTTCGTCCAACTTGGCGAAATACGACGGTATCAGATATGGGTACCGCACTGGGACGATTGACGCAAGTCCGAATGCTCAGCCACCGCTCCCATTGTATGCTCAAACGCGAGGCGAAGCGTTTGGTGACGAGGTGAAGCGTCGAATACTGCTAGGAGCCTACACCTTGAGCTCCGAGGCGATTGATAATTACTTCATTCAGGCGCAGAAAGTCAGGCGGCTAGTGCAAAGGGACTTTGATCGAGTCTTTGCCTCGTCCAATCCATTGCACGACGATGGAGGCCGGATGAGTGGCGAGGACAAGGTGGACGTTCTTCTTACCGCGACTGCACCGACTCTGCCTCCGACCATAGAGGAGCTGAGGAGCCAGTCGCCAGTCGAGAGCTACATGAATGATGTTTTCACCGTTCCGGCAAGCTTGGCAGGATTACCCGCCATCTCGATTCCGATACCTTTATCTTCAAAGCAGAAAGCCACGATGGAGGACTCGGATGTGACATTCGTGGGTATGCAGCTGCTAGGACAGTTTGGTGATGATGATCTCGTGTTGCGGGTAGCGCAGAAGATTCACGAATTGTTCGAACCACGCTGAACGACACCACTCATCCTCGGATTTCACCTTCATGCTTACGGTGAGAGACAGTTGGGATAGATGAGAAGGCGCATCCAAATTACTGGTTATCCATCATACGTCACAAAAACTTCATCACAAGCTCTTGTGTGCAAATCTTAAGAGCTCGGTTCGGAAATGGTAAATCCGGTCTCATCCCACTCGATGTGCCCAAACAGCCTCTCAACCTCTTTGGTGTACGGCGATCCCTCCGGACACCACATGAAGCGTTCCACTTGCGGAACTTCCTCGTACGAAGCAGTCTGATTAATGTAGCGATAGCAAGCATTGTACTGCCTTGCCCAATCCTCCAGCTTGTCCCAGCTGCGGCACATGCGCATCTGTCCCATCCCAGTGACGGGAGTTTCGTCATCAGTGGAGAAGCGAGGGGTATCATCGGCATTGCAGAGTGCCTCTTGGCGCAACTGGTCTACGCAATGGATGATGTGGCCCCAGTTGCGTGACTGCGGTTTGCCGTGTCTGAATTCCATCAAGGCGATATACACCGACCTCTACACTATCTGTCAGTCCCAGAAGCTTGGCTACAGCGTGGGCATTGACCGACGAACCGCACAATGGAGGGAGTGATGCCCGTTAAGCAAGTAAACGCTCTTGCTGCGATCCCAAACGAAGCTTTGAGACTGGGGCAGACCCTTCTCCTTGACGAAGGAAGGAGGCACCGCAATCATGCCGGCGTCGATATTGATTGTGTCCCAAGCTGCATTGCGAAGCTCTTCATCCTTTTGACTGAAAGGAGAATCGGCATGCAAAGTGAGTGGGGTATCCCACGCTAGACCAGCTGCCCATTATCAGCGAATGTCCTTACTCAACTAGAGGGCGACCATACCGTATGGACTGCGCTCAACGTCTACTAAGCGGGTGCCACTCAGAAAATGTCGCGCCGTGATGTACCATGTACAAGTGTTGGAGACCAGAAGTAATGCAGCCAAAGGCCACGCATACTTCCAGTACGACGGCTTGGGCAAGGGCGCTACGCCTTCCTCAAGAGCTGGCTCTTGCAGCGGCACTTTCTCGTATCCCTGAGAGGAGATCATCTTGCTGAGAATGGCGTACAGGACACCACGAACGATAACACACACTGGTGTGCTTTTGACCCTGGGGAGCGGATTGTCCTAGGTTATCGACTTTTGGGTGCAAGAGGCACAGGTTCTGATCGATCAAGCTGGTAGCTGAGGTCGCTCAGCCGCTACCTGTCAAGGTTTCATGCAGCTCTTCATGCTGCCTGTCATAGGCTCTTTTCCTGTGATAGAGACTGTGGAGCGTAATGCTGGGGCGGCCTGAGCTGCAGCATACGATCCTCTAGATCGTCCGGGTCGATGTCCGATCATCCTTCGGCCCGGTCAGCTCTGAAGTTACATCGCCCTACAACTTAAAAATCTCTTGCACTCGGCACCGAGACGCTGTTGGAAGGATGTAATTGTGGAAGAAGACGGAGATCTGGTATGCTTGATTTCTATTGGAGCTGACCATCTAATGGTCGAGTGTACCATCATCCATGCGACCACTGCGACTTCCACACGGGAGCAGCTCATGAAACAAGTCTCGTTGTGGACATGAATCATCAACTTCGTTCAGTATGCATCATCCGCTTCGGCTCCCCCTTCGAAGGCGGCTCCCATGTATGGAAGCGTAATGTTATGTGCCTCAGCCCATTGTAGAATGGCATCTGGCGCTGCAATTCATGGCAGAGTTAGTCACAGAGCCAACACAGAAGGTCAACCTAGATACCCACGTTTTGGCATTGCGATGGCTGAAGCAGCGAGCAGAAAGGTTCCGACAATGACTTGGATAGTGAATCTCATGTTGGTCGTCTGTCGTCTCACTGGAGGTGGTACAAGGCGTGAAGAGATGGGCCTTCTGCGCAACAGCGGCCGAGACTCCTTCGTTCATATAGCCGAAGAAGTGCGCACGTCGCCCGACTGCTCCTTCGCCTGTGGTGATCGAACGTCTGACAGATCCACCATTGCAGAACAGCCAATTGAGCTTTCTGCAGAATTCATTGAGAGTCCAATAGCATACAGAGCTAAGTTCGCAGGCAACGAGCCGCAGACCATATCCAATAGGATCTTGCCTGTCGTTGCTGCCACATTCAGAGGCACATACCCGCCGCGGCATCCATCAGTTGAGGCTCCGTGGGATCGGCGGCAAGCGACTGTGCGCACGCGAGCGTGCATGACATGCAAGCCTTGTCTCAACGCTCAGGGCAAACTCTTACTTCGTCTCTGAGTTGGCGCGTAAGACGATCGACAGTGAATGCTGCGTAAGACGATCGACAGTGAATGCTGCGTAAGACGATCGACAGTGAATGCTCGCCTGGCCATTCGCCCGGCATATGCGCTACGTCAGCTTGGGGCTGAAAACGTGCCGTACGGTTGCATGATACGGCTTGAATCAAAGCAACATTAGCTATATTGAGCATGCCTTGCAGGTCTCAGGCACAGCTGTGTCGTCCTGAAGGATTATGATGAAGCTGTTGAGATCGGCCGAATGTGACCAATACCATGCTTTGGAAGCGAAGCAGCCATATCTGCCATCCCATGTCGTCTGCATAACGGGATGGATCGAGAAAAGATGATCGAGCTTCAGCATGGTGAAGCGGCTCGACTCGGCTGTGGGCCAGCAGCCAGCACAGCATAGGATCCGATCTCAGCGAAGCCACATGCCCTTGCTTGCCACACCATCATTTTGACGACTATGGACTCAAAAGGAGACTCGAACGAAGGTGTTGCCCTCCTGGCAGACATTGACAGTGTTGTACTCAACAAAGAGAACGGCTTCATACCAGAGCATTCACGAACGCAGCAGAGGCACTACAGAAGTATTTGGCGGGCTGTATTGATCTGCTTGCTCTTTGTATCCATCGCCGCCAACGGTATTCAAGTATGGGCCTTCTTCCGCGAGCGCAATCTGGCCAATGCTTGCAGACTACCATTCTGTGAGTCTTGCTCTGTGAAAAATTGCGATTATCAGATCGCTAATGGTACGCAACTCAGCCGGTGAGAGGCCGACTCAGGCGATCGCCTTCGGCGTCGAAACAGCTTGGGGAGACTCTTCAAACATGACCGCCCTTGATGAGCTCTGGTATGGAATGGACGTCGACCCCGGCATGATACAATTGCCCAAACACAGCAATTTGGGCAGCACACAGGATTTTCCTTGGGATGAATCGAAGGGAATCTACATTCTCAACAGCTACCACAACTTGCACTGCTTGGTAGGTGCTTCCTCCGCTCATGAACGAAAATCGTGATGCTAAACCAAATCTTGACCAGAAGGTCATATATGGCTTTATCCGCGATTACCAAGAAGACCGACCACAGCAAGACGAGATGGGACACGTGGTCCACTGTCTCCAAGACCTGCGAGCCGAGGTCATGTGTCAAGCTGATGACACTTTGGTCACGCTACCATCTGAACAGCAGCTCTTGACCCCAGAGGAATTGTTATTGCCTCCCAAACGAATGTGTCGAAATTGGGACGGGTTGCTCGAGTTCGCCACGCAGAATTCGGCTTGCCTGAAACGTTATGGTCCTGGACATCCGTTGCGAGATTCCTTAGTGGAGTTCATGCATTGTCCTCCGAGCTCGCCATACTATGACCTGGTGGAGAGCCTCAAGGGTGAGAATAATTTCGATGATTACGTTGAGATGGCAGCTTGGGATGATGGAAGCTGACTTCCGGAATGTCTGTTGTAATCTTGCCCGTGCACTATGCTACTCCGTTTACGTACCAGATAGCGCAGTACGACGCTCATGCTGTTCTCTTCGTCACAAACTCCATCAATCGCACGCCTGGCTCCATCCACGCTGCATCCTTCTCATCCCAGCCCATCTCGGGGAAGGTGCGCATCCAAGCCTCAGTCTCCCATTTGGTGTCGGTCGCCGCGCCCACTTCTTCCCAGATCTTGGCCCAGCTCACAGCGTTATGCCGCCAAAGAGGTACGGCCGCCATCTTCATATTGATCTCATGAGCCTCTAAATTACCAATCTGATTGCCGACTATCAAAGATCCAGGTTTCGTGAAGCTTACGAGCGCTTTGCAGGCTTTGGTTTGACCTTCCCAGTTCCACTGATGAAGCACTTGAGAAATGATAGTGACGTCCACATTACCCTTGAGCGTCACCAGCTCTTCGTTATCCGTAGACAGGAAGTCCGCTTCGATGAAGTGGCCCTTGAAGTGCTCACAATCACGGAAGAAGTCGTACCCGACGTCGAAATGGCTGACAATATCCACGCCGTACAAGTTCTCCGAGGGAGCACCGTCATAGACCAATCTGCGTAGATCGTGACCGATGAATGTTCCGACGTCCATCACAATCGCACCGTCTTTGGCTTGCTGGAGGATTGTGGGATAAGCAGGTAGACGTCGCAACTGTGGCGTGAGCCAAGAACCAAGACCGGTGCAAGGATAGGCACGAATGTCGAATGCTTCATCACGCTTCGATGCGTATTAGCTATGTCCAAGAAGGGAGGATGACGAACAAGCATAACGTACGATTTTGTGAACGTGCTTTGACTGCTGGTCCCTCGGGATATGGCTGTACTTTTCGAGCAATTCGTAGGTCTGTAGTCCTCCATATCAGATTGTAATGTTGTCTCTATGAGGGGAGCATGGCGTACCTCGGATGGAATTTTGTGCTCGATATCGACATGGTAAAAGGGGTACTTTGTCCTATCTTGTTCCTTCTTCTTTGCATAATCGGGCTCTGAGTAATCTTTAGACGGATGCTGGGATGCCATAATTATGGTATGGGATGGCCGTAGAAACGAGGCTCGCATATAATTGCACTGATTCAAGATTTGATGCCTCCTGAAGGTACTCAGAAGGCTTGGAATGCCATCACATGTCACCTGCAGCTGGTGACGGCAGGCGTGGGGCAAGATTTAACCTCTCGATCAAGTCGCAATGGTAGCCGCCGAGTACTACTCAGCTACTGCATGGCAAGAAACCATGGGGCACAGGGAGATCGACACTCAGCAGAGTCAGCGCTAACGCATGAACGCAGCAAATCGGCCATTCGCGCTGTACTGTATCGTATTGGTGGGTGAAGTGCTTCCTTTCCATTCGTATTCTACATTTATTCGGCTTCTGTGCAGCAGTAACAGTGTGCATCGGTGTCACATTCCGCAATGGTTGCTTCACCTAACACGAGTGGCATTTATGCCGTCGCTATCGTCCTGGGTGTGATCTCGATCTTTGCAACAGCACTCCGATTCGCAGCACGCAAAACATTGGCCCGACGCACCAACTCGTCAGCATGGAAGTCGGACGATTGGCTTGTACTCTGCACAATGGTGAGTTGAGTTGTGTGGACGTGACAAAGGCGTCATCAAGAACAGAACACTGATTCTCTCCAGCTTTTGCTCTGGGGGCTGGCAATCATTCTCATATACGGTGCGTTCACACTGAGCTGGCACAGTACGCAGCGTAGTTGATAGTCGCTACTAGGTGCTTCTGTCGGCACCATTGGGACTCACTCCTCAATCAATCCCAAAACTGGGGCAGTGATTGTTACGCCGCATGAAAATCAGATCTCCATGGTATGTTGAAGTGTGCTGCGAATGTGGCCACTGTGATTGACAGTATAGCTCGGCGCAATCTCCCAGATCCTCTCGGTTCTGGCCCTTGGTGCACTCAAAGCAGGTGTCGTGTTCTTCTATCGTAGGATTTTCGTTGGAGATCTGTTTCGGAAGGTGTCACTTGCAATCCTCGTGTTGATCGCCGCCTGGACTCTAGCATTCTTCCTCGCCACTGTCCTCCAATGTAAAGGGCATAACCTCAACCTTATGTGGATCAGCATCAAGACTTTCATATCAGTATGCTACGAGTACAAGACAATACAGCTTGCGCACTGCGTGACGGATGTAGCAACGGATATAATCGTACTTGCTCTACCGCTGCGAGAGATTTGGAGACTTCACATGAAGATCGAACAGAAGATCACTGTGTCTTTGATCTTCATGATTGGGCTGCTGTATGTCGGACTACATCATGGTCAGCAATTTGGAAGCTAATAGCCCTCAGATCAACCGCAGCTGGGACTGCGAGGCTTGTCATTGTCGCTGAGGACATCGTCGGTATGCAGAAATCATGTCCGTGTTCACGCAAACATACTGACCCAGCCGAAACCCAGAAACCACAGGTGGTGCACGAGATGTTCGAGGTAGGATCTTCTGACACCAGGAGCAGGCTAAGCTAACAAGCTACAGGTGTCGAGACCAACGCTTTGGTATGGACGTTCGTCGAAATCGGGGTGGCGATCATAGCTGCTTGCTTGCCGACATATGGACCTATCGCCAATCGCCGAGGCCTTGAAAGTGTGGTTGCTAGTGTCCGGTCGATGGTCTCACTCTCCTCCCTGGGTTCTGCCAACAGTCGAGGCGCCAGTGCGAGCGATCCGAAATTTGGCAAAAACGACGTTGAGGTGGTACCATACGCGGGTCCAGACGTCAGCCACACCAGTAACCAGATTGGTCGAGGCGATAGTTCCCACAAAGTGTCTGATCGACGGGCAATACGTCGGGAAGACAGTGTGACTGTCTCCAGCGAGACCATGGACTGAATCCGAGATATGTTTTGGCTGGTGTGTTGGTTGTGCTGCTCATGTCGAAGACCAGCTCATTCTTTAGCATGCCAATTATGGAATGAAATCGTCGCCCGATTTCGCAAACAGCTGCGGAAGTGCCAAAGTCCACTTTCCGTACTTCCAACCAGGCCGTGAAATTGACACAGCATGCGAGAAATGGCCAGTGAAGCGCATATGACTTCTCCGACTACAACATATTTCACCACTCTTACAATCTCGCGCATGATGAGCCACCAGCAACGGCCTGAGAGTGTGATTTGATGGTTCTGCCTGCGGAGATTATCTCCTCTGACTCTTTGCGCTTTCTCCATGCCGTTCACTGCTCTTGCTACGATGGATCATATTACTCGCTACGGCTCTGGTAACTCGCTGATGACACAAGTCGTGAAAGTGATGCTCGGTATCGCACTCCAGAGATCCACGTCCAGCGTTTTTGTAGGTCCAGGCTCATCATTATCGATCTTGTGGCGCTCTTGAAGACAATAGACAGGGGAATCATCATGTGTGCAAGGACCGCGAAGCGCCATTCCACCAAGTCCGCGCCAGGACATTTTCTGCTGAGTCATCAGTGTCATCAAGGTTTCCGACCACATTTAATCTGAACCATTTGTCCTTGCCATCATATCATTTCCATTTTACATGCTCGGCGACGAAGCTCATCACTGATTTGGCAAGGTGGCATGATTGCCTGAGACTATACATCTCCTGCTTCATGACAAGAACATGGATCAACAGCTTTGTCTCCACTTTCGGCGACGCGAAGGCGCCACGCCTTCGAGATTGTGCTACCTCTGTGATGCTGCTATGTTTCTGTCCCTGCTTCCCACTTCATGCTTGTGATCTTGATTTCACGAGAAAGCACGCTGTCACCATGTCGACCGAGATGAAGACCATAAAGGCCAGCTGCCTCTGCGGCGCCGCCAACCACGACATCACGCTTCGCAAGTCAGATTTTCCACTGAAAGTTCACATCTGCAACTGCGACTCCTGCAGACACGCGATTGGGACCATGTACCTATCTGTCGCGTTCCTCGAAGAATACTACCAGCCTGCTGCGACAGTCCTGGAGAAATTCACACCGTTTCCATTCTCGCCTCGCATCACATATTACTTCTGCATAACATGCGGCTGTCAGATGATGGCTCGTGTACTCAACGAAGATGGCACAGCGAGGTGGGACCCAATGACGGGTACACTGGACAAGCTCGAAGATACTGTGAAATGGGTCTCCCATGAGCAAGTTCAGGACACGGTTGATGGAGGATTCACTGATTTCCTACTCTCTGTGAACAACGAGCCGCTTACTCGATGGTCGTCTGGTTACCAGACAAGCAAGCAGCTACCTCCATATTGGATGTCGCCGTCTCAAGTCGAGCCAGAAACCTCGCAAAACGATAAATTACATGGCTACTGCAAATGCGGCGGCGTGGAATTCTGGGTGTCACGTCCGACGAATCGATCCGCTGTCGTGGAGAAGTTTTGGCCAGACGAACCGCCACATAAAGTTGCGTCTGAAGATCTGCCTCCAGAACAGACCGCTTTCTACCTCAGGAATAACCGTCAGAAGTACTTGGCTGGACTCTGTGCTTGCAATTCTTGTCGTTTGGCCGCTGGTGTCGAGATCATGTCTTGGGCTTTCGTGCCCACCATCAACATCACTTTGGACGAAGATGGAAAGATCCCTTGGTCCGATAAGTTTGGGACATTGAAGCAGTACCAATCTTCTCCAGGCTGCTATCGTTACTTCTGTAACAAGTGTGGAGCCGTCGTTTTCTACGACGTAGAAGACAGGATGTGGTTAAAAGACATAGCTATGGGTCTGTTTGATGCGCCTGATGGGGCAAAAGCGGAGTCCTGGTTCGGCTGGAGGACGAACAAGCTCGTCTCTCGTGACGATGCTATCCCGCGTGCGGAGAGCTTTGCTCTGGCTGTCGAAAAAAGCTTGCGAGACTGGGAAGGGAGGAGTTCTGGACATGACTTGAACGGTGGAAACAGGTCAGGTGGCGCTCTTTAATCCAGCGTAGCTCGATTTGGAGGCTTCACTGCAACCCGGACGCCGTTCCAAGCTGCCGGAGGCCGCACCTTTTTCAACACAGCCTTCTTCTCACAAGTGCCCGTTATCATCTTCGGCCGCGCACTTTCACTTTCCTGGCACTATCACTGTTCTGAAGGTCACGGCTCACTCTGAAGTAGACTCTCCATATACCCATCGCTCGTGGAACGGATGTGTTCCATGGATCTCGATGGCCTATCTGTATACATACGGATCTGCGCCGAACGCGCCTCAGCATCACGAAGATCGACCAGTTCTTGGTGATGACGTCGAATGCGCTGCCGCACTACGTGATAGCTCGGAAGTTGGCCTGGGCAGCAAATTGGGCCGACACTCGAGTGAGAGATCGAGCGTTTGCTCTATACTCAGTAACCGGCCTGAACCTCGCTATGCGTGTTGTGCAGGTACACGAGCCATTGGGAAATTCAAGAAGAAGTCATCCAACCCTGTAAACCATGCCATCTTCGCGTGAGTGGGGGTGAGTGAGCGGGCACACTCAAAAGATGTCAGCTACGCTAGCTCACCAGAAGACGTCTCCTCTGATCGGCGAATTGTAAGTTTGCGTATTGACCCGGAATGATCTGCCTTTCCGTCCGATGAATCGAAAATCCGGTTCGGTAGCCTGCAGCTCATGCGTGCGACAAATGACGCCTGCCTGGCGACTCTGGACTCCTGGTATGAGCATTGCTTGAGTAGCAGCCTTGCATCATGACTACTCAAGGGAATTCTGCATACTGGGCAGCATAGCTTGAGCACGAGCATCTCCTCTGCCGACTCCTGGGTTCAACGAGATCCCAAGAGGCGCCATTGTATCGTTTTAACTGCAGGGGACGAACTTGATCTGGCCCTACCTCCTCTTGACATGTATATGAGCTCTGGCGAGGAAGGTCATGTCGCTGTAAGCCTTCACCGTCTACCCGAAAATATAGTTCACACGAGCAGAGCTTTCTGTCGAAGATTTCCAACTCACTGATGTACATTCAAAGTAACCTGGAATCTGGGCACGGTGATCATGTGCCCACGAGCTGGGGTCTGAACAGAAATATCATTTGCAACTACACATTTATAGCACGTCAATGCCAATGCTTGCTTTTCGGTGGAACTAAAGATCCTGGACTCCAACAAGGTACTAGAGAGCGTGCTTCATAGGCGTGGACTGCCAGGTACGGCGTTGAGGTCCTTTGCAGCGATTCGCAGCGGCATATGCGTGCCAGCTTGAAAACAGGCGAGACCAGTAATGTCATTGCTCTTCTAAGCAGACGCAAGCAGGACTCGTGGTCGCTGCTTTCGATTTTTGCCACTAACGGGGACTCCAGCAGTCTAGGTTTACGGGATAGGAACTGCGACGGTTCGTGGGAGATATAGAGGAGCGATTCGAACGAGGGATCGAAGTCGTAGAGCAGAGCCACGAAGGTCCAAGGGGTCTGTCGCTCGAGAGTTATGTATGTATCGTACGCTAGAGTTACACGTATTTGTCGGTCACAATAATAAGTAATAACATTTCTCGGAAGCGCCGGAAGGCTCGTACTTCATTTGTACATACGACAACACGAACACATTCACCGTCCTGCAGCATCATGTCATCAATCAACGTCGCACGCGTCGCAAATCCATTGCCTTCAGGTCTGGGATCACGGCGTTCCAGGAGACCATGGTCCAGGAATAGAACGCTCGACAATGGTGCCTCAGGCATTGCAGAAGACCATTCGCACCTCATGTCATGCGCGAAGTACTGGACGTCTCGCAGCATAAGTTCTACGATTGTCTATCGCCAGCGAAATGAAAGCATGCAGAAGCTTCAGGTCCTGGCGCACAAATGTAGGCCTCCATGGCGAGATTCAATCGATTGGCTGTGGGAGACACAGCCTTGCAGCCTCATCAGCCCAGCTGAAAGCGTCACCATCACCTTGATCTCTACGTGCAAGGTGGCGGCCGTGAATTTCTTGGAGTCCTGCCCCAACATATGCCTTGCGAATATTCTACGAACTCTTTGTTGCGGTTGCGATATGGATCCTTGACCAAAAAATGTCGGAGCAATGCATTCCATGCATTTATACAGCTGGTTTTGGGCCATCCGTTTCAGCTTACGAGCAGACGCCAAATCGAGAATAGGAGGTACATTCGTCCCGGTACTGCATTTTGCGACCAGGCTGAGGCCCTACCTACATATGTAGGTACTGCGCGAATCATTGCCAGGCCACCAATAAGGCGAGCACGATCCAGTGTACCGAAACTTGATCAGCCACGGCCTGCAACCACTTGGAAGTCCAACTCGACCCCTGCACGGTGTACTGATCTCACATCGTCACTGCTCTAGACTTTGCACCAGCCTGGTCTCGGCGGAGATCCCCAGGATAAGATTTCATGATTGCGCAGCGAGCGCATATCTCAGCCTGCGCTTCAACTTCTCTACACAACACAAGACCAGTATTCGTCCTCTGGTGCCACAATCATGCATTCTCTTGTCGTGTGTCTGCGACTCATTGTTGCTCTAGTCGCTTTTGCACAGCCTTCGATCCAGCAGAACGCTTACTCGGCGCCCTGCAGACGTTGGCTGCATCAGACCTGTGTGATTGATAACAAGCTGTTCACTGACGGCGGTCTGGTATTCCAAGGTGGTAGCTTCAGCAATCAGTCTGCACAGAAGAGTGTGACATCCACAACTCAGTGCGCAATGCACCTGGCTAACTTGGATAACAGACTCATATCTGCTCTGGGAAGACCTAACAACTGTACCGCCGGAGAGTGCTGCGAATAGCGGCTTTCCAGTGCAGAATGCACTTCCCAAGGTAGCGCTTGATACTGTAGCTTCTTTGCAGCTTCCTAACATCTCGTATAGGACATAAACGTACCCCTCGTCTCAGGTGGTGTCCTCTGGCCTGATAATGTGAACAAGCTATTCTACCTGTACGGCGGCTCGTACTATGATACGACACCTTCAAGTTTCCAGCTTTGGATATACGACGCCATCTATGACACCTGGAATGCTACTAACGCAGGCCAGGGCCAAAACTCAATTATCCCAACTACTAACGGGGCAGGCGCAGTCGATGCAAGAGGTCTGGCATATTATTACGGTGGCTATGCAAACAACCTCACGTCTGCTGGTTGGAGTGGGAATGAAAAGATGACTAGTGATCTGGTCGTATACAACATGGCCGAGAACTCGTGGTCAAGTACGCCGCCTTCGACTGGAAGTACTCCGCGAGCGGAGGGCGTGCTTCTGTATATTCCAGCTTCTGATGCTGGAATGTTGGTGTATTTCGGAGGAGTCCAGCAGGCATCGAATGGGACTCAAGAGTTTGTAAGTATGCTAGCACTGGACTGGCCAATGCCATCATAAGACTGACCCGAGTAGCTTGCCATGGACCAGATTCAACTGTACGATGTCGCATCAGCCAAATGGTACTCTCAGACTGCAACTGCCAGTGGTTCATCGATGCCCGCGGTGCGACGAGGATTCTGTGCTGGTGCCACGTGGGCGGACGACTTCTCGTCATATAACATGTGGGTACTATGAGGGAAGTCAAAAGGTCTGACTGACCGTCGCACTTTGCAGCTATCTATACGGCGGCTTTGACGAGGATGGCTACGGCTTCAATGATGCTTGGATACTGTCTCTGCCATCTTTCGAGTGGATCTTGGTATGTTCCTGACATTGTTGTGCCAGATCAGCGACGAATGCTAACTAACCCAGTTGTACACGGACCGCATGGATCCGAGCCCAACAGGTCACGGCTATACGACATGCAACGTATACTCTGGGTCTCAAATGATCATCATGGGTGGCTTCTTCCCTAATGCGTCGTTAGCTACGTGCGATACGCCAGAACAAGGCAATCAGCATGGACTTAGCCTCGGACAGCAGAACGTGGAAGATGCGACGTGGTATGTATTCCTACCAAACGTAACGACATATGACGTGCCTGCGAACATCACGGACGTCATTGGAGGCGGGTAGGTTGTTCCTCGTTCGCGTGAATGACCTTATGCTGAAACGCGTACAGAGCTAGTGGTGGAGCGACACTGAAAGAGCCTTCAGCTGGATGGGCCAGTCCCGATCTTCCAGTCTACTTCACGAGATCTTATACTGCCACGCAGAATCCTACTCGATACATCCCAAGCGCCACTCCCGCGGAAACCTCAGCTCCAGCTGGAAGCAGTGGGGGTATCAATGTTGGCGCCATTGTTGGCGGAGTCGTCGGTGGCGTGTTCGGGCTCGTCGCTGTCGTTGCTGTTGCAATCTGTTGTCTGCGTCGCAGAAAGAGGTCCAGGACACAAAGCAGCGCTCCAGACGGTGCATCAGGCGCCAAGAATTCGGGGTACATCTCTGAGTTACCAACGGCCCAGAGTCCCGCGACACAGCACTACTCACCACATGACTCTCCAGAGTATCCTCAAGCATCACCTCCGCTACAACATCAACAAGACTTCAGCCAACCAGGACAGACGTGGTATCAGGACTCGCCCACGCAACAGCCTTCGGAATCACACTGGGCCCCCGTGCCGGTATATCATGCCGGACCAACGCAGCCTGCAGGCCCAGCTCCAATGCAGTCCCCGCCTACGTTCTATCCGCCGCCACCAAGACCTCAGCATTCTTCGGCAGGACTAGAGCCGCAGACACGCTCGGAGCTGGCAGCTACAAGGACGCCTGTGCCGCTTGATGGAATGATGATGCAGCCGAAAGATCGGGGATATTAGAGTAGAAACTTTTGGCAGATGCCAGCGGCCCCTCCGAAGGTGATAATCACGACCGTCAATCTCTACACCTCGCCACCAGCCTGCCAAGGGATCTGGAGCCAGCTCAGTCTTCGCACGCCTGCGAGTGCTCACTGTGCACAACCGAGCCTTTACGCCTCGCACTTATGGAGACCTTTCCACAATAGTTGGACAGTCTGAAGTATGACTGTCGATGAGGGCTCATCCACATCGATACCTACGATCCTGCCAGATCGACCAGCAGCACCAATATTGGTCAGATTGAGGAGTCTCAGCCGCAAGTCGGCTTCTATGCCAGCACTGTACGTGTACGCCAGCATTGCCTAAATATCGGGGCTGGAATTAGTGGTCGGCCGAACGGAATACAAGATGTGTGGGTGTGTGATTGGGAAACATGTGAGATTCGGTTTCCATCAGCTTTTTGCCGTGGTGAGGATATGGTCGGAAATTGTGGTACAACCCGAACACGCCAGTAATAATAGTAGCAGTTGAAAGGTGGAAGTTTCAGCCTGAGGCAGCTACGTTAATGGATGAATTATATGTACATGTACAAACATTATTGCCTCGGTATGACGTCCCGCTTAGAAGCTCAGTCACGGCCATGTCGCGCGGTTAGGCGAGAATGGGACGGCCATCAATGTCAAGGTACATAGCAAACTCGTAGCTCACATCGTCACCCCTCTCTGTTCTGCAGCTGAGTTATCTCTGACATCGTTCTACCACACCGGCAATCACAATGGCTACCCGCTCCGTGCCCAACCTGTCCCTCGAAGCCGCGCAAATAGCTTCCCAAGCAGCGCAAGCGAAAGCCCAGTCAATGGGAATAGGTACATTGTCCCCTGCCATACCACTCACTTCTCTAGACAATCTAATATGATGGTCCGTCGCCCGAACAGACTTCAACATCGCCCTCGTAGACGCCACCCTCTACCTTCTGCACTTCACCCGCATGCCCAACTCCAAACTCACCTCCATCGATATCGCCATCAACAAAGCCTTCACAGCTGCGGGCCACAAGCTCCCGACCGCTGCATATACTGCTTCTCAGGCGAGCAAGAATTTCATACCTGGAGGCGTGGCTTACTCGATCCACAATAGCAATGGCGGAAGGTTTACTCTGATCGGAGGTGGGATTCCGATTGAGATCGAGGGGAAAGTGGTGGGAGCTATTGGAGTGAGCACTGGGACGCCAGCACAGGATACGGAGGTTGCGCAAGCAGGTGTCGACGCGGTCAACGCGTTTGTGAAGAGGAGAGGGGGTAGTAAACTGTGAGACTTATATATTGTTATTGTGGATAAGGTGCTTGCACGCTGAGCGTGGAACAACATTTGGGTGCTTGGATGGTCATGGTCATACTCTCTTGACGAGGTGACCTGCTCTGCTGCGAGTCGATGCCGCGGGAGGCCGAGCTGCGGTACTCTCACTAGAATGCTCGTTCTGACGGTCGTCTTCCTCATCATCCTCGATGGCCTCATCTTTGTCTCCGTCCTCCTGCGCAAACCGTCGTATGGCCGGACCGGGATCTGTAACGGCACTCATGGACTCAAGTGGCTCATCATTACTGCCCCTCTGTGTGATTTCTTTCAGTATCTGCTTTTCCTCGCTCTCCACCCCGTTCCACGCATGGCATGCACTACACCGCCATTTACCAACATCTTGGAGGGTGCGTGCGCCTGGTGGTGCCTGTCCATTGACCAAGCGACAGCTTTGGCAGATCAGCACTATCCTGTTCTTCGCACTTGTCTCGTCTTCTCCTAGCACCACGTCCATGATCCTATCGTACCACTTTGGTCCGTCGGCTGCATACATCGAGGGACGTCGCATGTGCGGAGGAGGTACGACGGGTGCTGAAAAGGCGTTCGGAGCGAATTCTTCGCCTACGCTATCTCGGCTGATTGGACGTTGATTCTGTGGCTTCGACGTATCTTGAATGCTCTGCTGTCCATCTGGTGGAGCTTGGTTGCGCGGGATGTTCGTGGAGGGTGGAGGACTGACTTGTTGTCGCGGGACGTTGGCTGTGGGTGGAGGTGGTATGCCTGTTCTGCCACCTGCGGGTGTGCTGGTTCTTGGCCCTATGTCTGACTTCCTCTTCTCCTTCGACTGAGATGATGGCTGCCTTCGAGGAGAAGGCGAGCCTCCGTACTTGTCGAGCAGTTGCTGAGTACTGTTGTACTTGGTAGCCTTCTTCAGCTTCTCAATAGACTCTTCCCGCTGTTTGGTCAGCGTATTGATGTACTCTTGAGTGCCCCTGGCGCGCCAGTCATAGTATGTATCTATTGCTGTCCTCCCTCCATAGATCAACACTGGCCCGCCTGCCATGGCGGAGTACTCGAGGGCACTCCATCTCTCCCAGCCCGTTACGAGGACCAGTATGGCAGCGACGAGGATGTACCCAAAAGTGGTGTACAGTGACCAGAGGGCTTTGTAGCGTCGCTGTTTCTGGCGGAATCGGTCGTGGCGGGCTGAAGCTCTGGTGATCTTGCCCGACAGCTCACGGAGCACTCGCTCGAAGGACTCAGCGGACGTGTCGTCGCCCTTCCAGGGCCAGAAGGACACCATCCTTCAGCTGTCTTGACGATGCGGCTACCGGTATATGTTCATGGCGTGGTGAGTGTTTGTATTGCCATCAACTGTCATGAATATACGATCATGTGTGCGCGGTGAATGGTGGCACGTGGAGATTTGTTCGAGCTCTGACGTCGCGTCCACTAGTACATGTAGTCTAAAAGACAGCGCCGTGCACGCTAGACAGTCGAGGAGCAGCACAGGAGTGATGAATGACCCGAATCCCATTTATGCATTCTCTAGAGACCTCCGTGTACTCCCGGTCTACGTGATGTCCCACACTATGGTCAACATGGCTACTTTGATCACCAACAGCCTGCGATGACATACCCTTGTCTTCCGAGAATGTGAATTCGATACCGCTACGACGGACACCGCATTTCCGACAGAGACACAGACAAAAGCAAGACAAGACCAGGCTTCCACTCTTCCAACAGACAGACCGCGGGACCGAGCGGCAGTGCTGGGCACTGTAGAGCGGAAACATGTTGCTCGTTCACCAAGCTGGCAGCGTCAAAGTCGGCCAAGTAGTGCGGTACACCGTCACATATACCCCAGGCAAAGATCGCATTCTCCCAACCCCTAAGCATCTACATGTCAGAGTCAAGAACACATGCGCAATTCCGCTACGAGCAGCATGGGTACATGGTCCTTATGCCTTGCATGTAGCTGCATACCCGGCGACCTTCAACCCGCATTGCAAGACCGAAGACCCCGAACAGGATGGTGTGCCCGAGTATGAACCTATGGTCAAGGCTGGCGGAAGCTGGACCACCAAGCTTGTTGTTCCTGACCACATTCGAGAGACTGGCGCGGATCTGGGAAAGAGGAGGCCTAGCAGTGCTGGTGAAAAGCAAGATACGAACAAGACTGTGACTTGGGTGGTCGAGATTGCCTCGCAGATCATGTTCTCCAATTCTGCTTCCGTGGAGTTTGAGCTATTGATCGGAAGAGATCAGAGGAGCCTAGACTTGGGCTTTGCAGCGGTTGCAGGGCATGGCCACGGAGGACCAGGAGAAGTCAAAGACCTACAGTCCGAGAAGGAGCGCAAGGATGCTCGCAGAAAAGGACATGTCCAGACAGATGGTGTCTACTCCAAAGCTGTAAAATTGGTTGTGGAGGACACCGAGACTCTATGGGACAAACCTGCATTGCCATCATGGGACGATGACAAGGACACGAAAGGTCAGAGCTCTGCCGAGGCTAAAGGTCAAGAAGAAGGCTCGAAGGACAAGAAAGACCGCAAGCGAAGAAACGTTCATTTGGTTGTTGTCACTCATGGTCTGCACAGCAACCTGGGAGCCGACATGCTTTTCCTCAAAGAAAGTATAGATGCAACTGTGGCTCAAGCGCGCCAAGATGCAAGGAAACGGAAACAAAGTTATCGCGAAGCACAACAGAAGAATTCATCGACTTCCGGACCACAGCACGGAGAACAGAAGATCGACGACAACGATACGTCGACGGCAAATCTTTCAGGTGGTCAAGAAGAGCTGAACAATGCGCCCGATGAGGACGACGACGAAGAGGCGACTATTGTTCGTGGCTTCCCAGGCAATTCGTGCCGCACTGAGAATGGTATCCAATTTTTGGGCAAACGACTCGCAAAGTACATCTTGCGCTATACCTATCCGGACCAACCTTTCATGCCGATCAAGAGGACGATCAAGAAGAAGCTTACTGACTCATTCGCTAGCGAGTCTACCAGAGCAAAACGGGACGGTGCAGCTTCACACCAGGGGAGCAGTATACATGAGCCGCCAAATCTGTCAAACACAGCACGCAAGGCAGAAGACTTACCCTACAAATTCACGAGCATATCGTTCGTCGGCCACAGTCTGGGCGGTTTGGTCCAAACCTATGCAATTGCCTACATTCACAAGCACAGCCCAACGTTCTTCGACCAGATCAAGCCCATCAATTTCATATGTATGGCATCTCCCATGTTGGGTCTAAGCAATGAGAATCCTTTGTACGTCAAGTTCGCACTGGACTTTGGGCTTGTTGGTCGCACTGGACAGGACCTGGGACTTACGTGGCGACCTCCCACGATCGCCAGCAAGGGCTGGAATGCCGTCATGAGCGGATTCAGCAGCAATTCTCAAAAGGATAAAGATCCTGACACCAAGCAAGCCGACCCTACAGCCAAGCCTTTACTCAGGATCCTACCCACAGGTCCTGCTCACTATGTATTGCGCATGTTTCGAAATCGCACCGTCTACTCAAATGTCGTCAACGATGGGATAGTCCCCCTGAGGACAAGCTGCTTGCTGTTCCTAGACTGGAGAGGCTTGGGCAAAGTCGACAAGGCGAGGCGAGAAAACGGTCTCATCGGCACTGTCGCTGAGTGGGGCTGGGCTGAGCTTACAGGAGCGAACTCGTCGGCCATCAAACCAAACGTTCAAGCCGAACAGATCATGGACTCTGAAGACGAGAACGAGCAAGTTCGCCACGGCCACGGCGATGAAGTTCCGCTGCCTGACGAAGACGAGACCACGAAGGACAACAAGACCTCTACAGATCGTGTCAGTCACGATGACGAGGGTGTGGATCCATCAATGCGGAGTATTAGCCAGAGTTCAAAGCGCAAGCCTGCTTTGCACGAGGAAGATAACAAGGGCTATCTTGACACACTTATTGATTTCTTCAAACCCGCCACGACAGCTTCGATCTCCAAGAAGACCACTAAGGCTTTGCGACGCGCGCAGACGATATACACTGGCGACGAAGAGAGCAGCGACGATCCCACCGCAGGTGGTCATGAAGGCGAGACAACCAGCAATCCGACCATGAGACCGCATCTTCCACATGTGCATAGTAGCCAAGTCAAGAAGAAGAGGCCTGGTGCAACTAGAGGAGATAGTCTCCAAGCGGCGGGTGACCTGCACGCACCACCTAGCACATCTATCTTTGAGTCGGCTGGAGACATCTTACACCCGCCTCTGCCTAGTAAGCAGTGGATCCAAGATCCTGCGAGTCGTGCAAGGACCATCTTCCACGACCGTGTGTACCATCCTGAGGATATACCTCCGCCCCCAGTCAGGAAGAGCAGTACGCGCATGTTCTCGACCAGCAGCGAAGGCTCCAAAGGGAGTACCAAATCGAATTCTTCCAATCAAAGCCAAGAAAGTGCAATGTCAGCTGAGACAGGCGGCATGAAAGTCGAAGAGAAGGTCGCTCGGGCTTATCATCGCGATCTAAGCTGGCGTAAAGTCCTCGTTCGCTTGGAACCGGACGCCCACAACAACATGATCGTTCGCAGGATGTTTGCCAATGCTTATGGATGGCCTGTCATCAAACATCTCTGCGACACGCATTTCGCGGATACGTACACGGCCACGACGAGAGATGAGGATGAGCCGGCACAGGAGAGGGCCAAGCCTTTGGATCAGCCAATCGAGAGTGGTCAAGGTGAGCAGGTCGAGCATCAGACTGACAAGCGCATGCCGCCTAGAACGCATAGCGAGATGCGGGAAGCAAGGGATGAATTAAAGGCCTTGGACGCCAGTCGCTCCGGGCGAATGGGAAGCTATAGTTCAACTTCAGGACGTGGGATTCTGCATCGACAAGAGAGCGCGGTGTGGGATGACTCTTATTTCGAAGTCTCGGATGGAGAGGACAGCGATGCAGTAGATGAGAGGAATATGGTGGCAAAGTTCTTCAATCCTAACCTTGCTCCACCCAAGAAGCCAGAGCGCGCTCACCATCGACCCGAAAGCTCGGAGACCACACCTACGACACCCCGTGCGCCCTCCTTCACAGATGGCCATCGAGGTTTGGCCCCTATATCACCGAGTCGAACGACGCGAAAGACGAGCTTGGAGGTTCAAACTAAGAGCCCTACAACGTCGACTTTTGATACGGATGATATGGAGACTCCGGTTGCTGTCACGAGCAGGCAATTGGTCGAGGAGCCCGAGAATGTGCTTCACTCGCCTACGAGTGTAAGGGGACCTCCTACGCCGGGGAGTGTGGCTGCTGAAATCGGGCTGAGGAAGAGTGTGGAGGGGCGTCCTTCGTCGAAGTAGAGGTTCGACGGACGCCCACCGGAGTAAAGGGTGAAGGGATGATCTTCGAGTTGATAGTGAGGTCCCACGTATACCTAACTTTGTGCATCGTCAATACCCCATTTTGACATTCGAGAATTTGAGGCTTATAAGTCTTGTTCTCGTTGTTTTGGTTGTTGATGAAGAATTGGAGCATGGGTGGTGTAAAGGATGTATACATGGACCACTTCGTTTCGGTCTTTACTGTACAACGTCTCCCGACAAGAGATCGTCCCGTCCTCAGACAGCAGTGTTCAGCAAAGCATGCCTGCATTATTGGCGCGCACTGATATCCTGCCGTCTAATCGCCTCTGCGCGACCCTTCAGCTGTGGGTAGGTTTCCTCAGTGAGCTACTGAGAGAAGGCCTCCCGTTCCTCGAGACTGCTCATCTCATCTCACCTTGGCCCCTCACAATCCGTACTGCTCTCTCACTTCTTCGGCCCGCTGGCAGCAGCAGTCTTCGCCTGCCCAAAAGTTCGCTTAGCCGCATCTCCCACGGCTTGACTCACGCCGACCGCCCTCACCTCCCCCATCGGCACCTCCTTGAGTGGCCACTTCAACTCATCGTCTTTGCGCAGCCAATGCTTCCTCCTCTTCTTCGTGACGGCGTGTTCTACCATACACTCTTTGCCCATCTCTGCCATGAATTTCTTGATGAAGCGCGGGTCCCAGAGCTCGGAGGCGATGCCTAGGTCTTTGCAGCAGCGCATGAGAGCGTTGGATTTGCAGCCTTCGGTTGCAGTGGGGATGCCATCGGGGTCGAAGTAGGCTTGTTCGCCACGGGCTATAGAGATAAGTCTGTACGGATGGTATTCAGTGTTTCAGTCGACGAAATCGTCAAACGAGGAGCAGGCATACCGGCCTCCGGCGACGAGCCCATATTCTCTCGTAACCACTTTCGCTGTAACTATGGTTTCACCTCTCGGTGCTAGACCCCATCCTCCTGGTCCAAATGCTTTATTCAGAATCCGCCTGTACTTTATCTCTGGTAGGTAGACGATTCCATCTGGTTTTATCTCGATATCATCGAAATTCAGTGGTTGTTGCAGGATCTCAGCTTGCTCTGGGGAGAAAGGAGACGAGGAGAGGCCATGGAAGGAACGAGTCCAGTCGACTTGTTTCTCATTCTCGTCTAGTATGGGCGCGGGATCGCTGAGGCCGTCGGTGAGAGAGCGGGTGGGGTCAGAGTCGGAGGAGGGCGAGAGATCATGTGAAACCTGGGCGGCATTCGCTGATGAGGACTGCTGCGGTAGTCTGTGAGTGGATGTGATGGTGCGCGATTGGCGCTTTATGCGACAATGCCGAATTGCTGAAGTCCTGCATGTTGATGAAGGTGAGGTCGCGAATGCGACGAGGCCGGAGATGGCGCGTTTGGAGGATGAACAATTCATGACGGATGTGATTTGGTTGATCTACGAGCTCATGTCTGCGCAACTTCTGAGATGGAAGCTCGCCAACGCACAGACCATATCGATGAAATGCTGGCCTCTATTGGCGACGACCATGGCAAATCCATTCACTTGCCAATCTCTGACCTATACGCTGAATAGCTACTTGTATGCTTGAGTCACATGGGAGGAGCCGACATATATCGAAAAGTAGAGAGCATACACATCCGTACATCTGGTCTAGCATCGTGCTTCCTCCGCCGCAATCACTCCCGGATCCCGATATTCGATATCGAAGCTCCCGCCCTTACGCATCCTTGGAGTCGGTCCTCTCATCGTTTCCACGCCGCTTCCAACATTGCTTGAAGGCCTCCATCTAAACGCTGTCCGTCAGCATTCCCGAGTGAGAGGACCTTCAGCCTCAGCTGAAGATGTTGGTAGGTTGCCGATCTCGGCTTTCAACCCAAAGAACGCACCTCTTCTTTGCATGCTCTCCAGTCCTTCTTATCCCGAAAGCAGTCATTCAAGCTTGCGTTCTCCTCTACACCGGATTCAGCTTGTTGAACAGGCGCCACATAAGCCAGGCCTACCTGCGCAGCCGGTGCTGAAGATCCTCTTGTCCCTGCTCTGGATCAGTTGAAGGATTCGTGCATGGTTGCATCGAGATCCTCACCATTCATCAGGTTCATCATCAGGATCCATCTGGCCCGCAGCCGCCTGATTTTTCGTCGTTGTCGACATTGTGTTTGGGATCTCCCAGGACGGTCTAGGAAGAGCCCAAGAAAGACATTGAATCCCACACGTGACGCTTTGTGAACGTCATGTCGTCAAAAAGAATCAACGTCCTCATATACAACGGCACGGGCGCCTCTCTTGCTTCCGTCAGGCATGCAACATGGTCCCTCCGCCGACTACTTGGTCCTCACTACTCTATCCAGACCATTTCTTTCGACCAGATTCTGAAGGAGCCCTGGCAACAAACATGCGCTCTGCTTGTGTTTCCTGGTGGTGGCGATCTTGGTTACTGTCGACTGCTCAATGGTGAAGGGAATCGAAAGATCAAGCAATATGTTCAGTCTGGAGGCCGCTATCTCGGGTTCTGTGCAGGCGGCTACTACGGTAGTGGCAGATGCGAATTTGAGGTTGGAAAGAAGGCTATGGAAGTCGTCGGCGACAGAGAGCTTGCCTTCTTCCCGGGTGTATGCAGAGGACTTGCATTCAAAGGCTTTGTGTATCAGAGCGAGGCAGGTGCAAGAGCAGTAAAGTTGAGCGTCAATCAGACGGCTTTGATGGGCTTAAAGGTGGACACTTTCAGATCCTACTATAATGGCGGTGGCGTTTTTGTGGATGTCGACAACTTCAAAGGAAAAGGTGTGGAAGTACTTGCGACGTTCAACGATGATCTGGCTGTCGATGCTGGCGAAACGAAAACTGCAGTACTATATTGTAAGGTTGGGAACGGTGCCGCAGTGCTAACCGGACCTCATCCTGAGTAAGCGAGTTATGGAGCATGTTTGTGCAAGTACTGATCGGATGGTCTAGATTCGCTGGCATAAACCTCAATCGTGACGAGTCCAGTAATCCAAACTACAGCGAGCTCGTCGACGCTTTGCTCGCCGACGACAACAAGCGGGCAGAATTCTTGCGAGCCTGCTTGACGAAATTAGAGCTGGAGGTAACCGAGGACATATCCCATGCGGTACCGTCTCTCTCTCATTTGCATCTTTCGTCTGCTCAACACGGTGAAGTTGCGGAGCTGCTGCATCATTGGCGAGAAGGCCAGGTGATCACATCTGAAGGCGGTGATGAAATCATCAAAGGCGAGCAAGACACATTCAAGATTCAGGATGTCGATGCTTTGTCTATGAGATCCGTGACAACTGCCATCAAAGATGTAGCAGCCTCCGTGGCCAGCACTATTACTTCGAGTGCAAAAGACGACGAGGCTGATTCGAGCCCTGATAGAATCCGCGACTATAATGCATCCTCGGCGAAACAGCTTGTCCTACATTCGAGTCGACTCCCGGATACAAGAGAGACACCCCAATTTAATCACGAGGCGTACTTCTCAAATTTGAGACACTACCACTCAAAACAACCTGGCATTGCTGGCGACTACGGCCGCGTTCTCCTCTACGGCGAAGTTGTAACCAGCACACAGACAATACTAGAAAGGAACTCAACTTGGCTCTCGCGCCTCCCGATTGGAACAACCGCAACAGCCACGACCCAAGTTTCTGGACGTGGCAGAGGCACGAACGTGTGGGTCAGTCCACCCGGAACTTTAGTCTTCAGCACTGTCCTCAAACATAGCCTCTCCCTCTCCGCGTCCGCGCCTGTGGTTTTCGTCCAATACCTCGCCGCCCTAGCAATCGTAGCCGGGATACAAAACTACGATAGAGGTTACGATAAGCTGCCGGTGAAACTCAAGTGGCCAAACGACATTTACGCCTTGGACCCATCGAAAGATTCAAAAGAGCGAGCCTATGTGAAGATCGGCGGCATCCTCGTCAACTCCTCGTACTCCGGTGGCGATTATACCCTCGTCGTAGGGATTGGTCTGAATGTTCTTAACGCTGCACCGACAACTTCCCTCTCCCAGCTGGCCTCTCACCAAAAGCATCCACTCCCGGCCCTCACGCTTGAGAAACTCCTCGCATCCATTCTGTCGCAATTCGAGGCTATCTACGCCAAGTTCTGCTACAACGGGTTCGATCGACAGCTCGAGCAGACGTACTATGACAAGTGGCTACACACCGATCAAACCGTGACCCTGGAGACAGCAGGTGGCGCCAAGGCCAAGATCAAGGGCATCACCACGGATTGGGGACTGCTTGTTGCTGAGGAGGTTGGTGAAGATGGGCGGGGAACTGGAAAGAGGTGGGAGCTGCAGAGTGATAGTAATAGTTTCGATTTCTTCAGAGGTTTATTGAAGAGAAAAGTGTGAACGTCGGCAGATGGCACTCATGTCGCTTGACTGAGTGCAAGCTTGTCGTTGTCGAACATCACAAGCTCTCATCTCCCAGTACGGACAAGCAGAGCGACCATACCAACAGCATACAGCCTCGAGCCGAAACATCGCCATTCCCTATTTCGCTCGATCTGCATAGATGCCCTGCAGTATTGAGATGATGAGGCTTGTGTTGCTGATAACGAGCGTGTTGAGGGATGTGTACACTACGGCGTTTTCTCCTTGCGAGGAAGAAAAAAAGACGTCAACCCTCCACATACAACTGCGAGAGCTCGCAAATCCAGACGCATGAACAGTTGGAAATCAAAAGATTAGCCTGGGCATCATCCCACAGGACCATGGGATCCTGAAATTTCTCGCCATAGACAACTTTCCGAACAGAGGGTTTCCTAGACAAAAATCTCTTTCATACTCGCGACTTCGTGGAAGCTTTCACTAGTGCCAAGGCTCCTCGTCTCTGCGCCATATTTTCCATGCTATGTATGTTTCTAGCATATACGAGCCGGCTGCCCAGAACCACCCTTCGATGGTCATGCCGCGCAATGCTGTCCCTGAGCATTCCGCGTTGAGGAGAGCGATCTGCCCTTCTGCCACTTGGGCAGCTGTTTCTGGTGTCTCTGTTCCAATCGATTCTGGTTCCCTGGACGAGCCTTTCCTCCACCATGGCATGATTGAAAAAGTTCTCAGGTCACGGTGTCGATATCTCGGAGGTTGGTGAATGGATGGATGATCGGGAATGCTCCTCGCTAAATGTATTTGTGCCGATCTGTGCGTAGCTATAATAAAGCAATGTGTTTGTTGGCACAGATTCGAAAACGTAGTATCTGACTTAAAGTCGCTTGTGAAGGGGATTTACGCTCGCCATTGTCCTTGCATGTTATGGTGAAGAGAGCTACGACAATAGTGACAGCAAAGCCAACAACCACGGAAGATAATTCATCGACGAAACGATCGTTCAATGAAGAGACCATATACGCTAGTGACATGCACTAACACGTTGAAAATCCTTCACTACATCGAAGCCTGCAACTAGGCGGTTGTCTGCTCAACGCTCGCGCCAGAAGTCCGGGTTGTCCCTGATGAGAAACCACGACACAGTGTGATAGCTCCAGCTTCCCAAGTTGAAAGATCATGTGCGCTGGCAAACGCGTAGGCTTAAACATCTTTAACCAACCTTTCGATCTGGGCTTCACCAGGTTCGTGTGATTCGGGCTGGTCTTTGGAGTCGTTGTGGCCATTGTGAAAGTGTGCAGCTGCATTGCTGCCACCAGCTTGTAGATATTCTTCTAGAGAGTGTGGTCCAGGGAGACGTACACACCTCTGAAAGTCTGTTGCTTGCTTAGAATGTTGGAGCAGAAGTAAGTATGCAGAAAATATAGGAGCTTTTGTCGCTTTATATTGTTCAGAGACATCTGATGTTATGGTGAATGGCTTCTGCATAGATCACTGGGCCTGGCGGATGACGCAATGAGTAGTTGTAGCGGCTGTCATGAAGACCTAACGCCAGTGTGTTCGATGTTCAAGGAGCCATTTGATACTGAAGAAAAACAATTGCTTGACTGCATTGGCGAGGGACAGCACTAAGTTTTGCTCTAGGACCTCACTCAGACAATCCATAGGCATCAAGACATCGTTCGGCCTACCTGATGATGAGTCAAGGTGAACTAGATCGTGCGGCCAGCCTATAGTCAGCGGTATGTGTTGACAAAGCGAAGATCTCATGCAGTGTTGAACCATCATTTAGTGCGATGAGAACCAGAATACAGGCGAGATATCGTCCATCAGCATGACTGAACTTTTCTAGGCGCGACTCATGGCAGCCTTGGCCTGGTATTCTTCGATGAGATAAGTGAACCCAGGCCACTATGCCACTGTTAGTATGTGGAAGCTCTGATGGTGTCCTCAACTGACCTCGGGCAGAGATCCGACGTCCGAAGTACTAGTGATCATTGCGAGTTGAGTCTGGATGTCTGCGCTCTGAATGTTGAACCGGAAGATGTGGTTGACACCCTGAAGATTTCCAGTCTTCAGATCGTCGATGGTTCTTTGCAGAGCCAAGTACATAAGATCGGACCAATGCTGCAAAGGCACCATCTGGCTTGCTGGAATGTCGAGACCATATCTGGTATTCGTATACTGCGGTCCGTAGTTTGTAGCAGCGATGAGTGCTCCGTCCTCGGGGTTGAAAACATTGGTGAACGTCGCCTCAGTCGGCGGGTAGACTTGGCCGTTCACTCTGCCTGTACCACAGTGGACTGTAGAGATCCGGTACCAATCGCTTGCAGCCCGGCTGATTGACAAAGCCTCGAAGGCACCTCCGAGACTGTAGACCGCCATGAACTCATCGGTGGCTTGGACAGGGAGTATCCCCAGCCATAGGACATGAGCGCGTTTGTGTCGGTCCAAGCCGATGGCTGGAAGAGTGGAGAAGTGTCATCCCATTCAAGGCGCAAACGAGACTCTTTTCAGTGACAACGGCCTGATCTTCAGCATCGAGGGAGTTGTAGTCGCCGGCAAGGTAGGAATCCGGATTGCCGAGCCAATAAGGGATAGCAACATCACCGTCGTTCACCCGACTCTCAAGAGACGGACGCTTCGGAGCAGAGACGATTAATTCGGATTGCATGGCCATCATGGTATACCGTAATTTGTAGAAGAGCAAGCAGGATAGCCACGAGGAAGAAGGCGCTTGTTGCCTGTATCACGATTGCTCGTCGTTGGTAGCGGTTGCGCGGAACTGGTTCTTCCATATCGACTGGGGTTTATGGATGTATCTATCTGCGAAAGGAGATGGCGATGAATACGACATGATTGTCTTTCTGCACCGTCACCATGGTGATTCTTCTGGGGCTCATGGTAAGCCGTGTCGGCTGAACATGTGTTGAAGCACATGCGTTCGTGGATCGCTTGGACATGATCTGCCGTACGCCTAGTCCTCGTCAATCAAAAATGCGCATATTGGCATCTGAGATCTTTTCACCCCCGTCAGCGATCGTGATCGCGGCGAAGTCGAATATCGAACCTCTCGACTCTGGTGAGGTGATTAAAGTCTAGCGGCTGACTTCCAAGTTCATGATACAGGCCTCATCGACTAGATATTGAGATAAGCAGACAACTGATACCGATCGACACGTTGAAAGTGGTTTCAGTACAGATCTTGTCAACTGAATCGAGACGACTGTAAAAGAGACGGAGAACTGTTGCTTGTAATACGCAGTTAATTGCGATGGGCTATCCATTTGATGAGCTCCAATCAAAATCCATGAAATGGTGCACGTCCAGCAAACTCTTCCCTCTCGCAAGTTGATCACGCGTCTTCATCAAAGTGCACAACAGCGAAAATGGACGTGCAAGTGAAGCAATCAAGTATCGATGGCGCAGGTCGCGGCCTATTTGCCAGCAAGGACTTCAATCCTGGTGATGTGGTCGTCAGTCTCGAGCGGCCATACGTAGCTGAATTGGACACTGATCGCCTGCAAGACACTTGTGCCTGGTGCTTCCGCCGTGGTGCCAGCAACGAACAGGACAAAGGGAGCCAGGTGTCTGCTCTCCTTTCGGGTGCAGTGCAAACGAAGGCGTGTACTGGCTGCCGTCGGATGCGATACTGCTCAAAAACGTGCCAGTCACGGGCATGGAAGCGGGAGCACAAACATGAGTGCAAAGTCATTGCCCCTGACAGCAGACCTGACTTGCCGCACGGAGTGAGGGCAGTCATCAAGCTCCTTGGAAAGCTGAAGAGTGACCCAGATGGTAAGGATGAGCGTCTGCTAGACATATTGCAATTCATGCCTTGCGGATCCGGAGATCTGAAGGCCGTCGACGACTTCAAGAGAGCTCAGCCACAAAAGTTTGAGGACTTCAGCATGCTCGCGTACGGTGCGTGGAAGTATTCAGGTGAGCCAAAAATTGGCGACATGGATTCCGAGATGATTGCGAAGGCTTTCTTCTTCAATGCAAGTTGAGTGATGACCCGACTGTATTTAACTCCTACTGACTCGCTGCTACAGATCAACACGAATACATTCCAGCTAAGCAATCCGCTTGATGACATTTCTTTGGGCTTTGGCTTTGATCCCATCTTGTGTAGTGCCAATCACTCCTGCGATCCGAACGTCGGTCTGCTCTTCAATCAGCCAAAGACAATTCTGCGTGCCGTCAAGCCGATCAAGAAGGGCGAAGAAATTTACATGGGCTACATCGACGTGTCCAATCCCATTAGTGTACGCCAGATGCAGCTCCGGAAGCAGTACAACTTCAACTGCAGTTGTATCAAATGCGAGAAAGGCGCCATAACATCACAAGATAAGCTTCTAAAATCGCCTGAGAAGCTTAGTGTCAATTTCGCAAAGGCGGCAGATAACTTAGTCAAGCGGCACGAGAAGCAGCTTGACGACTTTCGACCGCCTGGTCCCGAAGATCTAGCCCATCGTCGTCTTGCAGCGATCCAAGCCGAAGCATTTTCTGTCTGCGGGATCACATTCGACTACAACAGCAGCAATCAGAATGCCAGCGAAGGCGAAGTTCTCGATGCCTTGAAGCTCTGTCTCAACTCGGGAATGTTCTCGTATTCACGCCAGCCTGTCCCTCATCTCCTTCGTCAGCTGTTCACTATGTACATCGGCCAGAGCCGAACATATCAAGCTTGGCGAGTAGGTGCTCTACGGCACTTCCTCATCGAGCCTGAGATATACCCATATCAGTACGATGGACAGCGTGCAATTGACTCATGGGCGCTAGCGACCGTCACGAACTCTCTGTGCAATCCTGGCAATCCTGGAAGCAAAGAGATCTTTGATGAGTGCATGAACGGCGGTCTCGATTTGAGGTTCATCTACTTCGGTCTGCTGTTCCAAACCGTGGAAATTATCGAGAAGAGTTACGGCAAGGATACTCCATTTGGCACGATAGTCGAGTCAATTTATCAGCAAGTGATAAGTAACACAGACATGTCGCTAGACTCCATCAAGGAGAAGATCAAAGAGGCTTGGCCGAAATTTGAGGCTGTGGCGAAGAGCGTCGACATACTAAGGATGTGAAGGAGCGATAACGAAGTTTCAGTGAGTAGCACCACCGAAAGCCCCTCAGCTGCTGTCCCAATTTATGGCAGCACCACACTGCACGGCTCCATCGTCATTGATAGATGGCAACTATTATGATTCGTAGCACGAGCGGACATACACGCTAAGACTGGCGTTGTTCCCGATCGTTTCACATAAACAGCACGTGAGACGCATCTGATGCACCGAGGCGCTTTGCAGCCGCCGCGTTGTTGATGGGATACAATATCGGCGTGATTCAGTAATATGGAGATGCCCTCGCTACCAACTTTACTCTCCCTACAAGATCCTCCCTCGGGCTCGTGTCATGCTGCTAACATCTATCTCAGACTGAGGGTAGCGAGCCCATAGGTAGGCTTTCAAGGCTGGTGGCATATAAGTCTTCTGCTTCGGCAATACAACGCTTTTCCGCCCAGTTCACTCTTCCTCGCCATTCGCGTTGATATTCACGCTCTGTGAGCTTTGTCTTCAATTCATTCGTTTACTTGTTGAGCACTGGCGGCTCTACACAATCCTTTTCCATCAGACCAGTTCTTGGACCAGCCCGCTCGTCAGGATGAGGTTCACAATCGCGTCTGCCCTCGCAATGGTGTCGATGGCAAACGCTCATGGCTACTTCCAGTCCCCTAAGGGTCGCGAGCCTGGTGACGCCTTTTCAGCCGCTTGCGGTGCACAAGCGTACAGCATGATGTCCTCTGACATCAACGGCAACATTCAAGGTCTCGAGCAACTCGTCTCCAATCAGGCCGACTATAATGCAGCCGAATGTCACCTCTGGAAGTGCAAGGTAAAATACCTCCCTGCCAACGTCCTCCCAGTCAGACTGACCATGCTAATGCCAGGGCATGAAATACGCCGACAACACCGCCAATGTGCAAACCTACACTGCCGGCCAAGAAGTCCCTCTCTACTTCCAAATTGTCGCTCCTCACTCCGGCTACGCCAATGTATCCGTTGTCAGTACTGTGAAGAATAGCATCCTCTCTGCCAACTTGACGAGTTGGGATGAATATGCGATGACCAGCACGCCGATGGAAACTGCTTGGCAGAACTTTACAATCAAGATGCCGACTGACTTGGGCAGTCAATGTGCTACTGCTGGCGATTGTGTTTTGCAGGTGAGTTATTAGTCATGTATGAAAGAGAGAGCTTGAAGACCTAACTTGTGTGGTGTAGATGCATTGGAATGCGCCAAGTGTCGATCAGACATACCAAAGCTGTATTGACTTCACGATGGCTGGATCGGCAGCGAAGGAGAGGAGGCACGCAAGAGAGTTTTGATCGTATATGCGGTTAGTCCTGGCATCCTGGGATGTTACAGTGTGACTTGCCTGATGCCTTTGTCAGCATGCAGATGTGTGGTGATGATTACAATGATCACTGGTGTCACCCAGGATAAAGTTTCCTGGCGCTGTGAGGCATCGGCTTGAGTGAAAGCATGTATCTTGGCTTTGCTCATCGCCAAGCAATGCGACAAGTGACCTTACCTCTTCGTTTAGTCAATTGAATTTAGATAGTAGATGGGGCCGCTGTGCTGTCTTATGTGCCAAGCTCCTGATCTTCGCATCTGCCATCTTGCCTTCCGGACTTGGTCTGTCTAACCTTCGTGAACTTGCGAATTGCTAAGACGCCAAGTCGGCCGACGAAAAGTGGGTGTGATTTTCGTTGTCAAGATTCAAATAGGCGTATGACCCCGAAGACAACCTGCTGTCTTATTTCCTTCGTTTTACGAATATCCCTAATATTTGCACGGACCATATCACTATCTTCCAAAGTCATGGCACTCACATATCTTCGTGCCGCACTCCTCTTTGGTCTTACCACAGCACGAACCTCATATTTGGACCTCATTCTCAGCACGGAAAATACTGGCGATTGTGGCCGCAGCGAAGACGGCGAAGCAAGTTCGATAAAGTATTCCTTGAATCAGATACCAAGCGACTCGACCTGCTTCAACCTCGATTCGACAATTTCTGACGACTCGATCATCACCATCACAACGACAAACTTCAATACTTCCGCCTCCTACTCGCAGATATACTATTACCATCCAGATGATCAGGATAGTCCCAGTAGCAACGTCGTTGCAGATGTCGAGCTGGTGATCTATAATGGAAGGGATTGTATGCAAGCTGCTGGAAACGATGGCGATATCGAGCCCTACTATCGATGGAATTGCTTCGATGCGAGCGGCGACTGCGAGGATCTAGACTACGGAGTGAGCAGTTTTGCAATCACTCCCGTAAATGAGAGCGCGAGGAGCGGTAGATGCGTTGAGGCAGAGGACGATGGAAGTGCAGGTGCGGTGCTGAGGGTTGGGTGGAATTTGGGCTTGAGTGCGTTGGTGGCCAGTCTAGCATTCATACTGTCTTGATTCGGCATTTCCTGTAGTGCAAATTCAGCTTTTGTCATCTTCTTCTTCCTCACAATCCTGCTCGAAGAGAGTAGGAAGATTCCTTCAATGCCTCCGTAAGATTCTGATCACTGCACGGAAATTCCGAGCCCCCCATTCTTCGCCTACTTGATTCTGTGCCCGAGCCCATGTGTCCCAAAGCGCTCAGGGTGGTACGAAACGACGGCTTCGTTGGTGGCGCCACAGTCCATGTATGATGGTACATATCCCGAAAATAAATCGCGTGATGTTGAGTCATCTGTAGCGAGAGGCGACAGCGAAGGCGACATTCTGGCGAGCGGAGTTGAGCGGAGGTAGAAGGTTGAGCCGGTGGCTGTTTCTGCGAAATCGGACACATTTGACCACAATCAGGCTGGTATCATGAGCGAGAGCAAGTGGAAATACACGTACTGTAATGAGATGAGATGCATATTCCAGGGGACGGGCGTAATTGAACCTCAGCTCAAAAATCGAGCAACGGAAGAGTTCTATGCTAGGAAGCCGACTCGATCAATATCAGGCGCATATGTCGTGCTACCACTTAGCCCACTGATCTTCAAAGTATTCGAGCCCTGCGTGTTGAACCCGCTGAGTCTCACTAAGAAACTCTTCGTAACGTCCTTGTCCCAATTGTATCCAGTAAGGGGAAAGAGAACGCTCTGTCCAGCTCCACCATTGACACTGATACTCGCGCCACGTGTGTTGTCTAGTCCACCCAAGTATCCGATCTCGCATTCAATGTAGTCGAAACGCACATCCTGTGTTGCCTGGCTGGTGCGGAACCCGCTGAGGGTGAGAGAGCCCCCGTTTTTGGTAATGTAGCCGACTTTGGAGCCGCCTGAGCAGCCTGAGCAGGATTGGACGTTGGCGCCACCGCCCAAGGTCCCGGACTCGGCTTCGATGTACGTCAGCCTGGGTGTAGTAGTGGCTAAGGTCTTAATATTGCTTAGACGCAACGGCAAGGATCCATGAGCGTTGACCTGAGCGGTGTATGACTTCACATTAGCTGTCGTTTGACCAGTCCACAAATTCTGTACTGTAGCAGTATCGATACCAAGCTGGCTGAACGAGAGCGACAACGAGTGAGCAGCATTTGACTGGTCGAGAAGTAGAACGGCGCGATCACCATTCGAGAGACTACCGGCGAACAAGTCGTAGTCGTTCGTGAATCTCTGAACTAGCTTGACCGGCTGACCGAGTGAGTCCTGATTGATGGCAATTAGTGCTTTGTTGGCCAAGATTGTAAATGTGGCAGACGAGATGGTCGGCATGGCAGTAGAGACCATCAGCGCACTCTTGAACATGGCCCATATCGCGAAATGACTGGCTTGCTCGTCAGTGGTCATGCCAGGATTGCCGACTTCCAGGAGATCCATATCGGCAAAGTGGCCAGGTCCCGAGAGATTCCTCAGATTGACGTGAATGGCCTGGTTCATAATGCGCATGACATTGTACCATCCTTGCGCGATATCGTCCGATACACGGAACGATGTGGCGAGGGCAGGTGTCCACTCCGCGGGACCTTGGACACCGCTTGAGCCGCTATACGGGACCCCCCATTGGCAGACCTACGGTTCATCAGATCTTCCATGCAGAGCTCTTATTAGGCCCAGGTCACATACGAGCATGCCATTTATCCCAACGCTTTGTTGAGCCGATGACCAAGTCCCATATCGTGAGGGAAAGTCGGTTCGAGGATCTTTTGGAGCGTTGTCGCCAGAAGTGACGTAACAATTATCGACCTATTCGAGATCGATCAATGAGATCGAACATTGACCAGAATCTGAGACGCTTCTATACCTTCATGTAGGCTACGTTCCAGCCGGCGAATTGGAGCGCATCTTGCTTCTCGTAGCCCAGAGATCCGGGTCGTAGTGGTGTCTTGGTGTCACAGGAGTTGACACCTTGGTCAGTGTACATGCTCCATTGGAAGCCCAAGCTGATGGCGATTTTGCTCAGGGGAGCAATGCCGTCGGGGAAGACGTTGGGGTCGTACGATATGGAGCCATTGGATTGGCGGTTGTAGCCTTGCCATCCGCAGTCAACCTGGAAATACTTATAGCCCAGATCGATGAATCCCTTGGACGCCATAGATCGCATGGTGCTTTGCACATAGGACTGGTTTGGTGAACATCCAACATCATTGTAAGTGTTGAAGCCCATAATTGGCGTTCGGCCAAAACCATTGTCCAAAGCCAGTGCCTCACCAAGGAGGAGTGAGTTGATGATGATATAAGGTCTCATGTTGAGAGTCTCTCTGCCGACAGATGATATGTGTCATTACATCGAGACGACGAGCGCGGCAGATGATTCGATGTTATATCTCCATGCCGGTGATATCATTTGCGAGATCTTCCGTGATCAGCGCAACCGCGAGTCGTGACCCCGTGCAGCGTCAATAAGACGCATTCCGACGAGTCGAGCGACCAAGGGTAAGTCAAAGGAACGCATGTCGTACTGGAGGATTGATGACCGGTTGCAGACAAGGATTGGTGGAAGATCTTCAAGATACTTAGTCCGGCACCTGGAAAAGAGGAGCCGGCGAGACGCATGGCAAAAGCCACCGCCACGTGACCATATAAAACCACAGAAATTGGTCGTGGACAAACCTGGTAGTCCGAACGTGTTGAGTAGTCTCAATCTTTCTTCAACTCCATTCATGATCGTATGGTAGAACTCAACGAGCTCGTATATACGTCGAAGCGGAAACACGTAGGCTTCGAAAGGCACAGACATGCTCAGCATCATGCTCGCTGTGTCTAAGGATCTGCACCGAAGGACTACCTCGATGACAAAGACTGTATAACCGAGTCTCCGCTATTCGATCTACCAGTTGAGCGATTGACATCATTGTAGACGAATATCTCTGATGTGACCCAGACAATATCCAACAAATGGCATATAGGAGGAGAACGATGAAGCCGCCGTTCGGCGAGGTGGTCTTCGAGTCCAGTAGTCCCATGGATCGGCTTGATGATCTCAGGGATGTTGCTGAACTAGCGTCAGACTATCGCAGAATGATATTATTGTTCTGTCACGCTAGCAGCACAGAGTCGGCGATGAGGATGCCAAGTGTGATGTACGCCTGCAATGATAATCTGGTCCGCCCACTGCCGTCATGGCATACGCGTAGCTTGTTCAAGTGAGATATGCGAAGTAGAGAAAGCTATATATCTCATGTGATCATCACGCCTAGTCTGGCACAATGGGTTGGAGTTATGGTGGCGAGCACGCACTACAACTTCGCAAGCACACCATCAGAGTTCAAATACGTGACATGGTGTCTCGAGATATCCTTAACCGATCGGCAACCGGCAAGGCCCATGGTCAGCTTTAATTCTTGCATGAGAATCTTCAATGCCAGCTCGACCCCTTCCTGGCCATTGTACTGTCATCGAGGTCAGTCAAGAACGAAGATGTATGGTGAATGCCAGCACGCCACATACAGCTAGGCCCCAAATCGGGATTCTTCCAAGGAAGCAGTAGCTAGCTCCAAGAGCGAGAGCTTTGAAGACGTCGGAGCTGTCTCTCTATACATCAGCCGCAATTTCATATCCGCTGGAAGAAATGATTTCGAACGCACCCTCTTCTAATACCTCCATCGATTGCCACTGGTATCTTCCCAGCCGCGGCAACGACGCATTCCCGCAGCGAGTCCAGAGTTGCTGGCTGGCCATCGAGCTGTCTCCCGCCGTGATTGGAAACAATCACACCGTCGATGCCGTGTCGAATAGCGAGTAGCACATCTTCACCAGATGTCACACCCTTCAACCACAGCTGCATCTTCGTCTGCGATCGAAGCCAGGGTATAGCTGAGTCCCAGTCTAGCGAAGCATCTGCAACCTCTAGGTCAGTGAATCTCCCTTTAGCTAGATTCATTAAATACCACCATAGTCGAAACCACTGCTCTCCCCAACCACTAGCTCTTCTTTGCCCGTCATCATCAAGTTCGGCCACTCCATGTCGTCAGGCATTCGAAAGTCATTTCGATATTCGTTCAAGCGACGTCCCAACATCGGTACATCCACCGACAGGAAGAGCGCTTTGCAGCCTGCTTCCTCGGATCGTCTTAGAAGCTGTGATGTGATGTTTCGATCTCGTAGTACGCACATCTGCATTGCATACGGATTTCCAATTCCCTGCGCCGTCACATGCTCGATCGATTCCGTAGCATAAGATGACAAACACATCGGGATACCAAATGCCGCGGCAGCCCGAGACGTTCCCAGCTCCCCGTCTGGATGAGCCAGCCGTTGCATTGCTGATGGACTAAAGCCGAATGGCAACGAGACTGCGCAGCCGAATATCTCAGATGTCATGTCAATGTGTTCGACATTCATCAGGATCCGAGGTTTGACTTTGTAGCGATTGTATGCCTCCTCATTGTCATGGAGAGTGATGAGGTCCATGGCTCCTTCGTTATAGTAGTCGCGGTACATTTTGGGAAGGCGAGCGCTCCCTAAGGCTTTGAGATCGGCAATAGAATGGACTTTAGGGTCCCAGCTGGGAATTCTGTTGGCCATGATGATATGTCTTTCGTGTGTCTTCACTTGGTCGGAACTGGTGTTTGCCTCATTAGCCAACAGAAATCCTTCCACGAAAGCACATGCGATAAGAGCCTCTTTCTTCTGCCGGTTCAATGAATGTGCAATGTGGTTCCTGCACAGACTAAGGGACTCAATATGTCAGTAGTAGCAAGGAGTAGAGCAATGCTGCTATAGGTATCGATGATAAGGCTTGACTCTTATCAGGAGATTTGTCTGAGAGATGAATGCTGTGGCTGACTAAGTGGTTTGTTGAGCTCACCCGAGCAGCATGTGGGCCACATCGGCATGACTTTCCTGAGTTCGTCGGATAAAGAGCCATATTTAGAGGTCATTGGTCGATGGAATTTGAAGAGGCAGAGGACGACCCAGACGATCCGTTGAACAGCGGAATCGGGTCGACTTGGACTAGAGTCGTAACGTATATATCTCGTTATTACGCATCGTTACACGCTAGGTCGCCGTTTGTGAATGGCCCAAAAACAACCTCATCTTCGTCTCACTCACATCAACGGAGCACATCTGGGCATCTTTATCCTCGGCCGCTAAAATTTTCATGAACAGCTACGAGCGAGTGTTGACCTTGAGATGATTGTCCTACCGCGGAGCTCAAGAACCTTCTTAACTACATCGAGAAAGGAAAGCCACGCCGAGATAGGCAGGCTTCGGCGGAGAGCTTTGTGTACCTTGCAAACTGCTTTGCCTCGCCTCATCTCATCACCAAGGTCTTTAACATCGAAGCGATTGGCTACAAATATCTCTCGGACGGTACCGCATCTATATCCTTCCCAGTCCATGGCGGATTTGAGCATCGATCTCACAGCGCCTAACGGACAGAAATGGAGTCAGCCGTCGGGACTCTTCATCAATAACGAATTCGTCAAGGCAAAAAGTGGCAAGACTATAAGTTCCGTGGATCCAGCGTAAGAAGACAGGATAGAGTTGCTAGAGGAATCTGCCTAGCTGATACTGGCTTCAGCACGGAAACGAAAATCGCCACAGTTCAGGCAGCGGGTCCAGAGGACGTTGATGATGCTGTCAATGCCGCAAAGAAGGCTTTGAAAGATCCGTCATGGAAACTCCTTTCAGCCTCCGACCGAGGTATCCTCATGACCAAGTTGGCCGATCTTCTTGAACGTAACAAGGAGCTCTTGGCCACCATAGATGCGTGGGACAATGGCAAGAGCTACATGGAAGCACTGAACACTGATCTCACCGAGGCCGTCTCTACGATACGCTACTACGCGGGCTGGTCAGACAAGACTTACGGGCAAACCATCAACACAAGTCACCAAAAGCTTGCATATACTCTCCGCCAGCCAATTGGTGTAGTCGCACAAATCATTCCCTGGAATTATCCACTGTCCATGGCAACGTGGAAACTCGGTCCTGCTCTCGCTTGCGGCAACACAGTCGTCATCAAAGCCGCCGAGCAGACACCTCTCAGCATACTCGTGCTCGGCCAGCTGATCAAGGAAGCTGGTTTCCCTCCCGGCGTCGTGAATATCCTCAATGGCTACGGCGCTGAAGCTGGTCCCGCCATGGTGGAACATCCTCTCGTCGATAAAGTAGCCTTCACCGGGTCCACCGCAACCGCCCGCCAAATCATGAAAATGGCTTCTGCGACCCTGAAGAACATAACCCTAGAGACTGGAGGTAAATCTCCACTCCTCGTCTTTGATGATGCGGACTTGGAGCAGGCTGCGAAATGGGCGCACCTGGGTATCATGTCCAACCAAGGACAAATCTGCACAGCAACTTCCAGAATCCTGGTTCAAGATTCCGTCTACGACGATTTTGTCTCCAGATTTACAGCGACCGTCAAGGAAGTCAGTAAAGTCGGCGATCAGTGGGACGAATCAACATACCAAGGCCCGCAAGTTTCTCAGCAACAGTACGATCGTGTACTCGAGTACATTTCCTCTGGCAAATCGGAAGGCGCGAAGGTCGCCATGGGTGGCGAAGCTCTAAATCTCGACGGGAAGGGCTTTTACATCAAGCCTACAGTTTTCACCGAGGTACAAGACTCGATGAAAATTTATAGAGAGGAGATTTTTGGCCCCGTGGTCGTTATTTCCAGGTTCAAAGATGAGGAGGAAGCTGTCACTAGGGCCAATAACACGACCTATGGACTTGGCTCAGCTGTTTTCACGCAGAATTTGGAGCGAGCTCACAGGGTAGCTGCGGATATTGAGGCCGGGATGGTGTGGATCAACAGCAGTCAGGACTGTGATCCGAGAGTACCATTTGGGGGTGTCAAGCAGAGCGGCATTGGCAGAGAATTGGGCGAGGCAGGTCTGGAAGCGTATTCACAGATCAAGGCTGTGCATGTCAACCTGGGATTAAGGATCTAAAGCAGACCATAGCTGTCTTGTTGCTCTCGAGCAATGACATTGCTTTGAATTTCTGCACCAGAATCACCGCGTCCCTTGTAGAATTGCCCGTCTGCATCGTAAAGTCGCCCCATTGGCTCGGGATCAATCCGCCCAAGCGATTACATAACAAGTCCCAATATGCCGCTCCAGGTACATACTGCAGCAGCTCGTGTCCGGAGAGCTGCACCTGGTAAGAAGCAAGACTCCGCTCGACCAGATACCGTTCAGATAGCCCTGACCAAGGCCTGGAAGGTCGACCAACAACAGGCGAGTGTCAACAGGAGCTCAGACCAAGCGCCTCCAAGCGCCTCAGCTTGCCATTTGGCAGTCTGAAAAAACATCTTCCTCTCCTCCAATGACTCACACCGGGCTCTCTGCGTGCGAGTGGAGGTACACGAGGTGGTGTTCATGGTTCGACTCAATGGAACATGCTGAACGACAGGCAAGTCCGAAATCGGACGTGTCGCTTGAGGTCCAAACACTTCAGTCATCTGCTGCAACTTCTTATGTTTCTCTTTCTCTCCTCCATCGACGATATCACGGCTACTACGCAGGTACAAAGTATGATTCCGTGGAATTCCTCTACTATCTCACAGATCATCAGATTTCATCGCAGCGTGGCCGGTGTTAGCATTATGCTCTCTCACGTTGAGCACATGTGGATCCGATACTTTCGCGCAGTGCGCTTCTTGACTGCGGCACAGCCAGGCTTAGCACGATGATGTCCAAGAAGGACCTTCCATTGTTTCGCTACTCGTCAGTCTCAGACATATCTGGCAGAAATACGCTTCATCGTCCGTCACGCTGAACATACCGCTATAACGATTCCGAGAAGATCCTTGTCTTGCTGAGTTGCTCTACGGCTGTCTTGACGCTCCCAAGCTCAATGGCCGAGAAGCACGTTATTACAGACGGTAGAGCTAGACTCGACATTCCTTCCACTGATCAGGAATGTGAGACTTACTACAAGGTTTTCGGCGACCTTCAAGGTGGCCTTCCGCCGATTGTAGTGCTACACGGCGGTCCAGGCTCCGGCCACAATTATCTGCTGGCCTTCCAGAAGCTCTGGGATCAATAGAAGCTGCCTGTGGTCTTTTATGATCAGATTGGAAGCGCGCAATCGACGCATCTCCGTCACAAGAAACATGACAAGACATTTTGGACTGTGGAGCTCATGATCCAGCAGCTAGAAAGCCTCATCGCTCATCTTCGCCTTGCCGAGGATCCTGGGTACTTTATTCTCGGACACAGCGTCGGGGGCATGATCAGTGCATGTTTCGCTACTCGCAGGCCGCAGGGATCAAAAAAGCTGGTGCTTGCAAATGCACCTGGGTCAGTCGATCTTCATGTCTATGGTCTTGAGCTCTGCTGGAAGAGCTTGCCAGAAGAGACGCAGCGGGCTTTTGAAGAGGCGATTCGTACCGGTGACTGGGAGGCACAAAGCTACTTGGATGCGTTGAATCTTCTTAATACGACCAACTGGTGTCGTGCGGATCCATTCCCGAAAAAACTCGAACAAACGGGCAGAAACCATATGGATGACTGGACGGTAACAGAATCGATGTAAGTCCATCGAATGCGTCCTTTACCCTTGTGGGATATCTCTGACCCATGTTGTAGGTGGGGTCGGACTTCTTGTGAGCTGGTTGGCTCATTGAAAGGATGGAATTGCCTCGCAGAGCTGCCCAACATCAACGTTCCCACTCTCCTTTACCACGGCGAATGGGACATCGAGCGGGACGAAGTCATCGCCCTATACGTTGAGCACATCCCGGGCATTCGGAAAGTCACAGTCGAGAAGGCAAGCCATGTGTCTCGTCTAGACAACGAGGACTGTCAGGAAAGAGTGCTGAAGTTGGTCGGATCTTTCTTCTCAGGAAACTGATCCTGTGTGTACGAGCAGAGACCATCGAACTCCGGTACCGGACACAGCTCTCCCCGGCCCGAACACCTTTACCCTGGTGGACCTCCTCTCGCCCCTCAACCATGGCATCACCAGTTGACTGTCTCATCGCGTAGGCATATCAATGTGAAATCCTGCAGGTAAGTCACCAACGCCGTCCCAATCCTTCGAACTAGATTTTATCACGATGTTCTCCTTCCTCCGTGCTCAACATCCTCCGCGAACGAACAATGCCAAAAACTCCCTCATTCTCTACGAAAATGGAGATTCCTCCGTGCAATACCACGCCCAAGGGAGCAATGCGTACATGATGACCCATACCATTCCTCCCAAACCACATTCAAACGCCGAACCATCAATAATCCAACCGCCTTTCCACTACCACATCTACCAAACCGAACGCTTCCACGTCGCTTCTGGCGTCGCGAACATGTACTTTGGTCTCAAACCCGATCCCTCCCTCGTCCTCCGCTCCCAAGAACACGGCGGTCCCCGATCCGCAAGTCTCGGCCCCTGTAGATACCATCGCTTCGAAAACGCGAGCACGACGGAGAAGCTGGTGATGGACATCCAGCTGGATCCCGAGGATTACGAGAACGAGCAGAGATTCTTTCGGAACTTCTTTGGATACTTGGACGATTGTAAGAGTGCGAAGACGAGTCCGAGTGTGTTTCAGCTGTTTGTGTTCTTGAATAGTGCGGATACGCCACTGGCTGTGCCGATGCCGTTTGGATTGGAGGGACTCGGGATCTGGGTTAGTTGGGTTCTGATGGTGGTGGTGGCGTACTTTGGGAGGTACGTGTTGGGATATCAGCAGAGTTATTCGGAATATTATGATGGTGGGAAGGAAAATTCAAGAAAGAAGCAATGAAGAAGAGAACAAATCAAGAACGAAGCAATGAATAAACAAGGTTTGAGGTAGTATGAAACTGGTACTTATGCTAGCTAAGAATGCCCGCTCTAATTGATGCTTTCGATCCCGGATAACAGTGTCAAAAGATGCAAATCAGACTCAGACGATCTGAATTTGGACCGGCTAAGATATGGTCTACGAGTATGAGACCGCACCCAAAAACGCAAAAGTTCCAAAAGCGCAATCAAGAGGACTCCGGCAAGGGAAATCACCACGGCAAGGAGGCCGACAGTGAAATATCCAGCCTGGGAGAAGGACAGAGGAAAGAAATAGAGCAGAACGAACATCAGCAGAAAGTGAAGCAGAAGCCCAAGCTTAGCCTTCCTGCTCTTCCATACGCACCCTGTCTGCGTGCGCTGCGAGCACACAAGCAGCGAGTTCCAGTCGAAAGGTCCTGATTTGGGCTCCGGTGCCGTGCTTCTCCTCCAGGGTCAGTATGTACTCACTGAGCGGTCGCTGATCAAGGACATGGTTTTCGCCGAAATGCTGGTGGGCAGGCGACCACGCGTAATCGAGCTCCGGGATCAGCACTTCGTTGGTTCGAAATGCTACGCGATCGTAGATTCCAAAGGCTCCGTCGACGACGTGCTGAAGAGTTACGTCATCAACTGCTGCGACGGGTCTTCTGATCCGTATCGAGACTGGGCCGATGTTGAGCGTCATGTAAATTTTCGCGGAAGTGCACGGGCCATCGAAGAGATGCATTGCGTTGCAAGAGGATGTCTGTCCATCGCGAAGGTCTCGGAGGATAGCGGCCAAGATGCAGGGACGGAAGGTTGGGGCGAGAACTGTCGAATCAATCTGCGAGTCAGAAGCGCTTGTTGTTGGGTAACTGTGCGAGAAGATGGCATCATTGATTGTCAGAACGTCGAAGGTCCTGTCGCTCGGGTAAGTCGACTGCGCTTGCTCATATGGTTCTGCAACAACGTAATGGTCTCCGCGGATCCTGTTCGATGCGATCCTCCATCTGTCACTCGGTCTCGGGCGACGAGGCTGTCGTCGACGAGCTTGGATCTGTAGGGTTGGGCAGAAGTGTGCGACGTCTCGGGGACGCTGTCACTCTGGCTATCGTTGGACATTATGCAAACCTCGCTCGGTGCCCGGGAAGAGCTTGCGTGGCCCATAGTTTCTGATTAGATGCTTGGGTTGATGATTTTGAAGCGGTTGCTCAGCGAACGCTTGTTGCTGTCTGCGTAGTTTTAATCGATGTAGATGCTCAGGAAAAAGTATGCGTACGATGCTTGGCCCTTTATATTGAATTGCTGATGTTGCCAACAACCCCATTGTGGATAACGTGGCATGCATAAACACATTACATGTAGGACTCGGGGTAAGCTCTTAAGACAAAGGGAATGCTACTCACTGTCGTCAAGTAAGGTGAGCACAATCTTTGTTCAAGGCGCAGTGAAGGAACACGAGAACGACAAACATGTCCCTCGGAGACGTGAATCGCCAGAGGTAACCGATGCGCTCAGATGTGCTGGACTTCGAGCCACCTGAATAGAGGCGTGAAGTTTCTCGAATTCTTCTTGTTTCTATGCGGACGAACTGTGTCCTATAGTGCCAGACTTTTCAAGAAGCAGGAACTGAACAAGATGAAGGAGGATAATATAGATGCCTCTTCGTGAAGGTGCTCACACACTCGATGACCTGTCCACGTGTGATTCATCGAATGCCACAGAGTGAGCCGAACAGAGGGTTGTGCCGCATGGGAGAGCTCGCTTGAACCCGGGACTTAGTGAAATGCAGGTGATGGCCTCCATCGTGTAGTAACTTTGGGCGTCTCCAATTTCCATACTCTCGGCGACCACAGGCGGGCGTACGCGGATCAATGCCACATGTCAGATCTCGGCTGAGTCATCAGCCAGCGTCAAAAAGAGAGCTGAGATGTCGCGACTGGTTGATCGGGAAGATACAAGCTCGTTTTTAAATTTCCTCTGCGTTTCGCAGAGACCGGCCGTCAGTGAGAACAAGTTGCTCGCATGTCGATCAAATGCTCGTGTGGCTTGCAAGTTGTACCTGGACGGCGACGGCCTCGCAGGTCTTGTTGGTCTCGAATCCTGCAGCGCTTGGAGAAAGTTTAGACCCAACATGACATAGATAGCTGCAAGTTTGCTGGACTGTGATGACTGTGCGTAAGTCATCTGTTTCAGGTGTTTGATGTGAAGCACCTCCAAGATGTCCCGTCTTCAGAATCTCTTCTTCGGACAGCTTCAGGAGACGGCCGCAACGGCGATATCAGCTGCCTTGCATTTGACGATCGCTGAGATTTCTTGCATCGATTCCGCGGACATCGCCTGAGCCCGCATCATCCATACAGTACTGTGCCATCCCAGACAATCGTCTTTGTTCTGGACACGTCGGCCGAGCTTCATCCGGCACAGCAGAGCGACGAACAACACACAGCAACAACAGGGCGCGACCCATAGCTCTGGACCAGCGTGTAACGGCTATTACCCATACACCACAGCAATTAATCGGATCGATTGACGGTTATTATATGTGTTGTTGTGTGTGCAAGCGAGGTTAGGAAGAGAGCTGGCAGCACACTTCACACACGCGCTAGAGGCAGAGGCAGAGAGAGAGAGAGAGAGAGAGAGAGAAAGAGGGCTGTGACGACTGCTGGAGTCTCAAACACATGGAACAACTGCCCATTGCGACTGCACCTCCCCAATCTCACTCCCACCCTCACCACCACTCTCCCTCCCCTCCCAATCCACCACCTGGCTCGACAGCGCACAATGATGAGCCCGCCTGCCACGACACCTGCCACATAGTCACCGCCTCGCTACACCACCCAAGCAGACACTCCACCCCCGCCTCAACCTCCGCCGCGCAACAATCGCGCGACCACCGCGTGCCAACCACGCCAGGCGCCGCAACGGTCCTTCCAAACGAACCACACAGCAATACCTCGCCGTCCATCGTCTCGCGTGCGGTGTCGCTGAGCATTTCCTCCCCAGTCGGCGCCAGCGACTCCGCCGTTGGTGCGAGAACCACTGCTGCGCAAGCCGCGCGTGTACCAAGCATGGACTACGGTGGAAGCGATATGGACGTCGACATGGACGCTGATCCCTTCAACAAACAAAAGTACAGCCGTCCGCCAAACACTAGCAGAGTGTCATCGCAATATCTGCCCTCAAATGCCCAGGAAGACCCCAGCGCCCACCAATCGCGCTACTCACCCATGAACACCTCGCCCACTTCCTATGTCTCTAGCCCGCAGTCCGCCCAGTCCGCTCAGCAGCTGTCCGTCAACCACTACGCCTCGTATACCCCGCAGCAGTCGGCAAGACAGAGTCCCAATCGTCAAAGCCAATATACGTCGCCCACGCAACAGAGATACTACGCCTCGCCGCCTTCTTCAGCGCGGGCACATACCTCGCAGCTACCGCCGCTGCAGCCGAGCATGTCACCGAACGCATACTATCCGCAATCGGCCACCCAACAGCTCAATGCGGTGTTTGGCAACGAGATGGATCCGCAGAAGCAGCCACAACAGCAGCCTACACCTCAGATGTCAGCTGCAGGTGATCCTGTACCGCAATTCACGAGGATACACAGCCTCACTGATCTGCAGCCGAGAATCAACGCACAACCTCCCTTTCGCAGAGCTCATCCCGAAGGCGGCTTTATCAGTCCGCTGCAGGCGCTCACGACACACCTACCTGCAACATATCGCATATGCAACCCTGGATTTCAGTACGAATCCTCACGAAACCCTCGTCGAGTCCTGACCAAGCCAAGCAAAGGTACGAAAAATGATGGGTACGATAACGAAGAGAGCGATTACATTCTGTATGTCAATGATATTCTGGGGTCAGAAGAGACGAATCACAAAAACAGATACCTGATTCTGGACGTGTTGGGGCAAGGGACCTTTGGACAGGTGGTGAAATGTCAGAATTTGAAGACTCAAGAGGTGGTGGCTGTCAAGGTGGTAAAGAATAAGACTGCATACTTCAACCAGAGTATGATGGAGGTATCTGTCCTGGACCTGCTGAACGGAAGGATGGACAAGAACGACGACCACCACATCCTACGGCTCAAAGACACATTCATCCACAGACAGCATCTGTGCCTAGTGTTCGAGCTGTTGTCGGTCAATCTGTACGAGCTTATCAAGCAGAATCAGTTCCGAGGATTGAGCACGACACTGGTCCGCGTGTTTGCGCAGCAGCTGCTTAATGGGCTCTGTCTGCTCAGCAAGGCGAAGCTGATACATTGTGATCTGAAGCCGGAGAACATATTGCTTAAAAAGTGAGTAGTGGTCGTTTGCTACGAAAGATCAGAACTGACCTGCCGCAGCCTTGAAAGTCCAATAATCAAAATCATTGATTTCGGATCGGCGTGCGATGAGCGTCAAACAGTGTACACCTATATCCAATCGCGATTCTATCGATCACCGGAAGTACTTCTTGGACTTCCCTATTCTGCCGCAATCGATATGTGGTCGTTGGGGTGTATCGTGGTGGAGCTCTTCCTTGGTCTCCCTCTGTTCCCTGGATCATCGGAGTACAACCAGGTGTCACGAATAACAGAGATGCTTGGCCTTCCGCCGAATTGGATGCTGGAAGTCGGCAAGCAATCTGGTGAATTTTTTGAGAAGGTGCATGACGAATTTGGACGAAAGACGTACAGATTGAAGTCGATGGAGCAGTACGCGAGAGAGCACGGCACGAAGGAGCAGCCGAGCAAGAAGTACTTCCAGCAAACGCGATTGCCGGACATCATCCGCGCGTACCCCATGCCACGGAAAGGCATGAAGCAGAACGAGATCGAGCGAGGTATGTCCCAAGATAGAGCCTGTTGTAGTGTGGTACTGACATCCTGTAGAAATGGGCAATCGCGAGGCGTTCATTGACTTCGTCCATGGTCTACTTAACATCAATCCGCTCGAAAGATGGTCGCCACAGCAGGCTCGAACGCATCCTTTCATCACGCAGGAGAAGTTCAGGGGTCCATTCCAGCCTCAGATGAACTTGAAGAACAGCAGCAGGTCGCCCGCTCCCGGAGTGGTACAACAGCAGCAGGCTGAAGCCGTGTCAAGACAACGCGCGCAACAAGCGCAGGCTGCGCATGTTCAGCAAGCACAAGCAGCGAATGCCGCTTATGGAAACATGCATATGTCACCCGGTTATCCCTCAAGTCCGCATGTTGCGCAACAAGCACAACAACAACAGCAGCACGCGCAGCAGCAGCAGCAGCAAGCTGCTATGTATCAAAACATGTACAGCCCGAGCCACCAAGGAGCGCCACCACCTTATCCAGCGAATCCTCCTTCAGCTTCTGCATATGGCCAGCCTATTCCGATGATCCAGCAACCTCCACCGGTGGCAGCCGCCATGCATCCTTACGCACAACAGCAGCAATCAAACCTGTATGCACAAGCCACGACTCGCGCGGGTAGGCAACGAGCGAGCACGATGGGAGACGGCAACGGGATTCCGCCAGCGTTGCAGAGAGTAGTCAGTCATCTGGATCCCAATGCTCCCATCAGGCTACAGCCTAGTCCTGCATACTACCCTCCTCCGCAGGAAGGACAGTCGGCTTCGGATGTCGGTAGCATCGGCAGTCGGAGACGGACGAGTCGGGCGGGTACAGCTGCCAGACAGGCTGGGCAGCAGGACAGGAACTTTGTAAGGGTGCTAGAGGATCGGACGCTGGAGGAGGGATGGAATGGTGGGAATGGATGGCCAGGTGCTTGAAAGTGATCGAGGCAAGGGTATGATTGAAACGACCAAGTACTGCTAGCGAACTGGGCACAGGAGCTGGACACCTCCTCAGACTGGCAAGAGTAGCACGCTCGGTTGCGGCCAACCAGTCCTCCTAGATGACGACTATCATTATGCGTGAGAACGCCGCTCGGGAGTGCATCTCGGAGATCGCGCTGGTGAAATTTAAGCGGCTAAGACAATGAGAAGGAGGCCGGCTTTGGGGGGCTATGGAGGGGCAATATGCTTTCCGCGAAAGATGAAAGGCATCAGGACGTGTATTTCTTCCTGAGTGATCGCAGATTCATGAAGGTCCCGGTCATCTAACCATGAAAGATTGAACCCTGACCTCGTCAAGCATCTTTATTGTTTCGCAGTAAATTCTAGTGGCCGACATACTAGCATTCGAGCTGCGCTTTCGCTGACTTGTTCCTTGCACCATGCTATATCTCGCACTTACTACCTCCTAGTCTCTGAGCACTATACAATGCCAGGCATGGGGTGCTGATGTTCTCTCAGGGCTGGTTAGCCTTCACGCGCTGAGCTCCCAAGACTGGAGTCGGGATCAGCGGCGTGGCGACTCGTGCGGCAAGAGATGCTGCTGAGATGGGACGAGGTGCTGGCTTCGAGGTCGACTGTGCGCCGACCTGCGAAGAAGCCTGTGAAGCTGGACGTGTTTGAGCCTGCGATGTGGGTTGCGAAGAAGCCTGTGAAGCTGGACGCGATTGAGCCTGCGAGATTGGTCGCGAGGAAGGCTGAGAGGCCGCCTTGGGCATGACCGTTACAGGCAAAATCTCCGTCTTGAGCTCCCTGTTCTTCTTCGGTTTCGGATCAGGCGCTACACGTGGGACTCCATCAGCAAAAACGACACTCAACAAGCACACCCACAAAGAACAACGCACCCTTCTCATTCTCCTGCACATAGAACCTCCTCAGAAGCATAATCGCCTCCTCGCGGAACAAGCCTCCATACACCGGATAAGGCCGGTCCACACCTTCATCAGCATGAATATTCATGACGCCTCCGCAGCCGCCGAAGCGATCGTTCAGGCAGCCAAAGTACACGGCACGGATCCCGTACTGTCGCAAGGCAGAAGCACACATGATACACGGCTCGACTGTGACGTAGAGGTCTGTGTCGCGAATGATGGACTGCGGGTGTTTGGCCATGATTTCCGCGAGGGCGACGAATTCGGCGTGGCGGGTGCCCTTCGAAGCATAATAATTAGTGAAAGATTTCATGAAGATGGTAGATAGAGTGTGGTTTTGCTTACGTTGAGCGAGGCGTTTGTGCCGTTGATACCACGACCTATGACTTCGCCGTTGTGGACGAAGACACAGCCGACAGGCGTCTCGTCGCTGGCGAGGGCGAATTCGGCCATTTGTATGGCCTTGCGCATGAAGCCTTCATGATACTCGCGGTTGGGAATTGGGCCGAAGACCATCGTGGGCGAGTCTTTGACGAGGGGTTGTTCAGGGTGGCGGTGGAGAAGAAGAGAAGCGAAGCACGAAGCGCATCGCTTGTTGTTGATGTCGTTTGTTCATTCGACTGGAAAGTGCAGGTCGGAGTCTGATTGGTCCATGTTGAGGGAAGGAGTGAATAGACTTGGAAGGGGAAAGAGAGGCGTGAACGAGGGAAAGAGCATGTGAAAAGAGGGTCCGAGTCGTTGCCGAAGAAGCTCCGTGGTAATGGTTGCATCTCTCAGACCTCACTTCGCGACCTTGCAACATTGATCTAAACTTTTACTTCCAGGTCTGAGCCTCGACTACAACAGTCTGAACAAAATCCCCATGGATCCATAGCGGCGGCCAAAGCCAGGCTCAATAGCGTCACTAGAGCTTCCAGGATGGCATCAACAACACGACCCCAAGCCAGGCGAGGCCCCTCCGGTGCATGGAACAGACTCAAACCCGTGCCCAGCGATCCTCTTGATGCGTACGGACTGCCATCCAAAGGCGAAACAAGGTATCAGATAGTCCTTTCCTGTCTACACCACACCCTCGGCTTAGACTGACCCATCATACAGACTCCACGACACCAAAGCCCAAGAATCCTACTATACGAAGATAGTCGAACGCTACATGAAATTCTGCTCCTCCAACACAACCCTGGAAGAAGCCTTCAACTCGCTCTCCCTGTCCACGACACAATTTCAATCATCATCGACACCTGCGACTAGACCTCCACTCATCAGCCGGCCCACAGAAACAGATCGCTCCGATGACCTCCCTAACATCCTCCTCGCCATGCGTAAACTCCGCGAAGCAATTCTCGCCATCCGTCGCACCGACGTCTTCGCCCAGAAAGCATATATCTTCATCATTCACGCCAGCATCCTGACTCGTTCTTGGGAGTCATACCTCCCCGCATTGTCGTATCTGCTCACTTCGATACACAGACACACGCCACTCGCGCCACCTCAACTACAAGAATTTGTGGCGTATCAAATTCTAGACTTGGCATGTAGGCAGGACGAATTGTTGGAGGCGCATAAGACGCGGCTGGAGTGGAGGTGCCATGACCGAAAGGTAGCCGTTGTGCTGAGAAGTCTCGTGCATGGTGATTGGGTGCGGTTTTGGCGGTGTAAGAGGGCGGTGGATGGGTATCAGAGGAGTATCATGGAGTTTGCGGGGGAGCGCATCAGGATGCATGCGCTCAAGTGTCTCGGTAGAGGCTATCTGAGCGCAGATAGGGGCTTTGTTGAGCGCTCGGGCGATGCGAGGTGGGAGGAGCTCGTGAAAGGTGGCGTTGGGTGGCAACTGCAAGATGGCGGGACAGTGGTGATCCGCAAACCCAAGCCGAAGACATGACTCCATTCATCGTTCCAGCCACGGATGTAGTTTCACGTCCACGCCTCTCATCTCGGCGACCTCAGTCTATCGGATCGCGGAGACTCCAAACCGGGGCTCAATCTGCGACTACGACTCCTCTTCTGCCGGCTTTTTCTCTCCCTCACACCAGAAGGCCTGTTCACGAATTGCTCCGTCTCCTGATCATACTTTAACAACTCCAGCTCCAGTTGCCACAGCGGAGCTTCAGGAAGCGTCCGAACAAAGCCTTCTTCGGGCTGATCGCGAGCTTTCCAGAGGACTGTGGGCCGCTTCGCGCCTTCGTGCGGCCATTCCACGACGAGTTTCCAATCGCGCAGAGATTTACATTCGTATTCGCCGTGGTCTTCAATTCCGGGACCGTGGAGTCTGATGCGTGATCGGACTGAGGGGTGGATGTATTCGTGACTGTTTGCATTGTCAGCGCAAATGTCACTATCGAAATTGATATACTTTTTGACTCACGTATCGATCAACGGATCATCAGTCAACTTCCCGGTATTGGGATCGTACGCAGTGTACCTCCCCGGCGTACGCACTTTACTTCCGCCCAACGAGTAGATCCCTTCCAAGCCGTTGAAAACCTTGCCGAAGCTCCATGGCCGTGTTTTCTGCTCTGTCTTTTCGTAGTAGACCTCGACAGATTCCCACTCATCATGCACGTAGTCCAGATCGAAATCGAGAAAAGGCTGACACTGGGCAACCATCCAAGCGAGCGAGATGGTGGCGATTTGTTGGTCTTCATACCCTCCACCAATGTTCGAATGCGCGCCGGGAAACCAGACTTGACGCAGAGTGGTCGTGTTTCCCTCGAATTTCTCCCACAGGGTGGGTGGGAAGGCGAATCTCCTTTCATCAAGCGCCAGAGCCTGGAATGCGAACTCGATGCTGTCGGAGAGGGAGGTGTCGTACCAGGAGAGTTCTTTCATGGCTGACGATTGGAGACCTATCTTCGTGAGCCAGCCGATTTTCGGAGTCCCTAAGCTGCCGACGGTATCCCAGACGCCTACGACTCTAATGGGGACGCCTAGACGTGTCATGCCGGAGCGTTGGAGTTCGCGTCTGTACTCCGGGTCGGAGGCGCTGGGCTTGTCGCGAATGGGAATGTCGGGGTTCTTGGGCATGTAGCGGGGGTCGTGTTTGTGTTGCACATCTCGGAAGATCTCTGAGAGGAACGGGAGGCCTTCGTTCGTGAGGATGCCTATCTCGCCGATGAGACCGGCTATACTGCGAGCGGAGTAGGCGCCTCGGGAGAAGCCAAAGATGAAGATTTCGTCGCCGGGGATGTAATTGGAGGCGATGAAGTGGTAGCCTTCTCTGACGATCTCGGAGAGGCCTGAAAGTGTTAGTGTTGGCGGTCAAGACTTGCAAGGGGTTGAGCTTGGTCGATACCATTCCCACTGATTCCTAAGAGCTTGTTTCCAATGCCGCCGCCACCCCCAACGCCCTGTATGGTGTTAAGATACCACTAGAGAATGAGCGGTATGAGGGAAGATCACATACCCAATGGTAGTACACAATCTGGGGAATGCCATCAGAGCTCATGGGTTTGATGGCCCTGGAAATACGTGTGACATTGGAAGGGATGTCTAGTGATGCCTTCAGGCTGCCGCTGTCTGAATTCAGCCATGATCCTGGTTTCCTCGAAATCAGTACAGTATCTCAGATTTTCCAGAAAGAAAAATGGTAGACACACCGTCTTCACACAGAATCAGTCGCTTTCCAGGTCTGCCGCCCGGACCAGGCGCCCTTGAGACACTCCTAGCTCTCGAATGGCTCCTAGCTCTGGTCGATCGAGCGATGCCTCCGTTGGTACCGTTCAACAGGCTCGGCTCAGCTCCCGAGAGCCTCGACATGATCTTTGCGCCGGGACTCGTGAAGTGTGGTTATGGAGTCGCATTATCATGTTCCGGGGCCGATCCAACACGTCTTGTGTAGGGGGGCGAAAAGATACAGTAGGAGATGGGGAGGGAAATCTGTTGTTTCAGACGCACATGGTCGTCGGGCATCGTTCGTTCAGTCGCTTTCGCGCCATTCGCAAGGCTCAGCCACCGTCTTTGCCAAGCGCATACCCAGCCATGCCATATTCGACAACATTATTACACGCCATATCGGGGCGTCTCCTGTACAATTACACTATACTGAGCGTGCATCCAATCAAGATATTCAAAGTTGTTGAGACAATCTCTTTGAGAATGCTGTTTGCTGCCAAATATCAGAAGGGGGTCTCCGTGTAGCATTCCGTGGTGTAGAGATGTGGATTTGCTAGCCACAGCAGGTTTCGGAGCACACCGAAGCGCGACCTGCAGATCGGACGGTCGAGCAGTCGTACCAGTCGTGCATAACTAAGAATTTCTGAATTCCTGATCGACCACATTCTACACTGTTTGCCATTTATATACTCGCTATAGACTCTTTCCTAATATAAAAGCGACTCTATAGATAAGCTTATCCCCTAACCTATCGTATGCCTAAGTTTTAGCGATTTGTGCTAGCTAGAACGTGCGCGATACGTACGTATTCTATGTTTCTACGTACGCATTTCGGGCGCAATCCCACCATTTTATTTAGGCCCCCACCCCCGCACTTCGAAGTAGAGGACGAAGCGGAGGGGACGAAGCCGGTATGGGGGCCTAAATAAAATGGTGGGATTGCGCCCGTAGAAACATAGAATGCGCACGTTCTAACGAGCCAAATTTACTAAAACTTATGCAAACGATAGGACAGGGGATAATGATCTTGTCTATAAAGTCGCTTTTGTTAATATCAAGATGTAGCGAGTGCATTAAGGGCAAACAGTGTAGAAACTAGTACATCAGGAATTCAGAAAATCGTAGTTATGCACGACTGGTACGACTGCTCAGCCGTCATCGCGTCCCCTGCCGTCCAGCTTGCGATTTGCGATTGAATGGGCGTCGACGTTGTCGCAAACCACATTCACAACCACACTCTGCCTGTATACGCCATTGCACCACTTCAGACAGTCAAGAAGGTCACACTCCATTGTTCATCGTACTTCATATCCTAAGATTGCCGCCCACAAGCCAGCAACGCGAGCCTAGCTTTGCCAGGAGCATCAGAGGAGCATCGCAATTCGTATCAGCAGTCCTTACTCACGATGCCTCCCTTTCGTGATGACCAGATTTTTGTGCGCATACCACTTCCTACATGGCCTGTCCGCTCACTGACCCGCGCCAGATCATTGCGCCGGGTTCGCAAACCACTCTCGCGCAACTAGGCCTCCCCGAATCCTTCACACCCGCACGCTATCGTTTGCCCTCGCGTATGTTCCCTGCAGAGCAAAAAGGAGAGTACGAACCTGTGAAGATTCGAAGGAAGGAAAAGAAAGCAGGACAGCAGACTGGCGCAACGGCCAATGGTGAAGAAGTGAGTGCAGAAGACGAGTGGGAGGAGGATCACATATCAGAAGAGGGCGCCGTATGGCCGATACAGAAGGGCACAATCACCGACTGGCCCTGCTTCTATGCTCTGATGGAGCACGTGTACAGCTCCGTGAGCCCGCCATTTCACACCCCAATCCTGATCATAGCGGAGCCCGTCTGGACGCACAAGGAGTATGAGAAGGTCTGCCAGTTCTTCTTCGAGAAGTTCAAAACACCTGCATTGGCCATTATGGACTCGGCTGTGGCCACGACGTATGCGTATGGCATCCCAACCGCGACTATAGTAGATGTTGGTCTCAGCAAGGCAGATATCACATGTGTGGCCGACTTTATGCTGCACGACATAGGGCGATCTCTAGCCGTACCCGATTGTGGTGGTGAATCCATGACAAACAGACTGGTGGAGCTACTGGTAGGCAGAAAAGGCTTCAATAGAGATGTTTGTGAGCAGCTGAAGAAGAGCCCTATCTGCGAGATTCTCACATCGGATTCTGAACGTTCAGACACCGACGCGGGCGCTGACAATCCGGCTGCTGCTGCGTCCACTGGAGCAGATGGTGCAGCTCCTGGGCAGCGAAAGGCTTCCATCGCCGGGGAGCTCCCAAGAGGACCAGGACCAGGGACGCAAGTTGGGGAGGAGAAGAAGGTGGAAGACGAGGATGGCGTTCTTGACATTGCCAGCATCGTCACGGGCGGCAACATGGAAGGATATCTGGCTCAGAAGGAGAAGGAGAAACATGACAAAGCTACAGCCAAGCAGCAGAAGAAAACAACCGACGCACAACAGCAAGCGAACAAACCTGTGAGAGTGGTAAATTCTAAGCGAACTCGAAACACCTTCATCTACGAGGACTACGCGCTGCATAATGCCATGAAGAAAGCCGGTATGACGAAAGAGGGCATGGCTGACATGCAAGCATCTCTAGACGAAAGTGGGAACAAGCGACATGAAGTACCTGAGCCACCGTCTGCAATATCTGACCAACCTGCCGAAAGTGGTCTTGCAGAAGGCGTCACGGACTCAGCACCTTCAAGTAGCGGCTTCAGACGAGAGATTGAAGTCGGCCCTGAGCGATTTCAGGCAGCATCTGGCGGTATTCTGGAACGACTTGCAGATGCCATCCATCGCACAGTCCAATCCTGCTCAGATATCGGCAAGCGCGGCGAGCTATGGGAGAACATGATTATCTTAGGCAACGGATCCAAAGTACGAGGCTTCAAAGAGGCTCTCCTGACGACCCTTCAAGCCAAGTACATCATTTCGCCATCTTCCGCTACAATCTTCACTTCGGAGCTTCCATCGAATCTGTCAACACCCATGGCGACAGGTGCGAATACTCCCCAGCCGCAGCTACCTGGCCAGGCACACCACTCGTCCGGTGTCAACCCTCTACTGCACGCTGCTCTGACCGCGCAGAATCCACAATTACAACCCCCGGGCTCGAGTCTGGGTCAGATGCACCATCAGCAGCATATGCACGTCAGTCATGCGCAGACACCCACGACGATCAAGACGGCAAAGATCCCAGACTACTTTCCCGAATGGAAAGAGGCTGGTTACGAAGAGGCGACTTTCCTGGGAGCACAAGTCGCGGGCAAGCTGCTGTTCAACGTGGACGGTGGCGCGAGCAAAGGATACATGACCCGAACAGATTACAACGATCAGGGACCAAGTGGCATCCATGAGGTGCGGCTGTGATAATGTAGAGATAAGGAAAAGAAAGGGATTGAATAGCCAATGTCGTGATGCAAGAAAAATACTCTCGCGTCTGTTTTCTCAGATCCACTGTCCCTGACCAACGTATCCCATCTTACCCCTTCCCAGCTCCTCCCCACTCCTAACCCCATGCTCATAATCAAAAGCCTTGACCAACCCCACCAAATGCGCCGCCGCAGCCAGCACAACCAAGACATGAAAAATCTGATGCGAACTACCCCAGATATCAAACTTTCCCGGCCTCCACCTCTCCGGCACTCTCGCCGCATAGATGGCCGCTCCCACCACATAGAGCACTCCCTGCAAGATCAGCCACGAGAGCCCAATTTGCAGTTCCAATTGCTCGTAGCCGTAGAGTCGGAGACCGTGAATCACGGGCACGATGGCGCTGAGACCCATCATGACGAACATGAAAGCGCGGAAGGGCCGCCATTGCGGACTGCGGAATTGAGGGTGTAGGATTACGAGGAGAGTGCCGGCTCCTATCGTTGTGATCTTTCAAACATACGTAAAACGTAACCATTAGTTCTTGATTCTCCCTCTGATGAGATATACAACACAGTTGATATAGAAGAAGAGGAGGAGGAGGACGACGACGACGACGACGACGAAAGAAGGAACGAAGGAGGAAAGACAAAGGGGTGGAAACGAAGAAAAAAAAAGGAAAGGTCCAAAAAAACTCACCATCCCCCAATAAAACCTCACCAACCCAGGCTCCCTCGCAAACCCATAATAGATACTCGGAACAAAAGACCCCCAGATCAACACCACAATCCCGAAATAATCCAGACGGTTCCCGAATTTCTGCACGGCTTCGGAATGATTGCTGATGGTATGATACGTCGCACTCATGCCCAGACAGACGACGGCGCCGCCGAAGAAACACGCAAAGACGGCGACGTCGTGGGCGTCGGCGAGGGCGAAGAAGCGCGGACGGACGACGGAGTAGAGGTGTATGGAGGTGAGCAGGGCGGCGAGAGCGCCGAGGAGGTGGGTCCAGATGTTGACGGTTTCGTTGTGCAGGTGGGGGAGGGAGGCGAGGGAGAGGGTGTAGGAGTTGGAGGGGGCGCGGTAGCCGGTGTGGATGTATTGGTTGTCTTGCATCCAGATGGGGAGATCGTGCCAGAGGAGTGTTTTTAGGACCCTTTCGACTTTTTGCTCGGCGGTGCGGGCGGTGTGTTTGATGCTGGCGGAGGCGGAGTCTTTCTGTCTGGCCATGTTGGAAGGGTGGTGGTGATGGTTGATATTATCTAGAGGAAGATCTGTTGTTGATGCCTCTGTTGGATATGAGATGATACTTTGGTTGGATTTGTCCTATTAGACGCTCTGATTTTCGAAAAGAAAAAAAGGAAAATTGTGCTTTCAATTCATCATATGGATTGCAAACAGATGTCGAAGATGAGGTGACGTTGGCGGAAGTGGACCTCGATGCTTTCACGTCGCGGCTACGAGTCCGAGGCCCATCAATAGTTTTACCACCTCGTCATCGCTCCACCATGAAAGCAAAGGAAATGAGCACCTCAGTGCACGACGGCACTTCCTCAAAGTCTCGTAACAACGATTATTCATCTCGGCAGAGAAAACTTCGCTACATGCTCAAGTGCTCGCTAATGGCAACAAAAAGAAAGCTTCCCTCAAAAGAATGAACGCCTTGTCTCAACACCCAGCCCCAGTCGCTCGCAAGATGTACCCAGCCCATTTCCCATATTCACGCGCGTCGCGGTGTAGTCAACAATGATAGTTTCCATGACGCCTTTCAAGTTGCACGTTGTCGATGCCCAGACCAAAGAAAAAGAAACGCCTTGAGCCGTTAGAGGCGATAGTAGTCATAAAGTCCAAGAAGGCGCAGCCGGCGAGTGAATAACCAGTCCTACTCTCCACTCATCCACTGGCAATGACAAGCGCCGGGAACAGGACCTCTCTTCCTCTTATTGGCATCTCCGTTTGCCTCTGCACTCGCGTAAGCGCTGAATGACATGTCACTCTCACTCAGTGTGACGATGATAGGCGCGCCATCTTCATCCGGGTCACCAACCCAATTGGCTGTCCCGTCGTCCAGGATCTGATACAGCTGACAGTATGGCTCGATCGAGTTTGGCATTTGTGTGCGCCGCTCCTCAAGCTTCAGAACATATGGGAAGTCCGGGAGCGTCTGATAAGGATCAAAGGCAGCAGCAGAACCAGCTGATGCCGCGGACAAGAATGGTGCCCTCTTCGCCTTGTGGCCATCTGCTTCTGCTGACACATGTGCGGCGTATTCGTGATACTCCTTCTCGCCCCAGCCGGAGGATGCCCAGGGGGGTTGTTGTCCCGATGTGAGGGTAGCAACGAATGCTACAGTGGTTGTGGGGTAGGTGGCAACAAAGGTGGTTGTGATCATGTCGGTCGGCACAGGCATTGCTGTCGCAGTGGCTGCGGTCGCAGTGGTGGGCGGGCTCGAGGATGGACCCGGCGTCGAATTCCTAGCTGTGGTGGCGAGGGTGCTGCTGCTATTTGCAGCCGATCCGGGTTGTGTTACATAGATGAAGCCTTCCAGGAAAGTCGAGTTCCACACGCAAAACCAGGGCTGCTCACCGGGCACTGCCATTTGCTTCCGCTGTCGCCACACTTCAGGCACATAGAAGTTAGGGTGCCAACTACCTTGACGCTTTCCATTCCTCTTGCTCTTGCTGGCAGTGATTGCAGAGTTGGGAAGTACCACAATCTTGTCGTAGTACTGTTGGAAGTAGAACGCCAGACCGTTGTTGGGATCGTCCTTGTCCAATACAGTCAGGAAGGATGCCATAGAGGTGTTCATCATGTTGAGCTGAGATCCATAGGCAATGCTCATGTCGTCAGACCCATATTGGACTTTCGCACCTGTCGCGCCGCCTGGTGACTGGCCAACGACAAGTGCGAGGTCTGCGTTAGGCGTCAGATTGCAGTCCCACGCTGCTTTCTGCCCGTTACTGGTCAAACAATCGCTTTGCGCCTCTTCGGGTAGTCCCAATTGAAGCGCGAACGTGCCGGTGGGAATGGATGCAGACGTCGGCGATGCGACAGGGCTAGCATCCCAAAGCGACGTCAATACAACGCCATCACCATCATCACTGCTGAACATTAGTTCACAGGTCAATGAGACTGAGGTGAGGGTGTCACTTACTCCGAGCGCGAAGAGCCCGCAACGAATCCTCCAAACACACCACCCATAACGGCTCCAACGAAGACTAGGATACCGATTGCCACCCATACCCACCACATCGGTATGCCACCACATACTCTTCTGTTCCTTCTCTCTTTCCATGAAGATTCCTTCTTCTTCTCGTTGAGACTGCGAGCAGATTGTGACAAGTTACTTCCTAAGAGGGTTGTACCAGACCCTCGCCTCTCCGAGTCCACCAGAGTCGAATCGTCCGACATGGACTGCGGTGCTGCAGGTTCTTGTGTGGGTATGAGCGTTGTGTGCATAAGCGCCATACCCGGATCTGTGCCGTGCACAGGCGCCCTGCTGTGAAGAGCCGTGGGAAGCAGCGGCATCTTCTCTGGGCCCTCTTCAGGATATCGACTGTATGGTGGCAGCTGCTCTGTGTGTCCATCCTCACCAATAATATCTTGATCCTCCCCATCCGGACCCATCCGCCGTGTATAACTTTGTCCAATGCCAGGAAATCCTACTGGTACCGGGTTATGATGTATTGGTTCGTCCTCGTCATCCAGCAGGTCGTCCTCGCTTACTCCCTGCGGATACATGGCATATGGATGCTGTGGCGCATTTTGTGAGTATGGTTGTGTCAGTCCAGGCCTTGTTGTGGACGTGGTAGCGATGCTCGCTGTCCTCGCTAGTGTTCCCTGCTGGTACATGCCATATGGATGACTCGGACCAGCGCCAAATCGCGGACTACTTGTCTGCGCATATATCCTTGATGAAGTCGTTGACGCTGATCGCCTCACGCCGCTCTGATCAGGCTCGAATTCCATCCTCGGCTCCTCTTCCGCGTCGGCGGCATCATCCGGACTGGCAAAAGGATTCGCATATGTCCTCGACTTCCTCATCGAATTTCGCGACCGTGACGGCGATACAGGGCTGGGTGCGTAACGTGCAGATATACTCCGCACAACGGGCTCGATTGTGTCGTCGTCTTGGCGCGCTTGTCCAGCGTCATCGCGAGCCCCTTCTTCTCTCTCAACATTCGGCCGGAAGCCGTCCGCCACGCCGTCGAATTCGAAGTCATCGTTTGTCTCGTACTGATCGTCGAATACGTTTTCGCGCTCATGGGTCGGTGTCGCGTCGTCATCTTCCAGCAGCAGCGAATGTCGTTCCATGTTGTCGTCTGGAGGCCCGGCCTTTGGCGCCGGCCGGACCGCTGCGGAGTGGCTCACCAGTGCTCTGTCACGACTCTGCTGACCATTGAGCGCGTGCGTGAGAGTGTCGCAAGGTCGGCTTAGTATGGTGTGAATGGGGATAGCGAGCGAAAAGGTGAGTGATCGTCGTCGTGATGTGTGGTGTGGAAGTGTGGCCTTGGGTGTCGATGGGAAGGTGAGAGCGAGCGAGTGAGCGTCAGGCAAGATGGATTGCCAAGGCAGGGAATCGGCCAGGAGAGGAGAGGCACTAGCGCGGAAACATTCTAGTGAATTGGACAACTCTTTCCCTACTCACACAGTCAGCTTCTCGCTTCTAGCACTTCTCCACCCATTCTATAGACACATTCACACATTCGCATACATCTCTACTTTGGCAGTCCTGCCGTTGTCGATCTTTCCTGACACACGCATATCACTCTATAGTTTATGGTTATTCCAACGAGAGTTTTCAAATTGAGAGCGCCGAATCTGGCCGTATACAGAGCGACGGCGTTCAACCATTCACACTCACCCACTCACGCTCATCGCATCGTCGTGGCGCAGCAGCTACTTCACACACCGGCTTCCTACTAGAATGCTTCAATGCATGACCCCAACGAGCTTGGCGATTCTTAATAGTCCTGTCGACTCCGCTTTTCTCATGCGACCAGTGCGACGACCTCTGGCAGGCATTGTTCTTTTCTGAGGACTTCTGCCGAAATTGTGACGCTGTCGCGCTGTTTGATCTATTGCCTACTTTCACGCCAGTCTCAGAGCTCGTGCTTCTGGACTCCATGTCTTCGCCAAGTTTTTAAAACACCGTCTGTTGACCCGTCATCAGTCGCCATGCCATTGTCGTCCTCGATCCGGACACTGCCTCGTTCATACGATTATGGCGAGGTGCTAGGAATGCTAGCATTGTATGCCCATATGAGCAACGGCTTTGCATACAGAAAGACCAATACGCTTGGGTATATCGCAATGCTCCCAATACAACACGCAGCGAGCTTAATTATGAGCGCCGAAAGACCGGGACCCCTATCCCTTCGTTGTGCAAATCTATTCTTTGATCTCGTATGCCCTGCGGAACATGTCGTCGACGTTGGTCAGGTAATATGTGCCAGGCAGGATTGTGTCGGTGCTGCCTTGCGGCTTGTATTCGCTCTTCAGATGCGCTTTCTCACGCAGGTTGCACATCTCGTCGTAGACCTCTGGTGCGACGATACGGCGGGCGTCTAATCTCGTCTGAAGGTCGACCTTCGACTTCATCTCCTCGACGCTTCCCTTGACCTTGAGAGAGAACATGGAAGAAGCAAGGCCAGACCCGTAGGAGAAGATGGCCACTCGCTTGCCCTGGAGCTCGTCGGACGAGACATTGGAAATGAGAGAGACAAGCGAGCTGTAGACGGAGGCGCAGTACATGTTGCCGCATTGCGTTGGGACCTGAATAGAGGGCTGCACACGCTGCGCGAAACGCTTCTTGGCCAGGCCGACGAAAGTCTTCTCGATAGTCTTGTCGCTGATCGATTGTTCGTATGACAGACTCTTGATCTCGGCAGGTACTTCGGCGAACAGAGGGTTTTCTGGGTTGGCAAGGTAGTCGTTGTACAGCAGACGTGCGTAGCTCTTCGACACCAGCTTGCAGGTGGGTGCGTGGAAGCACATGAAGTCGAAGCGGTCCAGAGGTGTCTCAACCTCGTGCACACCATTTGCATGACCGTTCGCCTTGCTCTTGATCTGCTGCTCACGCTCGTTGTATGCCTTGTAACACGCGTCGACCGCCTCGGTGTAGCACTTGACCGAGTAGTGGCCGTCGACAAGAGGATACTCGCTGGTCAAGTCTGCCTTGTAGAAGTCGTAGGCGTGCTTGACGAAGCTTCCGCGCTGACCAGGCTCAAAGACCAATGGCGCATCTGGACCGATCAACATGGCCACACAGCCAGCACCTCCAGTGGGTCTAGCAGCACCCTTCTTGTACAGCGCAATGTCTCCCATGACTACAATGGCATTTCGGCCGTCCCACGCGGAGGATTCCATCCAGTTCAATGTGTTGAAGAGGGCATTGGTGCCGCCGTAACAGGCGTTGACGGTGTCAACACCCTCGATGTTGGTATTTCCGCTGGCTTCGAAGAGCTGCATCAGCACGGTCTTGACCGACTTTGACTTGTCCAGTAGTGTCTCTGTGCCAACTTCCAATCTTCCAATAGACTTGGGATCGATGTTGTACTTGCGGAGGAGGGAGGAAAGGGTGGTCAGGGTGAGCGAGTAGATGTCTGGAAAAGTCGGTCAGCATACTTGGATCAAGAACGTGCTGGGCATTGGCTTACCCTCGCGATCGTCGCAGAAGCTCATCTTGGTCTGACCGAGACCGATGGTATACTTGCCAGCGCTGACACCATCGAACTTCTCGAGCTCTGTCTGGTCAACGCACTGAGAGAAGCGGTCAGTATGGCCGACAGAAGGACCAGACAAATTCTGTACGCACTTGGCTGGGAAAGTAGAGCTCGACGGCCTTGATGCCGATATCACGAGGTCTCGCGTCCATGTTGAAGATGTGTCGCAAGTGGCAGGATCTGGGAGGGTTGAGTGGACGCGAAGGTTGTGATCAGGGAGGAGGGTTGAAGCTGCGGTGTGACGGGCAGCAACAGAAAAGTAGCACAAAGAGACGGAACAATCTCAAGGGTGATGTGGGTTTGGAGTCTGCAATTTGCGGTATTACCACGAGGGCGACGGTAGGGGAGGTGTGTGAAGGAAGGAGAGTGTGAGGGAGGGAAAAGACAGGATGTGGACGGTGTGGAGGGTAATTATGTATTACTACTACTAGTTGTCGCGTCGGGCTCTGGCGGTGGGACGATTTTCATCGTCACACTCACTGCCATTTGGTGGAAGATGGCAATCAATGGTCGCACTGGCACTGGTTCCTGCATCGTGGACCCTGGCGGCGGCCATTCTCCCTCCACCCTGATCAGCCACAATCGAACGTTTCTCTCTCTCAACCTCAACCACTCCTCCATCTTCCTGCTTACCGCCCGTTCCCTCACCAGCCATTATGTACACACTCGTGCTGTTCCGGAGACCAATATGTTCGTGTGTGCATGGCATGACGGCACAGCTCGTACGACTTCCGTCCCATTATCACGCGAGAGTCGATGCACACGTGATGCCTGCATAAACCTCCCTGTGACGCGGGATACTCATTTGTGGCTGGTGACCACGCTACATCGAGGCACAAGGGTCCACGAGTACTAATGTTGCTTCAAGTCTCGGCTTCGGGCCACCAGAGCATTGCTCGCCCAAGCAGTGCATGTCCTCATCGGTCTTGGGGAAGATACGCGTCTGGCAGACGGGATGCTGCTACTCTATAGGGTGTTGCCCTCCAAGATTGGAAGTACGGCTGGGACGCACGCTTCTTCCCCACAGATGAACGCTGTGGCACCAGATTCAGCTGACATGCACGCGAAACGCCTGGTCAAATTACCATGTGGCCCTCAGCCTCGCCTGCGGAGGCCACTTCATCAGTAAGATAGACCCCAAGCGTGAGTTCCCGCACTTTCCATCTTACTACTCTTCCCATCCTCTGTACACTTAGACTGTCAAGCCTTGCTGGTCTGCGCATTCCTTGCCATGAAGAGTCCGACCGTATCTCAGAACACACAGGACAAGATGAAACTCGTCGGAGAACAAATCGAAAATCTCGATCTCAAAAACTTGCCCTATATTGAGCGCCTGGATCAGCTCAAGCATAGCTATCCGGCACTGAACCCTCTGGTTGACAGGTTATGCAACGCATCAGACTTTGGACGGCAGCTCGTGGCTAAACGCTACGGAGGCTTACCTGGACGATGTGCTGTGCTCACATTTGGCAAAGAAACTGTGCAATCTACTGAGTACAGGATGGCCGACGAGCTCAGAACGTACCTAGATGATCCATCGACTCAGGGTGCTGGCGCGAAAGGCCGACGCCGTCTTTTCATACTTGAGGACCTCGAACCTGGTTTTGTTGACTTATTGGGCGATCGTCTCGGAGTGGATCCCCTGGTCTTCTCAGAGCAAATGAATACCTGGTCTTCTACTGATTCTCGATCGGTGGCTTATCGTGCGCTCCCTTCACTACATCGTCCGGAAGAGTCCTTCACACTGCGGTACTTTGAGATCCGCACTTTATCCCACGAGGACGCTATTCGGGCCAAGAGCAATCAGATGACTCATGCCATCAATCGTCGTAGGATTGATCGGTGGCGAGATATCGATCTACCAAATGTCGACCCAGATTCGAGACACGCCACAATTCGAAGGTGTGCTAGCTTCTGGACTTCTGATGACAAACAATGGTCAAAACAGAGTGATGTTCCGGAAGACCAGAACGCGGACGAGGCAACATGGGATGGTGGGTCTCACAATCCTCTCGCAGACTTCCTGACTAATGCTTGCAGCTCTAATTTTGGTCGACCCTCCTATGGGCTCTTGCACAATTTGCACCGAGTACAATCGTGCTCAGCTTGACCCGAAGCGGCCGAGGCAGCCCCAGCATAGAAGTGACATGCCATGGGAGCCCAGTCTTGCGTGCAAGGCATCCTGTCTGTTGCTTGAAGACCCCACAATCTACCCGGATCGCACGAAGCTTTGGAAGGCGCTGAATTGGAAGAAAAAGGGTTCGGTGCGAGAAGCTCGCCATAACAGCATTGCATATCATGCTGGTGGCCCTTCGCTCGTTCCACCTCCTATTGCTCGTGGAGGCAAGCATGCCATTTTTGACGATCTTGTGAGACCCCGTAATCTGGGGTCGGCATTCGACGAGATTGTATTCTATTGGACCAAATGTGCCGATCCCTCACTGTTGAGAGAGGTTCAGATATCGTCGGTCAACTCTGCCTATTATCTTCTCAAGTTCATTGCGCAGCACTGGAATCACCAACTGGATCTGATTGGTTTCCACGTGTACAACAGCGAATGGTTTGCTGACGAGCATGATGCCAATGTATACTCACAATCGCCGAATTGGAGAAGAGAGCTCAAGCAAATCGCCGACGTCTCGCGAGACATCAATTTCACGATACGTCAGATGAGTCGCTTCGATCATGCCGTAACGCTGAACATGGACCGACTAGGAGTGCAGCTCGGTGCAGAATGCGCCGATGGAAAGTTGCCCATTGCGCTGCTACAAGCTCAGAGAGACTTCCTCGCATTCTGCTCGCGTCTCAAGCCTCTGCGGCAGCGTATCAACGACATCTCTGGCATAGCCAATGATGCCGCCAATCTGCGAGCATCTCTAAAGGGTATTCAAGACAGCGAACATGGGCTTCAGCTGAGCCTGTTCGCCGCCATCATTTTCCCGTTGACGTTGGTGGCTGCTGTGTTTAGCATGCAGGACGATTACCTCCCGGGACAACCGAAGTTCTGGTATTTTTGGGCGGCAAGTATACCTTTGGCCTTTGTCATCGGTGTTCTTCTGTTTCTTCGTCAAGCGATCGATGGCGTCAAGAAAGTTGACACCAGGCGGCGGAAATGGACGGAGCTGCATAAGAAGAACTGGGACACGCGACCGGATAAGTTGACCAAGGAGGCTGTTTGACACTGTTTCGTCTAGTGGCGACGAACGGCGTCTAGGTGTCCTCATTGGCGGTAGTAACCGAGGATCATCCGCTGTGTACAATCATGACGAATGTCCACTTTCGCAAAAGTGAACCGCCTCGAAAGGGAGTGTTGAATGCATATGTACTGTAAGCTTGCGCAGTGATTATCAAGGTATGAAACAGGGTTCCAGCATCAATGTTGCTTGCGAAGTCTGATCGGACACGTGCTGGTAATTGTAAAATTTAGTTTGCGCGTATACAATACTTACGAGAGACATCATGGTCGCGATGATAAGTCATCAGCATTGTTTCCGGAAAGTACTCCTGATAAATTGAGGCTCTCTCGGAGAAAGTGCGTCAGTCAGCACACGAGGAGGGCTGTGAGCTTGTGCACTTCATAGTAACGACGTCGTCGATGCCATTGGCCCATGAACCTGTAGCGCTTGATGCCAACGTCTGACAGCATCTCAAGGTTTTTGTATTGATCTTTCTGCAAGCGTCAGAGACACGACCTCGGGTCTACACGTGGTGCTGCATTAGCCGGGGAAACATCAAGACGGGTGTCATTCCCGATGACATTTTAGACACATCTCATGATGTATGTAGGTGTCGTCGCCCTCAGATGTGTTCGAGTTGTTGTTCTACATAAGACAGGAGGCACAGGCGGGAAGCGTGATGTTGAGAAAACAGAGCTCGAGCATTGAACCACGGGCCCGGGTTCAACCGAGCCGACCTCGTTAAGTCCGATTGCCCCTTTGGGAGATGAGATGAGACGAAATGGAAGGAGAGGGACAATATTCCGGATCCAAGCTGTGTAAGCAATACCAGAACCTCATACTGACACCTCTGAAACATCGCTTCGGCATCGTTCATGCTTTGAGACACCGCCGGCACCATTCTTTGCGCTCCGCTCAGCGCCGCTTCGCCATCCCCACCCATCGTGCCTGTCTCCACCGCCAAGACCATCAGCTACCAGCTTGACCAGCATCGTCACCACGGAAGACCAGGCTGCATCTCAGGAGCTCAAATCGATCGAGCACTCGACGAGCTCTCCACTCTCTTCGTCCCTGCATCACTACTGCCAGACTCCTCGCGCTGGCAGCAACTTTCTTTGAGCGAGCGGCCCTGGAGGCTAGCCTACCCTCGCAGCCATGGCCGCCGCAGCGAGCGCCATTTTCAACAGGGGCATCGGCAACGGCAGCAAGGACAATTCAATGCGCGGCCTGGTCTCTTTCATAGCCGACCTACGCAATGCTCGAGCACGCGAGTTGGAGGAGAAGCGCATCAACAAAGAGCTTGCCAACATTCGCCAGAAGTTCAAGCAGGGGAATCTCTCGGGCTACGACAAGAAGAAATATGTCTGCAAGCTGCTGTACATCTACATCCTGGGCTGGAATGTTGATTTTGGCCATCTCGAGGCTGTCAATTTGATATCGGCGACGAAGTACTCTGAGAAGCAGATTGGATACTTGGCAGTGACGCTCTTCCTGTACGAGGGACACGAGCTCCTACACCTGGTCGTCAACAGCATACGGAAGGACCTGGGAGACCACAATGAGCTCAATAATTGCCTGGCTCTGCATGCGATTGCCAATGTTGGTGGGAAAGAGATGGGAGAGGCTCTATGTGGAGACGTGCATCGACTGTTGATCTCCCCCACATCGAAGCCATTCGTGAAGAAGAAGGCAGCTCTCACCCTGCTCCGACTATACCGAAAGGTGCCCACAATCGTTCAGCCAGAATGGAGCGAGCGCATAATTGCCATCATGGACGATCCGGACATGGGAGTTGCCTTGTCAGTAACATCACTTGTCATGGCGTTGGCTCAGGATGATCCGAATTCTTACAAAGGTGCTTACATCAAAGCGGCGCAACGACTCCGAAAAATCGTGGTCGAGCAGGAGTACTCTGGAGATTATGTTTACTACAAGGTGCCCTGCCCGTGGCTCCAGGTCAAGCTGATACGCCTCTTGCAGTATTTCCCACCCGGTGAGGACTCGCACATCCGTCAATTGTTGCGCGATTCTTTACAAAACATATTGGACAATGCACTGGAAGTGCCCAAGAATGTTCAACAGAACAATGCACAGAACGCTGTGTTATTCGAGGCCATCAATCTGGTCATTCATCTGGACACCGAACGAGACTTGATGGTCCAGATCTCCACAAAGCTGGGCAAATTCATTGGGTCCAGGGAGACCAACGTGAGATATCTGGGTCTCGAAGCAATGACACATCTGGCGGTCCGCGCTGAGACTTTGGACCCTCTCAAAAAGCACCAAGACATCATCATCGGGTCATTACGAGATCGAGATATTACAGTACGGCGCCAAGGTCTTGATCTGCTGTACAGCATGTGCGATAATACCAATTCGCAAAAGATTGTGCACGAACTGCTCAAGTATCTTCAGTCCGCCGATTACGCTATACGCGAGGAGATGGTTCTCAAGATTGCCATTCTTACCGAGAAATATGCCACCGATGTGAAGTGGTATGTCGATATCTCCATGCGCCTCATCGCAATGGCTGGCGATCATGTCAGCGATGAGGTCTGGCAGCGGATCATTCAAATCGTCACCAACAACGATGAACTACAAGTCTACGCCGCAATGAACATTCTTCAATATTGTAAAGCCGAAAATTGCCATGAGACTCTGGTCAAAATTGGCAGTTACATACTTGGCGAATTTGGCCATCTCATAGCAGACTCTAAGGGATGCAGTCCCATCGAGCAATTCTTGGCATTACAGGGCAAGTTCGGCTCCAGTCCGCCCAGCACCAGAGCGATGATTTTGTCAGCGTTCATCAAGTTTGTCAACCTGTTCCCAGAGATCAGGCCACAGCTTCTCCAGGCCTTCCGCACCTACAGCCACTCGCTCGATTCGGAGCTTCAGCAACGAGCATGCGAGTATCTTACCATTGCGACAATGCCTTCTGACGATATCCTGCGCACGATCTGTGACGAAATGCCACCTTTCCCAGAGCGGACATCTGCGCTACTGTCCAAACTCGACAAGAGATCCGGTGCAGTGGGCGACAAGAGGACATGGGCAATCACTGGGAAGGACGGTCTGCCCGCTCTTGATCGCAGTGCGACACTCAAGCGCAACTTCTCGAACGGCGCAGCTGCCACGCTACAATCGCTGCAGACGAACGGGTCCAATGGCACACATGCCAATGGCTACACCAATGGTGCTGTAAAAACGCCTGTCGAAGAGCTTGCCGGCCTGGACTTGTCCGGTGCCGCACCGAACTTTGCGAGCGCCCAGTACTTGTCGCCCGAGTGGGAGCCGGGATACAATCGCTTACTCATGAAGGCGGAAGGCCTCCTCTACGACGACGTCCAAATATCGGTGGGTCTACGGTCCGAATACCGCGCGGAGATGGGCTGTATCATCCTCTACTTCATCAATAAATCTTCGGCTCCGATTCAGTCATTCACCACGACTCTGGACAATCGATCGAGCGAGACGCTCAAAGCCGACGTTAAAAGCCTGCCTGAGACCACCGTGCGGCCTAGCGAACAGACTCAACAGATGATCATGTTCGAAGCAAAGGGCATTTTCACAGATCCTCCTACGATTCGAATCTCTTATATGGCTGGTGCGCTACAAGCACTAACACTTCAACTTCCTGTTCTTCTGCACAAATACATGGAAAGCGCCGTCCTGTCCGCCGACGATTTCTTCAAACGATGGAAGCAGATCGGCGGTGCTCCGCGAGAGAGTCAGAAGATTTTTGCTGGGTGGGATGTTGCGACAGAGAACACCAGAAGATTGCTACAAGGTTTCAAGTGGGGGGTTTTGGACGGTGTTGATCCAAATGCAAAGAATTTTGTGGGAGCGACAGTCTTGCATACGACAGCTGGCAAGTTTGGATGTCTGCTGCGGCTGGAGCCAAATTATGAGAATAAGGTGAAAACTCTCTCATCAAATCTAATCTAGGTCATATGCTGACATACGATGATAGATGTATCGCTTAACAATACGGGCCACAGACGAGGCCGTACCGCCTGTGTTGATGAAGTTCATGGAACAGAGGCTCAGTCAGCCTTTTGCAATCTGACGATAATGAGAAAGAGTGAGGTTACCGACCATCATTTGGAATGTGTCTGTTACATTTTGAGGGTGTGCATGAAAATAGGGCGTTCTTTAAAGTCGCATGGGTTGATACCACGTTTTTTCGCCTTTAGCGTCTCGTTTGCCTCTTAACAGAATGGTGAACATTACTTATCATATATCAAACCACAAGAGCGAGCATACTTCCGAGCAGCATCGAATCACTCATTCTCTTTGAAGAGAAGAGTAATGTGTCGCAGGTAATTGTGGTCTCAGGTTAAAAAGCGATGTCAGGAGTGGAAACCTTGTGCAAATTGCACAAATGTCTTAATCGCTCTAACGTACACTCAAGAAGGTCACAGTCCGCCGTCGCTCATACAGCCACCAGGCCTATTGCAATGACGCAAGCGAAATGACAACATGATCAGATACTCCACAAATAGGCAAATCACGATTCATAACAACGATCATGCCCGTGCACATAGCTCTCGCGACCGAGACTTCGCCCAGGCGTGCTGTGAAGACTTCCGTCAAACGTGCTCTGATGCGAAATTCAGGAACGAGCAAAATCGAAGTGTAGTAGAAAAGTGTTCCGTCCCAAGTCGTCAAGGATATACCTAGGCCTCCTGACGCTTCAACTCTCTCGTGTATCATTCCCAACCGTCACATCCGGCGACCTCGGATATGACACGTTGTCTCCTCATTCGACAGGGCCTCGTCGTTTGGAGTGTGCGGCACATTTTGGTTCCGAGAGCACTTCTTCCGGCGTGGGGAATTTGGAAGCGAGCTAGCTAATCAAGGAGAGCAGAGGACAGGTACATGTCCTCTCGGAGCCCTCTTGAGAATTTATATGTATGGGAGTGCTTTGGTAGGACTATTTTCATGACGGCACAATCTTGGATTCAGAGATGAGGCGCCTGTTGTTGACGCCTGGTCAGTGAGTTGTTGAGGATGTGAAGTGGCTTGGGGTTACAAGATATTGAGCTGATCTGAGAGGGTGCAGGAGCTGTCTTATTACTGAGATGCTACAAGCGCCGAGTAGTGATCCTTAGGGGCTTTGTTTAGCGGCCACGATGGACGATGTGCAGGGTGAGCTTCATGCGCAAGGACGAGTCGCTCTTCACTTCCGCTCAAAGCAGAATAGGAACGAGGGCGCGATATACTGACCACATAAAATCGTAGTGATAGACAGAGACCAGTATGTCTCTCTCAAGAAGGAGGAGTCGGCTCAATTGTTGACATGTCGAATGTTTATAACGTACAAGGTATCTAGACAAAAACGACAAATGTGATAGCAGGGCTTCGCCCAGTGAATTGTTGTGCGGATATCAATTCTTGCTGCACAATTCAGAAGCCAAACGATCGAACTCGACCCAGTCAACGGCTTGCAGATCAAAAGCCAAAGGTACACCTTCTCCAAAGTCTTCAAAGGGCTGGTGGCCGAATGAAGTTGGTGTGGGTAGTTGTGAATGATTGTCCATCCCGGGCAACAAAGCAGAATGGGGTCGCGACCCAAGGCCAGTGGTGAAACCTTTCATCATACTGAAGTTGGAAGGCGACATGGGGACGATGGGCGGTGGTTTCACTGCGCCTCCATCGACCACGACTCCTGATTGATCCTGTTGGTGTTTGGCAGCGTTGAGGAGGGCATGGATGCCGTCCAACAGGAAACTTTTGCGAGGTCCCAGCTCCAAAGTTGGAATGATGATCTGAAACACCTTCTGAATCAGAGTCCACGCACGAGAGATCTGATGGCCTTGATGTCGAAGGCGCGTCTGTCGTAGAAGGCAAGCCAGAGCGTACCATTGAAAGTGTGCTTGCCAATGCCACCTCCATTGTTGGACCATTGGCTCACACCATAGGTCAACTTGTAGTTGGACGAGATTCATGCTGAGCAGGAAGGCATTCTCTGAGAAGCCGTCCTCGTCTTCCCACGGTCGATCCAGATCTACTATTGGTATTCGCGCAATCAAGCGAAGCTTGGTGGCGAAGGTCCGCGCCGTGTTCATGCTTAGCCACTGCAAAGGGACTGTTGGATCACAAGGCTCAAGTATCTCCTCATTGTATCGTTGTTCGATGCGCTGCATAACTTCGAGCTTGTCATCAGTGGTCATGTTGGCGTCTCGCAATCGATGCCATGTGCCTTGTGGTCCTGTGATGCTCTGTAGACTACGAGCAACATTGACGCTCAGTATTCTGGCTTGGAGATACACAGCTTCAGTAGGCCCCTTCCGAGACTCGGGCAGTCGAGACATCGATGGGAACAAATCACTGTCGTTCAAATTGGCCGGTGGAGCAGCTTCGTAGTCGTTTCCCATGAGGTCACCGTCTTGGCCGAGAAGCTCAGCCATGCGGCCGTCGAAATAAACGATTCCCCACCAGAGACGCCTCCGCATCTCAGTGTCGAATGGTGAAAGACCAAAGGAGGTACCGTCTCGCGGCAATCCAATGCAGCCACCAATGCGGATGGCGATTCCAAACAGAGACCACACCCTCTGTAACTCGCCCAAGCTGCGCAAAGCTGCAAGATAAAGAATGAGCGCCTGCAGGACCATGGTGTCCGTGGTGGTGATGAAATTGGCAGCCGACAACGCCTGTTCTGCCACCGCTCTATATCTGTGCAAGAGTGTTGCGCGAGAGTCCTGCAGCGACTGTCGACACGCCTCGTCATTTAGGGATACCACACTGATAAGATAGATCGCGGAGATGAGAGCCTTTTCATTGTGAGGAATACTGGGCCTGCCGATTTGCCCGAGTAGAATCTGCTGTATGGTTGGAGCATGAGATATTTTCATGACTGGATCGACGTTGGCCAGGTAGGTTTGCCATAGAAAGACGCTGTGCGTCGGCGCTACCTGAGATGCTTCGACTGACGACAGCGAGCTTGAGTTCCCGTTATTAAAAAGAAAGCTTAAGGAGGATGTTTCGTGCCCGTTGCGCATGTCATCCTCTGGGTTGCCATGGTCCCGTCGTGAGCCGAGCACTGGGCTGGTTTCTGGATTGCCAGTGGAGCTATGGCGTCCGGTATCCAAGGCGCTGTAGAGATGATTGTTGACGTATCGATAGCCACCTCCGTCAGACACTAACCGCGCGGAGCCGCCTCCGCTGGTGCCTTCGCTGTGCGATGATTCCGGAGACGGGATAGTGATTGAACCGGATCTGTGATGGGCAAGCCAGGACTGTGTTCCAGACCTAATCGATTGAGGCTCGGGTTCATATCTAGAGTGATCTTGCGTGGCGTGCTGATGTGCGGTATTCCTCCTTGGTCTCTTGCCAGGCCTAGGCGGTGGGAAGTGGCATTCGAGGCCCGACTTGGTGCAAGCTGCGCACGGGTAGACACGATCGCATCTGAAAGCAATCGGGTGAATGTAAGCAAGTGTCTTAACAGATATGTGGTAGCTCCTCGCCTTCATTCTGCTCACTTGACTTTTCGACGTTGGCATACAGCACAACTAGGAGTGTGATTGTCGCGCTTCGCAGGAGGTCGCTGGTCCACTTGCTGATTCATCGTTATGATCATCATATATATGTATGTTATGAATGCTTGGATGTGCTCGCTCTCCTAGACCATGTCGGCGGGCGGGAGCTCACCACTCATTGATCCGTGGGACTGGTCTGGGACAACGCCTCTGGGGCCAGGGCAGCCGCGCAACTCATGCCGCGAGGATTCGAGAACTAAATAAGGCGGCATCGAAAGTGCATACCGTAGGATGATACTGTAGGATGGAGACGTGGAGGACGGGAGGTCTGCAAGCTGCTCAGGTCAGGGTCCAGCAGCGACGCGGAGTGGAGCGGATAGGAGGGCACGGCGGGGTGAATTGTTTTTTAGCCCGGCAGCTGCAGTGGCAATGTTGGTGTGCATGGCCAATCACATGTCCACTTGCTACAACTTCAGCCCTCCCTCGTCCTGCTACTCGTCAGTTGAAGAGCTCTGCAGACATGGCCCTGATAGTGTTCCTGCTGCTCGCGGCACAGGCACAAAGTCTATGCTGCTATCCATGCATGAGATGACCGCCCGCCGTTGATGCCATTGTGCATCCGTCTGCTCTGCTCTGCTCTCGCTTCACTCATAGGTTGCCGCAGGCGCGCAGAACAGACACACCTCCCAGCCGGCTCGCGGGAGATGCGCCGCCTATGCAGCAGTGCGAAGCGGTGCTGCTTTGGCCTTCAGTGCCGTGTCGACCATCGCGAAACGTGCTTGAGGAACTGCCGATTGCGAACGAGCCTCCGGGGCGATTACTGTCGACAAGAAGCAAAGAGTACGCGCCGTGGCTGAGGAGCTATATCGATGAGCTGAATGACCAGCATTAGTCTTCTGAAACGCCAGAAGACCTGGCACTTCATACGGCGCGGTGGTGTTTCATGGCGATGTTGTTGCCATACATGGTCAGTGAGAGGTGAAGAAGATGCATGTGAAGGTGTCGTGCGTCTGCGTGTCGTTGCGGCGGAACGGTCAGACGAGGCCCGGCGGCGCGGTGCAGAGCCGTCGCGACGGCGGCGATCTCTGACACATGTTTCGGCGAGCACACACACCCGTCCACGATGCACAACACAGCCTTGCTCATGAGGCACGGAGACATGTGGCGGGCCGTGTGCCAGGTCCTCACCTTACTTCGACGACACTATTGTCTTATCGCTGACATTCCAAGCGTGTGCAAATCGCCAGATCGCTAGACGTAGAGACTTGCAGAACACTGCTTGTCGCACTATATTCCGCCCACGTGCATATTCCATTCGCCGTCGGTATTTGTGTTGAAGTGCCGCTGCCAGCATTCCAAAAGAATAGGCAGCTCGATTCTGCCGATTGCCAGTATTGCTTGACACTATATGAAATTCGGCGATAAGTCCATGATGCGTCATATACTGATTGGAAGGAGAAGCGAGAAAAATACCGCCTTCGCAAGTCGGACAACATGGAGGGTGTGATTACTAGGATCGATTCACCTGCCACAGTCGGACAAGATGTTCGAACAATTGCTACCAAGTCTCGCTCGTGACTGGTTTCGGGTGGCACAAGCCCACTCTTCTTTGCTGTGCCATGCTGCCAACAAGACGTTCCTGCATTCCACACAGCTCGCTTTGGTTAAAGCCAACAAGAAGCAATGCTTTCGAGGAATGACTGAACGGCAGATTGAATTTCAGTCTGCTCTCGCGGCAGGAAGTATCCGGGTCTTGGCATCAGATAGCGGCAAGACTGTGTACTGTTTCAATGCAACCATGACCTCTTCGCCGCACAACGGCAGGATCCAACAAGAAAGGCGATCTCGATGTGAGCTTCTGACAGTGTTGGTGTGGTCCAAGACGGATATAATCCGTGGGCAATGGCCGCAAGATCAATATACGAACGAACAATATTCTGTTTCATGATTTGCGATGGTGTAGTGGACGACTGCGTAGCTTTCGTGCTAGAGGGTTCTGTGGCATTCATACGTGTGATCTCTTCATGTCTGTCGTTTGTCTGCTTCCTGTCCCGATCTCGAAGACTGCATCTCCCTCCATTCGCGATCAAGCATGCCGAGGTCCCAGCCATCCCACCACTTGCCCTGATACCACAGCGTTTCTCTTCCAACACCTTCAAGCTTGAATCCGAGCCGTTCGTAGAGTCTCCTCGCGCCTGGGTTCCATCCAAGGCACCTGACCGATACCCGATGCAGACCAGCAGTCTCAAAGGCCCAATCAAGGATCCAATTAATCGCTTCGCCACCATAACCCTGTCCTTGGTAGGCCTTGACGATCTCGATGCCTTGGAGCAGGTCAGAGAGTGCAAGCGCACAGGAGTGCAGGATCTTGCTCACCTATTTCTGTAGAACGCTGATGCATCATGGCGTCGCTGTTTTTCTTGAGAAAAATGGTTCCTATCGAAATTGCTTTTTCGCTCTCTGTAGGTGGGGGAAGACACATTATGACGCCGAGCAGAGCTTCATCAACCTCCTTGAGGAACTCGATGGCATGCTTCCTGCTTTGAGGTCGCGCGACAGCTGCGTTGGCGTTGGCCCATGAGACGGGATCTTGTTGAAGCTCCAGAAAAAAGGTCTCGTCTTCCGACGGTTCCACGGCACGGTAGATGAGTCTGGCGGAGCGGAATGGGTTTGCCATTGTCAAAGAAGATGAGTATCGAAGGCCGATATGCTTGACAGCAACAGCATTATAAGTTGTTGCCTTGGCAGATTTATCCTGTGAGATCTTTGCGCCGCAGGATCGATGCAATCAGCTAAGCTCGCTTGGGGTCACCGCTTATCACCTATCCTCGGTTAGAGGCTGACGAAAGGCTGCTTACTTTCGGCTCACCATAACCGCGAAGATACCTTGATCACAAGAGCTCCAGGGTGTTTCTGAGAAGCTACAGAGACCCTCCCATGTTATGTCGATTGAACGTAAGACTGCCTCGGACGTGCCTTCTAGCCAGTGTACGGTGATGTATCTCGGACAATGTACACCTCTCCAATCAAAACAACACATCCCACGATCATCGTGATCGTAATGATGGGTAGATTCACGCGTGCGAAATCCAGGGCTTTGACCTGAATGTGCTTTCTTTCAAGTATGTCTCGCCACAGCAGTCCGGCCAGAGAGGCGCTGAAGGCTGTACTGAAAGCTCCGTAGTTGACGCCAATGGCCATGCTGTAAACTGTTGCCCAGAATGTGCGTTGCGGTATTGGAACGCCGTTATTCTGCCGTATTTCAACCCAAGCTTGAACCACACGGCAAAGTAAAATGGTGGTTCCGATATTTGTTCCGGCAAAATTGCACAGCACGACGGACAAGAAAGCCATGCCGCCGACCGCGCCAACCGTGCCAGTCTTGTTCACCCAGTGGTCCCAACCATGGGCAAACACCGGCACCCAACCTTTCGTGACTAGCGCCTGGACGAGGACGAACATACAGAAGGCGAAAGGGACGAGAGCCCATGGTAGATGGGTGGCCACGACTGTGACCGTTGGAAAGGTTTCCTGGCAGTATTTGTAGCCATGAGCAATCAGTGATTGCAGTGTGCGCGGTCCAGGCTTTGGTCGAAGCTGTTCCATCAGGTGCTCGACACGCTTCTCGTGCACCTCTTCACTGGGCATTATGTCTGGAATGTCGTCGTGCGGCGATGCTGGCTCAGCGGATGATAGTTTGCCCAATTCGAAAGTCTCAGTGGCATCATGGTTCAAATTCCCTTCGGCCTTTTCGTGTACGCTGTATGTTTCTTGAGATTTGGCCATCTCAAGAGCATGACCAAACTCCGCTGTGTCGCCTGACTTCTCCTGGAGCTCATCCTGATCTCTAATCATGCGCTGGGCACGAGTCCGTAGTGCCTCTTCGCGCCGTGCACGGGCAATATCGCGAGTTTCTTTCCGAAGTCGCCAGCCATATGTCAGGTCCCAGCAGAACATTATGAATGCTGCCGGGCATGTAATCCAGTAAATCGGAATCTCGCTACCCCTCTGGCTGCTCGCGTTCACGGCCAGAATGGTAACGAGAGTGACAGCCATGACCACGGCTCCGAAGGCCGCTCCGCCTTTATCAAGAAAAGGGTTCATGATTTCTTCCAGGTGCGCCAGTTTCACCTGCTCGTCGTCCTCATCGGGCTCCTCGTCTGTGGCTGCCTGAGGGATATTGGGGTTCACAGGAGCCTTCTCTTTCCGGTCTTCCGGTAACTCATGTAGCTCTATTCTGGATGGTATCAGAGACTCATACGGGAATATGACGTAGAGTAAGAAGGGGAAGAGCACGATTGCTGTGACCACTACAGGCACCACAACATTTCCTGCGTACACGATGAACTTGATCGAGAAGGCGCCGGCAAGAACAAGATTTGTCGGGTTTGACGAGACCAAAATGGCGGATCCAATGTTGGCCATCGCGAACTGCATGTGGATCCAGGCTCGCGGATGTTTGATATTGTTTGAAATTCTCGTCATGTAGGCCAAAAACGCCGTGCCGGACAGGACGATGGGGTCGTTGCCGACAAAGCTAGCCAGCGCGAAGAAGAATGCGTAAAGGTAGAAATATAGCCAGTGTCCACGATTGCCTCCTTTCTGCAGAATTTTGAACGCCAAATAACGGATGAGACCTGAAGCATCAATCGAAATGGCGATATACGCCAATGTCAGGAAGAATGCCATGATATCGATGGGAAAGATGTGGTTTGCACCAATCGTGCCATCATGAACTTCTGTTCTGCCAATAGCCAAGATGGCAAGCAGGAAGAGATCCGCAATCAAGGGAGCCGTCACAAAATTGAAAGGGAAGGTCACACGTCTGAATCGTGTTTCGTCGCGTTGTGATTGCTCATCTAGAGAATCGCTGTCAATATGAGTTTGAGGTGAGATGATTCGCAGGCCACTCATAGCGCTCAGGAATCCCTTCCATAATGATCGAGGCACGTATATTGGTACGTGAAACGGGAACAGGACGATGATGTCTGCAGGCTGTCAGCATGTCAAGGTCCTTATCATCAGCGAGGTCCTTTTTACTGGTGACCACAAAGACAATGAGCGTCACTATAGACCTCCAGTCCTTGATCTCGTCGGTGTTGAGATCGATAGCGCCTGAGTCTGTCATCTTGCCGGTCTGGGGTAAGCAGTATCGGCTTTGCCTTCCAAGGTCCGAGTGTTGATTCCTTCAACTTCTCGCGTGCGAGAGCATGGTCGAAGAACAATTTTGTCTGAAGTGAAATTTGACGGGCAGTAAGTTACTCTCTTGGCCAGAAGTTGCAACAGTGGTGAAGATTCGACCACGTGCTCACTTCAGCGATGGGAGTTGGTGGGCTGTGCAAGCGAGGTGACATTGGCATTCTCAGCCTGCCTCACCGAGTCATCGTCGCCAAGCCAAGCTAACGTGCTGCACCGAAGAGTGAGGCCGTGTGTACAGAAGGATGGAAGGTGATGAATGGGGGTGGTGAGCGGGCCGAGGGGGCTGCGGTGGAGGAGGAGGACGGTGCTCGAGAATTTGACCTCGCTGCCATTACCTAAATCGTACCTGGTACGTGCGCTAACTGTGCTGTCCTCGGTGCAGCCACAGGATTGAGGATCGCATCTCATCGGGCTGTCATGTTCAAGTTTCCGGCTCAACAGCTCACTCACTCATTGCTTGCGTGGCCATCTTTCGCCCGCACGGTACCCACACAGATCCGGATGATGACACCTTGGCCCATCGATGTCTCGTAGAGCTGCTTGTGCAAGGAGCCCTGCCTTCGCTACCGGAGAGGCTGTGCATGCAGCCACCCATACTAACCTTTACCGGTCTCGGAAGCCTCCAATGAGATTCTGTCAGGGGACGCGGGCGAGCTCAGACTTCCGAAACACACATGCGGAAAGTCATCACACGACTGCTGCGGAACTGTTCCTCCTCAAGGCAAAAAGCAAACGGCATCAGGGAGCGGAGCTAGGAGGTAGGAGCCCTCCTCTGTAGACTGTCGATCAGCCTCACTCTACCGTTTCTGGGGTGCAGCAAAATGAGACCTTCCGACGCTCAGCTCGGGTTTCTGTTTGACCACGACCTGCACAACTCGCCACACATGTCAAGGCATGCCAGCGTTCGACACTTTACTACTGCGAAGCCACACCACTGACGGTAGTGTGCACTCTTCGTCTATGAACGACACCCGTATAGGCCTCGACGTTGTCTGCGCATTTCCAATTTCTGGGCAGTATGGCCCGGGCTCCCGTTTCCTGTGAGTCTTCACGTATGATAGGCAAAGCAATAGCGCTGATGATGCTCTAGATACTACGTACTAGTGGTGGCGTGTGTCGTTGCCCGCAAGGTCGACTTCATTCGAAATGCATGTCTGGCAGGTGCTTTACTGTTCCCCGTTGTCGCTGCGATCCACGGTGTTGTCCTTGCCGCAGAGCATATCCCTGGTTGGTGTTCGTTGGTACACTGTTTGGAGATTGAACTGACGTACTTCACAGATGCAGTGGACATGGATGTTTTTGGTGCTTTCCAGCTGTGCGCCCTGGGAGTACTGGCCGCTCCTGTCACCGTACGGCGATCAACGACATATTTCAACAACAAGGGCAGGAATATTATATTCATGTGGTGTCTTGTAGTGCTAGCTGGTAAGACTGCCTCCGCCAGCCGAACATGATCCGATTGCTTACAGCTTCATCAGGTCTCATAAGCTTAACGGTCGAGTTCTACCGCATAACCCCGATCAGATGTACGCACGATGATCGTGGAAACGTCCTGAGCTCAAATCCCAATCTGTTCCCATATCAGAACGCGAATTGCAGCTTGATATGCTCGACGACTGATGGTCCGTTCTCTCCACTACGAGGTGGCTCCGCCAACAACATCTACGTAATACCAGCGCCTACAAGGCTCACCTTCGATGCTGCGACTTTGCTCGCAGCTGCATGTTGCATTCCTTCAATTCTTCTGCTAGCGGCCATGTGGATCAAGATTCTCGAGATCAATTGGAAGGCCCGCTTCACCAGTGAAGAGACCAGCTTAGGCGAAAGGCGGAAGAACGTTTTCACAAATACCGTTCGCCAGTATGCGGAGGTAGTACTCTTCGGCGTTGGAGTAGCGGCCATTCTCATCGTAGGCGAGTTGAACTTGTTCAGCAAACAGGTTGACTATGAGACTGAGCCAATGGCGAATGTTGGTAAGTTGCATGCAGGGAGTCTTATAGTCCCATTTTGTCATTTCGTCGCAAGACACGACTAACTGTCGCAGGTCAATGGGCTCCGATAGTCGGTACAGGCTTAGCGGTTTTCGCGTCCCTCTATGTTCTGCTAGCTGAAGCTCTGCAAGAAGAAAAGAAGATCCGCGACGAAAAGCAAGACGTTGCGAAAGACACTGGACTTATCAGAAGAGTCGCCAGGCTGTTACTTGAGTTGGGGGATTATGTAGGCACCCCATCGTCCGACCGCTTCGGAGACCAAGACTTCAGACGAGGCAGTGTCCTCGGCTATCCTGTCGTGCCGGGAGAAGAGCTTCGAAATCGTGATCTCTCACGGACTAGGTCAAATTATGAGCCTCGCAGAGATTCGAAGGATAGTGGCGTCTCTCGAATCAGCAACGTGAGCCGCATGCGCTCCAACACTGTGGGCACGATGACCACTGTGGACAGCAACTTCTCGAACTTTGGATTCGATGGGACTTCAGATCGAAGGACTTCGGATCGGAGGACTTCTTCGCCCGCGACAAAGGCTTCGCCGGCAAGACGAGATACGCTAGAGGTCCCCTCCCCCGTTCACCGACCTTCGTTGCACAATAATCTGTCAGATGCTGGGGCTGATGCTGTGCTCGGGGCTCCTAGTCCGGATAATCCAACGATTGTTGTATATTCTGAACCCGACGAGACATGAACTGATACTCGGCCTTTTTCGACAATGCCCGGCTATTGTATGGACTTGCAACGTATCACTGGCAAAACCACAGTCAAGGAGCCCCAGTGTTTCATGGACGAACCTTCAGCAACAAGGGTGTGGGAAGAACGAAAGTGTTCATTTTCGGGACCGAAGCCGCGCGCTTGGACCCCAGCTGAGTCGCCAATCTTGCAAGCGAGGCAACGCGTCTCACAAATCTACTGGGTACTTCGTCGTCTCAATCTTCTCTGGATACACCAGATTGTTCTGCCGCCGAACCTCATCCATCACCTTCATGATGACGAGACTTTCCTCTAGGCTCTCGTATCGACCTTCCTTCCGACCGTCTCGCAACGCATACGCGCACTCGTCGGCCTCCCAGAACATGCCGTGACCAGCACCATCGGGGTTCCAGTCACCGCCGAAGCCATTCTTCCAGTCGCTACCTTTGCCTGGACCTGGTTGTGGAAAGTCCTTCTCTTCCACAGTGCCGGCTGCCAACACGAGCTTCGTTTTGGTGGGTCGGTATGCGGGATGGAAGACTTGGACTTCGCCTTCGGTGCCTTGAATGCGAATGGCAGGCCCTGCTGAACCCTTCTTGTCTGGATCGGCGCTTACGCGCATCGCTGTCGTTGCGATGCCATGTGCTGCAGGTTCGCCGTCGCGCGGGAAGGTCAAGAGCATGGTCTGGAGGCGAAAAGATGGGAGGTCAGTAGGTGTCTTGGACATGCAGTGGCTCCTCGCCTTCGCTTGGCTTACCGTCATTTCGTCTGCGCCTGTCTTGTACTTCTGTATGGCGCTGGTGACACTTGGTGCCTTCGGGCTTTTCTGTGTGTGGTAAAGAGTTTGGAACACCTACAATTGTGTCAATTCGACAAAAGCTCCGGCGAGAAGATTATGCTGGCGCTCTTACCCAAGTAAGAGCATATATCCCAAGGTCGAGCAGCGCACCACCTGCGAGATCGGGATTCACCATCCTGTGACTGTCGTCAAAGGAAGTCTCTGGCACACTTCCTATGCTCAAGTCGGCGAATGTTCGACAGACAGTACCGATCTTGCCGGAAGTGATGATGTCGCGAATGTAGATCGACAATGGAAAGTATCTCGTCCATACCTATACCGGCATCAGCACGTCATCTTGGTGCAGTTTCTTGTTTTATGACTTACAGCCTCCATCAAGAACAGATTCTTTTCCTTTGCCTTTTTGATGAGCGCTTCCGTCTGGGCTGCATTCGTCGTGAAGGCCTTCTCACACAGCACATTCTTTCCCGCCTCCAAACATAGCATAGCATTCTGGTAATGGTGACTGTGAGGAGTCGCGATATATATGATGTCCACGTTTGGATCTGCCACCAGCTCCTTGTATGAGCCGTACGCCTTGGCCGACTCTGGCGCTCGCACCTCTTTGAGGAAGCTCTTCGCCCTGTCTGCGGAAGACGACGAAGCCGCTGCTACTACGACATGCTCAACATCTTTGACACCTCTCGTTTCGGGATTCACCCAGAGATCGCGTGAGAAGGTCTCTGCGATGCCGCCGGTGGCGAGGATGCCCCATTTGAGCTGGAATTTCACCATGGTTGATTCTGAAGGTGGAACTGATGGGGACAGCTTTTTGGAAGAAATGGAGCGCAGAATTCGGAGGGTGTCTTCCAGCTGTTAAGCAAACTGGCGGAATGGCCAATCTACGTCAGTGATTCCCTCCCATATGTGGCTGTCGGTAATTGTGGGGCACCAGAAAGCTGTTTCCTGCAGATGCCCCGAGTTGCCGCTTGACACGTCGAAGCATCATGATCGGAACAGCTCGAAGCGGGGCATATGACCGCCGGAACCCATCATATCCAGAATCATCATCAAAGCATTGTTGCACTCGCTTCATCAGTATTGTCGGAGCCATCAGTGGCATCGTCCTTTTGAGCAATGCTACCTCACCAGATCTCGGAGTCTGCCTGAGCAGTCTACAATGTCGGCAAGACCAATTTGTCGACCTTAGCCTGAAGGACGTAACACGATCTACTGTGATCGGACTCCCAGCCGCTCAGCCTGTAGACACCTGCCTGTGGAAAGATGCTGGGGTGTTCAGATGGGGCACCATGTGCCGTGAATCGACACAAGACTTTCGTCGTCGTCGGTGTAGCAGCAACGCGGTATGGTCGACATATTTCATTCAGCGCGACTGATGAGAGCCAAAAGATGAGCCACCAGGGATGCTGTTCTGCTCGGTCTACTGCACTTCGAGCTCACGACTCCAGAAGATTCGAGTATCTGAAGGTCGACTTGCAACCTTTATCCCATCAAGACCACCCATCCGGGCTGCGTCAGCAACTTTGGCCCGATCCACATGGCATAGTCGCCACTTTCGTGCTCGGCCGCCCTGCAAGCTATCCCTTTTGGAATATGTTGAAGTGCGTCGACATGCGAGTCGAGTATATGGCCTGATGTGGCCAGGCCTGAAGTCGTGAAGGAGCCATCTTTCCTAGTCGCCAGCGAAAGCAGTCCATTGGAACGACAACAACTTAAACAGAGGCAACTCTGGTCGTGCGAACCAGTATCGTGCAATCGTCAAGGATCGCCGTTCGCTCGATGCATTGCGCGACCATGGCACTTCTGCCGAATGTCTCTGACATACGTCGGGCCATACATGCCCGTACGACCGACCTCCCACCTATTGCTTCGAGGATAAGCAGTTGTGGACACCAACTCGGTTGGCAGCTGACAGCTGCATGGTCTGGAGCAGTGCGCGATTCATGCTACGGATCTCCGCCAGTCTTCAGTCCATCAGACAATAACAAAAGTGCAATACCGCAATACCTTGCACCAGTTTTAAAACATGCTGCTTGCAGCTGGTACTAGTAGGCGTGAGTCTCTGTCTTCGCGCAAATTCGCGATAAACACAATGGGGCGTTTTGATTCCCGAGCTGAACGGAAATCCAGCTGCTGACTGTGGCTAAGCAGAAGGGTCTGCCCGTGACTGGGACCAACCCACGTCCAACACGCGACGCCTTGCCGTTCCGTATGGCTCACAATAGCATTTCTCATCAAAAGCATTGCATTAATATACTTCGCTGCCCGACGACAGTTTCGCAAATTCATGATGATTTTAATCAAGGTTAGTCGGAGCGTTTGTTGCAGGATCTCATTCACCCAACCATGACCGACCGCTTCAGCATTCCGAGAAACCCTGACGCCCCAGAACACACAGAAGGATTGGGCACTCAATCCGCGGACCAACCACACGCGAATTCAGGCAGGAAGTGGCCCTTGATCGTCTCTCGCGCCCGCCAAGAGACAACTCTGCTTGTTCAATCGTGAGACGGTCTTCATTGTGCTGCATCCTCCATTGGCCCATCATCACAGTTGCACTACTTCGAGACACCAGCGTCAACTGCATCACAGAGATAGTAATGCCCGCTCACCGAGAGTGTGAACAGGTAGGCTTTGATATAATTGTCTGACGTGGCGTTCCTCAAGAGACCAGTCCCACATCCGGGATCTCTACAAAGTACCTTGATTCCAGTTTTCTTCCCAGACAAAAATTCACTCTACGATCAATCTACATGACCATGGCAGCAAGATCTACTGAAGAAAAGCCTTTCCGTGTGGCAGTCGTTGGAGGTGGTATCGCGGGTCTCTTCGCCACTCTTTCCATCCACCAGCACTGCTCCAAGGAGGGTATCCCGATCAAGATCGACGTCTACGAGGGTGCATCAGAGTACAAGGAAATCGGTGCCTCCATCAGTCTCGGTGTGAACTCTGCTAGGCTCATTCATCATCTCGGTCTCGGACCACAGCTCAACCCTCTGGGCGGCTGCCCTGATGGCCACTTCTTGAACCTCAAGCGATACGAGAACAGCGAGGACATCGTCAGGACACCCGTACCAAACGATGGAGACGTCAGACAGACCCTGCTCGAACGTAAGGACTTGCTCAATCTGTTCTTGAAGACCATCGACGAGCGTGGTGCCGCTAAATTACACGTCAAGAAGCGCTGCGAGACCATCGATGATCTTGAGGAGGGCGTCCGCATCAACTTTCGTGACGGCAGCAGCGCCGAGGCCGATTTCGTCGTCGCCAGTGATGGTATCCACTCCGCCGTTCGCAAGCAGTTCGCTCACCACAAGACCTTTTATTCCGGCTTCATCGCTTACCGCGCCCTTGTTCCCAAAGATCAGCTGCCCAAGTGGTACGATTTCTACGAGCACAGCAACTCCTGGATCGCCAAGAAGCGCCACTTCCTCGCCTACCCCGTCACTGGCTCCGACCAGATCAGCATCGTCGCCTATGTCAACCGCACCGAAGAGGAGATCGCCGGTATCGAAGAGAGCTGGACGACGCTCTGCGACAAATCGATCGTGAAGCGCGACTTCGAGGGCTTCGACTACGCCGTACAGCAGATCATCGACCTGATGCCAGAGCAGATTCCTCGCTGGAAGATCAACGAGCACGAGCCCCTCGACACCTGGGCCTTCCTAAACGGCAAGGTCGCTCTCCTCGGTGACTCTGCACACGCCATGTCGCCCACTCTCGGTGCCGGAGCCGGACAGGCGCTCGAGGACAGCTACATCCTCGGCCGCGCTCTCACCGACTACCTCGCCTCCAACCCGGCCCCCTTCTTCAAGACTCTCGGCTCCACCCTCCAGCTCTACCAGATGATCCGTGCCCCCGGTGCCAAAGAAACGCAGATGATGTCTCGCATCGCCGGCAACACCTACGAGCTCATGACGCCCGACATGGTCGACAAGAGCTACGAGGAGTGTCTCCCCATCTTCGCCAAGCTGACCGAGCAGCGCATGAAATGGATCATCTTCCTGTACCAGCAGGATCTGGATAAGGTCTACTCGGCGGTGCGCGCGGGCGCGGATATCAAGGCTATGGCGGCGCAGATGAAGCAGCGCTTGATGCAGGCTATGGCGGCTGGTGGTCCGGATGGAATGCCACCTAAGGGTATGATGACGAAGCCTGGTATGGAGGGCATGAAGCTGCCCGATGGTATGAAGTTGCCCGAAGGTATGAAACTACCAGAAGGCATGAAGCTGCCTGAAGGTATGAAGCTTCCAGAGGGCATGAAACTACCAGAGGGCGTCGTCCCTCCTCCTCAACAATAAGCCTCGAGAAGCAGCAGCAAAGGCGTTTGTTTTCAAGTTTTTCCCTCCAATTTGATACATAGCGACGTGTTACATTAGCGGTTGATTTCCTTGAAGAGTGCTGCGATCATGCAGCAAACGAGGAAAAGATAGAATCTTTTCAGCTTCTTTCACATCACAAGATCACTCTTCAAGCGATCAGACGACGATAGAGTGTACAGTGACTCTATCCTGCGTTTGCACAGATCGAAGCTGGTCTGGAGGCTTGAGTGAGCCTGAGACCGGGGACCGAAGCTCCACGGACCTGCATGTATGGATGAGCATGGCCGATATGTCCAAGCTTTTGCCAAGTTGTGTTCCGTAGAAATCTCGAGTCAAAATATACGACCGTCGACTATGACAAATCAGGTCGTCGTTTACCATGGGAAGTTGAGCTGTAAGTTCACAATGTGGCAAAGTGTGTAAGAAACCAATGTTCTCGACTCGAGGGTACTGGGAGAAGGCATAGAAAGGAAAAAGTCTTGGTGAGACGCTGTGAGGATTCAGTAATCCTACAACTCCGATACCCTCGAATACCGGAGTATTTTGAGTTGCATGCTGCTAGTTATCCCTGTCGATATTGCTCCTGAGCGCCATAACTGCTGATTCGAATCCGCTAAAATCAAAGAAAGATACAGAAATTGACGCCTCCCACTCATACAATTCATGAGTAACGATGACATTTCTTTCGTTATTTCGTAGCCAAGCCGCCGCCTCGTCAATTGAGGAAGTGGTTCATATGCCCCGGTACTCGCATCTGGCATTTCTCGCAGTCCGCTCGGAAACCCATGCTGAAGCCACGCTTGCTGTTGAGGTGATTGTACCCATTGATGTTGGTGCTGGGTCCTGCGCGTACAGGCGAGTCCCCATTACTGAGAGCACCACTGCGCTGACGCTGCTTGCGGACAAAGATGTGATTGGATCCTGTGCTATCAATTGAGTTCACGCTGACAGCCGAGTCCAATTGATTGTTCGTGTCTATCATGGTATTTGAAGGCCTTACGCGCTGTATCGAGATTGTGGGGATGGAATCCGACTCGTCCATGTCTACGTCACTAACTGTGAGCATGGAGAGTTGGGAGCCTGCTGCCTCGGCTGCTGAAGGTGGTGTGGGGACTTCGTCCTCGTCAATGGGTGACGGCACTTCGAGGTGATCGGCATGGTTGTTCTCCTGGGGATGTCGTCGTCTGACATGCTGTTTGATGCCGGTCCTCAGATGCGGCGATCCAGCTCCTGGTCTCATGGCTACCACCGGGGTCGGCACACGATCGGTACGAAGTCGAGGCTGCCATGGGTCAACAGCATTATAAGCCCGCGGCCGCATCAATGTATGATGCTCTGGCGAGGTCGGAAAGCCATCCTCCATCTCGTCGCCCGAAGACATGGACACATCCTGGGGACTGCCGGGCTCGGACACAACGGAGGATGACCGCTCGTCCTCGCTGTCATACTTTGGCTGCTCTCGAGTCTGCGAGGGAGCCGTCGGTGTACTCAAGACCGAGTCGTGGTGGAACCAGTTGCCGTCTGGAGTCGGCTCTGTGGTTGGGCGAGCTTTCTAATGCAGGGTCAGATATGAGTGCCGCTTGAATGCCAGTAAGCCGGCACAATGTTACCTTGTCGTACAGTCCATTCGCGCCACGCAGCTCATCGCCGTCGTCGTCGCGGGTGCGCTTCCTGCCTCCAGACACGGCGAACATGATGGGAACAGGCGGAGAGATGGGCGATACGAGAGGGCGAGCTCTAGCCTCAAGGTGGCGTGGCAGAAAGCATCATGACACAGCAGCGAGGCGGTTGTAGGAAGAGAATAAGTCACAGCTGGCAAATTTCCCCGGCGTTCTTCACGGTCGGGAAAGTAATAAGTGAATGATCACAACAATGATAACGGCGATGGCGATGGCACATGCTGGCTGGAATCAGGTACATTGGAAGCGGAGGTCTAGCCTGGTTCTGGCTGTTGCTGGGTGCCTCGCTCTTGCCTCCTCTCCCACAACCCCGCCTTCCTGCCTCAGGCTGGCGCATCACAACTGTCGGCAAGGGTGCCACATACATGTATATATGTGCATATGTATGTAATCAACAGCACCCGACGTAGCAGTCGATGCGATCTTCCTTCGAGCAGAAGCACAGGGGTTCGCAAAGTATTACTGCTTCCACCATAGACGCCGGCATTACCACCACGTCTCCAAGGGTTGTCATTGATGGATTTTCGTTCCTACAATGCCGATGAACAGAAGCTTGGTCAAGTCTCAGGCTGGAAACATCATTCAGATATCTTGCTCATCGAGGACAGTAGGAGGTAGATGCACCAAGAAGTCTCGTCTAAGCGTTGTCACAAACTAGCCTACTTTCACGTGCTTCATCATCGCCGGGCCGCATACGTCATTGCATATGCTCTCAGCATAGATCTCTCAAAGGCGCATGTGCTTCACCATTTCTTCTATCCTGACAAACAATGCGATCCGCGCAGCGATTGATCCGGAGCACAACAGTAAGATGCTCTCGCGGCTGCCAATGGAGACACATATCCACCACTGCCCCTTGTCATGACAAACTACCGCCCCAAACTTTCGAAGGCTACCTCTCCGACAAGCTCAACGCGCCCCTACACTCTCCCACCCTTCAACATGCCACCCGCACGCCCCCAGCACCTCCGCCCACGGACAATCTGCCCCTGACACAGAAAGAAGAGACCCTCGCCAAAGCACGCGTAGTCTTCGGCTCGCGGCACTCCGGGCCGGACGAGCGACAAAAGGAGCTCGAATCGCAGAGCACATGGATAGCAGGCGTGCTCGTCCCGCCCAAACCCGAAGAGCCAGATAACTGCTGCATGTCTGGCTGCGTGAATTGCGTGTGGGAGAGATTTCGAGAAGAATTGGAGGAATGGGCGGCCAAGAGTGCGGAAGCGCGGCGCAAGGGTATAGAAATGCGGACGAAGGGGTTGGGAACGGGTATGATGGTCGGCGGCAGCGATCCAGCGCATACGATGGTCAGTATGGATGACGACGGGGGCGGCAGTGAGACGAATTGGGACGTGGGCCCGGAGAGAGAGGCTCTTAGTGGTGCAGGAGAGGAAGAGACGGTGGACCCGTTGAAGGGTATTCCCGTGGGCATCAGGGAGTTCATGAAGACGGAGAAGAAGTTGAAGAAGAGGCATCGGGATGCCGGTGAGATCAGAGAAACACAGCTGGACAAGGAGCTGAGGCCGATGGCCTGGGCGAGGTGAAGAAGAGACTCGATGTGAATGTTGCGAACAACTCCGCCGACCGCCTTCCACTACAGCGTTATACCGAGATCACATACACCCGCAGCCCCTCGTCGGCATCCTTCCCTCGTCATGGACGGGATTTCCCCAGTTCGGATCGCTTGGGACATCCCTCACCGAGCCTTGTACGCTGGTCCAGGTCTGCCATGAAGCACAATCTGGACATCTAGCTGGGACTTCTACCGTGTCCTCCTATGGGTGAAAGCATTCGTAGGAGGGACGCGCGCATTTGATTTCCCTTGCATCGGTGTGGCTGCAGGATTTATAGTAGGTTATGAACGTGTGGCACATGATGTGTGGTGAAGATGAGAAAGTGTCAAGAAAGGCAAACGACGGACGAGGGCATATATGCAAGAGGAAAGTGGTGTTGGTGAAGGAGACGAGATATAGTCTACAAACGTCATGGCTGTGGTCGTGATATATGCGATCAAGATGCATAGTGCAGGAAGGAAGGGAGCGAACATGATTGATCCACGAAGCCCTTTCTCGACGTGCAATGTTGTCGTACGCTCATCCGCCAGATGTCCATATCGCGATCACCGACGAGATCAAAGCCGCTGTTGAGATCAAAGTCAACATCATTTGATAAGCATCTTGAAGCACTGCCTGACCACCGTACTCTTCAATATACCTCTCCACCTCACTTCGCGCAGTAGCTCCTGGCGGTATGGCATCTACACGGTACGAATGTCGTTTGCCGCACTTCGCGCACTCTCCAAAGCCTACGTGGCGAACCCAACAAGGCCGCTTCGCCAACGCCAGATCCAGCATTCTCCCCACAGTCAGACCTCGCTCGTCTCGAACGGTGCCACGTACTTTCCATTTGCCCTTGCAACCATCGGATTGTCTCACGGTAATATGCAGCAGTACGTTGACTTCTACCACGGGGGGGTTTGGCGATGAGCATGTCTCTCCAAGACGCTTCCTCAGCGATAGGCCCCGGAAGAGTGAGCTGGAATTGGTACTTCTCGCTTTTATTGCTGCCTTGTTCATTGACACTAGTGCGGGAAGTCGGATGTGAGAGTAACGGACATGGGTTACGTCTGGGTGGCTGGTGATCATCGCTACGAACGATGTCCATGTCGGCGCAGCTGTAGATGACTTCGTCGTTGCCTTCATGGTATGGAGCGGGAGCAATGAACATTTTCTGCTTTAGGGCCGTAGACTGGAGAATTACATCGCGGAAGTGGCGGCTGACCCGCTGGCATGTGAAGAGTTCTGGCCATCGCAGGCAGGAGAGGATGTGCTCGAGGAGCTCGACGGTATGGAAGACGGCGTCCTGTGCTGTGTTGATGCTCAATTTGGGTTCCGTGGCCGAGGAAGACATTCGTTCTTCAAAACAGGCGCTTTGCCGACACAGACAACTCGTTTGCCAATACTACATATCTCAGTTGCCTTGGTGCCTAGGGATGCCCTACAGGCTTCAGCGATGCGTCGTCAAAGGTCTTTTTTGAGGAACAGATGCAGGTTCGTGTGGACGCAAGGGGTTGTCTTCCAACATCCACTCCTTGGCTGATTTAATATCTACGACGCTCAAGGAAATTGCTTGTTGCAGACACGCGGGCTTGCTGTGCAATGCAGTAATGAGCGTAAAGGAGCTGCCGTCTCCGCGCCGTTAGAGGCCTCCATTGCAGGTGATGTTGATTCGCCGAGCCAAGAAGACGGAAAGGGTTGCCGATACCCCGTACTTGTGCTTCTTGGAGCATGCAGAAGCGAGGGCAACGTCCGCATAGGGTTGCAGATGTGCAGTGCAGTAGGTAGCCTTGATCGTCTCTTTCCCCAATGCACTTCTTACTTCCAGGAGATATTTTTCCATTCAACATTGACAACATCATCGGACGCATCGCATATCACCACCATCCTCCGACATTGTACCTCCTCACATTTGAACACGCAACGCGCACCCCCTGCCGCGCATCAGCCCCATACGAGCCCGCTGTATAGTGGCAGCGTACGTCAGCACAGCCTCCAAGGCGCCTCCTGCAACGTGACTACGCGGTCGACATTTCCCTCCCTTTCGCAGCCTTCTGCGCCTGAGGCGTCGCTCTGTCCGCGCCCATTGTTTGCTATTCCAAGACTTAGGCACATCTATACACAGCAGAAAAACCATGCGATTACGACGCCCCTCTCCACTGCTTCTCCTCCTCGCTCCATCCTTGGTCGCCTCACAGGCCGCAAGGCCCGCGTCAGACTCCATCGAAGTCCTCAGCAACGAGGAGATTCTCGCTCTCAACCACGCGCCGAAAGCTGGAAAGGCTGGTGCTCAGGAGGTAGTAGGAGCTGCTGCTGCCGCAGAGACAAAACGGCCATATGTTGGAACGGAAGCGGCTCCCGTAGACGGACAGGATGGAAAGCCACATGCCGGTCCATTTGTGGACAGGACACCGGACAATGTCAAGGCAGGGAAGGGCGAGATAGCGACAACCACGTCTAAGTCTGTACCTACTTCGCTAGGAAATCTAGGCCCTGGCGAGCTGGCGGACATACCTGAGAAGAACGATGGTGTAATGAACGATGATAATCGTCCAGTACCCAAGAAGGGCACCACTGGCACCGAGGGTGGTATCAGCGAGAAGGACAAGACGAGGAGAGTCGGACAGGTCGAGAACAAGCCCACAGAGCCGAAGGAGGCGCCACCTCTACCTCAGAGCGAAGTGGAGCGCATTGATGCAGCCGAAGAGAAGAAGGGTACCAAGTCGTCAAAGGACTCGACATCGACATCGAAGAGCGGTCAAGACCCTATTACCGGAGAGAAGATCGAGATCAAGAAGGGCGATGGCTACGGCGACTCAGGAATCGGAATGGAAAAGCCCACCGACCTGCCAGAGAAGCCTCATGATATTGCACATCCGCAGCCCAAGATCGCGACGACCGACGACTTTGGCCCACCAGTGACTGGAGCAAACAGGGACAAGTGGCTGCAAGAGACGATGCCAGAGACCGAGGGAAAGACGGGTCGGAATCGCAAGCCCACCACCCAAACATCGTCAACAACAACAGGCGACTCATCCTCAACCACTGAGGACGAGCATGCACACCACGAGACATGGCACGAGTGGTTTCACTCTTTCGTGCTTTCTTTCACCATGATCATCTTCTCCGAGATCGGTGACAAGACCTTCTTGGTAGCGGCGTTGATGGCCATGAGACACCCACGATCACTCGTCTTCTCCGCTGCACTAACAGCCTTGATTGCAATGACCGTGCTCTCCGCCGTCCTTGGACACGCTTTCCCGGCTCTCCTACCGAAGAGACTCACGACCTTCGCAGCAGCAATGTTATTCTTCGTCTTTGGCGCGAAAAGCTTACGAGAAGGGCTCGCGATGGACGAAGACGCTGGCGTTGGCGAAGAAATGCGCGAAGTTGAAGCTGAACTGGAGGAGAAGGAGCATAGCATGCGCCGCAAATCCAAAGGGAAACTTTCACCATACGAGCTTGAATCCGGCCGGGGACGATCCGCGCACTTTGACAAGATGGGTGGACCGGAGCCATCACCGCCGCTCTCACGCTCGCCCTCGCCAACTAGAGGGCGAGGGAGCGGACTCGTCAATCTTTGCAGCTTGATGCTTAGTCCTGCGTGGGTTCAGACGTTCATCATGACATTCTTGGGCGAATGGGGAGACCGGAGCCAAATTGCTACTATTGCGATGGCTGCTGGTCAGGACTACTGGTGGGTCACCCTAGGCGCTATCGTCGGACATGCGTGCTGTACTGGCGTTGCAGTCATTGGTGGACGAGCGCTTGCCGGGAGAGTCAGTATGCGAGTCGGTAAGTTCCTCATATGCCACATTCGTGAGTTTCCACAAAAAGCGGTGGTACTGACAAGTTCACAGTGACCATCGGTGGCGCTGTTGCTTTCTTGGTCTTTGGCTGCATCTATCTTTATGAATGCATGTCTGAATAAAGGCACCCCTCCGAGCAGAGAGTCCTCGAAATTCAAATCAAACCACAACAACTTTCTTCAGTCTGAGACCTCCAACCTGTTAGCATTTGGTGTCGGTGGGCATTCTTCGCGGCTTTAGCCGTTTGTGTTATATATAGTAATACCAGGTTATGGGCTGTAACATAGGCGACAATGGGGGCAAGGAGAGGGCGTCAAGTGGACGGACGCTGCACAGCGCGCAGCGGCAGTCGGCTGACAAGAAAAAGTGATTGCTTTACTGGCGACTTCTGGGTCTGCCTCTTGCATTGTGAGATACATGGTCGAGTTCTGATTTAGGGGAAGGAATTCACAGTGCTAATACTGGTGGAGACAGAAAGGTCCGAGTCGCCTGAAACGGGAGTCAACGGTGTGGTCCTCTCTCGCGACTTCATCTTCTTTTCTCTACTTGCACTTCTTCTCGTCTCTTCTAGTGTGGCAGCTGGCGACCTCAGTCAGGCGATATCATTGCGAGCAACGCCCTTGAGCAGGTCACCCGCTCCCCTGGTAGGCTGAAGCAAAGGTGGTACACGGTATGGAGAGTGGTCTTTATAGATGCATGGCATCCTGGCCCAGAGGCATCCGGCTGACGCCCTCAAGGCATGACAAGGCACGAAAAGGCTATCGGACCGCCCCAGGTTCCTGCGCGTAGTAACAGACGAAGTCTCTCGCACAACGCTCTTCCAGGTTGCCGAGTATAGTACGCAAGAGTCTAGAGCTCCACAATTTGATCAGAGGATTTGTCGTGTCAGAAAGGCATCGATGTGCATGCCTATATATGACTCCCAACACGGAGAAGATGGAACTTACCATTTCAAGCAAGCAGGCCTTTCCAACCCCCCCTTCTTTCCACGATACAGCAGTCGGGAGTCGACTATGGAAATGAATCAACATTTGTCCGTTTCGCAAAACGTAGATATCTACCGGATCGGATGAAATTGGTGGGAAGTCTTTGTGATGGTGTTGAGTCTTGTAGTCGGACGGCATGGATGGAAGAACTAATGAAGTGAAGAGGCGGGACAAAAGGCTGCTTTGGAGCTTCAGATACTGGGCGGCCTCTCCGATTGTGCTCCACTACTTGGACAACAGAATACAAGTCCTTTTACCTCATTTCTCATCCTCGTGCGCCGCATTACATGGTGATCGCATTATCGTCCAGACTGTCAATCTTACCAGTCCAATAGTTGATCCAGTTGAAAATCTCATGATGCCAGAACAGGCTGTTCTCTCGATTGAGCACCCAGTGAGTCTGTGACAAACGTCAGTCTCGCACTTCAGCCCGATTGATAAGGATTTGTAATACTCACCTCATCTGGGAAATTCAAGAACCGGCTCGGGACTCCCAATGTCTGCAGCACATTGAACATGGCAATACCCTCGCTCACGGGCAGACGATAGTCCATGTCACTGTGCACGATAAACTGAGGCGTAGAGAAATTCTTCGCGTGTTGGAGAGGATCCCAGGCCGAGTAAGTCTTCCTGTTAGTCCAGAGTGTCCCGTTGAAGTCGTGGTGTGTGAACCACAGCTCCTCCGTGGACTCGTCAGCGAAAGTCGTCGCGACTCCATCGTGGCACACGAGAGCTTTGAATTCGTTTCCAAGCGCCTGGCCTTGAATCCAATTGGTCATGTAGCCGCCATAACTGGCTCCAGCTTCGATGGCATTGCTGCAATTCACGTAGGGCAGGTTCTCGCAGGCGTAGGTGTGCGCGTTCACGAGATCCTCGTAGGGCCAGCCGCCCCATTGCGCCTGGATGCGATCCGTGAGATTCTGCCCGTAGCTCGTCGAGCCTGTCGGGTTGGGTCCAACCAGGACGTAGCCCTGATCTGCCCACGTCTTCAAATTCCAGCGATTGCTCCAGACGTTGCCGGTGTAACCTTGTGGGCCGCCGTGTATGTAGAAGATGAGGTCGTATACTTTGCTGGGATCGAAATCTTCGGGGTACACGATGATGGCTTGCTGTGAGTCGCCCAGAGTGCCATTGTACCAGAAGTATCCGACATCTTCAGGACCGAGACCGGCAAGGTTAGCATCGCGCTCGTTGGCTTTGTACAAGTATGAGGATTCTGCGGAAGGTGTCAAGGTGTAGAGATTGAAGGACGACCAGACGGCACTAGCGGTGACCAGGGCATTGCCGCTCGGCAGGACGTAGAAGTCTAGAACGTAGGTGATATCGGTCAGGTTAGTCGGGACGTAGTCCGCATCGGCGTCTGCAGGTACGATGAAGAGTCTCGTGCTTCCGATATAATCTGAACCTATCCACAGATCCTCACCGCTGTTGCTCCAAGCAATAAGACCAACAGAAGAGTCCCAGTTCTCGGCTAGAGGCGTTATCACTTTGGAGGATAAGTCGATTACGTACAGCTTCGATCGGTCGGACTCGTATGAGATGCCATCTTGCTGGAAGTAAGCCAGCTTCGAACCATCTGGAGAGAATGTCGGCGCGCCAGAAGCACCCTGAGCAGTCTCGGGAGCTGTGCTATTCGGACCATTGAGAGCCTTTGCTACAGACGAACCATCATGGGGAACCAAGTATAAATAGCTTGCAGTATAGTTCGCCTTTGGCAACTGAGGAGCTTTCGTAAGAAACACAACCTGCGAGCCATCCGGACTGAGTTCATAATCACCCGAGTCGAAATACGGCCCAACGGGCGATTCTGGTCTGGTGACATTGTACTCCAAACCAGTAAGCAAGTTCGTCATCTTGCCATTGAAGCTGTAAGCCGAGGTCGAAGAGTTTCCATAGCCAGAAGCATTTCTCGTCAATGAGCCGGAGAATACAGCATATCTTTCTTGAGTAATGTACGCGTCCCAGTGTCGGACGTAAGTGCTGTCGTAAAGTCGACCGGTCGTCAGTGGTGTCGTTGCTAGCTCCTCATTATAAGCAGACCCGTTATTCGCGTATGCAAGCGAGCTCAGAACGAAATTGATCTTTCCATCGGGAGTCGTGGTAGCCTTTAGGCCGGAGTATGGCGCAGGCAGAGATGCCACCAACGTCCCTTCAATCGGATCGCTGGCGAGATCTGCCGTGTAAAGAGTGATACCACCTGGTATCTCCTCATTCGTGCCGTTGACATATAGCACTGAAGTGTCGGTAGGTCCAACCCAGACCATCTCCGAGACACTGCTGTCAAAAGGCAAGTCTGAGATCTCGCCCGTTTCCAGCTTCATCAACTTCCAGGTCGTCGATGACTCATGCTCCTCCCAAGAGTAATTAGTCGAAGTGTAGACTCCCCATGTTCCGCTCGGATCTGGCACCACACTGCTGTATCGGGGCGCGGAAAGCATCAGCCTATTGCAAGGTTAGCAATATCTCGATAAGTGTTGCTTGCAAGCAGATTCCTACTCTGGCGTGATTGCTTGCACCGCAGCGATGAGCGAAGCCGCCAATACAGCACTTAACCTCATGTTCGCCATGTTTTGCAATCACCACAAGCAGAATGCGAGAGAGCGTGGAAAACGGTTGGTCGGCGAGAGATGCCGCTCGTTCGACTTACATATGTACATGATCCAACCTAGCCCGGGAACGTGCACCAAAGCAGACAGGGCTTGACGTCGTACAGGGCAGCACACTACATTGCATCCGTACCTGCGTCCGTTCCGGGAGAAGCAAAGGTCTCCATGCAAATGGAAGGTGACAGTCGCTACATCGTGCCAAGGCTGGCAAAGTACCATTCGTAGTGGGGTTTCACTGCAGCCAAGACGGAGAGCCAAGAGGTGGTGTTGATAAGCTCATTCATGTCGTGCAATGTGGTGTCATTAAAGGGAAGGTCGTGCTCTCGAAGGATCAAACGTCATGTACGAGCTCCGAGCTTCCGTCTTGCTTGAGTCGTCAAAATAGGCATTGATAAGAAAAACTGTTTACCAGCAACTCGTCCCAACGCCGACGCTATGTCAATGTCAAATGAAATCGAGATACAAAATGCTCGAAGAAAAGCAGCTGAAGCCGTTCAGATCATTTCAATCATCATCGAGAACGATAGCCAGCATCCGCCACTCCGCTCGTAAGCGATGCGATACTCCTGCCATGCAGCGGCCTTCTGTCCTTTGGAGTGGGTGTGGTCGGCCCATTGTCGATCCATTGTTGCCGGGGTCTCGCAAGAGAGCTGAACGTTGTCGAGTCGCTGGCTTCGGTGCCGCAAATAGTGGGACTGATCTGAATCTGATGGTTCAAGTGACTAAACCGCAGTTGCTGGGTTGGCGTCTACCGGTCTCCCGATCGGAGTGCTATGCGCGGCCACCGGCACAGCATCTACAGCGGTGCCATCAACGGCTTCATCAGTCTGATGTCCAGGTGCTGGCGCTTGCAGCTGGTATGGATTTCGGCTGACGTCGTCCTTTTCTTTCTCGTCTACAGATCCAACTTCAGCGCTCCCTAATTCGCGAGCATGGGTTGACTTCGGACCAGGACCCTTCTCGGTGTGATCGATGGAGAAGAATAACAAGATACAGCTTTTACTTGTCAGTGGGAAGCCGTGAAATAAGAACATGCGGCTCGAACTCACCTGCCAATGACGCTAAGCCATCCTGGCCATACGAAGACGACCGAAGCAATCGCTCTTCCATTGTCTCTGTAGCACCGGGGAGTTCCGCCATCTTTCTTGAATTGCGATAGCAAGGAATTCGCATATGCCGAGTCAGGAGTGATAGCAGGTCCGCGGAAATGCTGGCATCTCGTCGCGGTGATGACGGTCAGGGCGAATGCGTCTGCGGTATAGAAAAGCACAGCGAGGATGCCACAGGTCTTCCATGCGATACGGATTGCTTTGGACTCTTTCCTCTCGGGCCAGAAGAGGTCGAAGAAGAATGCGGCTCCAAAGATGAACGCGACGAAGACGCCAGCAAAGATGTTGTATGAGGCGACGCCGACGTAGTCGTTATTGTAGACGTATACCCGCTCGTCGAGGCCTTTGACGAACTTCTGAGCATCGATGTAATCTGTATCGCGATTACTATTGGTCTGCTCAAACACGCTTGTATTATGTATCCTCACCAGACAGTGCCGCTGTGCCCAGCGATTCGGACACGACGCAAAAGATCAACGCGCATTGGTATACGATGAACTTGGTTCGTCGCAGATGGAACTCCGAATTCCACATGTAACTGCTCTTGAATTTGCCCCATTGCATCTCCTTGAGATCGAGCCCCCAAATTACTGGCGCCATTGTGGTAGTATGCCGTGCTCTTACTGTGAATATCCGTGAGATGTCGTGAGCGGGACAAAACAAGAGAGTGAGTGGCGGAGATCAAGGGAAGCAAGACAGCAGGCGTGTACGAAAAGTCACGACGTTGGAAAGACCGAAAGACTGTACTGGGGGAGCCGCGCTGTTGTATGAGTGGCCACTCATGACGAGCCAGCCGGATGACACTTGCCTCGCAAGGATGATGTGAGAGGATCCGAGAGACGTGAGGATCCTCCTGCTGTCTGCCGGACGTGGGTAAGTGGTGTGAGACTTATCACAGACTTGCATAAAAACCAAACATCACAGAAACGGTAATATTAATCAAGTCCTGAATAGGCGAATGACAGACATCTCATCGTTAGCGCGCTCAGAAGACACGAGCGAATGGCCAACAATTCAGCTCTCCATGATACTGGTGATCGCGGACTCGTTTCACAGAGTGGCAACGAAGATGCCGATGATTATGATTTGTAAAGCTCGTTGTGCTCAATCCCGTGAAGTCGAATGCGAGAAAAGTTCGAAGCTTGACCGATGCCGTGACCCGGCAAGCCGTACCATATCGACATCATTGTGCATCATGATCGACATGAAGCTAGCGCGCTAGAGTTCTTGACCGCGTCTCAGGCCAACGACAACCGTCCAGCCGAAAACCACATCGTCTTCTTCTACCGTGATGGGCGGTGTCATCATACCTGTTCATGACAGCGCATCTCCGTGAGCATGACCGAGCATCCGAGCATAGATTATGAAGATCTTGTCACCTGGAGAGAATGGAGAGACCGGAGTTCCGAGAAGCTCTGGAACGAAATCCGCAGGCTTCCGATATTGTGGACGATACATGTACTGCGTGTACAGTCGGTCCCAGGTCACCCGTCATTGGTGAGGACCTGCGCGATGCGAAACATGAGTAAGAGCAGAGCAGGATTACATACATGTGCGCCTCATCTCTAAATTTATCGCCATTTTGGATCAGCCATCAAGCATCGACGAGCGAGCTGCAGCCAGCACAGAAAGGGACACCAACTGCATGCGCCTAGAAATGTTCTGGCCATCTGAGCTGCTGGTGGTTGATGGCAGGCCTCTTGGATCCACACGTTGCGAGCTTCACAAATTCTTTGAATCGTCCCTCGAGTTTGTCCTTGCTCCAGTTCTCGTCTCTCGCACATCTGCCCAGTACAATGGCTCTCGCATAAACCTCTTTGATGGCTAAGAATTCATGGCCGCAGTAACGTTGCTCTATAGCCTGGAAAGCGCTCTGTAGGCTGCGAGCCTTGTCGGCTTTTTTGACAGCATCGCCTGCAACGTAACCTCTGATGGGCTCAAACCTCGTGGCGCGCATCACTTCGAGGAATGGCAGCATGTTCCCAAGGCTTGCCCACAACTCCATAAGTGTGCCGCAGAGCTGGATGCTAAGTCGTTCGAATGGGCGACTACCGCGCGTGGCGACGATTCTTTGGACTTTCGCACAACCTGCGAAGAAATGCCGACTGACCTTTGGTCCGAACGCTATAGCACCCCTTGGCTTGATATGGCCACATACGACAGAAGTCATTTCTGCTGCTATCTGGCGTGAAGTTGCGAACAATCCAGAGTCCTTAGAGTTGAAAAGAAACACTATCCAGCGAGGTTCTAGATCGGGAAGCGCAAGCTCATATATCATATTGCGCAACTCTCCTGGGAGAGACATGATCAGGTCTGGAGTTCCTGGTTCTGGTCTCGGTCTCCAGAAGGCATCTGGGATTTTGCTGGCAATTGTCAGATACCGACCACGCCACGCATATGATGATGGGACGTACTGCTTCTGAGTCTTGTGGTATTCGAGCATCGTGGTCCGGGTACTGCAGTCGTGCACTGCGCGGTGAGGCGGCGCGCTGTGCAGATGAATGGTGATATTTGAGGATCGTTGGTCGCGCTCGAAGATAAGGAAAGAGCGAGTTGAATCGATCATGGCAGTCACGACGCCTTGACCACCACGCCAACCTACCTCGCTCCCTCTCTCATATCACACTATACCACCGCTTCTCAAAGTCTTGCCGCCATCGCAGCATATCTGGGAACTGGCTGTGTCGTTTTATGGGGCTTGGGTTCTCCGATTATCGTCGTCCTGGGCACACCCTTTGCCCTCCATGTAATGGTGCAATATCAATCGCCCACTGCTCAGCATCCGTCTGCAACAACGACGGTAACGGTCCGCGCTTCGTGTTCAAATATGGGAATCTCGGCTCACTTCTTCGTCGCCGAGATCCCGCAATAGCTATCCCGCATCGCCTGAGTAAAATGATACATTGTCTTCGAATAGCTCGGCACCGTGCTTGTCGACGGAGAGTTTAATTGCCAATTTGTATGTGCCGCCATGATTCTATTGTACGTATGCACCTTGAGCAGCACATTTCCGCATGGTGCTCGGGATTCATCTACGTCGTCGCCATCGGAGACTTGGTTGGTGAAGATATAGCGCAAGCGTCCTGAGATGGTGTTGGAAGGTGTTATGCCTGCTTGTTGCGCGATCGAGTCAGAGCCATCGCGATCGATACAGGTCGAGGGGGAGGTGTGATAAGTGAGCAGGTCTTTTCTCTGCATTGTGATGATAGTTGGGCATATTATGGCTCCTGGCAATGAGCCATGCCCACGGCTTATCCTTCTTCTGATTCGCGTACCCCGTCTGGACGACATCACATCTCCCGCTCCGGACCGCCTCACACCACAACGTCACAGTGACCGCTGTTCTTTGTGGCTCGGTGTCCTCATGGTATCCAGCCGCGCACGTTCGATGATCTCAATGCGTAGCGAGGCCGGAATCACGCTACCGCAAGCAGACACGTTGATGTCTGGAACAAAGCTCAGACTGGGGAATGCACTACTAGCGCAGCATCGCATTGGCGGTCCTGGGCAATTGCACATTCCTGGGCCGGTCACGGTAGCAACATTCCTCGCCAAGAATTGTATGTATCCTTCGCCCACGTGCTGGTAGCATTACTGTCGACGTCAACATCGGTTCTCCACGTTTTGTGACTGTCAGAGTGCGCCGTGACAGCGGTATCGACGACTTCGTCTGCTTGATTGATCGAGTTGGAATGTACGCATGCGATGTCTTGCTCGTTCGATGAGTTATAAGGCTCGGTAATGGGTCAAGGTGGGTGCGGAGAGTAAGCACTGTGTTCGATACACAATTGTTGTGATCTTCGCCAAACCAGATTTTCACCATCAAGATGCAATTCTTCAACATCAGACTCCTGGCGTTTTCCATTGGTCTCGCCAGAGCCATACCACAAGATCTTCCCGCTGGTACCGCTCTTCCACCAGGCATCGAAAATGTCCCCAGCTGCGCGTACCCAGCTCTCATCTCCCTCTTCATCTCATCCGGGTGTATCTCTACCACCGACACAGCTTGCCTCTGCACTCAACCGGCCCTTTTCACTACTCTCAGCACTGCAGTAGACAAAGACTGCACCGCCACAGCAGACCAAGATACCACCAAGGCGTACGCTGCTTCATTCTGTGGCGATGCATATTCTTCCACCTTCGCTGCAGCATCTTCCACGACGTCGCCGATGGTCTCTTCTGGCACAAGCACAGCAATGGCCACAGGAGGCGCTTGTGGCTCCAACGCTTCTACGACACCTTCGTACACATCCCCCGCGCCGGCCTCGACTCCCACTGAGACCGGCGGGGGTGCATCGGCAAAGGGCCAATTGAGCATGGGCAGTATGACTGTCTTGACCATTGCCATTGGGTGCCTGACATGGGCTTTTGCGGAGTTGTGATTCTACTCGACGACGATTTAGATAGCAGCATAATGGCTAATGGAATTCCTTCTTCAAAGTTTGAATTCAAAATTCGCTCTCTCCCAGCCGCCACTTGCAGGTGCAGGTGCCTTAGAAGCTGCACGTTGCGTGAGAGACATTTTACGGTCCGTGGCACGCTCCGTGCAGAGCTCATAGATTGTGCTGAGGTTGAAGAGAAGTGTGGGAAACATGGGAAGGCGGGTCGATAGATCCTCTAATACGTCCCGTGCGGAGGTGATGTGGCCTGTGTAGAGGAGCGTCACGGCAGCGTCTTGAGCGAAGACCTCGTGACTGGGAAAGTCCTCGACTAGAGTTTGAAAGCTGGTTGTCGCGGCTGCGTAATCACCGTCGGTGACCTGCAATAGAGCATTCAGACCTTTCTTCTTGATACCGTCGTTGAGCCCTCTGGTCAAACGCTGAGCACCAGCGATGTCGCCAACGCGTATCTTTAAAAGGGCCTTTCTGTACAGAAATTCGTTAGAGTCGAGATGGGCCAGTGTGTCGAGATGCCTGGTCGCAGTCTCGACTTCACCCATCTCCACAAGCGCATCGCAGACTCTCAGGCCTAGATCGCGCGATCTGGAGCTCCACGTAGAGATAGCATCCTCGTCTCCTTGCAGTACTGCTTGCCGCAAATTCGACCTCACTTCCCCGGACAGAGCGTATAGCGCCATGATGCCACGTCTGCCGTCATCGGACGGACCTATAGACTGCAAGCGAACGAGGAGAAGACGCAGATCCCAGGGCATCAGGGGGACGACGTCTTCGACTCCTGGCGCATTACGTGAGAGGAAATCGAGGGTGGGCATAGCCTCCTGGGCTGCTAGATCTGGACGAGAGATGAGAACAAGACAGGCCAGACGAGTGTATAGAAGGGCTAGCATGTGTTCTGTGTTCATGCTGGGAGCGGCATGGAGCTCTTGTAGGGACTTTTCAGCAGCACGTCTGAAGTGCCCTCCATCAAGAAGATCTTGGATTGTGGCACCGACGGGAGGCTGGTGCTCGGAGTCGCGAAAGGCCTTGGGTATCTCTTCGACTGACAATTTGTGGTACAGACCAGGATCGCGCAGGAATTGCAGGTACACAGCTGGATCTCTGGGCTCTCCTATCGCGGATTCCGCTAGCTGTGTTGAAGTTGCGAGAGGGTCCGCAGACGGGTCAACATCTGAAGTCGATGTGACAGATAGGCTCTGTGCACTTTCAGCTAGTGGGCTATATCGACCTTAGCGGATGAGTCTGTGGTAAGAGTGTGAAACGCTTGCTCACTCATCTACAGCCTCCTCCAGGGGCCCTCTTGCAGCTCGGGTGGGCATTGGATGGGATATATTGCGAATGTGACGGCGAGCGCTACCCGGTGGGGAGCGCGGAGTCTCCATGCTGGTGGCAACAGAATATACTGAGACAGACCGTGTTCATTCACTTGCGTCGACCAATCTCACGTGGTTGTTTGGATGTGGAAGGAAGCCTAGCGCCTCGGCTTGTGAAGATGCAGGCGGGGACGTGGTGCGGGAGCGAAGTCGGGCTGCAGGCTTGGCGTTTCTGAGCGTGTGTCACGTTCATTGGCTCGTCTAAGCTGCGGAGAAAAGTCTAAAGGAAGCAGCTTTTGGCATGGGTCTGGCCGTTGGAGGCGAATCCTCTCTCTGTGACTCTTTTTGCTGCCATTGACTCAGGCACAATACATACGCACATACACCAGTCTCGTTCTCGATACAGACCTCTCCTCTTCTCACCACCTCATCACTCCTTGAATCGGCCGCTTGCATGAACGTCACCATGTTGCACTCCACAAACGCGGCCAAGAAGGCAATCCAATGCCTGCCGCGTGCCCGCCGATTTTCCTCGACTCCTTCGACCGCCGCAATCTCGCCCTACCGCAAACAAGCAGCACCCGCAGCCGTAGCATCGAAGACACAGCAAAAAGCAGCGCGACGAAATGTATCAGACACCGCGACACGATCCGCACAAGCCGCAGCAGCGCCCTCGCCGCAAAGAGCCGTGCCCAGTCCAGCTTTCAATCGTGATGAGCCCAATATGCGGGATGTACAGCCTCTGCAGCCATTCCGCCAGCCAGAGATGGACCACAGCTTTGTCGGCATGACAGGTGGCGAGATCTTCCACGAGATGATGCTGAGGCACGGCGTAAAGCACATCTGTACGGTTGAGCCCTACGATGAGTGTAAAAGGAAATGAGTCACATGAGCTAACGACAATTTTTAGTCGGATATCCTGGAGGTGCCATTTTGCCTGTCTTTGACGCTATATACAACAGCGAGCAGTTCGACTTCATCCTTCCAAGGCATGAGCAAGGAGCTGGCCACATGGCCGAAGGATACGCACGAGCTTCTGGCAAGCCAGGTGTCGTTGTTGTGACATCTGGACCTGGAGCCACCAACACTGTAACTCCCATGCAGGATGCTCTGATGGATGGCACTCCTATGGTCGTCTTCTGTGGACAGGTCGTCACTTCGGCCATTGGATCAGACGCCTTCCAGGAGGCAGATACTGTTGGAATCTCGCGGTCCTGCACAAAGTGGAACGTAATGGTTAAGAATGTTGCGGAACTGCCCAGAAGAATCAACGAGGCTTTCGAGATCGCAATGTCTGGCCGACCCGGGCCAGTCCTGGTCGACCTTCCCAAGGATGTCACGGGTGGCAAGCTCACGAGACCCATTCCTATGTTGTCTTCTCTCCCGACTCACCCATCAGCGGCGTCTGTCGCGGCGCGGGACCTGTCCCTACGACAACTTGACGGCAGCATCCGAAAATCTGCGAAGCTGATCAACGTGGCAAAGAAGCCAGTCATCTACGCTGGTCAGGGTATCATGGGCCACCCAGATGGGCCAAAAATGCTGAAGGAATTGGCCGAGAAGTCGCAAATCCCTGTCACAACAACCCTTCAGGGTCTTGGTGGATTTGACGAGCTGGACCCAAAATCGCTACACATGCTCGGAATGCATGGCTCAGCATATGCGAACATGACCATGCAGGAAGCCGATCTGGTTATTGCCCTGGGAGCGCGCTTTGACGATCGTGTCACTGGGTCCATTCCACGATTCGCACCTCAGGCTCGTCTTGCTGCTTCTGAAGGACGGGGCGGTATCATTCATTTCGACATCATGCCAAAGAACATCAACAAAGTCGTGCAAGCAACAGAGGCTGTCGAGGGTGATGTGACCGCAAACCTCAAACTCCTCCTTCCACACGTAGAGTCACGGACCGAGGCGGATCGAAAAGAGTGGTTCGATCAGATCAAGGCCTGGAAAGAGCGATTTCCGTGGGCGTATGAAAAAGAAGATGGCCCAGATGGCCCTATCAAGCCTCAGACTGTGATCGCTACCCTGTCAGACATGACTGCGGATCGAAAAGCCGAGACCTTTATCGCGACTGGAGTTGGTCAGCATCAGATGTGGACTGCGCAGCATTACCGGTGGCGAACACCACGCTCGATGATAACATCTGGCGGTCTTGGTACGATGGGCTACGGTCTGCCTGCAGCCATTGGTGCCAAGGTCGCAGCACCAGAGAAGCTCGTCATCGATATCGACGGTGATGCATCATTCCTCATGACTCAGACTGAGCTTGGTACTGCCTCCGAGTTCAACATCGGCGTGAAAGTCATTGTTTTGAACAATGAAGAGCAGGGCATGGTTACTCAATGGCAATCTCTCTTCTACAGCGATCGATTCGCTCACACTCACCAACGCAACCCGGACTTTGTGAAACTCGCCGAGGCTATGCACGTTCCTGCCAGAAGGACGACCAAGCTCGCAACTCTGAAAGACGACCTGCAATGGCTCATTGAGGGCTCGGGCGAAGGTCCCGCTTTCCTGGAGGTAAAGGTCGATCAGAAGGTGCCTGTATTGCCCATGGTCCCTGGTGGCAGCGCGCTTCACGAATTTCTGGTGTATGATGAGAAGAAGGAGAAGGAAAGGAGAGAGCAGACAAGAAGAAGGTCCGGCCGGTAAGAGGCTGACGAACTTTCCTTTGATTCTTGCTTCTGCTTCTGGGCGTTCGTTCTTGCATGGTGTTTGCGGCGTTCAGTATTGTATCAAGAAGTCGGCGGCTGATGGTCGGCCAAGGGAGAAGAGACGCCAAGCTATGGCGGATATCAAAAGTTCTCGCGTGAATGTTGAGCGCACATAATTATGCATCTTATCAAAGTGAGAAGAATGGACAGAAGAATGCATCATTTTCAGATCACGCTCTTTACTTACCTCATAACCCCTCAGTCGTGGGTATCTAACGGAGTCTATCATTACACAACAGGGGCCCTGTTGTGGTTTCTATTTCTATCGTTTCAATTCCGGCATTCTTCATGCTTGGGCACCGCCTCTGCCACCTCTGCCTCTGCCGCAACCTCGTCCGCCACGACCGCCGCGACCACTGCCACTTCCCTGCTGTTGAGTATTCTTATGCACACCGCTGTTTGAAGGGCCGTTTCCGGGGCGATTAGGCTTGGGACCGCGCTCTCTCGTGCCGACGTTGAGTCCTCGCACGCCCTTGAGGCCCATCTTGCCCACGACCATCTTGTCGATCATTGGCGTCTCCGTACAACCCATCGCGGCGGCATATTCATTTGCCATGTCCACGAGTCCGCCGGTGTCTAGGCGTAAGTTCTTTAGGAAGGTCTTGTGGAAGCCGAGGTAGGCTTGGTAGGCCTTGTCTTTGGCGGACTGGTCGACGGACGCCATAGCCTGCTCAGCGCTCGATGCCCACTGAGCTGCGGCGGCGGTGATGTCGACGGGGTAGGGTTTGATGGGCAAGTGCTTGTTGATGCTGACAAAGTACTTCTCGCGTTCAGTGAGGATGATGATGGCTCTGCCTTCGGTCCCCGCGCGCGCGGTGCGGCCTACTCTGTGTACATACTGCTCGCCGTTGGACGGAAGGCCGACTTGAATAACATGGCTGACTGCAGGGAAGTCCATGCCTCTACCGATGACATCCGAGGCAAACATAAGACCAGTGGAGACCTTCTTGAACTCGTCTGTGGTGCGTATGCGGGCTGTCTGACTGAGGCGCGAATGTAATTCGTAGACCTTGATGCCGGCATTGGCGTAGAGGTGTTGGAAGACGTCATGCATGAATGCGACTCCGTTAGCCGTGGTCCCGAAGATGATTGCTTTGAATTCGTTAGGCGATTGCTGACGTTCCTGCTCGAGCACGGCTAGTAGGCTGGTGAAGGTGGATGAGACGTCTGGGATGACAACAGAGAATTGCGCAACAGCATCAATAGTGGGAACATCGTTGGGATCGACTGTCGTGATGTGAGTATAGCCAGGCTTCAGTACTCTTCCGAGCACATTCTTGATCTTCTCAGGCATGGTAGCACTGAAGCACATGCCCTGCCATCCTTTCTGCTTGGGAGGCAGACGTTGCAGAATTTGCGTGATGGCGGGCAGGAAACCCGCCTCGAGCATGGTATCGCCCTCATCAAGGATGAGAGTGCGCAGATCCTTGAACTTGTCCGCGACGTATTCGTCGGTGAGGTAATCATTCAACCGACCAGGAGTGGCGACAAGCACCGCCGGCTTGCCATTGAGGAACTGGTTGAGATGGGTATCTTTCTTAGTACCTCCAAACGCAGTATGACACTCGAGAGAAGGCTTGATTTGTGAGGTCAACATATCGCACTCTGCCTTGATCTGTAAGGCAAGTTCGCGCGTTGGCGATACAATGAGGACGCTAACGTTTCCAGCGGGAGCGAAGCCAGTCTCGGTCAGAAGACTGTTCAGAACAGGCAGTAGGAAGGCAATCGTCTTTCCAGTGCCGGTCTTGGCCTGTACTAAACAGTCGGAGCGGTAGCTGGGCAAGTCGGATAACACTTTTTCTTGGACAGGCGACATGTTTGTGTAGCCTTTCTGCGCCAGCGCCTTCAGCAGAGGTTGTTGAAGCCTCGACGACATGCTCGCGTACGTGGCGCCCATTGCAGCGACCGGCAACATATTTCCAGCCATCTTCTATGGCGTGGAGGGTTGTTGAGGAGAATTGTGTTTCGGAGCACACGATGTTGATGACAAAGAAGAGGTCGAAAGGAAATTTGGGATTGAGGACTGGAAGTGAAGTTGTCGGATTAGGCTAGCGCGGTCCTGATCACAGCCTGAGGCAGCTCATCTAGCTGTGTACTGCATCTTCTGGCGACATCCTCCTTCTCTTCTCTGCCAACATGAACGCATTCGTCGTCAGCTTACGTCTTTGAAGGCCGAAACACTTCATCATTGGCGTGAAGTGCTTGCGTAGACCCTGTGAAAGCGCTCTCAATATGATGTTCGGAGAAGTCATCGAAGGTGAAGATGCTGTTTGCTTTTGTGCAAAACTATCAGCCAGACCGACTGACAAGGCACCCACAGTGTCGCATCAACACGCTACATATATACAAATATGCAGATCTACCTGCGCTTTTTCCAGGGAATGACACGATCACTGCTATTGGTGGAACACTCAGGATGCAGCATGGTATACCCCGGATAAATCTGGAGCCCCCAAACGCCTCCTCCGCACTCTCATATGTACTCCACATTCGTAGACGACGAGACTCGTCAAGTCCGCATCGACATGTCTGCTTTGGTACAGTGTCGGATTGATTGACTGGCAAGCATATATCAGGCTCTAGGTCTTGGCTCTCCTCATCTCTTCATGTAAGCTGCACGTCTATCTCACTTACCATGTTTCTGCCACAGTGCTTGCACATTCTCATGCTGGCGAGCTTCGCGTTTGCACACTTTTCCGACCGTGCTCTATGTCAAGCACCAACTCCAAATCCACTTCAAGGATGTCCTGAAAACACTCTTCTTGTCGGAGCGAACCAGACATTCAAGAGTGTTCAAGCCGCTGTGCTGAGCATCGCCAACAACACCACACCCTACACGATCCTCATCCTTACCGGCAACTATACCGAACAAGTCAACATTACCCGCCAAGCTCCCTTGACTCTCCTAGGACAGACCAAACACCCCAACAACGCCTCTCTAAACACAGTCAACATCATCTGGCACAATGCAACAGGAACTGCCACAACGGGCACATATGACAATGCATACACCAGCACACTCACCATCGCACCTACTTTCAATTCCAGCCTGACCGGGTCAGGTCCTACGGGAAACACCGTGCCGCCAGACACGCCCTTTGGTAACGAGAACTTCCGCGTCTACAATCTCAACTTCATCAACGACTACCTCCCGTACTCCGCCGGACCGAGCTTGGCCCTGAGCGTGAGCTACGCTAATGCTGGATTCTACTATACCCAATTCCTGAGCTATCAAGATACCGTACGTGCTGATGTCAGACATCTTCCTCATCCGCCACCCTGACACTTCCCGCTGATACTTTCCCCAAACAGGTATATATCGGCAAGCTAGGCAATGCCTACATGTTCGATTGCGTCGTAGGCGGCCAAACAGATTTCTTCTGTACGTGCTCCCAACCCTCATCATCGATGAAAACACAACGATAGCACCCCGACTGACCCCACCCCTTTCCCGAATTGAAGACGGCTTCGGAACCCTCTGGGTCACACACTCCCAAATCCTCCTCCGCGGCTGCGGCGGCGGCATAACCGCCTGGAAAGGCACAAACACCTCTTTCGTCAACCACTACGGTACGCTCGGACACCCTTCATCATCCATCCCATCCTTCACTTCCCTCATGGACCTACCTCTCCCAGAAACACAGTGACCGTCAATGACCCACTAAAACTAAAGGGAAAAAAACAAAACAGGAGTCTACATCCACAACAGCCGCGTCACCAAAGCCAACAGCACCCTCGTCAACGTCCAGCACCGCTGCGCCCTCGGCAGACCGTGGAATGCTCAGATGACGAGCATTTTCGCAAACACCTACCTCGACGACAGTATCCTGCCCGCGGGATATATCGAATGGAGTGCGACGGATCCCAGGGTCGGGTTGAGTACGTCCCCCTCCCTTTTCCACCCCCTCCTTTGTTGCTCATCACCCTTTCCCATCCTTCTCTGGTTTTGTTTTTTTTTTTGGTTTCTTTTCTTTTTTTTTTCGTTTTCTTCCAAACTTCCATCCTTGTGTCTGATTGGGATAAATCCATTTGTGTCTTCCTGACAAAAAAGTGAACGCTCTGACGTTTCTTGCGGGGTTGGTCTGATCAAAACATAGACACCACAATGGCAGAATATCACGACTACGGACCCGGGTTCAACTTGACAGCTCGGCTGGCGAGCAATGTGACGATCGAGTTGACGGCGAGAGAATATGCAAACTACGACACGCCTGCCAAAGTCTTTCAGTTTCCCTTTTCGGGAGAATTTGGGAATACGGGATGGATTGATCAGGAGCCTCAAGCATGAGGAGAGATGATCTCGATAGGGTTGTGCATACCGCGCAGAAGCGGGCGGGGGAATGGTGTATCGTACGCCGTGATATCTATGTACTTCTTACGCTGCTGCCGTGTCCTTCATCGTTGCGTCGTGTTGGAAGCGACAATCTACGATGCTCGTGCTCATGTGATGAAAGTCTCCACGACGAAAAGCTCCGTGCCGTCGGAAGGAGTCGTGGTGTCGACCTCTCATCGGCTATCTTTCGTCGTTTACCAACAGATACCAAGACGCTGCCAAGCGCTGTATATCCACACGAGTCTTGGGATGCTGGCTTGGCAGCCACGCGACATGCTCGTGGAGAGTCGTGGCGCCAGACACCGCAGCTGTTTCTGCGCATGACACGCGACGCCCAACGATAGAACGCTTCTGACATTATTATTGAATGTCGTCCGCTGGCGGATGGTGCGACATTTCGTCGGGACTCAGACACACGCGCCACGGCGTGTGTTAGACATGTTATGTTGCTTCAGCTGGGGCGGATCGTCCTGCATGCATCCCGCGCCGCACACACGAGAAGAGGCTGGCGCCGCTGCAGTAATCAATCATGCAGCGGTCAGAGGAGCCTGGAACGCCACACAGGCGGCCCGCCAAGCCGATCCTTCAAAAGCCGATTCCTTCGTGGGAGCGTGTCAGGGTAGCCGGTTTCCCAGAGAGGCCGATGATCTGCATGCTCGTCCATGCACGGATTCTGGCAGCCCTGCTCATGCGATCTTGAAGAGGGTGTTGCTGAATTTGCCCGAGACTCGCTTTTTCCAGCCCAGAGTGAAGCTCGAGAGGGAGTCGGAACGCTTTAAACGAGGATACGAATCCGTTCGGTCCCCGCTACTATCTGTCCTTGACGACTGACCGCTTTCCACGCGTGCGATGGCGGCTGAGTATGTAGGGACATTCTTCCTGGCGGAGGGCAGGGTATCGTAGTGCGTAGAGGCCAGGTAGAGATGTATGCGATTGTTCATGTCGCGCGCGCGTTGCGATCGATCCACTTCCATACTGGAGATGCTAGTCTGGCGGTCCAAGGGGATCATTGTTCCATTATTCTCGATGGTACCACAACTTCCTCGTCGATTGATGGGGATCATTCCCATGTCTGAGATGGTCGGTGATGATGCGACAGAACTGGCGGACGACATGCTGCCGAAGAGTTTGTGGGTGGAAGCATCGTAATCGCCACCATTACAAAAAGGACAACCATCGACGCGAGACTCCCAGCCTTCGAGTCGCAGTCTCTGAGGGCAATTGGAGAGGTTGTTTCCCGAGTTGCAGGGCCGTAGGAGTTGATACCAGCGATGTGAGCACGATTGTGTCGATACGTTGAGGCCGGCAACACACATGCTAGGCTTGCAGTGATGTTTTGTTATCCGATGTTTGGCAAAAGCGAAGAAGAAAGACCAGGCGGGAGCGAGCAGGTCAGATAAGTTGAGGTTCGGGGACTAGCCTGGTGTTTGTAGGTGGCTAGTGGTAGTTGGTGCGCAAGCCGCAAAGACCAAGAGTCGCGCTGACTATAGCTGGAGTGCTCCGCTGCCAGGGCCTAGACACCACTACCACGCAGCTACGTGAACGCGTGCACAAGAAATGTGGCAGATGGCGCTGATTCGCGTTTGGTGAGATGGACGCCGCCGATACGTTGGGCGCGTTTGAGGTCAAAGCAAACAGGATGCTTGGTAGGAATCTCGTCGCACAGGCTCGGCGCGGGGCTTACGTCGTCTGATCAAGTCAGGCGAGAGCACGATGAGCAGAGCGATGGAGCATGCCAGTTGCGATGCTATCTGCGATGAATATAGTGAATGACGAGAGTGGAGATGTAGGATGGCGTGGTGGGTGGAAGACGTCGCATGTGGCGCAGGGAGGAAGCTGCTGCCCGAGTGTATATTGACCGTAATTTGGAGCAGCTGCTATTCCTGCTCGAAGAGGAGCTGCGATGGCGGGATCGATCCGAATATAGATTTCAAGAGTGCTGGCCAATTGACAGCGCTGCGATGAAGAGTGGAGTGGGTGTTTGAGATGACAAGAGGGATGCCTAGACGAGTGGGGATGGGGGAGGAGAAAGAGGAAGAGGGGAAGGAAGCAGAGGGCCAGTGTGTCCGAGATGTCTTCCAGGAAGTAGGTAGGGAGTGCTTGGCTCGTGTGATGATAATGATCTGAGGATGATGAGTCGAGTGGATGACTTAGGGTAGACAGGGATTGCAGGCCAAGGTGTGTGGCAGCGGTGGCAGGATCGTGAAATGCACGTGCAGTTGATGGACCAACATGCGACAGGTGGGCGCGAAGGGCGGTTTCGTGTTTTATGATTGTTACTGCAACAGATGCCGGTGCGACGGCGAACGCGCCCGTTGGAGCCGGGATATCGTACCTGGGATCTGGTCAGGCTGGTCTCATTACTGTATGTATCAGCGCCACCGCTTTCATCGTCTTCACACTCGTGTGCACCCCCGGCTTCGAGTGCAAGCGAGCCACGTCACCCATTGATCACTCTTCCGCATCCCCTCTCCCCCATTTCGCATCCTCTCCCCATCCCTCGATTTGCCGTAACCGCACATGCCGCGCTGTTCGACAAAGCCGTGCCACCGGACGAGGGTGGTGACGCTGACGGTGCAACAGGAGGATGGGCGCTGGCGCTGCAGGCGACGTGAACCCAGCTCGTCGGCTCCATCTTATCGTCGGCCCAATCATCCTCTAGCTCCCGCGCGCCGTGAGCCTATGCTGGCCGGCCCACGCCATCCGTTCGGTAGCTGCTGCATTAGCTTTCCATGGCGTCGGGATGCATAAGCCACGCATCCTCGTAATGTTCGGCTCCGGTTTCGACACCGCAAAACTCCCATCTCCTCCTGCCTTGCCAAGTTGTCATTCAGTATTAGACGGCCAGACCAGACCAGGCCAGGCCCGGCACGACACCGCCTGCACCTCTGCTGAACTGGCCTGCACTCACGCGGCTACACACTTCACTTCCAATGCACCTTCGCCTCGCGTACATACGTGTATTATCATTACATGTCATGTCGCACCGAACTCTCACACTCGCAGCCATGCGCTTACCGATCCGGCGACCTGCCTCTGCCGGATGTATCCTATCTATGTAGGCTGACTCTCGATGCCGACACATGTCACACCAGCCGAACTTCACCCTCTTCCACCCGACCATGAGACAGGTCTGTGTTGACTCTCGTCCAATCTTAACCTCCTCCTTTCACCCATCTCCAAGCCAGCCTCGTACACGACCGCCTCTCTCTTACCAACCTCTAGTGCGCCTGGAGACTAAGCCAGCCTCGGACGTCGACCGGTGCCTATCACACAGTCGATCGACGACGGCCTGCTTCTGCTGTCGCCCTTGGCTCACAGCGATTTCTACTTGGCGACGAGGCTTGATTAGCCTGCCCACGTGTCTGTCTGCGTCTGAACTGACCATTGCCAGGAAGCATGTGGGTGTGTGTGTGTGTGTGTGTGTGTGTGTGTGTGTGTGTGCGAGGGTCTCATCCTGCAGCCAAGAATCGAAACGAACTCGTAAAGGGTTTGTCTCACCTCGAGCTAAAGACACCACTCCGAAAGACCGGAGGCACTTCCGCCTGGCCGGCGTCGAAGATCACATCTAGTAGCACTCAACGAAGTGGAGACACCGTTGGATCGTTGGGCCGCAATTATGAGACCCTCGAAGATTATTGCGACCTCACTTACGAATCTCTCCCTCTCTCACATCGTGACTGAAGACCGAGCGACGACTCGGCAAAGCTGACGAAACACTCGTCCCAATGTATCTTGTCATCTGACAATCCCTAATGCTGCGCAATGTATTTCGCCGATCCCATAACAGGGGAAAGCCTCAATTGACGTCCCATACGTTCCCCCCAATGACGCAGAATACATACATACATACATACACCAAACCCATACTCCACTCCACACGACAATACAAATATGTACCCCCAAAAAACATCTTCGACCTTACTTCCCATAGCAGCATGAATAGTCTTTTGTCCGCAATCAGCACAATCGCACGATCAAAATATATGAATTTGCTCAGATAGACGCTTACATCTCCAGTCGCAGAGATCAGCAGAGCAGAGCAGAATGTGATGCAGATGAGATACTGCAAAAAATCAGGCGACGAATTAGCAGCAACGAAATGGACCTGTCAGCCTTGGTGTGTTGGAATCTTTGAAGTGCGCAGCGGCAAAAAGCGTACAGAACGCAAAGTTGGTATGTGGTGTATAAGCGCATACCAGAGTATGAGAGGAATCTGGGGGCTTGCCTTCTTAAATCAATCATTCGGGGTTGCGTACATATTCATGATCCGAGATATGAGTAAGAAATACAGTTCACGGCTGAATTTAGAGATGCGCGGAGTCAATCGATATGAGGGGGAAAAAAGGTTGAAGACCAGAACAAAGACTTTGATGACAAGGAGATATGGCCGACGAGCCCCCTTTTCTGAAACATACATAGTCGAAAGTTCTTGTCGTAGTGTGAGGCATACTAAGGGTCGAAGATGAAATGAACGAGAGAGCGTGGATCTGAAAGATGGTATCAGCGAGAAAATCCATTACCACGCGGTCGAATGACCTTGCTTCGTGATTCATTCATTCATTCACTTTGTAGAGGTGAATATCACACAAACATCTCCGCATGCAGCGATGGGCATATCATGCGCGTCAAGCATCACCTATTGAACGTCTCGTTAACAGCCAAGCGAACCTGCTTTGCAGTCATTGACACAATTTGCACGTTTCTGAGCATGGAGAGGAAAATGGGTTCGTCCATGCGAGGTAATTAGCCTCAAGCCAGCGATAGCGCTTGAGGCATATGCATTGAAGTTCTCCAAATGAGAAGCCCGCGGAATCATCGCGGAGGCTTGCTACACTAACAAGGAGTCCTCACTCCCACTTTCCAGGGCTTGGGAAAGTGAGTCAATGGTCGTACGAGGAAACTCCAGAGGCGCTATCCCCAACACCGAAAGAACGTCAAAGCAGTCGTTGTCGCGTCCGCAGCGCATCAGTCACAAGAGTCTGGAGTACTATTCCGCTCGAGGTCCAAGTGGCGGCAGGTTCCCCAGTCCACGTCCCATGCCCGTGCCAGGTGCGCCGAATCCGAAGTGACCTCCCCCGGAGACAGGCAGGATCTTGCCGGGAAGGGGAGAACCTATCTCTCCTAGACCGCCGTGCCCTCGTCCCTGATCCGGTGTGCCTACGTCTGGCTCCCACTTTACCGAGAAGCCTTCGGCGCCCTCGTTCTGACGTACATGCAGAAGTCCGCCGCCGTTTTGAGCATCACCCTCGGTCTCACATATTTCCTCAATCTCCTTGAGACTTGGCGGAGAGTCGAGCATTGGGCGATTTGCCTCGATCTGACGGAGTAGTATCTGAACGTCGTGGAAGCCATCTCCTTGGTCACGATGAGCCATTGTGAGCTGCTTGCAGGCATTGCAGACGTTCTGCCGGATCGTGAGGGGACGTGAAACTGGTGCCGGGCCCCGCTGCATTGGTCCTGGGCCCATAGAGCCGAAGCCATTCATCCCGAATGGACCATTGCTGTGGCTCCAGCTGCTCATACCCGAGCCTGGGAGACTACCCCAGCCAGGCTGGCTCAGACCTGGACTCTGTCCAAACGGCATCGATGGTGTTCCCCATGTACTCGAGGGCGTGCCGAAGCCACCTCCTGGAGGGCCGAAACCACCGAGCTGTCCAAGACTGCTTGACGGTATGCTCATATTGCGTGAACCTGGTGCCATGTTGGAATGTCGCCGATTGTCTGCAGGATTTGAGGGCAATGGTTCGTCATCATCGGCGAGCAGAGCAGAGCTACCAAGGTGCTTCGATAAGTCTTCGATGTCAGATTTGGATCCATTTCTCTCGCCTCCTCCTGGCTTGACACTGCCTGGTCGCTGAATCGGTGCAGGAGGTCGGCCAATGGGTTGATTCGCTGCAGATTCGAACCGCTCCTTGTCACTAGACTGCTGCCGAGAGTGACCTGGTAGCCCACTGCTCGGCGATGGGCCAATAGGTGAGACGTGGTTGGTCTGCTGTGGCATTGGCTGCCCAAATCCTGGAGGTGGCTGCGCTCCAGCATCAAAGGACGGGAAGTTGCGACTTTGAGGCATCATGCCGGGCGGTGGCGGCATTCCGCCATTCATGCCAGGGAATGACATGCGGCTCTGCATGCCAATCGGTGGTGGTCCTTGAGGGAATATACCGGGCATCGGCCCACGTTGCGACATGTTGCTAGGTGCAAATGGTCCAGGAGCACCTGGGAACTGTGGAAAGCCCATGTGAGGTATGCCCCCGAAAGGTGTCGGATGCTGATGCGGATGCGACATCCCAGGTGGAGCTTGCATTGGATGCTGGTGGAGTGGTGACGGTGTCGATAGAGAGTTTTGGCTCTGCTGACCAACGGGTTGCTGGTTGCCAGCCTTTTGCAGGATGGTCTTTGGTTGACTTGAAGCTTGATTCTGCCCACTGCCCCCTGGTGAGGACGATTTGCTGGGAAGGCTTGACATCTGCGAGTATGCTTGCTTGGGGGAAGAGGTCTGTGACGCCTGATGCGACGCCTGTCTCTGCTTCGCCGGAGTGGGTGCTTTTGGTATCGGTATTGCGGGAGTCGCGATCTGCGGGTGAGGAGAAGATATGCCGGACTGTGTCTGCTTGGGATATACCCCAGGAATGGCCACCATTCCAAGTTGCGACGGCCGCTTGGTGATTTGGGGATGTGCAACCTTTTCCTTAGAGTCCTTCTCCGCTCTCGACTTGGCTTCGCGCTCCCTCTTTTCTCTGTCGTCTTGAGCTCTGCGATCTCGTACCTCCTTTTCACGAGCTTCCCGCTCTTCGCGCTCTCGCTTGCGAGCCTCATCTTTGCGCGCTTTCTCCGCAGCTTTCGCTTCACGCGCCTTGCGTTCAACCTCTTCTCGTCGCTGCTGCTCTTCTTGAAGGCGCCGCAGCTTCTCGTTCTCTTTTCGTGCCTTTTCCTCTTCCTGCTTCTTCTTCTCCTCCTCGCGCTTCCTCCGCTGTTCCTCCTTCTTTCGCCTCTGCTCCTCCAGCTTCTTCTCTTCCACTTCTCTCAACTTGGCCTCTTCGGCGGCCTTCTCAGCATCGCGCTTGGCCTTCTCCTCCGCCTTGAGTTGCTGTTGCTGCTTTTTCTTCTCCTTCTTCTTCTGCGCGTCGCGTTGCTTCTTCGCTTCCCGCTGCGCCTGAAGGCTCTTCTCGTCGTCTAGCTCCGCCAATAGCTTGGCCTGTCGCTCCTCGGCCACTTTCTCCTTATAGGCCTGCAATACTCGCTGCTCAAACATGCGGGCTGCGAATATCTGGAACATTCGACGTCCTTCCTGCATGCGTTGTTCTTCGGTCAGCCCACCCTGCGATATATCAGCAAATTCGATATTTGAGACACACCACTTCAATGTCACCCACCATCTCATCCTCCTCATCCACGTCCTCATCGTCGTATTCGTCCTGGCTGTCGTACGAGGCCTCGTCGTCGTAGTCGTCGCCTGCAGCCAGCGCATCCTCTTGACTATACCCGGCATCCTCGGGCGGATACCCAGCATGATGCTCGGATTCGTAGTGTGACCGGTTCTCGCGCTGCATACGTCGCTCCGCAAGCTGCTCCATCATCTCAATGAACTTGCGTCCGTCGTTCTTGAGCAGATCGTCAGCTACGGTGAGGAGATTGTCTGCATTACCCTTTAGCCCGGCTTTCAGCTTTTCAACCCAGGGTGTTAGGATACCTTTGACAGTCAGCTGTGATCCGAAGCTGAAGAAGTCCTGAACAGGCGGCCGTCCGTGGAGCGGTAGAGGCTCCGGCTCTACTTCCTCGTCGGAGTAATCCTCCTCCTCGTCCTCTTCCTCATCACTGTACTCTTCTTCATCCTCGTCTGAATACTCCTCCTCGTCCAAATGCTCGTGAAGATGGCTCGTCTTGTGGTGGGGCATCGGCGGAGGTGAGGGCGGGTGAAATGCGAGCGGATGCTGTCGTCGGTGCTGCAAGGGATCTGGAATCATGCCATCTGCACTCGGCAAAGGTGGATGGTCATGATGTGCGTACTGCTCCAGTTCCTCGTAGTAGCCTTCATACAGTACTTCCAGCTCCTCCTCGATGGCTGTCCGCTTGCGCCCACATACAGTACACGAGCAGGAGTGCTTTTGCTGCTGCTTCATCTTCTTCAAGACAGCTTCCTTCTCGATCTTCAACAAAGACTTGCGCTCTTCCTCGCTCAAGCTCAGCCAGAACTCCTTGATATTTTGTCGCTCTTGCGCTGTGCTCACATTCCAGATGTTCTCGGAGCTCGGTCCACCTCTCATGGCAGGCCGCATAGCTCCAGGCGAAAGTGCAGCAGTTGGGGGTAGCGGCGGTAGCATGCCCGGATCGTAGTGTCCATGCGGATCAACATCTCCTCGCGACGTTCGCTTCTTCTTGTTTTTCTTCTTACTCTGAGCCAGTGGCGGCGGATGCACACCATTGATGGGCGGCGCATGCGAGGATATGTGGTCGTGGTGGTAGTGCTCAGCTTCAGCGTCAGAATAGTCGTCCGACTCCTCATCGAAGCCGAGCGTGTCTTCCTCGAAGTCTGCGCCAGGGTGCTGTTCCTCCTCCGGCGACGGGATTCCCGACGACTGAGCAGCAGCTTTCATGGCCTGCTTCTGGCGCCGCTTCTGCTTTTTGCGGTTTCCCACGGGAGCGGTTATGACGCCGTTTGCGTGCGGCGGTTGCTTGCTGGTGGTCGCCATGGTGTGTATCTCGCAGACAGTCGAGTGCCGAAGAGACGGGATTTCTGGCGGTGACAGGTCAGTCACAAGCTGACTCTCTGTGGTGCATGTGGGCTGGGAGTTGCAGCGTGGACAGCTTTGGATGGTGGTCCAGCGTGCGGCCCCGCAAGGTGCAATCTGCGTACCTGGACGTGACAGCCACTGCCAGTCACGATTGGCGCCAGTGTCGCCGCGCAAGCTGGGTCGGAGGTATCGGTCGGGGCGGCGGAAGGGGGTGGAAGGGGTTGTGCGGGCGGTGGAGGAGTCTTGTGGTGTGGAAGATGTTGTCCGTACGTTATGGTGTCACAAGTCGTCTGCTGTGGCTCTCTGTTCGCTTAGAGACGATTCCGCGCCAGGCAGTCGAGGGTGTTGGCCTCAGGCCAGCATCAAATATGTATCCACTTGGAGACTGATGCTATCATCTGCATGTCCAGTCTCTCTTATCACAAGCGACATGACATTGATCAAGTAATCTGCCTTTCTGTTCGCGCGTGTCATTACATCGGACATTCACTTGCCAAAGACTAGTCGTCGTGCCTCTTCCTTCATGTGAAGGATCATCCAGCTTGCTCGTCACATCGGAGCCTCGTAAGCTTTCCAAGGCCACTGCATCAGCGTGGGAAGCTTGATGAAACGCTCACAGCAGCATTGAACGCCGTGCCCGCCCACCACCACTGCCCGCCCACTTTCTACGAAACGTCCTCCGCACGCCACCGCTCGCACATCCCGCATCATCCTCATCCGATTCCTACAGCCCTGAACGTATATCCACGTCCTCCGAGCCCACAGTCTCGGCAGCACCCTGTCTCCGCATCCTTGAGATTCCTGGAGGCGCAGCACCACAAAGCCGAGCCTACCGTGCCCATAGCCTACGAGGGAAAACCTTGAGGTTGTAACATCTTTGCGAACCTTTCATAAGAGAGCCAGAGTCTGCTCAGAGCTTGGTGTTTCATCTCCTTTCTGCGAGGCCGAGCCGGCTAGCTATATTCTCATAAGATGGCGCAGCAGGACCAGCAAGTAATGAGAAGGTAAGATACCGCCAGTCGCTGTGGGAACACACATTCGAGGAAATGGCGTTGACAGCAGCCGCACAGGAAGCTCGTTATCATAGGCGACGGCGCATGTGGCAAGACTAGTTTGCTCAGCGTCTTCACACTCGGCTACTTCCCAACAGTACGACTACCTACTCTACTCATAGCACCGGTGGCCTGACTGACAGCTTCGCAGCGATATGTCCCTACTGTGTTCGAGAACTACGTCACCGACTGTCGCGTAGACGGTAAATCAGTGCAGCTGGCACTCTGGGACACAGCTGGTCAGGAAGACTACGAGCGTCTGCGGCCACTTGCATACGCCCAAGCGCACGTAATCCTCATCGCCTTCTCCGTCTCCTCCCCCGACTCCCTCCATAACATAACCACCAAGTGGCAAGTCCATTCCATCCTCTTCCCAATACCCATCCACACTCTCCTCATCCAACCGACTAACAGACTTGCTCACAGGCATCCCGAAGTCCTCGAACGCTGTCCGGGCGTACCGATAATCCTCGTCGGCCTCAAGAAAGACTTGCGAGATGATCCCGTCGCCCAAGAGGAAATGCGCAAGCGTTCTGAAAAATTTCTCACTCCCGATGAGGGCGAAGAAGTCCGTAAGAGGATTGGCGCGAAGAAATATCTGGAGTGCTCGAGTTTGACTGGGGAGGGGGTCGATGATGTTTTTGAGGCGGCGACGAGGCAGAGTCTGCTGAGCGGCGATCGCACCGAGAGAAGTGGGTGCTGCGTGATTCTATGAGAAGGGAAGCACATGCTTCTGGGCAGTGCGGCATCATCACGATTGAAGGACATTACATATTAGAATGCACACATGCTGCAGAGTAGGAGCTCTGGGAGCGAATGATGATCGCGAACAGCACAGCGGCGCCGGATGGTATTGGATGATATGGATCTTAGCTTGCTGGCGATGAAATCTTGGGAGGTGCATAATGGCGGGCAGGCGTCGTTCGTACCATTGTTCTCATCGTCATCTTTGTTTCACTGTCATCGCGACATGGCTGTCTCGACCGTGGCGCTCGCGTACAGAGGGATCTTGAAGTCTAGGCAAAAGCTTTGGAGGGAGTGGAATATCATTGTATGTTTCCTATGCATACAGCCAGGCCAAGCGAGATATTTGTTGGCGAAAAGGCGATCGAAATGTCGAGAGATCACTTTCAGACCGTTAGTGTACATAGGGATTCCGACTCTGAGAGACGAACATAAAGTCTGCGGAACTTGCCAGCATCCTTGCGCTCAGCTATCACGAGACTGAAAAGGTCGCATATACAGATATGCACTCCACTGCGTGCATGAAAGCAGAGCTGAAAATATGAAAGCAGGGCTAAGAATAGATGTACACATTTACCGGCCTGGGAGAAGGCGTTCGACTACTAGCGAAGACAAGCTCATGCACTGATAAGCTGTCGAGCTGGATGCCTTCGTTGTTGGATGTATTTGAGGACCAGGCGAGGCATGGATGCAACGATGTGCAACAGGGTTGAAGGCCGACTCCGAATAGAGGTGTGCTGTATATGCAGAGTTAAATTTCCACGCGCGATGAAGAGACATATGGCAAGGGTACGATGGTCTCGTGCTCGTCGATCTGCAGCCTTTGGCTGCGACCTGTCTCAATGGCTTCGTCGTGAGATCTCGTCCTTGATTATTGTTAGCCATGCAGGTTGGAATGGCGATGAATCTTGGAATTTGTGCAACAATGGTGGTGAGGTGAGTTCCTGTGAGCGAGCTGATCGGCTTCAAGAGTTCATCTAGGGGTAGCTCTATTGCATGCCTCGCGTAGCCTGACCATATTTTGGGGACGGGAGTGAATGGTCCAGACTGACACGTGATAGTCCACCAAGAGAGGCAAGCAGAACCCGCAGAGGCGTTTTGGTCCGGAGTCTGTTTCAGCGCGGGTGCCGGAGCTGAAACGTGGTGTAATTTTCACTGTGTCACGTTGCAGATCCTCGAAGGGTCTCTCAACGATCAGCAAACGTCATGCTCATCTCCTCCAGACGCAACCCCCAAGGCCGTCCCGTTGTTAAGTACGTGGAAGTGAGCTTTCGCATGCGATTGATTCGCATGATACGTGAGTTGTGCAGAGAGTACATGTGATGTCCTCCAGGCGTGGTGGTCTTCGGCACGGCTCTTTGCGCCGTCAGCATGGCCGTAGCCAACACACCAGCCGAAGCATGCAGTCATACCGAGATACAGAAATTATGTGACTCGTCTCGTCTAGCAGTCATGCAGCTTAGATTGTGGTTCTTGGAGTCATTCGATGCCCATCACAAAATAACGTTTGACTATACCTGGAGGTGGTCAGCAAGGTACGTGATAGGCTTTTACTGCTTGTCGTGGCCGCAGGAGAGCGGACGAGACTGGTGGTGTCGCCTTGCCCTGCCAACGACTATTGGCTAGCACATGCACACCACGCCACCACCATGCCAAACGAGAAGACCCCTGAGATATGTGGTTCGAGGTGTTGGAGTCGACGGAAGCATATTTCACGATTCCAAGACCCACGGAGGCCGCATGCCTGGCCCCATGTCGACACTTGGATGGAACGAAATTTTTTCGACCCAGCTCACAGCGAGCCAGGGTCCAGCGCAGGCCATCAGCCTGCAAACGAGGCTGCACTGCAAGTCAGAGAGCTTGGGCGTGCGAGTCGGCTCATTGTATGATAGCGCAGTACGGGTAGCATGAACATTGTTATTGATTTTGTTGCCATTCCTGATGATGTACCAGCGCATCTGCGATCCTTGCAACGCGCTTCTGCACCTGCGACAGGCGGTCCCGACGGTACTCCTCCCGGAATGCATTAACGTCCGCTGCTTTACGTTGAATGCAAAGCGATGATTGGCTGCGAGGCGGCAAGTGGTAGAATGGAGCCAAACTCTGGGGAGGAGAAGGCCGTCACTACTCATCTCTCAGGCAAGAAAAAAAGGACCAGGCACACGACCGCCGCTCTTCTGCCCCAACCGCTGCATTGCACTGTACCAAATTGTGCGAGGAAAAAATTCTGCCTGGTTATCATGCCATTGGTATATATAATGAGTTTCTTACACGGGTGCTGACAAGGACATGCTTGTTGGCAGAACAGAACGAGAGATTTGGGGTCTTCTGGTGTCTGCAGACTTCTTGCCTCATCCTCACACACCGCCTGGGAGGGAAGCCGCGATCCCTGACTAGCGCCAAAGTCTAATTTCGTACTCGACCTACCTTTTCTCTCACGCTTCCTCGTCTTCCCTTTCGCCAACAACCACATCACCACCACCACCCTGCGACGAAGCACCACTACCGAAAGGAGACACATAACCACTGAATCATTACCACTTCGTCGTACAAGATGCCTCAGGCTGTCGCTGGGCACTAAATCCACCGCTGGGGAGCCGGCCACGTGCTGTCTCCTCAGTACGGTCACTGCTCATCGAGATCTTCATATCTGACTTACGACGATTTGAACTTGACTGCTTCAGGCATTGCTTGGAAGTAGTCTACTAGCCTGTAATATCCCCTGAAGTGTATCCAGACACTCCGATATTAAGGCATCGACATTATAAGTTCCGTTTGCACTGCAAACCACGACGAAGCTCAGGCCTCAACCTAACACGGTAGAGCCCAAGACACTCCAACACAACACAGCACGTTGCCCGCAGGCGACAAACGCGATATATCTACGATTCAGGTCTCTTTATATACACCCTCTCCTACCTTCTCACCCTTCCAACACCAAGAAAATTCCTTTACTCCGACTTCGAACAAACCCCCACGATTACCCCATCCAGCTCCGCCACTATGTCGAATCCAATGCCACGATCAATTCCGCAGGGAAACATGCAATTGCTTCAGCAGCAGAAAATGCGAAACGGGAGCCCCAAAATGGGCCATCATCCAAACACCCCAGTGAAGAAAAGCATGGCCAAATCGAAGAAGGACTCGCTCGCTGGAGATGTTGTGTCAGATGACAGCAGCGATGGAGATGATGAGAGCACCGGGAGCGCCGACGAAGATGAAGACTCCGATGTGGACGAGCCGAATGGCTTTGCCCTGCCAGGCGCGCGGTACGTCGGGAACATGGCTACTGCGCGTTTGGCGGGGCTAAAGACTCGGGACGCCGAAATGATGGACTGCGACCAAACTGTAACAGGCGCTGAGAAGGACAACGCACACGATTCGGACGATTACGCTGGTCTCGAGGACATCAGTGACAACGAATCTTTGGATGAAGAAGAAGACAACAACATCCTTCGATCTGCCGAGAAGGATCTCATCGCCGAGTTTGAGCGTACGGAGAAGCCACGCCAAGCGAAAGCAGTGGCAGATGGCCTCGAGGGCATGTCTTTGCAAGAAGGCGCGCCTGCAGCACGACGCCAGAGTATGCTCTCCGAAGGAAGCCAGACAGACGATCTCGATCTGAATCTTGACTTCGATGCCGATCCATTCGGAGGACTTACAAGTCATGACTCGCTTTACCAGGAGTTGATTGAGGAATCAGAGGCCGCATTCGACAATGACATGTTGTCTTCCTGGCGCCATCCTGATGCCCCTATCACTCGCGAGAACAGTTTGCCGTCCAATTCGCAGAAGAGGGTTCGTTTTGAGGCAACACCATGTTCTCCAGCGTCCAGCTCCAGCAGCGACGGCGAAGACGATCCAGCCGAAGACTATCCCGATCTGTTTGACGAGCATGATGATCCCATGACCAAAGGTCAACTTCTCTTCACTGGTATGGAAGTAGATGCTTACGATGAGGACTCTGAATTCGAGTTCGAAGAGGAACAAAAGGCGCAGAGGCTCGAGGCTTCTGATACAGAGATGAGCGATACAGATTGTGAGCGTAACGAAGCCTGAAACTTGGAACAATCAGCTGACATTCAGGGAAGCCGAAGATGGCGATACCACGGACGAGGAGTCTCCCGAGGAGCAGCTCGCTCGTGTGAAGGCATTCCGTGCGGCTCGCGAGGCCAGGGAGAAGGCTGAGGGCAAGAAGTCGCCTACTCCGCAGAGCGCTCCCAGCACGCCGGCTGCTACCAAGCGACCATCGCCAGCATTTGCACGTGCGAACACCATCTCTGGTCGACATGGTACACCCGGCAGTAGCTCTCGGCCACGGACTGGCACATTCAACATCTCGTCTTCTCAAGCGCAAATCACTGCTGATATCCATGGTAGTGGCATCAAGATTGTCTGCCCCAAGAAGCCGCCTGCGAAAGACCGCGCCTACTGGGAACGTGCTCGTCAGGCCATCGGGAGCCGTGATGGTAGCCCTGGAGGCTCCGTAGCCTGGACGCCTTCCACACAGCAGGCACCCAGCATTCCAAAACGCCCGTTCACGGCAAAGTCGACCCTGGGCACAATGTTCGATGGTAACCTTGACTTCCTCCGCGACCACGATGAGAACGGGATCGCAAAAGAATTCCTGAAGTCGGCTCGCAAAGGTAGCTTGCAATCCTCGTTCACATCCAACACCATATCCAGCGAGGCAAGCGACAGTGAGGCAAACGTCAAGATGGAGGATTTCGTCCGCATGGACGATTCCGACTCCGATGAAAATGAAGCTGCTGCAGCTACCGTCTTCTCGCCGACCCAACATCACTTCAGCGAGAGCTTTTTCGACTCTTCGCCTGCCGGGTCGCGCGACATTGGTAACGGACTGCTCGACCACTTCGATCAGCAACGTGGCCTTGTATCGTCATTCCGCAACAATCAGAATCATGCACGCCTAGTCAGCTCGCTACCCGCGAATCCAGCTAGGCGAGCTCAGACATCCGAACAAAACGCTCTCCAGAAGGGCAGGCGTAATGCTGCCAATGCTCCAATCACTCCAGCCCGCAAGAAGCGCCAAAGCCAAGACCTTGACGCTACTGGCGCAGGTGTCAAGAAGCTAGCAAGCCCACTTTTTCAAAAGCACCGCCGTAGCAGAGGTAATTCCCTGTCCGGTATTCAACAGACCCTTGCACTGGATCGTTTCGCTGGTGGAGCGCAGTAGTGTTCTATCGTTCTCTGTCTTCGATGCCGACAGACGTCTACGATACCACGAAGAAACGGCCTTGAATTGGCGTTTCAGCCAACATTGTACGAATACCGCACCATGGGTGCGAGAGAAAAAAAAAATTTAAAAAGTAAGAAAACGTTTTCCTTGTTTTGTCGTTGGGTGTCGAGATGTTTTAGCGCAGGCGTTGGATGGCGTTCTTCCCGTTCGACATTGCTTGACCTCCCTCGATGAGATAAAGATGGGCGGCCATCATCTTATTCATGCAGCGCGGCGATACCCCTTTTTGGCAATGGCAGCATTAGCGATGGCAGCGAAAGCGGAGCACGCGACTTTGGCAACATGAAGCACATGGATTTCGTTCGGGGAGGAACAATGGGTGATGCAATCTGTTTTTCTTCCCTATACGCTACGCAAACGAAATCGTAACCTCGTAATGAGTACTTCCTTGGTCGTCCTGCACATATGATTCGTTTATGTTCATTCATTCTTGTCTTACGGCAGCCTACGGCTACCCTCAGAGCTCGACAGGCAGAGTCTATCAGGTACGTCCGACCGGAGACCTGACTGTGTGCCTGATCAGCAATGTTCATATCACAGGCCATCGATGTCGTTTGAGAATATTGGACTTCTATTGAACATGGGCGCTGACACTCGAGGGCGAAGACCGCCTGACGGCACAATGAGGTCAATATGTCCTGGATTCAATACCGCAGACCTTCTCGGGCCGGAGAGAGTGACCAGGGAGTGATGACCTGTGGACGACACGAAAGCAAGGGTGAGGGGGATCCATGCGGCTGATATCGAGATCAAGAGTCAGATTGGGATTTTTTGCAGAGGCAGGTTCGGGAGTCGTTCGCGAGACTGACGGGGTTGCAGAAGCAGCAGCACTAGGACGGGAGAAAGGAAAGGATTGCAATCTATGGTAGCAGTGCCTGGGCTGGACTATTGGATGCGTATCGCCAATTCCTCAAGAAGAGCGCTCTTCCCTGATCGACACAACACGAAAGGCTCGACCTTGCTTTGGTTGGCGGGAGAACAGGCAAGTGTAGCTGAGATCCACAAGTCCAACCTCTCTTCTCCCATCTCCAGGCTCATTGCCTTCGACGACAACACGGAGGTCTCTTTTGCCTCAATCACCACGATCCGTACGACATTTCTGGAAACCGGCAAGATGCCTCAACGTCCAGCATACTCCTCGAAAGATGAGGTCCGTAAAGGAGCTATTGATGGTCGGCGCCTACCGTCGGAATCGAAATCAGTGCAAGAGCCGGGTAACTACGAAATCATGAAGCCATACGGCGGAGCATCAGGATTCATGAGAGCTCACGGCCGTAATCGCATCGAGCACGCTTTCACATCTACATTCCCCACTGACCACATTGCGGTCGGGCAACCCTACCACGACGATGCAGGGCCCGATGTGCTGGACAGAATGAGACAGCACGAATGGCAGCGACGAGTGGGTGAGGCGAGGACAAAATCCGGAAGCAGTACTTCGGTTGCCTCAGTAATGAGGTCAAGAAACTGCAAGAACAATGCCTCTGGAGCAAAATCGAGCCACTGTGAAGACAGTGATCCTGGCCAGTCTGCAGCAGGACATGACTACTACCAAGGCAATGTATCTGCCGCGTCTACATTGGCAGGTAGCTATCGCGAGAGCAGCGCGTCTGCATCGAAGCCAAGCCATTATCAGAACAGTCCTTTTGGTACGTCCGAGTCCGAGCCAGGTTACTACTACATCGAGAAGGACTTTGGCGGAACTCAAGGATTCCTGCAATCGTATGGGTTGAGGTGTAAGTCCCACGAGGGATACCTGTAGCCGTTAGGATGACCATTGATAAATGTCAGCGTACAACCAAAAAGATTGCGACGAGAGAAGAGCCATCCTCGACGCTTTCCAGACAAGGGATGAGGCAGGGCGTTTCCATGCGGCTCAAGGGAAGGATAATTGGGAGCATCATGACCGGGAAATTGGTGACAACGCTTTTGACATAGTTGAGCAAGACGATGGAAGATGCTGGGAGGATGTTTCAGATGGCCACGATGATTCTCAGAACAGCTACGACGACGACTATGTCGATGACTACGAGGATGGTTGTTTCAGCGGACACGACGAGGAGTATTGAGATCGTGCGATAGAACGCTTGTAAGCGCTCAGATCGAGCTCGACGGAGACGAATATTGTACACATATCTACACATCAGCTAGAATGTTACATCCCCCCCAAAACCCACCGGCCTCCTCCTCTTCTGACCCTCCTCAACAGGCATATACGGCACCACAGCCATGACCTGATACAACCTTCCCATACCTTGAGGACTGACATCCACCAGCCTCTTCCACCCACTCTCAATCCTCTTCGCCAACTCCGTCAATTCGCCCCTTTCACTCCCCGTACTCCCACTCCTCTCCTTGTCAACAGCGCGCTTGACTAACTGCGCAGCCCGTTCCTCAATGCCCATAGCCTTCAGGAACAGCGCCTGACTGACGGGCCCATGGACTTCGACCCCAGGGGAGGAGTTGATGGCCGTCTCGGCCAAGGCGAGAAAATCCACGTCGGCAGAGACGTCGGTGGCGCCTGCGGCAAGGAAGGGCGAGACGCGTTCGTGGGCTTTGATGCCCCGGAGGGAGTTTGTGGGAATGGTGGAGGGTGGGCCGTAGTCTATTATCAGAGCCGCTCCGGAAGGGGTTGGCTTGTGGATTGGCCTGTCGAGGTTCTCGGATGCGGCTGTTCGGCCTGGGATCTGGGGCTTGGAAGATACTTTTGCTGCGGCCGCCAGCTCGGAGGAATTGGAGCCGCCGAGACGAATGGCGAAGTCTCGAACGTACGATTGCGATTCGGGGGAGATTTCTATCGTGGCACCGTCCGTGTCTTTGAGTGCTGCATAGCGCGGCGAGGTCTCAGGGAGGTACATGGAGTGTGGCGTGGCAGCTTTGGAGATTGATAGCTCGAATTCCGGCTCCCTAGGTTTGAGGCGGTGGGGCGGACAAGGGGAGACGAGGAGTTCGCGCCATTGCGACTGGGGTCCACTTTGCTGTTTGTCCTTTGGCACTTGGATGGGACCCGTTGGTGTCTGAATTGTGTCGGACGTGGACGCTTGTTGTTTGGATGCTTGGAAGATGTGGATGGGTAAGGCGTCGAAGAATTCGTGCGCAATGATGAAGGGTGTCTTATGGGCGTCGCGGGGTATGAAGCGTATGTCCTCTGTCCATATAATCTTGAGGTCGGGCGAGTGTTTGCTTGTGCTTTGCCAGCCAAGGTCTGTATTCTCCAGAGAGTTATTCTCGCCACAGAGGAGTTTGTGTTGGGCTTGGCGGAGGGTCGGGCTGGCTTCGACCATGTATATGGCTTCGATGGCTTTGGCTAAGGGTGGGAAGTTGCGTATGGACTAAGGAAAAGGGACAAGGAACCTCAGCATGGCGTTCTTCTTGACATTGTAGCATATGTGGTATCTTACACGCAGCATATCGTCCATCAATGTCCCTCTCCCAGGACCGACCTCCATCAGGTAGACTCCCTCACTCTTTCTGCCCTGGGCGATCCATTCCGCCACTACCCAGATGCCTATGAGCTCGCCGAAGATCTGACTGATTTCGGGAGATGTGACGAAGTCTCCCTTGGCACCGAATTGGTCGCGGTCAGAGGAGAGCGCACCGGTGTAGTAGCCGCCCAGGTCGGAGGTCAGCACTTGCCGCATGAAGGAAGCGACGGGTATTGGGCCTGTTGTCTGGATTCTCATGAGCATGATCCCTCAAATGGAATTCGGTTCCTCTTACAGTGACGGCCTCAGCGAGCTGCTTGGCTAGAGGTGTTGACCATTTGTGGCCATTGTCTGTCGAGCTCCATCGCGCGCCGGCCGCTCCACGCCACTGTCCACTCACTCTATTAGCATTAACATTACGAGACAGCTGTCTTGCTGTACGCGACAAGCTGCTTCGCATTGTGAGACTTCGTCAAGCAAATCGCATTGCACCAAGGGTAGGTGGACGTGGTGATGGACTGGTGGGTCGAGTCAATCTGGAAATTGTTAAGGTATAGGAGCTGGAGTCTTCGACATATTGATGAGGATTCGTTCAATATTTGATTGGTGGAAGCCATCATTTCGTTTCGCCCGTCCGAACGCTCTCTGTCGGCCTCTCCATCCCCTCGATCGATCGTCCCCGTTATTCACACTTGCTATATCGCGCACTCGTGGTCAATTGCAGACGACGAATTCCGCGGCGCTGGTTTCAGTTCACACTATCCATCGCCAGCTCGCGTGCTCCGGTCGACATGAACGCATACCAAGACTTCCAAGAGACCCACGCGGGGACCTGTCTTGGCAAGATGGAATATCTGCTCCCCGACAAGGGCGATAACGCATGCATATCAGATATGCTATCATAAAAGCGGACATGGCACTCTGACAGAATCCGTCTCTGCTATAGCAACAGAACAAGACCCAATATGCCTAGTATCCATGTACGGCTGATGCTGAATCATTCTCACCTCACGTGGCAACCACGAGATCCAGACTACGCCGTGCCGAGAGACGAAGATACCAAGGTGCAAGCCACACTCCAGTCTTGCGCACTCAGAGATACGCGCATCCAGACCCTTGGAGCTTTTGGCCACAGCCTCACCTCTGACCGGTGATACACGCCCCAGGCAGTTCGCCCCGGGCAGTGCTAGCTTAAGTAGATGAGCTTCCCTCCCCTGTCACTTTCTTGGACACGATCTTGTCTTACTTCTTGTTTATAGCAGGGGCCCACGCTGATCCTCATTTATGGACGCTCTCAAAGGTCGCTCACCGTTCAAGCGGGCGACGACCAGTGAAGTTGGCAAAGTAGAACCCATTGGCTATGCCACCGAGAAGGAGATCCCTCCGCAGTACGATGTCAACGCCGTCGAGCGACGGGGCTCGGTGGCCTCCTACAACATTTCCGGCATCCACGATGATACGCACCGGAAGTTGAAGCCTCGTCACATTCAGCTTATCGGTATCGGAGGGACAATTGGGACCGCTCTCTACGTCCAGATCGGTCGAGGTCTTCTCAATGGCGGGCCTGGTAGTCTGTTCATCGCATTTACGTTTTGGTCAGTCTTCTGGACCTTGGAAATGGAATACGTTCTGATGATTGTGTTATAGGTGCTCCGTCATCCTGGCTGTAACAGTGTGCATGGCAGAGATGGTGACCTATTTGCCAATCTCGTCGCCGTTCATTCGATTCGCTGGTCGCTACGTCGACGAAGCCTTTGGTTTCGCCGCTGGTGAGCAAAGTCTTGGGGTAGCTGAGTTGATGCGTACTGACACAAGATTTCAGGCTGGAATTTTTTCGTCTTTGAAGCGATCTTGGTGCCCTTCGAGATCACTGCATGGTATGGTCATTCATCCCTTCTTTGACAAAACGCGACTCACCACCGATCTTCAGCAACGTTATCATACACTACTGGTCCGACGCTGTGCCGACTGGTGCTGTCGTAGCGATCGTCCTAGTTCTCTACGCTCTGATCAATTTAGTCAACGTCAGATGGTATGGCGAGGTTGAATTTTGGGCTGCACTCGGCAAAGTGTTGTTGATCGTCGGCCTCATCATCTTCACCTTCATCGTCATGTTGGGAGGAAATCCTCTGGGTGACAGATTCGGCTTTCGTTACTGGAACAATCCCGGTAGTTTCAAGCCTCTATACTACGACGGCCAGCTTGGGTATTTCCTGGGCTTCCTACAATGTCTGATCCAAGCGTCGTTTGCCATCGCTGGCCCGGACTATGTCAGCATGGCTGCCGGAGAAGCAGAAAATCCACGAACGGTATCTTCATCGCCATTCAGACAAGTCGCGATTCTCTGACAACCAAACAGGTCATGCCCAAAGCTTTCAATGCTGTCTTCTACCGCCTCACAGCCTTTTTCGTGCTTGGCGCTCTCTGCGTCGGCATCCTAGTTCCCTACGACGATGCCGAACTGATTGCAGCTTTCAGCAGCGACGCTCCCGGCGCCGCCGCGTCACCTTACGTCGTAGCCATGAACCGTCTCAGGATCGGCGTCCTCCCGCATATCGTTAACGCTCTTGTTCTAGCATCTGCTTTCTCTGCCGGCAACAGCTACATGTACTGCGCCTCTCGCTCGCTCTTCGGTCTCGCCCTCGAAGGCAAGGCGCCCAAGCTCTTCACCAAGACCAACCGCATCGGTGTGCCATATAACTGCGTCATTGCAGTCCTGCTCATCAGTCTGCTGGCTTTCTTGCAAGTCAGCGCAGGCTCAGCCAAAGTTCTGGGCTGGTTCGTCAGCCTCATCACAGCTTCCCAGCTCATCAACTTCGCTGTCATGTGTTTCACTTTCCTGATGTGGATGCGAGCCCTCAAAGCTCAGGGCTTCGATCGGAACCTCCTCCCCTACAAATCTCTCGGACAGCCTTACATCGCCATCTATGGACTCTGCTGGACTGCTGTGATGGCTATTGTTGGCGGATATACGGTTTTCCTGCCGGGCTACTGGGACGTGGAGACCTTCATCTTCAGCTACTTTATGGTGTTCCTCACGCCGGTGCTATTCATCGGGTGGAAGCTCGTGCATCGGACGACGTTCAGACCATTCAAGCCGGAGACGGTAGATTTGAAGGGTGAGGTTGAGGAGATCGATGCGGTGAGTCCTGATGTTGATGCTTTGATGATGACGAGTGCGCTAATGCGTTGGTTCCAGTACACGCAAAACTTTGTGCAGCAGCCTTACAAGAACACTTTCGATAAGTGGTTCAACAAGGTCTTTGGTGGATGACATGACGTATGGGATTAGGATACGAGGATACGAACGCATGGCGAGGTGCGCATTCATGACATTGACTATATGGCCTTCGAGGCTATTGCGCTTCCATAGATCACGCATTAGTTCGCCAAACGAGATACCAAGACCGTAGAGATTTGAAGACCTCCGAGACAAATGATATCTTATAAAGTCGTCGTAAAGTGAAATCGCAGGCATGTTCTCTCTTGCTGGAACCTAGTGGCTAATTACACTCAGAAGAAGCACAAGTACTCAAAACTTCCGAAATGAGATCTGAGGCGACCATCTATAATGTAAAGACTGCATTATGCTACAGTGACTTGTATATGCGGAAGAGCTTTCCTCCTGTTCGTACCACTAACCAGCGCTCTCTGCGTGTCCATCAGCTGCGTCTTCAGGTGCCGCCACTTGGCCGCATTAGTGGCATAGCCAGCTGTAGCGATATTCCTGAACAGCTGACCTCGAAGAAGGTGGCACATCTCTCCCCGATGTAGAATCTTCTTATCTCGTCCCGATCTCTTGTCAGACCAGACGTGCTGCAGAAATGCGAACTCCTCAATACAAGAACGCTCTCACTCGAAACCTTCTTTGAGAATGTACCGCCGTACGCAATTCTCTCGCATACATGGGGCGAGGAAGAACTCACGTTCCAGGACATGGCATGCGATCGCTTCGCTTATGAGGCGCAGGCAGAATTCCAGAAAATACAGTTTGCCTGTCGACAAGCGGAATTGAATGATCTTCTTTACTGCTGGGTGGACACATGAAAGGCAGCATCTGAAAGAAGGATATTGTGTCTCCCATACTGACACGCCGGTACTATCAGGCTGTATTGACAAGTCCAGTAGCGCCGAGCTATCGGAAGCAATCAGCTCCATGTTTGGCTGGTACGCAGAGGCACAGGTCTGCTATGCATACCTATCCGACGTTCCGGACCATATCGGCGAGGACCTTTTAGCTAGGCACAACGATTTGCTGGGGTTCGTGGCCAGTAAGTGGTGGACCAGGGTACGAGGCGAACTGCATAGAGCACAAATTCCTTGGCGAACTGACATATGAACATACGGTTGTCTTCTGTAGAACTCCTTGTAAGTATATTGACCGAGTTGTAATATATAGAGGTTGGACGCTGTAGGAGCTGATTGCGCTATTGATTGTTGAATTCTATGGATCGTCATGGAAGAAGCTTGGTATCCGCGGCGACAGAGGACTTTCGAACATGATTTCCCGTATCACTGGTATTGACGAGGACCTTCTTCCGTCAGATGAGTCGTCAAATGAGTCGTCAAACACGTCGAGACTGGCTCTGCTGGATGATGTGCCCTTGGCAAAACGAATGTCATGGGCAGCCACACGTAAAACAAGTCGGAAAGAGGACGAAGCGTACGCTCTTCTCGGGCTGTTTCGCATCAACATGCCCCTCTTGTACGGTGAGAGAGAGCGAGCTTTCGGCAGACTGCAAGAAGAAATTCTGAAGTCCAGTCCCGACCACACAATCTTTGCACGGAAGTTGCCACGAGGTGACAATTGGACACGGGTGGGCCATACTCATAGCCTTCTTGTACCTAGTCCAAGCTGTTTCAAGGACTCTGGAGACATTTCGAGGTACCCGTTTGCCGCCATGACTGCGTTCGAAGTCACCAGCGCTGGGATGCGCATTACGCTGCCCATTGTCCGGCCGCCGCGCGAGACAGCAGGTGACGATGCCCGCCTCGCAGTCCTAAGTTGCTGCCGTGCCCAGGAACCCGGAAACATGCTGGCAGTGCTGCTAGTCAAGTCGCTGAATGGGACGCCTCACAGTAGTGCAGAGTATTGGGTCCCACCTGCTACAAAAGGAGAAAGATTATATAGTGTTCCAGAGGGCGTAGCAGCATCCGGTAGCCGAGAGCCCATGCTCATCCGAGGTCGCTCGGCGTACAAACAACGCCTCTCTGACATATACTTCTGGATCAGATACTCACCAATGGATATCAGCTACACTCACAGCGCATCAAGATCTGGACACGATTTCCTGCCAGGCACTAGCAGCCAAGCATCGCTTTGCGATTTGATTATCCGCGCGAAGGCGACACTATCGGACTGTTCTTTCGTTGCAAGCTCACGAGACAGGATATCATGATCATCCTGGAGCGTTTGGCCTGGACTAGTGTTTTGGTCTCTACTCAGCTGCGTTCCGTGGACGAGGAGCCATCATTCTCAACTGGAGTGGATGCGAGACATAGACAGTACAGTGTACTGCACATACCCTCGAGAAACCAAGCCACTTGCGAGGCCAAGGAGTTATGCGATGTCCAGTTGACAACGGAAACCAAAGCCTCGCTAGCCTGTTCGCGCGAGACCATCCTTGGGCGAGTGCTTGATGTCTGGCATTTGTCATCAACGAATTTTTATTCATGGTGAGCAATATGGTCGCCTCTCTGTAGGCTTGGAGGTTGGAGGGCGTGTGAAAAGTCAGCCATTCTTCAAGAGCAGGAGAGGCCACGACGGGGCTGGTGCTTGGAAAGCCGATCTATCGTAAGAAGGATGGATAGATCATCGGGTCCATTTGTGAGCGTGGTGAACAAGAATGTAGTGTTGATGGTGCGAAGAGGCGACGTGAGGTGAAGTGGGTCCTTCGCGGTGAACCGTGCGTCAAAACTCCACCATCGCTTCCATCAACACAACCTCAACACACTGGGTATCAGCTATGCGAAGGCAAAGGTCTCAAGACGAATCACTTGAGGCCTTACATGGCCAAATTTCTGATGCTAGCATCTTACGGTGCGTGCTGAATCAGCTGCCAGTCAATCGGGAATTTCGTTGCTCTGTGATGTGGACCTCGACGCCATGCTTGGCTTATATCTTGATCTAGAGAGAGTACTCGATATCACACGGTCTTCAACTTTCACGGCTCACCGCCGAACTCAGCTTACTGCGATGACATTGCTTGCGCTCGAACTTGTGCTGGCTAGTGAATACGTCAGTCCGATGTCGAGCTGAGGACAAGTTGCAAGCCGGCTGCACCAGGAGATCAGCTTGCGGCACAGAAGTCTAAATGCTGCTACTGCTGTGCCTTCCTCTTCGTTCTCGCGCAGCGAGGTAACGATCCTTTCCCCCTTCTTACTCACTGATTGCCCACATCTCCAAATATCAACATGGAAGCTTTTCTGGCGACTACTGCGGCTGAAGCTCAGCGACTAGCAGCCAATGCCGACGATGCTGGGAGAAGAAAGCTCTTGGACGGGCTCAGAGACATCCATTTATCTCTTGAATTGCCTGAGGAATCAATGCAGAGGCTCACGGCATATGTAAAATGCCTGCCTATGCTCCAGTCACCATAAATTCTGATCTTATCATAGAATTTGACAATGGCTTCCATTCGAGTACTCATGGACCTGAATATCTACTCATTGTTGGTCGAGAGTGCAGCTCCAGTGTCGGTGTCGCATCTTGCGAAGAAGACCAAGTGCGGTCCAGCCTTACTTGGTGGGGCCACATACAATGAATCGTGCATGCTCGTACTGATCTAGAGCATAGAGAGATTCTTGAGACATCAATCGCCACTTGGTATGATCGAAGAAGCAGCTCAAGACCATTATGTAGCCAACCGAACCACGAAGAACCTGGCGATACCAGAAATTCAAGCCGGACTTTACTTCAGGTGAGAAACGCCCTTTGCATGGGCAGTGAGTATCATCTTGATGATTGCGAATATCACAGTAACAATGTCCTTGGCCCAGCGTTCCAAGCCATCCCAGGCTTCCTTTCCGATGTCAAGTATCAAAACCCACAAGACAGCCAGACAACACCTTTTAGTCGTGCTTGGAAGACCGACTCATCGCTCTGGGAGTGGCTCAACGATCGGCCGCGAGAGCTGTCTTTCTTTCACGCGTGGATGAAAGCACAACGCTCAAGCGTCAAGAATTGCTTCGCCTCTCTCCTGTTTGACCAAGAATGCAGAAACTGGCCGACCGAGAAACCTGTCTTCGTCGATGTCGGAGGTGGGACTGGACAGCAGTGTATGGCTTTGCGTGAAAAATGGCCAGGTCTGCCCGGCCGCATTATTCTCCAAGACTTGCCCACCGTCATCGAAAAATCCGAGGTGAATGATGGTATCGAAGTGATGGCGTATGACTTCTTCACGCCGCAATCGATCACGGGTATGACCCCGTCTGCCGTCCCTAGCATCGCGCTGATGAGTCCACAGGTGCAAAATTCTACTACCTCCGAGCTATCTTACACGATCACTCCGACGACAAATGCATCGAAATCTTGAAGATAATCGCGGCTACGATGACCATGGATTCGATACTCCTGCTGGACGAGATCGTCGTTCCAAATGAGAAGTTGAACGGTATGTGACTCAGGTGGATCTTCTGATGATGACGCAGTTTGCTTCTATGGAGAGGACAGAGGCTCATTGGAGGCGCTTACTGGAACAAGCAGGATTAAAGGTACAAGGAATCACGACGTACACGCAGCTGTTCCAGCTGAGCATCATCCGAGCTGCGAAGTGATTAATAGGAATTTCAGCCATTGAGAGGAAGGTTCAAACGAAGATTTATCTTTAGGTATACCATGCTAAACATCAATAGGGCATCTGACATCTCCAGCCAGCAATTCTATCAAGTTTCTCACGTCGTCCAACTTCTCCAGGCTCAAGACTTGCTCCTCGATTTTCTTCCGCCTATCTTCGTCCAAGATGTCCTTGACGAGCAGCCTCCACTTCTCGACGATGTCCTGATTGCTTGCTGGTGGCGATACACCTCTCGGCGCCCGGACTGATTCCTTCACCGTTTTGCCATCCTTGAATTGCACAGTGGCGACCGTGGTGAAGAAAGGGTCGCCTTCTTCATCAATCTTCTTATCATGCTCAGGCTTCGTCTTCTCCATCAACGCACGAATTTCTGATCTATTTAACCTTGAAGCACCACATTGCCGCATCAACACTTCTCGATCAATTAGTTGCGAAGCTACAGCAAACTGTATCGACATCTGCGCAGCGGTACTGGAAAGCGGCTTCTCCGGTGGTGAAATCCAGCCACCGTGTTCATAGGCGGAACGTCCGCATTGGATCTTGATGTGCTCTATGTTGTTGAGATTGGCCTGCTCGAATAAGTCTTGATGTTTTGCTTGTAGGTGCTCAATGCAGTCAATGGAGCCATGGATGCCAGCCATTGCGGCATGGAGCTTGACACGAATACTGTTGATCTGCCACTCATCTCCGAGATCTTTGACGATCTCTTCTGGCTTGTTCGGCGGGTGAAAGTTGGCATTTTGACTGAAACAGCTCAAGAAACCACCATATTTGGTCTCGAACACTTCCTGGATGCCAGTATAATTTTCCCGTGCCATCATGGCAGCGAAGAGACCGTTTCGGGAAGCAAACCCATGTTGCATACGTTTCGCCATCGAGCCGAATTGAGCGGACATCAGACCTCCGGCTTGCGTGCATGCTATGCCTAGTGCCCACTCGACTTGCGCTGCGTTGAGGCCAAGGTAAGAAGAGATAGCTGCCGCGGTAGCTGGTCCTCCCTGGATTGCACCACTGTGCCAGCCCCGTGAGAGGAGATCCTCGCCATGTAGAGCAAGACCGACTCGAGGGCCGACTTCACAGCCGACAATGTAAGACTTCAGGAACTCCGCTCCAGAGAACACTTTCTCATCTGCAGACGATTCCGTAGCCGAGAACAGAGCTGGTAGAAGCAGCGAATTGGAATGTAGCGGTGCTTTGGAATGATAGTCGTCCAATTCAAATCCTTGCACGAAAGTGCTGTTGAGGAGAGCAGCCGAAAGAGGTGGAAGCTTCTTGTCGTGCCACCCGATGACGGTGCACTGTCCTGCTGGTTCCATCTTGAATATTGCCTTGGCTGCTGTTTCGGACCATGGAAGATGAGCGGCTACGAGGGAGCAGGCAATTCCATCGAGAATGAGATACTTGGCTCGTTCGATGATGTCTACTGGTATGTGGTCATACTGGCAACCAGTGATCCAGACGCTGAGTTGACCGGTGACGCCGTTTGGGCTGCTGGGAGAAGTCGACGGCGCCATTGTGAAGGTTTCTGCTTGACTCTGGACGACAATACAATCCTCGAGAGATGGTAATCTTATATCTCTGCTCGGATCTTGTATTGTATCCTCGACGTTGCCACCGATGTCACCGAATCAGCAGTAATCGGAAGGTCGGCGAGGCATCAGAATTGACTTTTTGCTCGTCCGCAATGACGAGGGACTCACTGCAGAGCATGCTGGGCTGGACGTCGAGAGGGATATTCCCACGGACATTGCCCGGACCTGCGAACGTGGCTGGCTTGATTTGCTTTGGTAGTCCAGCAGCGAACCGATATCTCCGAGAATTAGTACGAAAGGCAAAAGTACAACGATGGAGGAAGTAAGAATATTGGTATAAAATAACATACTTTTGGAAGGATTGCCGGTATCGGCAGAATGTTTCAAGATGATTCTGGAGTTTGTTCTCCCTACAATACATAATTCATAGCAGAGTCGACAGACCACGCATAGGTGACTGCTCCTTGACGAGTCTGGCTATCTAAAATTCGTATCATTTGTCAGCGTAGCCGCTCGATATCTACAACGACTTCTTGCAGTACACTTGATCTTGAGCTGTTGTCGCCTCGATCGTCGAGTGGTTGAGCAAGACTCGAGTGAGTGCAATGGTATAATGTCGGCCGCCACCATACAAAGTCCATTGATCCAGACCGATTTGTTGTCATCTTGCCCTCTCAGCTTCAATCGTCAATGGAATTCACTCGAGCTTGGGTCGCTAACCTGATCTGTTGACCTCAACAATCATCGTACACTCTGTGATGTACCATCGTTGTTGTCTCTCAAACAGCCCAAGATCATTCTTTCTCGATTGTCCTGGCTGTCATCATAGCGGTCGCAAGCTGTACAGCAAGATCAAAGTAGACGTTGGCATGTTCAAGATTGTCATCAGGCAAAACGACAAGCGAATAATCTCATCTCTCCAATCATGCTGAAAACGGCTTCGAAGCACTTGAAATCATTCCCAAGGTGTGCTTGTATGCGGCGTGTAAGGCTTGCAGGGGAGCCATCCTCAACCTTCTCCTGCAGGCGTGGGAATATCATTCACCGCAAGAATGGCCAATTGAGCGTCCGGATGCTTGTGGACATCAGATGATTCTTAGCACTTTAAGCATTCTGCCTTCCAGATTGCAAACAATCCAGAGAATGAAGAAGGAGCACACTGAGGCGGAGCTTTTTGTACCCCGGCATACCCTAAACGGACTTTCAGAAATCCCGAGATACGTACTCCACTCTTGGACAACAGCCATATATTCCGTGAAAAGATCTTAGATATGCGCCTTGACTCTGTCAAAATAGTCCAACATTTGATTCCAAGTAGCAATTCTTCAAATAACAATCACGATGCAGACCCATGCTCTTTTCGGCGCCACAGGGGCCACAGGCTCAGCCATCCTCGCATATCTCCAAGATACAACAAAAATGCCCCTGCGACTCAATATCTTCGTTCGATCAGGCGAAAAGCTCCAATCAATGTTTCCGGATCTTCAACGAAACCCCAACCTCCATATCGATGTCATCACAGGCCAACTTTCAGACCAGGCAAAGGTCAAAAGTGCTGTCAAGGACGCCAGTATCATCTACAACTGCGTCTCAGCAACCCTGCCTCTTCGAGGAACCAACACCGCCCAGGCAGTAGCTGGAGCCATCATCTCCGCCGCAGAGAGCTTGAGACTGGAAAGCAATTCCGAGTACAAGCCGCCGACACTGCTTATGAATCGCGCCTTGCCTCTGAACGAATCCATAGGACAGCCAAATTTCATCGAGAACATCGTCCTTTATGTCCTCGTCTACATCTATGATGATCTGAGAGCAGCTGCTGTAATGTACAAAACCGCCGATAGTGCTGGGCTGCTCAAGTATATCTTCATCGATGCGCCAAGCTTGCATGAGGCCAAGGGAGGCGAGCGTACAGGCCACAAGCTTTTGCTCCAGGGGCATGTGGAGGCAGCTTTGTACTATTCGGATCTTGGGGCTGCGTTCGTTGAGGCTGGTGAGAGAAAGGACGAGTTTGAAGGGTAAGTCGTCGTGAGAGCAGCTTTGTCGGATTGTGCTGATGGCCGCGTAGACGTGGCGTGTTGGTCTCCGCGACCGGACATGTCGAGACCAATTGGGCTGCGTTGTTGTGGTTGTGGCTCATCGGCATTCGTTCGAGGTTGTTCGGGATTTGATTTCGAAATAGTGTGTACGGCCGGTGCGCAACATCTACGACGTGCTGACACTGGATTTCGAATTGCTTGAGACAATGGCGAGCGAATGGATGCGGTCGTTCAGAGTACGGTGGCCTTCGACCATGCTGTAATGATAATATGCTCAGGAGAACGTCAGACGAAGGTGCTAGTGAATAATCAGATAACCTGCACGCATCCGTACCAAGCGCAAGGATCAATTTGTAGTAGCGAACAACACCACACTACCGTATTCTCGAACAATACTTGATCTCACTGGACCACAAAGTTGCTATGTAGCAATCGCATCAATCCTGACTTTCTGCATTTCCTCTGTGGTGAGCTGGGTCACTCGTCCAAGATTGATCTGATCTTTCAGCGAATTCTCGGCAAGCTCATGGGCAGTACCGAATTCCTTGATGAGTGCTTGCTTCTCGATTTCTTTGCCAAAGCGAGTGAGTAGTTGAGTCACTGCACGTATGGCCGAGTCTAACGCTCCCACAATCCAAGCGTGGGAAGCCGAAGCAGCCTCCCCTGCGATGAAAAGGCGTGAGTCGGCATTAGGCTGAACGAGCCAAGGATAGTGCTGCGAGAAATCACCTGGGGGGAAGAGAGCAAACGCTCCAGCGGCATCAATGTCTTTCGACCAGTCGTAAGCCTGCAGATATCAGTGACTGTCACGACGTTGTGGAGAGGTATGTCTTACGTGATGAGTGATGTACGAATCATCGATCATGTTGTACATCTCATTGAAAGTCTTCTCGTCTTCCGAGTGAAGTCTTGCCAGGTTGTATATCATTAGTTCTTTGAGCTCGATCTGTTGCTCAGCCGGTCTTTCATCAATGTAAGCGGCAACACGTTCGGCATCCTGCCCCCAAGCATATGAGCGAAGAAGGACAGCCTCGCCCTCATCGTCGAGATTGTAGGAGGGATAGACACAGACCCGAAGAGGCATATCAGTCTTGCCCAGACCTCCTCGAATCTTGTTGTGCTCAATCCACCAAGCAGACTTGAACTTCATACCGACCTTTGTCGAGGTGTCGTTGTGAATAGAGCGAATAGCAGCCTCGGTGCGATAAAGCAGACCCGTCTGGGTGAGGTCCATCTTTCCAAGAGCTCCGAGGGTGGTAGTATTGATCACAGCGGAATACTGCCGGGGCGTTGATTCTCCATACACTTGCACGTCCACAGGAAGCTCAATGCGATCCGACAACGCCATTTTGACTACTCGCTTATTGTATGATATACTCTTGTCGAAGTCTTTCGCAAGTGAGTTTGTGAGCTGTGTCGTACCGCCCTCGACGCACTACCAATGTCCCTCAACCAGCGGCTTTCCAGCCTTATCAGTAGGTCCGTCTTCGTCTACCGCCGGCGCTGGATGCTCCGTATCAAACCATTCGAATGCCAAGCTCTCGAGCACATTCGCAGTGTATGCTTGGTTATACCACCCAGTCGCACTTTGTGTCGTTTCCATCCAGTGAATGGTTTCTGGATCCAATGGCATCTTCAGGCTGTATTGGAGGTAGTCGCGGAGAGATCTTGTGTCGTGTTTCATCAAATCCTTCCACGCCTGTTCAATCAGACTCGGATGACCACTAGTGACCGCTTCTCTGGTCTGATCTCGGAGTGGTCCAAAAGCTTCGTCCAGGAAAGATTTCACGGCAACGTGATCATCTGGCACGGGGCCACCATTCGAAACGCTGACGTGGAAGGCATCCTTGGAATGTTTGGTTGCGTCACCAACCACAGTGATGTCGTTGTACCCGTGGGCTGATTCTCGCTTTCCATATAGTAATCGAGAAGCTTTTTGTCGACTCCTCGTCGATGGAAAAAGTCGAATGTGCGATCCATGATGGGTGTTTTCAGGAACCGCATAGCTCCAATATCGTAGTAGTCGTGGGGTTGGTCAGAGAAGTAGTGTGTCAGGACTCGACCACCAGGTCTAGTCGAAGCCTCCAGGATCTCGTAGGGAATCTTTGCGTGGTCCAAGAGAAGAGCAGAGTATAGACCGGCCATACCAGCGCCGACGATGCAAACTTTGATAGGCTCATTTTGAACAGCTTTGGCACTCAAGATGCGCTCGAGGGCTTGTGTATCAAACGAGGTCAAAGCCGTCGAGACTTGTTGTGCAACTAGATATGAAGCAAACTCGGCCTTATATGGAGCCGCCTCAGGAGACAGGTAAGGCATGTCTGCGAATTCTTTTTGGTAGTGATATAGCAGATATGATGGAAAAGGTGTGTAGTCGGGTCGTGAAGACACAGCAGGACAGAAGACATCCGAACCTTGCTACTTATATGTTGCTCGAACACGACATTCGGTGGCTCACAATGGTGCTAGGATTGTGGACGACCAGGACGACGACTCTGCAGCATAGCTCAATGCGCAGCGACAGCCCAGTTCTAGTGAATCATGCGATGTGGAGATGCGAAGCATCTCAATGGCTGAGTGCTGTCCTCCTGCAGGAGGCTCACCCTATGATTCTCGCATGTCAGACACAGTGTGTTCGATGAGCCGCTGAACGCCAGTAAAATGGGAAATCCGTTCAGCTCGTGTAGTCTTCTGGGCTTCCCGTGGCTGGCTGCAAGGACCGATCCAGGCTCGCGTGGCGTACAGAAAGCAGCGTGATCCGCATTCACTATGCAGTAGCTCTGTGGAGAGCCAGTGAAGCCTAAGAGTCATTCTCCCTCCTCTAGATAGAAGAGTGACAGGAGCTTGATGGAAAACGGGATGTTGATCTCGTGAGAATGCTGAGGCAAGGAACAAGGTGAGATCTAAAGGAGATTGATGGCGACTCGGCCCGAAACCTCCGGTTTCAAGCTCGGCTTTTGCTTCTTCCGCCGCCGCGTCCATAGGGCCCTTTTCTTCCATTCTCTCAGTTGCACGCCTTGTCTTCATCATCAACCCGCTCTGGAGCAGCTTTCTAGCACCCATATGTTCGGAATGAGGCTATGAGCGAAGACGAAACCGTCGACCAGGCTGCGTACTCCATGAGGCTCAGCGGTCGACCGTTCAGCCTAAGAGCAAGCCGGCGATGCAATGCAATCCTGCTTGGATGCAAAAACATCTACCATGGCGACTGATCCCATGTAAGAAGCAACAGGCACAAGTGGGATGCCAGGGGTAAGTGAATGCTTGGTTGGACTGCCATGAATTTAGGCTATATATCCCATCAGGACTCCCGACACGTTCGAGCAACTCTCCCGAGATCCACATTTCTGCCCTGTCCATGTCATTCGTCGGCCTGAGAAGGGCAGCTATGGCGGGGACTACTGCGCGTCGGCGATTGATGGCTTGCCCAGTCAGTAGACAGCTATTACTTCTTGCCCAGCAACATCTGGTTCAAAACATCTCTGCCAATACACAAGAACAACCCTTAATTGAACTCTCACAATGGCATGCTCAACTACCATCTCAGACTGCAACAGCTGCGACAAAACAGACTCTTGCTCCACTGGCCACCCGGTCGATATTGAAGACTATAAAATCGAGCTCCAGAATCTCCGAGCACGAACGCAGGAACTGGAAGCCAAACTCGCTCAATTTAACATATCCCAAGAAGGATCGAAGCCCCTCCGCTCGACAAAATGGTTCGCCCGCGACGACGACAAAGCCATGTCAGCTCTCTACGTAGACCGCTATCTCAACTACGGCCTTACCAAAGATGAACTGATGTCCTCCAAACCCATCATTGGCATCGCAAACTCTGGCTCGGACCTCGCCCCCTGCAATCAACACCACACTATACTAGCGAAACGAGTTCGAGACGGCATCAGAAGCGCAGGGGCGATAGCCATTGAATTTCCTACGCATCCAATTCAAGAGAGCTCAAGACGACCGACAGCGACATTAGACCGTAATCTGAGTTACTTGTCGCTGGTAGAGTTGCTATATGCTTATCCCTTTGATGGCGTAGTCTTACTCACGGGATGTGACAAGACTACGCCGGCTTGTCTGATGGCAGCAGCGACCATGAACATTCCTGCCATCTGCCTTAACGTGGGTCCCATGCTGAACGGGTGGAACAAGAATGACAAGATAGGCAGCGGTACCGTCCTCTGGAAAGCCCGCGAGCTGCACGCCGCAGGGCAAATTGACGACGAGGAACTCACGGACCTAGTGACTCGCGGCACGCCCAGCGTAGGCCACTGCAACACAATGGGTACGGCCAGTACCATGAACGCACTAGCCGAAGCGCTAGGTATGGCACTTCCAGGCTCCGCCTCGATTCCAGCACCTTACCGCGAACGCGCTCAGTGCGCTTACAGAACCGGCCTCCAGATCGTCGAAATGGTCCATGCCGACCGCAAACCCAGCGATATCATGACGCGTGAAGCCTTCGAGAATGCCATTGTCGCTAATACAGCCATAGGCGGCAGTACCAACGCCCCAATCCACTTATGTGCTATAGCGAAACACATCGGCGTCAAGCTTGATTTGGACGACTGGGATAGGATAGGCTACCACATCCCGCTCATGCTGAATGTCCAACCCGCAGGGGATATGTTATGTGAGGAATACCACCGAGCCGGAGGCCTCCCAGCCATCATGTCCGAACTACTTTACCAAGGCAAACTGCACGGTTCCGCTCTCACCTGCAACGGTAAATCCGTCTCGCAGAACGTTCAGGGCAAAGACACCTGGGACAGACAGACGATCAAGCCTTATACCGAGCCTCTGAAATCAGATGCCGGCTTCCTACATCTATCAGGCAATCTTTTCGACTCGGCGATCATGAAGACATCCGTCATTTCCACTGAGTTCAAGAGAGAATTCCTCGAGAATCCGACTGATCTCAATGCGTTCGAGTGTCGAGCCGTGGTATTCGATGGGCCAGAGGATTACAATAAGCGAATCGAAGAAGCGGAAGTAGACGAACGAACCATCCTTGTGATGCGAGGCGCCGGTCCTTTGGGATATCCAGGAGCAGCTGAGGTCGTGAACATGACAGCGCCAGGCCATCTCCTGAAGAAAGGGCTCAAGTACTCCCTGCCTTGTATCGGCGATGGACGACAGTCCGGCACCTCGGGATCACCCAGCATTCTCAATGCCAGTCCAGAAGCAGCCGAGAATGGAAATCTAGCAATTCTGCGAGACGGAGACGTGCTTCGCGTAGATCTCAGCAAGCGACGGGTAGATATACTAATGCCGCCCGAGGAGATCGAAAAGCGTAGAGGAGAGCTGCTGAAACAGGGAGGGTATAAGGTCATCGAAAGTCACACGCCTTACCAAGATTTGTTCCGACGGGAGACCGGGCCGCTCAGCGAGGGAATGGTGTTCAAGAGAGCGGTGCAATTTCAGAGAATTGCTCAGAAAGTGGAGATGCCGAGAGACAATCATTAGTGCCGAATCAGATGGTAATATACTTCCTGGACTCTAGTGCAGGACAAATGATCCTACTTGAAGTATGACTCAGAGGGCACAGGTGGACGCTTTGTGGGCGCCATCAAGGCAAATCGTGATGATAATAGTACCTCGTGCATGGAAGATGCATTTATTGTTGCGGCGTGAAGATGGCCGGGCGGTGTTTTAAGGTGGAAGCCAATATCCGCTGGAGTCGTGCAGGACTGCAAAGCATTGATAGTCCTGGCCAATGCCAGAACGTTCGATTATGCACCACAGCTCAATGTGAACATCATGATCAACGTCTCCGACTTGCCGCAAGCCCCTTCGTTCTTCCTCCCAAAAATGCCCAAGCATCCTCTGTCGCAGCGATCCTGTATACTAGCGGATCGGCTGGCAAGCCTAAAGGAACAGGCTGCTTCACGTCGCATCCCCATCCACCCCATTTTGACCATCGTTGTGCTGCCACTAGACGCACCTCTTGCCAGAGCGGACTCAGTAGCGGCTCACCTGCCTCCAACGAATGAGTCCAATGGATATGTGGGCAGCAAATGGGCATCGGAGCGCAGTCTGGAACGAGCGTGAGCTCGCCATTCCTACGTTTGTGTATCGCTTCACGCCAGCTCAAACTGAGCAAGCTGCTGCCAAACAACAGCTCATGGATGACTTCGTGCGGTTCGTCGATCTGTCGGGTACGATGCCAGACATGAGTGTTTGGCGAGGTAGAGTGGACATGCTCACAACGGAGGTGGTGGATTACCTCAGCGGGCGAGTGATGGATGGAAGAGGTGCTATCGATGCCAGTGCCACGCATTTCGCTCATTACGAAAGCCGGGTCACCTTCCACACCGACGAGCTTGAGGCGCACCTCGCCCAGCATCGGAGGGATAGTAAGGAGCTGGATCGCTTGCCTTTTAGCTAATGGCTTGGGGGTCTCAAGGCGCTGGGCTTTGCTTATCTCATTTCTGCTCAAGCAGCAGAAGTGGGTGACGTTGGCGCGGGTCTGCAATCACGTAGATGAGTGAGAGCACGGAGCGGCCGAGAGGCTCAGAATCTCGTCGTATGATGCAAAGGCAAGTACTTCCGAGCATTCAGTCTTATGTAGACTTTTCTTCAAGCTGGCAATCTGGGGATGGGAGTTTATGACGGGATGCATGCTTTGTAGAAGCTGGAGTTAAGGTCGGCATTACTCTGGAGCGATTAAAGTAGCAAGACGCCAAGGAATATCATCAGTCCGTATCAGATGGCGATGTCCTCGACCCTCAAGAGTCCGTCTCCCATGCCCGCTGCAGCCCAGCCTCCCACGTGCAGGTTGGGATTCCAGGCCAAAGCAGTGACGGCGCTCTTCTCCTCATAGATTGTCGTGAAAGCTATGCCGTCTTTCCGATTCTTCCTCTCCCGAGGAGCACAATTAGCCAGTACAGCTTTATATCCATCTACAATTCGGCTGAGACCCCCTTTGCCAATAGCCGTTCTCGTATCGTTCTCACGCTCACCGAAATTCTGGGCTTCGCGAGCCGCTTGCTCCTCATCGTCAGTCGGTCGCCGCCACTCGTGCCCGAACCATTTCTGATGATAGGCTTCTGTCTTGTAATTCCCGGTGACAACTCTGTTGATGGGATTGATAGCGACAACATCGCCATTCGTGCCGCCTATCAGAACGCATGGATGGCAAATGGAAGCTGCAATGGAGGTCGCCTGTGCTTTCATCTGGCCAACGACGATGGAACTGAACCATCGTCGAAGAGGTAAAGCTCGTACGGACATGTTCTCCTCTGGGCTGATGGCCGAGCGTGAATGTTCGTGCCAGGCAAGATGAGGCTGTGAGATGCGGACCCGAACAGAGAGTGCAGTACCGGTCGGCCCGCCGGGGTCTGGCTGACTGAGATCGGTCAAGGTTACGTAGCCGCCCATATTTGTTGCTGCTATCATATTGGGGAATGATGGATAGCATGCCGCAATGGACGCAATGTAGGTAGTACTGATTGGGGCTGATAACACAGGACGACGGTTACGGTCTCCATTTCCAGAGGCTGCAGCTCTCGCCAGATCCCAGACAGCCACAAATCCATTCGCGCATGAAACCGCGAGGCGTGATGAGCTAAGCCAAGTCAAGCTGGTGTATATGGTATTCGGAGGCTTGTCCTCAAAGGCAACTGTCTCGACTAAGGAATGGGCTGTCTCTGCACCCTCGTCCGGACGATCAACATCGAAGACACGAACAGCGCCATCGCCGAATATGCACGCCAGCAGTCCTAGTGCTGGATCCTCCTTCCTTGGCACAGGGCACCATTTCAAGACCCGGATGTCACCTGCAGAAGTGCATAGAGTCATGGTAAGCTTGGGTGGGACATTCTTGTCGATATGGCCATCATTTGTGCTACAGAACTCCCAGATCTGGATGCTCGACTTGTGTGGGTCCTGAGGAAGAAAAGCCGGAGCTGCAGTTAACGCAGAACCAGGCGCTCTTTCGGGCAGAAGTGACAAGGCAAGATACTGCTTCAGACCAGGCTGATTAGTTGCCCAATCCAGGCAGTTGATGCGAGCTCCCAGATTAATGAGGAAACCGCACTTGTAGCTTGACATATCGGTTTTGTAGGACTCTGGGTCCCGAGGATCTAGCCGGTAGGGATCAGATAGGACCATGTGTTGCCGCGCTTTGAGATTGTAAAATCTCTGCTCTGCGATTGGTCCCATGACGAAGCTTCGTGCGCATATGCCATCAATAGCTAGGTAGTCATTCGCTTCGGTTGACGTCAGTGGTTTCATCGTTTGTTGTCGTCGAAAGAACTCCTTCCCATCACTTTCTGCATACCACTGCCAGTTCAAATCGGCATTGGCGACATCATTGCTGAATGATTGTGAGAAGGCAAAGCCGTCGTGGCGTTTCTTGTGCACTCTGCTAGGTAGGCACGTGTCAGATGCCCATCGTTCTTGTGCTTGAAAAGCTGGCTCCCAATCCGCAGGCGTTGGGCCATAGAACATCAACTTCCTATAAGGCTTCGATCTGCCCTTAAAATCTCCATCAGGCACGCCTCGAACGAACAAAAGCTGGCCATCCGAAGTCAACAGAGGTTTCTTGGTCTTATGGCGAAGCTCAAGGGCAGATTTTCGTGTCGATTGATCTGAATCGCCGGCAACAGAGACATCATTGTCAGGGTCAGACCCCTCTTCATCGCTCGCTAGGTCGCCGACCTCCTCGAGTGTACCAGGACCGTCCATACCTGACATGGATTCATCGTCCGCTTCAGATGGTTCTGCACCTGCTTGGAAATCGTCCTCATCGTCCTCATTGTCGTTGGGCGCATCTTCATCATCTCCGCTTCTCGCGGAAGAAGATCCACTCTCGAGCAACAGGTCCTGGATCGATTCGAACGCATCAACGGTATATGTCTTTCTTGGCGTTCTCCGTGTCGAAGATCTAAGTGCAGCCATGTAATCTGCGGCTGTCGCGGCCGCGGCAAGAGGCACTAGTAGGGGTATGAAGAGGAAGAAAAAGCACCTCACCTTGTCCGCGTGAGCTGCAGCGATGCGAACTCCAACGTGCTTGCTTTGCGTATTGATCTAGACGGTGTAGCGAATGCTCCAATCACAAGCCGAAAAAGCGACACGCAAAGTGAAGAGGATGCGACGCTTGCTATAGCATGGCAGCTGCGGTCAGGCACTCGCTGTGTAGGCTCTTGGCTCTGGATGTACGAAGCTGCCGATCAGCGGTGCCGCCGTGATGATAGTGCAGGCCAGGTGGTTGTGGTTGTTGACAGAAACATTGGGTAGAAACGAAGAAGAGGCCGAAGTGTCGTTCAGGTCGTTGATGGCGGCTTCCCTCGGTAACTCAAGCTCGGACGCGCTTTCCCTTTCTGCTTGGCACGCGACCACGCTGCTCCTGACGAAGCGGCGCAGCCGCATTGGCTCCAGCGATGACCCGATTCCATTCCCGTTCTCTTTCAGAGGGACATGCATAATCATGCGACACAAAGACCTCTTCTGCCTGCTATCCTTCACCTGGTTCGCCCTGTTCTTCGGCGGAATAGCGAACGCAAGCTTGGGTGATAGACTGCCCGAGTTCAGGAGCTGCGTAAGAGTACGTCGACCAAGTCCAGTTCAGTCCGAGCCAATGTTGCGGTCAGTATTGACTGAACTTTGTATTACATAGGAATGTTTGGATGCGAGCTGCGGCCCTGATGGAGTCTCAATACGTATGTCGTGCCCCGGCAGAAACAGCAACATTGGGCAGACGTGGCTGGAATGCTAACGCGGTCAGCTCTCCAACACCGACTGCTCTTCTGGACGTGCCCTCAAGAGTGCGACTATGCCTGCCAACACATCATAACCGAGTCTCGGCTCGCCCGCGAGCCTCCGTACCTCGAGCCCGTCGTTCAATTCCACGGCAAATGGCCGTTCTGGCGTTTCTTAGGCATTCAAGAGCCAGCCAGCGTGATCTTCTCCCTCTTCAATTATCTTGCACACGACTGGGGCATGGGTAAAATCAGGGAAGCTATACCAGCAAAGTATCCTCTGCGCAAATTCTACCTGTTATTTGGATACTTCGGACTGGCAAGCTGGGTCTTCAGCATGGTCTTTCACACTCGCGACTTCGGTCTGACGGAGAAGCTGGACTATTTTGCGGCAGGCGCGAGCGTTATGTACGGGATGTACTATACGCCTATCAGGATCTTCCGTCTGGATCGTCCGGATAGTTTCAACGGAAAGACGGGGACAGTGTTAAGACTCTGGACTCTGATCTGCGCCAGTGCGTACCTGCTTCATGTCGGGTATTTGTCTTTCATCCGATTTGACTACACATACAATATGGCCGCGAACGTGGTGATTGGGTTGGTGCAAAACGTGATGTGGACGTGGTTCTCGATTCAGCGATTCCGAAAGGTGGGAAGGTTATGGGCTGCCTGGCCGGGTCTGATCGTGTTCTGGATCATTTTTGCCATGAGCTTGGAATTGTTCGACTTCCCGCCGTGGTGGGGCATGGTGGATGCACATGCATTATGGCACTTGGGGACAGTCATACCCACGATCTGGTGGTACAAGTAAGTGTCACGAACAACGTGTCGACGGACGCATGCTAATATTGAGTTTAGCTTCCTGATCAAGGATGCACAAGAAGACATTCACAGCGTACGTTTGAAGCAGTAAGAGAGCAGCAGAAATGTCCATAGTATGTGCAGGGATATCGCGTCGCGTCAAATATACATGCATCCTTTCCGTCATCCCTTTCCTTTAGGGCCATTCCTGTGAGCTGATGATGGCGCAAAAGAGTGGTCAGCGGCATGAAGCCGATGGTGCCGATGAATGTTTATGCAACATTGAAGCCTTGATGACAGCCTCAGGGTCCATCGAGTGGGGTTTCGAACGATACTTATGCAAGCCACTGTGCACACTAAAACAGTGCGACGTCGACTGTTGATCCTTCTGCTCGACAACGTCAACGCTGGTACTGATACTGGTAGTGGCCCTTCACTCGTCAGCTCCTGTTTGGTGGCCTGTGTCCTCCATCACGCGCGGTTGTGGATGTACTCATGTATGCTTGAGATGTCTGGTAGGAAGGCGTTGCGATAAGCAAAGCACAATACTGCCGTTCGTCGTTGGTCGTGGTGGTGGTGGTGGTCAACAAGCATCACGCCCCTCGCATTGCTGCGCACACATACCTGTGCTGTGACCGGATCTCTGCCAATGCTCTGCTCCTCTTACCCTTGATCAACACCGATCACTCCGCACTGAACTGACCTCACACCTCCAACCCCACAGTCACGCCAGAATCATGGCGCCAGACATCAACTCACTGCCCGCCTCCCCCAGACTCGACCGCCAGCAGCCGCAGCCGTCCTCACTCCCAAGCTCGACCACCGCTTCTCGCAGGACATCCACCAATATGGCTGCCACTGCCACTGTCACGCCCACCGCCATGCCGCCTCCTGCGCTACCCGCCTCGGCCAATGCAAACGCACGCAGTCCTACCATGACTACCGGCGAGAACACAGTGCCCATGCGACATCCACGACCGCTCACTGCCGCCGAGCTATACCTCGAGTGCGAGAAAGAGCAGGAAGCAGTGGTAAGACACGTTGCACATGCACGGATAGCTCGAATACGCATGATATGCTAAAGACGTGTGCAGGTCAATCGTCTGACTCGCGAGCTCACTGCTCTCCGTGCCCAGTCTGCATCTGTTGCAAGCAATGCTTCAGTCTCCTCGAGCTCGACTTCCACATCTCTGCTGCCTGTCGACATCACCGACCCAAACCCCACCCATCAGTTGACTGGCGCGACACATCCAACTCCTTCTCGGCGACACAGGACATCTTCCTCTGCGAGCTCGAGAAGCGTGGCCACACCCAGCAGCAGTATCACGCACACCTCAACACATCCACAAGTCGGTAGCACTGTCAGCGTCCCACATGGTGTCTCACAAGCATCTGCTGAGCGCGCTGCTGCCGCTAGAGGATCCTCCATGAGTCGCCATCCATCAGTCAGTGCTTCAGGAGGTTCGACACCAGCTCGACAGTCCATGGAGATCCCTCAACCGACCGGTTCTCTGACCCTGCCACACCGACCCTCGCTTTCGCGAGATCCATCCACGAACACGGTGTCATCTACGCACGCACAAGCCGGCACGCCTGCACCACATCGTGTACCTTCGCCTGCGCTCTCGCCTGCCCAGGCCAGCGGAGTAACGGCGGCTATGCAGCACTACGCCGACACGGCCGCCTACCGAACAGAGATGGAGATCGTCAAAGCCGAGAATGAAACGCTTCGTCAACGCGTCAGAGCGCTTGAACGGGCTCTACGCACCCGTCGTCGCGACAGCAGCCAATCCGACGCCCAGCGACCCGAACTCACAAGTCGCTCGATCCGCGAGAGTATGGAGGGCACTCGTGCGATTTCATTGACCAGCCCACCACCTTCGGCGGGCCTCGGCGTGTCTGGGTGGGCGGATGGAGGTATCGGCGGCGTGGCGGGACCTCGAGAGCGCAGCGAGAGCCAGAGCACGACAGCCAGTAGTCGGAGAGCAATCGGGGTGGCGGAAGAGGAGCTTCGTGTTGGCGAGAGTGCTAGCAGCATTGGCGTCGGCCGAAGTGCTTAGGAAAGCCCTGTCACTAACACCTTGGCTCGCTATGCTTTGCCGTAAAGCACGAGCTGGACGAACAATGAAGATTTCGACTTCAGGGTTATCAGCTCTCGACAAGAGAAATGAAGGACTGATGTCCTGAGAGTATGGAAAATCCCATACTCTGCGGGTGAATGATGAACATAACAGGAAGCATGGCGTTTTGGGTGCTTTAAGCAAGGATGAGAGCTGCGAGCCTCAACGGATCTGGGATCGACTGGTACGAGCCTGGGGCAGGGCCATAAATGAAATGCACGCCAATACAGGTGTATGCTGTTGTTCATCTGATATAGATGCTTCCTGACCTGCTTCCTCGGGGGAGAGGAAGTCAATGATGAAGCTTCACTTACCACTCACAAGCCTACCATGTGATGCTCTGAGTACTACAGCACTCGGCGCTCCCCAAGCTGACGTTGCCATTTGAGTACTGTTATTGCCAACGAGTACTTTTGCTACTTGGAATGTGTCGCTCCAGCTGATCACAGAAGCTGTCGTCCAGAACGAACTCCTTATCCTATGCTGGCTTCGCGCGTTCTGCTCTCACTTCAGCATGTAGAGCTCGCGGCTGAGCTCCATCTGGAATCTCACAGAGCTTAATAAGATCTTGTTTTGCTCGATGCAGTGATTCAGCATACCTGATCTGTAACGATAGCGCCGGAGGTTGCCTAGATCATCGTGTCAGGAAAAAGTATGATTGACTTGACAACGAATGTCCTTCGAATTTCTATGGTCTGTATAGGAAGTACACCTCAACATCGCCTTCCTTAGATATCCCGCTCCCCTCGCTATATAATCTCTGTCGAAAGCCAAAGGAACCTCGAGATCATTATAGTCTGTCTATGCCTTGAATATAAAACTCCAATATCGAGTGTAAGGTGTCGAAGAAACAGAAGTTGCTCTCGTTGTCGTAACCCAAACCCTTGCCAACAACCCTAGGAATACCTATTTAGGTAATTCCGGTCTGATCGGACGCAACTGTGTGAAGGGAGCCGGGGAAATCGGCGAAAAGTTATCCCCGAGAACCCCGTGCTGCAGGACCGGGAGTGACTTTTCAGGCTTTACGCCCCTCGGCCTACAACATTGACTTCGAGAGCTGAGCTGAAGGTGACGAGAAGAGACACCGCAACTCGGGATTCGGCTCTACAAGACACTTACATCGCAGCGGTTGACAAGACCTCGCGCGATAATTTTCTACCTTCGCATTGAGTTGGCTGGAAGGAACGATCGACGAGCTTGAGAATCGAGCCGAAGAAAGAGGAAGATAAAATACAATACAGTCTTTCGAGCAGTAGTCATTCAACCAAACCAGTCCAAGAACCATGAGCACTAGGCATACCTATCCTGAAATGTCTACCGCCACAAAGCCCATCGTCCTCTACGACCTGCTCACCAAAAAGCCCGAATATGGCTGCTGGAGCAGCAATGTCTGGAAGACCCGGCTGATCCTCAACTACAAGAAGCTTTCCTACACCTCCCACTTCCTCAGACATGACGAGATAGTCCCCGTGCTCTCAGCCCTCAGTCTCCTTCCCAATGGACCCAGTCCCAATCCAAACGCGCCTCCTAGCAATCCTTACACTGTGCCCGCGATCCAGCTCCCAGATGGAACACCCTACATGGACAGCGCAACAATCGCGCCGAAATTGGAAGAGCTCTACCCTGAGTCCAGCCTCCGGCTCGAGAGTGGCTTGCACGTCAAAGTCCAGCAACTCCTCGGCCCAGCCTCCGCTCCGCTTCTCGCCGTCTTCTTTCCCCGTATCGGCCGCGACGTCCTTCTCGACGAGACTTTCCCCGATTGGAAGAAAGCCAAAGAAGCTCGGATTGGATTGTCGATACAAGAATTGGAAAAGACTAGAGGTGGCGAGGTTGCGTGGAAAGCGGCTGAGCCAGGTCTCAGAGCTCTGGGCGAGTTCCTGGTGGCGAATAAGCAGGACGATGGCCCTTTCTTGCTGGGAAGTCAAGTGTCCTATGGTGATTTCATTCTGGCGGCGATGATGGAGAGCATGCGGCGCATTGGCGAGGATATCTATGAGCGGATAGTAAGCTATGACGAGAATTTCAGAAAGCTGCATGAGGCTTGCGTGAAAGCAGGATGGTTCGAGAGGGATGACTAGGTATCAGTGAATACAATGTGGAGACTGTGGAGTCCCGTCTATCCTCGCATGATGTACTCCTCACATGTCAAAAGTTCGAACGCCCGCTAGTCTATTCCGAATTGGCATGGCTTTGCAAGCAGTACAGTCCTATCCGTACACAGGCGGTGCGCCGTCAGCACCTGCTCCGGGCTGTGCTACCACTTGTGCGGCAGGATCTCCTAGAGCTGCTGGGTCCAGTCGCTGTACCTGGGTGCTGTCGCCTGCTACCACACCAGCCTGAGCTTCTGGTGCTACAGCAGCCTGCGCGTCAGGGGAGGGTGCCTCTTCTCCTGGTGCAGACTCTTCGTCGCCACCACCGCCGCCACCACCACCACCACCACCAATGCCTTCGTGGTTCTTGTCGTACCAGTATTGGTCGTCACGCTCGCAACGCCGGTCCTTTTCAGTTTTGGCAGCCTTCTTCGCAGGCTTGACCCATTCCTGGGGCAGGTTGTGGATGGTTCGATACCACTGGAGTGCCATCTTATGATAGCCAGCTGTGAGAGCTTAGTATGATATAGTGCCCTCAAGCCAGTTGGACGCGCTTACCATCGTTGGGGTGAACACCGTCCACCAAGTCGTAGCCATTGCCTTGGCCAATCCCGGAATGGTCGACCATCTTCATCTTGTATCCCTTCTCGCGATATGGAGTGAGTGTGTCGTTGACAAAGTAGTTGAACCAGTCCACGCGTTCCTGGTTGCCGGGTTGGCCCACGACTCTCGCCACCAGTACCACTGAGTCCGGATTCTCGCAGATGACCTCATCCAGAAGAATTGTGAGACGGTAATGGGCGTACTCGAGCTCCTCTCCTGGGGCAGGCTCTTCGTCCTCTTTCCATTGGATATCATTGGTACCGGCTGCGAAAATCAGCACACTTGATGTAGGCGAGGGTGAACATACGCACCATGAATAAGGATGACATTGGGGTGAGTACGCAGTCCGCCGTGCAGAGCAACATTGCTTCCGATCTCGTGGATCTTTGCGCCATTCCAACCATCGTGGGCCTTATGAACATTGTTGAAGCCGCTTGATTGGCTCCCCACAAACTCCACAGTGTGACCTCCACAGTCATTAGCTCGAGCCTCAGGCAGCTTGCACGTGGAGATAGACATACCTGCTTCTAAGAGCAGCTTCTGCAGGAAGAGCCGATAGCCATTGTCATCACTGCTGCCGAATCCTTGCGTCAACGAGTCGCCCAATGGCAATATACGCAGAGGGGTAGGGCCGCCGGTGGAAGCATTACCTGGGAGAAGGGTCAGTGTCTAGCTAGCATGTGCGTCGAGGGGCTGATAACTAACGGATCAGGCGAAAGAAAAAGACCACGATCGCTGCCAGGAACAGAATGAACCAGAAATTGCGAGGCAAGGGCCCTCTCTGTCTAGGCATGACCACCAGTGCGCCCCCGTCAGAGTCGTGAGCTGAAATAGAGATATGGCGGCCGCGAAGAGTCGCGATGCTTTGATGTGCTTCCAGCCAGGGTGTCGTCCGGCCGCTGCCAAGACGAGCCCTTGTGTAATTCGCTCATTTTACTCGACTCGAATCCGTGAAGCCACTGACAATTAGGGGGCTTGACATCTGGGCCAGGCTGGGATCGATTGGTTCGGATGAGATTCTTTCGAGATGGCGTTCTGTATGATTGGCTGGCTTTCGGTACCTCGGATCCCGTCTGTCGAGCTAATCCCCGAATAAGCGGAGAAGCGATACCGAACGAGAGAACCTCGACATCATTCAATGTTGATGAGAACTTCACTTCTGCGCAGAAGAGTTCAAGAAGCGGTCGTAGACGAGGGGGAGATCGCGTTGGCAATGTTCACCAACCTGGTCGTTGGACGAGCTGCATCTTGAGGATGAGAAGCTGCTGTGCCTTAACCTCGACATGGGCTTCTTTCTCTTCCGCTCTCGCCTCACACTCTCTCTGGCTGTTGGCGCAGATCCTGGCAGCTGTATCAACCGCACTTGGCACGTCTCAATCCACTCCCCAAGAACAAAATCCTGGCTCTGTGGTTGTCCACCTTCTCCTTCTCGGTCAACGGGCTCGGTCTGCGCAGGTACTCGATCCCGAGAACATCTTCGGTATTCCAACCTTGGCACAGGCGCTCAGCATTAGCCCTTGCAGCTGCACGTGCTTTTAGATATGTGGTCGCCTGCTTTATCGCACATCGTGTATGCCTTATCCTGAGCTCTTCCTGCTGCTCTTAGTACGCGGCTTATCTTTGTCCCGGACGCACTTGCCCTGCGCACAGTGGTGATTTACCCTTGCTATTATCGGTCCTTCGAGGTATAGTCTCTTCACGCGCATACGGCTTTTCGAAAGATAGTGTAGGTTTTAGAACGTACAGTCCATAGCAGGTGCAGTTGCTCGTAATCAAGGTCTCTTTCAAGAGATGTGCAAGCCATCCGGAAGGCACGAACTTTAAGCTATATATCTTCTTCAAGTAGGTATATAGCTTCTTCATCGAGAAGAATTCGAACGAGCAAGGACGAACGAGCAAGGACGAACGAGCAAGGACGAACGAGCAAGGACGAACAGAATAGTTGTCCATGTCTTGCACACACGTATGTCGCGTGGGTGCTCTAAAGTTGATCGCCAGGTGGCTCTGAGTGCTTGTGGTGTTCCTAGATAGCGGGAGCCAAGGCGACTAGCGCAGACAGGAATCGTGGAGATTGGATCTCGCCTCCCTTGCTCCTTCGCTTGTGGTCATCACAGCAACACTGCACTTCATCATTGTACTGCAGGACCACCACGACTGACCTGATAAAGGCGTTCCTGAACCATCACGAATACGACAGGCGATCATTTCATGGCCGGCACCGTGTGTTCCAGCTGCACGCAAAGACGAAGACAAGGACCATCAACATTGTCGCCATAAGTTTGATAGGTTGTACATCAGCCAAGCTGCAAGACGTCACAGGACTCTAGCGATAGGTGATCTAGGCGGCTCAGTCTTACGAGGATCTGGCGCCGAGCTGGACACTGCGCAACGTCCAGACGACGCCTTATCAAACAGCTGGCGGTGATACTGCAGTACGGAGATAAGATTCCAGCCTCTGCAAGTGGATCTATACCATCGATGGCCGCCTTCAATCTGGTTCCAACTGTCTCCTGTCAGGCTCCAGTGCTATGATGGCGGAAGAGTTTGTTCTGTCAAGAAGAAACACCTGCGTGAAAGCAATCGGTCCGGAGACCGCATGGCGGCCAGTACCTCGACCCTGATGGCTTGTAAAGAGACCTTTATGACCACCAAAATACCGACTCTACCACGGAGCGGTCGTCACCACGAAGGTACAATTTGAGACAGCCTCCCAATCTTGAGGACTGCCTTTATATTTCGACGGAGACATGAGCATACTTATTGGGTACTTTATCAGCAGAATCACATGACTCCTAGTATACTTCTAGAAGAGTCGGAAGAATTGTATCTCCAACCGTTGCATGTACGGAAAAGTCCCCGTCAACAAGACGAACGTGGACCCAAAGATACTTGCCGATCGGGGTAGCATTGAGAAATGACCAGGTCATCACCAAAGAGAATCTCGAACTAAACCAGGAAAACATCGTACGGCCAAGCGAACAGGCACTACTGCAGGGCTTCGATGCAGGGCCTCGAACCCAAGAGCGCTGGTAACCCGATGTCAAAGTAAGCGCCGTTGCATAGCTCCTACCATTGGGGCGCACTCTGTATCCGCTTTGTCAGAGTCGTTACAGGTACGGGACGCATACATATTGGAGCATAAGCGAGCACGACCCGGACATTGGAGAGCGGTGGAGCAAATGGAATAGACGCGGCAGCTGACGGTCCATCGTGGTGATCGTTTCTCGCACAGGATGATCCACTCCGATCTCCAGTCAAGCGCGAAGCTCCAGAGACAAGATACAAGGGTGTTGCGCTACTTCTCTGCTTCAAAATGTTCTGCGAGAGGAAGGCTCCTGCCAATATCGTGGTACTCTACCCCGGCTCTAGCTCACACATGTTGCGGGCAATACTCGCAGATTGTCAAAACGACATGTAACTAGAAACTCACATCGACCGATAGTCGCAGCCTTGGCTACCCATGGCGATCTAATCCCCAATCTCAACCGAGATGCTGATTCCAGCAAAGTGGGACTTCTGATGAGGTGGCTGTCACCACTCTCATGACCCATTCTCGGCCATGACCTCGCATACATCTACAGCTATATCGCATTAGTGTCTCCATCCGTGGGTGTCGTCCAGATGTCCGGGACGTCGGTCATTGTCGGGACACCACTCGGGCGGACATGCACACCTATGTGTGTGGCGGACGCATCATCTAAGCGCCATCGCCTTGCCCATTCTCACAGACTCAAGTGCGAAAGTCAACGCCACCTTGACGCCGCTGTTCGTCATCTCAAAGGCATCGGTGTAACATGGCCGTCAGTGGGACGCCACCGCTGCATCGCTCGTCTGGCCCTTGGTGAGCAACACGATTTCACATTCTTGGGGGGGTCGCGAGGATATTGCAATTCACCTCGGTCTCTGAGCAGCCATGTTCCGATGAGGTTCTTTGGCCTGTCCGCGGCATATGCTTGCTCGTGATGATTCGAAATGAAGATTCAAACGAATGTGCCCAGCAGAGTATCCCAGACAACGCTTGTCGAGATGGCCTGAGCCGACCGCCCGGTCCTGGCTGCTTCTCGCCAAGAATAAGCGACCAGGCGTACGGGATGCAGGGCGTTGTGGAGTGTCGCTACTGACGCACTTCGTGCAGACCACATCCGTCCAAGATCCTCCGTACGAATGAGGAAGAAACTCGAAGAAGGAGTCTGGTCCGACGGTCATGCTGCCAGTCCGACGTGAACCCCTGTATCCATGGTCCCTGCTTGCTGTCCAACGAGTGCTTCCGTGAGTGAGAAATTTCCTGAAGAAAATTAGTCCTCAAGCGTTGTATTTCGATGCTTTAGGGGCAAAGGCGTGATGGCGATTGATGTGAACCTCATTCGCCCTTACATGGCGTGTGGTGCACGTGTACTCATTTAGGCATGTTCACGACGATCAGTAGTATTCGTGAGAATAACAGGAATGTGGTCATCCTCAGCTTCGAGCACGACATAGCATTGAACGAGGTTTAGTGCATGAAGGTATGAAGCTTGTTTCTACCACAACGAATTTAGGACTTGAGCTAAACTTTATGTACACGTCCTATAGCATAATACAGCCGCACCGATTGGACAATGCACAATTCAAAGATGGATTCTGTAACCGCTCTACTATTGTGCGAACGCACATCTTGGTTGCAACGGGAAATCACCCGTCCATCGACTTGTCGACACTACCAGTCGTGCCGACAACAAGTTTCGATTGTTGATTGATTGATGAATTTTTACGGCAGCGTACGACATTTTGATATACTGCACGTCTACGAAGCAAGACCCAAATTTCGATTGCATGGTATCCAGCAAAGACGGTGGTTTTGCCGTCGAGCGACGTCCGGCCATCATCCGTACAACGCAAGACCATACTTTTTGACGACATTCGACCCGTTTGTGGAGCTACTACGACTAAACTCTCAGAAAAATGGCCGGAATGCCGGGACTTACCACCAAGATTACTCTCATGCCGTCGATCACTCAGCCCTGGTTCGTGGAAGCACAGTAAACTCGGCCTTTGTGGCGCGCAGATCTCTTTGATGTGGTCTCTGGGAAGACCCTCTTTATGCAGCTAATGTTACTTTCAAGCTTGTTCTTGCATGCCCTAGAAAAGTCTTACTTTCATGGTGGATCTCATTGGCATTGCCACCGATGAATGCAGCTGAGAGATTGAAGATCATTCATGTGTTGGCAGAAATGGTCGGGTTGATGTGATATTGCCCTCAATACAGGAAGCGAGGTTAGCCATAAATACCTCCTTGGACGCCCATCTCGTTCCCTTTCTCCGTACTCAACTCATCGTTCATTCCTCCGATCCAGTCTTTAAACCGACACAATGAAGACGACTCTCATGCTTGCCGGCGCCATTGGCGCTTCTGCTTTCCCATTCATCCAAGATGAAGCCGCCATGGCTCAACTCGCGACTCTTGTGAGTCGTCAGGATGCCCTTGGCACTTCTGCTGCTGAGAGCAACTGCGGTACCAAAGCTTGCCCGACTTTCGACGGAAAGGGTACGTTCGGAACGTGAATAATCGAAGACGTGGTTGGGAGCTGACTTTCGTCTCAGACCAGTTTGTCGACATCAGTGGTGAACACCAGTGGATTGCCCCTGCTGCTAGCGACATCAGAGGACCATGCCCTGGCCTCAACGCTGCGGCCAACCACGGCTTCTTGCCACGCAACGGTATTGCTTCCATCGAGCAGACCGTTTCTGGTCTCGGTGCATTGTACAACCTTGGTCCTCGTATCTCTGCAGTCCTGGCTGCATATGCCATTGCTACAGATGGTAACGTCGCTGAGGGTGTGTGGTCCATTGGAGGTCCCCTCCCGGTCGATGACCTGACCAGTACGTACAAGGATGATATCAGTATTTTTGTCCACAACGAAACTAATTCTCCGCTTCACAGACGGTCTTCTCGCCGATGGACAAGGCTTGTCGTACAGCCACAACAGTTATGAGTGAGTAGATCCGGTGGTCAAAAGCCATATTCATGCCTCCACCATCTGCTAACACTTTTGCTTCTGCACCTAGGGGCGACTCGTCGATCGGCCGTGGTGATGCGTACATCAATGGTGGAGATGCTCACTCTCTTAACATTACAAGATTCGAGCAGGTATACAACATCGCTGTCGACGATGGCTCCGACCGATACACCCTCGACAAGTTCCGCGCCAAGTTCGAGGAGGCTCAAGACGAGTCTATCGCCAACAACCCATACTACTTCACGGGTGCATTCAGCACGGTGGTGGTTGTGCCCGCAGCCTACAACTTTGTCATCAACCTTATGAGCAACCACAGCGAAGAGGTACCAGCTGGATACCTCGATGGATACAACTTCAAGACTTTCTTCGGTGTTTCTGGCGAACCAGGCAGTTTCACTTGGCTCAAGGGTCAAGAACGTGTCCCAGAGAACTGGTACCGTCGTCCTTCTTACGCACCATACGAGGCCCAGGATGTCGTTGGTGACGTTGCTCTTGGTTACCTTGCCTACCCCAACACCATCAAGTTCGGCGGTAACACTGGCAAGGTCAACACCTTTACCGGCTTGAACGTCGCCGATCTTACCGGCGGTGTTCTCTCGGCAGATAACCTTTTCTCGGGAGACAACTTCGCTTGCTTCAGCTTCCAGCTCCTCCAGCAGGGTGTTCCTAACTTCCTCGACACTGCCGTTAACGATTTGTCGGCTGCCACCGACCTTGTCAACAAGTACGTCGGGCCAATTGTCGGCGGTCTCTCCTGCCCTCAACTCGGAAACTTCAGCTTCGGACTGTTCGACCACTTCCCTGGTTACAAGTACAACCCAACCGGTCCGGCTACCAACTACAAGCTGATCTAAGCTTCGCGATAAAGTCAACAGGGGTAATTTGATGGAAGGATTGAAAGTATGCGCAATGCAAATTGGCATGGAAAGATGAAAAGATACCAGATAGAGACAATGGATAGAGACAATGGAACAAGATTTTCCAATGAACAGTTACACCTCAACTCCATCATTGCTGATTTTGACAAGTAATTGCCACTGGTTGCATTCGTACTGTCGAAAATATCTTGAGATCACGACTTCAACTGGTATGCTATGCCATCATGCTTACTTCGCTTGGTTGATCCAGCTGCTCAGTCGATCTATCTCATGCATACGTGGTCGTCCCGTCGGTGAATTACGCGTTCGCGCACAACCCAAGTGAACCCTACTCGGTGTCTCAACATCGTTGACGAGCTATGAGTCGCCAGCGCAGATACTCAGGTAAATGCGCGGCCAGACTAGCAATAGATCATGTCCCTAAGCAAAGGCTTGACGGCCTGTTTAGAGCATACCGTGTCCGAAGCTTCCTCTTGGAGGCCTTGACGGGGTGAAATTTGAGTTTGAACAGGCGGCTGCTAGCGCGACCTAGTCGCTTTGGTCCGATGCGACTCAGCCACCACTGCAGAGCCATTATCACATTCTACAACTCGTCATACTTCTGCCGCGACACGTACATCTGAATCTGCGCAGAGATGGGCAACGACTGTGGACTCGCCTTCGTTACTGCGCTGCATTCGTGGATTTGTGGGAAAAGAAAGACCTACGTCTTCTGAACGGCGCCTCCGGATCAGCCGGCGAATGGACTGGGGGCATGGCTACAGCCGGCAGGCATGCAAACGAGTAACATGGGTAGATATCGAGCGATTGACTCTATAGTGGGCTCATCCAGGACCGAGCGTATTACAAGGGACTAGGAAGGACATCTGGCTCATTACTCGCAAGTCGACCACGCGTACAAAAATGTTCTGGTCCAAGTGTTCGAGTTAAGTTCCGCGGAGGGACTTTCAGGCTGCGAGCGTCTGAGACTGGCCTGTCCAAGAAATGTAACGGTCTTCGCTGGACGATTCTGCCGTTACTAGGCTCACGCCGAATCTACACAATCTGTGCACACAGACCTAAGACCTTCTAATAACACAATGAATGCATACTGTACCACAGCACTTCATTTGCATTGCGCATGGTTGTAAAGCTTTACCGCGGAATACCCTATGAGACACGCACGATACCGCAGCAGTCGATCCAGGGCGATATGAGTGCAATTCTACGGAAGAATGGAACCGAATGCCCTGGTCCAATGGCAGATATTCGGGTTCAGCTCGAAGTCAGAATGAGTCTATCTTTGGACGAATTTGTCGAGCAAACGGGAAGTCCAGCTGGAAGCAGGAGAACAAGACATCTCTGTACAGCGTAAGGTTCACCGGGGTCTCGGTTGCGGCTGATCACATTGCCAGGGATGGCAAGTCGAAACAGATGATCCAACATGAGGCGAACAAGGACGATCCCATCCTCCACGCAATGCCAAACCTTGGCAATTCCCTTCTGGTAGCGTATGAACTACGATCCTGCTCTTGCCGCGTGGTACGCTCATGGGAAGCCCTCGTATGTTCCGAAGAAGCTCATGTGACTCGAGGTGCGCGAGCCAAACGCCCAGGTTTTGTTGGACTCATGTAATTGTGGTCAGGGAGGAAACGAGGCACCTACCAGTCATATACGTCAACATCCCAGGACGATCAACTGTCCAGGCCAGACGGGACGAATACAAATACCACCTGCATTCTCGGCATTGCGATCTCCCTCGTTATTTTGACAGCATCTGACATCAGGCACAAACATTACTTCCACCACAGACCAAACAACAAAAAGGCCTTCTCTCGAATCAGGACGAGAAATCATTTTTCAAGCAACCATGAAGTCCACGATCGTCGCCATCGCCACTGCTCTCGGACTTGCTGCGTCAGTGTCTGCTACCGTGCGTGGAGGCCAATGCGACTCGGACGGTCTTCAGCACTGCTTTAACCAGGGCGCCTGGGGCTGCGTTCAGCTCGCAGGACCCAACTGTGTCGACCAGACGCAGGTGTGCGATGCTGATTGCGGGTTTAGCGGTTACGCATACCAGAAAGACCAGTGAGTGCAGGCAGATGCACTTCTAAACTTCAGAACCGCCGTGCTGACTGATGGACTTGCAGATCGCCCGATCGTCAGTGTGTTTGCAGCAACGAGGATGCTAGCCAGGCTCGCGATTGGTTTGTGAAGAAGGCGGTGGACTTCCGCGGCTGAAGATAGGATCGTTGTGGCACCAGGCGGGTGCGCTGAAGAAGAGGTAGACTATGGCGAACATAAAGACGAGAAATGCCATGAGGCCATGCTCCGAATACCTCTCCACCTAATGCGCTCAGTCTCAATCACATTCAACTAATAAAGGTCCTTAGCGCACGATGCGATACCATGACTGTTGCGTTTCTTTCGTGCTCGACAAGGTTTAAAAATCGCCATTGTCGCTTTGCCAGAATCAAGTGCCCTGTTTCGTGAAGCTAAAGGTACCTACACCTCTTCCAACATATGCAAAGCACGGTAACCAGGTCAAAGACGAGCTCAATCAGAATGGTTGAAAGACTGCATATGATGGGGACGGTCGATGTGAGGAACGGAACAATGTAAGCGTCCACGTCACATACTGGCCGTTTGTCTGTCCAACATCACTTATTCTCTTCCACCCTAGTCCTCTACTCTGGAAACTCTATTCTCAGCTTCGGTATTGCCGAACAAGGGGATATGATTTCTAGATATGTGACCTGTACCCTTTCACGATTGCGCAGAACTGCCACCTACAGGAGAATTGAGGTCTGTCTGATATATAAAGTACGGTTTAGTACGACGCGGAGCGCAGCGATACAGAGAAATACGTAATGTGGCGGTACACGACCGAGCGGTACAAGACAGTATAGCAGGTACGGCAGATACTATAGATTACAAAAAAGTATAGAGCGATGAGTAAACGATAAGGGAGCTGTAAAGTAGTAGAGAGACGGCAAAGGAAAGGTAGGGGAACAGTAAGGGGACGGTAGGTAGTAGAGCGCTAGTAGCATAGTAGGTAGTAGAACGGTAGTAGAAAGATAGTACAAAGAGAACAGAACGGTAAGGAAAGGAAAATGCAACTATAAGGGAACGAACGGTAGGGAACGAACGATAGGGGAATGAACAGTAGGGGAACGAACGGTACGGGAACGAACGGTAACTGAACGAACAGTAGGGGAACGTAAGGAAGCGTTAGGGAGCGGATCGGGATAACATAGCATAGTACAGCATGACCTCTCTTATCTGCAGACATTTGGCAAAATGCGCCAGCTTCAAAAGCTCGATAAGGTCTTGAAGAGGGAAGCAGAGGGCGACGACGGCGACGTTTCGCGCCGCCGGGCTCACAAGAGAACCCGCCGCTGAACTTCTTTTTTCTCCTTCTTCTGTTCCGCAATTTTTGGCAACCTAGCTGATGACCACACTTTGATGTGATGCTATCGCGTTAACGCGCAGTACCAAAACATGTCTACCAAGCCTCATCATCTGTTCTGCACCCTCTGCGCTTTCGTACACAGTACTCTTTAGCAGTGGTAGACGCTCACAAAGATATAGGTCAGACGACAGGTCAAAAGGCTGGTTGACTTCTGGTCCCCGACTGCTCAGCGAGATGTGGTCCTGAGAAAGCCGGTGGCGGCGCCATACCTAGCATATAGGAGAAGGAGATACAGATGCCTTGAGACAAATCAACATAAAGCGGGCTGGTCCAGGTCGCGGATGCGTGAATCGCTATCATGATGTGAGAGATCAGCAGAAATATCAAAGTTGTTGAGCGGGCGAGATAAGCTTATGTCAGCTTGTTCATAGCGCGGCTGCGGCCCGCATCCCGCCTTTTGTGGAGCACTCGATCTTTTTGAGCTCCAGAATTTTGAAGCCGAACATTCTCTCGTCCTACTACACATCAAACCAGGCCGTGATCCTTCACTGTGGTGAGCCTTTCGCCGAGATACATATCACATATCACATTAGTCCACTCAACTCGTCATAATGGCCGACCAAAGCGCCGCGTGGCCGATCGCCGACCAGGCCCTCACGCAGCAACTCCTCGACCTCATCCAGCAGGCAACTCACTACCGCCAGGCCAAGAAGGGCGCCAACGAAGGTACATTGTTTCCTACTTGTTTGCCATACTCGTCTGCTAACACATGGAAAATAGCGACCAAGACTCTCAACCGTGGTGTTGCTGAGCTCATCATCCTCGCCGCCGACACCAGTCCTCTTGCGATCCTCCTCCACCTTCCTCTTCTATGCGAAGACAAGAACGTTCCCTACGTCTACGTTCCGAGCAAGATGGCGCTCGGTCGCGCTTGTGGTGTCAGCAGGGCTGTGATTGCGGCTAGCATTACGACCAACGAGGCTAGTGATTTGATGGGACAGATTCGCGCGCTGAAAGATCAGGTCGAAAGACTCATGATCTAAGTCCAACCTGTGGAAGGTTCTGAGCTGAACGCAGTCATGGTGATGAAACGACGGGTAGCCAAGGATTCGAGACGCAGGACAGGACTTTGATGTTGCGAAGTCCCAACGAGCAAGAGTTCAGAGTGCATGCCGGATCGATGTAAACTATCAGAGGCGAGGCGCAAAGCCAGAATGAGAAGCTTGGAAATGACACAAAGACAATCGATTTTCTCCGAAGCTCTGGCACGATTTGCGGTTCTGGCACTTTGATCCCATCATGACTGTCTGCGATAACATGCTGATGTGACCAACCGTACGAGCAACAGTAATGACTACTGGACTTCACTCGTCCAGTAGCACCACAAAGACCTGGCAGAACATTGCTTACTGTGATATCGCCGGGATGCGAATTTGTGCACAACATACAATGCCTACGCCACCCTGCAGCCTGCTGAAAAGCTGGCGAGCCTTCATACCTAATTCGCGACTTGACAAGAACCCTTTGAGGAATATCAGGACCCCAAGCTCCCACTCCCTGCTAAACTTGGGCAAGCTTTTGGCGAAGCCTGCAGAACAGCCAATAGAATTGTAGCTGGTATCGTGCAAGCAGTCTTTCAAGGCTCGCCACGACAAGGTGATGGCAATATCGAGCAAGTCGGGCCTTTAGATAGGTTCGACAAGGGTATGACTCTCAATGTTCCGGCTATTCATCACATGCTATTCTCGACGCGGAGTGCTGTCTCGGTCGAGAAGAAGCGACAGGTTCTACGGACGTGACGCTCATGATTCGTCTGAGTCAAGGGGATGTGAGGCAGGCTGCTGAGGGAAATGTTGTTCGTAAGAATGAGATACTCAAGGTGCTGAGGCATGAGCGGTGGCCGATTGCGCTTTAGGTTTTGAGTTGTCATGGTTTCCAGCGAGTTTGAATCGCTCTCTGTAATTGACGTTTCAAGTGTTCTTGAACATAAAGATCCCTTTGCCGCTCCTGAAGCCCTCCAAAGTGCCCTGTACAGCCTGCACCAGCTCCTGCTGCTTCGTTCCATGCTCCCAGATCACGGGGTCCATTGGGGTATCCTGAAACTTGCCTTGTCTCGTCAGATCCAGTATCTCCTTGACACATGCCTCCTTCTGTACCGGATTCTTGTCGCTCCACCTACTAACCCAGAAGCCATGGAAGTTTATATTCTTGAATATGAGAAGGCCCATGGGGAGACTGACAGGCTGCTTCGACATTGCTCCATAAGTGACCATAGGAGAGTTAGGAGCGAGGTGTTTGGCCATGTTGTTCACAAGGGCGCCACCGACACAGTTGAGTCCCAGGCGAATGGGTTCACGGCCACCATTGGTGAGGGATTTGATCTTGTCGCGGAAATCTTTTGAATTGAGCTCCTCGTCCGTCACCACGACATCTGCTCCCAGACTCTTCAGACTGCTCACCAGCTCTTCATGTCCAGTCTCTCTCTTGCGCACGACGTTGATGCTCTTGTATCCCCACCGCTTTCCCAGCTGTATCGCAGCTCTTCCAACACCAGAATTCGCCCCATTCTGAATGAACCACTCCCCTTCTTTCAGGACAGCAAAATCCTTGAGCATGCGATATGCCGTGCAAGGGTTTACACTCACAGTCCCGACCTGCTCCGGCCTCAAACCCTCTCTCACCTCCGGGCTGATTCTCACGACACTATCTGCATCCGTCTGCGCATGTGTCCTCCACGTCCCAAAGCCCTGCTTCTTCATGATAACCCAATCACCCTTCTCCAATCCCTTCACTCCTGCGCCCTTGCTTACAACCTCCGCAACACCCTCATTTCCTCCCACGGCAATCGGGTCCGGCGTACTCAATGAGGTCGTGAAAGTGGGTTTAGTGGGGTAGACGCCTTGGATCTGGTTGATGTCCGCCGGGTTGATTGGCGACGCGAGGAATTTGAGGGTAAGGGCGTTGCCGGTAGGAGGCGAAATGCTGTGGGAGTGCAGCGAGAGCACGTCTTTGGGTTCGCCGTGGTTGGAGAGCACAAGGCATTTGGCTTGTTCGTAGCCATAGGCTGATATCTGGCGGGTCTGTACATGAGGTGATGTGTGTGGTTTGACACTGCTGAGCGCTGTTCGCGAAAGGGACCTGAGGGCTCTCGAAGGTGCCATTGTGTGATATGAAGGGCGAATGGAGAGATTCACTTACAACTTCGAATACAAAACGCGCATGAGCTCCAATGCTCAGTGATGCAATTGTGCCTCGGGTGAAACAAATGCCGGAGATGAGTCCGCCGACGGTCCGCCGACGGTCCGCCAGGCCAACAACACGCTGCCAATCCTGGCTTCGTGAGCACTAACATTACTACCGACCCATTGAACAGGATGAAGAGAAGGTGTTGATACATCACTTTCATACAACACGAAAATACCTGCTAAGGCGATTGCTGATCCACTGCGAAGACTTGTGACGACGTTGGTCCATCTCGAAATCACTCTTTACTCCAAGCACCACCAGAATATCATGATTCTCCGGAACATGCTCGATGAATCTGGCATTCCTCTCCTCATTTCTCAGCCAACGAGGATCGCCTCTATCCAGACTGTGTGAGAGCGCCTCAGATGGGCATTGTGTGTGCGCGATTGGCGCAGTGTACGCTCTTCTGATCGGCTCTGATCCCACCCGACGATGCTGTGCGGACACTGGTGGAGAGTGTTCTGCGATCCGCGGCAGTATAACTGGATATGAATAGGATCGAAAGCCTCGCCGAGATCGACGTTGATGCGGTGACGATGATTTCGGCGGATTTGTGCGCAGCGAGAGCGGCACGTGCGGATATTGGCGAGGGAAGAAGGGCGGCTTCAGCGGTATGAGAGGCGGATCCAGCTGTACCGGAGCTCTGATCGAGGGATACGGACGAGGTCGCAAGGATGAGCGGAACGGAATGGGAGGTACTTTCGACTGCTGATAAGCATCGGCACCGTGCTATGGAAATGGGCGGAACGGCGAGCGGATTGGGATGGGAGGAGGGGCTGAGCGACCTGGTAGCAGTGTCAATGGGGGCGACTCCGGAAGAGGCGGAGGCTCTATCGTTCCTGGGTCATGCTATGTGTAAGGACCACGTCCACCTCGACTAACAGTCTTTTGCTTCAAACTCGTCAGGTCCACAGTTGAGCTCGGGCTCCCCAAGGGCTGCCAAATGGAATCATTACGAATGTCTGGTATGGATTGCGAAGCTCGACTATTGTCAATATGCTCGGAATGCGGCCGTGGTAGGAGTTGTGGAGAGGAGGCAGTAGCAGGCCGAAGGTCGGTTTGGCTCAGCGATCGACGATGCTCCAGAAACCGCGAGGCTGGGATTGCTTCGCCTGTCGTATGAGCCATGCCAATGGTATCAGGCGAGATCCGATCGAGCGGGCCGACATTCTCGGACATCTATGCAGCGGCTGCATCAGCACATTTGGTTGGAGAGGTTGAAGTCCCACGCCTGCGGGATAGCATCATCATTCTGCTCGAACGGCAAAATGTTGCACGTTACTCTGCAGCGGGCAAGGGACGAGTAAAAACCTTGTGTATCGATAACGGTCCTGACCGTCAGTATGCGACGCATAGACGACACCGGGACCATTGGAGCATACCGTCAAGTGTCAAGTCCAGCAATATGCGTTGATTCTGTGGACGGCAAGCTCAAATCGGGCAATTCGAAGTCGGAGTCGATGTCTGCCGCCACGTCGATCGTCCAGCTAGAAATTTCTGCTGCTTGCGACCGGACGCTGACAGCCCGTACGATGTTAGGTTGTTTATCGATGCGACCGTGTCGGTTGTGTTCGTTGTCGTTATCTTGGACGCGACCGTCGCTTCGAGATAGACAAGCCACTTGTACTTGCGCAAATACCGGTATGCGGGCCATTGCGGCACAGAGGAAATCGAGGCGTTCTTGCTCCTCTTCGGCACCTTCTTCGTAATACAGGTATTCGTCGTCATACTCCTCATCATATTGTGGAAGCAACGAGCAGTCTGCCGCCAGGAGCAACGGCCTATTCGTGCTGACCGGGGCCAATTCTGGGGTCGATGATGCACCAACGACTGGAAGCTTGTGGTCGTCCTCGAAGCTACTCATCCACTTCCCCTCCGCTATACACTCGGCGAGTGCACTCGTGACGATCGTTATGCCACGATCCGATCTCTTCTGGTTGGCATGCCGGAATTCATTGAACGGGAAGCCCTTTACCAGTTTCATGACTTGTTTGATGCGCGATGTGACGCGCTGATATCTGCTCACCGTGGAAACATCAGTCGTTGTGCACCACTGATAAGGGCCGCTGGTCTCTGGCGAGGCTCTTCTGGCCGACCGATCATATTTCCACATGTCTGCTGTAAGACTTGATGGGTTTCTGCTATCTTTTTCCTTCTCCCAAACGTCGGCCTTCTTCGAGTCAAAGAGACCCAAGTCAATGTCGTCCAAGAGTCAGATGCTTTAGGAGGGTGGTGTCGACGAACTGTGCTCTTCTTGTTGCTGGCTGGTTAGTTGAGGTGGTATTGACAGTGAGGGACTCACTGATGCTAACATGTATGAAAGACGGGACACTCCATCATTATATACTCGACCAACATCGTTTTCTTCTAAGAACACACAGGCGACAGGCTGAGGACAGCCTACTCCAAGGGCCAGAATAGTGGAACCGCATCCAATTTGAAGATTTTAAGCTCTGGAAAGCTTATGACCCAACGCTTCTATTGCTCGAACCATCAGAACACGGATCACAAGTCTACACTTTGTGTCGTCACCTTGTGGACATTGTTTTGCACTGGAAGTCTCGTATACGACAGAAAGCAGCCGAATGACCATGTCTCGTCGAACCGGTATCGTCGATGCGAGCCAATTCGACTTTCAGAACTTCCCCGCAGAGCTTGGATCTGCACCAGCGAGACATGACAGCACTGATATCGAAAGAGGAGTCCGTTTTGGGAACGTCAGTGTTGACAGCACGGCCACAAGGTCGCGGAGAGAAGGCAACATTTTCGGATTTGGAAGCCTGAGGTTAAGCCGGAGAGGCAGCGTTGCCGATCTGTTCGATAAAAACGATAATGGCGGGTTGCTGCATACACCAGTACGGCGGCTCAGGCGTAAAAGGCGGGTGTCAGATTTGAGGAGTGCTATTGAGAAATGGCCGCGCGAGACACCACCTGCACAGACGATTGAGTCCCGGGGGGACACAGGTGCAAGATCGCTGCGAAAGTCTCTCAGTAACGCCGCTTTACGATTTATGGCTGGCAAGCGAAAGCGTCGAGAATATGATATGGATCAGAATGAAGATGACGGCGTCACGCCTAAGAAGAAGCCTCGCCTGCCGTTGACCGAAGCTCACGTTTCGAGATGGAGTGGAAGTGTGGAGAAAGCTTTTGATGTTATCGTGGACGAAATCGAGGTCACTATGCAACACGAAGACTATGTGCAACAGCAACGCCGTAATCCAAACTTCAACGCCGCTCGTTTGAGAGAATGGGAGGCTGAACGAATGCGCGCCCCTCCTATCCTAGCTCGAAGCGCTCGGCGTCCCTTTCCATATTTCCGTGGAGTGAGTCCGTTGGACCCAGCGCATGCTAGATCACTGCTCCCGACCAGAAATATCCTCCGTCCATCGCCATACACAAAGGGAGCCGGGCTCATAGGCTCGAGGCAGACCGAAGATAGCACTACCGCGATGCCTAGAGGACGGAAGTCTGCACGCTTCCAGCCACTCGACTCCAAACAATTGGAAGACATTCGAAACTCACCACCGCCGCTCGACGTGCATCCCGCTTTACGCCATGCCGATTCGTTGACATGTGATGCGCTCGACTCCGGTTATCATTCGCGCCAATCATCTGGTGACAATAGCACTTATCCGGCGATCGCCATGCTCGAGACGGCTATTCAGGAGCAATATGAAGTCATGGGAGTCTCCTCTGGCGGTCCTGAGGGTCATGAAAAGATGAGGAGACTGCGGCACGGTCTTACAGGTTTTGGCAGTTGGGATGAGTTTGCGTCGGCGGTCGCTGAACATTAGTGTAGTGAGAGATACATCGCCAATCGAAATTCTATCACGAAGACATGTCCGCACGAGAAGCCTTAATCTCATTCACCACTTGGACGTTCTATCACGAAGATACACCCGCACGAGAAGCCTTAGTCTCATTCACCACTTGGACGTTCTGCCACAAAGATACGCCCGCCTGACAAGCCTTAGTCTCATTCACTACTGTCGCAGCTTTGTGCGACAATAGCATTGTGTAAATGCGTCCCTACTTCACAGCCACTCTTGTACCTCCTGTCCTACACACTTCACATTTCCTCGTCGCACCAGCAGGATCAACCTGCGACATCTTCTTGCCGACCCCGACGATCACCCACAGCCCCAGCAAGTCCTCACCAACCAAGAGCCATTCTCGCTTCGCACCAGACCGGGGTTATAACCGCCGACAACCTGCTTCCTCCAACATCATCGGCATCTCATTCCACTCCTTCACACACAACTTGAAGGACATGTCTCTCCTCTCAATCCTCCGCCAAAAGCGCGCTCAGCGCCGCGAGCACAAAGCCCAGAAATTCGTTTCCCGCGACCACGAGCGACAAACTGAAGGCTTACTGCGTATCGCGCTGAAGCGCCAGAACTCGATGAACAGTTTCACGGCGGCAGATCCGGGTGTCTTCTACCGCCGACGCGATGACCATGAGGAGTGGGCGAAGCAAGCGGCAGAGAGTGGTGGTAAGAGGTTAGTGAACTTTCGTAGATGATTGTATCATCTTGGAAGATTGTGCTATATGACTGCTTCCATACTGTGTTCTTGTCCACCTCTTCTTTGCGAGTGAGTGTGTTGCTGATCTTGGGTTGAATTATTGCAGGACAAATCTGGGGAAGCAAGTGAAGATGTAGCGCTGGCGCAAATCTGTCCTGTTCGAGTATAGCCACTGGGGTGTGTGCGAGGAAGGGCTGCTTGGTGGTGTAGCGATACATGATAGTCGCTGAGACGATAGGTGCAATGGGTAAATACCACTTCCTCTAATAAGAGGTTTTTGACGAGGATGAGTTGGAGGTCTGACTTATCTGCAACGACATACTATACGCTCGAACCCTGCGTATCTTTCTCAATCGTAGCCCAGTTCACACAGGTGGCAAGCATGTTTGACAGCGTGGGATTCGACTCGGCTTCCTGAGCATGGTCACCACTGGTCCAGACCTTCTCAGTGACCAGAATTGACTCCAGGCTGGCACGATAGTTGACAAAGTCATGGAAGATCAGCAATTCTCCACCGTCGACTTGCCGTTTCTCAAACACAACGTCTGTGTCATTGACCCGCTCCAATGCTCGCTGATATGCCGATGAGCAAGGATTACCATCGCTCGGAACGATTTCCACCAAGCCGTAACCATTCACAGACTGCCAGAACTCATACACACATCCTCCAGAAAGGTGATGGTTGAGAGGTGGCGAAAGTATCGATCTGGTCTGCTGAAAGGTTCGTGGTCGCTGGCGAACGCTACCGTATTCAGCGAGGAACACCGGGATGGTACAGTTCTTGATTCTATCGATCTGGTAGAAAGTCAGCGAGCAGTGACAAATATTTGTATGGGATTGCACAGACCAGGGCGAGCCATCGGGGTGTAAAGTCAGGTTCTCCTGACCACGAATAGTCGTTACACTGGCTCAGGGGCGTCAGTCTCGCATTCCACAACGCACATCCATCCACGCACGCAACGGATGTACTCACAGCCTAAAAGTCAATCTCGTTCGAAGAATCATCAGTGTACAGCTCACTCGCACTGGCCAATTCTCCTGCCGCTGCGGCATAGCTAATAGGCAAAACACGCTGTCCAGCATACTCATGTCTCAGAGTCATGTATTTTTTGATGTCGCGAACAGCGGCTCGGGGATATGGCAGCGCTTCCATCGACTTTTCATCGCTAAAGAGATTGCTGGCAATGAGAACGCCGAGCGTGTTTGGATGTTTCGACATGCAATCGACTTTTCGAAAGAAGTATGCGAGTGTAGTCTGATTGTATGAAGTCGCTGCATCTCTGCGCCTTATGCAAAGCAACCTTTGCGTGGCGGTCGAAAGTAAGGGTCAATGCCGCGGAACACTTGTCAAGTTTCTTCCAACTCACGAACAATACGTATATTCCTGCCTCGTCAGGCATCGCCATTGCCTGGTCATGACATTGAGCGTCGTTGATAGAGTCTAGACGTCGAATTCCAGTCGACTTCAACTTCCTGCACAAGAAATGGCAAATATCTCACAAATGTAGATAGTGTTAATTCGGAGAGCTCATTGAACAACTGAATGTCGCGCTTCAAAGCAGGCAATCGATCATCGGAGACAGCATCTGTGCCATCACTGACTTGATAAACAACTCCACGGATGATGCACTTCTACAAAGGTAAGTTCGTGTAGCCTTGTGGAGGCATATATATGGCTCCTCACTCGATGTTCGTCGTCGGAGAAAAAGCGTCCCCGAGAACTGATTGGTCGCATGTCGAGCCTGAGCCTGACTTGCTTGCCAGATCAACGCATGGACGTATGATCTCGCACAGATCTTAAGTGTCCGTCTCGCCAAAGTGTGTCAACCGAGGTTGTGCGCTACTCTCAGTCCAGATTCCAGAATTAGGGTGGGGCTTGCGACGTCTTCACGTGGTGGTGTGCTTCCCCGCCGCTAGCCAACCTTGACAGAAGTCTATCACTTCGGACATGGGTCCGAGTCCGTACTCGACATACGCTATGCCTCAAGTAGAGTGCAACGCAGAAGCGAGATGGGATGCCCAGAGCGCTCGCAGATTCCGTTGCTCCCGCACACAAGTGACATTACTCGCTACCAACAATGAACCACGGTACTCCAGTCATGCTTCCGAGAAGGCCACGAGGAGGCGGCGGTACTACGCCAGCAACCACTACTTCTCCTATACTACATAACAGCATCATGCGAAGCAGCAGCAGCACTTCAGAGGACCCCTCTGTCTTGATCCCATTACCACCATGAGTCCTGGAGTCCGGTGTTGTAGTTCGCTGTCGGCTCCTAAGGTCTTTTTATCGCTTGTCGGCATATCTCTCCTGGTCTGGTTTTCTGGTAATAATTTCGCTCCGGCCGTGAAGCAGCATGCATTCAACCACCCAGACTTCAATCTTGTCGATCCCGCTCGCGAGTCTCTCCACAATGTTGAATCAAATATCTCAGTCAACTTGGTCGTGGCCACGACTGCCAGAGACGACATCACTTGGACTGCGCAGTTACAGATTCCAAATCTCAATGTGATCAGATACGTGAGCGACTCGAAGTCTGCTCGTTACCACCCACCAGTTCCTAAAGGAAGAGAGGCCTTGATGTATTTCACCTATCTGAACGACTTCTATAACAAACTTCCCGATGTCAGTATCTTCGTGCACGCCGACGAGTATCCGTGGCATATTGATGGTGCTTTGCGAGGTTCCATGAGCTTTGCACTCGAGCATGTGAACTTGCAAAAGGTTGTCGATAACGGTTATTTTAATCTACGAGCAAGCTGGAAGGATGCTTGTCCCATTTGGATCAACACCACCAAGACGTTCGATGATTGGGACAAACGAGAAGAGCCATACATGGTCTACGCATGGCAGGCCAATTTTGGGGAGGATGAGCCTGTGCCGGAGATGCTGGGTGGGCCCTGCTGCTCACAGTTTGCCGTAACGCGCGAGGCGATTAGGAGCAGGCCCAGGGAGCAATACAAGAAGAGCATGGATTGGCTGATGGACAATAACTTCGGCGACTACATTGCGGGAAGAGTCTGGGAGCATTTGTGGCCTCAATTGTTCAAGCGAGAGCCTACAGACTGCAAGGACGAAATTTTCGTCCTATGTGACATGTATTCAGTGTGCTTTACCACTGAGGAGCTCTCGGATTACTATTTCCTGTGGGACAAGCGATCTCAATTGAGGGGCAAGCAAGATTTCTGGAACACGGTCACCTACCCTAAAACTGCGAGACAGCTGGTGCTGGAGATTCAACGCATTGAGGCCGCTCTTCAGAGGATGTTGTACGACGCACTTTCCAGAGGGAAGCAGACGACGACGATCACAAGCTTTGACTACTGGTCATAACATCCTCGACAGAGACCTCTGAAAGAACACCACATAGCACGAATTCGGCGATATCTTATCTTATCGCCATAGCAGGAACTAAGAGCCAGTCTTGCGCTCGAAAGCTACGAGTCTTCGCCTTCTGCGAAGATGAAACAAATAAAAACGAGTATCTGGAAGAGGAATGTGGCTGCGATGTCCTTGCGCCAACTTTAGTAGCGTTATCTGCTTCTCCCAGGCGAAGTCGGTTACAGTAAAATCCAAGATCTAACGAGTATCTCAAAGTCGCGGAGGAGGCAGATGTTAATCAGGTCCGAAACGTCCACAAATGCGGTTCGGCGACTCTGGCGAACAATCCGGTCTCAACGCCTGTGCACGCGATGAGGCAACCGCACTCTGGTCGGCTTTGATGTACCAAGATCTCGCTCGACGTATGTGGTTTTGGGCATGAGTACGTCGAATAGCTGACAGCCTGAGACATCGCACCCAGTCCCTTCGCAAGCCCCTACAGCAAGCCTCTAGCACTCGGCATTTCCAAATGGCCAGGACGCGACAACTTTTTCAATGCACCAGACCTTTTAGACCAACATTCGATTGGGCGTCGGTGGCACGAGACAGTGGTGTGTCATGTCTGTCGTGTGGAAGCTGATGTCGTCTGGCGTTGTCAATCGCCGCAGGAAGCTGACTGGTGAGTGTAGTTTTCACCTGGGCAGCCAGACACTACAGGCCAGCCTCGCAGCACAATAGCTCTATCCGAGGGGCGGAAATGAGAACGGCCGGATAGCAAGGCTGGACACGAAATCTATCGCAGGCCGCTCAAGAGACATCTGTCGCATTGCTGCTCGAAGCTGCCTCCGCTCGCATCTGCAATCTTTCCAATCGCTCCTCGACAGCCGTCTGTCTGTCTCGTCTCAACTCTTTCCTCCAAATCTCCACTGCTAGCATCCTCTTCTCCTTCGTCCCGATTCTGTCTCCCTGCCGAAGCCCGTCGTCATTGACATCAAAATATAGCGCCCAGAGTCCGCTACCTTCACTCTCTTCCACCGCGATGAAACCCTCCCACCCTTCGAAGGTCAGGCGCCGGTCCATCTTGGTACAATCGAATGGTCCGACTCGATGAGTATTACTTTGCGCCCGGACTCCATATTTGACCTCGTGGGTGGCACGGTCAACGTACACCCAATTGAGGAAAGGCGGATCATCCGAGATCGTGGTCACCATTCCCTCGCCCTTCGCGAAACCCATCTCTTTGAATTTCTCGGCCATGTCAGGGTACGGCAGATAGTAACCCGTGAAAGGATGCAGTGGTCTCTTTTGCTTCTGTTCAAATTCCCGGACGTCAATCCAGAGCTTGTTGTTCAGCAGCACGATGTATGCTCCGTCGAATCGCTCGCTGTAGAAACTGCGGTCGAGCAGGGTCACGGTAAAGTTCTGTTTACGACCTCGTTCTTCCTCTCGTTTGTTCTGGTGCTGGCCGTAGCGTATCGCTTCTGTAGTGCCGATGATGGCTGGACAGGCGGCTACCGCTGTTAATATCCCGAGGACCATCTTGTCGCGATTATCATGCCGAGTCGCGTTGATGCAAGAGGTGCTCCTCTCATCCGACAAGAACGCGACGACGCTTGGGATTTCTGCACATCAGACCGCTACCCCGCGGGGCAAGCCATCGATCGAGAGCAAAGATCTGGTGGTTTGGTAGCTTCGAGACTAATGATGACTTCGGACCGGCTGGTCTCCCGCCCCTCCGCCAGATGCATGAGTTCATTGGGGGCGCCAACGCCATGCCTTACCGGGGAAGTACACAATGATTTCATCGGAGAGTTAAATCCTTCGCTGTAATGTAGCTGGAACGTGGATGCCATGAAGACCAACTCGTGGAACGTTCGTTCCAATTACACTCACAGTAACTAACATGGACGCAAGATAGCTTCGATGAATCATCTTGGTGTGGCGATGATTACACTGCTGGCTCAAACTTCCGTCTTGAGTATCCGCTTTGCGCAAATGGTAGAGCAAATATCTCCAACAATCATCATTCGATGCAACATTCCATTGTCTCCCTCTAGCTATGACATCGTAAACATCTCGCATTGCTTGTTTGCTTTCTCTCGCGGCATTCTTACAACAATCCAATAGTGATATCTCCCTTCACTCTGACATGCAACTGCAACTCGACCTCGAGGTCCAGCTGGATCTTGATCTTCAAGCTGCTATCTTTGCCATCGGTCTTGCCCTGTTTGACGTCGTAAAAGAGTCAGAAAATCCAGTCTCTCCGTGTATACTAACTATTCCAGAAAGTTCTGGTTGACTGGCTCTAACGCACCTGCTCCTCGGCTTCCTTGATGGCTCCCATCGTCTGCTCCGGGTTCATGCCCTTCAGGTCAGAGGGCATGAGGTCGGTGGGCTTCTTGCCATCTTTGCGGCCGCCGAGGACGCCCTTTGCTGGGTCGGCGATGTCCTTGCTACTCTTGAAGTCATTACAGATTCTCTTTGGTGATCTTCGCACATGCAAGGGTGAAACCTCACGTCTTGTCGGTAACAGCGTCTGCCATTTTGATCTGTTTGTGTGGAGGAGATTTTCGTGGGACTTTGAAGACGTTCTTCAACCAGAGTAGTGGCCTGAAGACGAGTAGTACAGACGATGTGATAGTCGGGAGCGCAATGATGGGGAGGGGCAAGGGAGAAGTTGGCGAATGTGAAAGTGGATAGGTAAGGTATATGATGCGAGATTTTAAGTTGCGATTGGGGAAAGAACCGCCGCTGAGGCGTGCATTGATTGTCACTCCGTCACTGATGCTCTATACTCTCTCTGGCTGGTTCGGCGGTTCGCCATGCATTGTTGAGCCAAGAATGGGATATGCGGATGGGGAAAGCAGTGGAGATGATCGACAAGAGAGTCTATACAGACAACCCAATCCGCGATATCAGGCGCTGCTGAAACTTAGGTCTTGCAGACGACTCGCGTTCTCTATGATCGTGAATTTCATGTGTATCCGAGCGATACAGATTGCCTGCGAACAACATCAATATATCTGTGCAGTACGGTATTGTCCACCTCTTGTCAATAGAGTTTATGCGGACCGTTGGAGCTCGGAGAGCTCCTCCCAAATATGTCATCGATGTCGATGCTTCACGCTGGCTCTAGACTGCATTTGCCCAAAGAGTGAACCCCACGTGCTGATCAGTGGACTTCACTAACGCAGAACCTCTCGAGTAGAATTATGGCTTGCTCCAGGACCAGCTACAGTAATTTCGCAGTATCTCTGAGGAGTTGAGGAAACTCTCTGATTGACGTTTTCTTCTTGCAATTGCTGCAAACGAGACAGGCTGGAGTGCACAGCGTACTTGACAGTCATTTCGCCAGTAACGAAAATTTGGAAGTCCCGATCGTCATCATACCTCCTGTCGTGTGGCTTGCATTAAACATCATAGCTTCCTCCTGGGATATGCCACAAAAGTCGTAAATCGTTGGTTGCTGCATCACATCGTACCCTGGACACCCATCCACAAGTCTGCTTGCAGTAAGCTGTCGATAAATTCCGGATCGACTAGATTGCTGAAGAGATCATCATCGAACGACCAGGCATTCGCAGCATTCGAGACATCGCCCTGAAGTGAGAGGTCTATCTCGGGGTTTAGAAGTTGTTGGAAACTGGCAGGCTGAGTCTGCCGTGTCTGTATACTGCGCTCCCTGACAAGCTGCGTCACAACAGCAAGCATTTCTTCGATGACACTGGCACAGTGGCTGGCAACCACATCTGACTTCATCGTCTCCAGGACGTCAAGGCCTTGCCGTACGCTGTTTAATAGCGTTTCTTCCGAGAATTCTGCACGGTTCGAGAGCAAGACATAGAGGATGACCATCGTAGCGTAAGTCACATACGTGGTATTGTACCACCACGTTCGGAAGTACGGATGGTTGAGATATGCGCTGTGGAGAATGTTGATCGTAGATTGTGAGGCCTCCACGCAAAGCCGGACATGGTCGGAAATGAGAGGTTCGGAGGTCGTCGAGCCAAGAGACAACAAGAAGGGTCGATGCAGTAAGATGCGTGCGTTATGGAAACGGAGGTTTAAAACAACTTTCTGTTTCAGGCGCCACTCGGGAACTTGTAGATCTGAGTTATCTGGGTGTAGAGCCGGTGACAGCGAAGCTCTCCAATTCTCGAGCTGGTAGTTGAAGTCCATGGCTGTTCTCGATCTCTGCGAAAGATTTCCGTGTGAGATCGTCTGATAAAGCTGTTTCGAAGCGTCCCCAATCAACGCAGCGAAGGCCACCATAGGCTCTATGATTGATGCTGGTGCCTCAGGAGGTGCTCCGGGCATGGCAATAGCATAAGATTGCGGCTCAAGCAGAGCCGATGATCGTCCAATCGAGGAACACATCTCCAACTCATGTACATAGACTGACCACCATAGGCACCGGCGAATTTCCGAGGTAGACGGTCCGGGAGCTGAAGGCATGCCAATGGCTAATGCCGACCGGACAGCCATGCCAGAGTATTGGTAGCAGGGGTGTGGTCTCAGTGCGTTGTGACAATAAACAGCCAGTAATATTAGCGTTGAAACGCTATCGAACGAGGTGGATTCGAACACATCGCCAAGAAAACGCTTGGCCAAGGAGAAGTATGCCTCTGCTAGACCACGAGGAGTAGCTGGGGTCAGATCTGGGACACTTGCCGGGTTATTCGATGGTATCGAGTCGCTTACAGCGGTGATAGCGCCTAATGCTGCGACTGCATAGTAAAGGGCCACAAAGTGACGCTCTGGATGATCGTTTGATATTTCAGACGGTCTTCGATTGCCAATGATCCTCTCGGAGTGTGGAACGAACTTGCTCTGGTCGATGAAAGGGTGTATCAAGTGAAGATTCTGCAGATATTGTGCCACGCAAAACCTGGTCACATCAGGATTGATGGCTGCAACACGTTAGCTAGTGAAGGTCAACTTCTAGAGGGCAAGATTCAGAAGACACGATTATATCTACACACGCACCTTGTGGGTTGACATTTGAGATTCCTAAGAGGCGACGCTGGTTGGAAGTGCTTGCTGGCGTGGCCGCGGCCCATTTTGGCATGGTGTGTCCAGGACCATGCTGGTCTGGAGGTTGAATACGCGGCATAGCCTGATGTGCTTTAGACCTCAGCTTGGACAGGAAAGAGGACACGCCACTTGGACCGTGGTATTCGCGACTTTCAGCGTGCACACGGATGTCGTCCAAGGATTTGGCCAGGTCATGTTCTATAGCAGACGAGCTTGCAGCGTACACACTGGGCTCGGATGGCTGACGCAATGAGGAGTCTGTCGCGCCTGTGGATGGGACTGACGAGACTGCAGATAGCGGAGTTTGGGACGAAGTGGTCGCTTGGACGTGAGGCTCTGGTGGTTGGACAACCGGCCTATCGACCCGCCTTCTCTTCTTCGGCAGAGCAGCCGGCTGAGTGTTGTTGAAGTTACAGGAAAAGCCATGATCTGGCGTGCAGATTAGCGATTGGTGATGGTCACCATGGATAATTGCTTCGGCCACTCTTCACCCACGTACGTACACAATTGGCACACGGACTAGCGCCATCACACTATCGCTGCATGTCAGTACAGTACTACAGTCTTGCGGGACGCGGCCTTTGCCTTGGCCATCGCCATCGCCATCGCCCTCGTCCTCGTCCTCGCGTATCTCGGATGGGTGTGCACGTGCCTTGGTCTTGCGCGTTCGACAGGTATCGCAGGCTTGCGGTACCTTGGGCAGGCGTGCCTTGCGATCCGTGGCCATGCCTGCTTCGGCTTTGGCTTCGGCTCTGGCGATGCTGCTGTGGTGGCACCTTACACCACAGGTAAGACCGCATCCGTGGGTGGCTGTGATCCGAAGCTGGCTGCTGGTATGGTAAGATGGAGATGGGTGTGGTCGTAATGCTCGGATAGGGTGCAGGATGCAGGAACCGGTCGCCGCTGCCGTTTCGTTGGAGGAATGGTGGTCGAAGTATTATCATGGCAGGTGCAACCCCGGACCCGTGCCTGCTACCCTCCACCAATCGGATCGCGTCCACCGGATGCTCTTTCACATGCACTCTTCCAATCTCACTCCCTCCCTCCATCTCCCTCTCTTCCTCCACAGCACCTCGCCAACAACCCCCTCCGCCCTTTTATATAGTCCGCCTGTCAGACGACGGCCCGTCGTACCCGACAGGATGTTTAATTGTCAACCATCAACCACCTCTCCGATCAGATCGGCAGATTCCACCACTCACGTGGCTGTGTTGCAGCGCGCCAGCAGAGCCATCACCAAATTTCGTCACGTGGGCACAACGTCTGGAGGGATATGGCGAAGACAAGATGTCCTTGAACCACGAATTACCCACCGACAACACTGGCCAAAATGAGCCTATCATAGAGATCGAGGTGCCAGTACTCGTCGTTGGAGGAGGTCTCACCGGCCTGTTCACGGCACATCTCTTGTCCAAACTACATGGTACACAGCTCGTACAAGGAATCTCAAAATTTACATTTCTGCAGACCAACAATTCGTAGTCCAAACCATAGTGGTAGAGAAATACCTGGACCGGCTTGCTGCTCCAAAAGCGCATGCTCTGTCCCCGAGAAGCTTAGAAATCTGTCGTCAATTCCGAGTCAGCACTCGAGATCTTCGAGCGCTAGGAACCAATCGCAAAGATGCGTACTGGGTCAACTTTGTCACGAATCTTGACGGAAACCGGATCGGGATTCTGCCGTATGAACGAATGGACGTGGGAGTACTGGACGATACGCCCGAGATGATTCACAACATCCCGCAGCCCGTTTTCGAAGATTACATTGCCTACCTGGTTGCAGAAAAATCCGAAGCCGAGGTACGAAAAGGTTACCCTTTTGTCTCTTGTTGCCAAGACGATTCAGAAGTGACGTCTATCCTTGAGGAGTGCAAGACTAAACGCAAGGTATGAGTCCGTCCCAAATACGTCGTTGGCTGTGACGGCGCGAAGAGTGCTGTGCGGTCCTTTTTGGGCATCAGCAGTGTCGGTGAGGACTCATTCGAGACGATGATGACGATAACATTTCAAGGCGGACGTGCGTCCAGTCATAGGAGACAGAGTAGGTATGCTACATTGGGTCATAAGATCCTGCAGCTTCACGTTTCATCATTGGATACGATCTGTCAGGAAACATGGTACTGATCAGTAACTTCGGTGCTGAGACACATCCTGTCGAGTCGTGGTCTATAGCTCATTGTCTAGACGTTCTGAGAGCCGCGGTCAGCGCTGACATACCTGTCGAAGTCTTAAGCTACAGACCTTGGGTCCTTAGCCGCAAGGTCGCGCAACAATACCGTCAAGGCAGAGTGCTGTTGCGAGTGAAAATGCAGATGCTGTGGCAAGAGTTGATGAATCCCTCACTGTGCTAGGGCTGGCGATGCAGCACACTCTTTCCCACCAACCGGAGGTTTAGGATTGAATTGTGGCCTCGCTGACGTTCACAACCTGGCCTGGAACTTGGCTGCAGTCTGTCGCGGACATGCAGGAGCAGGTCTTACAGACACATATGGAGCGGAACGAACACCAGTTGCTGACACGTACGCTCGCCAGAGCGAGAAGAACGGCAAAGAAATCTTCTTCTTCCTCAAAATCATTGGCACAGCCGGGATCAAGGCTGTTGGTAAGGCTCGTGAGAACTTATTGCGCACGATCGATGATCCGAGTAAGCAAGATGAGATCGCTGCTGGTGTGGAGGCGCGGAGAGAAAATTTCGACAACGTCAGTGACCGTGCGAACACACTGGCTGTTATCGAGGACTGACTTGTGCTAGCTCGACCATCATGTCGGCTATGTGTATGGCAGCAAAAGTCCATCTTCACACGCGTCTCACTACACGCCCAAGCTAGTCCTAGGCGCTCGATTACCGCATACCTTCATTACCGAAGTTGCCACCGAGGTCCTGAAATGCATCGGTATCGACCCACTCGATTTTACCTATGTCGAGGGACTCACGTCAGAAGAGCGAGCGGTCCGTCATTACTCGACCCTAGATCTGTGTGGTCCAGATGCCTTCACGATCATCGTTGGACCTCAAAATCGCCTGGGCAAACAGTCGTGTGTTGTGAGTCGCGTCAAGCTGAATTCTTACGTCTCGGGTGAAGACTTCACATGCTTAGAAGTTGGCCACTGGCCTTTATTCCAGAAATTATTCGACGCAGGCAGCGGATCATTGATTCGACCTGATCCACATGTACTCGCAAGCATCAGTCCTCATCATACCTTCGAAGACGTGCAATTGGCGATTCTCAGGTATCTGGATAGGGACGAGTGAGATCGTCCGAGAGATTTCATTGTGGTCCTTTTTACCCATTTCTCTCTCATCTCGTACCAGCCTTCCCGTTCATCTCATTCCTACCAATCTAACCAATTCTAATGCCAACTACCAAGGAATCTGGCCGCTCTCGTTGATCAGCTTGGAATGAACCTCCTCTTTCGGTGCCACGGCCACACGGACAACATCCTTGGCTCCATCCCTCGGATGCCTGAATCCTTGGTGATTGTTCAAATTCGTCGCACAGTAACCCGGACAGGCCGCGCAGACCACAAAGCCTTCCTCCTCCAACTCCTCCGCAAAGCTCACCAGCAACATGTTCAGTGCTGTCTTCGTGCTGCGATAAATGCGATAGTGTCGCGCCTTCATGTTGGGATGTGGTGGGTTCATGGCGAGCTCGATGCTGGAAGTGCTCGAGCCCGTGAAGGCTATGCGCTTGCCTCCTTCGAGCGTACTCTTGCGGAGCAAAGGAAGGAAAGTCTCGGTCGTCACAGCCGCACCGAAGACGTTGGTGTTGTACTGCTGCGAGTATTGCTCGCGCAGACTCGGGCCGGAACCATCCGCATTGGGCGCGTTGTCCGAGAGGACCCCAGCTGCCTTACTGATCCCCGCGTTATTCATGAGGACGTCCAAGCGGCCGAATTTCTCCAGGACGAATTGGGCGGCTGCCGCGATGGAGGCATCGGAATCGACATCGATCTCGATGGGCTCGATATTTTCGATGTTTGAAGCGTCTTCTTTGTCGGCTTTCATCTGTTCTACGGCTGCTTTCGCTTTGGCGAGACTGCGGCTGCCGAGCAAGACGTGGTGTTTATTCGTGGTGGAGAGCTGTTGGATGACATGGTAGCCTATGCCTGCGTTGCCACCTAACTCCGAAGGTGAGTCAAGGTCAGCTCATGTCTTGGACGATTTGGCTGACCTGTGACGAGGGTGATGAGCTTGGTTGTTGCCATGTTGCTGTGCTCGACGTGTTTGGACGAGGCCAGTACTGCATGTAGGTGATTTTGTTGATATAGCGTCTCTTTTTAACACCGGAGTATCGCTTGCACCAAGTGGGTTTTTGCTCGGCCTACGTCTTGACTATATATCTTGCGAAAAAGGGAAAGCAAGGACCTTGTCGACTGGGCGCATCTGCTCATTCGGCATTGGAAGACGCTTTGAACCGAAATGCCTTTACTTATGCGGAGTTGAGTGTTTCTCGTTATGTCCGACTGACCGCGGTACGGTACCGCTTAGCCACTTTAGACACGGGAAGATGCAGCTCGGGCCTGATCCTAAGGAGAGAAACATTCGTAGCACCTACATCATTCTCATCTAATGTTCTTCTACGCAACCACGCGAATTGCTACTACTGACGCGAGCATCTCAAAACATGAAGATCTGATCGCTCATCTTTGACACGGCGCCTGGCTCCTCAAATCCCAGCTCCACCAGATTCTTCTTGCTGGCATTCACCATCCCAGGAGGACCACAGAGCAGAATCTTAGTGTCTGCATCGGGTCCTGGCAGCTTGCCCTGAATCATCTGCTTGTTGATTCGCCCGACCTCGCCCGTCCATCCTGGCGCTGTATTGTCTACCACATAGGTGATCTTGAACTTCCTTGGCGCCAGCTTCTGGAGCCTGTCCAATTGTGTCTGGAGAAGTATATCGGCAGGTGACTTGTTAGCATAGATCAAGCTGACGACCGTGTTGTCGGTCTGGTCTTCGCAGATGGCGCGGATGAGCTGGTACATCGGAGAAATGCCTGTCCCGCCTGCGATCATGCCGACCTTCGCACTCATACCCTTTCGGTATCTCATCGCTCCTTTGGGTCCACGGAACTCCACTTTGTCCCCAATCTGGAGACCATTGAGATACTTGCCAGTAAGTTGTCCATCTGAGTACATTTTGATGACGAGCTCCAGACGGCCAAGATCTTTGTTGTTCGAGACTGGCGTGTACGAGCGGGTGACGGTGTGGTGACCCTCTTTGTCGTCGAAGAACCCTCGGATGGCCACGTGCTGACCTATGGGAAGACCGAGGACAGATGTTTTGGTCGGCAACTCGAACACAAGGCGGTACGCGTCGGATGAGAGCTTGTCTCTGCGGATGAGAGGCAGCGCCTGGTACTCTTGCGGCTTGAGGACACCTGCAGGCCGGTGCTCCGCCAAGTCATCGGAAGTCGGATGTATATGTGCCGGAAATCTAGTATAGGATCCACCGAACTGCAGCGCCTTGGAGAAGCGACTATAAGCACCTACGCCGACAGTCGCAGTTATTGCTGATGCTACCAGGAAACCCGAGGTGAATGACGTCTCATGGTTGCCATGAGTCGTATGCATGGACGCAGACAGTCTTGACAGCAGACCTGTCGCCCATAGGGCACCGAGCAAGACAACTCCGCCAAAGGAGCCAATTGCAATCTCGGCCTGCGGCGTCATCTTGCCATCTACAAACAGTCTCGTTCCTGACTGCTTCGTGTTGCCAGCACTTCCTCTTCGCACAATCTTGGGTGCCGCCTTCTTTGTTGCTGCTGTCTCTTCATGGGCACCAGCAAGAACGCCTACTAGAAATGGGTGCATAATTTCTCGTGCATCTTCAGAGTGACCAACATCTTCGTACGCACTCGTGGCATCCTTGCCACCAACTTCGAGCAGCGCGTCTGGACCTCCTGGATGATCGCGCAGGTAAGAGGTCACATCGTATACTGTCGACTGATATTTAGCATAGCTTATGTGGGATCATCGTGATTTGGCGCTGATACCTTTGCCATGAATTGTCATCCACAGGTAGCCTTTGGTGCTATGCTTGGCAACATCTGAGGCTTGAAGGGTTGGTACTTCGACTTCTGTTTTCCATTGAGCCTTCAACTCTTTTCGATCCGAAGAGGTCATGCCGGGCAAAGTAGCGAAGAAAGAGTCTTTCGGGATCGCAGGATTATTCTGAAGCAAGAGCGCGAGGGAGATCTCGAGTGCATCCTACATTGTCAGCATCCGCAGAGCTTCCACTTTTTACCTTCTTTTCATGCTGCCAGATTCTGCTTCTCGGACTAACATCGTTGTCGTCACTAGAACCACGCGGACAAGCATTGAGTCGTAGCACGCTGACTTGCATGCAGACCGCTTTGTCAGTAAGCGTTGGGTAGCTCTATCTCTCTCTGGGAAGAGGACTCGGGATAGAGCTCGAGGCCGATAACACAGAGCAACTGTGGCTGGGGTGCACTGGTCAGTAGGCTTGCATATGCAGACTATGAAGCTTTCGACTTACCCAAACGAGACTGGTCCACTAAACAGCGTCAATTGGCTAGTCGATCATAGGTCCGTGGCTCGCAACACTTAGGGCTGCACTGAAGCAACCGAGCTTGCTGTCATGCGAGTAGTCCACTACAAAGCAGAGCTCACCATGACAAAGATGGCGGGTTCTTGACATGGTGTTTCAACACTGAAGTCTAATTCAATGCCCAGGGAATATGCTTCAGGATTCGAGCTTGTGAATGTCGATCTCTCTGTGTGCGCGAGAACAGTCGGACTGTATGAAGGTCGCTGTCGAACGATAGAAGCTGATCTTGAGATCGAACGTGATTTAGACATCAAGCAGAGCCGAAACGTTAGTTCACGATATCTTTTCTCCCGGAGAGCATCGTCCACACTCGGAAGACTTGAAGATCTCTTGCCGCCATGGCTTCCCAGACTTTTTATCTGTCAGGCGAAGACGAAAGGACATCACGAACCATCGATGTCTCTCCGGCGAGCGACTTGAAGTCACTGCAGGACCTCGTTGGAGCAGAATACCATGTTGTACGCCCAACAGGTGAGCATATACGATCTCTTGGAAATGTCTCGGACTGACTGTAAATCAGGCATCTCCTTCCATTCGTCCAAGGGAAAGATAGAGGATGTTGAGGAGATCAAACAGTCAGCTGGGCCTCTGAGCATCAAGATCGATGGACACGATGTTCGAGAGCCACCGGGCCCGGCAGGCCTTCCCTATGTCGGGTATGTGTTGCTTACTTTCTCCATCACGAGAATGGCATTGTTGACGCCACTGAAGCAATTACTTCGAGATCTATCCTGATCACATTGGCAACAACCAGCGTCTGTTTGAGCGATATGGCCCGATCTTCCATACTACGTCCTTTGGCAAAACAAACTTTCAGCTGAACGATCCGGAACTGGCCTTGATCGTCTTCTCGGAGACTGAGTTCTTTTCCAAGAAGATCAACGAGAATCACCCACTGTATCCAATGAAGGATGAGGAGGCTGGTGTCTTCCTCAGCGACACCGATACGGAGGCCTGGGAACTTACACATAAGTTCATGCCTCCTGCACTGGGTCCAAAAGCAGTCCGGCATTATGCCCCGATCATGAACGAGTGTATCAACACAGCTTTCAAGGTCTTCGACCAGCTTGAGGGCGCCAAAGATGCTTGGAACGTCTACCAGTACATGGTCAAGCTCGCCTCCCAAGCTGTCGCCAAGGTCGTTCTGGGCATGGACTTTAACCATTTCCAAGACCCAGACACACCATTGCATCCTATGGTCGCCGTGGTGGCTGAGATCTTGTCACTCAACAAGAAAATCGCGAGCAAGGGATCGCTTTATGCCCATCTTCCATTCGGCGATCCTAAGAAGCTTAATGCATTGCACGAATGGCAGCGAGGCGAGGTCGACAAGATCATTCAGCATCACGAATCAAGCGGAACCAACGACTTGCCACTCCAAGATGCAGCACTCGAAGCTGCCAACATGATCGACTACCTCTGTCGTGCGACCGATGCTCAGGGCAAGAAACTGCCAAAAACCTATCTGATCTCTGCCACCATTGTGGCAACCGGTGCGGGCTTCAGCACTACCGCGACTCTTCTTTCGTGGCTGATCTACGGTATGGTCACTTATCCGGGTATGCAAGCACGCCTGCTGCAGGAGCTGGTTGATGTCGGTTACACCGATGGCATGGACGTCACGCCTGAACTTATCGACAAGCTGGAGTTCCAGGAACGATACATCAAGGAGATGCAACGAGTGCACAACCCATCGTACCAGCCTGGACGCACTGCCATGACGGACCTGATCCTTCCAGGAGGCTATAAGCTCCACGAGGGCGACGTCGTGATCGGTAAGTAGTGCATAATTGACGAGTCATCAGACACTCTAGTCATCATTTACTGACACTTCTGCAGCTGCCATACACCACATTCACAACAACGAGGCCTACTGGGACAACCCGCACCATTTCGATCCCGATCGATGGGAGACCGAAAAGGTCAAGAATCGCCACAAGGGCGCATACTGTCCTTTCGGAACTGGTCCTCGCAGCTGTATCGGCTTCAACTTTGCTCTGCAGGAAGTCAAGGTTTTCTTGCCAAAGTTTGTGTGGCGTTACGAGTGGTTCAAACATGGTGAGAGTGTGGTGGAATATGATCCATTCTTTCAGCTTGTGCGGCCCGTCAATCTCTATGTCCGCACGGAGAAGAGGACAGTGTGGCCAAGTAAGAGTGATTTGGACAAGTGGTAGAGCATTGGTTGTATCCCGCTTCGTCTTCGCATCTCTGAGAGAAGTTGCTCGCTAGATACATACTTCACAATGTGATCTCGTTCTTGATATACTCGGCACAATGGTCCAATTTTTCCTATCAGCGACACTTGCAGGCTTACAGCAGCGTCTTTGCTGTCGTTTCGATGCTGCTATCATCAAGCCTCTGTCAAGATGCTTCTGCCATGATGCTTCTGTCACGTGAAGTCATCGCTCACATCCGCATTAGAGCTCGAGGCAGACACCAACGGTCCGATGCCATTGATGACAAGTTGCCGCCACGTGCCTGTCATGGGCAGCTGAGGGGCCACTGGTAACCTCAGCAGATCCACAGCTGACCAATAAACTTTAAGCTATACATACTAGGGCTTCGTCGGCCGAGCAGCAGTATGTCTAAAGCTTAGCATTGTCGACTTCCAAGCAGCAAAGAGGTGAGCTCGCTTCCTGGTCGTTGCAGCCATTTGATCCTCCAGCTCACCATGGCTTCTTCAATCAAGACAGTCGGTATCGTCGGTGCCGGCGTGATCGGTTCATCGTGGGCAGCACTATTCCTCTCTCGCGGTCTGCGAGTCTTGGTGTCCGATCCAGGTCCAACGGCTCAAGCAGAACTCGAAAAGCATGTCCGAGAAATGTGGCCATCGTTGGAGACTCTGGGTCTTGCTCGAGGTGCTAGTATTGACAACCTACGTTTCGTCGGTGCCAGTATCGCGCCGCATGGCTCGGAGCTCGACTTTGTGCAGGAGAATGGCCCGGAGAGACCAGACATCAAGACCAAAATTATAGCCGAGATCGATCGATCAACCCGTCCAGGCGTCGCCATTGTCTCGTCATCGTCTGGACTTCCATCGTCGAAATTTATCTCGGAATGTCAACACCCTGAGAGAGTTCTCATTGGGTGAGTTTGAGGCCCATTGTCCCAAAGGTTGTATATATCTTGCATTTTGACACGATTTGGCAGTCACCCTTTCAATCCGCCTCACCTTATGCCCTTGGTCGAGGTCGTCCCGCACCCAGGGACATCGCAGACTGTCGCGCAAGTCGCTCTAGATTTCTACAAAGCATGCGGCAAAGCTCCTGTGCTGGTGAAACAAGAGATTCCAGGATTCGCGGCCAATCGACTGCAAATCGCCTTGTGCAACGAGGCGTATAGTTTGGTCCATCGCGGTATCCTCACGGCCGAGGAAGTGGATCTGTGTATGACGAATTCGCTGGGTCCTCGATGGGCAGCTGTTGGGCCATTCATGGCAAATGCTCTCGCTGGCGGTGCATTGGGCTTCAAGCACCTCATGGAGCACGTCGGCATGGCAAGCCAAGTCTGGGTCGACGACATGAAAGCTCATGAGTTCAAAATGACGTCCGAGTCGATCGAGGAGCTGGACGGTAGTGTGCAAAAGCTGTTGAAGGTCCACCCAACCGAGCAGGCTGAACAGTACCGAGATGCAGTGACTCTTGATCTGTTGAAGCTCAAGAAGGAGAAGGCTGCGAAGTACTCGAAGGACCATTGATAGACTGACATACATGACTTTTGAAAATTTCGTGACTTTCAATTGTCGCAAAGACCATAATTCCAAGGAGAATTTGTTTGAAAGCCGCATACTCGCCGTTCGTCACAATCATGGAGCTCTGAATTGGATCACTTGATACTGATCGATGAATACTTGATTTCGTATATTTTTGTTGATTAACGAGCGACGAATGGTTTTATAAAGACTCAATGGTTCCCTTACCAGCAAGACCATCCTTACCCGCGACACTCAAGTGAAGACCGGGTATTGCTCCCAGCAGTAGGGCACAGGTCCATGCTGCCAAAAAGGATTGACAGCAGCATTCTCAAACTTCGTCAGTGGGGCCAGAATACGATGATCTTCACCGAATGGCGTTTTGTCAAAAGTGACGAAAAAGTCATCTCGACTGAGCATGTTCGTTGATGCTTTCCACGCATCGACGATTTTGATGAAGAGCTCATCGACATTCTGATCTGGCGTGATTGGGGCGAAGTTATAGGTCTTCTGGATCCGCTCTACCGTCTCGGGAGGATAGAGACCGATCTCTGGCTCCAGTTGAGTAGTGTCGATTGTCGTCAAGGATACCGTGGCGTGATACGAGCCTCCTTTGGTAGCTCGATCTCTGAGAGCGAGGAGGACATCAATGACTGCGACAGCGCCGGAAACCATGTCTGAAATTGGGAGTGAGGGAAGCACGACGGAGTCTTTGTCAGGTCCGTATGCTTTTCCACAGATGTAGGAGCAACCGGAGGCTGCATCGGCAATTTGTTGGAACCCAGGACGCTCGGCATAGTATCCGTCAGGGCCGTACTAACTGAAGTCAGTATTATGGTCTTCTAGCACTTGTAGCAAAGACGACTTACGCAGTTCAGATCCACGTAGACGACACCCTTCCCACGCTTATTGGCAACTTCCAAGACATGTTCAAGACCATATCCACGACGTTCAAGAGACCGTAGACGGAAAGCTTGGATAATTACGTCTGCATCGGCTATGAGTTCATCCAAGTGCTTTCGATCCTTTTCAATATTCAGGTCGAGAGCACAAGTTCGTTTTCCAGCTGTCAAAGAGACATTGAGAGGCTGCATGTCGTGCAGGTGAGGCGGTTGAACTTTGATGACTTCCGCGCCGAGGGAAGCCAAGATCGAAGCTGCGCAAGGAGCGGCAATGACCCGAGACAGCTCTACCACTTTGATACCTGCAAGTGGTCTTTGATCACCGGAGCTTGGGAAGGGGACTGGAGGAGGAATTGGCGCAGCGGTGAGCATCTTGTAGTTGATCATCGGGTGCTTGGCCAGGTCTTGTCCCATGCGTGTCTCTCTCCATTCCTGTGGCGAGAGGCAAGTCTGTCCACAGAACCCATGCTTCAAACATTTCAACTCCAGCTCTGGCGCACTGTACTTGACCATCTCAGCTTTGATGATTTCGTAGGCTTCGTCATTCGAAGAGGCTGCATTCTCGTCGAGATTGAAAGCTCGGAGCAAGGAGATTGGACTCATGCTTCCTAGGATCTGGAAGTACCTCTTGGGATCTTTTGTAGGATAGATAGCCCAGCTTCTATAGCGCATCGGAGTCTTGCTCAACACCCCCTGGTCCAGATCGAGACCGACGCTGCTCCATACGTGGTCCTGGGCGCATTGAACAAACCCCTTCTTGCCGATGGTGACAAGTCCAGGTGCGGCAGGATACAGTCCAGCTTGATCGGTATCAATAGTGACAGTGCCTGCATCGATACCTTTCATTTCGCATATCTCGCCGGCAACAATGCCAATCATGGCATGGCAGATAGCAGACTATTCATTTCTGTCAGCCATCCGAGCTTGCTCCGAAGCTGAGCTGAGAGCATACCAAGACTTGTGCTTTGATCGGACCAGGAATAAGAGGTAGCTCTCCGCCCTTGAAATGCACCTTGTCCAGCTTGGAGACATCTTTCGTGAACCCAGGCGTTGTTGATGCAAAGTGCTGAAGGAGCCGCTTGCAATCTTCAGGCACAGGTGTAAAAGCCTTGTCCGTGTAGGTGCCAGGACCCCATATGGTCTGGTCATGCTGGGTTGCGTTTGGCATCTTATCAAATTGTCACGCGGACTCTATTTCCAGAACTTGTGCTTCGCTAGATGGCAACCAGAACGTCTACGGTGTTGAGACGATCCAAAGATTTGAATAGATTTCACCATCTTGGGCTATGGCTTGATTGTTGCTTCCTGGACCCATAGACGGTCAGCCGTGCCATGAATTGGTCACATCCATATCATGGGAGTTTGTGCTTAGCCTTTCCCCACTTATTATATGACATGTTGAGTAGTGTTGTTACTCAGCGCAAGATCGCACGCATAAGGGTCGTGGTCGGAATGTCCGGCTAGGGCATGTTTGAGAGCTCAAGAGGTTTGAACCGACATTGAATGGCTGCGCCACTGTACCGACCGAATCCTTCGACCCCATTCTTACCAGATATGGAAACTAGCTAAGGTCCTGCAAAGAGCTTAGAATAGGGGTTGTGTCTTCTGCAGATCGTGGTCCATGCAACGCGATCAGTCATCAAAGCAGGTCATGGACCAAACAAGGATTCGTTGCGCATGACGAGCATTCGTTGACGTTGCCTTCGGGCCTTAGTCAATGCTCGACGTCTCTTTCCATATGAAAGACGCCACGTCTTGTGCAAAAGTGGTTTTCATGTGAAGTCAGCCGATCTGTGTTGTATACACAAGATTTCATCCTAATCTCCATCCATTGCCCAGGCCTGCAACAAAGCATTGAATTATGGCAGCGTGGCAGCCACCAAAGTCATTTCGTGATCGTCCAGTGGTCGTATTGGGCGCTGGGGTCCTCGGTCGCCGAATTGGTGAGATATGGCTATTTTTCCAGCGAGATCAAGGCTAATAATGTGCTCCTGTAGCTGCCTGTTGGGTAGCTGGTGGCTGGAATGTCCATATCCGGGACCCTTCTGAAGCTCAACGCAACGCTGCGATCGAATATGTCGAATCCAATATCGGTGCGTACACGGTCCTGACCCAGCATGAGCCGGCCAAGGCATCTGCATTTGAAGACCTCCAAAGTGCTGTCAAAGATGCGTGGTTGGTATTCGAAGCCGTACCGGAAGTTCTCAAGATCAAAGTCGACACATTCCATGATCTGGAACACTACGCACCAGAAGACTGCATTCTCGGGAGCAACTCATCCTCCTTCAAATCGAGCGAGATGTTGGATAAAGTCAAGCCAGAGACCAAGACGAGAATTCTGAATACTCATTACATGATGCCCCCAGCCTCGTTGATTGTTGAGCTTATGACGAGTGGACATACGGCTGAGGGCATCTTCCCGTTCCTGGCTGAGCGACACAAAGAAGCTGGACTGCACCCAATTGTCGCATTGAAAGAGTCCACGGGTTTTGTGTTCAACCGTGTCTGGGCCGCTATCAAGAGAGAGGTCTTGAAGGTCATCCAAGAAGGTGTCTCGACGCCGGAAGCGCTAGATGCCGTTTTCATGGAGATGTATGGCGCAAAGCAAGGACCAGTAAGTACAGCGAAAGCGAGGATTTACCTTTTGACGAAGGCACTTACTGACCTTCAACCCTTCGTTTTAGTGCCGTATGATGGACAATGTCGGTCTCGACACCGTAGGATTCATTGAGCAGCACTACGTTACGGAGCGCTCGTTGGATCGAGTCCACCTCGATTGGCTGAACGACAACTTCGTACAGGCTGGAAAACTTGGGAAGAAGACTCCCGAGAAAGGCGGCTTGTATGCGCCGCTGGCTCCTGGGAGCTCAACCAAGCTTATTTTCTTGGACCTTGGCACTGGCGAGCCTCTTGACGATAAGCTCTCCATGGAGCAAGTTCTGCAACGTGGAAGGATCTTGAGCCTAGACGTCGGCGGTGGTGCAGCAGTTGCGGAGGAAATCCTGTCTCATGAGGTCTGTGATTGCGCCTTGACCGACGTAAGATCACACTGACAAGTCTCAAGGCCATGCCTGATGGAATCGACGTCCTGGGAGACCGCATATTCTGGACTGATATGGTAAGGGCAGACGACTCAGCCATCTTGAGTAATGCCCAAGTGCTACCGCTGATTATGTCGACTAGGGAGTGCCGCCTAAAAATGATGGTTGCATTTTCAGTGCGAAATTTGACGGCAGTGATATCCGGGAGGTCGTTCCCCGTGGTAAGCTAATCTGAAGGCTGCAAGACGTCCCCGTGTCCAAGGCATCTGCTAACTTCTGATCAGGTCACACACATACTCCAAAGCAGTTGATATGTGTGGAAGCACAGCAGAAGGTGTACTGGTGTGATCGTGAGGGTCTTCGTGTTATGCGCTGCAGCCCTGACGGCAGCAAGCTGGAGGTCCTGGTACAGAACGGCGACTTCAGCAAAGACACCAAAGACGAGACGCATTGGTGCGTTGGTGTCGCGGTTTCTGAGAAGTTGGGGAAGGTGAGTTGGTATACTTTAGGTCTAGGTGAATGGCAAGTTGGCCACGCTCACTTTAGCTTTTCTGGATCCAGAAGGGACCTTCCAAGGGTTCCAAAGGCAAGATCCTGTGCGCTGGCCTAGCGACTCCTCAAGATCCATCTAGCCGAGACGACATCCAGGTTGTCATGGACCACTTGCCAGAACCTATTGACCTGGAATTCGATGAAGAAAAGGGTATCCTTTACTGGACCGATCGTGGCGAGCTGCCATTGGTAAGATAGCCAAGTGTCATGCGGTCATGCCGGCTCTAATCAGCGAGCAGGGAAACACGCTCAACAAGAAGACACTTGTTGGCGAACAGCCCGCCTCAGAGAAGAAGCTGGGTCGCCAGATCTTGGCTCAGGGTTTTGGTGAAGCAATCGGTTCGTGATCCTGTGAGCTTTCTTTTGGTCAAATCGGATGCTGATACCTCCGCTGTAACAGGCCTCAAGCTTGACAGGTTCAATGACTGCATCTGGGTGACTGACTTGTCCGGCCACATCTGGAAATGTGATCCCCACAAACCAGCATTCAAGCAGAAGGCTTTTGAGAGCGGCACAAGCTGCTTCACCGGTCTCACTATTGTGAGAGTCTGAGATCGAGCCCATATGGCCGTTAGACGAATTGCTTGACCCATAATGAAGAGTTGACGAGAATAGAGTAGCATTGGTGACATTGTAGCCTGCTCCACGTCAGGCGTGTTGTTTCTTTAGAATCGTGTCGTTTCGCCACGTCGATCTCTCACTCAGCTCTTGTACCGTGTAGAAAAGGATTAACTGATCACGAGGTGTTGCACATGCTGGCGAAGTTCTGCACATGAGGGCGTGTGATAAGGAAGCTGAAGCCTTGATGCGTAGCTGCTAGAATGAATCGCGGCACGGTATTTCTATTCACCGACGTATCGCCATCACCTGCGTATGATTGGTCGAGCTCGCGCACTAGCAGGCACAAGCGTGAAACATGTGGCACCAACAACTGACCGACTGACGAATGACTTCCCAATATCATGAACATCGCGAAGCAGCAAAGTATTGCAGCCAGCCCAACGACAGAGCTCAGAGTCTAGTCCGCGACCTAGCTCAGAGCCACAGTTCAGATCAACCCCAACAGCGCCACCATGACGACCAGATACAGAGTCGAGTATGCTCTGAAGACACATCGACGAGATCAATTCGTATGCAATGTCCATGGCCTTTCCCTCCATCACACTAACACACATCGCAGATCGAATGGATCAAAGGCCTTCTAGCCGTCCCCTTCGTCCTCCTTTCCCAGCCCACCAACATGACCGAAGGCGACAAACCGAATGTAGACGAGATGGCCAAGAACGCCCACGAACGCTACGCTCAGATCATGCACGACGTCGAGAACCTCATACTGGATCACATCGCGCACCAAAAGCAAGGCGGGATGCATTCCGCCGAATCAAAGTCCAAGCTGAAACTCCTCGTTCCCTCTGTCGGCACCTTCTTCACACCGCTGCCGCTGTGTGACGCTTTCAGATGGCAAGACGAACGCCGATTCATGTCGAGTCGGAGATTTGTCGCGCCTTCTTTCAACGATGTGCGACTCGTTCTCAACACCAGCCAAGTGATGAGTCTGGTGAGGCATTCGAGGTTAGAGCTGATCACTTTCGATGGTGATGTTACGCTCTATGACGATGGCGAGAGTTTGACGCCCAACAATCCTTGCATCGAGCCCATCTTGCAGCTGATGCGGAAAGGCGTCAAAGTTGGCATCGTCACGGCTGCGGGTTATACAGAAGCAGAAAAGTACTACGAACGTCTCTATGGCCTCCTCGACAGAGTGGCCGAGGAGAAGATTGCCGCACACCAACTCGTCGTCATGGGTGGCGAGGCCAATTTCCTTTTCACTTTCGAGCCCAGCTCACCTCACAAGCTACAATCAGTACCGCTAGAAGCATGGCAGCTTCCCGAAATGCAGTCATGGACGCAAGAGAATATCACAGCACTGCTGGACGTCGCCGAGGGCGCGCTTAAACAATGTGTCAAAGCACTTCACATGCCTGTTTCCGTTCTTCGAAAGACTCGTGCTGTTGGCATCTATCCAGAGAAAGGGACTAAGCTCGCTCGTGAACAGCTCGAAGAGACGGTTCTGGTGACGCAACGAATCCTCGAGCTAAGCACTGTAGGCAAGAAAATCCCTTTCTGTGCTTTCAACGGCGGCAACGATGTCTTTGTCGACATCGGCGATAAGTCTTGGGGTGTCATGGCTTGCCAGAGATACTTTGGTGGGATCGAAGGCGGGAAGAGTCTGCACGTGGGAGATCAATTCCTGAGTGCTGGAGCAAATGACTTCAAGGTGAGTGATGAATGCCACCAAAATGTTGTTCGATGGTCGAGTACTGATACAAGATGCAGGCAAGACTTGCCGCTACCACGGCCTGGATAGCCAACCCAGCCGAGACAGTGGCACTTCTGGAAGAGATCATTGACATGACGAAGGACGACAGCCACAAGCTTAACGACAAAAGCCTATAGTAGAACCCCAACGTCGAGGCCAAACCATCTGCGCAAGCCTCAGACCGTCCTCATATTCCCCAAAGCGAAGCTTGCTCAAGCTCGTCAGAATTGTGCCGTCGCCGATACAAACAGTCGCAGCCAGATGCGCGTTTGCGAGTGAGATGCACAGCTATTGAGCGATACCGAATACTCAATCAGGAAGTCAAAGAGATTTCCCAGCGTATAGTCTTGCCCTGGACCGAGGTCCAAGGTCTCGTAATAATGGTACTCGTGTGGCGATCCTCTCGCCCAGAACCTTGGACGTCGCTCCTTCTAATGGTCAACGCACACCTCCGGGCAACGAATGTAACCTCGATCTTGATCCTGCATGCCATTCCGTGGCCTATAAGGAGCGTTCTCGACCACGAGCTGTTGTGGCCACAGATCCGATATGTCGTCCTGCTCTTGGTACCCTGATTGTCCATACCATCCTTTGATGAATTGTACCCATACCCACATCTCATGCTCAACACAAGTGTCTGTGGTGTGGCAAACAAGTGCTGCTTCTTGTCTTTGCTGTTGCCATGAACCTTGCTTCGACGACCATCTGTATGGTCCAACCCTTCATATTGAAACGGACGCATTTCCGACCAAGCACGCGACCTGATTGGAGTGAACAGCGGGAAGCTGTCGGCCAAGGTGATTGTGTTGGGTATGGCCCTCAGGTGGAGGATGCGCATCTTGGTGCTTGAGGATCGTAGAGTCTTGAATTACTTTTACGAAACGTCTTATTGACTCGCTGAATCGCGAAGAGGTGCATATAGCTGATGACGCTGTCCTAAGAAGATGTGTTCGAACAGTTCCGCATTGCCGAAGACTAATGATGGCGGACTAGCCATCTCTTTGAAAGCAAGTGCGCGTCTGTGTGTTCGGTCAGTGAGCGGTTCCTAGTAGTAGTGCTTCGATGACCAACATACCTAACGAGTGAAATGCCTAGTGTATGCTTCGACTATGCTCTACGATGGATGTCTGAAGTGGAGGTCGGATAATTTTCATGCAAAAACAAGGTCAACTCTTCGTTGTGGCTTGTAGCGCGGGCTGCTTGTCAACCTGGAGTCAATGCTCCTGTCTTTATGTCCACTTTGAACTCATCATATCGTCGCTTTCCACAACGCATAAAAACGTTCATCCGGACGGGAATGTGGAGTTGTTGAGGCACTAAATTCTTGGTCTTGTGCTGGTGGTACATTCTTATGGTCTTCTGCTTGGACAGACGAGGCTGGCGTTGAGGCTGTGGAGAGCAAAGCTGCGGGCTATCTCGGTGCATCGCGCCTGGTGAACAGCAGAAGTGCGATGCGCAATCCAAGGCTGAAGGCCTCGAGATGTATCGCGCAGCCTCATCAAGAGCAAGCCAGTTGCGAGACCTTTCTCGTAAGGCAAGCATTACACATAACGTGTACTCAAGGACATGTGCCCGAGTGCCAACGTCCAGGGCTAGATATATGAGTACCAAGGAGTCCTTGCGAGTACGCTCAAGTGTCGCTTATTGGCTCACAGGGAGGCTTCGAGAGACTTTGTCCTCCGCTATCACGCTCTCGACCCAGAGACTCGAGGCTCTAGGAACCTTCAAGGCCACACCTGATCTGTAAACTTCCAGGCTCGCCCAATAGCACTCGACTGTATTGGAACAACAGTCACGGTAATTGAGAGCCTTAAGCGCTCCCCTTCGCCTTCGCCTTCGTCATCGGTCCCCAATTCTCTCTCGGATTCTGCTGATAACGTATCAACCGCTTGCCTCCAGGTTGATCCTTTCCGAGCACTTCGTCAAAGACAACCTTAAAGCGCTTGATACCATCCATCGTAGTAGTACCCTCGCCATCTCCCTCTTCATGCTGCTTCCGCGCAGCTTGCATGATTCGATATCCCGCTGTCGTGTCTCTTAATCCGCCTTCCTTGAGTGGCGCTTTCTGCCTCACCCACTCCCGCATGATCTCCCAGATAGCTGACCACGGCGCATCGGTCTTGACACATCCGGGCTGGCAATGAGTCCGTGTTGCTCGATAGCCTGCACGGCGCAGCGCGCCCTTGATTGCGGCGTCCGATGGCGCCTGACAGTGTATGACTTTTGACAGCGCGGATGGGCTGAAGAAGAACGGATGCCCATCAGTGACTTCCGGTCGAATTTTCTGGACGAGACCTGAACTGCCATCTGGAGTGTCTGAATTGCCTTCATCATTGACAAGTAGCTCGTCCCGTGCGGTCGTAAGCATGCCCATAATTCGCGGCACTGTCTCGTAAACATTCAAGTCGGCCTCTTCGGCGGCTTGAAGAATCGTGTCGACGAAGGATGCGTTATGGATGAGACCTCCCCACATCGGACCAGCTACGTGCGTCTTGCTTCCACAATGTTCGCATTGCCGATCTGCTGCCGGGGCTTGTCCGATCGAGTGCTTATACCATATAGTGTCGTTCTTGCCAACCTGTTTAGTATTGCGACCTAGCATCTGTGTAGTCCACGCTCCGCATCCGTTGTCGCAGGAGTATACTAGCATTGTCTTGCCTGCAAGGAACTTGACATCTGCTGGACTTCTTCGCACTCGGATGAAGACTCGTGCGTAGAAGTCAATGCTTAGCGACAGCAATGGCTCGATTGCAATTCCATACTTAGCAGCTGATGTGGCAACTGAGTTGATGATCAATCGCAGGCCACCTTCATGCATATACGGTCCTTTTACCGGCATGCCGCCGTAGAGGGCATACGTCTTCTCACAGTATCCCGTAGAGGCGAAGACACCCGAATCGGTACAAGTGACGCAGAGCAATCCGCCGTCGTTTAGTGACTGTAATGCGGCATCGATGAATGGCGCTGCTGTACCATACGGATCGAGATCAATCACGTCGTATTTCTTGCCGCTGTGTTTTGGCCCCTTCGAAGTCGTAGAGGGATACGCCACGCTGTACATGTGGCCAATGGCATCTCCGGTAGTGGGCTCAATCGAGGACTCTAGGTCGTTGTGTTTAATGTTGAGCTTCATGCTCTGGGTAGCGTTCGGATTCATGTCGTTCGCGACTACTGACGTAACGAATGGTATCTCTTTGGCATAACGTAGCGCACGCAGCCCAGTCGCCGAAAGAGCATCCAGTATCCGGAATTTAGGGCCTGATAGCTGGCCCACATGACCATTCGTGTGTTGCGCATTCGTTTCTGGTTCGTCATTCATCTCCATGATCTCTTGTCCAGCTGCTGAGACAGCTGCCGCAGCAACTACTCCATCTTCCGGCACAGCATCCTGGTGCGGCTGTTTCGCTCCATCTATCTCTCTTGCTGTGGGAGCAACAGGACTTCCATCAATTGACTTCTGTCTCTTATCACCGCTCTCTTCCACAACCTCATCTGAACCATCATCCCTCTTCCTCTTCCTCTCTTTCTCCTTCCTCTTCCCTCTGCTCTTCTGCTTCTCCCTCTCCGCAGTCTTCCTCTGCAACCAATCCTCGCCAAAAGCCTTGATCGCAAGCACGCTCAAATCGCGATTGAACTGCTGGATAGGGTTATAGAACACATTCTGCGGCTTCACAGTCTCACCATCTAGTCACAGGTCAATTCCGGCCCACCTCTCAAAATGAGCGATCTTGAGTAAGTTGCTCACCTGCCTTCTTCTTCTCGTTCGGGTTCACCTGCTTCTGCGTATTTGGTGGGATGAGAATGTACGCTTTGCCTTCCTTAATTGTTTCGTAGGTTTTGCCGTCGTGCTCGACAATTTGGCCCACAGCGGGTGGGGACGTGATCGTCACGGGAGGGTTGGAGGACATCTTTCGGGATGTAGAAAGAGGTGCAAAACGGAAGAGAGGATTCGATCGGTACTTATCTGTCGTAGTCAATGAGCATCGTACTAGAGACGCGACTTTGGCATAAATCGGTCGCATTCGTGGACAATGTCAGGTATTGAAGGTGAGACGTTCAAGAGAAGTTGAGGTCGCAAGGAAATTTGGCAGTAGTTTCAAGCACGGACCAGTTGAAAATCGATCTTGTTCTCAATTATTATTTTGACACAATCGAACAAATCTTATTGCTATGCTGTACGACATTACCCCTTCTCGTACATTATGCAGTATTTACATTGATCATTATAAATTTCGTCGTACGCTCTTGAATTTCCATCCCGACATGAAACTCTGAAATAATATGCTTAACCAGCAATGTAAAGACCCAGAGCAACCACATGTGGGTTGATGAAGCTCAGGTTGAATGGTGTATAGAAAAGGTTGCTGTCCGTCAGAGCGATGAAAGTGGTCTCGTTGACAACACCTTGTCCACCCTGGTACACCTCGCCGGCAGGCTGGTAAGTGTAACCTTCGTTTGGACCGGTGACAGTAATGTCGGTATAGGTCATGTTCAGTTGTGACACCCAAGCAACGTACTTTGGTGCTCCAGCGCTGGTGGCAGTGACGTAACTGTTGTTTGGACCGACAGCCTGACCTGGAGTGTCCCACAGGAGGCGGACCTGCTTGCCTGGGAACGAAAGTGGCTCAGAGCGGTTGTGGGCGATGGCTGGCCCACAACCATATCCGGTCTTGTTCAGATTGATACAGCTCTCATCCTGAGGTGGGATAGTGGCTGGGCTCGAAGTACGGTTGTCAACGCGTTCCCAGTCGGCAGTATCGTTTGGCGAAACGCGGTTGATGTTTGCCTGGTTGACAACGTGCAGAGCTGGGAAGTTCTGCCATGCGAGACGAGTGGTATTCTCGGGGCATGAGCTGATGTATGGTGCGAGGAATGTCCAGGCCCACGATTGCGGAATGCCGGTCTCGAACCACACTGGCATTGGATGCTGTCCAGCCATTTGGCGGAAAATCATCTCCTGACGAGCCTCGGTGGCGATTGATTGTGCGAGTAATTGGCCAACTTCACGACTGTCCAGGTGGTTGATGAAACCCCAAACACCAGACTCGCCCCAACGAGTAAGGAGCTGGTTGAAATCGACGAACTCGCGGACGTTGGTGAAAGGATAATTGTAAGTGCACTGAGGTGGCGCAGTGTGACCGAGCATGTTGGACAGAAGAGTAGCATGTCCCTGCTCTTGCTGGGCCATGAATGCAATCAAAGAGCGATCTTCAGCTGTGAGACCAGCTGCGATGAAGTCCTCGTCGGAGAAGGTGGCAAGACCGTTGTTGAAGAGATCAAGCTCGATCCATTCCTGGTAGAGACCAAGGGTAATGGACTCGTAATCAAAGTCACTGTTGACCATGTAGCGCGGTGTGGTGCCATTGGTACCGAGGCCGCCGTACGGTGTGTATGGTAGAGGCTCTGGGTTCTGAAGCTTTCCATCGGTATTGTAGTAGGTGGCAGTCGGTGCTGGACCAAGGTTCGGGACGGTAGAGCCAAGTACGGTGTTGGTGACAGCACCGATAGTGGTTGGCTCGCCACTGTATGGCCCGTGAGAAGTAGGACCCGTTGGTAGGGAGCTCCTCTGGGGGGCAGCAGCATACAGCCCAGTGGTCGGTGGGAGAGTGTGGATCGCAGCGACCTGAGAGTCAAGGCCAAAACTGCTTGGGACTACCGTGATGGGCGTTGGAGTCTTATCGAACGGCGCGTTCGCATTGGAGTAGCCAGGTACGTTACCGCCCTGATCAGCAGCAACGACGCCAGCGGCTGACGCTGGAGCGTGTGTGTATCCAGGTGCTTGTGGTTGTCCATCGCTCAATTGTGTCACAGGGTGAACAGCGGAGGCGGTGGTAGGCGCTTGAACCTTCGCCGATAAGTCAGCACGAAGACGTGGATTGTTGCATCGATGGAAGCATGCTTACCTGACCATCCGATATCTGTGAGACGACTGCTGGTGCAGGAAGAGCAGCCGCAAGGCCAGCGAAGGCCGCGTATCTGAAGAACATGTTGCTGCGTTACGTGTGGAGGAGCGATGAATGATGGAGATTGATCAAGTCGAGGGTGGACGCAAGGACTATATGCGGTGCAAGTGGCGCGGCGGAGGTGCACAACCGTGTTGCCCATGTTTCGCGTGGAACAAATTTCTTCTAGAGTAATGGTACCGTCATGATGCGTGAACGACTTGAGCATAAGCGGCCGAACCAGTCGGTTTGTTCGACCCCTGCTCGTTTTCAGCGACTAGGTTCCTTTCCAGCGAGCCCTAAATGTAGTGATCGCAGAGATTGGGTTCCAGCATCTTACGATCGCTGGACAACACAGCGTTGTCGCTAATTTCTCACCTGTACGATTTCGCGAATGTTCATGTCATCCTGAAAGAGTCGAAGACCTGATCGGACGTAATGAGTTTGTTGGCGCGCCTGTCTTGATCCTAGTCACTGCCATCGAAACATAGCCTCAAATTGAGAGCACGATTCCATAACACGTTCTCGATGGCCGGATGGAGAGTGAGTTGAACCATGATTTTGCTGGCGTCATTTGTGCATCAAAGACGCGAAACCTGTGACGTCTGCTGCCAAGCGCGTCATTCATTTTCATGAGCCGCGCTACCAGCGCCGGCACGAAAGCTTTTGTGGGGTGGGCAGCATTAGCGCGGGCCGGATCAAGCAATTCCCCTTGCATGGCGGCGGTCTCTGTTCCGTACAACCGTCCAAGTGTGCAAAGGCACCCAAGATCGGAGTCCTGCGAGCCGTCGGCAAGATCGGAGAATGTACACTGGAACCACATGAGGTGTGGCGCATGGCTCGTTGCTCGCCATCTAGCTTCCGAGTGCGGCTCAAATGCGCGAGATCGCGGACGAGAGAACAGCGAGCTTGTAGCGCCACTATTCGTACGTACTCAATGTCCAGCACTATCATCCGACAGTATGGTTGGAATACTTCCTTCGACCAATCAACTACAATATCTGTTGACTGATAATGAATTGTGACGACAGAAGCCTGGGACAAAAGCAGTTCGTTGGCATAGCCGAAATCCACCGGGAAGACTGGGAGCACCAAATGGCCATTTCTTGACGAATCACCTGCTTGGAATCCATAGCGTGGTGGTCCTCCTCGGACGCTGCAAACACACGTAATCTGGGGAATCACTCTTCCCCCAATAATATGCCCACGGTGACATTCCGGGAACGCGTGGCAGTCCTAGCCATATCTCGCATGTGGCAATGCTGTGCGGCTGCTTGCGAGTATTCTCCGAAAAACCCAATACCTTTCACAGAATAAGCATTGCCCATGGTTCCCGCCGGCGTCTTTGCATGTCCTGAAGATGTTTGGGAAGACTTGTCCAGTGTCTGGAGTCCGCAGCCTTGTACTTCCAGGAGCCTTATATGCCCGGGCATCTGTATCTGCGACCAGACTTGAAAAATCCGAGTCATGGAATATCAGAAAGTTGTCATCATGTCTCCTAGAATGCTCTGTTTTCCTCATGAGATCAACACCTTGAACGTGGCAGTAAGGCAGGTCGTCGCTGTGCAGATTAAGTCCTCAAGTTCGATTGAAAGCGAGTAGGGTATCTTTGCTCACCAAATCTCGTACAAACACCAATTTCATTCCCAGTGCCCATGGCACTCACAACCACCTCCCGACAATAGGAATCATCCTGTACAACTCATCATACTTCTTACCAACCCATCCGGGCGCCTCACCATCTCTGGCTACCACGCCAAAACTGCCCGCCATCCACAAGCCCGTCAACGCAGCAGCCAACCCATTAATGATATACCACCTCCTCTTCTTCCTCAACTCCCGCTTCGCACCCACATCCACTACCTGCTCCGGCGTCCATCCCAACCACTTCGCCCAACCCCACGTGATATGAAAGCACCCCACAGCCAGCAACGCTCCAAAGCCAGCGAAAGAGACGACAGGATGTCTGGCGAAAGCATGGCTCACATATCCCAGATTCACATCCGCATCGAGCATCTTCGGGATGCCGCGATTGATGACCATGTGTCCGAACACCAGCGGCGTGAAGAGGAAACCTGATTTACTGATGCCACTGACTCGGGGCCAGAAGTGCGTGAAAAAGCGTGCCTTATTCTGCTTGGACCCTGTCTCGCCATATCTCTTCGCGTTTTGATTCCTTCTTATGACTCTGATGGCAACGCCAGATATGACGTGACTCCACAGTGGGAGCGCGACCATTAGAGGCTCCGCCAGGGGACTTTGGTAGTAGGGTCGGGTGAGAAGGAGGTAGGGTTCGCTCGCAGGGACCGATCGCGTGAGGAGCGGGATCACGGATGTATTGGTGATGTGCATGGCGGCGAAGGCACTGAAGACATAGCTTGAGTACTTTTGTATTCGCGTCAAGTACCATATTGCTGAATGTTGTGAGAGGCCGAGTGTGCCGGTTCGTTTTGGCTGGGATGGAAAGTCGGGCTGGTCACCAGGTTCGTGAGTTGGTATTGGTTCTAGCTCATTGAGGCCTGCCTCAAGCTTCTCGAGGTCGTCGGCCATGGTGATGGTGGCAAGTGGGTAATGATCACAAGTGTGAAGGAGGAAAGATGGAGCCAACCAAAATACACGCTTTGGTCATGTCGCACTAGCGAAGCTTATCTGTAATCATATCTCGTAGGGCTGAAACGTGACGGGAAATATGGCATGGAATGTGGTATGAGGGTGGTATGGAGAATGAACCATCTGCGTCGAAGGAACTTGAAACAATCCCAACCCCATCTCGAAGTCGGAATTATTCAACAGGAATGTCGGGGCGATGCCCGCCTATGATGACTCCTGCAACACCTTCGCTAAACCCTGAAGCACTTCATAGATCTCCCCTTAACGGAAGAGTCTCGGATCGCGCGCCTGACTAGCTTCCTCAGCCAAATGAAGCTTTAGCTCATCAGGCGTCATGAGCTCTGTGATGTCGAATTCTTCGTTCGGGTCGAATGGAGTCACGTTATCTGGATCGTACTGGTCGTCTGCCCAGTCATTGGCAATCGCGCCGTTAAGATCGTAAGTCGCATCCTTGCCGACTCCACCCATCTCAGTATCGAGCGACTTTGACTGCACAATGCTGGCGTTCTGAGGTTGAAGGGTGCTTCTGAACACCGGCTTCTTCCTGGGAGCTCCGGAGGTACTAGTGCCAGCAGGCGCCAGGGCGATCTTCTTCATATCGGATGAGCCTTCAGCTTCGCGGCTCCTCTCACTGCTCCGAGCATTCTTCATCATCTCCTTCCTCGACACTTCATTCTGTTTTCATGTGACTTAGCAGATGGGTGTAAGTATAGATCAGCGACACTCACCTGTCTGTGCGTGTGGTCCAGAGAGACCTGGTGGCGCTGGAACTCGGTTGCTCGTGCATAGCCCTTGTAGCAGATATCGCCTTGGAGATTATGTCAGGCATCGTAGGACAGTCAATGATCATGCAACTCACAGTAGAATTGATGGCGGGCCTCGCGGGCGCTCTCGGTGCGAGCCTCGGGCAATGGTTGATCTCGCTGGAAAGAGTCAGCACGACGGAATAGGCAATGAAAGCAGTGACAAACCGGCATGGTCTCACACGCCAATCTCTCGCCGAAGCTGGCCGAAAGAAAGTCGTGTCGGGTCGTTTTCAAGCCAGCGTAGTGCTCGAACACCTCTAGCGGTGACAGGTCATCGAGAAAACTATATTATTGTTAGACCTGTGGAGCCATTCAGTGCAGTCCAGTCAGAGAGGGTCGCGCTGGTAGTCGTGAACGCGGGGTGATACAGTAGCAGAGCAGAGCAGCAGGTGATGTGGTTGATATAGATGTGAAGGAGAGAAAACGAGTTGAAGTTGAAGTCGTGGTCAATTGATGCTTTTCGTCCGTGACATCATATACGAAGTCGGTCTGAGATCTACGCATTACGAGCAACCCGTCGAATCTGCCTTTCGCCTCCATAAACCTGCGGGATACCACCAAATAGTACATACAGCAAATGCACGAACAGCTTGTGATTGTCGATCGATGCTACAGAAGACCTTAGAGTCGCACGGCTCACGCAATATCCTCATTCCGCTTCCCCTCTTTCTTCTCCTTCCTCTGCTGCCTTCCCCTTTCGCTCCACGGAACTGCACTGCCATTAGCCTCATCGTTCACCACCTGAACAGTCCGCGATACTCACAATGAAGCACAGGAATGACCCAGAAGCTGTTACTCGAGTCCGCCATACCCGCCAGCATGTTCCACCAAGCGAGGAACCCGGCGACAATTCCAGTCGCGCCTCCGGCTCGCGTCAGGCCAATATTTGGCATCCCTTCTGCATTGTTCTGAGCATCGATGTACGAGAGCCCAAGAAACAAGAAAGTCAACCAGACGGTGAGGAAGAGCGCGCTGAACGCCACGGTCGACTTGAGGGTTAGGAGCCAGAGCTAACGAAAAACCGTCAATCATACTGAATCGGCATAGTCTGCGCAAAGTCTTACCAGGAATGTGAACATGAACCAGGCAATGAGGTAGAGCCCGAAAGCCGCATAGAAGTCTCCTGTGCTGTCGTACGCGTCCATGATGGCGAAACCGCCTGGAGTGAGGATGATCCCGATCGAGATCCAGAATCCTCCATACGACGACAACGCCGTCCCGCCGAAGACATTGCCGATGGCAATCTCCCACATACCCGCGAGCAATTGTATGAAACCTCCGTAGGCGAAAGATGGTCCGATGACAAGGGAAGGTGTAGATAGCCCTCTCGCGCCCAGATTGACCATTGAGAGGAGGAAGGTAGTCAGAGCGAAGCCCGCTAGACCCAAGGGTGCCTGTTCATCATGAGCGTTGCGATATTGCAAACCTTCCTCGAGAATATTGCTCACCGGATTCGCGACTTTCTTGTCAGGCGGCTTGTACAACCCTGGCTGCAAAGCACCACCAAAAGCCGTCAAGCGCTCACTCCCCGTGTACGAAGCGACATGGGCAAGCGGATTGCCGCCTGCATCCCAATGCCTGTGCTTCCTCTCGCCATGCTCCAAAGCGGAAGTCTCGGCTTTCTCCTGTGACATGTTGACGAACGAAGAGAGCAAAGTCTATGCGCGAAAGTACCGAGAACCTGGGAAGCAAAAGAGTCAAGTAACAAGGTAGAACTGCTGCACTGGGTAAAAAGAGCAATTGGGAGCTCCCCTGTTCATGGTTCGCAGGAGCCGCAGTGACCTCACTCCCTATCTAACATTCACGAGACACCCTGTTCTCATTGGTGAAATATTGCGCCAAGAAGTGACATGCTTCAGGCCGCGTTGCAGCGATCGACACTTTTAGCAGCTATCTCCGCACTCTCCCCCATGTGGGGCGTGGAGATATTATGGGGTAAACATTCAAGAGCACGAGGACTATCATAATTGTTCATTCCCCAAAGCATGCACACTCCGGAGAGAAATGGAGGAACTCAACGTGACTCTATTGATGCTCCAGATTCAGAAGCGACAGTGTTCGTAATGGGCGGAGTATACTGTACAAACGTCTCGACGATGGAAGACCGGCTCAGCCAATGCCTTACAACTAGACGCAAAGTTTCTAGGATAAACTCCATCACCAATGTCATGACACATGAGAATGGTTCATCTTGACAGTGACGCCATCTGGCTTGAAGCTATATCTCGACGTCGAAAGAGTCGATCAATGCATTCTCCTGTCCGACAGAAGTTTCCGGAGGTCATTGTTGACTACACGGAACGCTTTCTCGAACCACATTACGACAGCCAGGTGAAGGGAGAATATCGGAGTGACAGTGTCTTCAATACACTACTTATCTCGTCGTCTAGTAAAGTCCTTTGTCCACCCAAGTGCAAGCCACGACGGGTCAGACAGGAATCATTCTCCGCTGACCATGCTATACTCACCCCGAGCACCCTGGTATGCTCAGGATGAGAAATCCAATTGCCTTCAAGATAGGCCTCAAAGCTTGCGCCAATACTGTAGAGAACAGTGCCAAGCGGCTCCTCTCCACCTGATCATCATGGTATCGTGAAAGAACATAGAAGTGACCAAGAAAGGTCAAAGGTCGACCGATGATCGCATGTCGATCGAATGCCCGAATTGTGTGGGCAAAGTCGTGAGAACTAGTCCAACGGCTGGTTCTCGCCAAGTGGCTTCACCTGTACTGGATGTCGATGGTGTGAGAATATGGTCAAGCGTTGACCGAGGAAGACACAGCAGCGCTTCGAGTGCGCTTGCTGGCGCCGCCTGTCAGAGGCTCACCATCGCGCTTGAGACCACCCTTAGTGCGCGGCCAGTTGTCAAACGGACTGCCTGTGGAGCGACGAGAGCCTAAAGTCCATGAGTTATGATCAAGTAGGGGCCGGTGCAACGGTACGTACCTGAGGTTGGAGAGGAAGTGCCAGCGAGCTCATAATCCGATTCGTCCTCAGCAACAGGTGTCAGATTGAGTTGGACCTTCGTCTTCTTGCGCACAAAGCGCTGCGAAGTCGGGACAGGTGCTTCAATATGAGAGTCGCCATCGGCGGGTACATGCTCTGGGGTGCCGTCCTCGAAGACAGGGATGTCACTGAAATTGACATGCTTCTGCTTCTTCTTGGAAGATTGGGCAGGAGTGAGAAGACCACTCGCAGCGCCATCCACTGGCGCCATGTCGTCGTTGTAAATCGGTACATCTCTGACATCGCGCTTGCGCGAAGCACGAGCCTTGGACGGCGGACTCGTTGCGTGGACTGCCTTCGCCTTTGCCGGTGTAGCAGGCATCGCAGGCTTGGTGAATTTAGTGGTGGTTGCCTCCTCAATCTGAACCTCAATGTCGGTCTCGGCCTCCTCATCAGTGAACGTGTCCGGTGGCGTGTCGCGTGGGAAGAGCAGCCGCGGCTTGATCTGGCTGCGAGTGATAGGTCTCTGTGCAGCGACGCCAGCAGAGCGCCTCAGAGCGCGCTGACTCTGCATCGAGCTCGGATCACGTACGTTAGCCTCTGTATCAGCGTCATTGTCGTCTGTATCAGCGAATCTCTGAAACACCTTCCTGCCGCGGCTGAGATGAGGTTAGCCAGTGAGCATGAATATATGAGGATAATGCGACTTACAAAGAGAAGATCATTCCCTCATTGCGAGCAGCAGCTTCTTGCATGACAGATTCTTCCTGAATGCGTGCGGCGGTCTTCTCTCTAATGAGCGGCGGAGACGGACATGGGTCCTGTGGGATGGTGTTGGCGCGCGTGCGGTAGAATGGATTGTCGCCAGACGTATCAAGATGAGGCACGCGGGCATGCGCCTCAGTGTAGACATTGAAGTCATTGTTTCGTGAGCTGCCAGCAAAGTCGTCGGAATCGAAGTCCAGGCGGCGGAACTTGCGCGCACGAGAAGACTGCTGGCGCGTGGGCATGCTGTCGTTTGGATCTTCAGGCTGGAAGTGAAGAGCGCGAGCGGAAAGTTGCAGACTGGTGGTACGGGAGTGCTTGCGGGCAGGAGTCATGGTCGGTGTCTTGGTGGGTGTGAGTAACATGGAGGGCTTGCGGACAGAGGAAGAAGGGTCGAGCAGGTCATGGCCAGCTTCACTGTTGTTGTTGATGTTGTTCTTGTCGACGCGACGCGGGGTATCGGGCAAAAGCGATTGTTTGCGCATTTCAACAGTATGGTTGACGGGAGAAGCGGGGGGAGATGAGAAGCAGTCGCTTGGTGCATAACCCAAACCGAATGCCGCCTTCTTCGCAGCGGGCGCCGGCATGGACGCAATCTTGTTTGCGAAGGTGTTTGTAGAGCTGTACGGGTTGCTGCTCAAAGTCTTGCGGCTCGAACGTCTTGGTGGAGAATAAGGCGCGAAATCGTCATGTTGTGGTCCGTGCAGAGGTGTGGGTGGAGTGCGAAGTCTCATTCCACCACGAGGCGGCGTCGATGGAGGATCCATATCGCACGTGGAAAGCGATATTAAGGCTCCTTCCTCTTTAGCGCGCCCTTCGAGCAGACGGACGTCTAGAGCACTGCTTTCATCAGTCAGTAGGCTGATCTCCTCATTTGCTTTCAAAAGTGCCGGATGGCGAAAACAGGATGACGATTGGCGTTGGCGTTGGCGACGGCGAAGGCAAATGGAACAGGGTTTGATCGAGTGTGCTGGACAGGTTGTCGATATAAAGACGAAGAAGGATGGGTCGTCACGCACGCTGGAAAACTCACAGCTACGACTCGCCGTTTGACGCAGGGTCGACCTTAGCTGTAGTTGACAATGAGCTCGTGATCGAGGTATCCACGATCTGGACCGATGAGTAAGCCCCGCCTTCTCCTTCACACGGCGCGTGTTGGTGCTTGTGATGCTCGTGATGCCTCAAGTATCTCCAGCTCTTAAATCTCCTTGCGCAAACGCGCTCCCGACCTTCGTATCTTCCCGGCGCGAATGCCTTCGATGCCAAGTACTTTCGGACGTCCTATTACAGTATTTGCGATCGTCCTGGAGTGGTGCGCGAGGAAATTTGAGATGTTCAGTGTGTGTTGGTAGTTCGTGTAGGAATTTGGGCGTGAATGGTGAAGTCGGGATGATTTGGTGGCTGGGGCGATCCCGAACCCTTGATTCTCCACTTTCTCATGCAGGCTTGCAACGCGTTATGGACAACAAAAAACACGTCACCACGCAGCCAACACATACGTTTGCGGTTGCATAAAGGCGGCCGCGGTATTGAGACACGAAAAGACACGTAATTTTCATACCAGAAGATCCCTCAGTCGCCCTGGGTGGCCGCCGACGATGTCCAAGGGACACGCGCCCGATATCGCCAAATTGCGCCTCCAGGACGACGACGAAGATATATTCGCCAGCCCAGAAAGCGGCGCAACAACTCAAAAACACACTCCGTCCTCCAACATATCCTCGGCGCATAGGCAGCAAGGTCCTAAACAGACCAAACAAGATGCCGAAGAAGAACGCAATACCAAATTGCGCGCAGAACTGGAGAAAGTGCGAGAGGTCAACCGCATAATCGAAGGCGTTACCACGAGCCTGACGAAAGCGAAAGACAATATGGAGACCGTTCACAAGACTGTGAATAATGCCTCGACGCTTCTCGCCACATGGACTAGGATACTGAGCCAGACGGAGCACAATCAGAGGTTGATCCTGAATCCTAATTGGCAGGGCGCAACACAAGACCTAGAAGATATCGAGAATGTTGAGTTGAGGCGGCAGCAAGAGGCCGAGAGACGGGCGATGGAAGAGCAGAGGAGACGGGAAGAGGCGCAACGGCGAGCGGAAGAGGAGGAGCGGAAGAAGGCTGCGGCGGAAGCGAAGAGTGCGAGAGGGTTAGGGAGGACGAGAAGCGTGAGAGGGACAAAGACGACTTCGATGCGAGATGGTGCTGGAATTGGTGCTTCGAGTATGAGAGGGAGAGGCTCAGCTGGTAGTCGAGGCACTGGCGGTGTCGGTAGAGGTTCTGCTGCCACGAGAGGCAGAGGACGAGGGTTGGGTTGAGCAATGGGTACCATCTGCGAGGTGGAACTACTTGCGCCACCCTATGACCTGGACACAGCAAAATTGTATCGGATATCACGAGGCAAAGCAGCTACGTGACTCCACTCTCACAGCATTGCCAGTTGCACGAGATGAGCATATTCACCACGGGCATGAACGTATCAATGCATGAGTTCAGCTGTACAGAGTGGACCGCTAGAAGAATGAAGGCGGTATTGAAAGCCTTGAGATCCGGATTGCATTGAAGCCAAAATCTCAGTAGCTCAGCTATCGACACTAAGCCACGATCGCGAGCGAACCCGGCCATACGAAGTAGTCATCGCAACTCATCTATATCATGACCTCCTCACGGGCTCTCTACTCCTTCGAAGTCTTCTTCTCAGCCTCCTTCTCCAAAACACCAACTGGGTTGCTCTCCAAGCCTGAGAGCTGGTTCTTGCTGGCCTGACCGGATCCCTCCTTAGGCTCGGCTCCTTGGCTGCACACACATCAGCACTCGGTCCACCAGTATTTCAGGACCATGACATACTCGTTCACATTCGTAGCCGCAGCTTGCTTCTGGTTGGGGTCCTGGCGCTCGGGCTCGGGCGACTGACGGCCTTGGTTTGGTGCAGACATTGTGATGGATATGTGTCTGCGGTTGTGGTCAGACTGAGTACGAAGATCAGTGTGAGTAATAACACGTACAGGGTAGTTTGTGGTCTGGAGATGGGAGGTATCGAATGTGAGGAGGGAATTTGTTGATAGTTGTTGAGTGGTAAGTTTGCAATGGTTGAAACACACGCGACAAGAAGTGCCCCTCACTCTATCGAAACTCGTCCTGCCCCACGTGTGACGTTCTTGCCTCGAGCTCGTGAAAGTGACGTCGGCTGGCATCATAGCTCCTTCCCTACAACCTCGCCATATCTTCCGCAGCCGACGGCATTGATGACTAACGGCTGACATCCATGACAATATACCGACCGGCTGTATACACCGAGAGAATGGAAGATGACTCTTCCATAACTGACCCGAAGGCGTCCTCTTTATGTCACCAAAAAGATCCCAGTGACCTGCACCGTTCAATAGCTTCACTGGAGACGAGAATATTTCCACGCCAAATTTTTCCGTTCAATATCAACGCCCCCAAAACTCCTACGAGCGCTCCCGGGTCCATTGATCACCAGGTGACGGAAACACGCAAAACACGCACGATGCTCGTCAAGGTACCTCTGAGCGTATCACTCGAGCCAATCTTTGAAAGTGGGAATACGAATGAACTGGCGAGATCACACCCATCGTCATTCCATATTTGTTGTTTCTGCTACAATAAGTCACAGCGGCAATCCCGTTACTTGCGAAGGTCAAATCTCAGCATTCTTATTGTGACTTCACGCCTTGCACGATGTCTTCGTATGCATTGAGCTGCGATTCGGTCGTTCTGGAGGCTATGCTCAGCTACGACGATTGAGAGTAAAACTGACACCCAGTGTGGTGTGCGTACGGGTTCACATGTGATTCAACGGTGTTTATCCTGTGCACTCATTGCAGGTGGTATTCACTTAAGTTACAGTTCAAAAAGTATCGTGAAGCGCATATGTACGTTACTCCCACCCATCCTGTTCCCGCCCTCCAAACGCCCCGGATATCAGTCCGTTCATCGCTACGCAGACCAAGCATCACAATGAGCACAATGTTCTGGTATCATTGCCTCTCATGGTCCCAGCCATCAGTCGCCTGTGCAGCGCCACCAAATCCCAGTCCCTCGGCGACGAAGCCTGTGCCTTGATATCTCGTCGCAATGGCTCAGCGTCATGGTTCTCATCGCTTTCTCGTCTTACCAATTCAGAGCGATCGTTCTCAATGCTGTTCCATCCTGTCAGTCGGAGAGGACGAGGCTCCGTTGGCAAAGAGCGACATTCCTGATTCTGCTTCTAGCAGGCTTTCAGGTAATTACTCGGGACAAGACCCAGAGGATTATTCTTGCCTACGACTTCAGCTTCCCACCAACCATCGTCTTGGTGTCTGGTGACGGCGAGGATGTCACCCTTAGTGAAAGATAGTTCTTCGGGGATGGCGGCTTGGTACATGTACATGGCGCGAGCTGGGTATACTCATCAGCGAAAGGACTTCTACATGAGGGTTACTTTGACTCACCGTAGTGCAATATAGGCCTTCCGTCTTTCGTAAATTGCCTTTGAGTCCCCTGGCTTTGGCTGCGAACTCGAGACGATACCTGATGACTGGCTTCACTGGGATAGTGCTGGCTCTGAGGTCTAGCTTGGCGTTGCGAACCATATGCATCTGGCGCAGGGGCCAACTGTAGAGCCATGGCGCCTTGGTCAGATCCTCGGCTGCTAGGCGGTCGGCTATTGTTAGCAGTATTTCCTGTCGCTGGACGGCTGTATGCTGGATTTGGCGATGCTGCTCGTGGTACTTGATAACCCGGCGAGCCACCTCGATTGGCGTATCCACCATACCCAGGAGCTGGCTTGATTGGACTGGTCGACTGCGCGCGTGGTCGTCCAGCTGATGATGGCGGGCCTCCGTATGGGTTAGGCGATGCAGCTCTATATGGTCGCTGGTCTTCATTTGCGTATGGCCTAGGGCTTGTAGCTCTTGGAGGTTGCGGCGATGCTGCTCGGGGAGGCTCTTGTCGACCCATACTACTGCCAGGTCTTGACTGCGAGCCATTGAACATGTTTCGCTTCTGTGATGTATACGAATCGGTCGCCCTTTGCATCTCCTTCCTCGTATGTGCAGGTGCAGGCGCACCAAGACGACTGACGGGTGGCTCGTATCCGGGAGGTGGTGTCGAACAGCTGCCATTGGAAGCGAATGGAGTGGGGACCGCACCTGCAGGAATGTTCCTCTCCATTCCTGGGGTGCCAGAGGGAGCAGGCGTGGACATTCCATAATGACGGTCGGCAGACTGGCGGACAGATGCCTGTTTGGCGACTCCCTTCAATTCAGCCAGGGCTTGCGCAATTGGATCCAATTCAGACTCCTGGTCTTTCCTCATCTGTGGCTTCTTACGCGAGTCCGGATGAGCAACATCGAAGACATTGTTTCCAATTCCCAGCTGGTATTGCTCTGCTCGAGGGTCCACAGGGTCCGGATCAGGACTGACCGAAGGCTGCTTGTTCCATGTGCTCGATCTGTTCGGGCCTCCAAAAAGTTTTGTGGGACTGGTATTGGCACTTTCAGTCTTCCGCGACGTCGCGGGAGTCCAGGTGTTGCGAGCAGTCGGAGCAGGAGCGCCTGAGGGTGGAGCTTGGATATTGTCCCGACTCTTCTGGCTTCGGCGTCTGAAAGGACTGTTGCCTGAGAAGAAACCGCTCTTCTTCTTTTGGACCTGCTTCTCCTCTCCGCCAGATGACACGCCCGACATGCTAGATACACCAGACACGTTAGAGCCGTTGTATTGCTTGGTGGGCGAGGAAGCACCGCTATTCGGATCGAAACTAGAGGGGGCGGAGTAGTCGCTATGGTCCTGGCTGTCTCGACTTGCCGGTCTGACGAGCGGCGGCATGGGGCCACGCTGTGATTGACCATCAGGTCGGCAGAACTGAGTCATGCCGTCTGTTGGGTAAGGATTGTGAGGTATCTTCGGTGCATCTGCATATGGATCCGCATAAGGATTGGACTGAGCTGGTGGCTGATTTGGCACAAGCGGTGCGGGTGCGGCACTCCCATGAGAGCTGCGTGCATGTGCAGAGAAAGAGACACTGCCTTGCGAGGTTCGAGCATGAGCCGTGAATGAGTCGTCTGCTTGTACTGACGTTCGGCGACCCTTTGGTATTCCCATTTCTTCGCGCAGACTAGAATCAGGGTCATGATGTGACTCGAATGTGCTTGGCTGTGGAGACGAAGTGCGGAAGGTCGGATTCATCGTGCGTTGGAACTGTGCCACCGAATAATTGCCGTCATCAGATTCGTGGTTCGAGATGACATCGTCCAGGTCGCCACGACAGAAGTTGATATACTTGGGAGGATCCGGAATCTCCTGGCCTGTACCGCTCTCCTGGATAAAAGTGCTGATGTCCTTTTCTACCTCGCAGTCTTCCAGAGAAAGGCGTATCTTCTCGCATGACTGGTCGTCACTGACACACACGGTCGAAGCAATGTTGGCGAAGCTCCAGAGACTACTCTTGAAAAAGTCTAGGCGCTCCTCCTCGAGGTCCTGGAACTTGTCACATGCAGCCTTCCACTCGCGATTCCATCTACCAGTGGTTTCCTCCAGGATTTTGACGGCGGCTTCATATTCGCTACTGTTCGAGGACATTTGGATTTGCGTCTTCTCCAGCTTGGCTTTATTCTTTCGCTCTTCTTGGCCCATGACCATGTGCCCCTGTGCGAGGTAGCCTTTGATCTTGAGGCAGTCCTGCTCGAAACGATCTCGCGCCTTGTTGACAGTGGCAGTCTGCTGGTTCTTGGTCTTCAACAACTTCTCGATACCATTTTGCACAATCTTCCGCCGCTCTTTGATCCCACCGTTAAATGCGATCAGAGGCTCCTCCAATTCGCTCTTCATCTGCGCGGCGATGGTGGTATGTGCCTTGCCCATCGAGTCGACTTCGCCGCGGAGGACATCGAGAGACATGCGTAGCGTGCCACTCTCGCACGATCCAAGAGGTTTCCGCGCCAAGTTTAACAGCTTTTTGGCGTACTCTTCCTCGATTGCGGCTCGTGCGGAGTAGAAGGCCTTGAGTTCGTCGCTGGTGACTTTCGCGTTGTGCATGCGCGAGAGGAGCGGATCGACGCCAGCATCGTCTTTGCCCCAGAAGTTGTTTGCGACTGCGAAAGCGTCAGTAGTGTGCTGTACAATGCAGCTCGAGGCAACGGACACGAAAGAGAGACGGTAGGCCCGTCGGAGCCGGCTCTGCTAGGCATGGCGCCTGCGAGCTATGAGGAACGAAGGATGTGTCCGTAGCGATATGGAGTTATGCACGGTACTGCAGCGAAATGAGAATGATATTGTGAGATTTGTAGAGTACAGTTGTGGTATGCACTTGGGCAAACAGGTGGTGTCAATTGCTGGGGGAAGTTCTGGAAGCAACGTCACTTCCTCTACGCTGGCTGTTTACACGCCATTTGCTGGGGCAACGGGGCCCACTTTTCGTCCAGCGCTTCTGTTCGTCTCACTTACGCGCAATGCATTTTCACATGACGCTGCAGTGCAGTCTCGCCATCAATATCGACATTGCTTCGCCTCTATTCCCTTTCCGACCACTGAGAGGATCTCCAACTTGACTGACAATCGCATTGCGCTGTCGCCTTCATTTCCTCCTCGGTGCGGTCCGGAGCCTGCAGGTATTGATGGCATTCGACAATTCTCATAATAACAGAAGGCATTGAGTTGTGCACAGTAGATGGTGGAGGTGGCTCTCCATCTCATCCAGACCGCGAGAAGGCGCTCTTGCTTTTCGAAAATCGACCGTGCAGCTTCACGAACTTGCATGCGGTCTGCCAGGTATTGCGAATCAGCCCTCGCAGCGCTTCCCTGTTCCTGGCATGGCCTCCTCGTAAACAGACAACACGAGCACGAAGGCTGCGCTCAAGATGATCAAAGAGGACATCGATGGGGAGAGAGAATAATTGCACCACCCGAAACGACAGGTTCACGAGCTGGTCGCCACTGTCGCTGCCAATCGCTTCTTATTCCTCGTATCAAGAGCGAAGAAATAACGGGTGACAGAGGAGGAACGAGACCTGCTCGTTCAGGTTCTTGTCCTTCGCCTTGGCCTACGGGCATCGAGAGCGGCCACCCAAAAGCCCACGAATGAGAAAACCACGGCAGTGCAGTAACAACGATTCAATGGATTGAACATGGATATCAAATACACAAAGTGCCAGTCTGAGTATATAAATGAGCAGACTCGACCCTCATGAAGTTTCCGTTTCTGCTTCGCTGTCGGGACTCTTTTGCTGTAAGGTTAATGCTTTCCACGGCATGAGCACCGACATGATGCATGTTAGTCCCCCAGCCACAATAACCAATATATAGGGCTTTGCCATCGCCTTCATCACCACATGCAGCGCCTCAGCCTGTATCTCGGCGGAGCCACCAGGGATTCTTCGTCCAGAAGCTCCTGAGATCGCCAGTTGGATGTCGTGCACCGCAAGACCGGAATCCAGCTTCTCAATGCCGCTGGTTGCCAGATTCAAAAACACGGCGTTTGATATCGCCAGTGCCACTGCTGGTCCGCCCAACTGCGCAAAAGTACAGAATCCTGTCGCAATAGGCACGAGCATTTCCTCGACGGTGGCCTGAGCTACTGTGAACGAGAGCTGAACGAAGCTTCCCGCACCAGCCCCAATAACGATGCTATAGCCGTACACTTTTGCAGTGCTAGTGAACTCATCGACCGTGTACATGAGGGCGCCACCAGCGACGCAGAAGATACCGGCGAACAGGTACCAAGGTGCGTAGTACGGCTTCTTGCTCATGAGTCCTCCGTTGACCATGGCGAGTGTGACGTTGAAGACGATGTACGGAAGCAGCCTCACAGCAGCGCCCAGTGCGCTGTTTCCGTGTACAAACTGAAAGAAGAGCGGAATGAAGTATACCGGAACGAAGATTGCCGTGGATGCACATGCCGTTGCCAAGAACATCATGGTCATCATTCTCGATCGAAAGAATCCCAGTGACAAGACGCCACGAGCCAGATGGTGAACTCCGAAGTTCGTGGCTTGTTGAACAAGAAGAATGATCAGCAAGACTCCAGCTACCACGAACGGCGCAATGATAGCACCACTATCCCAGGGATCGATCGTTCCACCGAAGCTGATGGCTACGAGCCCGGCGGTGCTGAGTCCGCAAATTAGTAGAGATCCAAGGTAGTCAATGGCAAGGAACCGTTCTCTTGTCGTCTTACTGGGGCTCGGATCTGCTCTCGGTAGTAAGAAGAAGTAGACGGGTGCGCAAGCCGCGCCAACGCAGAGATTGACGTAGAATGACCATCGCCAGGTTGCCGAGCTATCTGTGAAAGCACCTCCGATGACTGGTCCCAGGATGGTGCCCGCTCCCCAGGTAAGACCGCAGAAGCCAAAGTACATGGGTCTTTCGTTGATATTGGTGTTTACGGTGAGCAGCACCATGACTCCGGTGTACATGCCCGCGCCACCAAGGCCGCAGATGGCTCTACCAACAATCAGAGCATTCATGTTCGGCGCCGAACCACACACAGCGGAGCCGATCTCAAACAGACCAACGCAAAGAATATACACCCATTTGGCATCGAATGAGGCATAAGCTTGACCCCTTCACAATGGTGTCAGTCGTTTATCGCTGGTCCACCAGCTAGAGTAAAACCCACCATGTTAAGTTTGAACTTGCTGAGCCAAGCAAAAATGCAACCGAAAGCCATGAGATCTTCTCAATCGACTGAAAGTCGCGCACGATAGCGGGCTGGATGTCGGCGACAACGGTGTTGTCCAGGGAGAACAGGAATGTCGACGACAGAATGGATAACACCACTAAAGCCCATCGTATCCCATTGACGTTTCGTGGACTTGATTGGACCAAAATCTCCTTTGCGGCCACGTTCACTTCAGACTCCTTGAGCGACATTCTGGCGCCGTGATGACTTCAAAGAAGAGAGGTACAAGACAATTTTGAACTATGATAAGAAATGCAGATTGACCACACTTGCCCAGCTTCGACGCACATTGATCCTTATATTGTACCTTGATACTCTTCGCGATCCACCTTTGAGGCCGCTAACACGATACATAGCCCCAACAACACTGGGAAAAGATTAATCAATGCATAGCGCGGGAGACCTCGGGTGGTTGTCGAGCACAATCGCTCATACAGCTACGCTCGCATTTCCGACAGCGACAAGGTTTGAAAGGCCTCCGCGCGTAACGTTTCCCTTGGTCAACGATCATCCTACGCGCCAGGAATGCTGCAGAGGTCATCGACCTTGATACCACCCACGTAACGCATGCTGCTAGGTCGTGATGCTAGCACTTGCATGAAACTCGACCGAATGCAGCCGCTGATTGCACAAACCTAAGTAAGCTCCGATTTTTGCGGTGCCACTTCGAAGAAAAGCCTCTCCGAATTGTCATACAGCAGGATCTGACGAACGAGGATCTCATCCTTACCGCGAGACTCGGTGCCGACGTCGAAGTGGGGCTTGATATGCTTTTGGTACGGCTGAGCCACACAACGAAGTAACGCTGAGCCGCAGTACTGCTTTTTGCAGAAGAGCTATCTGTATACGCGGCTGGGACCTGCAAGACTAGCTTCATTCCCAAGATAAAATTTTGGACTTCTCAATTGCTGCCGCGCTAGAGATGCCGGCGCACAAGCACTGCAAGCTTGAAACATGAGCGCTTAATAAAGTCCGCAGATCTACTGGCCCGCTGATCGACACCTGCGATCCTTCAGCTGCATGCTGTCATGCTTCGGCTACCTCACCTCACCGCATAGCTCCAGGCATCCTTGGGATGGTCATGATCCCGAACGCCCACCTTTGCGAAACATCTATCTGCAAATGGAATGGAACGGACACGAACGTGGTCCGAGGGATTCTCCCTTGCAGATCATCAACTGATTCTCCAGGCTTCACCTTCATGCCTGGGATTCGCGAAAAGATCGCTATACCACGCCTTCTCAGGAATCATCCTCGTCAAACCAAGCGTAAGCTATCGCCTCGTCGGCATCCATCTCAGCCTTCACGGATCGTCGCTCTGCCATCTCCTCATCTTCGTCGAACCAAGCATAAGCTATAGCCTCATCCGCATCCACAGCAGAACCTGCTGCACGCTCTTCGATAGTATCACCCTCGTCGAACCACGCGTAAGCGATCGCTTCATCAGCGTCTTGCTCCCGCTTTTCGGCTGTAAACTGCAGATCAGATATTTGTGTAGTAAATTGCGGTGATTGTGCACGACTTACGCATTGCGACTTCTGCTTCAATTGGTAAAGCTGCTACGGACATTGCCAGAAGAGCCATGGCCTTCATGATAGTGGAGTAGTGCATCTTGTAAGTCTCGTAGAAGTCGGTAGATGAGTTTGCGAATGTAGACACACGAGCCGTGCTTATGTTTCGTGCAATCTCGATTGAACAGGCCTTGTGGGGGCTTGTCCTTCAAGAACCAGACATCAAATGCGAGGATTGCAAGATTACGGTGGCATGCCTGTGGAGGGCGGCGGATTCGACATCTGAGAAATAGACCGGTGCGACAAGGGTACAGAGCTTGTTGATAAGTGTGATCACAGTACTTAGCCGCTCGATCGATTTGTCAGTGCGGCGAAGCCTGCGGGATGCTTGCATGTCGTTGTTGGGTTCCCGGACTGGTCGAAGTGGGATTGGCCGCCGACAATCAGCTCAAGGTACGTGTATCATTTAGAGCATGCTGTGCCTCTAAGTCGCACTGCCACAATGCTGGTGTCAGTGTTCGGCTGAAGTATGTGTGCCAGCCTTGATGCCACGCAAATCTGCAATGGCGCCTTGTCGATCCACCGAGAATAGTACAAACCGCACTAGCGTCACTTTGAGAATGATCAGCTTCACTGAGAGATGCACACGTCGTCTGGCTCATTTCAGTCCAGCTTCACAGCTTTTCCGCAGCACCAACTTGCTTCACGAGCAGCCGCGACTTTGTTCACTTCCTGGCTTCTTCTCGAATACGGGCTCTTTGGCAATTTGCAATCGTTGGAAATCCTATCGTTTCGCACGCTTGACTATGCATTCCTCCACTAAACATGAATATTCACAGCTGAACTCCGACGACACAACATCTCATCAGCAGCGTCAATCGAGGCCAAATCTGTGGCAGCTCAACCTTAGTGGACTGGGCCTACTCGTAATGCTTGGTGCTGCAACTCTGGGAGGTTATCACATTGGTAGTCAGCGCAGGAACACAGATCTCTTCGGTAAGTAAAGACGACGAATGCCAGAAGAAATTGGCCAGTGACTAAATTTTTGAAGCTCCTATCGGGTTCATTGATCACCCTTTCGAATACAACCATCATTTTGGAGCTCGCCCCGATATAGAATCTGACAAATGGTGGAGGAAGATCGTTCCCAGTATGTAAAGAATACAGGATCACACCAATCGCGCGAAAAGCCACTGACTCTTTGGACTAAGAGGGACGAGGCTTCATCTACAACCCGGACATCGCGCCCAACCCTGTCGGCATTTCGGTTTTCCATCAGCTGCATTGTCTGGATGCTCTTCGGCGGTCTTACTACGCCGTACAGGACGGAACGGACCAGGCAAGCAACCATACAAAACCGGGCCATGTTCGACACTGCATTGATTATTTACGTCAAAGCATCATGTGTCACGCCGACACTACACTGGAACCTATCGATCCAGACTTGGGCGGCGTGACGGGCTGGGGAGCACCAAGGAAGTGTAGGGATATTGTAGGCCTGCTGAAATTTGCCAACAAGTGGCGAACACACAATCAGACCAGCATAATTTAGCATTACTCAACACTATGCTTTGTGTTTTCATCGAATAAATTGAATTTCACGCCTCGATGCACCGCTTAAAACAAGTGTTCAAGATAACAACTCCGTGAAACTGCCTCGGAAATTTTGTTGACAGAAATCTGGGTACAATTTCTATCATTGGGGCCATTGCAACAAATCCGGATCGAACAGATCGACTCTCCTCTCTCTTGCCCACTTCTCTATTGGCTCCCATTTCGCGCATTGGTGGTACATCCCATCTTGTGTAGTCGGCTCGACGCCGTGCGGTCCGACGCCCGAGTGAAGCCATTTAAATGGTACAATAGTAGTGTCAGCTCTGCACATGGATGCCTGCCGCATAAGCTCCAAGCAATGGCCAGCATGTGTGTAATGCTCCAGCTCTTCTGCGACTGTCATGTTCGGCCAGTAGTGATCACGGTAAAACCACCAGCGAACGCGTTTGAGGCAATGCAGTTCGTGGTATACAGCCATCGTACCAAGGGAACCGGAGCCATCTTGGAACTCGAGCGACTCATAGCCAAGCCGTTCCATTTCATGTGGCAGAATTCGAATGTTTATATCTGCGCTGTTTAGTTTGCCGTTCAAAACGTTCGGTCAGAACGGTCTCACTATTTATCAATTCATGCCATGCGCCGTCGGTCTCAGGGCTGGGATCCTGCCCATAGATGGAGTCGGCGACAATACCATCCACTGGTCGTAACTCCCAATTGATGAGATGCCCAGCAGGTGCTGATCGTACGTCAGGGCAGCACTCGGATATTTGCAAGTTATGTGATACGTACACCAGGTTAATGACTGATCTCGACTGAAGAGAGCTCGTGTATATGAAAGAATGATGACTCCAGTTACAGCCGTATAGAGCACTAATAGACAGACCTGGATAATGACAAGTCTTTGCAAAGACCACCGAGGTGACACTGAGCATTCTCTGTCATTTCTCATCTCGTGCGGGTGTTCCTGTATTGAGATCAAAGGCGCGCTCGCTGTGTCGAGAGACTCTTCTAGCTTTTCCGAAGGTCGTGAAAACCAATGCATGATGGATGTGAGTGTTTGCGATCTCCAGTTCCAAGGTTTGGATTCGTGTTTGATGCCTCCAGACGATAGTCGTTTCGAGATTAAAGGGTGGTAGCTTGTAAGGAAAGGATGATTGTGGCCTTCGGCACACGGCAGACATAATTTGGCATATAGTGCTGATAGAATTGATCTCCATTTGCGGCGCACCGTGTATCAGGTCCCACTCCAAGGTGAACGGCGCTTGCAGCTGGTAACAGCTACTGTCGTGTGCCGTCTGCGATGAATCACGCGTTCTCCAAAAGGGTAGGAACCTGCTGTCAGCTTGCCCGCCCAGCTCTTTCACATGCTTGTGACGGTACTGAGCGTCGGCAGAGGCCCTTGTCAAGGACTGATACTTGCTGCGCGGCTATGGAAACTCAGAAGTAGCCCTTGCGCATGGTCAGCACCGGTCAGGGTGCCTGTGAATGCATGCACTGCTAAAAATGATCAGCTCCGGAGCGATGAGCATCGTGAAGATCGTGTTGCAGGTGGGGTTGAAAGGAGTAACAGAGTTGACACGAGATAGAGGCACAGTACTTGGTGTCGAGTTAGAGTTCGATCGGCACTAATCGTGTAGTGACTCGAGGCGCTATTCCATTCCACATTTGACATGCTCGGAGCTATGTAGGATCTACAGCCGGGCAGTCACTACGAGTAGAGAAGGTTTCAAGATCCTCCTCCGACTAGAAAAGCAATCCCAATCGAATGTCGAGAGGCACAGCACCTGAGGTTCCAGCAACTACTGCCAAGTGTGCCTTGCCGCCCCCCCGCGTTGGCTTCCGTACGCTGAATTATTAGTGCCGCCATATATGCTCCATACTATACTAAGATTTCGCGACTTCAGCCGACAGCCATGCACAATCACGTTCGACGTGTGGCGGGCATGGCAGCCAAGGTCGATCACTTCCCATGGCTGAATGAGAACAACGAAAATTAGTCAACGCTGTGACTGCTTGTGCAGGAACGGGCTGCTCATGCAGACATGAGGCACAGTCATGAAGCTCGCGCCCAAGAGCACTGACAGGATCACGGTACTGGCAGCCTACTGACACATGCTTCGTCTCTTGGTGGATCGTCACAGAGGCACGCTCGTACATGTAGCATCGGACAGCTGCTTCACTTTCCTTGCCAACGTGCCTCAAGTTGCCCCGTTTGAGCTCATTCCTTATACAATCCTCAACAACCTAATCTTATAGTCGTTTCCGACCCTCGGTCCGCACCCCCAAGCACCGAAACAACATGGCCGCATCGCACCAACATGAAGTCCTGGGTGTGGTCATCTCTCTCATGGTTCTGCCACTGCCCTTCGTGTTTTGTCGACTATTCGCGAGGCGTCTCAAAAGAGTCAGCATTGGGTTGGATGACTGGGTCCTGCTGTGGGCTCTGGTAATACAGTCCACTCCATAGAAGGATGCCATGAATGCTGAGATGAATAGTTTGTACACATCATCAGCTGTGCTCTCTTGATCGTCGGTGAGTACTTTCCTTGGCTCCAGCATGTTTGACGATAAACCTGACACGGACACAGCTGCGACAGTCGGAAACTTGGGCCGCCACGAGATCAGCGGACCCGATCACTTGCCTGTTGTCACTTATGCTCACTCCGTGGCGTTCGAGATGCAATACATCGACCAGATACTTGCGCTGATTGCGGACGGCTCGACCAAGATCTCGATCCTGCTCCTCTATCGTCGGATCTTCACTTACCGAACGTTCGGCATTGTTGCCAACGTTGAGATTGCTATCATCCTGGCTTGGACGGTCGGATTTGCATTTGCGACCATCTTCCAGTGCTCGCCGATCAACTCATTCTGGACTCTGCCGCTTGGGGAAGCGACGCCCGGGAAGTGCATCAACGTTTACTCCTTCTACCTCGCTACATCGGTCACCGATTTGCTCACGGATGCTATGGTTCTCGCACTTCCTGTGCCAGCAGTCTTGAAGCTGCAGATGCCTTTCGCGCGCAGGCTATCTGTTGCGATGGTATTTCTTCTTGGCGCAATCGTCCTTGTCTTCGGTGGAATTCGTATCCAGGTCTTTTATGAGATTGATGCGGAGACTAAGCAGTCGCTTGATCTCTCCTGTGAGTATTATTGGACCCTTGCTTTCTGTAGTCCCGCTGACCGCGATCCATTTTAGACCTTTTCCCCAAGACATTCTACTGGACGTTAGCAGAAACATCTGTTGGCATCGTCTGCGCATGTCTGCCCACCATAGTCCCAGTCTTCAATCCCAAAGTCAAGGGATCGATCACACACAGCCTGGCAGCCATGCCTCTCATCGCGAGATCCTTTGCTATCAAGTCTCGTGATCAGCTGCCATGTCATGATGTAGAGAAACTTAGTGACTCCGGACGCTCGGACGCCTCAACATCACACTCGGGAGTGGAGCCAGCTGTGTATTCGGGAGGACACGCACAGTCGTGCTGGACAGCTGAGCCGCTGCCCTCGGAAAGTCAAGGCTATGTGCCACAGATAACGGAGCATAGCATTCATGTGAAACAGGATGTATATGTGAACACTGTGTGAAGGATATGTTGATCAGAGGCCGTTTGATAATGAACGTTAGAGAGGTGTCCAAGCTCGATAGATTGTATATTCCTGATGCAACTTTTGGTTGATACAGTTTTTCGAGTGAAAATTGTAGCGAACGCAGCATTTGGCTTCCTCAGTCCAAGCCAATATGGTCGCGCTCGGCTTCTCGACAGCTGGGGCATATGCTGCGCTAGGCACCACGCAACGAGTTGATCTTGTAGTGCGAATCGTCGTGGGGTCATCGAAGCAGACTGAAAGTTCTATCAGACTCCTCGCATTCTCGACTCTAGATACTCGTCTATACCTTTGGTTCACTCCAACAGCACATGAACAGGACTAAGGTTCCCAGACCGCTTCGATGATGTTCAAGAGGAATTGCGGCGGTATCCCCTCCACGCCCTTGCTTGGCGCACGGACGCCAAGAAATTTGAAGCGTATATCGGCATCCTGGAAGAGCTGACCCCAATCAGCCTCCTCCCGATCCATGCCATTGAAGAGCAGCATCATATTCATGTCCCATTGGCTGTGCATCATGCGTTAGCTCACTTTTCAAGCTACTGACGCGCGATAGCAAGACTTACCGTTTCGCCCGGTTCGCAGCTGGAGGAAGTGTACCCTGCGGCGGCATACATGCATCGTTGATGAGTATCCGCGCACCAGGCTTGAGAGCCGGTATGAGAGCCTGAAGTATCCTCACGCAGTACTGTGTAGGCCAATCGTGGAAGACCGATCTGAAGAAGTAGACATCAGCGCCCTTTACCGGCTGCTCCTCGAACATGTCGTGTTGCATGAACGTGACCCGATCTTTAACTTCAGCGGGTACTACGACATCGGCAATCACTTTGGCAAGATCTTGCACCACGAACGTGGTAGTCGGCGAGTGATTTGCAAGAGTAATGCTGACAGGTCCACGTCCACCCCCAACATCGACGACTTCTTTCACATTCTCCCAGCTATAGTTGTTGAGAAGGGGAGCCGCGGGGATGAAGGAGTCCCAGGAATCCATTGCCCCAGATGCTGCGGCGTGACGGGCTGGATAATGCTGCTGAAGCTCCTCGAACATAGGCTTCTTTGCTTGGTGCATCAGACCCCAGCCAGAGAGGGTTGGTTCTCCCGAAGATGGATGCTTCTGCAGGGCATCTGTCGCTTTGGCGGAGGCGGAAAAGTTCTCTTCCATGGTGAAGGCAAAGGCATTTCTGTATAGCGGCATCTCCGCCAGCATGCGCGACAGGGACGTGTGGGCGACGTAACCATTGCGGTGCTCAGCGAAGAAGCCGTCCGTCATAGCAAAACGCAGGACACGGCGGAGATCTCTAGTTGGCACTCCGCATTTCTTGGAAAGATCTTCGAATGAGATCTCTTCTCCCACGGGGAATTGCTCCGCGACGCGGAATCGGGAGATGGTCTGGAATGCAAATGAATCGATGAACTGCTCGGTCAGTATTCAAGTTCATGTGAAGACCGTAACAGCAACGTATCTGCTTACTCCAATATCCGTGACGACCTGGAAAGGTCCCTGCATCAAGAGTCCTAGCTCGCGAGTAGCTGCCACTATGTTGTCCTTGGCCGTTGACACAGCAGGTTCCGTGGGAGGTACGTTGACTGTAGGCGGTGCATTAACGTCAAATGAGGGTGTCGGCAGATTGTTCTTGGCGCAGAAGCCTTCCACTATTGCAGTATCACGGGCAATAATGCTCGCGAGCTCTGCAATCCTGCTTTGGGCCATCGTGGTTCGTACTGGAGAAGGCTTCGTAGAGTGTCAGGGCAATGGCAAAGGGTGTATACGATGCGAGAGGGAGGAACTAGAGGCCTTTCATATGTCAGGTCCTCTAGATAGTTCTACAAGTGAGTTTGGCCCCTCATGCTGTGCCGTCTGCTAAGTCGAGCGGACTGTTATAAAGTCCCTGCTCTACCTTACGCGCCGGCTATCAAAAGCATATAGAAGCTCAGCTGGCGTGGTTTCGCGAGCGGCTGGAGGGATCAGCGCTGTAGGGAGCTGCACGACCCACGATGTAGATCACCGCGCTTGCTGCATGATCCGAGTCCATTCGTTCCGACTTCATCCATGAGCGTGATCCCATCGCTCGTGAGCACACGCGTGATGGCATCCGCGCGTGTTTGCGAAGCCCCACTTGGAGCAGGGAGTGATGGAGAATCAGCAGCTTGGACGTTGTGTGTGTGGTGAATGAAGACACCTGTATCGGCTTCACACATGACGTGCATCGTTACGTATGTATAGGCCGCCGTACACAATCCCTGCACTCTAAGCGTCACCTCCATTTGCTTTCTCTCTCCAGATATCACCGTTTTCACCTTCCTCAGAGCTCGCCATATCTGCGCAACGCGCATGGACCAATATGGCCGACGCTCTCTCTGAAGCGCTGGCGGAGCTGTCATTAGCCTCTGGACAGCTCGATCATGAGGTCGATGATATCCTGGACCAAGTCAAGCCGCGGAAAAGAGCTCGAAAATCGCCTGATGAGGTCAAGGCACGACTGGAGCACGACTTCTTGACACCGTCCACTTCGTTCAGCCCTCAGTGGCTAGATCGCTTGCAGCAGCGTTGGGAAGTCACCACCGACTACAACGAACTCCTCGCACTCGGGCCCACTCAGACCAGGACCATCATTAGATTTACGAGAGAAGGTCTCGAGGGTCGCGTGTCAGGCTATAAGGAGGTCACTGTGCCTGCAAACTCTGCTACCGCGAAGAACTCGACCTCGCTCTTGCGCAAGCCAGCGAATCGTGCGGACTTTGTGCGAGGCGCTGCGGGCTATTATCCGTTTGCACCTGGCGGTCTAGATGCTGTCGAAGCCACGGCTGCCTATGAAGACGAGATTCTTGAGCAGAATGGAATTGATGGCAGTCTTAAAGCTAACAAGCTGAATAAAGTCATTGATTTTGCCGCTGAAGGTGGCTTGCTTCAGGTGCCACCCGGCTTCAAGCGGGGTCTTCGTGTTTCCGAGAAGATAAGACAGGATGACCAGGGCGCCAAAGAAGTCGAGGAAGTCCTCGAGGAGAATGCCGATGCTCCCGATGAATTCAGCAATGGCGTGCCTCTTCCCAAAGAGACCGACGAGGCCTCCGAAGACGAGAGCGAAGGAGGTGAAGAAGATATCGATAGCTTGCTCCCGATCGAGTTCCCCGCTCTGGCTGCTCATGGTCCTCTCGCGACTGCACGCAACAAACACGGCGGCCGTGAGTGGGCGCATATGGTCGATGTGGACCGTGATATCACGAACTTCAGAGAGCTCGTGCCAGAAATGGCCAGAGAGTGGCCCTTCGAGCTCGATACATTCCAGAAGGAAGCAGTCTACCACCTCGAAAATGGCGACTCAGTCTTTGTTGCCGCACACACGTCTGCCGGCAAGACTGTCGTCGCTGAATACGCTATCGCTCTCGCAGCAAAGCATATGACGAAGGCCATCTATACGTCGCCCATCAAAGCGCTCAGCAACCAGAAATTCCGTGACTTCAGGACCACTTTTGATGATGTTGGTATTCTGACTGGCGACGTGCAGATCCGCCCAGAGGCTAGCTGCCTCATCATGACCACCGAGATCCTGCGGAGCATGCTCTACCGCGGTGCGGATCTCATCAGAGACGTAGAATTCGTGATATTTGACGAGGTCCACTACGTCAACGACTCAGAACGTGGTGTGGTCTGGGAAGAGGTCATCATCATGTTGCCGGAGCATGTCACCTTGATCTGCCTCTCAGCGACCGTACCAAACACATATGAGTTTGCATCATGGGTAGGTCGGACGAAGAAGAAAGACATTTACGTCATCTCCACTCCAAAACGTCCTGTTCCGCTTGAGCACTACTTGTGGGCTGATAAAGGTCAAGAGAAGAAGATGTTCAAAATTGTAGATGCCAACAAGCACTTCATCGAGAAAGGATGGAAAGATGCCAATGATACCTTGAGTGGGCGGGACAAGATCATTGCAGCAGAGCAGAAGGCCAAAGAGAAAGAGGAGGCGGCCATCGCTGCCGGACGCGGAGGACGTGGTGGTCGAGGCCAGGGCGGACGAGGTGGTCCACAGCGTGGGGGAGGCAACCAGCGCGGTGGTCCACAAGGTAGAGGAAGAGGGCAACCAGCTACCCGCGGCCAAGGCAATATCGCGCGTACAGGACGTGGCGGCGGCAGAACGACTGCCGCGCAGGACCGCAACGTTTGGGTGCATCTAGTGCAACATCTACGCAAGGAAGAGCTCCTTCCATGCTGTATCTTTGTGTTCTCAAAGAAACGCTGCGAAGAGAATGCCGACGCTCTCTCGAATCAAGATTACTGCACAGCTGCTGAGAAGAGCGCCATCCACATGATTCTCGAGAAATCCCTGGCTCGCCTCAAGCCAGATGACAGAACGCTTCCACAGATCCGCCGTATCCGAGATCTGCTCAGCAAAGGCATTGCCGTACACCACGGTGGACTTCTTCCAATCGTGAAGGAATGCGTGGAAATTCTATTTGCCAAGACACTGGTCAAGATTCTCTTCGCTACAGAGACATTTGCTATGGGTCTGAATCTGCCAACGAGGACTGTGGTGTTCTCCGGCTTTCGCAAATATGATAACAAGTCATTCCGAGATCTACTACCTGGCGAATACACACAGATGGCAGGCAGGGCCGGACGAAGAGGCCTTGATACGGTGGGCTCTGTGATCATCGTCTCGCCTGGTGCCGATGAAGCGCCATCTGCACCTCGTCTCAGACAGATGATGCTGGGCGAGCCAACGAAACTACGGTCTCAATTTCGCCTGACCTACAACATGATACTTAACCTACTGCGTGTCGAAGCACTGAAGATTGAAGAAATGATTAAACGATCTTTCTCCGAGAATGCAACGCAGGCTTTGCTGCCGGAACACGAGAAACAGATCAAGGTTGGTGAAGCGGATCTGGCCAAGGTCGTACGCGAGCCTTGCAGCACTTGCGACAAGGACATTGATGCTTGCCACGATGCCAGTATTGACTACCAGAGGCTTACAGCCGAGCTCCATCTGCAGATGCTAGGGACACCAGTCGGCCGCAAAATGTTCCAGCAGAGAAGAATCATCGTGTTCAGGAGCGAGAACGGTGTTCGCACCGCTGGTGTGATACTCCGAGAAGGCGCCAGCAAAGCTACAATGCCGACTGTCCAGGTTTTGGAGATTGTCAGTGGCAAGAAGCGAAAGCGCGAGAACGAGGACTTCCTGCCGTATCTCCCACGCTTCCGCAGGAGATTTATACCCTTGCCACAATCGGACGTCGACATGAAGTTCCGGACTGTCAGTGTGCCAGTGGATGAGATTGAGGCCTTGACCCCGACTCATATCAAAGATATTGATGTACAGGCAGTGCATCACCGTGACAAGGATACCATGGCCAAAGTCAAGGAACAGCTACTCGTGACGTGCTCTTCATGGACTTCAGCTAGCTGGAATGAGCTCGACTACTACAAATATCTCAAAGACATGAACATTCGCGCTACACTCGACGAGCGAAGTGCAGCAGCGACATTGGCTCAGGAGCGGGAGTGCATCCACTGCCCGGATTTCCCGAAGCACTTTGCCATGGCTCACGATCAATGGCTTGTTCGGGACAGGATCGAGTCTATTCGCCAGCTCATGTCGGATCAGAACTTACAGCTGCTACCAGACTACGAGCAACGCATCAGTGTTCTCAAAGATCTCGGCTTCATCGATGACCAGTCTCGGGTCGAGCTCAAGGGCAAAGTCGCCTGCGAGATCCACTCCGCGGATGAGTTGGTTCTGACTGAGCTGGTTCTAGAGAATGTTCTCGCAGATTATGAGCCGGAAGAAATCGTCGCTCTCCTATCGTCGTTCGTTTTCCAGGAAAAGACAGATTCGACCCCGAATATGACACCAGCGCTCGAGCGAGGGCAAGAAACCATTGTGCGGATATCCGAAAAAGTTAACCATTATCAGACTCTACACCAAGTCATCTTGTCCTCAGACGATTCCAATGACTTCGTCAGTCGGCCTAGATTCGGGCTGGTCGAGGTTGTGTATGAATGGGCACGAGGAATGCCCTTTAGTAGGATCACGGATCTGACTGATGTGCTCGAGGGCACGATTGTGAGAGTCATCACCAGACTGGATGAGACGTGCCGGGAAGTGAAGAATGCGGCGAGGATCATTGGTGATCCTACTCTCTTCACCAAGATGCAGACGTGTCAGGAGCTGATTAAGAGGGATATCTGTGCGACGGCATCGTTGTATATGTGAGAGGCAGCATAGCGTAGCTGAATAGCAGACACAAGAGTCTCAATGCGCGGATTGTTATGCCTTTCCACTGCAAGATACCGCAGATGGCAACACGAGGATTGCGTGATGGGTGCGTGAGTGGCGTAGTGGCGGCGTGGCGTAGTAATGGTACATGTACCTTCAGCAAATCGTTCATCGTTGATGCTGGACTGGGATTAGTCATAGTATGCCAGCCGGCAACACGGGGAAAATGCAGGTACGATGTGAGCCAAGCGCAAGTTCGTAGGCTTGTTTCCAAGCTTAAAACGCGTCCCTGCAAGGTGAATCGAAGCTAGTCTCCCTTAGTGCACATGTACACATGTAGCTTGACGACGCCTCTACCAGACAGTCACGGCCCAGCCCACGTCACGATGATTGCTGATGTCAACATCGCTCGATGAGCACATGCATTCCATGGCTTCCGTAGTGTTGTATACCGTACCGTCAGCACGTGTATGTATATCATTGCTCCCCTTCCCCCTTCCGCTTTCCCCTCATCCTCCTCATCCTCCACTACCACTACCACCACAGCCTCTCAATTAACAAACACATCTCACCTCAAATCCAACCCAATACACCACCAACACACCCCAAACATGCGTGTCACCGCCTTTGCCATCCTCGCCACTGCCGGCCTCGCCGCAGCCAACGCCGAGCCAGAGGCTCAGGGCGGCATCGTCTCCTCCATCGAGGGCGGACTCTCCAGCGCCGTTGTCTCGGCCATCGTCCCCACTGCAGTCTCGAGCGTGCTCTCTCAGGTACGTGCCTCTCCACCAACAGTATCTCATCGTATCATTCGACTGACAACATTACCTGTAGATCACCGGCGGCGCCTCCTCCATTGAATCGTCCCTCGCATCCGAAGCTTCCACTCTCACCGGCAGCGCTGGCAGCAGCGCCTCAAGCGCCCTCTCCTCGGTCGAGAGCAGCGTCACCAGCCGTGCCTCCTCCGCCGTGTCCGATGCCACGAGCTCCGCTGCTTCTGCAGCCAGCAGCTCTGCTTCCAACGCTGCTTCCAGCGCGACTTCCGGCTCGACTTCCGGCTCCACCGGCATGGCCGTACAGACCAAGGCCCCAGTGATCGCCGGAGGTGTTCTCGGAGCTGGCCTTGCGTTCGCCGCTCTGTTGTAAGGAGTTGACGTCGACAGCGGGAACTTGTTGTGTACCATAGCTTGGCCGCATCTCAAACGCAATGAAAGCAATGAAAACAATGTGAAAATATGACGTTGCAAACACGATTATTCTTCTTTCTTCCATATCACATCGACCTGGCACCTCCCCTGCCATCATCATGAAGCTCAAACCTCAACAATCTCTCCAGCTAACCCTTCGGCAGTCCTCTATGCTATGCGTCACGCTCATGATAAAAGTACACAGCTCTCGAATTCCCACGAAACTCAGTCGAGCCTCTGGCATGGCATTGGCCATTCATGATGACTGGCAGCATGATGGGAATGGTCACAGCCGTAATCTTGTCTAGACTGCTGAAATCTCCCAGCATGGAATGGATGGTCGGTGTAGGCGATGACGGCTTGTTCGAAGGATGGGATTCATCCAGCAACTTCTGCGTTGATAAGGATGATCTTTGTTTGGCGTACGAGCTGATGGGTTCTGTGCCCCACAGATCCCAAGCCGTGAGTGGCACTGCTGAGAGGTGACCGAGGACTTTATCCCAAAACGCAGAGTTGAGCACGACATCTGTACGGCCGTGATACTGTTGTTGACTCATCAGCTCCAGCTATAGGATGCGAAGCCAGTGTTGCGTACTAGTAGTGCCTTTGCAACGACAGCTTTACTCCATATTTCGCAGTCACGCCGCCTCGTGTGCATGTCAGAGTCATGCGCAGTCTGGGAAGCCCAGAATTGTCAAGCCTGCTTCCATCGACGTTGGTCCTGTTCGGCTCATGTTCAGAGTGAGGATGTTTGGCTTTGGTCGCATGGGAGAAGCCAGAGAGGAATTCGCTCTTGGCGAGATGCTCAACCGCCTTCGTGTCGCCAGCGTCGATCGATTCATCGACAGTCCAAAGAAAACAATCTCAAAGCATTCAGATATTCTTCCCTCTCTTCGTTAGAATCTCAGACCGCCAGGTCCCCTTAATGAAGTCATCTCATAGACCATCCACCTGCCATCCCGAATCCTCTTCCAATGGAGCCGATTGACACTCTCGCGCACTTTATGCCTCGCCGCAAACAGACCCGTCACCCTCGTGTGTGTAAAGACTGTAGCCCGTCCCAAGCGATCATCCAAGTCACAAGTCGTGCTCTGCACCTCGATCTAATGAACAGCCCAAACCAGAAACATCAGCTCTCAAGAAACCAAGATCAAACTCAAAATCGGAATCACAACCACAATCGCAATTCGAAGACAAAGTTGAGAGATGCACAAAAACGCGAAGAGAGACACATACATGATACTCCGGATTCTCTCTTATGAACCGCGTGAAATTCCTCAGATGTACCTGCAGCGTCTCTGCCGTCAGGGCCAGAATTTCCGGATAGCCAGCGGAAACTTTCAGATCCTCGGTGCAGAAATGGGCGAGGAGGGGGTAGTAGCTGTCCTTGACGATCCAATTGGGCATTTCGAGCACCCGCTTGGTGATTTCTTGTAGCCAGACAGAGAGAGGTAGCTGGCGAAGGTCGGGGAAGAGATCGCCGAGCGTCACATGGTCCAAGGAGAGCTTACTCGATGTTCCTGTGCCTCGCTGCTTGCGCAGGCGGTCGATGGTGGATTGACTGAGGTCAGTCACTGAATTGGAGCTTGCTGGTGAGGGGGATGATGGGTAGGCCATGGGTAAGTAGTGGTGATCCTGCTAATTGTCATCTGTGAGCCGGAAACCTATGAGGTCGGGGCTGCTCCGTGTAACTTGAGCAGCGTCATTTCCGTCTAGTTCGAAACGTTGTCTACACTGGTTTGATGGGATGGAAGTCTTGACGTGAAAGGAACTAGGTAACTAGAAGAGCTGAAATCGGGGTGACTTGGAGTTTCAGCCTCAAGCTGCAGATCGATCTTCATGCATTTGTCAGCATGTTTGAACTTTATTCGGCCTCTTCATTTACTACTCGACGAGCGTCCTCCAAACATCTTTCAAGGCGCCTATGTCTTGACCATCATCGAGCCTCCAGACTGCGGATTTCCGCTCATGAGGATTGCCGCTATGCAAGGTCACCTTTTTGCCCGTGCCGTCAACCACAAACCACATCGTGCTGACTGTCCTGCTGTTACTATGGCGGGTGAGAACGCCGTCTCTGGAGTCGAGTCGCCATTCCTCGCCTGCGAAGTCTTTCAAAACTTCCCCGAGGAGTAATGCAAGTTTTTCATCCGCTGCCGCGAGCGAGTCTGCAATAGCTTCGAATGTGAGGTCGTTGCCGTGAGGCTGTGAGATGGCAAAAGTGGAGCTGACATCGGAAGGGCCAGATTTGATGTTCAGCTTGAGCTCCAGAGGCTTTTCGTCCGATGGCTTGATCCAGAGCATCGCCTGGGATGTAAGTGAACCACATAGAGACTCAAGAAGCGAAGCAATCGTGGTCGACTCTTTCTCGGGCAAAGCCAGGCCCATCTTAGCAGTCTGCAACTCGACCTGAACTTGAGTTTTACGCAAGACCTGCGCCATAGTTTCCAAGTGTGTATTCAGGTCTACGATGTTACTGTGGTGCTTCATCATGACTATAAGGGGTCGTAGAATAGAGAACGGGCGTTCATCATCCACGTTTTCTGTCATTGGTTTCGGTAACCGTCGACTACGATTGATCTTATCACGATGCTTCTGGCCTAGGAGCAGCCGCGCAGTCAGTAGTATTGCTTCAGCTAGCATGTCCGACTCATGGGTTATATCGAGTAGCAGCCGATTGTCATCCTCCAGTGATACAAGCTCAAGTTCCACGGCCATACCGCCTTCGCTGTCTACATCGAAGCAGAGGGAGGAGCCTGACATGGAGAGTCCAAGCGACGTCAAGGTTCTCGACTCTCGCAGTGATTCATGGAATAGCTCTTCGTCGAAGACACTGTCGCGTGCGTGTCGTATCCTCGCATCCAGAGTCGTCTCACCATCCGCTGGCCGGGCAGGCAATTTCGAAGTGCCAAGAATTCGCCCATTCCTCTTCACTGTTGCTCTGATGGCCTTGGGCTTGGTACCAATGCCTCTCTCCAGTGTGACTGCTCCCTCAGAGTCGCCTACCAGTGCAGCAATGTTTCTATGTTCGAACTCTCGTGCGCAGCCATTAAAGCCAAAATGAACCCCAAGTAAAGTGTGCTTCGGTATCCTGCTGATTCTCCAGTTCCTCTCCGAAATTGTCAGAAGTTCACTCCAGTATGCAGTCTCTTTCCGCACGTTTTCTTGCAACCTCGTCGCAGCAGCGAGAAGGTCGTCCGCACTGCTCTGCAGACTCTCCATGCGCACCTTACTAGCCAGTAGCTTGTCTTGTGCCTCACGTGCCGTGTTGACCGGTAAAGCCCTCGCATCCCAGACATCGGTGCCAATGGAACCAATAGGGATGTTGTCCCTGATGTCTCTGGTGAAGCTCACGGAAGCCTGATTCGCGTTGTACTTGGACTCCATGAGGGCAATGAGCTGTAGCGACAACAACATCTCATTATGCGCTGTGGAGATATGGTGCAGCATTTCGCCTTTCGCTTGATAGAGTTGCTCGCGGGTGGTGGCCGGCTGACGCTTCGCATCTTCTTGTTTATCCTCATCTCCTTCTTCATCCTCATCATCACTTGAGCTTAGCTGCAGCGCGCCTTCAGTCGCAATTTCCTCGTGTAGTGAAGCTTCGGTGATGTCGCGAAAGGGTCCTCGTTCTAAGTGCACGCGCGCGAGTGTCGCGTCGAGTGGTTGCTTCTCCGGCCTGCCACTCGTCCAGGCACGGAAGTGCAGAGTACTGCTGGCCGTTGTCGCGCTCATATTGGCGGCGTCGTTGGTGTTTATGCATGCATGGGAAGAAAGTTGGACTTCAAGAACGAGCAAGGAGGATGCAGCGGGCAGGCGTTCACATGCAAGGTGGAGACTGGAAGCTTTGACCACAATTACTGTATAGTGCATATTCGCTGGCACAAGTCAGTATCTCGCCGTGCCAACTACACACGGTATAATTCTTTTGAATGAGAAGGTCTAAGTCTACACTTTACTGAGCTCTTCACTACTCTGTGGCATAGTGGACATGAAGTTTTCTGAAAGCTTTCCCTAATTGTGCAATGCTCAGTGTTATGCATGCATTTCTTGTGAGACAGTGCTTTTCGACTGCTCGTATATAACGCCAAACGCCTCGCTAGCATACCAAGGTCCTCAGAGTAGCACCAAATCATTTATGAGCTCCGCCTATTCTCCAGCCATTGCTGCATATTCAACTTCAGCTTCTCCTGGAGGTGGAGCTGCTAGAAGGCTGTCAAGGTCGTCTGTAGCCGACGAACCTGCCGCTATGGCTTTCCTATCCGTAGCGCCGCCAACTGCTCTTGTGGCGCCTTCGACTGACCGACCTGCTCGCGCATTTTCCATTCTCTGATCACGATCCATGTTGTCCAGTGGCTTGGGCCGTCCCCATTGAACCCGTAATGGGACACCTTTGACGAGCGCTTTACCCTGGCATGCAGCTGCTGCTGTCTCGGCACCTGCGCGATCCATATAATTCATGAACGCACAATGCGATCGGTGGCTGCAGACCACCGACCGAAGAGCGCCGTATTGTGCGAAGTGCATCCGAAGTGCGTGTTCTGGCAAATCGTCCTCGACACCAGTGACGAAGAGCGAAGTGACGTTCTTGTCTCGCGGCGGCGCGATATCTTGAGGCTTAATCGGTAGTGCCGCGCCTGACGGGAAGCCCTTGCCACCTCGAGCACCACCTCTCCCTCCTCGTAAGGCCGCACCTCCTCTAGACGATGGACCATATGCAGATCCATATTGTGACTTTGGTCTCGAGTCTGCTGTTCGGATAGGACCGGGCGTGTGTCCACCATCCGCACCTTCAAGCAATTTCTGCCCGCCTTCCTCAGTACTTTCTGCTTCTAGCCTCCTCTGCTTCTTGTAGTATGGTTCCGAGCTCGCCAACCTCCTCAGCAGATCTCTCGCCTTCTCGTCGGTCTTCTCGTAGCCTTCCAGTCCTCTGCCCTCCTCAATCTCCCGCTCATTGTTCTGCGCAAAGTACTCCCGATTAACCTCGCTCTGCGGTCCCGGCGCGACCATCTTCAGCGCCGCATCCCTGATGGTGATGGGAAGTCCGAAGCTCAAATCCAGCATGCAGCACTGACAGCAGTTCTTTAAGCGCGCGCATGTGAGGCAGATTCCGGTTCGCTTCTGGCGGGCGGTGCGGTCGGCTTTCCAACGAAAGACGGTGAAAGGACGTGTGCAGAGCTTGCATTCGGCGCCGTAGTCTTCTTTGAGCATTTGTACATAAGGATTGTCGGCGAGGCAGCGTTCGCATACTGAGGGCAGATCCGTGGTCTCCCAGCCAGACCTGTTCAGGTCCTGCTTAATCTGCGGGGGCATGCTGCTGTGCGATTCGTCACTGTCGCGATATTGCAGAAAATTTGGGGACGTCAGGCGTGGTGTTGTGGTATCTCGAGATTGTTGCTGAAAGACTTGCTGTTTACAAATGCTGTGAGCCCAAAAATCCATGTCTGGACCGCTGGCTTACATCATTGCTAGCTCGGACCGACACTGCCACGTGATAGTGATCTCCACCTCACCACACCTCAAGGGCGATCCCGTTGTTGTACAGCTCACATCGTCTCTTATCAAGCCGCTTATGCAGCCGAGAACGCCAATACTTTGCCCGGCTGTACAGGAAATTTGCAGGCACAGACGAACTGCATAGCATCATCAAATCCTCAGGGTCGTCCTTACTCACGCATCCGGCACTCTCGAATATGATGTCCCGAAATCATGTCATGGACCAATCTGCTAGGCATATGGAGCATCTCCACGCATCGGGGTGCATATTCGATCGGAAGTTCCCTGGCCAGCGTACATGTCTACATTCGACCTGGCCTTTGCCGTCGATGATGGCGCGAAGGCAGACACGTGCGCTTTATCTGTGGCACAGCCTACATGCTCGAAGCCTTATCTGCCTGATCATCTTTCGCAAGCGGAGCGCTCACTTCGCTTCTCTGAGATCAGAGGTGTCTGTTCGTGAATCAGCACTGCAATTTCATCTAGAAAAGAAGCCGATTCACGCTAATATAGCCCTTATAGCGCTCCAGGAGCAAGACTGACGCGCAGCCAGCATTGCCAAAGATGCTTCAAGCAGACAACGCGAAGGCAAAAAGGACATGCAAAATGACGGGCATGAGAAGCCACCTTCTTGGCAAACGACATGGATGCCCTCAGCCTTGTCGCATTGAATGTCATATATCCCTCAAATATGAGTAGCCTGCCTTCGCGACTCAAAATGCCACCATTCTGAGATTTCTCCCACAAAAATCGCACTGTAAGATTCGTTTTTGACCATTTGCAAGGAAGATCATCACTAAAGAAAGCTCGGCAAATGCTCTCTGACTTGGAAACATGCAGGCAAGACAGGACTCACCAACTCAGTCAAATCCTGCTGTCACACTCCTCTGCTTGAAGTGTCGTGCTGTCGGTCACGACGTCTCTGGGTGCTGTGAGTCTGATTTTCTCACGGATGGCGAAGGATATGAATGGTTCCAATCATCTTTACGGGATCGAGTGCGCGAACACTTCGCAAATCTGCCAACGCCAGAAGTTGTATGTGAAAGATGTGCATCGTTGAATCTACCTACATGGCTCAGCACCACTCCTGGCGAGCTAGATGTTGAAGAACTGAGTGAGATATGTGAAGAAAGGGTGAAAGGCGGCGATAAGTACGCCGAAGAGGAATCTAGGATATTTCGCGATCTAGGACAAATCGGCGTGCTACAACTGCAGCTTGACTGCGGCCTCTGTCGCTGTCTGTTCGACATCTGTCCGAACCCACGCTCGATCTCACAGACCGCTGCCCTTGCGCTTACGTGGACGCTGTTCCGCTTGGAGCATCATATCGCGATCGACACCTCCGAGAAGCGTTCGACCTCGCAGTTTGTCACGATTGTCCTCGAACCCACAGCTCCTGGAATCGAGACCCATCGTTCGATGACTGTGGAGGGAGATGGACTTGTGATCGCTTCAGCCGACAAGTCTGGATCTGGGCTCGGCTCTGTACCCGTACATCCGACTGTTATCAACGCCGATGTGGTACGAAACTGGCTGGAAACTTGCACAGAAAAGCATCAGTATCTGTGTTCTCGCGATTCGAACTCTCCATCACAGTCATTCCGCCTGATCGACGCACGGACCAGAACAATAGTTCCCTGGTCTGATGCTACACGCGAATATTTGGCGCTCAGTTATGTATGGGGTCAAGTCAATCAAAATTTCCCTGGAGCCGGCACTGTCGGTACCACACTACCAACGCCACCGCAGACTCTCGAGGACGCAATGACTTTCACACTGCAACTCGGGAAACGCTATATATGGATCGACTCCGTGTGCATCGATCAGAATGATCCAGAGGATAAGCAGCAACAAATTGGACTAATGAGCAAGCTGTATCAGAATGCAAGCGCCACCATAATCGCACTCGATGGCAAAGATGCCAATTCCGGAATTGCCCGCGTCGCCTCAGGCGGTCCTCCACTGCAACTATCGTGTTCAGTATTCGGCACGACTCTGATGACGATCGGCCCGACCTTGGAAAACGTCGTCGCGGAAGCCTGCTGGGACACCCGTGCGTGGACATATCAGGAAGCCGTCCTCAGTCCGCGCTGTATCTTTGTCAGCAGACATGGGATACACTTCGAATGCAATTCGATGCATTGTTGCGAGTCTCTGGACACTTCCCTTTCTCCCGTTCACAACGCCATTGTCGACACGAAGTACGTGGGAAAGCAAACCTATATTCACGGCCTAAATCTCGGTACGCTTCGAAATCCAATGACCAAAAGCATAGAGGACCGTGGCAGAGCATTGAACGTCTATGCCATTCTCTCATCGATGTACAATCAACGCCGATTGACGCATGCTACAGACGCACTATCCGCGTTCTCGGGTCTGCTGCAGGGGCTGCAGGAAAAGGCGTACCCCTCGGGATTTCTCTGGGCACTTCCATTGAGAGACCTCAACTGGGCTATGGCCTGGCAGGCTCACTACTGTGCGAATCCTGCCAATACATATTATCCGACCTGGAGCTGGCTCAGTAACGTGGGGGGCTTTTGGGCGGGAGGACCTTCGGTAGGACGGGAGGGCGTTGGTCCTGACAAATGCCCTTTCGACATGGAACTTGCAGTACTTGACGGCCCATTCAACATGCAGTCCAGGACCGTATTCAAGCAGTCGTATGATCACTTACCTGTCGAGACATGCGGGCTTCTGGCTGGTGATCCTCTAGCTAGGCGATATTTCATGGAGTGGCGTGGTGACTGTCATATTCCCAGCGAATTGGACGAAACGCAGAGTGCCAAACTACTCATTTTCGACAGCTTCGCGTTCGAGTTTTCCATAAACAAAAGGTGGGAAGAGGATGAAAGGAACGACGATCATTCGCTCATCACCGTTATGGCTGCAGGCGAGGAACTAGAGGGTATCACGACCTTTGATCCACAATCTCGGTGGACCTCTATCGGTCCGCAATTGTGGTTGTTACTGACCCGCCATATTGAAGACGACATTACTCTTCACAACATGATTTTGCTCAGGCGTAAAGGCTGGTGCTTTGAGCGGGCCGACATGCTCCGTTTAGAGGTACCGAATGATAAAATCTGGCTGCTTCAGGAATTGGGTCTTCATCGATTGAGAGGAGTTCTCGCTTGAAGTGAGAGCGCACGTGGACGTGCTATGAGAATAGAGGGTGGAGAAAGGCTTCCACAACGACTTGGACTTAGCACGTGACTGTACTGCCTTGTGACTTCCGCGGTGGAGATGCGAGAATTGCAAGATCCCTGGCGCTTGCCCTCTTTGGGCGCGTACCTGGCATTCGACTGGGGAAGTATCGTAAGTTTTGGGGCGGCGAACCGCTCCCAATGTCCCTATCGTACGACGCTCCACTCACTTCTGTTTGATTACCACTCTCTCCCTTATATTTGTGAACACTGCCACGTAAATTGTACGAGCCAGAGACACCACGTTCCCAAATCACAAGAGCGTATCGAATAGCCTCGAATCCACACACAAAACCACACCGAAGTATTCCTCAGAGCAACACTGCAAAGATGGCAAGGAGCAAATTCGACCTGGAGAAGGAGGACAAGGAGCGCGATGCCGCCTTCAAGCAAGCACTCCATGGCAAGACTGCAGAAGGTCGTGCAGGCTTCACTGCCATGCTCGGCAAAGACCATGACGCCCAGAAGGCCGCTGTCGACTCCTACTTCAAGCATTGGGACAACAAGGGTCACGAAGACGAGACCGAAGAGACTCGCAAACAGCGCCGAGACGAGTACGCCACCCTCACACGACACTACTACAACCTCGCAACCGACTTGTACGAATATGGGTGGGCGCAGAGCTTCCACTTCTGCCGCTTCAGCAAGGGCGAGGCCTTTAAGCAGGCATTGGCTAGACATGAGCATTATCTGGCATTGAAGATGAATCTGAAAGAGGGACAGAAGGTTCTGGACGTCGGATGTGGTGTCGGAGGGCCTGCAAGAGAGATCGCCAAGTTCAGTGGTGTCAATATTGTTGGGTTGAACAACAACGACTACCAGATCGAGCGAGCGACGCGTTACGCACAAAAAGAGGGTCTTGCGAGCCAATTGAGCTATGTCAAGGGCGACTTCATGCAGATGAGCTTCCCAGACAACAGCTTCGACGCCGTTTACGCCATCGAGGCGACTGTGCACGCTCCCAGCTTGGAGGGCATCTACTCGGAGATCTTCCGTGTGCTGAAGCCAGGCGGTGTGTTTGGTGTCTATGAGTGGCTCATGAAAGATGCCTACGATAACGACAATCTTCACCATCGCGAGATCCGTCTCGGTATTGAGGAGGGCGACGGTATTTCCAACATGGAGAAAATCGAGGTTGCACTGGCTGCTATGAAGGCTGCCGGCTTCGAGATGGAGTTGCACGAGGATCTTGCTGACCGACCTGACGAGCTGCCTTGGTACTGGCCATTGTCTGGTGAGCTCAAGTACATGCAAACGATCTGGGACTTCCCTACGCTGGTTCGCATGACGCATATTGGTCGTGGACTGGTACACAGATTTGTCGGTGGTCTCGAGACAATTGGCCTTGCACCAAGGGGTACACAGAAGACTGCAGACTCTCTCGCAAAAGCGGCTGACTGCCTAGTTGCCGGTGGCAAGGAGAAGCTGTTCACGCCAATGTATCTGATGGTCGCTAGAAAGCCAGCTGCCAGCAAGAAATAGAAGGAAAGTAAAATGTGTGTCTGATTTCTTATTCGAATGCAATTCTGGCCTGCATCGCGGAGTCTTGTGTCAACATGGCGTTACCCTTGTTAGAGTATGATTTTGATATATAATGTACATATGCTCCTTCTCAGAAGAGCTTGCATCGACGGTGTCTTCTTCGGGTATCAATTCTTGTTCAACCTTTCCTCCTGCTTCTGCGTCGCCAGAAATATGATACCAGTCCGTAGTCCTCGGTGACCATACAGTGCCTCTGCAGCGCTTCAACTCTTACTCTCTTGGCTCTCCTGGTAGCCTTCGTTTCGTCAAAAGACCGAATTCTTGATATCCTTGAAGCTCTTCTTGGTCCCCTTCAACGTCCCCGCAGTATCGTTGTCCAATCTTTGCGTATGCTCATGAATGTTCAGCTTGTACTTGTCGTCGCCGAGATTCCTAACATCCCAAAGTCAACCTCTGACCACTGACTGCGTGCCTTGTGACGACGATGCATCGCATGAAGGGAGATTTTCTTCCCACTTACTTCCCTTGCACCAAGTTCTCCCTCAGTATCCTGGTCACGCCCTGTGCGTGCTCAACCTCCTGACCGGCTTCTACACTGTCCAGCCGCAAGCTCCTGTTCGCGTGGAAGCGCTCGCGGGCGAAAGTGCGGGCTGCTTTCAATGTGGGAGCATCACCGTTGAAGGCTATTTGTGTTGCGCGCAGGAGGTGACGATACGTGGCGAGGACTGCGAAGCGATTCTGTGGACTTTGGGGATTGACTCCGAATTTTGCGGCGGACATTGTTGTTATCGTTGCATTATTCTCTGAAGAATCGAGAGCAGGAAGCATTGGTGGAAGTGCCTTAAGTGGAAGGGGAAGCGGGCCGCGCTAAAGTTGAGAGGTTGTGGAGGTAAATTTTTGGGCGGCTCTAAATTCTTGCTTCTGACATTCCTGCTATTCACACATCCACGACGACAAAATGGCCGCCATCCAGCTCTCCGCGGCCCTTCCGGCCCTGCCCTCAGACTGGAGTGCAGAGAAGGATTTCAAGCCTCTCGCCAAACTGTCTGCTCCCTCGCAGCGCCAAATTGAGCCTGTCGGTCCCTGGTTTCTCGCCCACGCACGCAGAAAGCGACACAAGCGCACTTTCTCCGAGGATGAGCGCATCCAGGCCTCGCAGAATGTGAAGAAGGTCGAAGAGGATGCGAACGAGGACTTTTTGGATGCGACGGAGGATCCAATGCTGCTGCAGCGTGAGGCGAAGGATTGGAAGAGCCAGGACCATTACGCTGTGCTCGGGCTGAGTAAGTTGAGGTGGAGGGCTACGGAAGAGCAGATCAAGGTGAGTGACTATGAGTAGTTCTGTTTGGAGCGAATGAGGCTGACTGTTGTTCAGATTGCGCATCGCAAGAAGGTCCTCAAGCATCACCCTGACAAGAAGGCCGCTGCCGGCGAGGAAGAGAACGATCAGTTCTTCAAGTGCATTCAGCGAGCCACGGACCAGCTACTTGACCCCGTCAAGCGCAGACAATTCGACAGCGTAGACGAGAACGCCGAGGTCGAGCCACCCAGCAAGAAGGATGTACAAAAGAAGGCTGGCAATTTCTACAAGCTCTGGGGCAAGGTCTTCGATGCTGAAGGTCGTTTCTCCAAGCAGCAACCTACTCCCAAGCTCGGCAACGACAACAGCACGAAGGAAGAGGTCGAGGGATTCTACAATTTCTTCTACAACTTCGATTCGTGGCGATCGTTCGAGTATCTGGATGAGGACGTCCCTGATGACAATGAGAGCCGTGATCAGAAGAGACATATGGAGCGCAAGAACAACAATAACCGCAAGAAGCGCAAGAATGAGGATGTGCAGCGCTTGAGGCAGCTTGTTGATGAGGCGTTGGCTCAGGATGAGCGTATCAAGAAGTTCCGACAGGCGGGTAACAAGGAGAAGAACAAGAAGCGTGCTGAGAAGGAGGCTGCTGAGAAGGCTGCCAAGGAGGAGGCCGATCGCAAGAAGGCGGAAGAAGCTAAGCAGGCTGCTGACAAGGCTGCTGCTGAGAAGGCTTCCAAGGAGGACAGCAAGAAGGCCAAGGAGGCTGCGAAGAACGCTGCCAAGAAGAACAAGCGTGTGATCCGTGGAGCTACCAAGGATGCGAACTACTTTGTTGATGGCGAGGCTGGTGCTGCGCAGATCGACGGGGCACTCAACGATACAGATGCTTTGATCCTGAAGCTCGACAACGAAGAGATCGCTGCGATCACTGCTAAGCTGCAAGGCAAGACCGACAAGGGCGCGATCAAGAGCATCTTCCAGGACGAGGCCAAGCGGTTGGTTGAGGCAGGGAAGGCGAAGGACGGCGAGTTCAAGACGCTCTCTTAAATGGCGGATACAGGACGTCGGTTCGCAGACATGCTTATATTAGAGGCGAAGGATGCTTTCCATAAAGCAGGCAGATACAGTGCTAAATGTACCAAACGTGCTCCTCACACCTGAATCCTGTAATTCCAATCCCTTCGATCACATGCGAGAAGAACAAGGTTTGGTGGAGGTCGATTTTTGTAATCCAAGCATGCTTCCTTCACGTGGTAGGACCGTTTGTGAACGAGGGATTCTATCATGTTTCTTGATGCTGTGTCATCGTCTTCATACTTGCGAAAGTACACAGGACTGTGAATATTGATTCAATTTACAATACCGCAGTCACGATATTCATCTTCCCAGCATTACTGCCGTGCCGTGAGAGGTGCGTCACCGGCGTCGAGTCGGCATCTGCAGAAACCTCCAAGGCTCGACCCCGACTCCCTCCACCTCCACCTCCACTCCCGCCCACCTGTACCTCCTGCAGACTACTAGCATCCACCCGCAATGACTCCACGATCGCACGCGCCGTCCTCATATGCACCTGCTGCCGTCGCCCGCTGAAAGGAATCATTATTCACTCACTCCAACACACGACACGCTACGTCCGTATCCGTACAATTGCTCCCTTGGCTGCTGCTACACGACAAGAATTAGTCGGCTCAAGTGCATGCAGTACATTCGCTGCTGCACACGCATCCTTCGCTTTCCTTTCATGTGACAGCTGAAACACCACGGAGTATACACCTAGCAATATTGGACCCGAGCCTTTGCGAAGCCGACCATACATTGTTCTGCTCTGTAGAACTGATAGCGGCCATGTCGGCGCAGCCCTCACCGCGATCTGGCACTCCGATCAGCCAAACCTACGACCACGAACCATCGCCGAGGTCTCAGGCAACTATCACCACAACCCAACTCCCCACTCGCTCGATACCGGACGCATCACTCGACAACAGTAAACCGGCTCCTACTAGTACTAAGGATATCTCTTCATTCGTGCCTGCCTGGCGACGCCAAACGGTTCAACTCGACGGCGCACATGGCGATGCTCGAAGGCCGAGCGTCCAGTTTGTCCCTCACGTGAAACCCGAATCTGGATCACGCAGCAGCAGTGCGAAACCCTCCTCACAGCGCAAGTCGTATGGCGGCGCGCCTACCATCAGAATCGGTCCTGGTGGGAGAAGGCTCAGCAGTCCTCCTCCGCCTGCACAATTCAAAGCTGCTGTGAGCTTTGATACCTTCAGCAATCCTTCAGCCAGCGATTTCAGCCTGACACTCAATCGGAAACACCGAGATTATGTCTATACAAAACGCAGCAGGACATTCTTGTGCGGAACGGATACAAACGAGTACAGTGATACAGCGCTCGAGTGGCTGATTGATGAGCTGGTTGATGATGGTGATGAGGTGGTGTGTCTGCGAGTCGTGGAAAAGGACAGCAAAGAGGCGACCAAGTGGGCTGGCGGTCAAGGCGAAAAAGGCTATAGAAGGGAAGCACAGAGATTTTTGGAAGAGATCGAGAAAAAGAACACGGATGATCGTGCCATCAGTCTGGTTCTGGAGTTCAGTATAGGAAAGGTTCATGACACCATACAGCAAATGATCAGGATCTACGAGCCAGCCATGCTAGTCGTGGGCACGAGAGGCAGGAGTCTCACTGGATATCAAGGTTTGCTCAGCGGGAGTGTCAGCAAATACTGCCTGCAATACTCGCCTGTCCCGGTCATTGTGGTTAGACCCAGCAGTAAACGGGAAGCGAAAAAGCGCAAACGACTGCAAGACCCTACCAGAGGTGGGTACAGGGACATTCTCGACAAGTCAGAGGATGCCCCGCGAGGACAAGGAAAACACCTCTTGGACGCCAGCAATCGTCTCAGCGTGACGGGATCTGGCCTGGGTGCTCTGGGTGATTTCAGCAGTGCGGGCGGCGATCCGGACGATGAAGCGCGCAGAGTCGCTGAAGCGATCGGATACAAATCACCCTCATACTTGCCCAACAACACCAACAACTCCTCTGCCCGTGGCAGCTCCCTGTCACGGGTGACATCTGCACGTTCAGACAACACAGATATGCAGTCTCCGCCCGGCCGACTCCTTAAATCTCCCGAGCTTGGCGTTGTCGACTCTCCTCCGGGTAGCGATGAAGACGCAGAGGAATTGGATGAGGACGATGACCTCAGCCGGTTGCAGGAGTCGATCCGGCCGGAAGACGAGGCTGCTATGCTGGCTTACGAGCGCGCGCAGCAGGTCGTCGAAGAGGAGAAGCAGGAGGCTGTGGCAAGGGCCGAGAGAGCCGCGAGCCGACAGAGAGGTACGAGTCGTGGGAGGAGGAGGGATGACGAGGATGAGAGCGGGGGCGGTGCGGCTGTTCTTGATATTTTTGAGAAGCTGAATAGAGGTTTGAAGAATTAAAGACTCGGCCTGATGGTTTCGAGAGGCATTTATGGATGTATAGAGCTATATCTACTCATGCAGCTGATGAAAGCTCCACATCTATGGCAGCAGCTCGAGGGTTTATTGGGGTAGTCAATTTTCAACGTATGTGCAACTCATTTCTCGACCCTTATATTCTTGCCCCGTTATCCTGTCGAACAATGTTCACCATGCGGTCTTGCCGTGTCTTGGGAAACTTGCGAAGTCGTCAAACACTCATCGAATCTCAACCTCGGCAATGTAACTGTCATCGGCTATGTACGCAAGATCGACTTCACTCGTCAACATCAAGGTCGTCACTGAGAAGACCTCAGCGACATATCCTAATACTCCCACCAGGAATACCGCGTCTCTCAGAATGTCTCCCACGGTTCCTAAATTAGACAACATCGCCGTCTCCATCGACAGCGAAGCAATCGCCATCGTCAAATTCAACCGTCCCAAAAACGCCAATTCCATCAACACCAATGTCCTGCAAGACATGCTCGCCGCGCTGCAATGGTGCGCCTCCCAGCCCTCCATTCGCATCATCCTCACCACCGGCGAAGGGAAATTCTATACCGCGGGTCTCGATCTCCTGGACCCTCTCAACCAACAATCCGGCGCCACCATCTCTGACGCTTTCATAGACGTCATCGGCAAAATTCATGAGTTCTTGATCACGACGGATTTATTGGTTATTAGTGCGGTGAATGGTCCCGCGCCGGGCTGGGGAACGACGAGTATCGCGCTCAGCGATCTCGTGTACGCTGCCGAGAATGCGGTCTTTTTCACGCCTTTTGTGCAGTGGGGACTGTGTGCCGAGGGCTGCTCGAGCGCGACGTTCGTGCGCATCATGGGTAGGCAGAAGGCTTCGGCGCTGCTGCTGGCGGGACAGAAATTCGATGCGAGGGAAGCGGAGGTGGCGGGCTTAGTGACGAAGGTGTTGCCGAAGGGGTCTTTTCTGGAGGATGTATTGAGAATCGCGAGGGGAATTGCGAAATTGCCGCCGCTGAGTTTGAAGTCAAATAAGAGGTTTGTGATGAGGGGGTTGAGGGAGGAGTTGTTGGCGGCGAATAGGGAGGAGCTGGAGTTTTTGAGTCAACAGGTCAGGGGGAAGGAGAGTTTGGATGCGATTGGAGGGTTTAGAGAGGAGACGGAGAGGAAGAGGAAGGCGAAGTTGTGAGGTGGATAGGAGAAGGGGCTTGAGTATGTTGATGGACGGTGACTTGGATGCGCAAAAATTGAAAACTCGATGTTGTGACCGCTCTGTTGTCGACCTGCAGTGCCGATGTATGATAGGTTTTAAATGCCGCATGAGCATTTGTATGTAGATGATTGTTGGCAGTTCCTCTGGCCATCTCGACCAACTTGCTCACTTGAGTTATCTGATAACTCTCGGTAAGCTCGCCTCCTTTGACCACCAGTCCGGGCACATGAAACCTTGTTCATGTGCGCGAGCGCGATGCGTCTCTAGGGTGCAGGCCAAAATCTCCTCTGGAAGCGTGAATAGGTCACCAAGAGTGTACTCCTGACACGAATCGAGCTGCAGGGTCTCTTCATATGGCCACCCCCTCACCGCCCTGACCATGATCCTGACACGACATTCCATGTCAAAACGTGTCAGAAGCATGTTAGACCACGAGCCATCACGTCCGTATACGCGATAGTCCTTCTCGCTTTTGAAGCCAAGTCCGCCGCTTGTGTCTCCTCTCAGGGGGTACATATCTAGCATGAGTGTTGGTGGTGATACGAGTGATTTCATTCCTTATGTCCGAGCCATTCTGTTTGTGCTTGCAGTTCCCGATACATGAATGGATATAGCCGCATCCAAGCACGCATCGAGAGTCGCGTAAAGACCGGGAGCGCGTCCGCTGGGGTGAAAGACTTGGGCGTGGTGAGAGGCCGGATGAGGTGCATCTTGCGCTTGAGCTTTGTAGACTTCTGAACAGTATCACGAAATCTCTTGTTGAGCCGCTGGATGGCGAAGAGGGTCTTGTAGCTAATGCTATCGTCGTTGAGAATGCATTCGAGCAGCTCGGCAGTGCCAAAGACTGCTGCTACGGCCATGCTGAAGCTTCGGCGCGCGTCCGTGGGTTGACCAGTGAGCCATTGATCATCATACTTTAGTAGACTCGATAGCTACGCAGAGACTGAGGAGCGATTTCGCCCACGTCTGCTATACGACGAGGTGTGTTGGGGTTGTTCAAATGCAGAGGTGTGTTGTCTGGACGAAGGAATTATGCAGGGTGTCATGGAAAGTGAGGTCTGTTCGCCAGCATAGCCTGCTCCTTCCCGGACTACTGCTCGAGTTAAAGCTATCACATGCACATGTCATTGCACATGTCAATCATTTATTCTCCTTAGACGACGGCAAATTAGAAGCATTCAGAGACCATTCTATGACGAGAGCGACGCAAATGCGTGCCATTGTGCAAAGTTGACATGCTTTGATGTGATCCGATCCAGACATTGCCCTTCGTCGTGTCAAAGTCACTTTGCAGCCCGTGGGGAGCTCATGGCTGACAATTCTCTCCTGGATTGCAGCAAGGATCTCCGCTCTCAAGGCTCTTGACTCCTTCGGAAACGTCGTAGAGGTCCGCGACCAGATATGGACCTCCGTTCGCCACCCTTAGGAACTCCCTGACGGCGGGATGAAGACTACACCATCCATTCATGTCGTCGGTAACACCATTCACTTCCACGGGGCACGATCGTCGTTGAACGCTACGCTACGGAGCACCTGTCTTCATGTCAAGTATCGGAGCCACCAGCTCAGAAATGTGAGCGGATCGCTGGAGCTGTTCTTGATGAAGACCGAAGTGAATGGGAAATAGGAGCCACAGGGGATCATGTTGGTCCGTGTCGTTACGGGACGCTGTTCAATCCGTGCCTGCAGCCAGGGTATTGGCCTTGGTCATTCCAGGTTTCCCAGTGCCCTACCAGGCTCGAGGCACGATTGATGCTGGATTGCAAGCGAGTTCTCGATTGTCTCCTTTCAGAAGCATTGATATGCTGCAGGATGCTGGAAACCTTCTGACTTAATGCCTGCATCATGTACCACAAGAAACATAAATTCCAAAAGCTTACACTTTCGAAGTCACTGCTGACAGTCAATGTCATTCTCTGCGGGTAGTAAAGTAGTGAGTTGTATGCACACCAGTGGCAGGTCGTCTTGGAAGAGAGTGGAGTTATTCCATTGGCGAACTCACTATAGCTATCACCTAGAACTGGGCTATCGCTCTTCATGCCACGGCTCCCCAGTATTTGCAATTCTCACGGGAAATGAAGCTGTGCGATTCGACGAGCAAGATGGGAGGGGAATAATGGAAGAACTTGGATCAGGTGTCGTGGATACATGTACCGCTCGCTTGCACTTGCCGATGCTTCCGGGTTCCGCCCTCCTGGTTCCTCCAAGCCGCTGGCGATCACTAACGGCTCCGAGATGAACTTCACTTCCTTGCATTCGCGGACAACTATACAACAATATGTGACTTCCAGCGCGCAGTCGTGTGAGGTATAATGGAGGAGGATACAATCGCCGTGGCGTGTGTTACGGCGTCCCAGGATCATGACCAGGAGCTGGGCACGAGCCAGGAAATCCATCAACCTCCTGCAGCCCCGCTTTCGACTTCCTCTCTTTCAGATGTGCCATCTAAGGAATTCGCACAAAAACCCGAGAAGTCGGGGATCTCGTCGCCAGCGGAGGCAACAGATGCAGCTCCAGTACATGCGCAACAAGCTGGCGACTTGAAGGAGGGACCATCGACCAATGCGACAGGCTTGGCCAGGCCTCCAGTACCTGGCTGGGATTCGGCCGTGAGCCAAAGCATGGATGGCACTACAGTACTTCCTCAGCCTACAACGCCAGCGCAGAGAGGCCCGCGTCCTAGGGGTAGGCCACGAGGGAGCGGCGCAAAACGCGCAAGTCTTGGCACTGGAAGGCCTATCCAATTGAATGGCGCTGCAGTGATCACAGCAGATGGTGGAGGCACACCAGGTTCGACTGGTCGTGGTCGTGGAAGAGGTGGCCGTCCAAGAGGGAGAGGCCGAGGTGGCATCGGTCGAGGTGGCAAGCGAAAGCGAGACGACGATGATGAGGAGGGTGATTCGGATTCGAGTGACGAAGTCACTACCGTCGCCACAATGACCAAGTCTGGTCGTAACGTACAGAAGCCTTCAACATTCGTCCCACCTCCACCTTCGCCGACGACAGCTCCCAACAAACGAAAACGTCCTTACAATCGAAGGAATCCGGAATCAGCAGTTTGCAAGATATGTTTGCGCGGTAATAGTCCTGCCGCCAATATGGTTGTATTCTGCGATGGATGCAATGCGCCGTACCACCGCTGGTGTCATAAGCCGCCGATCGAACAGGCTGTCATTGACGAAGTGGATAGAGAGTGGTTTTGCCACCACTGCGAGAGTGAGAGGGTGATACCTGTGCCGGAAGCAGAGGTGGCGGACTTTGTCAGTGCGGAGGGTGTATCTTCTGAAGCTGTGAGTATCATCGTGCAATACACGACTGGTCATGACTGACATGTACAACAGCGACAGAAGTATTTCTCTAGCCTACCTCCAGGCATGCTCGTGACCCTCCTGACCAAAGCAACGACCCTGAAGCCAGACCTACCACTATTCCCGCCTGACTTTAGAGTCAATGGAACCACAGCAGCATCTGACTCTGTTAGTGGGCTAGCATCTGGCTCAAACGCACCGACCTCCGCCATGCCGCCTCCACAGCCTCTGCTCACCCAAGAGGAAGAGGGATATGGTCCCGACGTGCACCCGGCGAACTATCCTCGACCAGGCCAAGGCTTGATGAAAACACTGCCTCCCGAGCAAGAAGATTTGCAATGGCTCGTTGAAGATGATGACAAGTACACTGTCTTTACACACCTATATCGCTCTGACCCGAGTGCGGCTCCACTACCTCCGACTGGCATCAATGGCAGCGCAAGTGGTGTGGGAAGCGTGAGCATTGCGTGAAGTCCTCAGATGTACTTTTAGAAGTCCTGGACGTGAGTCCCGGCTACTGAGCGTTGAGTGGCCACGCCGGCAGCAATTCATGATTGAAGCTGGTATTTTGAAGTAACAATATAAATCCTCGTATGTGATAAGGGTAGTGTTCTATAAGAAGATTAGATATTCAAAAGATAGTGCTTCTGACTACGGGATGGTCGCCTGAGGTGAATGGCTTGATCTGCTGTCGCGTAGGAGTAGGGGGCCGCTGATGTTGGAGGAGTATCGTATAAAAGTTTTCACAGCTTCCATGTGACAGAAGTCGCATCGTCACATGCAAACTGATCTCAGCGATCGTTTGCAGAGCTTGCTTGTTTGGAAGTTGCATCGCTTCACTGAATCATACCCACATGGCCTGATAGATCTTCGAACTCTCTTGTTCGATTCCACACCACCGCTCCCAACCATGCCCTCTCCCACCTCACCACCGCTGGCTGCAATGCCATCGCCACCAGTATCGTCGGTGCTGCCACTTTCGATCAGTGACCTACGAGCCTATTTCCGGACCACAAATACGCCGCTGCTCGAAAGCGCTGCGGTCCGAAAACCCATCACTGCCGTTGTGGTCATGGAGAAACATCTCAACGACGGATACTGGGAATATGCCCGCCTCGAGGCCGCAGAGATTATCAAGGTCCGCCATCACTTCATTGCCACGACTTCATGATCCCTGACACTCACGCTGACAACCTCATAGCTGTCGTACAAGATCAAGAACGTGCGAGACGCCGACCTCGCGAGCGCGCATTTGGTCTGGGCGACTACTGGCAATACTGGCGCATCAGGCATTTCAGATATCCAGCACGCGAAATGGGCCGTCGAACATCTCGAGAGGGATATGAGCCGGGACCTCAATCCACAGACCAGACTTCAGCGTCGGCGCCACGTGAGCCATCTGACGAGGCTGGTCTCCATGGCAGAAGCTGAGCAGGCAGTAGAGACACAGGCGAAGTGGGTCGCACCTGAAGAAACAAGAGCCAGGGCTTCTCACTGACAGGGCATCTCAGCATTGGTCAAGACAATCACAGCAACGACATCGTCGGCAGCGAGTCAGGCGGCGCGATTGTCTCCGAGGCGATTGGCAATATCTTGGAGGAGATCGACGATGCTTTGGAGGATTACGAAACGCTGGAGGCGACAGACTGCTCCACTGATGATGGCGAGCCAAATCCAACGAAAGAGCGCATTGTGAAGTGGCTCGACGAGAGCCCGACCAAGTACACGATGCATCCGAACAAAACGAGCTTGGGCAGAGAACTGCCGGTGCCGTCGTCTCCAGGGGAAGAATACCCTCGTAGGAAGCTGATGCAGTCTCTTTGGGAGTTGTCTCCAGGTGACGAGCCAATACAGTCTATCTGGGAGGCGTCGCCTAGGAAGAGAACTTGCATCACCAAGTTCATAGGCGATCTCAAGCTGAGCAAGAAGCTCTCGAAGAGCAGGATACCGGTGCGACGATCATATGAAGCCATAGCGCTCGCTAGTACCTTGAAGTAAAGGAGGGAAGAGAGCGTCCTGGGCAGGAAATTTCCTCAGGAGAAGCAGGAAATGGTTCCGTGGTAGGGCGAGCACGGCTCAGTCAGGAATTACGCAGACAGGAAGAATTATCAGCATAGTGAGGTGGGTGCGGTGTTACAAATGTGCGACTGTCTGATGAAAGCAGAAAAAGAAAACGAGTTCGTGATATACGATAGTAAGTCTAATGAATGGCGGGAAGCAGTGGATGTTGTGACGAGTGATGAGTGATGAGTTACATGTATCGGGAGTGATGAGTGATGTGTCCCTGACTTTATCTCACCATTTTCGGGGCCTGAAATGTCTCTTAGCGCGGAGCTTCGCGTACTGTGTTTCTGCAGACCCAAAACACTCCAGCCAAACATAAACGACCCACCACCTTCAACGCCCATTTCCTCCCATCCCCCTCACGTCCTCTCCTCCGGCGTTGTCATTTCGCAAGATGTCGCTGTCACAGTCATCACAAGCGGCGCCCGCCTATTTCCAAGCACTACTCGATCGGGGACAGAAACGCGCCAACAGCGATGAACCGCAGCTACAACTTGGGCTGGGCGACATTGCTCGTAAAGTGCGCAATCTTGGCCAGGGCTTCACCGATGCACGAGCACACTATCTCTTGTCCGCCTCAGGCGTAAACACGAGCCAGGCATTGCGCGACCTCGAAGACCTAGCAGGTACGGGCACTGCAGCAATACAGCCCGCCGATACAGCTCCTACAGGCGTGAAAGAGACATTGGCTGCGACATACCAGAATGACTTTCAAAAGATGGTTGACAGCCACATCCAGCGTGCCCATACCGACTTCGATCAGATGATTGAGGAGCGCTTGCACGGCGTGGACTGGGATGCGCATCGACAACGCATCTACGAGCACTTTGGCCTGAAAAAGTCTCAGACCGCGGACGATCAGGCGCCTGGTGGCGCGAGCACGGCGGGAAACAGCACATTTGGCCGATCTTCGAGACGGACGAAGGCATCAGTTAGCGGGAAGTCAACATACGGAATCCCAGGCATGTCAAAGTCAGTCATTGGCTCCGTGGGACATCGAGCTATGCGCGGCAATGGGTTCAAAAACATGTCTAGCGACAGCTATCGTCCTGTGCCTGAGGACAGCTTGCTGCGGAAGAAGCAGGACAAATACGCGGAAAGAGTGAAGGACCTCAATGTGGCGCGCCTACAGGAGAGCGTGTACCCGGTGCTCGCCAGATTCAGTGAGCTCGAGGCGGAACCTTCGAGTGAAGATACAACCATGCTGGTGAACGCCTACAAGGCACTGGTGCAGATCACAGGAGAGGACGGCAGCAAGGAGAATATTGCTGAACCTGGTGTCGTGCGAGAGCGTCAATATGCCAAGGGCTATCTCGATGAGACCGGCAGCTCGCAAGAACACACCGCCGTTCGCAAGCGCATTCTCAATGGCTCGCGCAAATACATGGAGAATCTATTCTTCTCTCAGTTGGAGACGACAGTCGCCAAGAATCCGCGAGAAGCAAGCACTGGTGGTGAGCCTACAGTGCTCAACAAAGTCAAGGGCTATGTGCGAGTTCGAGCCGCGCGCAAAGAGCTAGGGCCTGACGTCGACCTCCTCACAATACTCGATGACGACTATTGCTGGGCTGTTGTCTTCTATCTGCTGAGGAGCGGAAAGTCACAGGAAGCGCTGGAGTACGTGACTGAGCAGAAGAACGCTTTCAAGCGTATCGATGGCCAATTCTTCAAGTATCTCACCGCATATGTGTCCAGCCCCGAGAAACGGCTGCCTGGCGCTGTGCAAACCAGCATCAACAACGAGTATTCCGTACGACAGCGTCTCGCTCCTGAGGACACTCTCGATCCATATCGGCAGATGTGTTACAAAGTGATTGGACGATGTGATCTGGGACGACGCAGTCTCGAAGGCATCACGAACGATATGATGGACTGGATCTGGCTTCAATTTGCCCTCGCACGGGAGTACAATCGAGTCGATGAATTCGCTCATGAGGCTTATAGTCTTGACGACGTGCGAACCTCCATTCAGGATGTTGGGAGCAGATACTTTGGATCTGGTAGCGACATTGCAAACGCACCGACCACGTACTTCTTCATGCAGATTGTTGCTGGCCAATTTGAGAAGGCGATCGCCGACCTCTACCCTCACAATTATCTCTCGGCCGTCCATTTTGCTATTGCTCTGGACTTCTACGGACTGCTGCGTGTCAGTCCCATTAGCGACGGAGACACATTGCTCAGCGGCAACACTCGTGGCCAGAACCAGATTTCATTTGGCAGCATGATTGGCCTTTACACCCGCGACTTCCGGACAGCAAATGCTACATCTGCGGTCGACTACATCATCTTGATCTGCTTGAACAGTGATCTGACTGGAGACCTTGGCAAAGCCCAGCGTGAGCTTTGTTATCAAGCACTCACCGAGGTTGCATTGGAGACACGCGAGTTCGCACAGCTCCTTGGCGACATTCGTGCCGATGGAGTGCGCATCAAAGGTGCGATCGAGCAACGTCTGAGACTCATTGGTCTGGACAACGAGCAGGAGTTCTTAAAGCACATTACTCTTGTCGCCGCTAGGACTGCCGAAGAACAAGGTCGCACTACCGACGCCGCCCTGCTTTATCATCTCTGTGAGGACTACGACAAGGTCTACCAAGTCGTGAACGACGCTCTATCACTCGCTCTCACCACCGACCTTGGCGAACAGCCGACGCGACTCTTACCACTCAAGCCACGAGACGTGCACGAGCAGAACAATCAAGACCAAAACCAGGTACAAGCGAGCTTAAGCTTGACTGCTATTGACGATCCTCTCCAACTGGCGTCAGACATCAATGCACTCTACAACCAAGATAGGGTCATGTACCGAGCGAGCGAAAAGGGTCGAGATGCTTGTGCCGTGCTGCTCCAGCTCGCGCAAGCGCGAAAAGCACTTGAAAAAGGCGATTGGCCAGCCGTAATAGACGTGAGTTTCCGCTTATACCATACCTTGAGGACACAGCAACTGACCATTCTCACAGCGCGTCGCCGAGTCACAGGTCATCCCAACAAACGAAGAAGGCAACATCTCTGGCATCCGCAACAAAGCCAACGCCTTCGAGCTGATGCCTACTTCCGTTGCGCGGACCGTTGGCCACGTATTGGTCTGGACCGTCATTGCTTGCAGCAATCACGTCGAACACATTCACAACCTGGATTTCGAAACTGGTGTCCAGCATCAGATGATCAGACAGCGTGTGCAGACGGCCAAGGATGTCATGGTTTTTGCCGGCTTGATACGCTATAAATTGCCTGGAAGAGTGTGGGAAACACTGGCCCAGGCTGGTCAGGACTTGGGAGCGTACTAGACATGTTCAGGACTGTCTTTGGGAAATGCTTGTTGGAGCTGTTGCGGCATCATATGCCACTTGGAAGCCAGGACTTGGGGTCTTCCCACCATTGACAGTATGATCTGCGACAGGAAGACAGGACTACAGTTCAGACTATTGAAAGTGTATGCACATATTACTGCTGTGTTTGGTTGTGTAGATGCAATCCTTTTCGCTGTTCCTGGCCTGCCGTATTCACAAACATCTCACAAACTTCACCCATGTTTGCGCAATTTGGTAGTCGACATGATGGACTTGTATGAGCCACGAGCTGTTTGCAGCAATGGCAAAGCGGCCTCCTGGGTATATCACACGCACCTCCCAGAGACAACTCTACCAAGCAGCCATTCCAAAGTCACTCGCTCAATCATGGCCAACTGGTTCCAGCCCCGTCCCTACGCTGAAGAATACCAACAGAACGCCTACAACGGCTTCCCATTCGTTCCCGAGTTTGGCCGGCGCCGCACTGCTCCTCGCGAAGAACCTTTTATCCACTGGCGTTCTGGCCAAGGCTGGTATCAAGGCGGTCGCAGACTGCCACACTTCAAGTCGAAGAAATACTGGGCCAGACCGGTCGATGGCGCGCGCCGCGGAACCTGGGGTCGCATCAAAGATGGTCTGACCAACCAAGGGCCTGATGTGTTTGTGGTGGCGAACGGCGATCGAAGGACTCTGATGAGAGATATGCCGCATCGGAACCATTGGAGTAATTGGGATTCGACGGCGTTGGACTGGTTGAGACATGCGGGCGCTGTCGAGGACATGGATTGGTATCCGGAGGGCAAGATGGGAGATGTGAGGTGGGCGAGAAGAGGGCAAGATGAGGTGTATAACTGTCGGACGAGGCAATATGGCGGTTTGACTGGGAGGAATCGGAATCGGTTTTGGTCTGATGCGCATTGGCCGAAGGGGCAGAGAAAGGAGTGGAGTCTGCCGACGTGTTGGAGGGAGTGGGATGGGACGTGGAGAACTACGGTCGACGGCAGTGCCGGGAGGTGGCCAGGGGGGAGGCCTTTGCGATGAGGTTGTGGGGAAGGCAGGCGGAAGGGGTTCGTTGTCGCATTGAACATTGGTGTCGGAATGGCGATTGGTCAGGCTGCAAACTCCAGAGTTTGGGTGAATTCCGTGTATTTGGTCCAGAGTCCGACAGTGCATCACAGACTAAATCATGTCTGATCCTCACTTTCATCCCATCCCCACCTCCTCACTCTCACCGCACCTTTCAGATCTCCATCCCTCTCCAGACTCTCCTTACCCTTCGCCAGAACTTCTCTGGTCCTTGGATCCTCCAGACTAGCTCTAAAGCCCTTCAAATCCTGTGCGGAGCCTACAGCCGCTTCCCTGACGTCGGCGAACAGTTGTGGTCTGTTATTACTCGGTCGTGTCATCGGTGCCACAAGCCTTGGTATTGCATTTCGGAGACCATCGAGCTAAGAAGCAAAGTATCATCAGTTTTCTCAGTCTTAAGCATGAAAACAATGTATACTCACCTGTTCCTGAAGTTGAGCGAGATGGGCTAGAGCAGATTCGTATTGGGCGGCGTCCCATGTTTGCGGCTGATCGGTCGCGACTGCTGATGTCAATTCCGTCATGATTTAATCGATCTTCGGAACTATATATGTGACAGAGCTACGCTCTATATGGGCTCCAAACGGAATGTTGACGGGGATAGCCTGATGAGCGTGGGCAGCGAGCGAGGTGAATGGAAGTCGCTACTGGTGCGTCTGCTAGCACTCATTGAGATTAGCTCTCTTACTAGCGCAGCTGCTGAACTTCCGTTCCTCCCTCTGAAGTCGACGATCAGACGACACCAACATCGAGTTCCGAACACACACGCGGCATTGGCTCAGAAAATTCTTTCATCCTACATTATCGACATCATTCTGACAACAGGTAGGTTATACGCTCCATGCGGGACCGATGACCATCTAGGCCCAGGATGAAGATGCTACCCGGGGGCGTACTTCGCGATCTAGATGCCGAGGAAATGTCAAATTGTCAGTGCAATATATGTCGCTCGCGCCCGTTGCTCATACATACACATCATCACCATCAATACTCACTCGACGCTTAACGGAACGCTAGACATCGATGTGATCGAGCTCCAGGCAATTTCCCAAACGAGCCAACATCGGGGCGCTCCTATAGCCGCGGTCAAACGATTACCTAAAGTGCGTTCGGCTGACACGCGGCATAGATCGAAGGAGCACATGCGTTCATGTCGTCGACTTGACGTGTCCTCTTGCATTCACCACACCGAGCGCAAGGGTCGACTGTTACTCGTCTAGAGCCTCGCACCAAGATCATCATGCTCATCACTGGACCATCTAACATCCCTGCCAACATGAAAGACTACAATGTACCTGCGGAAGTTTCTGCTGTCTGTCATATCCTGATTGTGACAGCAGGGCGTTCTAAGCTTGCCGTTAGTCACCTGGTACGTTCGTAGTGAACGTGGCAGACAATTCTGAAGGCTATACGGCCACACAGCGTATATTATCCACCCGCTTTCCTCAGAAGTCCATCATATGGACCACTCAAATCGATCTGAACCTGCCTTCGGCAAGGATACCATTTTCGAAACGTCCAAGCTTGCACTTCAGCACCCGCCGGATTCCCTTTTTGTTGCGACTTGCACCTCTGGCACTATGGCACGCTCATGCCTTTCGGACTCCAGGACGCAATACTAGCATGCGGGCTTTGCAAAGTCGTATCGACTTGCGAACAATGCTAGACGCCGGCTCAATGAGAGTGACCTGGGATCCTCATTCTGCTGATGCGGCAAGTGAGATCGGAGATCGTCAAACTCATTCGCTTAATAAGTACGGCGCAGTCACATAAAACGGCGCAGTCATACCACACGGCGTATTGAAGCACTCATGGCCAAGGCGACTGCTTCACAGGCGCGTATGTTTTCCATGGTCAGCATCGCTCCAGCACAATACACGCCGGAGTCTCTGCATCCTCATGCGGCTTGAAAATCCTCGTGTGAGTGTGCTCGGTTTTTGGAGTGGTCCAAGCCAACAACTCAAAAGACCTTTATATGGCCCTGATCTTAGGCAGCACCAGGAGGTTCGAGCACAACGCTGTCTGGCTGATCTCCTCGTGGATTGAAGAGAACGCGATTCACGGTCCACGAAGCGTAATAAAATCAAACGGTCGCGAATGCTGCATCGGAATGCAATGCGCACAACTCTCGCCCAAACTATTTCGAGTATCCCGAGGAGCCTGACAACCACTCAGGCCAAGATCGATCTTGGTGCAAATGCTACCGAGGCCGAAGTCGCTTGTGCCGGGCTCGACCGCGAAGATGTTCCCAGTGATTTCCTTGGGCTGGGGGTACATCGTCCGTCAAATTTTGAGGGATGAGCACATGATCAAGAGAGCCCGTCGAAATCTGCGTACGCCCACAAGTTCGAATAAGGATTCATCTTCGAGAACGCGGGGGGCACATCTTTTGAACGATATGCCGCCTTGTTATACATGCCCTGCGACTCAATTAGTACAAGAAGTCGATCGTGTGCTGGAGTCTGTGTCATACCTGCAAGGCGCTGAGCAGCTGAGCGGCAGCAATGCTAGACAGGCTCAACTTGGCAAGCAATGCTCGTGCACGCCGGCTGCCCTGTACAGCACTGCGGACCAGATCATCATCTCCGGCGCCCATTTCGACGACGAGCAGCGCAGTCGCTGCGAATGCCAAAACTTGAAGAGTGAGGGGATATGCCTCGTTGAACATGCCCAGGCTATCAAGCATCTCCGCGGTTTGAACAGCTATCATGGCTCCCCTGACGCATTTGCGACAGCATGACAAGGCAGCTGGATTGTCTTGCAGATTTTCTCGATTCATGTAATGCAGGAATGGAAAATAGATCATCATCTGGGCATGCCCGAATGCATATCGGAGATGCAACTGAGCCCTGGAGTTTGATGTCAGTCACAACGTCGAAGGACGAACATTTCAGGAGCTCTACCTGGTGTATTCATTGGATGGTGCCGTCCTCATAGCATACTCACTTCTGCAGTGAAACCATTGCTCGAGGCTAGCACTGAGATCCTGGAGCTTCGAACACGGAACGCTGTAGGACCCTCTTCCCTTGACCGTTTGACCCTTGAAGTACAAACTCTCCTCAGCATCGCCTATTATCTCTCGAAGCTCGGAATATGCGTCAGAGGCAGTGAAAGATTCACAGTCCAAGGCCATATGGTCGACGCGGGAACCGTCATAACCACCAATGGTTCGAAGGTTGCGAGGAAGGCCCAGAATGCCACAGATGTAGCTATCGAGCGTTCGAAGAGCCACATACGTCCGCTGCCTGAGCATACATTCCTCCTCGGGATAGTTGCCAGAGTGGAGAGATTCGTGTAGCCCCATACGTATGGCAGCCGTCGATGCATGTGCCAGAAGCTCGGCACATTGAGTCAGCGCCTTACAAGAACTCAGGAATATTGCCATGCAAAGGACGGCCTGCAGAGCAATAAGACTGCGGTGGCAGGCATTGGGCTCTACTATTGCGCGTGCAGCCTGAATCCAATCGAGACTAGAGATCGCCATTGTCAGCACATCAAGAAAGACAGCCGCAAGGTGACAAGAATCTGCACGCACCCTTTAATCTCGGGGACACCGCCTGGTAACATAGGTTGTAAGGATGCGCTCCGTGCATCGAAACGTTTGCCGAGAGCGAGAATCGCATAGATGAGTGCAAGGTGGTCCCAGTCTACCTTGTTCTGCCCGAAAAGCTGAGTATTATAGAGACGATGAATTTGCGGATCCAGCTGTGATTTGTCCAGGAACGGCCACAAAGAGAAGCCTTCGGCAAAGGCAACATCAATGCAATCCAGCAGCTCATGTTTTGGTGGCAGGAAGGGACTGTCAAACTTGGTGGTCTTTGCCAATTGCACCGGCAACGGACAGTCCAAGGCCTCAACCAAGCGCAACGCCGTGGACCCAGAACCGCCATGCGCTTGCTCGCATTGTAGTAGTGTGAGGTTGAGCACGGCAAGGCCAGCAGCAGCGCCATGGCCGACATTAGGATGACGAGTTCCGCAATGACCATCGAAGACGATCGTGTCCACAAAACACTCTTCCTGGGAATAGGGTAGCTTGGCAGCAGGAGATCCTGCTCGTAAGCCAGAATGCTGCGGTCCAGGACTAATGAAGCTGTTCGAAGTAGCCGGTGACGACGACCAGCTCCGATCTGCAGGCAACGGCACTGTACTCGAGAACACACTACTCGTTCCTGTAGAGGTGGAATTCATGGAGGTGGCTCTATTCTCCTCGAGGTCCATGATTGTCTTCTCAAGGCTTTCGATTTTCCGCTCCAGCTTGGCAACATATCTCAAACCAGTCTCTGGTTTGATGACGACTTCGTATGAGCACAGGAGACTTCCAGGGTCAGCATGCAGGCCCGGCTGCAACAAAATTATGCTTCATAACTCACCCAATTACACTACATTGGCTACATGGTTCATGGCCATCGCACTTGGACTTTCTTCGTCGGCAATGGGCACACTGAAGCAACGGGCACACCGGTCAGTCAAGAATGTTTTTTACTTCGATTCGATGCGATGCATGGAGGACTTACAGCCCTGGCTGTCCGTTTCCGTGGTGGAACCGCGTCTAGCTTTCCGGTGGACGACATGGCGAAGGTCCACCATAGGAAGGAAAATAAATTATACAGAGGAGAGCATTGTAGTGTCTCAAAGCGTATCGTCACTGCTATGGTGCTTTAAGCACGATGCCAATGGGACATATCCTGCTGGGCCACACAAAGTCTGGGCCCGAGGGCGGGACAATCGGGTAGTAGCCACAATGCGCCAGATCTGGGCGTGAAAGAGCACGTTTCTTCGTACCGTGACGATGACGATCGAGGGGCATTTGCATACGACGGCGAAGACCTGTCGAAAGCGGTAGTGATCTGGCAGCCCTGTTCATTTACTCTCCTATACCCACTCGGTGGCTCTCCGGTGATTGACGGCTTCTGCAATGCCACGACTCTATAGGGGTGGCTTCAGGACGGCTCTGACTTCCTAGCTGATGGACAGGGCTTGCTTCACCCGAACCGGACAATGGCTTTTTGCTAGGCTTCACTGGCTGCTATTGGTACACCACTGATCGAATACCTAGTGAAGCACCGCCACAGCTTAGCTTTGCCCACGGGTGACAGTGGCGCAGTGGAAGATTCTTACGGAGCCCCTTCCGTAACAATACGGTCCAGGCGAGCGCTTGTCCCTTGGGGACCCTTCACACCTCGCCAACAGCTTGACTGCTCCCAGGTTTCCACACACAACGGGATTCATCATTCGGAACTACCCACAACACCCCGCAGACCCGTGCCACTGTTTGGTTGGAGATCTGAATTCCACACGCAACCGCTAACTCGCTTGTGCTCGACTGACTCCCTGTGCTATCTGTCAGTCCCCAATGATGATTGGTGCACCACATTGCTGGGTGGTTGGTTCTGCCTCCCTCCGTCGCCATCACTGCAAGCTTATCTCTCCTTCACTTCGTATCGAGTGTTAGTGAACATGACTGATATGCGCCCAGTATGCACATTGACGGCGCGTGGAGCTCATGACACCTTCTTGCAGGAACAAGGCATTGGCAGTGATATCGCTGTGAAGCCAAAGTGCGTCGTGTGCATTGCTTCTTGTGCCGAGAACGAGGGGCAGTAAGACTGGTTTCTGGGGGCCAGGCAACTGGACAGCTTAGAAACTGGGCCTGGACCGTCAGAACTGGGCAGTGCCGGCATGCCGCTAGGCTCTGTATCAGACGGCAATGCCGACAGGTCCGCTCGTAAGCTACAGCTGGTGAGACCAGCGGATGTGGCGTCAGTGGCCCGTCTACAATTGGCGTTCCACCTGCAGCGAGTGAGAAGCTCAAACCTGGAGAAAGCTCACAAGCGAGGGACCTCTTAACGTTATCCTTGTTGATCACTCACGATCTCCTGACTCCGTTGCGTAGTGGACCCGAACGGCATGCCCGAAGTCTTTGGTTTTTCACATTGCTCCATCTTGGGGATGACGTACATGAAATCGGCAGCACTTATAGATTTGCGGTATAGTGAATATTATGGCTACAGAAGAAACACACAATCATATATGTACCATGTGCTGGTTGACTACGAAAGTGTAGCATCTAGAGGCTCCGCCGGTCATCTATGCAACATCCTCAGCTCGCAAGAATGTCCTCTCACTACGGTCACGCTCCACAGTATGGCTTCGCTATCGACGCAACTCAACCTTTGCCCTCTGACGGTCTCGGCTTTGACTTTGCGAACGAGGACGATAAGGAGACCTTCAACATGCAATGCAATATCGCGCTGCTGAATATGCTTGGCAACCCGACGCAAAGTAGAAATGCCATGATGTAAGACGATACAAGCATTTAAATCATGAGGTTGTCGAAAGCTAACAGTACGCACAGTTCTCCTCACGTCCTTCCTGCGGACGGCATATCAAACTTTCCCGACATCTCATACGATGTCATGTCCGGGTCGCTACCCTCACCTCTCTCCTCGACCTCGACAAGTCCCATCAGCTCGCCACTATACCAATCGGCCGCAGTGTCCATTCCTGCCACTATGTACACTCGAAATTCCTGCCACACCAATGCACACGTTGGCGTGTATGAGCATAAGCGTCCCGAGGAAGTCGCAAAGAGCCCGCGACCCGCAGCGAGCAAACATTCTCATCGCGAGCACGCACATCCCTCCTCAAGCTCTCAGAAAAGGAAATCGCCGTATAGCAGCAGTAACGAGCACTCCCTCAAACTGTCGAAGCGCCAATAATCTTGGACCATTAGACAGATGAGTGATATGGGACATGCATCAAGCACAAAATCCAGCTTTACTGGATCACGGCTGGGGATACGTGGGCTTTCATTCGATATTCGGCGAACCGGCGGGAGGATTGATTGGTTTGTCTCAAAACATTCCAAACCACTGGCTTTAGCGAGGAGTTACCTGGGCTTTGTGAAGATACCCCATAGTGCGGCAGGATTCTGCACAAAACGCTCTTCGCGACGTGGTAATCATCACGGAAAATAATATCCTTTCTTCTAAATCGACGATTTCCAAGTGATCTGCATTCACGCCTTTTGGTCGCTGCTGCTTATACCCTAAACTAGTAGAACATTGCCCTAGCGCAGATAGGAGAGGATTGATATTGGAATCAAGTATTGGCGTGGGATAGTCGACACTTGGGGCCCCCGCCATCTGTCAGGACGTGTGGCACTATGAGCAACACGAGCGGGTGGCTTGAAGGAGGCTCATTGCATGGGGTTCCTCGCATGTGAGCCTGTCACAAAGTTGGGAAGGATGACCCGCCTGAAACCTAGCGACGATTTGTCTTTGAGCACAGAGTCTAACGGACAACAGTCGTTTCATCACCAACAGTTTCTCACTACATAAGTTAGCTTACCACCAAGCGGGAGTAGGTCCCGCAGATGAATCGGACGAGAGGTGTCACGGGAATAAATTTCGCGGGACGTACATGCTTCGGCGCTGTGGACGCTGATACATGTATTCCAAATGATCGTCGAATGAGATGTGCTCCTTCTCCTTCCCACACACAATAAGTCGAGTATCTATGCAGGGAATGCCGAAGGAAACGGCCGATAAGACAGGCAGAAGGGATGACGGGCTGGAGGTTAGGAGAAAGCTGTGCGTTGGTTCTTGGCTCCGACTGGCAAAGAGCTACACAAATTCATTGACAAAGTTTTCCTAGCTTGTCTATACGCAATGCTCTCTGGCGAGAACATGGCAGGGGATTCGTGCGTAGTTCTGGGCGCATACCAGGTTCATACTGTGTTGTACTGTCTAGCGCTGCGATTCCGCATTTTCGTGCCACCGAAGGATAGCTGTCTCGCCTACGCCTGCCAATCATGCATCCACCGCATTGACTATGAAGCGACTTCGTCTATAGAGTTGCGAGCAATAACCTTATCGTCAGATGGAAACACTTCTACCGCACATCACTTCTTCAGCTATACCTATCCTGGGCAATGCTTACCTCCAACGGCTAAGGCAAAGGCGCTAATGGGTTTGCGTTGATGAGTATTTTCTGTCCCATCATACATTTGTGGGCGGTTAAGTCGTGCCTGTGTGCAACTGATGGTCGTAAAGCGTCTCAATCATTAAGGGATCTAGCGCCTAGTCTAGGCCTACTTTCCAGGTCCTGGTAATCGACACTGTTGTTATCGCAGCTGGACCACTACACAATGTCCAAATCATCGTCGTCGTCGTCGTCGTCCAATGCCGCCATGGCTTCTGCAGGCAGACTGTCTCTCCCTGGCGTCCTGATACCCTTCTCCAGGGCAAAACGCGCCTTTTTCTTCACTGGGCTTGAGCTGCCATTGCTTCTCATGCTGCTTCCCTGAGATCGGGGCCTGATGAGATCCTTCCCTATCTGTAACGTTGTCTGCCCTCTCTCTGGACTCCCTATACAGCCTTGCTTCGGCTGAAGTAACCCAGCTTTTCTCGCACCTCCCCAACCCATCGGTTCTGATGTCTTGCCATTGCTGTTGGTAAGGGACATAGCGCCTAGACCAAAATGCTTCTTTCGATCTTTGCCAGGCGACATACGGGCTTCGCTGGCTTTCTTGTTAAGAAGACCGAGTTCCGCGGCAGAAGGTTTTGCGAAGAGTGCATCCCTGGCGTTCGCGGCGGAGTCCTTACCTGAAGAGATTGTTGTTGAGATTGTAGTCGTCGAAGAGGTATGTGTATGCTTTGCTCGCATGTACTCGGCGCCCATACCACTTCCAATTTCGCCAAGCTTCTTCACTAGATCGCGCTCCTTTTGCGCATTCGCAATGCGTTTCCGCGACGCCTCTTCTTGTGTCATGTTGTGCAAAGCATCCATGTCCTCTGCGTCCAACAAGTTTGCTGCACTTTTGTGCGTTCCAGTATTCACGGAATAGAGTTGGCCATACTCACGATGAAAATGACTTCCATCACCCTTTTTGCCCTTTCCGTGACTCTCTCTGGCGGCACGGCTCTTATGCCGGTCGTCAGGATTGCCTGCGCCTCGGAACATGGTGTTGACTTCCATCCGGCCTTTTCGGTTCTTCTCGATCTGCAGATTGATGTGAAACTCGCAGGCCTCTGTCTTCCTCTTGTCGACCCAATCGCTACATTGCTGACCATCCTTTTTGACCGCACTGCAATACCCTAGATCTCGCGCAATGCCGATCTCCATCACGGCATCCTCGGAGCTTCCGAGTTTGAGAGAGAATTTGCCGCTATGTTGGTTGCCTTTAGGCGGCATGATTGCTGGGTTCATTATCGCAAGAAGGGTGCCCGGTGTGAGCTTCCAGAACTGATCGAATGCCGAGCCAAACAAAAAGCAGTCGATCTCCCATTTCAAGTTACACAAATGCAATACCATAAATTTGTTGCGCGGTTTCTCAAACTTGTCGTGGGCATTCTCGGTAGCCTTGTGAGAGTGGGCATGATCAAAGGGACTAGACTTCGAAGCCAAAATCCCGAAGACGATGTAATCTGACTCGCAATCAGGCGGCTCATAGTCTGGCGACTTGACTTCCTTCAGTAATCTCGGAATGCTGTAAATCTCCTTTCCAGCCATTTCGCGCGCTACCACGGAGTGATCGATGTGTCGTTTGCTGAGATGTAGCTGTGAGAACGTGTCATATCCTGTCTCGTCCCCTTCTGTTGCGGTAGGAAGCTCGGACTCATCGTCGCTTTCTGCATGTCCAGTACCTGACGACTGCCCGTATGCACCAGGATTGAAGCCGCCTTTGGCACGTGTCCGGGATGCTTCCTTTTCACGAGATGTCCGAGCAAAAGCAGATCTTGATATAGGGGCCTCCACTCTGGCCGGCGTTGAAACCATTGATTGTGCTGCAGATGAAGTATGCTTCGCCTCCATGGCCAGGCACGACGCACGAGCTGAAGGAGTCGGTGTGGATTGATTTCTCGTCCCCGAAGAGGGAGTCTTTGACCTAGAGAGATCGAAGCCCGAGCTGCGTATTCGCTCCAAATGATCTTTCTTGGCTTGCTTTTCTTCGGCTTCGAGCTTGTTCTGAGCCATACGCTCGCTGAAGCTCTTTGGTCTTGGCACATCATTCGGAGAAGGCAGTGTTTTCGACCTCTTGAGCTGGCTGCCATCGCGAGCCCTCTTCAGCGACACATCCCCTGCCTTCGGTACAGAAGTCAAACCAAGCCTTTGCCTGGCTGGCGATAGCTGCTCTTGAGGCAGTCGCGTGTTCCGCACCGGCGATATTGGGACCTCAATGGCGCTTCTGTAAAGTCGAGTGGGCGAAACATCAGGCCTCTCAATCTTGCGCGAGCTGGATTGAGGCTCATGCCTGCTCTGCCGACCAACACTCTCGGCGTCCTGCTTGCTAGCCTTTCGAAGCTTGGCCAATTTCAACTTGGCCTGAATTTGCTGCAGCTTCAATTGCAAGATCTCTTCGTCATCGTCGCCGTCTCCATCTGCATCGTCTTCCTCGTCTTCCTCGTCATCCATGTCCATTAAGTTCTGGAGCGCTCGCGAACTCGACTGTCTCCGCATAGGGCTAGGAGACGGACTTCTTTCTTGATCTCGCCTCTCCTGCCATCTCTTCCTTCCGCTGGGTGAGGACAACAAGGCTTGGAAAGGCGATTTCGGCGGCCATTGTGTGGTGCTTTTGTCGGGCGAGAGCTGCACGCGTGGCGACTCACGGACGACGACCATGATCGGGGTGACGTCGGTGTCATCGAGCTTGCGGCATCATTGGGGTGTCTTGTTGTTGTCGTTGTCGTTGGCTGTTGCACAGCGAGGGACTTATCAACATGGATCTTGCGATGCATGAAACACCGGCGGCAGGATCCGAGATCGATGGTTGAAACTGCGGGAAAGCTCGACGCGTCTTCGATGCGGTGGACGCGCCTGATTCGTGACAGCACATTTGATGTTCACTCCACCCATTACCACAACATATACTGGCCATTGTCTTGGACTTTAATGTCGGAGAAGCAAGCATATTCACGGTAGCACACAATGGCAAAGACACGAGCTTCCAAGCCGACAGCCAGCAAGAAGAAGGGTGACTCCACACCCACAAGCAGAGCCAGTCTGAAGCAATTGAGTGCCAGCGTCGATACTCCACCACACGTCTTCGTCCTACCCAAGCATACCTCAGCAGTCGCTCGAATTGTCTCAATATCTAGCCCAGCGACATCCATACCGAGTCGATACTTTGTCTGCCCAGAAAGAGGCTTCTACGAATTCACCCGAATAGCGGCGCCCAAAAGACAGCACAGGAGCTGGCTGATGGCGCCAGGTCGACGAGATGAAGCGGCAGGAGACGGAGAAGATGAGAGCAGAAATGAGGGCTACGTACTTCAATCAGCGGATCTGCTGGTCGCAACACCAGTGGATCCGCTGTTCTTGCTCCTGCCTTCACTGGTCGGCGATGTCAACAACATAGGCCATGAATATCTAGCAGCGTCAGATTACCTCGTGAACTTCACGAATAGCGCTCCTCAACTGTCGCAAATCGTCCAGCCAAATGCTGCCCGCAAGCTGGAACGGACGATGGAGGATCGGATTGCGGCCGTTTCTGACTGCATGGATATGGGCGACGACAAGATGTACGCCGTCTCACTGCCAAAACTTGTCAGGGAGCTAGTGTTGAAGGCGAAGCGGATGACTGCAAATGGCCTTCCTGCCAGCATGGAAGCTCGCTTCGTCAAGCAAGCCTTGGATGTGCCTGTGATGAGCATCAAGCGTGAAGAGAGCAGTATCAGTATCGCGACGGACGACACCCCGACGGGCACAGAAAGTCAAGGGACATTGGAGGCTCAGTCACAAGAAACAAATGTGTCAGGATCCACAACGACGACCATTTCTACTGCCGGGACATCGGTCGTGGAAACAGCATCAGACGAGTTCTCGACAGCACCATCAGAAGTGATTGCTCTTTTACGCCTTAGGATCGCCTTCAACTTCCTTTTAACATCATACATCTCACCTGCGCTCCGTACAAAGCTTGATCAACTTCTCGCCAGTGAAAGCACATCTACCATCGATTTTGCACCCCTGGACAAGCACCTGACGCGGATTGCGCAGCTGAGGAAGGAGGCGATGGCTTTGCGTTCTCTAAGCGACAATATATCTCGCAAAAGAACCGCCGTGGACGACGATGAGGCTGATGAGAAAGCAGAGACTAAGAAGCTAAAGAAGGAAGAAGAGGAAATCAAGAAAAAGAACATGTCGCACGGTGTGAAGAAGCTGATGAAGGTCAACACCAGTGGCATGCAGAAGTTGAGCAAGTTCTTCACGAAGCCGGCTATGAAAAAGTGACGAAGCGAGCACTTTTTTTCCCGCAACTATGCCTAGATCTGCAACGAAATAAGCGAATCAGAGTATCTGTCCAAGGATTTTCGACGGCCTCAACCTGGGAACTGGTCCGAAGCGGACGATCCCCGAATGCACGATGGCAGACTTCAGAGGAAGAACTGGCGCGTCTAAGCTGCTGCGCCGGATACAAGTCTTCCCGGGAGCGGTCCCGTGTCGTCTACACCAATATTGGTTAATGCAGAGCTTACTTCGAAGATTAAAAGACATGTTTGACCGAGATCATCGCACCAACTGCTAAACCAACCGCTGAAACAAAGCACAGCTCAAATAGCGTTCGCATGTCATGCGCGATGTGCGCGATGTGCGCGAGGGACTGGATGTTTTGATCAGGTTGTATTGGATGCTTATTGGTTGCAACAGTCCTTGGATCGGCGACGTCAGTCTGTGAAAACCTAGGCCGGCTTGGGCACGAACCACACCAGTGCACATCATCAGACGATCATCAAACCAGTGATATTGGCTCTTGAAGCCATGTAAGTCCCAAGATACAAGTATGTTCAACATCCTCGCGAATTATCCATCCTGATGAGCGACACATACCATATCATATTTTCAACATGTTTTCGTCGTGTGTCCTTACGGTGACCGCCTTGCTTGGGCTAGCTGGGCACGTACATGCTCAGTGCACAAATAACGTCGCCGCATACAATCCCGACTTGAGAACACAGACGAGTAATCTCTGTATGCAATCAAAGATCTTCCATCAATAAGACCACCAGTCCACTGATCATCGCAGCTGTGTTCGTTGTCCCAGTACCGAAAGCCGCGGCCCTGGCGGTACTCAGCGAGACTTATCCTACCATGAATTTGTCTCTTCTCGATATTCCAACGTCGGATACTTCGCTCTTTCCAACTGGCTTTCCCGAAGGAATGCACCCCGCCTTCGCTTTCGTCACCTACAACGCCGATATCCGAATGTCACTTCTCCAGATCGACGGACCGCTAATAGCAGGCAATGTCTTCATGGGTTATGTCTCACAGAACGGCGGAGCTGCCCCTCTTGGAGTCCCTCTGAACACATATATCGCGGGCCCGGCTGGCCCACTTCCAAACGGTCTGGTCCCAGCTGTCGCGAGCGGCCTGCTCTTCGGCGGAGCACCAATTCGTCTTGGCCAATTCCTCCCACAAGCAGCAGCCTACCAATCCGACGATGCAGGCAATCTCTCGGCCGACGTGAAATGGACGGTCGTGCCTAATCCCGTCTCAGGCCCTGGCGTGTATCCCGAAGTTGCCGATTTTCTCTTCACGACCATCAGCTCCTCGCAATCGAAATACACGGCCAAGACTTTCAAGGAATTGCTTAACCAGCCAATCGTACTTCCCTCGGGGATGTGCCAGAGAAACGCGTACTACTTCACGAATGCTACGGCTCTGCCAGCGTTTAGGTCGGGACAGGTTACGCTTGGGCCGGGCGCTGATGGCGTGGGCTTGACATCGGGAACTCTCCAGCAGGCGGTGCCGAGTGGTGTGTATACTGACACGGATGGATTCTCGGGTTGTGCGCAGCAGGTTGGGTACAATCCGGAAGAGTGCCAGGCTGCAAGCGCGAATGTTGATCCTGGTGCTCTCAACTAATGTTGTGCTCTCTCATATCCTTGATCAAAGACCGTGGGATTCATCTTTGTCTCTTCAGTCATTTTTCAATGAACGTGACCGTTCAGGTGCAACGCTGGTTTAGACTCCATCATCAAGTGAAGGAAGATTCGAATTTCATGCTGTGCCGTCTGCCAACATGTGACACCTTTTGGAAGAAGATACTAGCGTGTATATGGTGTCCGAAAGACTTAATCATCCCATCATAACGACCGAAGGGCAACATGAGTGCTTATGAAGATCGAGGAAGAAGCGAGGCTGGGAGTGGATGAATGCTGACCCGGGCCGAGACTTCCTCTCTTGCCGAACCTCTCTCCCGATGCCTCCGCTCTCGCAACAACATCACCATGTCCAAGCGTTTCTGTAGGCAGTGTAAGAGACACATTATGCTGTAAGTTCTTCCTTGTCATTTTCTTCTTTATCACATACTGTTCTGCTTGGCAACTCTTTCGCACTCACTCACCCACAGACTGTCGAGCCGGATCAACTATGGCATCCATCCTCCCCCGCGGCGCCAAACAAATCCTCCAGAAATCTCCCAACGACATCGTGTTCCTCTCCGCTTTGCGCACACCGATTACCCGAGCGAAGAAGGGCGGATTCAAAGATGCACATGATCATGAACTCCTCGCCCACGTCCTCAAAGCTACTCTCGCCGCGAACCCAAACCTCGACCCTGCGAAGATAGACGACATCCAAATTGGCACTGTGCTTTCTGAACTGGGCGGGAGCAAAGCAGGGCGCATGGCAGCTTGTCATGTTGGCGTTCCCGAGACAACATCTTTCCAGACTGTCAACCGGGCATGTAGCAGTGGGCTGGCGGCCATTACGGGGATCGCGAATGCCATTGCAGTAGGGCAGATTGACGTCGGCATTGGAGGTGGCATGGAGAGCATGACAAAGAATTATGGGAGCCGGGCTATCCCTACAGCCTTATGGGAGGATCTGAAAGCGAGTCCGATTAAAGATGCAAAAGACTGTATCATGAGCATGGGATTGACGGCAGAGAATGTAGCAGAGAGGTACGGCGTGTCAAGAGCAGATCAGGATGCCTTCGCGGCGGACTCTCATATCAAGGCTGCAAAGGCGCAGAAAGAGGGTTTGTTTGATAAGGAGATCGTGCCGGTGACGACGAGGTGGCATCCAAATCCCGAACAGCCGGATGTGCAAGAGGAGATTACAGTGTCGAAGGATGATGGCATAAGAGCGAATTCGACACCAGAGACGTTGGCGAAGATGAAGCCTGCGTTCAAGCCGGATGGCGCAGCAACGGCGGGCAACAGTAGTCAGGTTAGCGATGGTGCAGCTGCTACTCTAATGATGAGGAGAAGCACAGCGGCAGAGCTAGGCTTGGCGTCTTCCATCATCGGCAAGTGGGCAGGCACACAAGTCGTTGGCTGCAGACCGGACGAGATGGGCATTGGTCCCGCGATCGCTATTCCGAAGCTGTTGTCTTATACTGGCGTCGCGGCGGACGAGATCGGTATCTGGGAAATCAATGAAGCCTTTGCATCGCAAGCGGTCTATTGTGTCAGGAAACTGGGCATCGACGAGAGCAAAGTGAACCCCAAGGGCGGAGCTATTGCGTTGGGACATCCCCTTGGAGCTACTGGAGCGAGACAACTCGCCACTTTGCTGCCCGAGATGGAGAGGCAAGGGCAGCAGTTGGGTGTTGTGAGTATGTGTATTGGTACAGGCATGGGAATGGCGAGTTTGATTGTGCGGGAGTAAACGTCTGCGATCTGGAAAAGTGCTGCAAATAATATGTCATATGGCGATTACGAGTCTTTTCCTTGAAGAAAGTTGTTATTGTTGTCGTTCTTTCGTCGCGTGTCTCCATGTGTAGACCGCCAGTGCTAAGCAGTGCCAAAGTGCTCGGAGCTGTCGACGGCCAATGTGCGCTGAGCTTAAGAGCGCCACGACACAACCTCACTGCATTTCATCGACGTTGAACTCCGCAACAACATCCATTGTCGTTAGGCAGCCGCTATTCCACTGCGATTCCTGGCCGACTGCACGAAAGCGCTCGACTTGAACCTCCTTATGTCTCAGACAGGAGTGAGCGCAGCAGCAGTAAGTCATGTAATGGGACCAACGAATTCGAAAGCGATCCAACAAGCCTGCCACATGGCTTGTGTCTTCTGAACTGTACTCTTGCTGCCTCTGAACACTCGCGTCCAGACAGCGACTGTGCTGGACCTGAGATAATGACCTGACTGTTTGGAAAAGAGTATCACTGTCTGGGGTGTGCCGACATTCCGTTTTCGAAGACTTCGGTGAAGTCTAGGGTTCCATTGTAGGGCTGCTCATATTTCTGGATCTGATCTGCAACCCGAATAATGCTTGAGAGCGTGCGTGTCGATACTGAACCGACTGCTCTACTCTCGCTATGGCCGCCGCCAGGTAGGCGTGGTGGAGATGGGGCTCTCGCGATCGAGCTATAGTGCTCCAGTAAGACCTCCATAGAACTCGGATGAATCATCCCCAAGGGCTTGACCTTGATGTTGTGCTCTATGGTGTATGGCCTGGCCAAGTCCAGTCTTGACATGGGATCAAGAACAGTTCGAGGATCGTCCGGAACAACCCTGATCGAAGGTAGCATCATTGAAACCTCGCCACACTTCGGGATCTCGCTTGCTGTCGGTGCTGGTGCTGAGTCTGCGGTGTAGACTATGGCATGGTTGCTCTTGTCCACGCCGGGCTTTGCAACACCATGTCCACCGTATGTCGTTATATGAAAAGCAATACTGAAATTGCTGCTCGCACGAATGACGACGAACCTTCGAATTGTGGAGTAGACATGCTCGCCGACGTAGAGCCCTGGTAGAATGCCCGGTCGAAGGCTGACTGTTGTTCGATGGACATCTGCTCCTGTTGGCTCTACCCACAGAGCGAGGAATACTCGCCCGGCACAGAAGAATCCAGTCTTTCGACACTTATAGCCGGGATCCAGCCCTCTGTCACCTACGCGATTGCCTATCAGTGACACTTTCCTATTGCGGTTACATGGTCTTGGACTTGCCTGGTAGCATGGGAGGAGGAGTGTTCGTTAGAGCGTAGTCCGCGCTGCAGCCGACAGATGGTTGTGAGAAAGGCTGGCTGGGCATGATCTTGTGATATGTCGGGACAATCGAGGCTTGGAAAACGAGCCTGCCGACGGCTCTCTTCCACTGCCATGACTGCGGGAGACGTGGATTATAAGTGTGACAGAGCAGTCTTGACGAAAAGGCGGTGGGAAGCAAAACTCAGGGCATCTGTGCTACTGTTCACGTCTGGGGTGCATGGAGTAGACATTGCCTCGCGCAGACGATGCCTCGCGTCTGAGACGATGCTCGCGCAGACCGGTATGCTCCAGGATAGCCATTTCGGCGGAGTATGGGAGCACCGACCGCACTAGTCATCCTCAGTATATTTCAGTACGCATGCGTTCACGGTCTATTGTTGAATGAATCCAACGTATCATAAAATAGCGCTAGAGCAAGGGTAGCACAGGTGAGATCGCGACACCCAATCTTTCTCTCTTTCTCTCTTTCTCATTACCTCACTTCATTCGCCTCGGCCCCTTGACCAGCGCCTCCGTGAAGAGCAAATGCGCCAAGTAAAGCAACATGAATCTTATTCCCCTGTTGTCCAAGGATTACAGCCAATCGAGAAACAAGCCCAACGGAAACCCACTGAGTGCGATTGCTCTTCCAATGCACGGAGGCGCTGCGTCTGACTTCGCGCGTTCCTGCGGCTATCCGTGACGAGCTCAGATCCTTGACTTTTCCGACCACATCCCCTGCTTCGACGTATATCTGCCATGTCAGTGCGCCCACTCTAGTCATCACGACCATCATACGAAGCAATATTTCGTTAGCTGCGAGGCACATCGGACGCCTCATACTGCCAGCGCATACGTGGAGCATGAGGCAGCAGAACCATGATTTCTTACAGTGTCGAAGTGCCACAAAGTGCCGTCATCTGCCTGGTTCAGGGCGGGTTCTATCACAAGCCAGACGTCTCTTGCGGCACAAAAGATTATTCTTCTTTCTGACGTACAGGCCGATCTTTTCTGCGCGACGCTGTCGTGCTCTTCATTGCTGCAAGCACGCCGATGTCGTCTCCGCTGTGTGCCATTACATATCGTGGTCACGCAGTTGCAATATACCTTGCTAGGGTTGCGAGCTTCCTCTGAATCAAGCCTGAGTGTTGTATGGAGCCGAACTAGGGCTATTCTTGTTCCCTTCTTCTGCTGTGCGTCCTCTAATGCGCTTAGCAATGCTGAGTTGTTGTTTCGCAAAAATCCAATGCCGTTTATTGCCGTGTTCAATATCATACACCTCATATCCTGTTCCAGCCAAGCCAACACCATCGAGGACAAGGATGCGGGTATCCGATTTACCAGACGACGTTTCGCGTCTCATTAGCTAAGATCCTCCACGCGGGCTTCCTGTGCCGCAGGCAACCTATCCCTCAACCACCTCAAAATAGCTTCTGTTCCCTTGTCCAAAATCCTATAGTTTGGTACGCGGAAGGCATTGGCACCCACTTCAAAGATCCTCAGGCCCTCGTCCCACAGCAGTCCAACCTCGGCAGGAAGTTGTTCAATATTGTTGCTAGCAAGGTTGACAGTGTGTAAACCGCGAAGAGCCTCCGCAGAGATCGATGTGATCTTGTTATCGCTCGAGTAGACCGTGCTCAGGTTCGGATAGGCGGCGCGTAGGATGGGCAAAGCGCCGGATAGACGATTGGCGTTGACGTTGAGGACCTTGAGGTATGGTGCTTGGATGTTCGTCATGAGAGGCTCCAAGGACTCTAATTTGCATCTGCTGAGGTTGAGCTCCTGCAGGGCAGGGAGGCAGAGTTCGTCAGAGAGATAATCACTGCTCATGGAGTTGCTCGACAAATCTAGCATGCGGAGATCTTGACCCATCCACAAAGCCGGCGGCACGCAAGTTAGGCTATTCGACTGGAGATGAATCTGTCGTACTTCGACACTGTTGAGAAAAGTACCGAGCTGATCGTTTAATTCGTCAGACAAAGTTCTACTCGAAAGGTCAAGCAGGCCATTGGCTTTGATAGACCACATGGATGACGATGACGGTCGTTCGTTGTCGCCTATTACGGTCACTGGACTGCTGGGCTCATCCTCATCTTCTGGCTCGAGCCTTGACCTTAGGTCCTGCTTGATATCGGCAGCACTCATCGTCAGGAATTTCTTCTCGCGCAGTGGATTGGAGGCAAGGACAAGGAACTCCAGGCTCTCCATCCTCGAAATTTCAGGATCCAGCAATCGAAGTTCGTTGCTCGTGAAGTTGGCATTGCGCAGCTTTGGCAAGGTTGTGAAACCATGAGGAACCTCAGGAATCTTGTTATCTCCAACGGCTAATGTGATGAGCTCTGTCCAGCCTTGGATCGAAGGAAGACCAACCAGATTGTTATTGGTCGCATCCAAACTCCTGAGTTGAGGCAGCTCCACAGGCTCAGTGAAGGATATTGCGGCTATGGAGTTGTTGGCTATGTTGAGGGTTTGTAAGGTTGAGTGACCGTTCGGACCTCCAAGAGGGAAGAGCGAGGCGATCAAGGCATTGCTACTTGCATCGAGTTCGATCAGAGGAAGCTGCTGTATCGCTTCCATCGGTAATGCAGTCAGCTGGTTGGAAGCGACATTGAGTACCTTCAAATGCGACATCTCTCGTAATGCCTCAGGAAGGGTCAGCAGCCGATTGGATTGCAAGTCCAGAGTTTCCAGATGCGGTAGCTCACACAATGTGGCTGGAACGTTTCCGGTCAATTCGTTGTGTCCAAGCCGGAGGTCTCGTAAACTCTTCACCTGCGCAAGGATGTCAAATGCAGAGCTGTCCAGCTTGTTATGGCCAAGGTTCAATGTGGTCAGGCGTTCCAACCGTCGCAACCCCATTGGCAACGCCTGCAAGGAGTTGTGATGAAGGTCGAGTAGCTCTAGCCCACCAAATTGACACTCTGGTGTATCATCCGTGGCGGCAAGCTCTTCGAACGACATATCAGGGAATAGCGCGTCGTCCAACCTCTCAAATTCGTTATCAGCAGCAATGAGTCTCGTGAGATCGACAAGCTCGGCCCAATTAAATTTGCTCTCTTCAAGTGCTGCAGAGTCGTACATTTTGCGGACTTCCTCTGGAAAATCTTTGAGCCTCATGGCAGCTATGTTGAGCTTCCCGTCAACACGAGCCTTACTTATTCGGTTGCGTAAGATGTGCTTGTCGTCCTTGGGGGCTTGGTTGAACGGATCTGAGTGCAGATCCGCATCGAACGTGCTACTTCTGCCAATCGCCTCTTGGGGCGAGTCATGCATCGCTGGTTCGCGGTCATCTTTCTGCTTCCGCGCTGCTGCCTTTGCGGCAGCGATTTGCTGACGCAAAGCGGCAGACGAGTTTGAGACCGCACGCTTCGGTTGCTCGGACGCATCACGAGCAGGCGTCTGTGCCTTCTTTTCGGGCGCGGACACAATACCCAAGGCAGGCTTTGGTTTTAGTAGCCTTGTCGGAGTTGGCTTCGAGAGTGGCTTTGAAGTGTTCGCTATTTCACCAGATACTGGCTTCGAGGGCGTTTCCTGGGACATCGATTTGACGCTTTGCAGCTTGCTGGTGAGGTTGCCACTAATGCTCCGATGACTTGAGGGCAAAGAGCTGAGACTAGGCATTCTCGAAGCCGTACGTGTCGAAGGCTGTGCTGTGGCCGGGGTTCTCTTTTGGGGCGAGCTCGGTCTCGACAACTTTCCCATAGACCCATCACTAGTGCCAGGTCTACTTCGACTTTCATTGCGACTCATGCTAGACGCTGGTCTCGCTGGCGGACCCATCGGACTGTCGACGTGGTTGAAGAAACTCGATCTTCGGCGTTCCTTCGGTGTCGTTGGAATGCTTTGTAAGCTTTCAATGGTCCTGTCCGAGAGGGATGGTCTGGACGGCCTTCGCTCTTGAGATCCATCCAGGGCGTTATCTCTGGTTAGACTGTCCTTGCTATCTGCTGGTGGCTCCTCGAAGGATCCGGAACGCATGGCTTGACGCGAGGCCGAACGGAAGCTGTCGAGCGAACTGAGCTGGTCATGATGCTCGCCTTCATCTGCATTGGACGAAGGCTTCGCGTGCGAGGCTGAAGGCTGCCGTAGCTTATTTCTGGTGGTAACGATGCTGCCAGCAGTTGACTTGGCTGTGTTGGTTGTCCCATTCTGGAGATTCGCAAAGCTTGCACGGGACCTCACCGGTTTGGAGGGCACTGTTGTTGGCTTGGAAGATGTCGGGTTCGACTGGTATAACGATGCGGATGAAGCTCGCTTACCAAGCCGCGATGCGCCATTGATGCCCCTAGCGGACGTCGATGAGACCGCAGAAACAGGCAATGAGGACACTGCTGGCTCCAGATTTGCATCTGCAGCGGGTCGTGTTTTCAGCACTGGCAGTTTCGAGGTCCTTGGTGCAGGGCGCGGGAGGCCAGACTTGGAGAGCTGGTGGGAGGAAGCATCCATGCTGTCTGGGAACGGGTTCACGGATCCGGTGTTGCGAGAATGTAGGCGGCGGGGACCTGTGGTTCACTGGTGCTCTGGTTGTTGTTATTGCTGTCCGGATCGACGCTGTCCTTTCCAGCCAGGCGGTCCAAGAAGTGAGGTGTGGTCGAGAACGAGGTGAAGCAAGGCAGGAGTCGTCCACGACACGCACTCCCCATCAATTGCCCCTCGCTGCTGTCACTCCTGAATCTCCTTTCATAATCATAATAATTTCATTAGCTCCAACGCGTTCACACGTGCCGAACACTATCGCCCCGAGCCCGCGCTATCAGTTACTAGCCGACCCGTCAGCCGGCTACCCAGACGACGAGTAGTGGCGGCTTCCGTCCAGGGTCCTTAGTCTGCCAGACACCTCACTTTGCGACGACATACGCACTTGGCCCGCCATCCCCAGCCATCCTGGTTGCGACTACACCATACACAAGCCCGTTGTTACCCTGCGTCAACGAGGGATCCGCGCTCTCTGCACACAATCTCATACAGTCTGTACGACTCATTTGCGATCACGAGCGGCCTTGCGCATCCCAAACAACACCTTGCGCGACCGCTTCCGAGGCCTACACCAATACCGACATATAACTCGACAACAATCCGCTCGCTCTCTCTCTCTCCCTCTCTCCCGAGCTACAACTGCGACAGCCACACATGGACTCGCAAGACCCTCTCGACGCTCTCATACCGCCCCCAGACATGTCAGAGCCCATTACGCCCGAGTTGTCGCACGCCCAATTGCCAGACGACAATACCGCTGTTGTCGCCAAGCTGCAGGCCAGTCGCATTGATCGTGCGCCCAGTAGCATCACGCCGCCACCGTCGACTCAGATCCCTTTATCGAGTCGTCAAAAAAGCCGCACCCCGACACCGCCCATGTCCCACATCTCAACTCCTCCTCCAACGATCGAGGCGCCGAGTCAGTCTCACGGCAATCGCATGGCAGCTGGGGCATTAGGGTCCATGACAGCTGCAGAAGTGGAGTCTGCGTCGCCCGATGCGCTGCGAAATGAATTTCAGGCTTTACATTCTTCGCTTCAAGAGGCTAAGATGTCTGCGGCGCATCACAAATTGCAATACCAGATGTTGTCGCAGGAGCACGCTGCAGCAATGGAGCGCATGGCCGTTGAGGCTCGTATGGCCCAGACTGAGCATAATGTTATCTACTTCGCTGAGCAAGCAAAGGCCGCCGCCACGCCTCAGCCGTCGCCTGTCCAGGAAGGCACCATACCGGTGCACAAGGATCTATATCAGCGGATGTGTAGAGAAATACAACAACTGCGCGATGCTAACAATGCTTGGAAGATCGAGTGCGACTCAAAGGAACGATACATCGAGCGTCAAGACGAAGAGATCGCAAGTTTGACCGACAAGGTCACTCTGATGCGTGAGCGCATTCGCGAGAGCAGAGAGCATCTACAAAAATATAGACGAAATATGTCATCTCCTCGAGCTGATGCTACTCCTCGATCTATCTACAGCACGCCTCATCGCGGCCATGTAAATGTGCAGGCACAAGCTCAGCCCTTTGCGGCGTTGCTTCAGGCATCGGAGATGGCCAGTCAGGAATCTGCTCGCTCTGGCAAGAAAAGTCACACCCGGAATGTTCACAGCACATCAAGCCTGCCTGCTACTCCACAGCGTCTGCAGAAAGTGCAGGCGCCGCAATATCACACTCCATCTGGTCGCCAAGCGCCGCGCAATGTCCCAGCGACAGCGCCGATGCTACGTACAGGTGCGATGCGTACGCCCGACGTCTACAGCCAGCCAGCACTCCCTGTCTCTAAGAGCATGCATCCTGCAGCGACTCAATCCGACGGAACTGTGTCAGCATCTGATGATGAGCGCGATGGTGATAGCGAGGCGGAGACCGACATCATCGAACAGGACAACGAGATCGGCGAGTCTCATGCTTCACGTGCCGCTTCTCAGATGCTGCGCACAAGCCAGGAACAGCAGCAGGCTAAGCGCGAAAGTTTTCAAGGTCGTGGCATGCTGCAATCCACCAGCGACAAATACCGACAAACGAAGCTCTTCGGCGCCGTGAGGAAAGCTGGTATCGATAGAGATGACGAGCCACCCGCGAAACGCGCCAGGGTGGGAGAGCCTACTGTCGGTCTTGGCATTGCTGGATTCAGGGATTAAGGTACCCTTCACTTCACCTTCACTTCGCTCCGCCCGATGGGCTTCCAAGCTTCACTTATCCACCTCTACGACATGCTCACTTGGGAGGAGGCACATATGCCACCTCTTTGGGTATTCACATGTTGGCGAACGTGTCCAACATCAATTCAATGAAAGCATCAATTTGCAGCAATCAGCATCCTCACCTTTCCCTCTTTCACTTCATTCTAGGTGAGCTTCAAGATGTCAGCCTGTGAGAAAGGTGGGTCTCGATGTGTTTCAGAGCCTCACCTCACCCCAGGGCCGCGCCATCGTTGTAATGGCTCGTTTCTCCTTGCTCCCTTGTTACAAGTGGTGTTCCGCAAATTGAGCAGACAAAACAGCACCTCAAATCCAACAATGGTTGCCATTAAGCGTGTCGGCAGCAATGTCGTGCAACTGGCACGTCGCAAGGTACGTTTGAGAGACCGTTATCGTGAGTCGCCTCAACAAGCTGACATGCGAAAAAGAAGCGCCACATTGGATGGACCTCGATCAATGCCGAGAAGCCTACGAAGCGTAAGTGCATCACTCGTGCACCAAAGCAACCGCCTGCACGCGCGAGTACGCATGCCATGTCCACTCGCAGCGTCACCACAAAGATTACTCGGAAAGCCGTTATGGAGACGAATGAATTGTTTGAAGCAATTCTCCTTGAAATCCCAATCATGGATCTCTTGGAGTGCCGCCGAGTCAGCAAAACCTGGGGCAAAATGATTCAGTCCTCTGTCAAGATACAGCAGAGACTGTTCCTTTCGCCATGTGTATCTGCTCCACAGTGGCTGTTCGACAAGACTTCCAGCTACTTTCGGCCCTACGGCCCCACGGATGCATTCATGGAGCGAGGTGACTATGACAGCACTATCAAGAGTACGTGGGGAGTTCGACAGTGCCGCATGAAGCCAACATTCTTGAATCCACTGCTTGTCGCTCACGACCCTGAGCCGATGCGGCCAGATTTGAACAGCCGCGCTACGCTGTGCGAGTCTATCCGGCTCAAATATAGTCCACAGTTGGTATTCGACAGACCGAACATCTACCACAAGATGTTTCTGTCCCAACCACCGACCAGAGAAGTGCAGCTCATAGTCGCTTATCGCCAGAAACGTGATGCCTCGCACGGCAGGTCACGCCCTCGCTTCCCTATCCTCCATACGAACGGCAAAATCAGAGTCCGCCGCAACGATGGCGTCACCTTAGGCGACGTGTTGAGTGCGATTCGAAAGCGTATCGAACGCGAGGAATGCATCGGAGGCCAGTACAAGATCGAGATATCGCAGACCAAGTTCCCCAGGCAGACGGCTATCTGGATGTTGGGCGCTATCGTCGTTGGTCCAGAGGAGCACAACACCGTGAATCACAATCGGGATGAGCCTAGTCTGCTGGCCAAAGAGTTTGTGAAGCACGAGAAATTCGTCAGGGACAGTGAGACTACTAAGAGCGCTGCAAAGGCAAGCTGTCAGCAATTCGAAGACTGGTTCCCACTGAGCGAGAGGAACCGAGAGGCAAGTCGAGCCATGGCTCGTCTTCCTGCCTCGCAAGTTGTCAATGGCCAGTGTTGACGATATGTATGATGAGAATTGTGAGAGGTACATTACATGCTGGTGCTATGGAATGTTGCACTGGTAGGGAGATGCCGGGGGATTGCTTGATGAGAAAGGATGGCTTGATGATGAACGAGCGTTACGCTCTGGCAGCTGCATGAACATGGAAACTGATGCTTGAGCCTTGTTTCGTACGATCAGAAACCCACGGTCATGTATATTACGTACTCCCAAGTCTTGCACAAGCTACTGATCTCCACCACCTATCTCAATCGTACTGACCTCACGCCCTGTTCTACTTAGCATTCGATGCTACATAGCATCGCAAACCGTCGCCGCGCGGATAACCCGATATATCTCTGTCGATAGCCACGATACCAATCAACTCGATCATGAAGTCAGGTTCATGCTTCAACACTGTTGCCCACTGCCTCTCCTACATGATGTGAAGGCTACGGGCGAGATCGATGATGTGAAAAAGATTCAACGTGTTCTCGCAAACGGCCGTCGGTTTCCAGATCCCACGCCTTGCTATAAGCGGTTAAAGTGAAGACCTGCCAATCTTTTCCTCCACCTCCCCTGCTCCTGCTGGCGTTCTCGCGTCGTACTTCATCAACACTATATCTATCTAGTGTTTACACCTTCCACAATACCCGCAGCTCGCAGAGCAGGCTGTGAAGTCTTCTTCTCCCGAATCAACAGCATCATCGTCGTCAGCGTCCGAGCCTGCACCATACAGCGAGTCCGACTCTTCGCGTGTGTCTGTCCCCGAGTCTGAAGTCGCGTCGCTCGACTCCCAGATGCGCTGGAGGTCTTCTGGCAATGCATGCGGGAAGTTGCCACCAACATGTCGGATTTCAAGTCTTCCGGGGCTCTGAGAGCACACTTCCACCCTCTTCTGGGGCGATCTCCTGACGACAGCCACGATCTTGCTCATTATGCCTGCCAGGACACGGAGGTCTTCTTGACTCTCGTCTTCCCACTGCGCAATTCTGTCGCGGACGTCCTGAACTCGGATATCGCGAAACACGCCTCTCTGATGGAAGGCTGAGATGAAGTTTGGGATCTGTCTTGCCCACAACCGTCCGATTTCGCCGGCAAGGATATCTTCCTTTGATTTCCAAGCTGAACGAGTCTTCAGGTCAAAGGTGGCGTGCTTTGGAACGTTTGCACCGCCACTCATCATGCGTAAAGACCCAACTTCCGACAATTCGAGACCTCGGGAGTCAAATATCTGTTGGTCTGCCACTTTCGAAGGCAGGTACCCGTCGCCTTCGTAACGAATGACACAATCGAAACCAGCGAACTTGTACCGAATCATTCTTTGATGAGAGTCAGAGTCGCTAACAGCGTCATCCCAAGTCGTGTATCGCTCTGCAAAGGTATGTCCATAGCCGTGAATGCCCAAAATTTTCTCAAGCGGAGAGTTTTCACGACGCACGAAGAAGACAGTCTCTCCAACAAGCTCGGCAACGAATCTGAAAGTGTGGTCTGTCCTCTTCGCCAACCGCAGAAGATGTCCGACTGTGCTTCCGCAAGCAAATATGTCTATCTCCTCGCAACCCAGATTCGGCTGCTGCGCGAGCGTGGCGCGCACAGCTGGCTCAATTGGATGGCTCGGATAGTGCATTGCGTTGACGTCGCGATAGTATTCTCCTGCGTCTTCCTTGAGCTGTATTGGCTCACTCAAAGGTGTCCAGGTGGGCGGCATGCCTGCAAATATGTAAGCATCCCAGAAACATTCACAAGGCAAGCTCATGAGCAAAGCACTCACCGGGTACGACAATTCTTGGAACTGAGCCTTTGAGCCAGTTGAAAGACGCAAAGTCTCTACACTCTGTGATTCTAGCGTTGGCGAGCTTGAGGGTTAGCTTAGCGCATTCGACGCTCTCAACCAAATCACCAAAGGGAGGAGCTGGGAATGGAGCCATGTCTTTCTTTTCTTGGTGCCGCCAGAGAGAAGATGGTCTCATCGATACGCACTTGCTGTTGTGTGCGCTTGCGTCCAGTGGCTATATCATCGACTATAACCAGTACAATCCACTTGGATGCGGGAAGCTCAAAGCTGCATTGCACCACCGCTCTTATCTTGTGGTAAGATGTTCCGACTCGCTGGTTCGATTTATGGTTTACTCGCCGCTACATGCTTCTGCCACGGAAACAGGGACTTTGTAGGTTGGACCAATGAAGTATGCATACGTGCCCAACGATGGCCAGGTATCGCGTGTGATGAGCTCGCAGAGCATTTTCTGTGGCTGTGAAACTGTCCTCCCCGCAACTCTTGCATCGAGACCCTGGCCTGACCTGATCCTTACCTATCTGGCCACAGCCTTGTGGACGTCCGTACGGAACTTTAGCACTTCAGCTAGCTTTGGAACTTGTCCGCTCTGGCTACACCATCTATCTTTTGTCAACATTCGAGCTTTGTAACCACCTCCACCCTTCTATGGCTGTCTTACCATCTCGTCGTGAGGAGCGGCTTGCGCAGCTTTTTCGAGCTTGCATCAACGGTTCCCGAAAGGTCGGCAGTATCAATGATGCCAAACTGCTTCTTCAAGCCATCTGCAACGAAAGCGATCCAGTGAGCTGCATAGAGAAGATTGGATGCAGCAAATCTGCTCTCGAGGCGATTCGAACGGCCAGTCGCATTGATGTGAGTGCGGCCTTCATCAATTCCCACATACGAGAGCTTTTGGCGTACATATCGGCGCCATCGATCAAAAGTCTCTGCAATGGAGAATTCTTAAGGCGAGTGCTGGTGGAGCTAGTGTCGCCTCCTGCCTTGTGGGACGCTTTGGTCAAGGAATTCCACAACAATGGGCTGACACCAGAAACCGAGCTTGTTTTCGCATGGTTATTGATGGAGCTGGTTTCCTGGACCACAAACCCACCCATTGATGTCGAACAGATCGCAATGAATATTACTAACAGCAAGATTCTTACCGAATCTGAAGATCGTGAGAAGCGTGCACTTGGCTATCGCATCGCGCACATTGTGAACACCAGGGCTTCAGCCCAATCCGTGGAAGCTGCTGGGCCTGGAGGGCGGCATGACAATGACTTCGTTGACTTCCGCAAGATTTCCATATACCCGACCGAGGATGAGCTCACCAGCAACGAGCGACCATTCTATCGCCCTGCGTCTGCCCTCAGTGAGCAGCCTATGGACTCTCGCTTGGGCTTTCATTTGGACAATCAATTTCGACTATTGCGTGAGGATTTTATGGCGGAACTACAAGATGACATCAAGGCTTCATCCGACAAGAAAAGAAGTGGTCATAGTCGTCGACATCGAACACGGCTCGGAGACCTTCGGCTGGCGGGAGGTTTTTGTGGAAAAGAGAAGAACAAAGTTCCCTTTGCAATCACTGTCTCGGTGAGTAATGGACTAGAGGCTTTCATGCATCGTAGTCCTGAGGACAAACGCAAATACCTGAAGCTGAACCCGAGCTTTCTGAAGCACAACTCGTTTGGCTATTTCATCGACAAGTCAAAAGGGAATATCATTGCTTTTGCAACACTCTCTCGGAATGAAGATTTGCTTATCAAGAGCCCACCGGTCGTCGTTCTCCAAATTCCCGGAGAAAAGGCGCTCGTGAGAGTGCTCATTGCTTTGCAATGGTCCAATGCTCTCGAATTTGTCCTCATCGACACTGCGGTCTTCGCTTACGAGCCTGTGCTCACATGCCTCCAGTCGAAGTTAGAGCTACCGCTGTGCGAACAGATTCTGTCCACTGGTAACGAGGTTCATCCTGGGCGATCGATACTCAAGATCACAGATGTAGCTGCGCAGCTGGAACAACTCAGTGGGAAAGACATCCAATCGGCGTTGAACCTTCGCAAAAGCGTTGTTCTAGAGGAGACACAGATGACGTCCCTACTGACTGGCCTGCGGCAGTGCGTGAGTCTCATACAGGGTCCGCCAGGGACTGGCAAGTCTTTTCTCGGTGCGCTACTTGCAAAGGCATTTCACGATTACACCAAAGAGAAAATCCTTGTTATCGGCTTCACCAACCACGCTCTGGACCAGTTCCTAGAAGATCTTCTAGATATTGGAATACCATCCGAGAGCATGATCCGCTTAGGGTTCAAGTCGACCCAGCGAACCAAGCATTTAGGTCTTTGGGAGCAATCCCGGGGGTCATCCAGAAGTCAGGACGATTGGAACGCTATTAATCGCCTCACTGGTGAGGCTCATGAGCAGGAAGGGTCGGTATTTGAAGCTTTGACTGATCTTGGAAACCTACGAAACTCCTTCGCAGAGCTATTGAGCTTTTTAGAATTCTCTGACGACGACTACGACTTCTTCGAGGCTTTCCAGCTGCCTATGGGTACGGACGGCTTCGCGGTTGTCGGGGAAGGTGGCAAAGCTGTGAATGACTACTATCTCGTTGATAGGTGGCTAGGAGGCAAGGACGCTGGCATCTTTCAGCGCAGCTTGTCGTCTTGGCACACGAAGATCTGGCAGATGGACTCCACTTCCCGGCGAGAGAAGTCTTCGCGTTGGTTCAAAGCTATGCTATCAGAGGCCGTCGCGAGTGTGCAGCAGAAGGTGCACAACTACAATGCGACTCAACGTATCCTCCACGAAGCTGTAGCTCGGAAAGATACCAACGCTATGCTGCAGAAACGGATCGTAGCATGCACAACCACTGCTGCAGCCAAATATACATCTCAGCTTCAGAGCTTCGGGCCAGGAGTCATCATCGTCGAAGAAGCTGGAGAAATCCTGGAAGGACACATCCTCACGGCAATGACTCACAGTACTAAACAGCTCGTACTCATTGGCGACCATCAGCAGCTGCGTCCCAAAGTGAACAACTATAAACTCACAGTCGAGAAGGGAGACGGCTATGATCTCAATCGATCTTTGTTCGAGCGCCTCGTAAAGTCCGGCTTTCCACATACGACATTGAAACGGCAACATCGCATGTGTCCCGAGATATCCAGACTTGTCCGCTCTCTGACGTATCCTGAGCTCATGGATGCCCAAAGTACGATGAATAGAGAGACATTGCGCGGTCTGCAGGAACGCGTCGTTTTTATAAAGCATGAAGAACCAGAGCTTGCCTCCCAAATCGCTGATCGTCAGGATCAAGGATCGTCCGTCAGCAAGCAGAATGAATTTGAGGCCAGCCTCATCGTGAAAATCGTCAAGTACATGGCACAGCAAGGTTATGGCACGACTAATCAAGTCGTTCTGACACCTTACCTCGGACAGCTGCAGCTAATACGGCGCGAGCTAGCGGAGGAGAACGACCCGGTGCTTAACGATCTCGACTCTTTCGATCTTATCAAAGCTGGATTGCTTTCTCCAGCAAGTGCGTCGCAAACGAGACGACCGATTAGCATCTCGACCATAGGTAAGTCTCAGCGTTGACATGGATGATACAGGCTGACCAGCTGCAGACAATTACCAAGGTGAAGAAAGTGATGTAGTCATCGTCAGTCTTACTCGCTCGAATCCTCAAGGAGACATCGGCTTCATGGCATCGCCGGAACGCTTGAACGTCTTGTTGTCCAGAGCGCGCCAAGCTCTCATCATTATTGGCAATCCTGCGACCTTCATTGCAAGTCGCAAAGGAAGTGAGCTCTGGCAGTCCTTCTTTTCCCTGCTGGCGAAATCCAATAGCATATTTGACGGTCTTCCAGTCAGCTGCGAACGACATCCTGAGCAGGAGATGGTTCTGAAGATGCCTTCTGACTTCGATGAGCTTTGCCCAGATGGGGGATGTGCTGCACCTTGGTTGGTACACTAATTCTGGGACTTTGATGATCTAAGTGCTAACGATCGCAAGTGGCGCCAAGCTTGCCTGCGGCCACGAGTGTCCACGCAGTTGTCACCGTATCACAGATCATGCGAAAGTGAGGTGCTCGATCATCGTAGAGGAGAAGTGTCCAAAAGGGCACTCTATGACCCGGCCGTGCTCTCGCCCCAAACCATGCCACATTTGCGAGACTGAGGCTCGTATAAGATCTCAGCGATTGGAAAGAGATGCGAAACTGGAGCAAGAACGTCAGGCAAAGCAACATGCGTATGCTCAACAGCTCGTGACATTGCAAGACGAGATTGATCACCAGAATCGGCTAGCACGCGCAGAAAAAGAAGAAAAGGATTTGCAAAGCGAAGTGGAAAAGCGAAGTAGAACGCTTGACAAGGCGAAAGCACAAGTTGAGCAGCAGAAGGCTGACAAGGACGCTGCTGCAATGAGGGAAAAGCAAAAGAAGTCTCCAAAAAGCAATGCAGAACCGAGGAAACGTCAGTCCCAGCAGCCATCGTGCGTACCAGTCTTGCCTTCACAGGCTCGCGATGACTGGGAACGGCAGAAGTCCACAGAGGGAGCTCGTAACCAGGCAGTCGACGAGCTCATGCATATGATTGGATTAGAGGATGTCAAGGAACACTTCCTCGACATCAAGTCGAAAGTTGATCTTGCTATTCGTCAAGGCCTTGACCTTGGCAAAGAAAGACTCAGCGCCTCGTTGCTCGGAAATCCTGGAACTGGTAATCATGTATTCCATATTGTGTATGACACAATACTGATCAAGTCACAGGCAAAACGACCGTAGCCCGCCTGTACGCAAAGTTCTTGACTACGCTAGGTGCCTTGCCAGGGAACCACTTTGTTGAGAGCACAGGCTCCAAACTGGCAGCCGAGGGCGTCAAAGGCTGCGAGAAGATCCTCGAAACTATTCAAAACGAGGGCGGAGGCGCCCTGTTCATTGACGAGGCATATCAATTGGCTTCTGGCAACCATGCCGGAGGCGCCGCAGTCTTGGACTTCTTGCTCGCCGAAGTTGAAAACCTTCGTGGCAAGGTTGTCTTCATTCTTGCTGGGTACACCCGTCCTATGGAGAAGTTTTTCGCGCAGTGAGTACTTCCTTGTCAATTCGTGACAGTGTCATGCTCAGTGTTCTCCTTTGTAGCAACCCTGGGTTTCCAAGTCGCTTCCCTATCCAGATGGACTTCGCGGACTATAACGACAGCGAGCTTCTCGAGATTCTCAACCATAACCTGGAGAGGAAGTACAACGGCAACATCGTCCTAGAGGAGGGTCCCCGAGGGCTCTATGCACGAATCGTCGCTCGCCGCTTAGGTCGGGGACGTGGCAAAGAAGGCTTCGGCAACGCTCGTGCCGTGGAAAATGCTGTTGACAAGATTGCGAATCGACAAGCCAAGAGGCTTCGGAAGCAGAAGCGGCGCAAGATTGTTGGTCCCTCGAATGACATGCTCTTTACTCGGGAAGATCTCATTGGGCCGAAGCCGACCGATGCATTGTCCGGTAATTCTGCTTGGAACGAGCTGCAGACGTTGATCGGGCTTCCGTCAGTGAAGGACTCAGTCAAAGCTCTTTTCGACAGCATCCAATATAACTATGAGCGGGAATTGAATGAAGAGCCTCTTGTCGACTTCACCTTGAACAAGGTCTTCATTGGGAGCCCCGGGACAGGGAAGACCAGTGTTGCAAAGCTGTATGGCCGCATATTGGCAGATATCGGGCTGCTATCCAATGGCGAAGGTACGTCACTTTCGGCACGTCAAGGATTCTTGCTGATCGAAACACAGTGGTGGTCAAGACACCTGCAGACTTTATAGGCAATGTCCTCGGAGCATCAGAAGCTAACACCAAGGCAATCCTGGACGCGGCCGTCGGAAAGGTACTTGTGATTGACGAGGCTTACGGTCTCTACGGAGGTCAAAGCTCGACTGCCGATCCATTTCGAGTAGCGGTGATCGACACAATCGTCGCAGAGGTTCAGAGCGTTCCGGGCGATGATCGATGTGTTCTACTCCTAGGGTACAAGGAACAAATGGAGGAAATGATGCAGAATACTAATCCAGGATTGGCACGCCGCTTCCCAATTGACTCTGGATTTGTCTTCGAGGACTTCTCCGACGAGGACATGGCACGTATATTCGACATGAAACTGCAAAGGCAACACTTTCGCGTCACGGATACCGGGAGGAGTGTCGCTCTGGACATGCTTAGGCGAGCTCGCAATCGACCTCACTTCGGTAATGCTGGAGAGGTGGACATCCTGCTGAACGATACCAAGATGCGCCAGCAGAAGCGAGTCGCGAAGGATCCCACAGCAGAGCGTGCAGTCTTCGAAGCTCAGGACTTCGACCTAGAATTCGACAGGAGCGAACGTGCAGTGACAAACATCTCAGCTCTGTTCAAAGACACCGTCGGCTGTGAAAAGATCGTTGAACAGTTGCAAGGCTACCAGAATACCGTTGCCAACATGAAGAAGCTCGATATGGACCCACGGGAGCAGACCCCTTTCGCCTTCCTCTTCAGGGGGCCGCCGGGAACTGGGAAAACGACAACCGCAAAACGTATGGGTAAAGTGTTCTATGACATGGGCTTCCTCGCCTCTGCAGAAGTGGTCTCTACTTCAGCTTCCGATCTTGTAGGCGAATATGTGGGACAAACTGGCCCTAAGACTCGCAAGCTTCTAGAGTCTGCACTCGGCAAGGTCCTTTTCATTGACGAAGCCTACCGACTGGCCGGCGGTCACTTTGCACAAGAAGCCATGGACGAGCTTGTCGACTCAATGACGAAGGACAAGTACTTTCAGAAGCTCATCATCATCCTTGCGGGCTACGATGCCGACATAAATCGTTTGATGTCTATCAACCCAGGGTTGACATCGCGATTTCCCGAAACTATGGTCTTTCATCCACTTGGACCTGGTGATTGTCTAAGTCTTCTACAAAGTCTTCTGGGCAAGAAGAAAGCCCTTGACACGGTGGTTCTTGCAAATCCTTCGCGTGATTTCCGAGCAGCAATACTAGCCAGGTTCTCTATTCTCAGTTCCTTGGACAACTTCGGTAGCGCTCGTGATGTCCAGACTTTGGCCAAGACTATCTTCGGCGATATTCTCAAGCACAGTGACATGTCTCTCGCCAACATAGCAGTCACGGAGGAACACATCTTCAAAGCTATGGATGACATGATTGCTGAGAGAGCAAAGAGAGCCACTGATGCCGTCCAGCCTGGCGTAGCGGATCAGCGTAATCTTGGTCCTCACCCAGAGCAGTATCTGCCTCCTTCTGCGCCGACAGTGCCAAAATTGGCGACTTCTACGCCGAGGGATGTCACAAAGGATGTCAGCGAGAGGCCGCAGCACGAATGTGAGGAACAAGAAGAGTCAGCTCCACCTTCCGAAGACGGTGAGGACAGCACTCCCACAGTCATAGCAGGACGGGACGCCGGTGTAAGCGATGCGGTATGGCATCAACTGCAGCTTGATAAGCAAAAGGAAGAAGAAGAGATGCACGAGCTTCAGCGAATGAAAGAAGAGGAGGCCAGGCTCATGGACAGCGAGGATGCCAAATTCAGGCAGGAGCTACAGGATCTGATGAAGAAAGTGAAAGAAATTGAAGAGCGAAAGAAGAGGGAAGCAAAGGCGAAAGAGAAATTGATGAGGATGGGAAGGTGCCCTGTTGGTTATGAGTGGATCAAGCAGAACGGCGGGTACAGATGTGCTGGTGGCAGTCATTGGATTTCAGATGGGCAGGTCGCGGATCTATTGTCATAGGGTATGTATCAAGAATACGCTTACACGATCACACTGTCATGTTGCTCTCAGCCCTCCATTTTATCGTCCTCTGCGCTCTGCTGGAGCGGAATCAGAGTACTCGCTGTCGTCGAAAGACTGCCAGACATCAGCTGATCAAGATGCTCGACCACCACATCCGCACTCCTCTGCTGGCGGAAAAAGAGCAGGGTCACTGCTCTCCCAAACCAGGCGCAAAGAAACTGTTCGTAGTACAATGGTAGGACTGGCTGTAAACGATCTTGTGGACCAATACCAGCGGTGACTCGTAGCTTGATCTCAGCGGATTTGATCAACATCTTGACCATCTCGTCCAGTTGTAGCGTGATCGTCTGCTCCTCTGATGCGAGATGCTTAGCGAGGTGAAGCATCACCACTGTGGTCTCCTCGAAGAATCTAGGCTCCATCTCACTCGGAATGACGCCATCGGGGAGTGTCAGACTCTCGACGGCATTGCAGATTGCCTGGAGTAGCTCGGAAGTCCTAACGTTGATGGTCGCCTGTAGATCTGTCAGTCCCTCCCTCAAGCTGTCAAACCACGACTCAGTCGCTTGCCACTTCACCCGCTCCTTTCTCATCTCCAGATACTTTTCGTCATGCTGAGTTGCAGCTCGGTCGCCACAGTGCGGACAACGGACAGCTGTTGAATCTGTCTCAGCGAGGTGTGTCAGCTCTTGCCATTGCTCAGCCGTCATTCGGACCCAGCAACACGCAACAGCTACATTTTGCTCTTCGTCGTCACTCGCCATGATTCGCGGGAACAGGATTTCTTGTGCGGAGTCCACGCGACGTTGCCACTTCTCCTGGGAACCATCTTTCACTGGTGCATCCGGCTTCGCATTGATCTTCTTCTCGACAATGAGAAATGCGAGATCAGTAGATCTGTACTGCAACTCATAGAAAAGTCTGATCCATGGCGTATTGTCCTTCTCGAAGCAGCACAGCATGAGATCTTCCCAGCCCCATTCGAAAACTCGAACCTCTTTGCTGGAAGGATCTTGTGTGGTGTGCCACTTTGTCGTAAGCCTGAACTTGAATCGAAGCTGGCCGTCCTGCATGTACTTCGCAATCTCCAGAACGGACACGCCGGGAGCTTCGGATAATCTATCAATGGCTGGACTAAGGTCCGTGTTCACGGCGGGAGCAGGGTGAGCAGCTTCCTTGACAGTAGCGTTGGCCGACAGACGGAGGTAGTATCCAAGCTTGTCCTCATGGAGTCCAAACTCGCTTAAGGATGGACGCTCCCGTGATTCAAGGTCTCCCGGCTCGAAAAGCTCTATGCTCGCGCTACTAGGTCGGAGCGCAAAAGAAGGAAAGGCAATGCAATTCGTGGTGGTTTTGGTAAGGGCCCATGAGGCGCTCATTGGAGAAATCCGTACCGGACAGACCGGATCCACTGAGCAGATCGACGAGCTCTGATGCTGAGTCGTCGATACCAAGTGTGTTGAGTGCGTTCAATAGTGCGTCCGTAATTGCGCTTATGTCAAAGTATGACTTGCGTTTGTCGAGACGGAAATGGCGAAAGCTTGTGTATGTGTTTCATGACGAGTGTATCGTTCGAGTACGCGTGAATGATTATGTCCGTAAGTGACCATGTCCGTGAATGAAACACAATCTCATTGTGTGAGAACGAAGGAATGCAAGGTCAGCATGATTTACGAAGAGGAGAAGGTACAAATATTGGGAGAATTGGCAGGATGAGGGAACAGGATAACGAAGGGAGCCTTTCACCCTGTTGATCCTCGCCTCAAGGTTGTACAAGTCCCAGACCGTTCTGCTCCTGCGCCTCCAAGTGATACTTCTTCGCCTTCGTCGATATGGTCCATTTGAACGGATTTGGCTTCTCCGGCCGACAAATCGGGGACTCTGTTGTTCTTCAGCCGCTGCGGCTCTTATCCTGCTCGTAAGTATCTAGCTGAGCAGTGGCCATTCCAGTGCATCCTCCATTCAACGGCAGAGCCGATATGACTCGACCGCTTTCACTGATTTGAGCGCATGCGGAGCCACCAATCAATCAGATGGACAGCACCAAGAGCAAGTCTTGACGACACCGTTCAACATGCCGAATGGAGCCGTTGTGATAAATAAGTCGATCGGCTGTGATCTCAAACTTCAGTCATCAAATGGCCACATCTCTTCCCAGACGCAACGATCCTCTGGCGATCTCGAGAAATCTTCAATAACCTGGTGTTTCACTCTTCGTAATGCTGCTTTGGCCTCATCGTACTGCTCTGGGCGAACACATCCCTTCTCCGGAAATAGAGGTCCTAAGGCAACCCTGATAACGTTCATGGCATGCATACTTGCTGCGGTTTTCTCCACGTCTTCTCGGATCTCTGCGAGCTCGGCCTTGGAGAATTGGACAGGCGAGTTCTCTAGTTCTGTGATGGAGCCTAAGCAGTATGCTTCGCCAACCTCAAAGATGTTTCGTGACGCACTCAAGATCCCGGAATTGTCGGACTCCTCGTACATGACTGCATCAAAGACAGGCTTAATGTTACTCTTAAGCATATGCTTGTAGCCAGACGCCAGAATTTGCTCGTCATACAATTTCAGAGCTGCGGCTTTCTCTTTCGGGTCTATTATTTCTGTGATTGGTGGAGGCTTGGGTCGTTCCACGCCATGCACGACTGGCCCATCGTAATCCAAGAATCCTGGAGTCGTGGTGTGGTCGAACAGCGGCAATATACATGTTGACTGCCAATCGATGATCGCGGTAATCGTAGTAGGATCGCCTGCATCAACGAAGATATTTTCTTCGTGTAAGTCGTCATGCCACATGTGAAAAGTAGACGCCCACTGCTCCCTAGGCAGGATGTCCGGCAAGACTTGAAGAGCTGCCTCGCATGCCAAGATTTTCTTCTCCCGAGTTGGCTGGTACAGCGAGGGCCCGCAGAGCATCGAGAGAGGCTGTGGTACGGTGGCAAGGCTCCGAGCGGCCTGCATATCTCGTTCTAAAGCCGCCCGTCTGTAGCTCCCTGGTGATGTCCCTAGCCGCATGTCAGTAAGGCATCGATCGACAATAACTAAGCGACACTCACAAGGTCCTCTATCGCAGTCAAGATCCGCCCTACCAAAGTCCATCCACGCTCTCCCCTGGATCGGTCCGATCACGAACTTTGAATCAGTGGCCGGCTTACCTACATTGTCGAAGAAGACCGGACCGGCAGGATCAGCAGCTGCCAAGTCTTTCTTGTAGTAAAGGCTGCCAATGCCGCTGAAGGAAATCTTCGACCAAGCCCGTTGGTGTCTAGCAATTGCTCTAACGATTTGGACCTTCTGATCACTGGTCATCGTTGGCCATACGGTACCTAGCTGGACACCTTTCGCCTTTTCCATGATGATATATTCGGCCTTGACAGCGTTTTCATCGCTAGAATCCCAAGCGAGCACTCGAGGCGCTGGTGACTGCATAACGTTACGCATCTAAGACTGGTCAGATTTTAACACCAAAGGTACTAGGGCCACAGAACTTACGAGGTCCATTGTGGCCACCTCGCTGGCAGTTGTGAGATGAGGTAAGCCGGCATTTGGATTGGGGACCTTTGCCACGACTTGCTCGTTGTCGTCCATAGTTAGTAGAAAGGCTTTGTTGTACATGCCATCGGCACACTTCTCGACCTTAATGCATTGCTTCCCAACTGCGTCCCCAGCGATCTTACAGAGCTGATTCATGTCGAACTTTCGATGTCGTTGTGCCATTTGCTCCGCTTCTTTGCTAACGAAACGTCCTCGAGTGAAGTGGAAGAAGTCGGCATGCTGGTTCCAATCGGTGCGTGTACGTCTTTGGATAAGTGTAGACACCTTGCTCCGAACAGACATCGCGATGTGTCGAGTGTCATCAGCGACATGTGCTTCTTATTCACGATGGAATGTACCTATCTTGACTGGATGCACATGTTGGGCCGTGACTGGGCGTCGCGTTACGCTGGAGGTGACTTGTTCGGCACGTGACACAAAAAGCTGTTTCGAATTCGGCCTAGTGGTCTAGTACAATACACATGGATCTAAGTTCCAATATCAACAACACTCGAAACGACTCCGCTAGAGCCGGGCCGTCTGAACACGGAGCCTGAAGGTGGACTATGTCGTATACGCCTATATAGCGTCGTTTAGATCTTCGAACATCTTGTCCATTCTGTCCTCTAATTCCCTTTCCTTTGCAGCAGCAATTTCTTTGTCGCTCAGCTTCACTGTCTTGCCACCCTCCACTTTCTCAGTAGGCACCTGCGGATCAGAAATGGGCACAGCCACCTCAGCATACTTCTTGTGCGTTCCATTTTTCTTGACCAGCTGTTTGATCGAGTTATCCTCGGCTCCTTTGTTGAGCTGGAAATTCACATTCTGATATTGTTTACCATCTCTGGTAAACTTGGAGCCCCAGTCTAGTCGACCTCCAACCTGGGCGTCGTTGCGGCTGCTGCGTGCTGGAGTTGCTCTGCTACCCTCGGTGGAGCCTGTCTTGAGCGCTCGGAGTATTGACTTGGATTCCTGCGCACGTTGTCGGATTGCGCCGGGCGTTTTCTCCAGGACACCCATACTATAGTGAAAGATGAGTTCGTCGGATCACTCCCCTAGAGCGGTCGGCACCTAACTGCTGAAAATGCTTGGCTTCCTAGTGAGGGCAGAGGCTTGATTTGAGAAAGGCAGGTATGAAGACTGGACTTGGACGACGGCGACGTTCAAGCTGTTATTATATGAGCGCATGCATGTGGCTTCTGTGCGCAGTGCATGCATGCATAGCCGCCGACACTTGGTCAGAGGGAGTGGTAGTTGCAACATTGCTCGCAGCCTTGCGCCTGACGCGCATCTGCGCTGCAGCTAGTATGCTCATTTGCAACACCTTGATTCGCGATACTTTTGTAAAGTGAGACTGCTCTGCGCCGCAACGCGGTATATCCACGGCATCGTCAAGCGAGGGAGCGATGGAGGGTGGTCGATGTTTCAAGCAACACGACCGCTGTGGCGAATGGCTGGCATGCTCTGACTGACAGTCACGGGGACCGACCTTCTTATCAATCAAACATTCTGCTGACCTGGTGAGCCAAGCAAGATTCAGAGGCGTTTGCTATGGCTCGGAAACAATGCAACACTGGAGTGAAACTCGATTAGGACGAACACGAGCGAAGTGGCGCGTCCTTCCAGAATCACGTGATGTCGTGGCAGGGCTCCGGGTCGGTGATCTACAATGACGATTGCTTCGAGGGTCCAAGCGCCCTTGCTCCTTCCAGCCGTCTCCCAGCCGCCTTTGCTGCTGCTGCAGCTGCTGCTGCGTTGCTGTGAAGCCCCCGAGAGCTGGCGAGCTGGAACTCCCTCAAAGCCTCCCTCTCTCCCCGTAAGCTGCCCCCTTTCGTCCCTTCCAATCCTGTCTACTCTTCCACGCACCCCAAATCTCTCCCAATTTCTCCATATTCCCAGCACAATCATGAGCAAGAGAACGCGCGCAGCCGCAGAGCCTGAGGAGCTCCAGGAACTGCCCGAGGACAGCGAAGAGGAAGAAGAGTGAGTGTCCGCTGCCCTTGTAGCCGGAACTTCGTCGTCGTGTCGTAAAAATGCGGTTTGCATACGATTGCAATCGCTCGTCGATGGCGATTCGAAGTCGGTCATATCGAAACGATGCGAGATCGACTTGTTGTCATCGTCGTCCGACACATTGGGTGGTCTGGCTCTAGGAGCACCTGCTGAACGTCATTGCCAGATATGAGAGTGAAGAGGACTACAGCGACGATGGCGCTGGCGATGACGACGAGGAGGATGAGGAAGACGTAGAACCGGAGGCTGCTCGTGAGTGTTCAAAAGTGGTTCTGTTCCATCCTTCGCAACAACTGACGACTAGCGTAGCGCCTAAAGCGAAGAAGCAGAAGACCGCTCCTGCGGAGGACGACGCAGAAGAGCCAGAGGGCGAAGAAGAGGAAGAGGAGGACGAGGACGAGGATGCAGCAGAGGAGGAAGAAGGTGCTGAAGAGAATGGAACGCCTGCCAAGGCTGGTGCTGCGAAGAAGACCAAGGCAGCACCAGTCGAGGCCGAGGACGATGCTGAGGAGGTCGATGCTGAGGACGAGGATGAATAGATAATGTCAGAGGCTCTAGCTGCCACTCACCCATGACCACGAACGAAAAAGTAGTATATCTGAGACACCAGGAAAGAGCAAGATCGAGACTATGCAACCTGATCAATGCACCTATGAACTCGACTATTTCACCCACTAGTCAAGCTTCTCTGGATGCTGCTTGATACATTCTATATTGTAGTGAACAGCTCCTCACAAGCGTAATGCACTCCTCATCTCATGTGTACCTGCAGTAGTCGCAGCTAGTAGCTACTGAGCTCAAATCTAACGTATGAGCAAGAGCTGAGGAGAATGTCGTTCTCTGCCAGACAATTTGTCGCGTGGCTAGACAGAACAATAAATCGAGATGAAGCATCGTGATTGTCGCCTCCTTGAACGTGAAAGACGTTGCCTACGTACGCTTGGGTCATATATTCGTCGATGCTGCTATCTGTACTGTTCAAGCAACGCACCCAATGAAATCTTCCAGCGCTGTCACCGCAATGACCCACGTCAAGATCACCATTCAAAACGATTAACGAGGGCGCAACCATGGAGTTCCTCACCAGCACATTGGTGCCTAAACGCAAAAAGGTGTTCTGAAGCCAGTTGGATTCTGCCTCCATCAGGAGTCGAACCTGAGACCTCGGCATACCAATATATCGAAGCGAGTGCTTCGGACTACTAGTGCCGCGCTCTACCAACTGAGCTATAGAGGCGAATTTGTGATTCGCCTAGCTTCAGATGTTGTGTCGGCATATCTGTGCTTATATATACCTTCATTTGACTACCAAAGCCAATTCGACATGGCATTCACCAAGTCTCCATGACCGCACAATTCAAGCGAGACAACCACATCAGCACATTCGGTCGCAAGAGGAAATGGTTAACAAGACCACTGCTGGACGTTATTGTATGAGCCGTCAATTCGCTATCTTGCTCTGACCTTGCTGCTATACGCGACGATAATTCGAACAAAGCAGCCACCCAACCACATCAGCGCATTCGATTACATCAGAAAACAACATCATCGTCATCATTGGACTTTGTCTTATGAGATATCCGTCCGCAGTCTTGACCTACACAAAAAGTAGCACTCACAGTGGCACCCACAAGGGCGCGGCTCGGGGCAGCTTCCCGAGCAGTGAGCAGCTGGAATAACAGCCACCTGAAGAGTAGACCTATCTTCGGAATTGTGCACACAATTGCTACCAGCGAGGTACCGAGACATGGAAAACCGATCTGTCGACAGCTATGACAACCAACTTCGCTCCTGTGCTTCACGATAATCTTCATCATCACATCAACACCGACAAGACGCTTCTGATACGCAGCATGCGATTTCCAGTGAGACATATCGGGCTTCACTATGCATCCCTTGAAAAGTTGGAAACAGCTGCGAGCCTGTGCCGCATTGGTCGACGCAAGAGCTGCGCTGTTCAGCTGGCATCGCATGCATAGGATCGAATGGGCAGGCATGTTATCATCACATTCTGAGAACATTCTGGCTGATAACAGGTAAAGAGAGAGCAGGCTTGTGATCCAGTCTTTTTCGAAACCATTCGTACCTAAATCAGCCTGTCGACAAGACATCCAAAGTCAAAGGAAGGAGGAAGTGATGTCAGGACTCGCGATTCTGTTGCCAGCTACACTGGCACAGACTCAGAGGTAATAAGCATCCGTGATTTTTCCATAGAAGTTACAAATACTGATCAAATACCAAAACCAAACCTAACAGCACTTCGAACCTCACCCCAACAACCTCCACGGCCGAAACCAAAACCTGCATATCTAACAGCGATGACGCCTCCAGATCCATCATCACATTCTCCATAGCAACCATCCCTTCCTTCGAGACATGCTTCGATCTAAACGACACATTCACCGCGAACCGCAAGCTCTGTATTCCCAGGACTCCGCTATAGGCCACACAGACCCCAGCAGCAGCAGTAGTAGTAGCAGTAGCAGCAGCGACTCTTCTCCATCTGGCGTCGCGTGAATCACTTACAATGGAGCCAACTTCGATTCCCATGCCAAATCCTCGCGAATCTGGTACCAGCCAAGTGACCACATCCGGCGAAGTCGGCGCCGACCAGTTCGCTTCGAGATATACGTCAAGATCTGGCCAGGTTATGGCTGTTCTGTTCGGAAAAACGGAACGGACGACATTGTCCAGAATATGTTACAGTGAATTTTCCCATCTTTCTTTTTGTGTACATAACGCTACGTCGAGGAAAGCGTGGAGAGCTGATCGCATGTCATGTGTGAATGACATATAGGCACGTCCTGACAGAGTGACGTCTTGGGACAATGCGACAATGCACACTACAGTGTCGCGAGTTTTTCAATCGATCCGATGGGGTCCACGGTCGGGTTGAAGAGGATATATTTCGATGTTGTGGATGAAGATAATACTACTGTCACGGTGAAGGGGTGATGCTTGGGCGCTGATGTTTGGTATCGTCGCCAGTCTGCTGATAGTGAAGAGCAGTCAGAGCATGGCCGTCCGTTTTGTGGGGCAATGTAGCCATTGTGAGGCGCGTGCACCAGAAATGCGGCTTCATGAAGGCGTATCTTATGTCGATGAGGGATCAACAGCTTGGGTGGTGTCATGAGTAGCTGTCTGACGGGCAGTCAAGCTACCGACGAGATCGTGCTGATTGTCGAGATCTAGACGACCAACTTAGACGAATATCAGAAATGGTTACGTGCGAGTGTCAAGAAAATTCGATTGGGGTATCACTATTCGCACCACAAACACAACTACGTCTCATCCCTCGCTGCTGTCGCGTCTTGGTGTAGGAATGGACCAGGCCATCCGCGCAACCACCAGCAAAGCCTTGTTCTCGGCGTTGTGAGCTTCTTCAGCTGCTATCCTCACATGAATCTCATGCGTCCTCGTGACATGGTAGAAGTACAAGGGAAAATACAATTTTCCTGCTTCGTCAAGAGTCTCCTCCCACCTTTTTCTTCATGAGCCCTTCAATTTCTGAATGACTGCTCGTCCCAGCCGAGGCTTCCTTCATTCAGGTCTCCGCCACCCAGAGTGCTTATTTCCGGGAGCATTGGTAGCGTCTGAGGCTTGAAGCGCTTGTTCTCCCTGTTCTCATCCACAATGTCCAGCATGACGTCCTCATCGACCGAGAAGAACCCACTTTTTCGCTTGAACCAGGTACTGTTTCGCTTCTTTGGGGCCTTTGTGCCGGTGCGTGAGGAATAGTTGGGCGCATTCGCTGGCGACATTGGCATGGACATGATACTTGGCGCGTTTGGCTCAGGGCGGTATACATCGTTGTGGGTGTCATATGAAGAGCTTGGTGGAACGCTGAGAGAGGTCCGAGAGCTGTTGAAGGACTGACGCAAGCTATTGAGGCTGAAGAGTCTCCTCACGCTCGACGGACGACGCTCGCGTGGAGGAGACTGCGTATGGTTCATCGAAGTGGGCGATGTCGGTGGAAGCACGCTGCCATTTGTGGCGTCTCTGTTGCTCTCGGAAGACATGGTGTTCGATGTTCGTTCAGGCTCGGGTGAAGGAGGATATGCGCCAGGTAAAGTGGGCGGTGGCATAGATGGGTCAACCGGATGAGCTGAAAGTGGCCCTCCTCCAGGTGTTGGAGGCTACAAGCAGCGAGATCAGTGAGCGTTTCAGGGTGGTCCTTCATCATCGGTGGCTTACCCTGGCAAGCTTCTCGAGCTGAGCGAGCTTCTGCTTGTGGGTGGGAGTAGGCGGAGGAGAGTATTCAGGCGCGGGGATGTTGGTTCCGGCAGTCAGAGAGTACTCGACAGGCTGGACGGAGAGGATGTAGGACTTCCGCCTCGAGTCGGGCGGAGGCATGGCTCCGAAGCTGCGGACTAAGGTGCTCGCTGTATGGACAGTAAACTCCAGCCTCCCTGCAGTTGATGCAGTACCGACGTGTACCTTCTGTGATACTCCGACAGCTGCAGTAGCTCCGCGATGAAGGTATTGTGTCAATGCGCGCTGCACGCTTCCCCGAGAAAGGATGTAGCTGGAAGGTCAAGGAGAGGTGCAAGGATGGGTGTGATAGGAGACGTGTGCTCAAACCGTGTGATGAAGAGATGGAGAGATGGAGACTAGATGTCATTCACCTCAGACGCGTCCAGACGACGCCTTGGTGCCTCACTCGACGCTTGTGCTGAAGAGAGATGGGCGAAAAGTTGATTGTCGAGCGGCTCCTTCCTAAAATGGCGCCTCGGGAAAGATCAGAGGTTCCTGCCACGCGGTTTTCCAGGTCGCGCCTTCTGTCTGCGACCACTCACGACCCCGGCCCTGCAGCTGCTCCTTCCCCCACTTCTGAGCCTCCAATAATGATAAGTGAATATGTCCTTGCTGCATTTCTGCACGACTCAGGGGCACACAATATATGTATCCTTTGTTCATCCCTCACCATTGACTTCAGCCTGGCTCATCGTCGCTAATATGCTTCGGAGCGGCTTTTGGATATTCCGGTCTTCGCCGTTGGAGTAATGCCCCGCCGGACCGTTTCGCGTGCAGAAACGTTCTTACTGTTGACAACGTCTGTCCCAGTATCATATGCCGAGCAACTTCATATTTTGCCGTGGACAACTAGATGCCTCGTGTCTGTTCATCGACAAAGGTCACAAGATCCGTGCCTCAGCCTCAGACCTGTTGATATATCCGCCCAATGTAACCGGGTCGTTGCGTGGTCTTCCTCCTAAGGATTCCTTGAAACCATAACAAGCAGCTCCACCACCGTGAGAAAGCTAGATCTGAATGTCGATCTGTACGTGTCAAGAGCATGCTACAGGAGGACTGATGTATTGTACATATATTGTCCAGGAAGACCTCTCTGCGGACAGAAAGTGCTGCCACTAGGAGTTAAGCTTCAATCTGGCAGGGCAACATCACCGACCAAATCCAAGCACCTGTCGTCCTTCGAGCGGTTGTGGAAGTTCGCCGTCACAATCAAAGCAGTGAACGTCAATTCTATCTGATCCAGTGCCAGGACGACACCGACCCAGCGATACCTTAACGTCACTCCACCACATTCCCATCTCGCACAACAGCCACCAACATGGATCAACTGGAAGCGAAACATCTCGACACCTCACGCGGCCTCCACTACCGCTACTATATCTCCCCCGCCACTCAAGCAGACAGCACAAGACCCGTTCTGCTTCTCTGTCATGGCTGGCCAGACAGCGCGCTACTCTGGAAATTCATCGTCCCTCACTTACTCAAATCAAAATTAAGACTGATCGTGCCCGATCTTCTGGGCTATGGCGGGACATCCAAACCCACAGATCCCAAAGCCTTCGAGATCAAAGCCATGGTGACGGACGTGATGGAGATTTTCGAAGCAGAGGAGATCGATTCTCCAATCATCCCCATGGGCCATGACTGGTACGTTCACCTGAAAAGACACTGACAAACTTCACGCAAACATCAACTGACACGGAGTCAAAGGGGCTCCTACTTCGCCCAGCGCTTCTACATGCTACACCGCCCCCGCATGGCCGGTCTCATCACCCTCAACGTAGCCCTCATGCTGCCCTCTCGCGAACCCTTCGATCTCGAAGCAAACCTGCTGCAGACCGAGAAACAGCTCGGCTACCCGACCCTCGCCTACTGGGAAGTCTTCGCCGATCCGCAGGGCCCAAGGGAACTCATGGACCAGCACCTCACCAGCCTCTGGCACGCCATGCACGGCTCCAGCTCCGGCATCGATTTCATGAAGAGAGTCTGGTGCACGCGCCGCGGAATGCGCGACTGGCTCTCCAACGACCGCACAGACATCCCGCTGCGTCCCTATGCCCAGGATGAAGCTTTCAAGAACGAGTGGATCGAGACGGCCATTCCGGATGGACTGACGAGTCCTGGATGCTGGTATCGCGCGACCAAAGAGAATGTCCAGCTGGAGACGGAGAAGATGCTGGAAGCGAAGATCGAGTCGCCGTATTTGTTTATCGGGTGTGATGGAGATGCGGTGTGTAGGACGGAGTTCATCGAGTTGGGAAAACAAGCGGCATTGGTGCCGGACTTGGAGGTGCATGAGCTTCAATGTGGGCATTGGTGTCCTTATGAGAAGCCAGATGAAGTGGCGAAGATTACCATGGAGTGGTTGACGAAAAAGGGGTTTGCTGTATGATGTAGAAGTCAGCCTCAAGGTTCTTGTTGTAGAAACTGCTGATATTGTGTCCTCGTGGCGTGTTTGTGTGCAGATGGTGTCCAGCTGTCGTTGAGTAGAGACTGATAAGTTGGGTGCTGCGCATTGATAAGGAATGTACATTGGACGTATGATGAGTCGAGCCTGTATGGATGCTTGCAACATTGAGACACCTGCAGACCCGTTGCACCTGCAGTGTCACAAGCTCGTCTCGGGGCAGGAACATCTCATAAAAACGTGAAATTGACCAAGTGGCAGGCGCGAATGCGGCCACAGAATCAGGAACGCATTCATGTCTCATATCACACGTGTCATAAGTTGTCAATGAATACTGATTATTAGTCCTCGGCCTCAGCATGACCGACAGGCACAAGCTTGCCCACGACCAGATACTTTTCGTTGAAGCGTTCCTCCCAACCGCGTAGAGCCTCCATCTCCTCTCCCCCGAGATCCTCCAATTTATCCAAAGGTCCGTTCAGGTCCTCAGTGAGCATGTCAGCATCGAAGCTTCCGCATGCCAGTCCTCTCGATGCGTCTCTGCCCGCGAAGTTTGCATAAGGACCACCTGGACCGTAGAAGTTTCGGCCTGGAGATACATCAAAGATCTTGCCGCGCACTGCCAAGTAGACGGGCATGTTCTTAGTGCCGTTGTACGGCAGTAACTGGGGTGGTGTGAAGACCCTGAAGACGGTTGGTGGAGGAGCGGCGGGAAGAGTGGCAGCCGTCTTGTTCGGTCGCAGTCGCATGTACACGAGGACCATCAAGACGGCCAGGAGTATGAGGTTGATGGGAGTCGCGATGGTTGCACTGTTGAGAGGCGATCTGTGAGCATCCTGGATATGGGTGAGTGCAATGGGAGACTGGGTCATCTTACACGCCAGCAGCTGGTGGGGCATCGGAAGCGTTCATGGTAGCGCCTGGGTTCGTGGGGTGTCAGTGGGCGGTTACTAGCCGTGGATGGGAAGGAGAAGACAGACTCTGATCCATGGCCGCGGTGGCAGTGCCTTTTGATGATGCAGGTGGTTACTGTAACGTTGGAGTGGACGGAGCTGGTGATCGGGACGAAGCAATGAAGCAATGATGGAAGTCCGGCAGTGGAAAGCGAGACCGAGACCCTGACGACGTCCAATCATCCGAGTCCCGCTCCGTCTGCTTGCGACAGGGCTCATGTTTCAGAGACGCGCTTCGGTTTAATTCATCATCTGCTGTCCTCTCTTCTTGATGATGAGGAGGCACGTGCAAAAGCCTCGACACCCATGCATCCACCTCGACTGCTGATCACGATAGCCTACGATACATGCATCGGGCGAGCATCGTCGCTACTTACGCGCTTCCCAGACAACGTCGCGCTTGTTATCGCTGTTGATGCTTGAGCTTTGCGACCACTGCACGTCTTCACTACTCCACACATGTACTGTCGATGTGTCTGCCTTCACCCTTGTCCTTGCCACAAATTTCTCCTTACCGCTTTCCCGCCCTCATCGACATCTTCACCGTTCGACGAGAGAAGGAGCTATTGACTGTCCTCGTGGCAACAGTGGTGATCTGCCACAGGTCAGGCGCCACGATAACAGCATCTAGAAATGCCCGCCTACTCCATTCAACGAGATCCTCCATGGATCCAGGAGCCAACCCGCGGGACTCCTTACGCCGCGACTGAGTCTGTCTTCAGCGAGGACTACGAAGGTGCTTCTTACTACGACCACCCAGATATGCCGTCCATACCGCCTTTACGAGTGAAGAAGTCGCTACACCCTTCGTATCATGCGCATCCCCAGCAGCACATCCGAGACAATGGCCCGCAGGTGCGACAGTCGCGACTACCCATCTTCAAGCAAGTCCGCTCTATGCTTCACAAGGCTCCACGCCTCGACACAAACCCCAGCAACAACATCAAGTACGACGAATTCTCTGGTGACCCTAGCGAGAGCGGCCGCCCAGCTCACATGAGGCCCTCGACCTACCGTACTCCCCAGCAAGTTCAATCCGAGGCTCGCCGCACATCTCCTCGAAGGTTTCAGAAGGAGCCGAACAGTACGCGCAGTATGTCTCCTGTGTCGATCTTGCGCGATGAGGAAGTTCAGCAGTACATTCCTCAGACAGGCTGGGATGCTGCTCGACCTCCGTCGCCCGTCTCGCCCGTCTCTGATGTCTCACGCGACGAATTCAAGACACCCGTCCGTCCCAACGAAGCTGCCGCGAGCTCTCGTGCGATCCCCCCCTCACAACCCAGCCACCCTCGAGTCAGTGTGATCAAACGCAAACCTGCCCCTAACAGACTCTCAACTTCGCCAGAGGACATGCCGCCTCAACTTCCACCATCTTCAAGAGGAAGAGAGCCTGAAGACACTCGAAAGTACAATAGCCACTTCAGCTGGACAACGGTGGCGCCTTCAGTGGCACCGACACGTCCGTCAACTGACACGAAACAAAGCCCGCAGATGTCTGAGAATGGTTTCCCGCAGAGCCGTTTCAGCTGGAGCACCTTCAACACTTCGATCACGAACCAGATGCGTCCAGAATCACCTCCTGCGAGTCCTGAACCACCATTTCCTCCTCAGTATCGTACTCCACCAGTGCAGTCCATTCTCTCTCGTCACAGACCTGTTCAACGATTAGAAAAGGAGGTCTGGACACCACCACCGCGCAAAGCTTCTCTCCCCGTATCTCGCACAGGCACTCCTACGTCCGCCCGATCGAAGCTCACCATCGATCCGCGGCCCACCGGCGAAGACGGGACCGGCTCGGCGAAGAGACTCCCACCACCTCCGCAACTCCTCACCCCTGTATCGCCCATGTCGCGCCTTGATACACTCCTCGCGGAAGAGCAAGATAAGCAACAACAGCGCCGAAATATCGAGAAGGCTCTCGGCGATTACACCAAAGTCGAAACCGCCAGCCCAATGGACGTTTCCTTCACACAGATGAGAGAAGCCAAGAAGAAGCTGGAAGAGCTCAGAACAACGTTGGCGGAAGTACGGCTTGAAGAGCGTGAGATTGGCATTGCCATTTCGCGATTGAGACGCAAGGAGGGCGAGGAGGAAGGTCTATGGGTTCGACGGGTCACGGGCTAGACGCTCAATGGATTGGCGACAACTCTTGACTGAATTCATGGTTGGTCGGATGTTTTATTCTGATTTTGAGCGAGTCTTGAGTTTCCTGGTTGAGCGAGCGAGCATTGAAGCGCGGCGTTGGAAGACTGGATGAAGGATGAAAATGATGTTTGAAGAGCTTCTGATACCAGCAGCACAATCGATGCTTCACTGGTGCCAATTCTCATCCCTCTCCCTGCTATTTGTCTTTGCATTTTCTGGCAGTTCAATGTTCCCATTTCCTCACCCGACTTACAGTCCTGACTTCTTGGTGTCTGTGACATCCGTGGCCATTCAAGCAAGGAGCGTGTAGCAGCGAAAGTCTACAAATGCGACTCTCGGAGATTTTAAGCTCTGACCCTCAGCGCGTCTCCCCCAACTTCGCGTCGTACGATCCACAACCATCTCCTTTTCGGCAAATAGCCAAATATCAGAAATCCAAAAATAAAAATAAAAAAAAAGGCCAAATCTCACCTCCCTCTTACACACCACTTCTCTCCTCCAAAATTATTATTACTCGTTCATCTTCCATCACACTCACTTGCCCATCCCACCCCCAATAATGTTCGCCCGACTCTCCTTCTTCGTGCTGCTCGCAGCCATCTTCTACGCCCTCTACCTCGTCGCCGAGAGCAATCTCGACAATCTCTACATCTTCTCGCCGGACAGATTGCACGCGCTCGCTCGGAATTCCATCGAGCAGCATGGGAATGACACGGGCGCCATCGTCGCGGAGATTGTCGCGCAGCTGAGGCAGGATGAGACATTGAGGCCTTTTGTTTTCGAGGGCGAGGAGGAGTGGATGTTTGTATGTTCTTCTTTTTTTTTTTTTCGCCCCCCCCTTTTCAATACTACCCTCCCTCGTTTCATTTATCGTCTCATCATGCTATATTTTCAGTCAAGAATTGAGAAAGAAAAAAAGGAAAGAAAAAGTCCAAGAAGAAGAAAAAGAAGAAGAAGAAGAAAAGCGAAATGGAAGTGATCATGAGACGATAAAGAGAGAAGAAAAAAAAAAAGGAAAGATCTCCATCTGACACTCTGTCTCCTTTCCCAAAAACAGAACAACGCCGGCGGCGCCATGGGCGCCATGCTCATCCTGCACGCCTCCATCACCGAATACCTCATCATCTTCGGCACGGCGCTGGGAACCGAAGGGCACACCGGCCGCCACACCGCCGACGACTACTTCCACATCCTGAGTGGCACTCAGACCGCTTTCGTGCCCGGAGCTTTCGAGCCCGAAATCTATCCCCCTGGTTCCGTGCATCACCTGCGCAGGGGCGATGTGAAGCAGTACAAGATGGAATCGGCGTGTTTCGCGCTCGAGTATGCGCGCGGCTGGATCCCGCCGATGCTGGGGTTCGGGTATGCAGATACGTTGAGCAGTACGTTGGATTTCCCGACGTTGTGGACGACGACGCGGGTGACGGGGAAAGCGATGTTGGGGAATTTGTGGAGGGGGAAGATTTGAGTTGAGATGTGGCCTTCGCTTTTTTTTTTTTTCAAGTTCTGGTTATCGTTATTATGTTTGGTTGGGCTGCCAATGATGGCGGACGGTGGAATGATTTCAATTCAGGGCGATTTGGTCCGCGCATTGCGAATGGCATGACTCCTCAAAGAGCTTCTTCATATTCGACTTAGACTCCATATCGCTATGCATTGTATGCGAGAACGCTCAAAGATGTGGGTATCGAAAACCAAATCCCTGTCAGATGCACATAGCTTTTCCATGTTTCCCTCCTTCTGCAGCTCGTCGTTGTTCAAGACGAGACTTATTAGATTCACGCACACGGTGCCAGCACCAGGGTGCTATTACGTTTCCTCCCCTCTGAACCCCAAAAAGTCCGAACTTACGAGACACTCCTCTTCCCTCCTCGTCCACACTCCCGCTTATGCAACGGTTCATCCGGCCAGACCCAACCTCGCACGCGTTTCGACACTCGCTTGTCCTGCTGGTTGACTTTCGGCATCCAATCGTCTCGTGGCAGGTGATGGCGCCTCGTCAGAGCAGCGGGACCCCCGACGTCGACTCGCCAGTGGAATTGCTTGGGGAAAGGCTGCTCTTTGGCGAGCATGTGCAAGTACCAGAGCGCCAGGCCGGCTGTCATTTTGAGTTCGCCACCCTCGCCGAGGCCACAGGCGGAGAGCTGAATGGGAGTGGAGAGCTCGAGGAAGCCGAAGAGTGGGATATTGCTGTTGCTGCTGTTGTTCTCGTCCGTAGGCGGGCCGCCCATGCGGACACACACGAGCTCGATCTCCGTCATGATGAAGCCATATCTGGTGCCATGATCCCGCATGAAGCGGTGCAGATGGGCTAGGTGCTCGAGGTATCTGACCTTGTGGACTGGTGACTCTCCGCGCATGCCCGAATTCCACTGGTCGTAGGATTTGACAATGCCAACCACCCGACCTCGTCCGTCGCCGAAGATGGTCTTTTCGGCATCAGACTGATAATTTGCAATGAACTCTGGTTGCTGACGAGCACCTGGTATGGAACGTAATGTGCGCATAGCAATATGCCGTTCGCCCTGGGCGACGTTCAGAGCCGCGTTGACTTTGATAGCGTAGTGGTTCGCGCAAAGCTCAGCGAGTTGAGCCGGCGTTTCAGGTGACAGATTGACCTTGCCTGGAGTAGGCAGTAGGTTGGCCGACACATTAATCTTGAGCAGATCAAGCAGACCAGGTACCTCTGCGATATTGGCAACACTGAAATCAGACCAAGACCGGAGATTGCGGACATCAAACCAGAAGTGTATGTTTTGAGTCTTACTCATCTCGTTGATGCGCTGAATGGGTGACGGTGCAGGATTGGTGGCCGTGAGGTATTCCAGAACTGTCGAGGTGGCCAAATCAGGCTCGGGGGCAGGAGACTCCAATTCGACTGAAAGCCGCGATGGTTGTGCAGGTGGACTGGCGGTCCTCCTACTGTTCGGATAGCTTTGAATCTGACCACCTGGCATAGTGATCGGAGCGAGATGGCTCATGGCGCTTGGTGTGCGAGACATTGGCATTCCAACAGGCTGTGGAGTTGGACTCTGGCGATACGTTGGATAGCCAAAGCGAGTCAACATCGATGCATCGATGCTGGAGGATGAAATGTTCCTCGAGTGCGCCCGAACATTGAGGACGTGCGAAGAGGAGACTGATCGCATGTTGCTCATCGAAGGCCTACCAGGGGCTATAGCGTCTTGGTCGAAAGGTGTTGGCGCGGGAGTCAGGGCATGGGAAATTGTCTGCTCTCTGCCATACGGGCTCGTAGATCGCCTATCAGATGCTGGCTTTTGCAGGGCAGGACCAAAGTGCGCAGAGAAAGCATTGCTGGGAAGAGAGGTCGTTCTGTTGTGGCCTTGCCAGATCCGAGGTCCACTCATGGGCTCCACAAGGTAATCTTGGTCGCGGGGCTTTGGCAGAAGTCGTGAGCCAGATTCTCTTATTATCATGGGAGATCTAGGAGGGGGAGTGGTCGCAGTGGTCAAGACCGTTGCCGGAGACCAGTCGTTTTGTTGGTAGTAGGAGGCATTGGAGCTGGCGCTGCCACCAGGGCATTGCACCTCTTCGAACTCGGCATTGTCCACGTCGGAAGGCGGCGTGAGGTGTCTATGGTAATCCATGTTGCCGTAAAAGCTGGCGCGACTTCCGGAATAGAGTAGCGCGGTCATGAGTAAGACGTAAATTAGACAATAGTGCTTTTGACGAGATAGTAGTGATAGGAGGCCGGCTCCCAACGATTGACAAAGGAAAGAGTGCAAAGCAAAGGAGACTCGTGGTGCTCGTTACAAGCTCCAACGATACAGTTGAAGCGGTTGGTGAAATGCTGTCGAGAGGAGACATCAGGTCGGCGCGTGGGTGGAAGGGTCTTCTATATGCGTAGATTCTGGTAAATCAAGGCCGCATACCGAATAGAACGACAACAAGCGATGGCACTAGACACGCGTAGCGTCATCGACAATGATCTGAAACGAACATGTGAGCAGTGCAGCGAGCATCCGTGCTCTAGCCCGAACCTCTGAATAGGCATTTTCGGCATCAACAGTGGAGCCAGTAGGACTTGGACTGAAGCTCCATACACGTCTGCCGAACCCGCGCGCGGAGATGAAACGGCCACTTCGAGTCTCATGAGACAAGTCCCGCGGTGAGCCAGACAGAAATTGGTCATCGGGCTGTCATATGGCTGCAGGACGCGAGAGCAGCGAAGACGGATGGGCTGATGCTTCTGACTCTGGCTGGTGGGCAGGCGCTGCAGTGGGCGGTTAGCAAGATGAAACACTTTGAAGTGGCCCTCAGACGGGAATATGCAGGTCCACAGCAGACCCGCATGTCATCGGTGGGCGCTTGAGCAATCAGAGGTGCCAGGCGCGTAGAGAAGAGAAGAGTGAATAGAGGCGGCGTGAGGTCGCGCTTCCCCGCTCCTCCATTTCGATTGGCTGCTCAGCTGAGCTTAATGCAAGCAGGCGATCAAACACCCGAACTGCAGAACTTGAAGCCGTGGGAAAAGATCGCTCCCCCGCAAAGTGTTTCAGAAACAGCCGAGCGCACCACCACACTGTGACTCATATCTTGACCGCATTTCGTACCCTCACAAGTCCATCCAGGGCACAAGAAGGTCTTCCTCTTCCTCCAAAAGCAGGGTCAAGGAAGAAGGTATCATACACTTATGGGCGACATATTCTCGAGCCAGATCATCCATGTTCATAGTACATCTCATAGTACACACGGCAATGGACCTGGTGAAGAAATTTGATCTCTAGACGCGCGCGAAGTGGCACAAGCCGGGGGGAAAAGCAGAGCCTCATCTCCTCAGCCCTGATGACGGCCCATCCGTCCGACCTGTTGCTATATTCAGGTATTCGATTGTGTCAACTTTGATGGAAGATCTAATTTCACGTCGCAAAGAAGCTCCACAGGCGCCCGACGGAGCAAGAATTGTAGCGAAAAGAGTCGCCACTTCTGTCCTGAGCGGGCGGCTACACGGAACCCCCTTCGCAGTTAAACATCGACGGGCGACGAAATTGGTACATCTCCTCAGAGCCGACATACATATATCCCTCGACATCTTTCAGTGAGGCAGGAGGGAATAGATTAAGTCTTCCGAGATATGCCATTTCCCGCCGCTTCATACACGGTTACTATACATATGCAATGTCACGAGCTAAGAGAATGCACAGCGCAACCTAGAAGCCATCGCTGGAGGCACTACCGGCTTGATCAAGCTACGGGCTGGAAAACCTACGTCGAGAAAGCACCCTATCCACCACCAGATTCGAGAGATGCGCATCTAAGCCGTCGAGACTTGCAGCAAGAATACATTGCCTATCAGAGGTTGCTACGACACCCCCGCCTCTTATGCCTACACCCTGATAGTACCCCAGAAAAATCGGTGCTACCATACTCCCGACACGGTTGTCTACGCGACTTTCTTCGAGCTACACCTGTCATCTTACCTGCTTAGCGACTTCGATTTGCGATCGACGCAGCTGAGGGCCTTCGCATGCTTCATTGCGCCGGCATTGTGCACGGCGACATCAATTCATGGGACTTTCTTATAGACGACAACTTTCGGCTCTATATTATCGATCTTGCTGGCTCAACTATAGATAGCAGGGCTGGCTTACACTAGCATTCGAACGCTTAATCTTTATTGAGTTTCATCGTGCGACGAAGCAGGCGGCTAAACGACAAGGAGACAAAGATCGTCCATTAGCCGCGCCAGATCACGTATGCAAGTGATATCATAGCGCTTTTAGCTGCGGCCCACTCCTGAATGACAGCCTTGAGCCAGACGATCCTTTGCTAGCTATCCTGCGTAGGGATTAATGTTAGAGCATTGAAGATGCTTCGACTCGTCACATCTTAGCCTAATGTTCTGCTCTCCAGTCTGGTTCTGATCTTATTACATCCCCGGACGTATCGTCGTTCCGAAGCAAACATGGCGGCGCAGGAGGACACTTTCATTATCGTGTCCGCGGTTACGACTGGTGTGTATATGGCTGGCTGGATTATCTTAACGGCAGCCACAATTCTCGCATACTGGACAGCTAGCAGCTACCTCGGCCGTCCCTGGGGACTCATGATTATAAGACTCTTTTCGGCCATCGAGAGGGCACAGAGCGAGCGCGGAATAGAGGCCGCCCAACGATCCGGAGGGCAGGGCGAGCGAGCAGCCCGTCCTAAGGCGATCCGCCTCGAGAATGTGCTCTCTGGAATGGTCGGAATCCTATTATGGATCATTGCATTGAACATCGAGGCAATGAGAAAGATCTCGGCCTATCAAGAGCTTGGTCAAAATGCTCCGGGCCACTGGACGCTGCAGGAAATTTTGGTTCTTCTGCTGAAGTCGGGATTGGAGGGTCTGATTGCAACGCTCGTTACTGGGGCGGCTATTCGACTCACAGGCCTGGCGTGAACATGGTCCGATGGCATTTGGGATAGACGGGGGTGGTTCGTGTGCTGGCTCTCCTTTCGCACATCTACAATCTGCACATCACATTTCAACTGCCTTTCCAAGCATCGCGAGTCCTCGAAGCTCTTGCATCATGGCGACGACTATGGGACACAGCTCTCGCCAGAGTACCGGAGGACTCACGAGAGTGGCTGGGTGTAGCGAGTTATGTTCCAGGAATCGAACATCTGTCGAGGAGGATAGTTGAGATCATCAGTGATGGCGAGTGCGGACAGAGTGCTTATCTCCACAGAAAGCCTGGGTCGGAAACGGGAGACTTGCATGAGTTTATCAAGAGCTTTGTTCGAGACGAACAGTGCTGAGCTTGAATCCCCTGAGCGAAAACGACATAGGACATTTCCAAGACCATCTCACTCTGGTCCAATGCTGAGGATATCAGGCGGCTTTGCGATTCTACGACCATACTGCTTTCTACCCTGTTCACTAAAACGCTTCTCTCGACCCGATAGTTCAAGTCTGCATCGGCCGATGCTCTCGTCTGAAACGCACACTCCACTCCTCTGCGAGAACAGCGCGCAGAAATCAAGGACCCTACTCGGAAGTAGACCTTCTACTCATTCAGTATGAAGATCCTACCTTGCGGCTTTGGCAGGAGCGCATGGGTCACCTGTTCAAGAGCAGTCTCGAACGCTTGAAAAGAATGGTTGCACCGCTCTTGCTAATTCCCAGAGTCGCTAGAATTCTTCACTCTTCGAGAAAGCATCGTAAGCTGCCAGCATTTCCAGTGTGATACCTTGCTTCGTCTCCCTCCTCGCCCGTTCGAAATCAGCCGCAACGATCCTGGCGTCCTCGCCACGATATATGATCTGTCGCCGCATAGCCGCCTCTTTTGCAGTCTGGCAGATTCTCACAATCTCGGCGCCAGAATAACCAGCAGTATCGGCAACGAGCTCGTCGAAATTGACGTCGCTGGCTAGAGCCACACTCCGACTAGCAATGTTGAGGATTTCCTTGCGGGCAACATCGCTTGGAGGCCCCAGATACACGTGCTTGTCGAATCGTCCCGGACGAAGAAGAGCAGGATCGAGGGTCTCTGGTTTGTTGGTCGCTGCCAGGATGAAGACATCTCTGAGCGACTCGAAGCCGTCCATTTCATTCAACAGAGTTGTGAGTACATTCAGTCCTTTGGTACCGGTACTGTCGCGGTCTGAGCCGATAGAGTCGATCTCATCGAAGAAAATCACGCAGGGCGCCGCAGTCTTGGCCTTTCGAAACACTTCTCGTATGGCACGCTCAGATTCGCCCACGTACATGCTAATGAGTTCTGCTCCTTTGATTGCGATGAAGTTGAAGTTGTAGGTGTTCGCCACAGCCTGCGCTGTCAGTGTCTTGGAGCATCCAGGAGGTCCATATAGAAGTACTCCTTTTGGCGGTTGATACTGAAACTTCTTCACCAGATCCTTGTGTTGTAGAGGCCAGCCGATGATCTCGTCAAAGTTCTCCTTGACAGCAGTAGAGCCACCAATGTCGTTCCAGCCAATCTTAGGTCGCTCAGTGAAGATCTCTCTCAGAGCAGTGGGTCGGACTTCTTGAAGCGCCAAGGTGAAGTCCTCCAGTGTGACTTCGGGTGTTGCATCAGATAAGCCTCGGCTTGGCAGAGGAGTCTCGGCCTGATCAAGTATCTCTGTGTATGCCGGTGGTGTAGGACACCGACCGAATGCCACAAGATCGCATTCTTCATCAAAGCGATCAGCACCATAGTCAGCTGCACACTCGTAGAGCATGGCTACATCTTTGCCTGTGAACCCGTGTGTCTGAGCGGCGATCGCGATCGACAAGGTGTCCTTAGCAAACATTGGCTTTCCTCGAAGAACATTGAGGATCTGTTCGCGCGCCGTGGTGTCGGGGATCGGCAACTCGATAAGCTTTCCAAAACAAGCTGGTCCGATAAGTGATGTATTGACGTCTCCTGGCGACCTGGTAGCACCAACGACCATAACTTTTTTGCCCTTGAGAAATGCCATCTCACTAATGATTTTGTCCGAGTAGGCTACATCGTCCGTGGGTGCCAGCTTCTCGAGATCGTCCATCAACACTATGGAAGGCTGGAAAGCAGCAGCATCCTGAAATGTGTCCTGGATTATGTTTTGATTCTTTTGCACAGACCCGCCAGTAAGAGACGCACGGTTAAGTCGAAAGACCTTCCGGAAACCGGAATCAGCCAATGCATTCAGGAGCAGGCTCTTGCCCGTTCCTTCGTAGCCGTGGAGTAGCACCGGTCGGTTGGGTCGCAGGCCGGCATATTTGCTCAGATTAGCAGTGTTGTCTAGCAAGCGTTGGAGCTGACGGTTGAGTCTGCGACACTGGTCGATCAGGCCACCGATGCGTTCTGTGTTAATGCTGTGTTGTCGGGAGATGCCAGTGAAGGTGCTCGGAGAACCGAGCATGCGGTTGAGGTTGACATCCGTGTTCAGACTGTTGGTGCTGTCGTTGATGTGGGCGCTGCGCATGCGAGTGTGCAGTGACGGTGTTGAGCTGAACCGACCACTCCTCCTAAGGCTTTCGTTCCGCACAAACGTCGCGTTGGCGAGATCAGCACTGGTTACGGCCTCTGTGAAGACTAGTTGTGTATCGTCGTCGAAGGCGAACAGGCACGCAATGTCGGCCGGGGCGTCCTTTGATTCGATATTATCGATGTAGTATCGCTTGCGGAATTTCTTCTTGCCAATGATGTCGAACGATATCCCGATGGCAAGCGCTTCGGAGTTCAAAAACACGCTCGAGATTCGCGTCCTCCAGAGCCCGTCATCTTGTTCCTCGGGTTTGTTCAGTTCACTGGGGGTGACATCGCACAGGACCACCTTGTCAGCACGATGTATCTTGGCATCAGTCTTTGATATCGTGACTTTCGAGCCTTCTTGGATGCCAAATGCCGTTCGGATTGTTTCTGTCATCTTGACAGGGCGATGCTTGGGCCTATTACCCATTCTGGTGTTCATGTCAGCATGTAGCTCCGCGTCAGATGTATGTCAAGTCAGAACCGATGCGAACGTCCTTCGATCAAAGCAGACAGCCAAGTACGTGAGGACAACAGGATATTGGTGGCCTCTAGACAACGAATCGTTACATACCGGTCATCTGCTCGCCAGGCTATGCCATAGCCGGTCGAGCCATCTTCGGAGGCAATCTCGCACATATCTCCGACTCTCAGACCGGCTGAGATCAAGCTGTCGGGCAAGACATGCACGCGAAAGGCACCCTCAAGTCCGGAAGGAGGGTTATTCGGCCGTACTACCACGTGAAGGGCATCGATGTGCATTTTGTCCGGATTAGATGCCGTGGCACGAGGAGCCTTGCTTTGAGGAGTGGAGGAGCAAGGCGTGGTCGACATGGCCGACCTTGGGATGGGTCGCCTACTTAAAACGGAGCTCAGACGCAAGTCGAAGAAGATTGCTGGCACTAGCGAAAAAGGCCGGGACTTGCGAGTGGCCGCGGCGAGCACGGGACGGTAATAGATTATCAGTCAAGGAGAGATGGTGTCTAGTGTGTGGCTGCTGCTCAAGCCAGGAATGGAGCTGATGTACCAGGCGGATTAAGGTTTCCCTCGTGGTGCTCTCGTGCTCTCGCTAAAAGTGGGTCGGTGCTTCCTTCGAAGTTGGTACCACGAGTACGACTGGAGATCGCTTCGCTTGACAGCCTTTTCCCGTCCTTTTTGGCTGCAGAAGATGAATGTACTTATCCTTACCGGACTGTCGGCCGTTCTTCAGTCAATCGACAGCGTATGAAGTGATGCCCAAAGGCCGAGGAGTGGTCCGTCTCTTCGGCCGATCTTTCCGACGAATTTTGAGTGCAATCCGTGCTAAGTTCGGCTCGCAGACTGCTGATAGCAGCGGTCTTCTCTGATCTTCAGCTGTGCCGTTGCGGTGTCAAACGCACTTTCGTGCTTTGCTACAAGAAGACAGCCACCCGAACGATCGCCACCGTCTAGCACGTTGTCGAATGTCTGGGTAAGCTGGGTTGGCGGTGAGCGTGACAGACGAGCTTGGTGTAGGCAGGCAGGAACCTGCGAGGCTCGTTGTGGTGTCCTTCGTAGGATTGGATTATCTGCTCTCGGCGGGACTTGAAGGATGATCCGATATGCAAGTCGCTGCTGCTTTTGTGCTCGAAATAGCTGCTCTCCCGCCTACGTAGATTTTGTCTTTGGCGACTGATTTCCTGTAATCCACCGATACTCGAAAAGGGCACAGATGTGCTGTAATGCAAAGCCGATCAGGATAACAGGCTTGCTGGCTTGCTGGCGTGGCCAGTGACGGTTGAATGGATCTGCGTTCATCTCACAGCAAACGGGTTTTTTCTATTTTAGTTTTCCGAAGCACGTGACACGATCCCGAACTTTGACCTTCACTAGGGCAAGATTGACGTCGACCTCACCTCCTAAGTCTTCCAGCATGCACAACCTGTCCGGCATCGCCCGCCGATGCGATCACTCCATCAATTGATGCTCACGGCTCACGCACTACCTCACCGTGCTGCCTGCCGGCTTTGTACCACCGAGCTCACGATCACGTCAGTGCGCTCTTTCTCCAAGAAGTTTGGGGAATGGTCAGTTCCCACTAAAAGACCTGCCAAAGACCCTGGCGGCCGCAAGAACAACAAATTCGATAAGCAACAGAGGCATGAAGAAGTCTCTGCCCGGCCGGCCCAGAAGCCATCACTGGTTGAGCAGCTGTTTCCAGAGGAGTCCAAGCTGTATGCTGCACAGCAAACAGCGTCGCGGGAACTACCCCCATTGCCCCTGGCAAACCCCCGGATACCATCGTCGCGTAGCACATCGACCAAATCTTCGCCGAAGCAGTCATGGGCCGCAAAACAACTGCTAGCAGAGATGGAGGCCAAGAATCCTGGCATCGCTGTCTTGGTTCTGCGCAACGCGAGTCCGAATTTGACCGAGGAAGACTTCCGACGGCTAATTCCTCAAGGTCGCCATATTGAGGGCTGGACGCTGGACCAAGGCGATATCCTAAAAGTCATTCCTGGGCGCTCGCTCGCTGATCTAGGGCCAGAAAACTCCTACTACTTACTTTTCTCTTCCGCATTGGGCGCTTTCACATATCAGGGCCATGTCACTCGTATCCATAGACTCGCAGATGCACACACTCCGACTTCTATGACTTCTCCTATGCCGCCGCCGCCAGGACTCCTTGTCGAAGGAATCGATCTTCATACTGCGATACAAGCGTACGCCTTAGTGCCTCCGGGAGAGCGGCTAGAGCTACGACTGTTGAGGACGCCTCACCCTCCTCTGATCGAAGCAATGGTTAGAAGTCATGGGATCCCGCAGATAGTCAATCGAGAGGACAAATCTCCCCACGAAGTTCGGCTGACGATGGACGGTCCTCAATTGCAGCCGAGCACTGTGCGACACATTTTCACGGAGACTGCTAGAGCTCGAGGGCTCAGCTGGTCTGGTGGGGAAAATATGAACCTCGACATCAAGCGATGGGAGCCGCAAGCAGACGTACATCCACAAACAAATACCGTAAAATTGCGGTCGACGATCGCGAATGTAGAAGCTGGAAAGTTCAACGATACAAAAAATGCGACTTCGACAGCAAGCGACCGGGGCCCGGATGCACAGAAACGTCGAACACCGCCTGTGGTTTATGTTGTCGGCTTTCACACTGAGAAAGCCGCTGTGAGCTTTACTCAACACTGGCATCGGAGGCCGCTGGAAGTAATTCCAGAACAGACAGCTCGCGATCATTTCGAGGGTGACATAGCACCCATCGCCAACGTTCAGCTGCTGTGGTGATACATTTTCGAGTTGCGGCTGCTTGGCTTCCATGCTGTCTCCAATACCCACGACGTCAACACCCGGATCACACTACCAATGCGAACGGGGCCGGCGGTGGCGGCATTGGCTTACCTCCAGGCATATCAATTCTCGTCATGCCCGTTATACCTGACATAATCTATCTTTGTCACAGCTGCTGTTGTTGGGTTTTTTTGAACAATGTCCACGATGAAGCACCGGGTAAGCAGAATCCGCCAGATCAGTCGGCTCACAGCGAAAAGACGTCTGGCACACCAGTCAATAACATGTCATCGGGTGCGGTGCTTCCAAGCGGACAGATCCTCTGCAAGCCGATCTTGAGACAGGCACAGCCTTGAATAAGCGGAGGAGTGTCTATTGCTGCCCTAATGCCGCTGAGCCTCTAGCTGCTGAGTCTGGCGGTCATAGAACCAAAAATTTCCGGGCTCGAGCGCACATACCCTGGCAATAATTATGCCCAAGCAGCCATTTCTAAGGGTTGCGAGAGACTATGGATTGGGAAGGCCGTTCGGTGTATTCAGAAGCTGTCGGGGGTGGGTGACATCTAGGGGTCATATAGTATTAAGGCAGGCCACTGGCATATCTTGTTTACACAATGCTCAGAGTCAATTTGGGTTTGTCGGCTCCACCTCATGTAAGCACGGTCAACCCAGGCAGACCATGGTCTTGTCCCAGAGATGTTGTCTGCTCGCCAGCATCGTCTCGATCAAGACTCAAAAGTGTTATCATAAACTCATACATCGTATAGCCCACAACTGGACCGAAACTCTCATGCTCGCGCCAAGACGCCTCTTTGCCCCATCAATTCGCCCTCAGTGCCCTCAATCGCTCTCCCAGTTTATCCTCCCTCTCCTCTTCCGCTGGAGCCTCAATTCCCTTCGCCGGCGCAGCGCTCGCCATCTCCTGACTCAACTCAACACCCGCCTCATCTGCCACCTGGTTCATTAATCTGTCGACATCATCCTGCGGCGTGGCCGTCGCTGTGGCCGAACTCGTCGCGTTCTCGTAGTATCCCGTCGCGACATCTAGATCCTCGAACTGCGTCTCGAAGCGATCCATCACGGCGGATATCTGCTCGAGATTCATGCTCTTCATTGCGCTGTCCATGCCGCGGACTACGTTGGCCATGGAGCCCGTCACTTGCCGCATCGTCACAGCGGTCTGGACGCGAGAGGACACGGCGTCGATGCGGGAGGCGAGGCGTAGGAGGTTGAGGTTCTCGTTCTTCTTTCGGATTGCATTCTGTGCGTAGATCTTTGCGATATCGGTGTGGCCTTGTTGGACGGCCTGGATGTGCCTATCGTCAGCACTTGCCTCTTATTGTATATGCGCCAGTTGTGGTCGTACATACCTTCTTCAATTTCGCCTTCTCAGTCTGCTCGTCTTTGTTCGCTTTGGCGGCTTGTCGGTTGAGTTGCTTGGCTGTGAACTGCGCGACTCGTTATCAGCTTGGCCAGGAATGAGCCCGTGAGGGCGGATGTGGGCTGGCTATTCGAGCGCTTACTTTCAGATTGAAAAGCGCCTTCTCGAGTCCTGACATGATGGATGTGGATCTGTGGAGTTATGGATTGATTATTGTGGAAGAGGGACTTTGAAGGTCGCATGCAAGTCGTAGGTCGAAGTCGGCGCCTGGCCAGCTAACGTCATGTGGGGGCCGCCGTAGGGCTGAAAGCACGGCAGGCTTTCACATGCTTGTCTCCGTCATTTGCCGCTTCAATCATTCACAGACGCTTCTACTTGGTTAACTTATGATACATAAAGTCTCGATCATTGATCGGTCTTCGCGATTGCCGCAGTCTCTGAGGCGATGCAGTATTCGCTGTTGCTGTAAAGACGTCTTGTTAACCAGCACTCAAGACTTGTCAACCTTGCCCGAGCCTTGTCCTGCTTGCAAGTCCAGCGCCAGAGCATTAAAGACCTGCGTCGCCATGTTCTGGTCCCTGGCGAAGAGTTGTTGCAGTGCACTTGACTGATCTCTCGCAATCGCCCAGAAGGACCGTACGACCTGAGTACTTATCCAACCCCGCACATCATTCTCGACTGCTACTCGCTCACCGCCGCTTCGAGTGTTACTGAGCGTAAGAGCCATGACCATGACGGTCAGAGGGTCGAGTGGTGGGAGAGCACTAATTTTGTCCAAGATGATGTCCTGAAGAGAAGTGTGGTGTATCTTGAGTGCAGTGACGAAGGCCAGAGCGAGCTCCTTTGCCAAGTTACCGCTTCGGTCTCCAGCAATATCGACTGCGGAGAATTGACCACCGTAGAGATCTGGACCTATCTTACCGGTGCGGAGGAAGTAAAATATCGGCATGAACTGCTTCGGGGTAATGTCGAGGGTGCCGAGATTGATCGTATGATTGCCGTCTTGAGCCTTCGTCTCGAGACTCGCTAGGAACTCGCACTCGTGAACCATACGGCGATTGACGATCATCTGAACTTGCTTTGGTAGTGGTCCGATGAGGATCACACAGCTGTTGTTACTGTGCGCAGGTCAGAACGGCTGCGGCGATTCAAAATCATGCTGCACTTACTTTCGTGGTGCATGGTAGGCCTCGTTCAGCCCTGCAGCCTCGTCGGTGGTCAAGGTTCCAGGATCTTCAACGACCTCAAGGATGTCGGAACTGTCATCAGAGTCTTCCAGATATGTGTTGGTATAGTGGGTTTTGGTATGCTCCCGAGATGATGTCTTGGGCGTCAGTGGTTGACCAGGGCTTCCGAGAAAGTCGTCGGACCGACTGTGCGACGAGCTTGAGCTGGCTGTGGTCGAGTCGATTATCTGCTTCTTTCGTGTCCGATCCTGGATGCTCGCTCCGTACTCGTCCGCGCGACGTTTCGGGCGACTAGTGCTTCCGTTGCGCTTCCGCTCCCTTTCAAACTTGCTAGCAAGCTCGGTCTGCACAATCAGATTGGCCCAGAACTTGGCACTTTGCAATTGAGGCGCATCGATTCTGAAAGCACTCTGGCGATCCTTCTCGGCTCTTACAGCTTGGTTGTCGCCTTTCTGGACGTCGGGATACTCGAATGCTTGGGAGCCTTCGAGATAATCATAATGAGGGTCGTACTCTTCTAGAGTATCATCAAAGACCCAGATACTACATTATGATTAGCTCCCACTCGTCCTGTACACAGTCTCACATGTGACTACTCACAACTTCCGTTTGCCCAGTAGGATCGCAGCAAGCTCGTCATCACTATGTCGAGTGGCGATGAACTCTCCTGGCGCAACAGAGTCGTCACAAAGAACCACGGGCCAGGACAAGCCGTCTTTGTAGATAGTGACCCAAGTACCATCGAGCGCATTTGGCAGCGCTCTTGATGTGGTCGTTACGACACCTTCGATCGTTTGTGTCGCCGTCATCGGACCTTGCTTTGGTGCTTCGCCCTCTGGTAGATATGATATCAGAAGTGGATTAAAGTTGATCGCAATGGTTCCAATGCGTCAGGCTGAGTATGAAGGAAGAGAAGCTGTGTATAATAGGTCGCGGATGAAGAGAGTATAGATATGCAAGATTGAGACGACGAAGAATAGATCATGAATGAAGAAAGTTACACATCAGCACACCTAAGAGTGAGAGATACCCAAGCGACATGTGACCAGGACAGCGATGGCTATCATCATCATATGTCGTGGAAGTACGCATTGAGATCGTCAAGACACCAACCCGTCACACGCCCTGGCAGACGTGTTGAGCAGTACAAGTTAAAGAGAACATATCCGGACTTTGTCGTCGGCGCCAGGGTTTAAGGTCGCAAGTCGTCCATCTTGGTGGACGTACTGTTTCAACAACATTGCTGACAAAGTTCATGATGATATGAAGAAGAAGCACGAGCATGTGAAAGTGGAGGGAGAGAAGCCATGGCGGAATGAAGTTGAAGTGAATACCTGGCTTGCGCATGGGCCACTTCAGGGTCGAGCAAGCCAGCCGAGCCGAGCGAACATCTGGCTTCACGAGCTCCAAGCTCCAAGACGATTGAATCTCACACCAAGAACGACGACATTTTCTGTCACAATCCAGTCCTCTCTCCCCAGAAAACAACTCTACCACCAACATGCTCGGCTCCCTCACCTCAATGCAACCCCGGCAACTCGCCGCGCAAGTCCTCAACTTCGCCCTCGTGCTCTCTACAGCTTTCATGCTATGGAAAGGCCTCTCAGTCTTCACCGACTCCTCCTCGCCCATCGTTGTCGTCCTCTCCGGCAGCATGGAGCCCGCCTTCCAACGCGGAGATCTCCTTTTCCTGTGGAATCGAGGCCTGGAAACGCAAGTAGGAGAGGTCGTGGTGTACAATGTGAGGGGGAAAGATATTCCGATTGTGCATCGAGTCGTGAGGAGGTTCGGGGGAGGGTAAGTCAAGTTCATGGACTTTGTTTTGATTCTGGCGAGTGGATGGTTAGGCTGATGCAGTGTTGCCACAGAGCTGCGCCGTTGCAACTCCTCACAAAAGGCGACAATAACGCAGCGGACGACACGGAGCTTTATGCAAGGGGGCAGAGCTATCTAGATCGCAGTAAAGACGTGATTGGAAGTGTGGTGGGATATGTGCCATTTGTGGGATATGTCACGATCCTGCTCAGCGAATACCCGTGGCTCAAGACGGCCATGCTCGTCTTCATGGCGTTGACGGTGGTGTTACAACGGGAATGAGTACGGAACCTTGAAAAGTCTTGCGGAATCGTTTACAATGGATAGCGTGGCGTTCTGGCGTTGTGAGTAGACCATGAGATTGTGCACACAGGGAGCGCATCTCTACGTGGTGAAGCTAGACCAAAATGCGGAGCGTTACTGTATGTGATGTTCGCGTTTGTGGTTTTCAGCCGCGTCTTGTGAGATTGCTCTTCATCGATGCGATGAGCACGAACGCAGAAATTGGACACAGATTGTCACACGAAATAGTCATTACCGTCCGACCAGCTCAACAACCCAGATTTATAGTCCGCAACCAAGAAGCCCAACATGTCTCTTCCCACATTTCGGAAGCGCAGTCTCTGCCGGTGTCGGAAGCGGCTGATCTCTATTTCCCGAACAGCAGAAGTGTGAGTATGACTGAGGAGTGGGATTCGAATTGAGTTATCAATGCCCCTGGCAGCGAGGCCAAAGAGGTCGAATGCGAAGTGAAGGCTTCGGGACGCCACTGGAGGTCTGACGAGGACGCGAAGGCCACTGTGCATTCGAATCAATCGCGCGAGAACGCAGGCACTGTCTGGGACTTCTGTAGTGCAACTTGCCTAGCAAACGGGCTCGATCTGGCAATGAGAAGGAACGAGAGCCAATGTTGAGCAGATCAACATCATGCACATGATCGCAGCTCTGTAAGCTGACAAAGCGTTCCAGCTTTTGCTTCTTCTCACTCTCCTGCGAAATATCTAAGGTTCCGACAACTCCGTACAAATGCCCGTCCATCCATTCTCATATCCTCCTAGTCATGCCACTTCTCATGCATCCAAGGCTTCTTTCTGGGGTATAATGCGGAGGTAGGTTTTAAGATGAGGCGGGGTAGACGAGTCGGAATATGTCGTTGAAGACGTAGTAGCTGCCGGAGCCATCTGGATTGAGCTGGAAAGTCTGGACATAGCTCATTGGTCGCTTCTCTTCCTCGACCTGGGCAATGGTCAGTATTCAAGCATGTGTTGTCTTCACGCATGCTCGTCGGTGTTCTTACCAAGAGCGCGCCGCTCACAACCACCAAGATGCTGCCAGACTCGTTGGCGGGTTGTGCGTCGATAGTCGCTACCTGATGCTCAACTTTCTGGAAGGGCAGGCTCTACATCCAGCGAATCAGCGGGTGTGGCTCTCCTCCTTTCACGTGGAAGGGCGCGTACGGTGAGCTTCTCAACGATCGATGGTGCACCTTGGCAAGGCGCGGACTCGAAGGTCAACATGGAGTGCTCTTTCTGGTACGTATCCATCAGTATTCGCCAATATCATCCACTCATTCGCGAGGACTCTTGCCGTACGTATAGAGGGCCGAGCTCGGCACGGTTCGAGTCAAATTTGTTGTAGTAGAACTGGACGAACTGCGCTGTACATAGGTCAGAGGAGTGTGATCGCTGGGAGAGGGTCGAGCATCGGTAGACGTACTCGCGACGTTTTGGAAGTCTGTGTCATACTGTCAGCATGCCTGCAGATAGATTGCACTGATGCATCCGGATCCTCTGGTGGGGTGGATGAGAAAAGAGGGAGACTCGCCTGCCATGATGGAAGTGGTGGCAAGAGTGCGAAGTGGCGAGAGGAATGCTCTGGTTGTTCGTGTCTGCTGGGTACTCTTGGCTGTTCGAGTCGACTTGCACGAGGAAAGAGGGTATCCAGAGAGAGTGGGTTTTGGTTGCTTGATGGTGGTGAAGCGGGAGACTGATGGAGCGGGAACACTGTCGGAAGTGGGGCAGCGGTTCGGCTCGGCTCGAGCCTGCACACAGAAAATACCAGACGTTTATGCAGATGCACGCGCTGGCTGAGAGGACAGAAGTAGTGGCAGGTTGAAGGCGATCCCTCCGTGCAGCCGCTCAAGGAGAAATTGGTTCGCCATGATTGACGGCGACGACAGCGACAGTCATCATCACATGCAATTGGCCATCTTGGCGTGTTCTCTTCTATGTCTAAGTGCCCCGTGCGTGCTTGTCATCAATTAGTTCCACACGTCTCGCCGTTGCTGCCCATCGCTGTGCCATCTCCACGCCCAAACACAACTTGCCACATATCACGAAACGTCTCGAACACCATATACAGATATACCGACAACAAATCACCACTCGCCTCGTCAGCCTCATAACCACCCACAGCAATGGTGGGCAAGAAGAGCGGCCGCGCCTTGCTGCGCGAAGAAGGTACGACGTTTCGCCAGCATTGAGCTGCGTTCTGTCAGCGTATCCCATGCACACACCTCACCGCCCCATCTTACTGCCTCCCAAACAGAGGCCTCCGCGCTGCCCGCAAAAGGGATCATGCATACTCTAAACACTAATGCTATCCGTAGGGCTGCAGCGCACGGACAATAACATGGAACTCACTGCTTGGCCTCAGGTCAACATGATCAACCAGAAAAACTACTACACGTGAGTCTTTCAGTGCCACAATCTGCCGTGGTCCTGTCTTGTCATTCCGCCTACTGTCCGAGACGACATCCCTGTCGTCACCCTCGTCACACCTTCTTTTGCACGCTGGAAGTCCTACGACACCGCCATTATGGTTGCAAGAAAGGTACTTGACGGTCTACGAAAGGGCAAGAAGGACATATATGCATTGAATGTCCAATACGTTCGAAGGTACTCAATCTTGCCATCTTCGAGGCGCGGTCCTGTCTTGTTCCGCACATACCAGTCATCACGAAACTTGCTGCTAACTCGCCGTATCTCACTGCGAATTCGAAGCTGACAGACATTGAACAGCGAATTCCTCAAGCGCGATGACCAAATTCTTGCCCTCAGGCTACAGCAGGAGGAACAATTTGACCGCCGTAAGAAGGCCGCAGTCGATCTTGACCGGGCCCGAGCTCAAAATGGCCAAGAAGGTCCATATCCGGATGTGGACCAGGACATGGACGATGATGTTACCATGGGAGATATGGACAGCGACAACTATGGCTCTAAGACGATCATTATTCACGTTGGTAGCCAGAATCTCCGACTGGGATTTGCCACGGACGCCCTGCCGAAGATTGTGCCAATGGTCATTGCCCGAAAATCTGACAAGTGCGAAGCAGAAGATTCTGAGCCCGTGCCAAAACGCCTCAAGCTTGACGAGGATGCTTCCCCGGATGAGGTCTTTGGCGAAGAGGTCAGTACATCTTGCAATCTCCAAAGTCCGCGCTGACAGCCTCTTTGCAGTTCGCCAAGGAATACAGTGCCATGGCATCAGAGTTCAAAGTGTATAGACGACACAATAAGAGACGCGTGCTTCCGAACTCGCGCGAGCTTGTGACGAAATGGAATAGCACGAACCCGCCGGAACTCATCTCAGAGCACAACGACCCCATGCGGATAGACTGGACTGAACTGCCGCCAAACCCTGCGAAAGCACCAGAGTTCATTGTTGGGACACCGGCGCTGCGCATTCCAGAGCAGTCAAGACCTCGGTATAAACTGCATTGGCCGATACGGCACGGCTGGTTGAACGAAAAAGACTACAACAATCGAAATCTACTGCTCCGCGATTTCTTTCAGATCATCGAGGAGAGCATAAAAACTGAGCTAGAACTATCACGCAAGCAGGACTGGAACCAGTACAGCTGCGTGTTCTTAATTCCGGATCTCTACGAGAAGAACCTCGTCGGGGCAATCCTTGAGGAAATGATTGGTGACTTCAACTTCGCGCGAGTGTGTTTTATGCAGGAGTCGCTTGCAGCCACGTTCGGCGCCGGTTTCAGCACTGCATGCATGGTCGACATGGGAGCTCAGAAGACTACAGTCTGCTGCGTAGAGGACGGCATGTGTATAGAGGACTCGCGCATCAACCTCAAGTACGGAGGAGACGATGTCACAGAGACGTTTGTCAGAATGATGCTGTTCGACCGCTTCAACTACAGCGACTTCAACCTGATGCGACGACACGACTTCCTGCTTGCCGAGGAGCTCAAAGAGAAGTACACAGCACTGAGTGACGACAACATCAGTGTTCATCTGCACGACTTTGACTTGCGTGCATACGGTCAAAAGACCAGGCGATATCAATTCAAGCTCTATGACGAAGGCTTCCTCGCACCAATGGTGAGTTTCTGCTTATGTTTTTGTTGTCACAATCGCTAAGATCTTGCTTGCAGGGCTATTTTCGACCCACCATCTTTGACAATTCAAGCAAACTGGAGGGGCGAAGGAAGCTCATTCCCGTGTCTGTGGACCTCTACGACGGTCGGCCGAACGAACCTCGATCGACCGCCCAGCTGGCTATGTACAACTACGTCGAGCAGAACATACCCTCTGCTGTCCTGGCACCAATGGCCAAACCAGCCCGGCTGCTTGCAACTCCTCTTCCCGCGGCTACAGCCAATAGAACGAAGTCGCTTGCTATTCCGAGTCACCTCAACGGCGAGAAGGAAGGCACACCTCGTTCTTCAGCTGCCAATTCACCTCCACCAGACGACTCGGGCACGCCCTTACCAGACACGGACGGTATCAACGGAGACACGATTCAAGATATTCAGGGTCCACAGCCAGATTCAGAAGCCATCGAAAGAACAATACCAATAATGCCCCTAGATCATGCCATCCTGATGTCAATCGAACATGCGTGCCGAGCACCCAACGGTACCATTGACGAACGCAGACGACGCGATTTCCTTGGCAGTATCATGTTGACGGGCGGTGCCTCAAAGACGCCTAATCTCCAGAATTATCTTGAGATGAGACTTCGCAACCTGATGCCGCAGTATCCCAAAGAGATCTTGGTCGCTCCTCCACCACGCGAGCTGGATCCTGCTGTACTCGCGTGGAAGGGAGGGAGTGTGTTTGGGAAGTTACGTATGACGAATGACAGCTGGATCCTGCCCCTCGAGTACGACAGACTGGGTACCAGGATCTTGAATTACAAGTGCATGTGGCATTGGTCGTAGGGTCACACTATTCAGGCGCCACAATCAGATATTGCGCTGGCTCAGTGGTCACGTCAATACTCTACCTCCTCGCCTATTCCGCGTATTCTTTCGTACACGGTTCCCGACCGACACATTCCGCTTTTTGAGTGTCACTATCATCAAAAGACGACAGTGGGTCGCCGCAGTTGCCTGGAGGTCCGTTGACGATGAACTGCCATTCCGTGCCGCAGATAGAGCAGCCAGAGCTCTGAAAGTCTGAGAACTTCGCCATACTTGACCAGAGTTTTCCTTGACTTCATCTTCGATTCTTTTATCGAAAATGTTGACCACTACTTCATTATCGAGGCAGACGTGTCGACAGATTGCCATATCCTATATTCGCCACGAGAACAATGGCCTTCTGGCGACTGCACTTCTCACTTGATTCTCGTATCCAATCTCTTTTAAAGCAAACGGTCTAGCGAGAGTGCTACAGGGACCCACATCCATCATTCGTGGCGGCGAGAAATCGCCATCTCCTCGTCGCCTTGGTATGGTCCCAACGTATACATACCTGCCCACTGACCGGCTACTGCGCAGAGCACACTGGACATCACATCCCATGTCTCTTCTCTTTCTTCTCCCGTGCTCACAAACTTTTCAAATCCCGCTGAACTCGCCAAACACCCTTCTCCTGCCTCTTCGTCGAAGTCTCTCTCTCTCTCCGAATATAGCTTCATGCAAGACTGACCACGCAGGCGAAAATCATCGCAGTGCCGAACAAAAACGCCGCAGCCGCCACGTATCGTTCGTCTCAATGTGTTCACTTCAAAGCGATCAGGAGCGAAAGAAGCACAAAAGCACCAAATCCTCGTGAGTAGAATTACCCAGTAATAAGGTGAGACGCAAGGTACGACCATCACCTCGCCTCTATACATCATCACCTCGAGGCTAGAACACGAACGGGCCATCCCAGCATACATGCACGAACACAACCAGGATGCCTACCACGCAGACCCCGGGCATACAAAACATTTAAAAACCACGAGCAGACTTCCGAAGCCGAAGAAGGATACCGTACCGGCCAAGTCAACTTGTTACAGTCAATGGAATTTGAGTTTGTCCTACTTCCTCAACCTGTCCATTCCAGACCACTGCTTCACCGCTCGCCATGGGCAAAGTATATCCTGCAAAGAGGATGACTACACGGTGTTCAAATGGAAATCTGCGAAGACCTGCGAAAGTCACTTTTTGTTAAGAAAAGCTACCAAGCCATGTGTCTTCCACTCGGATTTACGACTGTAGTTCACTGCCCTCTTCTTTGACGACGACACTGCCATCTTCAGCCGCCTTCCCTCCAACGAACGCCGTCATCTTCTCCTGCTCTCCGGACGGCAACGTGGTTGTGACTGACGTCTCACCAGTCTGTACAGATGTATCTTTCGATCCCTCCGTAGGCCCTTCCTCTTCAATCGCATTCTCTTCACTTGCGCCGTATGATGCAGGTGCAGCACCGGCCACAGCCAGAGCGGCTTTAAGCTCTGATTCTGAGTCACGATGTTGAGCATGTTTAGTCGCGACCTCATGCGGCTTGTCCGCACTGCTGATCTCTGCGGCTATATCTTTTGCTGGTGCCGCTGACTCTGTGTTCTCCTCCTCGTTCTCGGCCAGAATCTTCTCGACTTCTGTAACCGCCTCGGCAGTCTTCTCTTCTCCGTGATGGACTTGTAGCTCATCCTCCTCGTCAATCGACCAACAGTTTATCAGAGGCGAAAAGGCGAACGCAGCTGATGATCTCCTGTCTGCAGCTGGTGGCGCTGCTGGCTTACGCCTGGCCGGACCCTTAGCCCGCGATTTTCTCGCATCGATAAGCGGCGCCTTCGACTCTTCCTCAGCTTCAGGCTCCGGCTCCTTCTTTGGAGGAGCTTGAGGTCCAAGCTTCAGTCGGTTGTTCAGATCGCTCATGAAACCAGCTTTTAAAGAGGCAATCTTCTCGCCACCCGGTCGAGCTGGCACCGGAGGTTTCGATTTTGTTGTCTCGACAGGCCCGACGGCTCCTGACTGATCTTGATTCGACGCTCTGTGTGGCCTTGCGGGTACACTTGGCTTCGCAGGAATTGGAGGACTTCTCACATCGCGCTGTCCATCCTCCTGTGGAGGTGTGGACTCCTCTGCCAACTTGGACTTCCGCTGGGGCCTGGCGGGAACCACAGGGCGGGAGGAGTCAGCACTCGCGTCGTCGTCACCACTGAGCGTTGTTGTGTTGACTAGGGACACGCTATCAGGCGAGTCCTCCCAGACATCTGAACTAGGAAATCGGTGTGCACCAGGCCTGTGCATATCTGCCGCAACACCAGCTTTGAACTGTGGCTTGACGAATGTCTTCTTATCGCTCATCATACTGTTTTCTTTGTCGTTCTGCGTACGCCGCTGTGCTTCTTGTTCGGGAGTTTCAAAGGCAGTCGTTCCTCCTTGAGTTTCTTCAGTCAGCCCTCTAGCTTCTTGCGTTTGCTCGAGATCGGGTGTCGACACGGTCGCTGAGTACTGCAACGAAGACGGCGTATCTTCCCAGACGTCGTGAGATGGGAAGTGATGCTGTGCGAGCTCCGGCCTCTTCTTGAACACCCTCTTCTGGACCTCCTTGTCGTCTTCTGGGAATAATGGTTCGTACTCCTCAATTTCCTCTAGTGGAGTGCCCACGCCGGAGTGATGAGGCTCCTCGTGCGAGATAAAGCGGTGGAGAGATCCGCCATGGTAGCCTTGAAGACCGGCTTGACCATGAACGCTGGAAGGTCTGCTGGAAGGGCGGCTCGTGCTATTGCGACGGCCAGTGTCACTGTCGTAGTACTCATCGTAATGACTGTCGGGATCTGGCGTCACAGCGGCCTGCATGTAAGAACTACTGGGTCTCTTCATGAGCTCGTCAGCGGGCAAAATTGGGGTACCATCAGTGTGCTCGTGTTCGTGCTCCTCATCAGGCAGTCCTCTACTGCTGCCTCTTCTCGGCGAAGGTTGCCCTTCAAGATCCATTGCATCATCTGGATGAAGACTCCTCTTTACAGAAGATGGAAAGTTTGATCTGTCTGGAGCTGGGGAAGGAGCAGCAGAAGATACGCGGGACAGATATTCCTCTGCATACTGCTCGTCCGGAGTACCTACAGCGGCCGGGGACACGCCTATAATTGTCAGTTGTGGTTCTGAAGGTGTTCGCCCACTTTACTTTACCTTCGTCGCTTTGATGTACCAGACGGTTCAATTGCTCGCTGGTCAATGCAGATACAGGTTTGGGCAAATGCTGTGCGTAGTATCCTTCTTTCGCAGCCTCTTCAGGGTGTTTACGAGCCCAATCTTGCTCAAATTGATCTCGGTGGTCGTGATGCAAGCCATACGCATCAGGCTTGAATTCTTGCCTGGAACTTCTCCTACGCACGTGGTTACGTGAAGATCCATCGTTGAAGAAGCCAATGCCGGCTGGGTGCTGGGTTGAGCCCGCGGCTGGGCTAGGAGCTTGAACATCGCCAGCCATAGCCAACAACGGCACCTGGCGTCCAATTTCGGGAATGCCATGCTCTCGGTCGTCGCCGTGAATGCTAGCTGGACGGGAGGTCGATCGCTCGAGCGGCTGCAGACTGGAAGCCGATCGGTTGAAACTCGACTTTGTACGAAGTACATTGTAGGGCTCAGTGGAGGGAGCACGACGTGGTTGTTCGCCAGTGGTCACACGCGCCAAAGGCGAGCCAGTGTTACCACCAGCATCCGCTGGTAGCATTTTATGCACATCGTCCGCCGGTTTGGACTGGCCGATTCCGGCAGCCGCGGCAGATGTCGAATCCGTGCCGGTGACTCCCTGAATCTGCCTCTTCGCGGTAGCTTGAGGCACGCTGGCCTTGGGTTGATGCATCGGAAGATCCGCTGAAACGTTGCGAGTCTGTTGATCGCTGGCAGTCACAGAGACTCCGTGAGCTTCGGCTGGGAGCTGGTCGAAGCTCGAGTACTCGTCTCCCTCATGGCCAATGTCATTGCCCAGGGAGACTACAGAGGGAGGACGTCTCGGTAGGTCTTGGCTGGAGCGAGATGATAGTTTCTTGGGACTGCTCCAGGCTGTGGAGGGATCATTGAGCGGCGAGCGAGCGGCTCTGTCAGGTGACGGATCGATCTTGCGAGTCGGTCGCGGAGGCATGAGAGGAGTGTCATTCTTGACGCTGGTCCGCTGGGGACGCGGGGGTACTGAGGGAGTCGACATGTCGATATGAAGCGATTGAAAGGACTGCAGTATATATTAGTATGCTGCCACGGGCTTGCCTGCTGCTGCCACAGTGTAGAATAGCGGGCTTGCTTCGCCAAGCTGCAAGCTTGCAAAAGGCCAACAAGGAAAATTGGTGGAGGGGCCGTGAACAGTAGAAATGAGGCAGTTGGCTCTTTCGATGCGGTGCGCAACGCTTTGCTGCTCTGGCCAAGTTGCTTCTGCAAGACGGACAAGATAGCTCGACTGCATTATGATGCATACTCGGTGACAATAGCTGGATGGCGATTGGCTTACATTTAGTGGTGATACTGGGTGTGGTAATTACTCAAGCGAGGAGATCAACAGCGGACGCGCAAACAAGAAGGAAAAGCGAGTCGCAGGAGGTGTTGTTGTTGTTGTCAACGTCGTCGCTGCCGCACGAAAGTAGGAGGAGGAGGAGGAGGTGAAAGAGGAGTGCAATGGCAGAAGCATTGAAGGTTTTGCAGGTTTCATGCTCTTAGAGGGTAGAAGCAGTGACGAAAGTCTAAGGCCGCGGAAAGGCGAGCGAGCCACGATCGACACAGACTTCGACGCTAAATCGAGAATGGCCTCGCGAGCACGGGCGTATCAGAAATGGCGCATGGACTTTTGCTGCAGTGGGCCCCACCAGCAGCTGTGAGGTGCTCTCTCCTGTGCAGAACATCGGGCATGATGAGAATCGATCGAGGCAATAATCATATTGGGCCACTCGCCCAGCCGCGTTTGCCTCGACAATAATTCCCGCACGCGCAGACCGCCTTCGCATCACAATATGTACATGTCTGCTCTGCTCTGTCGAACATTGTGGTGATTGCCAATAGGCAGAGCACGAGCTCGCCATCGCAAGGAGGAGGAGAAGCGAATGGCTGGCTGCAGCCATTGTGGTCCTGGTCCAGGCGGGCGTTCGTCACGACACCTTGGCCACCCTGCTTTTCGAATGTTGATGATGACCTAACCACGCGCTTTCGGACACACCGCCGCGCCAACTGCCTCCATACGCATGACTTGCCCCTCTCCGCCGTCCACGTGGCGGACAGCCACAGAACGCCTTCTTTGAGCGTGCGTTCCAAACAGCCCAGAGCGGAACATCCCAGCATCTCTTGTGTGCGTGTGCATGTATAACATGTGCAAGGGTGGTTTCATCGACATGGTAAGTACATAAGCATTACCTGCTAGAAATAGCTGCACTTTCCAGCATTCTCCTGAAAGAGCCGAGTGATCCATGCTGCAAGTCAGGGTGATGAGCCCCTGTCGTGTTTCCGCTTACGTGTTCATCTGAGATTCTTCGGTACCCCGGTAATGTGTCAGTGAGCACATGACTATCTTCATGGAAGACAGGTGACTCGCAAGGAGTCTGCTCGAGCCTCAGGAGCTCGAGAGCGAGTGGGATTGGTAGATGAAAGTCAGAACGAAGAGTGAAAACGAGCTTTTTCAGATTGAGGTTGGAGGTGGAGGCTATGTTGTCGAAATAAGCTCTTCACATGCAAATCAGCGACAAGCTACAAGTAGGGCAGGTACGACTCGTGGATTCCCTCGCTTCTCCAGGAGATACCCCGAATATCCACATGTCATCAATCTGTATACCCAGAATCATCTTTCCCGTCCTGGATCACTTCCGATTCTCTCCTCTCACCGATGCGCATTGAAAGGCCAAGCCAGATCACCCGTCCCTGCCGGCAGGTTCTTCGAGTGAAATTTACACCACGACTGATGCGCCTCGTTGCCCACTCTCCGAATCTCCTTATGTCCAGCTAGACACTCCCAGCAAAATTCATACCGGCACTTCTTGCACGTCATATGATCACACCCTTCCGTCTTCTGAATCCTCCAACCACATCCTGCACCAGGGCACTTCTTGCTCACACTATCAATCATTGCCTCTGTAGCAGCCTCCTCATCACGAGCTTTTTGACCAGAGGTACGGTACTTATATTGCTCGCACGTCTCGGCCGTGTGCCATGGGACATGACAGATGAGACATTGCCTATAAGAGCAGGCCGCGCAGTCCATGAAGCTCGGATTGCTCTCATTGTCGCTATTCAGCTGACCTGAGGTGCAGGTGGATGAGAGACACCAAGCGAAGTCCGGAAGGGAGCTGAGAGCGTTGCGGGTGAGGAGCTTCTCATAGGAGGCGAAAGTTTCTTGGGAGGCGAGAGTTTGGACCTCCGAGTAGGAGAGTGTCTGCGGACACTCCGGACACTTGAGCGCTTCACTTCCTTTGCTGTCAAATTCAGAGGCGAGCCAGGAATGCATGCAGTCCTCACAAGTGTGTGAAGGGTGCTCGCACGAGGTTGTTGCTGGTCTTGCCGGATAATCAAAGACACCCTTGGTGTCGCCGCAAACGACGCAATCTCTAAGGCGGGCGAGTTCAGACGCGAGCCGTTCTGCTTCGGCGGCGAGTTGGTCTTCTTCCTCTTGCATTTGCCTCGCTCGGATTCGGTCTTGCTCTTCCTGCCAGATCCGCTGGAGTTCCTCTTCTTTCTGTATCTGGAGAGCTTGTGCTCGGAGTGCCCATTCTTTGTGTTGCGCTACAATTTCATCTCTCAGAGCCAGTTCCAAGGCAAGGACTCTGTCAACCTGGTCGATTCCTTCAGCCAGATCTTGTGGAGTTCTTGATTCGCCGACTCGCGCTTTGCCCTTGTTCCCAACTGGCGAGCCATCACCGATTTCTACGCCGCTACCCGTGGGGCTGTGCTGTTGCTCCTCGTGGTACATATCTAGCAGTTGACGGAGCTGGGCGTTATCCTCGTAAAGGCTCCAGTCAATATCACTAATCGCTGGAGAGTGGAGACTATCTTGAGCCTCGACAGCGTTGAAGAAGTCTGCATCGTTGTTTGAAGCACGCGAACCTGCCCAACTTTGCCGTGCCGTACTGGCCTCGATATATGGGCTGTTCGCTGCCATATTTGCAAACCAATGCGGATACTGTGTGAGCTTGCGATGGCCTTGACGACCGTCGTCACAATTGATGATGGATCTCTCGCCACTGCCGCGACTGTCCCATCTTGTAAAGTTGTCGACGGGTGACTGTCGATCAGGTTTCATCGCAGCCTTGCTGAACTTCTTTGTCAACTTAGACATGAACGAGCTGGATGGTTCAGGATGTTTGGAATCTCGCTCGACCTCATTGGCGGCATTGGCAGCTTCTGTCTTGACTATTGGAAATAAAAGGTCTGTTGGCGGACGGACTGCCGCGTAAAGTATCGGGAGGCTCTCTTGCTCTGTCTCCGGTCGAGGGATTTTGGCGGCAGATAAGTTTCTGTTGCCTGAGACTGCAAAGCCTGGAGAGAAACCCGTATAGTCTCCGAGAGAACTCTCTGTTACGTTAACACTCCCGGCGCTCCTATCCTTCTTATGAAGCTTGGCGTTTGGTCTTATTAAAGTGCTTTTCAGACCCATGATAGAAGGCATTTTGCTTGCTTGAGTGCTCGAGGTATCAGATCGGTGGTCGCATGTGGGCTACACAGATGATATGGGTGCGCTTTGTAAGTTCCTGCTATATGAAATTCTTGATCGTGGGCGGCGACGAAGGCTGTACGGCGCGAGCCAGCTATAGCTCGAAGCATAGCCTCCGTAAGGATATCACGCTGCACCAATTTAGTGGTCGAAGCACTTCCGCTGTGGCCCCAGGAGAGGCCTGTGGGATTAATACAGTTGATTAAATGGCGCAATGAAGCAAAGCGTATCTGGTAGCGCTGGAGCCACCACAACATGGGCTGTAAGGCTGCCTGGTGACCAAGAGATAAGGCGGGAGCAGGCAAAGCCTTACGATCAAGCTTGCCGCATGTAGCGAGGTACAAGTCATGCGAAGTAGCATGCGTCTTTCATGAGCGTCATATCGTGCGCCGAAGATTGGAAAGTTGCCTGGTAAGATGGATGGTAATGCAGTCGGCAACCGAATGATTGGCCTCTTTCCAATTCCATATCTCGGCCATATTGCACACTTCGTGAGAGCTACCAAATTTCAGAGTCCTTCTTGGACTGCGTTGGCAGTGAGGTGTACGCCGTGAGCGATGCGAGAGGATGCGTTGCTGGTGCATGGCGGCCTGCCTGATCATGAGAGGCGTTGCATGCAGTGCTTCGTGAGGGCGCAGCAAGCCCAAGCCACCACTGGTGCTCTCATTCTATCAACACGTCCGATCCTTGCGCGTGCAGCGACGACTAGCTCCATGTTCAGTCAACGCCGCCCAATTAGTCGGCAGATACATGCTCGGCGGCTTGTCCTTGCCATAGTAGATTGGTGTTCGGCAGCTCTCGACGGTCGCGGCGAATGTGCAAAGGCGTGAATCGTGCAATACATGATGTTGGCGTTCATTGGCGGGGGGAAGATCGTGTAAGCCGTGGGCTGTATCCGCACGCCGTCGATCAATCTGCAAGCTCTGCTGATGGTAGACGTATACTGTCAGTGTGGCGATTAAGAAAGAAAGACGGGTGCTCGGCCAGAGCAGGAGGAGGAGGAGCACGAGGGGAATGGCGAGGAGGGGACGGCAGTCAGGGGACCCTGCATTGCAATTGCCACGAGATGGACTGCAAGAGCCACGCGTGTGAGCTCCATCATGATTACTACTACACGGACATAGTCTATACCACAATGAATCCCTGTAGCGTGTCTGGTAGAATGTGTGATTAGATGGACCGCAAGTGCGTTGTATGAATATCGACTCATTTTCCATCAATATTTGACGAGCCGTTGATATGCGGTTCCTCTGCCAAGCTCACTGTGATTCGTCCCGCTTCTCACAGCGTCAGTAGACCCCCTCTGCTACCCAGCTAATAACTTATCCTGCACCAACTTTTTGCGGCTTGCAGCAACCTCGAAAACGTGATTGCACCGCGCACCGCGGACCACCTCGAAGGGTCTTTGTTTCTGGCGGCTCCTCGTGCCATCTACTGAAACACGCGAGTGATCGGCAGGCTACGTGCCGACAACTCACCAGTGCTTCTTTCGAATCTTTTCATCCTGTAAAGGACACTCCCATACCATACCACACCACACCAGCCATAGTGGCTTCACAGAGCTGATATACGGCACACGCTGCTGCCACCATGGATGCCGCCGCGCTTCGCCAGCGCATTGCCTCGACCCTTGACCCAAATGCGGACAGCCGACGGCAGGCTGAGACCGATCTCAAGGCGGTACGTAGTGCTGTCCCAGACTGTGCGAATGGGTGTACGGCATGGGAGGACTGTGGTACTGATGAATTGACTCCCACAGGCCGAAGAATCCTCAGGCTTTCTCGATGCCCTATTGAACATCCTCGAGCAAGAACAGGACAGTGGAGTACGACTCTCGAGTATGTTGACCTCAGTCCTCGTCCAGTCACACAGCCAAGAGCGCGTGTGTTAGGCTAACACAAATGCAGCCGCTGTATACTTCAAGAACCGCGTCAACAAGGGCTGGCAGAAGAGCGAAGACGTCCAACCCACCTCCACGACCATCTCTGATGAAGAAAAGGCTGCAGTACGAGCGCGCCTTGTCCCCATCCTCGCCAGCTCGCAACCCAATATTCGACCCCAACTCATCGTCGCCCTCCAAAAGATCCTTCACTGCGACTTCCCGAAGCAGTGGCCCGATTTCGTCGATGTAACGATCAAGCTCCTCAACGCCCAGAATGTCTCTGAGGTTTTCGCGGGACTGCAGTGCCTACTGGCAATTTGCAGAACCTACAGGTTCAAGCTTGGAGACTCTAGGGGTGACTTTGACAAGATTGTGGATGTGACATTTCCACAGCTCCTGAGCATTGGAAACAGCCTGGTCAACGAGACGAGCTTGGAGGCCGGCGAGATGCTTAGGACTGTGCTCAAGGCGTACAAGCACGCAATCTACTTCGAGCTGCCTCAACAGCTGCGATCACATCAGGCTATGGTTGATTGGTGTACTCTTTTCCTGCGAGTTGTTGGGAAAGAGCCTCCACAGGAAGCATTGCTGGAAGATCTAGACGAGCGAGAATTGAACCATTGGTTCAAATGCAAAAAATGGTCGTACGTCAACCTGAACAGACTCTTCGTGAGGTACGGCAACCCAGCGAGCTTGCAGAAGGGCAATGGGGAGGATTACACACAGGTCGCGAAGAGCTTCATAACAACATTTGCGCCAGAGATTTTGAAAGGATATCTTGCACAGGTTGAGCTTTGGGTCCAGAAGCGAGTGTGGTTGAGCAAGCCGTGTCTCTCGTACACGCTGGGCTTCCTGGACGAGTGTGTGAAGCCCAAGGCCATGTGGGATCACCTCAAGCCGCACATGCCTGTACTGATCGAGCATCTCCTGTTCCCGGTCCTTTGCCAAACCGACGAAGATCTGCAACAGTTCGAGGATGAGCCTGCAGAATACCTGCACAGGAAATTGAACTTCTACGAAGAGGTTTCGGCGCCGGATGTCGCAGCAACGAACTTCCTTGTCACACTTACCAAGGCGAGGAGGAAGCAGACCTTCGAAGTCCTAACTTTCATCAACAATATCGTGAACAAGTACGAGGCTGCACCGGACGACCAGAAGAATCCGCGCGAGAAAGAGGGTGCTCTGCGAATGATCGGCACCCTTGCGAACGTTATTCTTGGTAAGAAGAGCCCGATTGCAGACCAGGTGGAATACTTTTTCGTACGACATGTGTTCCCAGAGTTCCGCAGTCCGCATGGTTTCCTGCGCGCTCGTGCTTGCGACACCCTGGAGAAGTTTGAGGCTTTGGACTTCAAGGACCCGAACAATCTGACCATTATTTACCGAAATATCCTGGAATCAATGGCGGACCCCGATCTACCGGTGCGAGTAGAGGCCGCTCTCGCCCTTCAACCACTGATTCGACACGACCCGATCCGCACCATGATGCAGCAGAATATACCCCAGATCATGCAACAACTACTCAAGCTTGCGAACGAAGTAGATGTCGATGCTCTTGCAAACGTCATGGAAGATTTTGTAGAAGTATTTGCCACCGAGTTGACTCCTTTCGCAGTCGCGCTTAGCGAGCAGCTGCGTGATACATACGTCCGCATCGTACGCGAGCTCATTGAGCGAAACAGCTCCAAAGAAGGAGATGATGGTTATGGTGACTTCCTTGATGATAAAAGCATTACTGCGCTTGGTGTTCTTCAGACCATTGGTACGCTTATCCTCACTCTCGAGAGCACACCGGATGTCCTGGCACACCTGGAGACCATTTTGATGCCGGTCATTACGATCACCCTGGAGCACAAGCTGTACGACCTATACAACGAGGTCTTCGAGATCATCGACAGCTGCACCTTCGCCGCCAAAACCATCTCACCCACTATGTGGCAGGCCTTTGAACACATCCACCGCACTTTCAAATCGGGAGCAGAGCTCTATCTAGAGGATATGCTGCCTGCACTTGAAAACTTCGTCAACTACGGCTGGAGGACACTGATAGACAACCGCGCATATCTTGACGCCATCGTCGACATGATCCGAACGATATTCAAGGACCAGAAAGTCGGTGGTGTTGACAGAATTTGTGGCTGCAAGCTCGCCGAAATTCTGATGCTCAATCTGAAAGGTGGTATCGACGACTACATCCCAGAGTTCGTTTCACTCGCTATGACAGTGCTGATTGGCGATGAGCTCAAAGTCAAGTCGTACAGGATACACTTGATGGAGATGGTCATCAACGCCATTTACTACAACCCACGCCTGGCCTTAAATGTTCTCGAGGCGAACGGCTGGACGAATAAGTTCTTCAGTCTGTGGTTCGGCAGCATCGACAGCTTCACACGCGTTCACGACAAAAAGCTTTCGATCGGGGCCATCACTGCGCTTCTCTCGATCAGTGCGGAGGAGGTTCCACAAAGCGTGCAACCAGGCTGGCCCAGACTACTTCAGGGCATCGTAAGATTGTTCCAGACCCTTCCAGCTGCGCTCAAGAATAGAGAAGAGGCACAGCGCGAGGAAGACTTCGGCCTCAGTGGCGAGTACGACGATGATGAGGACGAAGATGACGAATGGGAAGGTGAAGACTGGGAGGCCGAGGAGAGCGAGGAGACCACGGACATCAAAGACGAGAGCACCGCATACTTGGACTTCCTCAGTCAGCAAGCGAGCAAATTCAACGCCGCTGTGGGACAAGACGAAGATGACGACGAGCTTGAAGAGGAAAGCCTGCTCGAGACACCACTGGATCAGATGGAGCCGTACGGTCTCTTCAAACAGACGCTATCGAGTGAGTTTCATGTCTACCTTGCCACTTGCGCAGAACTAACCTCGTCTACAGACATGTCTCAACAACAACCTCAGTTCTACAACCAACTCACTGGTATGCTCGGACCGGAGGAGCAACAAGTCATCAAGGCGGCGTTCGAACAGGCCGACAAAGTTCAACAACAACAGCAAATGGCCGGTGCCCAGGGTACCCCGGCGCAGACAAATGGCGGCGGCAGCTGAGCTTCAGGTAATGAACATCCCCGTTGTCCTATTTGAATAGATTGATACCCCACGGTCGGCGTATGTATTCCCCGAAGAAGAATCGAGACCTCGACTATCATTTTCCCCAATCCTTGCGGAGTCGCGAGGGTCTGAAGGAGGTGAACATGAATGCATGAAGGAATGGATGGAATGCTTAGCATGTGGAATGAATCGTTGACTGTGCGGTATAAAGATGGCATGTGAGATGAAAAAAGAAGAGGGTGGGCAGAAAGTATTTTGGAATGAGACGAGACGAGTTCGTCAGTCTGATCTGTTTTCTTCGTTCCGTCCAACATTCCTTTGCATTGCTGACAGACTGCTGCCATAGTGTCCCTGAGCAAGCTTGCAATCCTCATGGCAGTGACGATGTTGCCGTTGTGTTATATCGAGCACTCGCCGATATCAGCTTGGGTGGTGTAGGGTAATGATCCTGACGAGGGATCACTATTGCTGCCATTCCAGGCTTCTTGAGTCCAGAGAAGCGCCGAGTCGCGTCGGCGTTGCGTTTCGGAACAGACTCTGGATTTCAGCGCCGTGGTTCACTAGCTCCTTGCCCTGCTTCGACACCAGGGCACGTGCCAATTGAAGCTGATTCTGTAGCCTCTGAACGTCTTTCTTGGTTCGCTGGCTTGGGTTGCTGGGTATTTCTAGATCTTCGCTGGTTCGACTAGCTTGGTGTCTCCAGGTCTTCAACGGAGGACTCCAAAGATTCGATTTCATGCTCCCGATTGCTGACTCGCTCTGCGAGCTGGGAATGCCGATCACCTGCGAACACCATATACTTGGCTATCTCATCAAACCCAGAAGAGATTGACTCGAACATGGGGGCTGACTCTAAATTGTCGAGTCTCGCGCTCAGTGCGTCGGTTGCGGCCGTCTCAGCTTTGGTCCGGTCCAGTTCCTCAATGCAAAATTCCAAAACGCTTATCTCTATAGCCAAGCGTTCGATCTTCTCCTTCGCTTGGTCGAGTGCTTCCTGTTCCTGAGGCTTGCTTCTCTGTCGCTTCTTGGCCGTGCTGCTAGCTGGATCAGACGACTCGCGGAGCAGCTTATTCTCGGCTTCAATCCTCTGAACACGTTCCTCCAGTCTCTCATTCTTGATACGAAGATCGCGAGTATCTTTCTCGACCTGCTCGGCGACCAGCCTCCGAACAGCAGCCATCATACTCGCATTTGGTTTCGGCAGGCGCTTTGAGGCTTCCTGCTCTTCCTCCTGCTCTGTCTTGATGCACTTTGCTTTCTCGACGCTCGCTTTCAGATCTTGAATCTCAGCTCGAAGGGCGAACATTGCTGGGAGCTGGCGGTCGCGAGCGCTGTTGGAGGACCGGCTAGCGGTGAAAAATTCGCCCTGAGATGTGGTCGTGAGCACTTTCTCGACTGTGTCTGCGAGCCTTTCGACTCGTTGGAGATTGTTGCCGACTGTTTGAGCTTCTGATGCGGTGTCATGGTGGATCTCGCGCGTTGCTAGGCGCAGATGGCGAGTGTCGGCGGCCATGAGAGGTGGTAGTATTGCTGGTATTGGTAGGCAAGGGAGGAGAGAGGTAAAATCCATGGTTGAAGTGTGGTCGAGCTGGCAGGAGCGCTAGCGCGAGTTGAGTGTGGGCTTATTTCTCGTAATGGCAAGTGCGTCACATGTGAAAGTGAAAGTGGAAGTCTGCCAGTTCCGGAAGGAGGTATGCTTTTTCTAGACGTCCCAGTCGCATAGATGTGCTGTTCTGGGTCCGAAAATGTTGATGTAACGGGTACAGTGGCGGGCATGAGAAGCGTGTCAGATTGGGACGCCACATCTTCAACCTTGCGACCACTTGATCTCGAGTGCACTCGACATGGCTGCTATCTTGCGCAGCTATTCTTCCTCTCCAGCCTCGTCGAATTCGTCAAACGGCCAGTGCTTGCCTGTCATCTCCCACTCGAAGTCACTCTCGGAATCTCTTGAAGCCTTTTCCTTGAATTCTCTAAGCTGTTGCGCAACGGTATGGTATCTCTCCGAAGCCACAGATCCGCTCGAACTCGTCCCATATATACGCTGCAAGAATTGCATTTTCCCATCGACCTTTTCCTGCTCCGCAAGCCAGCGCATAGTCTCATCAGCGTCCTGCTCATTAAAGATACTGGGACACTCTCGGTTACTACGCCCAAGCTCCTACCATCTACGAGTCAGCTGAATAAGGCTTGCTTTGAGTGGTATACTATTGCCTTCCCACGGCGCCACAGCATGCCCGTAGATCCCCCGGAGGTAAATCACTATTTTCTTGGAATATCTGCTTGGAAGCAATGCCCAGCTTCGCTGCTGTAGCCTCGACATATTTGAAACGTACTTGTCGACTACGATAAAAGTCGAGTGCTTTCTGCTGGTCGTATTCGTCAAGGTCCTGGAAATCCGCAGGACATTCGGGCTTTTTCAAGCCCCGTGAGTCTGGAATATCTGCCATCTGGACCGATGTGGGGTTTTGGCCTGAAGAAACAGAGGAAGCACATTGGTGTGCTGTCCGTCGATGATACTGACAATTCTGCCTTCCTCGTCCACGAAGATGGTGTTCAGACTGAGAGCCTACCGTACGCTTGGAGCCAGCCTTCCTCCTTGCATGCCACACGCTCGAGTGCTTGCTGGGCAGTCGTCGCTTGTAGAAATGCATCAACTTCTCAGTCATTCTGTGCGGGGCTCTGCATCACTCACCAGACCCTCTCGATAGCTCGAGCTGACTCCGCGCTACATGCCAGTGCTCGAGAGATACGTCTGGACTAACACAAAATTCTCCAGCGTGGTAGCCTAACTCTGTACGTCCAAAATCTTTGGGCAGGTCGGAGGTTTAGAAGATACTGCCGTAAGCTGGAAGTGCTATAGCGAGTAACTTTATTTCCTGATCCACAAGATTACCTATGATCTTGGTCCTAGCTTGATCGGACATATCGAACCAGATATCGCCTAAGCAGCGACACGGAATCTTTTCTATAAGGATATATTCTGCGCCGACTGGATTGTTAGCATCCGCAGAGTAGCCGTATACGATACTGCGTGGCCTACCTTTGCACTTGCGGGCTGCACGATGGATAAGTCCTCTTCCATGCTGCACACATGCCAATTGCCGTGAGCTCAAATAGCATGAGTTCACGGGCAAGGAAAACGGTGCGAAGAAGGTGATTTACTGGCAGAGTGGACAAATATGAAAGGGCATCACCTATGGTATCCTGACGAAAGTATTTACTGACAAGCAAGGAACTCAGCAGTTAGTCTTGACTTTTTGCTTGAAGCCCCGACAAGGTATGGGGTGTTCCTAAGTGCGAAAGAAGCCATTATCAAGAAGCATTAGCGACATGGCTTGATGCAAGAGTGGTAAACGGGGCTTACGCAAGGCCTCAAAAGCTTGAGGGATTCCATACTCTGTCAGTGCGTAGTTGTTACGTTCTCAGCTCTCACACTCGACAGAAGTGTCCGTGGCAGTGCGCATGATTTCCAGTGTTCCTGGAGAAATTCCCGGGTAGAACTGCCGGATTCGTAATGCAGTGGAGACGACACGCCTAGTGTCCAGAAAGGGGAATTTTTCTGCTGCATATGAATGATCAAGATTTACTCGATACTCGCTGTTCTGCGCTTTGTGTGCCTGCTCTCACAGTTGTAAATTCAAGTGCCATGACAGTGACGTCTATCAAGGCATCAAACAACGACTGGTAGAATGACTGAGGAAGATTGGAGGAAAGAGGTAGACGGGCCCCTGCAGTAGCGCGCCGCCTCGCCCGCACGAATGACGACGCCGAGCTGGAAAAAACGGGCTCGCGTGTCCCAAGAATACCACGACTACCACCAGATCTGCATTCTTTTGCGTGGTGCTTCGTGTCGTGGATGAAACACTTCGTACTCCTCATCACTCACGAAGCTTCTTTTGCAATCTCCTGTCGTTCTCCCTTTCAACTGTCATTCCCATATATTGAAATCTCCATTGTTATTGATTGTCGTTTAGCGAGTCACACCATCCTCACGTCTCCCCACCAGCTGTTTCATCTGCCGCGAAAAGTGGCACAGCGGAGATACGATCACCACAAGCATTGATCTCGTCAGGCTGGCCTGGAACAATCAGAAACAGCACGATCGTCACAAGCCGAGCATTCACCTCACTCCACCTCACACTCGCTTCCATAACCCAGCATGACCTCGAACCTGCATACCTCGCCCAGCACTGCTAGCCAGCGCATGCGCTTTTCTCGCAGCGGCTTTCAACAGATTCCTACCGAGCAACAAGCAGCAAACATGAACGCGGGCGACGCGACAATCGACATCCCTCTCGAGACCGTCACAACCAATGCCAGCACAGCCGGTGGAGGTCTGCGACATCAGTCCTCCACAGCAGCCATGCACCAGAGCACTTCGAATGAGAAAGCCGACGGACAGGAGAAGCACGGAATGTTTCGTGGCAGAAGAGCAAGGCCAAAAGCTGGTGTGAATGGTACTGGCAGGGTGGGTTACGACGGCGAAGAGGATACCCTCACCACCATGGGCAAGATCTACAACAAGGTCTTCGGCTTCTCCATCATTACGAGATACTTCCTCTACATCCTGCCGCTGGGCATCCTCATAGCCGTGCCCATCATCGTTGGTGCGATCCTTTACAACAAGAATACCGGCGCCCCAGCCATTGGCGGCGTCCCCATCATCTGGCTCTTCACTTGGGTTTTAATTGTGTGGTGTTCGTTATGGGTGTCCAAAATGGTCGCCCACTTTTTGCCATTCGTCTTCCAAATGTTCGTCGGAGTCGTGAGCTCTGGCGTGAGAAAGTACAAGACTGTGCTGCAGAAGCTGGAGATTCCGCTCAGCTTGGTCGGGTGGGCTGTCACTTCGCTGGCAACTTTCAAGCCAATGATGACTGGCAACCCATATAACAGAAATCACGATGGTGCGATCAAGTCGAATTGGGTGAACATCGTGCAGAAGCTCTTGGCTGCCGCAGTGGTGTCGTCCCTCGTGTTTCTGGCGGAGAAGGCCATCATTCAGCTCATCTCCATCAACTACCATCGAAAACAGTTCAACTCGAGAATCAAGGATTCTAAGCGACACGTATACATTCTCGGTCTTTTGTACGATGCATCGAGAGCTCTGTTCCCCATGTACTGCCACGAATTCGCCGAAGAGGACTACGCCATCTCAAATCAGATTGACATTGCCAACTTCGCCGGGAAGAAGCATGGCCACAAGCGATCTGGCTCTGCCACTCCAATGCGCATCTTCCACAACATTGGTCGTGTTGGCGACCAAGTAACGTCGGCCTTTGGAAATGTGGCCCAGGAAATCACTGGACGTGAAGTCTTCAATCCCAATGGCTCACATTCCATCGTCGTCGAAGCGCTTGAGAAGAAGCGCACGTCCGAAGCACTCGCGCGCCGCATTTGGATGTCCCTTGTCGTCGAAGGCCGGGAGTCTCTTCTAGAGGAAGATATCATCGAGGTCCTCGGCCCTGATCGAAAGATCGAGGCTGAAGAAGCGTACTGGGCGCTGGATCGAGACGCAAATGGTGACATTTCGCTTGACGAGATGATCATGACAGTGACGGAATGGGGACGTGAGCGGAAGGCCATGGCGACCAGTATGGTTGATGTCGCATCGGCCATCAATGTCCTCGATGGTCTTCTCTGCTCAGTCGTCATGGTCGCGGTGGTCTTCATTATCATCGCCTTCCTGAACACCAGCTTCGTAACGACCCTCGCAACTGCTGGAACCGCACTCCTATCTCTGTCATTCGTTTTCTCTGTCACAGCACAAGAATTCCTCGGATCGTGTATCTTTCTCTTCGTCAAGCACCCATTTGATGTTGGCGACCGTGTGGACATCGCGAGTGACCATTTCGTGGTAGAGCACATCAGCTTGCTCTTCACGGTGTTTCGCCACGCTCGCGGAGATAAAGTCGGCCAGCTCTGCCAATATCCTAATATCGTCCTCAACTCTCTTGCGCTGGACAATATCTCGCGTAGTAAGGCGATGACAGAGCAGATCACCCTGAACATCTCTTTTGACACATCCTTCGATGACGTGCAAATTTTGAAGAGCGAGTTGGAGAAATTTGTAGCCGACAAAGACAACAATCGCGACTTCTTGCCCGAAATTGAAGTGGAGATTCTGGGCACTTCGGACATGTCGAAGCTACTCTTGCAGGTGGATGTCAAGCACAAGAGTAACTGGGCAAACGAGACTCTGCGAGCTTCTCGGCGAAGCAAGTTCATGTGTGCCCTCGTCGCGGCGCTTCGTGCTGTCCCGATCAACGCTCCTGGCGGTGGCGGTGACGCTGCAGGTAGCGCTGCAAATCCAAATTACTCTGTTGCCATCTCAGATATGGAAGCTAAGGAAAATGCCGAGCACTCCGCTGACAAGAAAGAGAAAGCACGCCTTATCTCAACAGCAAAAATTGAGGAGGCCAAAGCCGCCAACGCGCTCAGTCCAACATCTTCGGCCGCACGAGGCGGCATGAGCTACCACGACACGAAAATCGTCAATGACTTGACCTCCCGCGACCCCGCCTCGGATCCGCTCCGTGACGACGCATACCGAGATGATGCTAGCACACTTGGAGGCCGTCCTAGCATCGAAGCCGAGCTGAACGATGTTCGTGGACTCTTGCGTCGCACTAGCACTCAGGGAAAGAGGAAACCCAGTGTCGAGCAGTCTCGCTACCACTACCAACAATCCTCTACCATACCAACGATCAACGAGCCACAAGCACCCACGCCTTACGAAGTCCCGACAGCTACTGGCTACGAGAACCAGCGACCAACATTCTCTACTATCCCCTCGCCGTATCAGACTGCACCACAAATACCAACCTTGCAGACTCAGACTACCGGAAGAAATCCCTTCCAGGCCAGGACGAGCAGTGTAGAGGAGGAAGAAGATGATTTTGGAAATATGCGGCCCTATTCGGGCGTGTAGATGAGCATAGTCTCTGGACAGGCTGATCATTTCGAGCCAGCGGCGACGCTGTGTGAATAAGTGTTCATGTAGTTATGTCTTGATGTAGAAACGATGAGGCTGAACGTCCAGGAGTTTTGACGTAACACTTCTCGAATGATTGTTTCACGCACTTTACAGTCATCCCTCGAATAAACCCGCAGTTCACAATGCAAGATGTATTATTACTCTGACGTGGCTCCTCGATGGAAGCTGGCGAGAAGGATAAGTATCTTTTGATAGGCTAGTAAGAACTCCGCGCTAGTGAATGTCCTCCGCCTGCGGCCGCAGAAGTTCGGGGGTGCATGTCCCAAACATTCGAACCCCATCAATCGATTGACCGCAACACGCCTCCATCTTCGCCATGCGACACGCTCGAGTCGCCAATCAGGCGCTGAAGCTCGCCGTCGAGCCTGTGCGACAACCCTACGTATGTCGCTCCTGCGCGCGCCAATTCTCCACCACTCCCAGCAATGCTGCCGAACTCCCATTCTGGCAACGGATGCAGAGAGATATCTTCGGCGACAAAAAGGCTACGGAAGCCGGAGCCTCGCGAAATGAGAAGCAGAAGAAAAAGGTGGAGGAGGCCGTGAAGAGCGGCCAGGTGGAGATGGCCACGCAGACGGATAAAGATGGAAATGTGTACGAGGTTGCGAGGATTGTGGATAAGAACACGAATCCAGGGTATGAGCCTGCGAGGACGTGGAATGGACTGGAAAGAGTGGGAAGTGAGAAGTGGGTGAAGCAAAGGGCGGATGCTGGGGAGAAATATACGGGGTATGTGCTCTCTTGAGAACGGGATGAAGATGATTTTGCTGATAATGAGGTTGCAGATTCATCGCGCCGAAGAAAACGCAGCTCACGGATGTGCAGTGGCAGAAGCTGCTACACCACATCGCCGTTGAGGTCCTGACATTGCAGAAGGCTGGCCGAGATGTCCTCGATGTATGTAATGCTCGGAGTGACGAGGGCAACTGGCTCGTGACTGCATCAGCTACGATCACACCAGTTGACGGTGTGCCCTTGTTGGGATCACTGAACGAGAACCTGGAGAAGGAAATCTTGAGCACTATTGCACAGCAAGCAGATATCAATGCTGCCCTTTCACAGGAGAGCCTGGAGAACGAGCTTCAACAGGCGACTTCATCTGAGCTGGAGCTCACTTATCAGAGCGGAAAGACTTCATGGATGGCTGTCTCCTTGGCTGATTCTGAAGTCAAGCTTGCCGTACGTCGACCATGAAGGATCCATTTGAACCAGACTGATGCTTCAACAGATCCTCAAGCGTGTCATGCAGCTTTCTGGCAAGCGCATACCCGATCCCAAGATCTCCGATGCGAAGACTCTTGCAGATCTATACTACGTTCTTAAAACCAAAGAGAAACCAGCCAAACTCGCCCAAGACCCTAAGTATCAACGCCTGCCCGAAGAAAGTGCGAATATCACTGTGTATGGCAAACGCCGGACGCCAGTTCACAAGGAGAAGGAGATTGGTAGATGGAAGATTATCGCAGACGAGCTCACTCTTCGCAACTTGCCTGTCTTTGGAAGCACATATACTGCCAAAGATAAAGAGTACGAGAAGTGGAATGGGTTCGAAAAGGCACGAGGAGCGGCATCGAAAGCATCATCTGCCAAGGGCATGTAAACTTATACGGAAGCTTGGAGGTGCAATGTACTTCTATGTAGCTTTCGAAGAACTTGTATTACTGATGCTACTACGTTCCTTGTATAGTATGCATTCCTCGCCCTGGCGACGGCTCCCTGCCGTACGACCCTGGGCTCGTATTGACGCTAGCCTGGAAGCAAGTCTGCACTGCCGCCAACTCGACTTTATGTTGGCGGCGTATGATCAATTAGATACCAACGTCACCTTTCATTTCCATTTGGACGTCTTGGTCGTGAACTCTCGTCGTGTGCGAGGTCACGAATGGCGCTGCAGCATTGCGATGGCAGACAACAAGACTACCGACGGCCTCGCGCCGAATACAGTCAATCCAGCCGACCTCGTGATACACAGCAACGACAACGCGATCATGAGTGTCTTTGATGATAACGCATGGTGTGCTTCCGAGCGGGATATACAATGGCAACAGGCGCCAATTTATGCTGGAGGCCATAGCGATGCATTACATTCTCCACCTGTTTCACCTCCACCAGCTGACGACAGCACTACTGGTCTTGAGCATCTCATGTGGAATGGAGACCTGAGCTACAGTAGCTATGGAAGCAGTCCAGCAGACAACAGTCTTGGTATGGCGCGACTAGCAAGACATTTACGACAGCAAAATCTTGTGAGTCCCGCAGATGGATTCAGACGGCCTAATATATCGAGGAATATCTCGTCCACGTCGAATGATGCTTCTGGAAGGACATCAGCTATCCCTAGACATCACACGAGAAGCCGAAGAGGAAGACTGTTCGCGGATATGTCTTACGACGGCCCAGAAACCGTTTTTGAAGACAGCGATAGTCATCACTCCTGGACGGTGGCAGACAACCTGGAAGACTGGTGTGCTCATCTACGAGAATGCCTACTCGACTTTCGGCGGCGGCGAGAGAGGGTATCGATCATCACGTCCTTTTTGCAGACTCGGCAAAGAAGGAAAGTGCATTCGATGGCCAACCTCTGGGGACTGAGCCATATGAGCCTAGGATCTGCAAGGGAAAAGAGAATGCTGTTGTCGAAGTGTGAGCTGTTCAAGACTCCGCCAGGACAGTCGTCCACTGCGAAGCGATGGAATCCGACGCGCAATAATTGGAAGTCCGGTTTGGTAGATCCGAGAATTGTGTTGTTCGACTGCATATCTTCGAACCTCAGTGCTGACCGGCTGTGGGAGTGTCTGGGGGACAGTGGTCTGCCTATACCTGTGCGGCTCACCATTGATTATCGTCCCGACATCTCTGATCATCAAAGGGATTCCGCGGTGGCATACGCCATGTATGGAGACGCTGACGATGCTGTTGCAGCCCTGCTTGCACTTGATGGAACCCGGCCCAATTGGAACGGTATCAACGCGGAGCTCGAAGCTGACTATGTATGCTTCCCGCCTGGGTTTATTTTGTCAGAGAGTATTATCAATTCATTCCACACGCTACCGGGGTTGCTGCGAGCGGAAACACGACAGCTGAATAGGTCTCCAGTGTCATCAAACAAGCGCCACGGAAATACGGATGTCCTTCAATATTCCGACTCAGAAACAGACATTGAGACACACCTTATCGCCAAAGACTCTCGAGGCACCGGTATTGACCAGAGAAAAGCGTCCACAGAGTCCTCATTCGTTCGCGACTTAGGTTACATGTCCGGTGGCTCTGCCCTCCACTCCGACCACGGCTCCGAAACGAGCACTTGTAAGAAAAGGAAGCGAGTGCCCAAGATCGCGGGCGGATATGCCTGTAAGGAGTGCGGCAAAGTATTCGACAGAGACGGTGATCGGCGGAAACACGAGAAGAATCACAATCCGAAACGAAATCATGTCTGCGAGGACTGTGGTAAGGCTTTTCTGTTTCCAAAGGACCTCAGACGACACAGCATTGTCCATCCGGGGTCGTTGACTTTGAGAAGCGAGAATGGTTTCGAGTCGTCGTCCTTGCAGTCCGCGAGTGAGTCTGGGAGCTTTGATGACACGCAACGTGAGTGTTTCTGGTGGTGTGCCTGACGAAGTGCTGATCGTCCTAGCAATTCCGATCTCATCACGAAATTTTTACAGCCGGACGAAGCCTTTGGACCGCAGAGTCAGCAGACTTTCAACATCACTCGGATGACACAATATTGACGCCGAACAGGGCGTTTTCATCACTCATACTCAGTGGTATTTACACCCATTCCGCGGGCCTCTCATCTTATCATAACTCTTGACGCTTCCGTCTCCGAACTTAAACATGGGCAAGGACCTTGCTGGCCTCCGTAACAGTAACACTTGGAGCCTCATCCTCCACAAAGATATCCTTTACCACGCCATTCTCAACGATGGCGGCGTAACGCTGCGATCGGTGGCCACCAAGAAGTCCACTGGCATCGAACGAGAGACCGGCCTGATCTGTGAAAGCTCCCGTGTCGTCTGCGAGGAAGTGTACGATTGCATGGTTGCCGCCAAGCTTCTCCTTCCATGCCTGCGTTGTAAACGCGTCATTTACAGCTACAATGTAGATGCCTTGAACGCCCTTCGCTGCGAAGGCATCCGCTTGCTGAACGTAGCCGGGCACTTGGCTGCTGCAGGGAGGCGTAAAGGCACCAGGAACGCCGACGATGATGTCTAGATTCGTGTTATTAGACTCGAGTTGGGTTGGTTGAAGGTGCTGTGTGGTTTCTCACTTTTGCCGGGCAAAGTTGCGAGATCGACGGTGCCTTGCTCGGGGTTGTTCTCCTTCAGAGCACCGGCATTTGGGAGCTTACTGCCCTTAGCCAGAGCCTTGCCGCCGCCCTTGATCTTATTGATGATGCTTCTGCTCGATCTGTTAGCATACAAATGCTCAATTTGCGGGTATCCCCAGATGCAGAAAGCAAAGACGTCAAAGAAGTTTCCGGGGACGTACGACATGATTTCTGAGTTCTGATTCTTCCAGAGATTGTCTTCTGATTGTGCGTGTATGTCGATTGTTTCTGGAGAAACATATGTTTGGTGGGGTCAGAGGGGTCATATGTGCCAGAAGCATCACACCATCAAGGTGTCAAAACTCTAAATTTCACCCCATGCAGCTTCTACATGTAGATCTACGCATGACGTATTAAGCATAACATCATAGTACGAGCAACTCTCTCCACAATGACAATTGCCTCATAGTTCGGCCAAGCGGAACAGTAGACTGGCAAACCGTACGCTGAACCATCGAACGGCTACATGTGTAATAATGTCTTTGTTTGCTTCGGTCCGAAATTTTCTGTGCTTACGCCAGCCATCTCACGCAGACGCAATAATTTCGACAAGGTGATCATTCAGTCTAAACTGTTGAACATCTTCGATCTTGTTGACAGATGCCTCAAGGCCACCACATGAGAAGTCGCCTCGAATCCTTGGCCGCTTCTTGAAATCGAGTTCGCCATTTCGCTGCGGAAACACTGGACCTGTTCGTAATTCACTCCATTGATTGCGTGACCGCGACCCAGTCTGCCCATGTACTACCCTACCACGACGATGTGGGAGAATCTCTAGGAATGCATGAACGCAAAGTATTTGTTACGCAAACATGGTCGAATCAGAAGGAGTCTGGAAGTGGTGAATGAGAAAGTGACATCAGCTAGTGGCTAACGGCTCTCGTCCAATGAATTCTGAGTCTGACGCCTGAGGCATCAAATCTCTCACAAGTGAAACAGAGACTCAGTTTTGCACAATCTCGAGAGCTTAATCCTAAGGAGAGATGTCGGGGATGTCACTAGTATCGTAGAGCCAAGCTCTGTGAAAGAGAATGCCGCAGAAGCACAACAGGTCTTTCAATCGATAAGAGAGAGAGAAATCCGGTGGAGTTCTGGGCCAAGAAGAGACCTTTAAAGTGGAAGCGCTATGGTACCATTTCGATTTGACTTGCCTCTATTTAGATCTTCCCATGGAGCACTCGACGAAGCGTGCCAATCACTCGCTGGCCAACCCAAGAGATCTCAACTAAGCCAAATCCGAAATCAACGTTGGTGTCTTGTTTAACACAACTACGGCAATGTAACGCGAGACTGGATATCAAGTTGAAGTAGGGAGTGAGTGGACCAAGATTGCCAAATCCTTGCACGAGTCGCGCGTTAGTAGGGTGCAGAATTGACTGTTTTACGTGAAATCGAAATCCAAGTCGGGGACTCTTGAGTGATCAGCGCGTGCCAATGTGCAGATACTTCGACGGATTGGTATGAATGAACTGGTCTATGCCAGCCTGCTTGAACTCGAGATCGAGTCAAAGGCTGTCTGATGCGATGGCGCACCCTGCATTTTAGAGGATGGCCGTACGCACGGTGTCATTGTCTATAGCCCCCCCTGTGTAGTGCTTGGAGCAAGGATTCAGGAGAATACCAATACAGCATGATCGCATAAAGTGCAGGAATATAGGAGAGCCCTATGTCGCCAACGTTGACTCTCGCGTCCACAATGATATGTCACTTGCTACACGATGATGAAGCAGGAAAGTCGCGAAGGTTTCCCATACGCGAGTGCGTGGTGCCTCGGCGGTCCCGCAGACCCTTGCCATTTGATGGCGGTGAAAGATAAGGGTTGGCATCGGAGGGAAGTGCAAAGTTTGTGATGGAGCGTTGTAAATGTGCTGCGCCTCCACGTTCTTCTCGAAAGTAGGTGCCTGATCAAACGGGCGGAGGAATATGATGGCAGCAGAAGTGAAGTCGTGGATGGTGCTGAAGCGTGGAAGCTAAGCCTCAGGCAACCAGATATCTCGGCTGTTTCATGTGAATGTGTGAATATGAATGTCTAAGTCAGCATGATCGACATGGATCTATGCTTCGATTTCTGTAAGCTTCCAGGTGGACATCCATGGTATCACTTGGTGTATTCATGGGTTGGAGCTGGGCAGTCAAGCCTGGAGTCATCAATATGTGATCACTGTACTGAATCAACGGAGTGATTATGGACGACATGGGTGAAAGTTCCAGGTGTGGTGGATGGGGCCAGGCAAGCTGCCTCGGCCGCCCCACCTCTGGCTGGAGGCACGGATCGATGTCATTGTCATGTGCAGGCCCCAGGCGCAGTGTGGACATCTCTCACTGGCACACCACCAGGAAGTCACAGGCAATCATCGTTTTCGGCTCGGCGGCGACGGCGGTGGACCACGTCTCACATTCACAGTCTTCACACGCCCGGACCTGCAGCCAGCACACGCTTGGTTCGAGATCACGCTGCGCCATTCCTCGGCGCCCATGTCATGTGTGGTGTGTGTGGTGCGGTGCTGTCCACGTTTGTGAAGGCATGATCATCAACACGCAACTCTGCGCCTCTTGAATGGCGGCTCTGGGTGAGTTCACACACAATTCTGTTGCCTTGTCTTCTACATCTCCTCGTCCGTGCTGTTCTGCCTCGCTCGGGTGCTAGTGCGAGAGAAGAAGACACTGCGTCGGATGGGTTGATTAAGAGGCGAGCTTGCGCCGGTCGTGGTGGCCACAATGGGCCTCAAGAAGAGCGTGACCAAGCTGAAGAAGTACAATGTGCCCGCGCTGATCAAAGAGGCCAACGCAGACACGCCCTGGACCTACTCAGCCATGCCTGCGGAGGGACGTCAAGCTCCCGCCGAGCGCAACACCAGCTTCGCCTACGATGGCACCAACGACATCAATCCTACCATAGCTGCCTTCGCGCCGAACCAGCAGACTGCCACGAGGAGCCGAAACAAATTCTCGGTCATCATCCACCAGAAATCCGCTCTTCTGTCCTCCACCCCGCCGCAGGTCACACGAGCACTGGCATATTCGCATCCGTTCATTGTTCCGCTGAACTACCTCATTGGGCTCATCACATGGACGTCTGGAGATGCGTGGGAGAGCTTCTTGCTTCTGGCAAGCTTCTGGTTCTTCACGCTGTACATCGATGATCTGCTCGCATACGCAGGGCCAGTCGTCATGGTGGCAGCTCTGATCGGAGGAATGTACTCCAGGAGATTCAGTCCCCTGTCGAGCGACATCTGGGCAGACGATAAAGGCAAGCGTGCACGAGCGAACTCGGGCTCAGAGCAGCGGAAGAGCTTGGACGAGATTCTGGACACGCTACAGATCTTCACCACGCGCTGCGATGTCCTCATGGACCCTCTGTTGCGAATGACCGAATTCCTGAGCACGCAAACCACGGCCACGTCTGCATCCACAAGGCCGGCTCTGACTGCTATGTTCATCCGACTGCTGGCCATTACGCCTTTTTGGTATCTTCTTACCCTTCCGCCTTTGTACATTATCACCACCAGGCGCATAATCTTGGTACTTGGAACCCTTGCGTTGACTTGGCACAGCCGGCCTGCCAGAGCTACACGATCCATTCTTTGGCGGAGTCGGACTGTTCGCATCATTTTCATGTTGGTTACTGGTCTGAAACTCAAGAAGGGACCGTACTCCAATATGAAGAGAGATGCGGGCCCTCTACCACCTCGCGCGCCCAAAGCGTTGGTGAAAGCTCTTTCTACTACTGGCGAAAAAGCTGGTGTTAAGTTCACATTTGACATCTACGAGAACCAGCGAAGATGGGTGGCGCTCGGGTTCACGTCAAATCTGCTGCCCAATGACCGCGAGAGCTGGACAGACGAGCTTTGTCATCCAGTCCCCGAGAAAGACTCTTTCCCCTTACCCGAGACGGACTCTGAGAGCATGAGGTGGCGGTGGGCGCCAGGAAGCGAATGGAAAGTCGACATGGTCTGGAGTGATGAAGCCAAACTTTCTAAGAAAAAGGATTCCGACGGCTGGACGTACTACGACAACAAGTGGTCCAACGGCAGCAGAGCGAATGATTGGGGCAAATGGACACGTCGCCGAAGATGGATTCGTGATGCCGAATTGGTCGAGCTCACTGCTGAGGAGATTGCCGCGGAAGCAGAAGCAGCACAAACAGAAGTGAGTTCGGCTTCGATTGGTGGAAGCGAGAGTACCGGCGGCACCGTCAAGCGGAAGGGCTGGTTCAAGAGGAAACTGACAGATGCCGACAGGACCAAGACTGGCGATAAGGTTGAGGTTGTTTCTGTGTCTGGCAGTGGTGCGAGCAAGTCTTCCAGAGACGGCCCTGAGGAAGATGTGCATACCCCCTTGCGGTATAGGGAAGCGCAATGGGATCGTAGTATTGGCGATGGTCTCGCAGAGGGCTTGAGCTAGTGGCTGTGGATCTGAGTGAGCGAGGACTGCATATGCCTTTGTGTGTAGCGACGGCGCTGGTGGGTGGAAGCATTCCTTACTGTCGGTCCATGTTTACTGCGATGAACAAAATTATTCACATCAAAGCTTGTGAAACAGCTAGATGTGAAATAAATATACTTGAAGCAGTCATAAGTCACAAACATGGACAAACGCCTTTTGACAAGTCACGTTTGAGCTACAGTGCAACGATTTTCGCGAATACCCGTGCTAAGAATAGCACATCTGGTGACAAGGCGATTCGAACGTAGTCCACAAGGACAGAGAATAGTATTGGTACATACTTTCCTCACATATAGCGGATCAAGCGCCTCCGCCTCCACTTCCTCCTCCGCCATCTCCTCCCGCTCCACCACCTCCATCCGAACTGGCAAAATCCCCAATCGCCGACGCAAGATCCGCAACATCGCCATTCTTCTTCTGCCTCCTCGCAGCCTCCGCCATGGCCACCGCACTCAACAAGACCTCATCGTAATTCGCAGGACTCATTCGCGCGAGTTCGAACGTGAGCAGATCGCCTTTCATCCTCGCGAGCACTGTCCCCCCATTATTCTTCTTCGAATCTTCCAGTTTCGCGCCGCCGGTGCTCTTGTCTTTTTTCCAGTACCATTTCTCATTGTTTGCGTTGGGGACGGTGGTGGACTGGAAACCCCACCTGTTGTGTATCAGACCGGAATGCGAGAGGCGTGTGCTCTGTCCATTGATCGTCAGATCGATGGCGCTGGTGGTGATGGAGTGGAAGCGTATGCTGCCCATCAGGGAGTTGGAGTTTGTTCTGGTCACGTTGACGAGAGGTTTGGTCGAGAGGAAGGCTGGCATGTGGGCCGCTTCTCTCGCTATCACGTAGAGAGTGTGTCCGGTCTGCGAGTTCCATATCTCCTCTCTGCCTATGCGGACTGGTGGTATGGGCTGGGAGTTGCTGAATGCTTCGCTTTGAGATCGTGTTAGGGCTTGAGGATTGGTGTGTGGTGGCAGGGGATCTGGTTGTATGCGGAAGTGAGATGGTTCGGTGGCGGATGTTGCTGCCGTTGGCTCTTTGGGTGGTCGTGGAGGTGGAGGTGGCGGCTGCCATGCTGTGTGTCCATTGCTATACTCGCTATGTTGGGGACGAGCAATACTCTGCCACTCATATTGCTGAAGAGGTGGAGAGGCATTGTAATCTTGTGATTGATACTGTGGATGTGGTCGCGGAGCGCTCTGCTGGAAGTACTCAGGAATAGGCATATACCCACTGTCGACAGGATATTGAGCCATTGTTCGACGAGCAGATGCGTCTTGCGCGAGGTGTGCCAACGAGACCGCCATGACAGCTCCCTCGTCCTGTTATATTGCTTCGTGTCTAGCTACGACGTCGTACCCAGCTTTGGTGTCTTTTTGAGGCTCAGATTCAAAGGAGTAAGGCAATCACTTCGTGTAGCGACCGCAGATACCTTGTATAGCTAAGGACCCAGTAGACGTAATGAGATAAGGGCTGCCTACCTCAAGGATGGGGCTGTGTTGCTTCCTTCGATACATGGCTGCGGCATGACATCGCGTGTTGGCTGAAGGAGCGAAAGACTGGCATTATTCAGCTCAGCTTTAGTCGCGGAAGCCACGATGCCAGGCCATCTGTGAGATCCTGAGTAATGGAAGTAATCCTTCGAGTGAGATGTGTATCTGCTGAATGTCGATAGGGGACTGGAGGCTTGAAGCTGTGGATGTGAGGGCTGTGGACGATCGTCGCTTGCACCACGCAACCTCCGCACTCCTAGCCACAACTTGTTTCGTTCTACGAATTGAGTTCAGTCTGTTGTGGCAGAGATATCTGTAGAATGAACTGATCATGAGACTCGATTATTGCCCAATCTTGGGACACGGGACTGCATCGAACTACAAGTTGATTGGCAGAACGTCGTACGCTGTGGGATTGAGGAGGGCGCGAAAACGTCGTAAGAGAAGAAAGGGTTTGGCGCGAACACCCCCTGTGTCACCAACATTTCTCAAATATATGAGCACGAGTGGTGACCGCGAAACACCACGACCTGCATGGCATCCCTACGCGAGGAGACCGGGTCATCTCCTTGATCCGAGGAAGGTCCTCTGGCCATGTTCGTTGGCTGCTTGATTCCAGGACGGACTCATCTTCGGTGCTTGCAAAAGCTAGGGTCATATTATTTCAGATTTCATGGTTCCATACATCCCATACATGAGAAACATCAAATAGGGCGCTTGGTCTAGGGGTATGATTTTCGCTTCGCATGTGAAAGGTCGTGGGTTCAATTCCCACAGCGTCCATTTTTTCTTTTCGTGTAAGAGAATATTTGTAGGCATAGTAATCCTGGCCTACGACTGCTTTTGTTACACAGTGCGAAAGAAATGTCTCCTGCGGACTGGGGTTTACTGACACAATTTACAATCTATGTCCAACTATGTAAGAAACCCGGCTATCCTGAACGTCCTACATTCCTGCAGACGCCCAGGAATAGGGATTTGCCATTTTCTTGAGCTTTCACAAGCTCTGGTATCGTTCGCTCAGGTTTTGCAACGCTTGATACCGTAAGTCTTCTGTGTCTGTAGTGGATGGGTCGCTCAGTACAGGCATCCATAGATCCCTCGACCTTTCTAGCGCACATGTGCGACGAATCAAACAGCGTCTCTCCTCGAGCAGCAAATCTGGCTCTGCTTCGGATGCCTTCTATCCAACACGTCTACGAGCTCGGTCTATGAATGATACGAGGCCACGTCAGGTGTTGTGACTTCTGTTGGAATGGTATAACGCTTGTGGGTAGTGAAGCCTCCAACGAAGGCTTTACCGGACAATCGCGAATCGACTTTTTAAATTTTCTGCTGAATATCAGGGGTCATTACCGAGACGTCGACAATATACCAATTTCTGGAGTGAAGCCTGGCGATGGTATTCAAGATCTTCTAGCCCATGCAAAGCCCATGCAAAGTCAATCTCTGGTGAAGACGTCCTACTTAAGCATCAACTGACCGACCACCTTAACCATGGAAACCGCGAATACACCCGCGATACTACTTCTCGACCTCCCACCATCAGCACTCGCCGGCATTGACCTTCTCTCCTTCACCGCGACACCGCGATTTCGTGGTGTGAAAGATTTGCCTCGAGGTTTTCACTTCGCCTTCACAGGCACGAGTACCGCATTCTCGGAGCGGCACGGAATCTGGTTCTACGTGGACGGCACGACTGGAGCAGAAGGTGCACCGCTCTTCGTGACAAAATGGAACTCGAGTACTGAAACGCTCGAGGTTGAGACAGATGAGGCCGAGCGACTGCGGTGGCGCGCGAATCTGGGAGGTATATGGCGGGAAGGCCTGACACCATATCGGCAGACGACGGGATCGAGAAATACAGCTTCTAAAGATGATGAGGAGGATGAGGAGGAGGAAGAGTTGAGCGACTGGCCAAGTTTGACCTCCGCCATCACACCGGCTCTCCTCTCTCGCATTACAGCTGGAGACTCAAGTCACTGGCACCTCACATCCGCCTCCTCCGCTCGCCGCGATCTGGAAGATATTCCCGGTCTAGAACAGCACGATATAGAAACTCTCCAATCTGACCACGAACTCTACTTCTTCCCCATCGACCTCAAGCAGACATGGCGCGAAGGCGCTACCGGTCGCGAACGCACCGAAGCCGCACAGGACCGCTCCTGGGCCGTCCAAAACCTCACTTCCAATCCCGACGAGATCCTCGGCGAGCTACAATTCAGCTTCCTCATGATCCTGACACTCAACAACTTCTCCTGCCTCGAGCAATGGAAACGCATCCTCACTCTACTCCTCACCTGCCGGGCCGCCGTCTCCTCAAACCCAGACCTCTTCATCCGCTTCCTAGCCTCTCTGCGCCTCCAACTCCAACACTGCAGAGATGCCGAAAGCGGGCTCATCGACCTCGCAGACGAAAGCGGAAACCTGCTCAAATCCCTCCTCCTGCGCTTCCGCAGAGGCCTGCAGAGTCTTCCCCCCTCCTGCGGAACCAGCACGGCGGTCTCGGACGTCACGGACGAACTCGACGATCTCGAAGACTACCTGCGCCAGGAACACAACTGGACTTTCGGCGGAGACTTTTTGCGCAGCGGAGTGCTGGAGCTGGAGGATGGTGAGCAGGTGGACATGGAGAGCACGGCTTTCGATGAAGATGATGAGACTGGAGAGTTTGCGCCGCAGATCGTCGAGTTGACGGCTGAGCAGGCGCGTTTGCTGGATGTCACGCCGGAGGATGCGCGCGATCTGGGGCTCAGATTGGAGAGGACTGGGTTGAAGGATCAAGGGGCGACGACCGAGGTGGTGCAGGGAAGTGATGAAGATGAGTCGAGTGAGGATGAGGAAGGGGAAGGGGAAGAGGAAGAAGAGATGCAGGATCTGGAGGAGATGGATGCACGTTTTTGAGGGAAGAATCATATGCGTACTCTTAACGCCGAAACAGGACACTTCGATCGATGGTGACACACAGACGAAGCCATCACCAGACTACATGGTCGCAGCGCTTGTCATAAAGCTCGCGAGCACGTTGCAGGATATAGCTAGCGCTGCACGTACCTTGCTAACAGCAGCAGTTGACTATGCTATGCAACAAATTATCATTTCGCATCTTCGCTTGGACAGAGACGAGGCGTGTAACTCGGGTTCCACAACGGCATGCACTGATGAGACCGCGAGACTTCTCAAATGTTCTCGGACGCAAGCCGTACGTGGGATGGATGACTGAAGCTCTTATTCTCATATGTCTCTCGACAAAGAACATCAAACAAAACAGACCCGCCACCCTGATTCTATAGATCACATCATATTCCATCCCATCATTGTACCATGCTAAGAGTACTGATGATGCTTTTCTACGAAAGTTTCACAGCCTTTTCCCAGTGGCTGTTATGATGCACTGGGTAGCGCCAAGGAGGTAAAAACAAAAAAGTGAACATCACAGTCGTGGTGTTGCCACCGAACCTCGTATCGCCCATGAAATTTCAACAAGTGCACTAGATTCCGCTAGAACTCCGATCGTATGCACGAAAAAACTCCATGACCCATGCGCGCAGCCAAGCAAAAGTGTACCCAAGTGTACTTCGCTTACAGGCGAGCTCTCTCCTGTCCAGCGGACCAGCCGTGGGATTGAGCAATCATCTCCGCGCACCGCTCGCCAATGGCGAGGACAGTGAGCATGGGGTTGATGGACGGCATCTCCGGGAAGACACCTGCGTCTGCGATACGAACATTCTGCAGGCCACGGATCTTTAATTCCGGATCAACGACAGCCAAGTGGTTCGTCTTCACGTCTCCCATCTTGGTGGTGCCTGCTGGGTGGTACACGGTATGCGCCACTCGTCGACCGTACTCGCTGAGCTCCTCGTCGGACTGGATGGCTGGACCGGGAGCGATTTCACGCTTGATCCAATCCTTGAATGGCGCTTGCTCGGCGATCTTGCGAGCAGCTTTCAGACCCTCGACTATGGTGGCCGCATCGTAACCCTCGGGATCAGTGAAGTATTGGAAATCAAGGGCAGGCTTCACATTCGGGTCCTTGCTCACGAGGTATAGTCTGCCTCGCGACTTTGGTCGGGGAATGTTTGGAGTCACGCAGAAAGCGTCCTTTGGAGTATCGTAGCCAAGACGAGATGTGTTGTAAACGAAAGGCACTTGGTAGCAGTGAGCCATGATGTCGATGATGTCTCCGTCGCCGCCAGCTGCATTGGGTCTCTCCCGTCGGAGGAAGAGGGCGGCGTCGGAGTCCATTACGGTCTGATTGGCAGGCACGGGCTTGTTCAACTCCCAGAGGATGATGGACTCTGGGTGATCAATCAAGTTCTCGCCTACACCGGGCAAGTCCTTGAGGACTTCGATGCCGAGCTTCTGGAGTTGTTGCTTTGGGCCCAGTCCAGAGAGAAGCATCAAGCGAGGCGTATCTACAGCACCCGCGCACAGAATAGTCTCGGCCTTTGCAGTGAGAGTGTGCTTGGTGCCATTTTGCAGTGTCACATTCACACCTGTGACTTTAGTGCCCGTGAGATTGAGCTTACTCACCCAGGCATTCGTCAAGATGGTCAAGTTGGGCCTCCGCTCTTCCCCTCGCAGGATGGGGTGGATGTAAGCTACACTGGCACTGCTCCTGCGACCATCGTCAGGGTTATACGAAACGGACAAGAAGCCAATACCTGGGTGCAGAGCTCCAGTGGATCGGATCTCCTTGTTGTAGTCGTGCACAACGGGAATATCGAGAGCCTTGGCGCCGGTCTCGACCCAGTCGCGACAGAGCTGGTTCCTGTGTCGCTCGTGCACGGGCTGAACAGTGTTGCGCAGATTATCGAGCAGTCGCATGAAGGTCTTGAAGTCCCAGCCTGTGCAGCCCTGGTTCACCCATCGCTGGCAATCGTACTCAAATGGTCGGAAGCTGATCAGAGTGTTGTGTGATGAGCATCCGCCCAGAACCTTGGCTCGGGAGTGGCGAATGTGGGAATTGCCATGTGGTTGCTCGACAGTGGGGTAATCAAAGTCAAGCTCGCCGCCCAACAGACTCAACCAGTCCTTGAGAAGCAGCACACGATCGTCCATGAAATCAGACGGGCCTGCCTCGATCAAGAGGACACGCTTGCTTGGTAAATACTCTGACAAGCGGGAAGCGATCACGCAGCCCGCTGTACCTCCTCCGACGATGATAAAGTCATAGCTATCGACTTCAGCAGCCGGGAGATATGAGGTCGTTCCCGAAGCGGTCGTGGTGCCTGGTGGCGGCTGTCGGGCTGGCATGTCGATGACAAGTAGGCTGTTGAGCTTTGAGGTCAATGGATGAGTGAGTGAGCGGATAAGCTCGCTTTCTTTGTCGTTATTGCTGTGGAAGCGAGAGCTGTCAAGGACGCAGTGGGAATGAGAGTCTTTGCGAGAGAGAGTGGGCGAGATGTAAGAAGCGCAGGATTGAAGAGGCGTGCACGCTCGGATTGGGGCGAGTCAGACTTTTAGTAGCAGATGTGGGAGGTGGGAACGAATATGCATGGATGTCGGGTATGGTCCGCCGACGCACAGACTAGACTGGAGACTGAGACTGGAGCAGTGCAGAAGAGGCCCACGCGACAAGGCGTAAGGCGGTCACAGCGATCACACTATGGGTCATGGATCCAGGCTGGGCGGACGGGCGGCGAGAGGCGCTGTCTGCCGGGCGGAAGAGAGACATGGAGGATGGTCGTCGGCGTAAGGTCTCATGCATAGCGCACGCTCTAGTGCTAGACTCCAGTGGTGATGGCCAAGCACTTGGGGTGACGTCGTCGTCGTCGTCGTTGTTGGTGAAGGGAAAAAGTTTGCTGCTGAGACTTGCACTGTGGCACTGTGGTACCCATTGCTTTCTACGATCCCGTGGGTTGATCGGTATCATCACAATGGCATGATTCCCGAGAAACTTATACATACACACACTCTTACACATACAGCAGTGCAATCATTACATGTACTTACAGTACAATGGTTAGTAGATCGACCAACGTGCCGCTGACCACGCCGTCCGATTGTAGACTTTGTGATGCACCAGAGCCAAGGGCGTCGGGCCGGCAAATCCTTCTTCCTCCCAAACTCCGTCCCGCCATGCAACACACTAATCCCTGCGCCTGAAATTTTCATTCACCCACGCCCAACCACTGACGAGGCGTGATAGCCACCACTTATCTATCACTTATCACTATCTCTCACACCACAGACCCACGCCTTCCAGCAGAGCCGCAATCTAGGTCGCACCTCGCTTAGCTAGCTGTCCTCTGTACCCACTCTCAGCCGTTCCGCTTGTCCTTGCCATATTCAGGCATTCTTTTCGCACTCTCGTCTTTCACCTCACCTCATCCCACGTGATAGAAACGAGTCAAGTCTATCACAAGCTGCAAGTGCACGGACATCTCGGCAATCAAAGGCTCGCAGTCATAGCATACTCTCGTCTTGTCAGTAGTCTGTTTTCCGTCATCACAGACCGTCTCTCATATCACGAATCTCAGAATCTTCCTGCTCTGCAGTAGCCGTCATCATACAATTTCATCATGGGTTCGGTCGGCGGCACTTCGTATGAGAGACAGGCGCTCTACATTGGCGGTAAACGCCATCATACCAGCGAAACATTCACGACTGTCGACCCTTCCACAAATCGACCCATAGCAGAGATATGCAAAGCAGACAGAGCATCCATCGACGCCGCCGTCAAGTCTGCCCGCCATGCATTCGTCAAATGGTCCGCCACTTCTCCTATGGAGCGTTCAAGGATACTGCTGAGAGCCGTTGCCATTCTTCGCCAGCGAAATGACGATCTCGCAATGGTCGAGACGCACGATACTGGAAAAGCTTATTCCGAGACGAGTGCTGTCGATGTCGTTACAGGTGCAGATGTCCTGGAGTACTATGCCAATCTGATCGCTTCCGGAGGCCTGAACGGAGAGACGACCCAACTTCGACCGGATGCATGGGTCTACACGACCAAAGCCCCTCTCGGAGTATGCGCAGGTATTGGAGCCTGGAATTATCCTATTCAGATTGCTCTATGGAAATCCGCCCCTTGCCTAGCAGCAGGCAATTGTATGATATATAAGCCCTCAGAGTTCACTCCTCTCCACGGCCTCAGGCTGGCCGAGATATACGCCGAAGCTGGTGTGCCTCCAGGCGTCTTCAGCGTGGTGCAGGGTCCAGGCGATGTGGGCGCCATGCTCACCTCACATCCAGGGATCGCAAAAGTATCATTCACAGGCCAAGTCTCCACCGGAAGCAAAGTCGCTGGATCTGCCGCGGGCGGCATGAAATATGTGACCATGGAGCTCGGTGGCAAATCACCTTGTGTCATCCTCCCAGACGCCAAGCTTGACAGCGCTGTAGATGGTGCTATGATGGCCAACTTCTTCTCCACTGGACAGGTCTGCACAAACGGCACACGAGTCTTCGTCCCACAATCGATGAAGAGCGCTTTCGAAAAGCAACTTCTGACGAAAATGGGCAACATCCGAGCCGGCGACCTCTTCGATCCTAACACCAACTTCGGACCTCTAGTCAGCAAAGTGCATTACGAAAAGGTGCTCAAGTACATCAAGCACGGCATCGAAACCGACAAAGCAAAACTCCTCTACGGAGGCCTCGGAAAGCCCACTCTCAAGGGAGTCTCCCCAGACGGCTACTGGGTCAAACCTACCGTATTCACAGACTGCACAGACGACATGCTCATCGCCACCGACGAGATCTTCGGCCCCGTCATGTGCATCCTCCCCTACGACGACCGCAGATCCGACTGGGCGGATACCCTAGTCGCTCGCGCGAACAACACACAGATGGGTTTGGCTGCCGGTGTCTTCACATCGAACATCGATCTCGGCCACAAGATCGTCGCTCGTCTGGAGGCTGGTATCACGTGGGTGAATACCTGGGGCGAATCTCCCGCGGAGATGCCGGTCGGTGGGTGGAAGATGAGTGGGCTGGGGACGGAGAATGGACGGAGGAGTCTGGATAATTGGGTGCAGAACAAGAGCACGTTGGTGGAGATGGGTGGGGAGGTCGTCACTGCTTTTCCTAAGTTGTGAGGCACATTTCCTCTTTTTTTCCTCCACAATTCTTGCAATCCACCTGTCAAATCTGCACTGTGAATATGAAAACGTACAGTCTCCGAACGCTCCAGCTGTTGGTTGTGGACGTATCGTTTGTCCTGGCATTGATGCTGATGTGTAAGGTGGAAGTGGTGGGATACAGATGTCTGTACTTCGCACCATTTTATATGGACACTTCAACGCTGTGAGTCTGCATTTACCGTCAAGTAGATTGTGCATTCTGTGCATTCTCCCAAGTTCTCCCTACTCTGCCCTCCCAGAATTTATCAAACAATCATGACATCGTGCTAGATATCCCAGGGTGCATTTCCAACCCAAACACCTCCTCCCACGACCCTCAATCCTGCCTGACGACGGAACCCTGCAGCTCCGATATTCTGTGCTCTCTAGCGTAGTCCAAGACAGTCTCCCAACCATCTTCATCGTCCACATCGATGTCGATGTACTGCTCGGCGTCAGTCTGCCTGTTCCCCAGCCACAGTCTAAGCCCGACCGCCGATCGACCATCAAGGACTCGCGCTAGCTTGGTTTCGATCGATGCGAAGACGTCGGCGATGGTCATGGTGTCGGTCAAGAAGACGACTTTTCGCGCATCAGACCAGCCGACTGTGAGCCACACACGGAAGCGGGACGTGAAGTCGGGCGCGGTCATAAAGATTCCGTTTGTTGAAAGGGTGGCATGCTGCCGAGTCGCGGGCGCCTGGGATTCTGCATGCTCGCCTTCGGTGTGATGGGGCGGGCGCCGCTGCGAAAGCGGAGTGGTAGAGTATGCGCTGTCGTGCTCGCCCTCTTTAGATGCGGAACGTTGGCGAGAAGCACTTTCGGCTTCCACTCGACGGAATGGGAGAGGTTGAAATGGAAGATCCGCGCCTCTGTTAATCGAACCGCTATTTGGCACAGGACATCTCGCCGGGACGTCACTAGCTGAACTCGAGGCAGACTCAGCAGTAGCGTGCCTTTTCGGCTGTCGTTCGGGCTGTGAAGGATCCGTTTGAGTCTCGGACTCTCGCTTTCTCTTCTCAACTGAACTTGTGCCAGTGGTGGGTTCGCTATTCGAGATGTTGCTGGAGAGCGGCATATTGGCACACAGCAAGATCGAACTTGTGTACCCGCCGTCGACTCGCCAGAAAGAAAAGTGCGAGAGTGGTTGGGGCAAGCCGTTGAGTCTTCGGTGGCCTTCGTCCCTCAGAATAGCAAAGACATCCTTTCCTCCAAGCCTACATTTGAACGTCCAGATCTGTTCAAGTCAGACATGTCTGGTGATTTCAGGACGAGGCAGAGACTCACATTCTTCTCTATAAGAGTCTCGGTCTCTCTCTCGTCCCAGTCAAAGGTGATGCACCGTATCTGGAGACCTCTTTCGCCGGTGTGTGCATGGCAGGAGAAACAGCCAACGCTTAGTGTCTCCGACTGAGGGATATTATCGAATACGGCAAGCTCATTACTGTTTGGTTGTAGACCGCCAAGAGTGTCGACAAAGTAGCTCCGCGTTACATTGTCCCATGATGGTCCATTTACCGCCTCTTTTTCTTCGTCATAATCTCCGAGCCACACCCCTGCCTCTTTCAGTCCGGTCGCATCTAGATGTGCTTCAGTGCTGTTGTTAGAAGCCCAGCAGTCAGCACCCGGTAGCATGGAGGCTTTATAAATGCGAGGGCGGCTCGATGGGGTCGTCTCAGCTAGTGTATAACTTGCATCCGACACAACGCTTGAAACTCTACGACTTGGCTTGCCAGACTGACTCTTGCGTTGCCTCATACTTCTCTTCGTAGCATCAGACGAAACGCTAGAGTCTTGGGGGCTTGGCTTGTTGATATAGCTCTTGCGATGCCGCATAGTTCTGTCCACAACGATCTCATGCATGATCCGCTCAATACTGTGTTCGTCGAATTAGTTGAGGTCATTTGAGAAGTGAAGACGCGGCACGTACAACTGGCGGTCTTGCATCTTGGAGAAGTAAATCGGCTTCTTATACTGCTTGTGTTCTCCAGGTTGGAACAACCAAGGTCGATGCTGGTCATCGGGCCAGAGGGCCTGACCATATTTCTACACTAACATCAGCTAGCATCTTTTACGGAAGTCATTGATCTGTAGACACACTTCGGTGAGCGCCATCGCTTCTGCCTTCAGGCGAGGACAAGTTGGTATGTCAGCCATTGGGGTCGTATAGTAACGTGCCACGATGTCCGGGAGTTCCTGGTTGTACATTTCTTGTACCAATGGCGCCGCGTTCCAATCCTCTTTCTTTTTGGTGTATGCTGCACGGAGACCTAGCTGAGCCACCAGGTCTAACAGCAGTGGCTGGTCTTTTCGAGGCATCTCGTGGCAGATTTGCAAGGGCTAAGACGCTAATGTGTCCGCGGTCAAGGTGGACAAGGATAGCAGTGATGCAAGAGCGAAAACAGAGTGAAGGCAGAGTGAGGACGGGGGGAACACCCTGGAACGTCTTTCTTCATTTCTGGGCGCGGACCTTCCTCAACGTACACAACGCGCCTTCTCCACTTTGCGAAGCGCTGAATCTGCTGACCAGCTTTGTAAGTCGCGTTTTGCATGTGTCGGTGGTAGAGGTGTCGAAACTCTCCGTGGACAAGTGCGAGGTGTTCTGGAGCCGAGGGAACACCCTCTTGCCTCCAGGACATCAGGCCACTCCCACACCGTCATGTCCAGCGGTCATGCGCCTGCATGTTCCAGAATTGACGCTTAGGTCGACCGCAGTTATGGCAACCCTATCAGGATATCTCAGCAATGTTGGGTCGGCACCGTTCAGTCAGTCAATTTGTAGGATAGATGTGACGAAGTTGGGAAAGCGGGTCGAGCTGCAGTCTTTTTGGTGTATTCCATAACCCATTCCCAGCCATCATGGACGGTATCGTCAAGGTCACATAGCTATAGTCGGGATGTCGCCACTGGCCTGCTACCAAGTCTCTGGCTGACATACTTTTGACCCAGTCTAGGTCGTGGACCTTGCAGGAATCTCGTTTGGTCTATAAGAGCTGAACCCTGCAGTGGATGATGTGGTGAATACCAAGCTTGAGATCTACTGTCTCGCAGGTCATCGTTGTTAGAAGATCCGCCCGGCATCGACAGGCACTCGCTCGAGCAGGCATTTGGACCCTCTCCGCGGTCGTCCTGTCACCAGAACCATCTCCCAGTCACTCCGACAGCTAGTTTATATCGTCTGCCTGTTCATGGTGGATCACTTGGTCGAAGTCGATTGCAGGACCGACCCGACCGATTGGGCTTGCATGGAGCTTGCCACGGTTGGTCAACGTGAATCAGCTGCAACAGGCTGTGGGATTCATCGTGCACTCATCGTCTGGAGCGAGAAGGACTGCATTGATCTCAACTCCCTTTTCGATGGAGTGTTGTTGTGCGGGCTATCTCCATTTCGACTCCGCGTTAGGTCTTGAACGCTGCTGCCGACCTCGCCGCCGTCAGGAGGTAAAGTCGTTCGATCTGGTTTGTATGAATACTAAGGTCGTACAGCCGCCCCTTGCACTTCACAAAAGAAAATCCGTGCTACGAGTCGTTCATTAACACGCGCTTTCGTCCTTTGGCACGGCCGAGACTGGATCTGCGATGAAGGCTACACTTGAACGTCCAAACACGAACAAAGCCTCCGCGCACGTTCTATATTGATGTAGTGCGTCGTGTCTCAAGCAGTCTTCCCGCTGAGGTTGCATACTAAGCGGCGTATTCGACGTTCAAGTTCATCCCTCAAGGCATGTCTTTGAGAATGGTGTAGTCCGAGAGCTCAAATAGATGGACCTCCAACGGCTACATCTTACTGCCTTGATCGGTATGGCACCGGTGAACTGTCCGCTGTCTTTGAAGCTTCCAAAGAACATGCCGTCAATCTAATCTGTCGGTTCAACGCTCTTGCCTCTCCCCCAGTTCGCCGGCTTGCGCTTGACGAATGCTCCAACAGCGCCGAGATAGCCCTCATGCCTGAGGAAGAAAGCCTGCTTCGTTCCCTTGCTCCAGAACTTGATAGCGAATGACAAGGTGTGTATGGTCTGCTGATGTCCTCTGATAAAGGAGCCTCCAAAGTATATCCGCTGAAGGTTATGACGTTCCGATTGTAGGAATGCGATCTGACCAATGTTGTTACTGTGATCAGGTCAGTCTTGCTCGTTTCGCAACATGCCGGGAACTCCGAACATACCTGATAGCATAAAGTAAGCTTCGGGAGATGTCTTCGGGCTTGAACATTCGACCATCCCCCACCAAGCCACCGCCAGCACTTTCGTCCAGATCTGCGTTGTGCGATGTAGATTTCGAGCGACTCTCGCCATTAGTCAAATTGCCATCTTCTGCGTCCCTTTCAGCCTCTCGCTTCCGCTTCAAGACTTTGCCGAAACTACTGGCGATTGTTCGTTCGCTCAGCCCGATCTTCTCATAACCCATCCCTTCACCGTAGATATCGCCGACCAGAAGATCGACGGAGCTGTTCTCGCCTTTGTCTGCCATGTCTAACATATCATCAAAGTTCCGGGCGCCTGTTAACAGTGATAAAAGTCCCCACAGTGTACCACCCCCGAGTGATGTACCTCCGATACGCTGGTACTGTGACGGCCCAGATACTTTTATCATCGACACGCCACTGCCGATATTAACTAATAAGTATGGATAAACGTCGGTTCTTGGCTCCTGGAAATCAACGGCGTTTTCTGGCTCGTTGTCGACGTTATATGTAAAGACCTCATTCGGAATTTGCGTGATGAAGAAATCCAGTCCTTTGATTAGGCATTCCATCTCGTCCTCACGTTCCACTTCGACTCCTAAGCGCTCCCGGATCCGATCGTAAAATTTAAAGGCACCACCTCCAGTTGCCATGATACTCAATTTCGTGGCATTGTCGAGACCGTTGGCTTGTTGGTGTTTCGCTTGCAGGGTCCGGAGATACTCGATGCAATCATCGATCTTGTCCGTTTCAAACGAAAGAAAGCTGAGCCTACCGCCAGACTCCGTGTGCCGGCTCTCGCGGCTGAAGTACACCACTTTGGCCAACGAGCCACCAATGTCAGCTGCAACATGGCTGACAAGGGTCGTGTGGTTGGGAAGCCGGATGTCTCGCTTGTGATGTTCGTACGAATGTTCTTCGCTCTCATGATGGCTGGATGGTGATCTGTCCGGGGACGAGTCTTCGTCCTCGTGATCAATGATATGGGCCCCGGTCACATTGATCTTGATTGAACCTGGCTGAGCAATGGCTTGCTGCATATCCGCAGAGCTGGAAAGCCGCCTTCTTTTGGTCGAGGAAGGTCGCAAAATTTCCGCCATGGCTGTGTGATCATTCAGATGATGCTGGTCTTGGTCGAGAGAAGTGCGTGTGGCGTGTGTCCTTATCACGAGAGCAAGTGCCCGATGTAGTCGAACTACGTTAAGTTTCTCGCCGCTTCTTCCTTCCCGAAGAGTGCCGCGGTTAGAGTGCGTATAGTGGTGATATTACTGAAAACGAGCATAGGGCGACGAGAGCGATATAAATCGAAGCTTCGACAAAGAAGGCGGGCATGAGAGTGTAATCAGTTGTGTCGGCGATACCTTACAGTCATATTCATCAACTGTGGAAATGCGGCATCCGCTGGCCCTCGGTCAACTATGCAGACCCTTGGAGGTGAGCGAATCCTGTGCGTGGACCCTGCTTTGTCTGCCCCTGCTTGCCTGCCCGATGTGGGTAAGGTCAGAGATCCTTGCCAAGGAGCGCGTGCAGCCTGAGGTACTGAGATACCAGACATGTCACGTGCATGTCTTCTAGGTTCTATGGTACTGCGTTAGACTTACACACACATCAGACACTCCTCTTTGGTAGCACCGCCGCACCGCCGAACCCATCACACGATGGGTAACGATGGCGGCAGTATTCCCACGCGCCGCGAGCTGGTAAAGGAGGCCGCGCGCAACCCGACTACTGCAGAGATCAAAGAGTCGCAACACGAGCAGCAGGAATATCACTGGTCCACCGATCCTATCTCTCGTGAGCCTCTCGAACAGCCCGTAGTGTCAGACTCGTCCGGCAAACTCTACAATAAGGCGACTATCCTCGAGTATCTGGTCGAAGGAGAGCGCAAGGAAGACGCAGAGAGAGTGACCGAGGGCTTGGTTAAGAGCTTGAAGGATGTGGTCGAAGTCAAGTTCGAAGTTGATGAGCAGGCTACCAAGGAAGTCACTGGCGCCGCTAAGCGTACTTTCTGGAAGTGTCCTGTGACTGGCGACAAGCTAGGACCTGGTGCCAAAGCAGTGTACCTGGTGCCATGCGGCCACGCCTTCTCTGGAAGCGCCATCAAGGAAGTATCTGGCGAGAAGTGCCTGACTTGCGATACATCATATGCCTCGAACGATATCATACCCATACTACCGACTGTTCCGACCGACGTGGCGCGACTCTCACTACGAGTGAAGACTCTCCAAGAGAAGGGCCTTTCGCATTCGCTCAAGAAAGCTTCCGGGGGCAAGAAGCGCAAGAAGCGGGACGAGGCAACTGAAGCCCTCACAGAAGTGTCGAAGGGTATGAAAGCGCAGACCAAGAGTGGACAGGCTCGAGCACCGGCGACCGTCAAGGACACAGCCGAAACCAACGGCGCCAACGGCATCAATAACGCAGCGACCGCCTCCCTCACAGCGAAAGTACTGCAAGAGCAGGAGCATGCGAAGAAACGAAGGCTCGAAAACGACAACGTTCGAAGTCTCTTCTCTGCCCGTAATTCAAGCAAACCTTTTGCGAAGAATGGCGATTTCATGAACAGAGGCTTCACCTTGCCTGCAGAGTCGAAACGATGAGGTGACGATCTTGATGAGTACGCGACGCAAGAATTCAAGTACATCACGCTGGTTGCAGCATGACGAATGAATAATATTGCTTACTGAACCAATAGCAGAAGCGACTGGGTTGGCATGGCCGCTTCGCGAGTGGGAAACTATCCTCGCCAATCAGGAATCAGTATGCACAAATCTGACCGTGAGGCGGATACGGGCTGTCGATAAACTCAGACCGAAGTCAGATATAGTGAAGTCTCGACCAGCATGGTTATCGCCGGTGGCTTGCGACTTCGTACGGAATATGTGGGATGCGGGATTGACAACCTAGCTGTAATAGGCTCACCACGCCGTGTCAGCACTGCGCTAAGGTGGCGGATAGCAGTACAACGATGAGACACAGCAGAAGTTATCAGCCTTCTGCCCGCAGGATTGTAGGCTACGGAAGATGCGGTCGTCTGATGTGACGGCGAAGCAAGACTGATAGCACGGGACACTCAAGGACGATCGCGGCGATACCGTCCACACGGTGATGAGAGTGATGAGAATGTATGGAAGGATCGGCAGGCTGCGCGCCTCAAATTACGCTTGGTCTTCCCAGTCGAATTGGTCTGGCGGCACCTAGCGCCGCAGGCCTGTGCGTTGCATCCCTGGCGTCATCACAACCTACGGGGATATGTGTACCTCGAAACGCATTAACAGGTCGCATCATTACTGATGGAAATATGGTGGGTGAGCTAGGACAGCGAGCGAACGGAATGATATTCCATAGCGAAGCCTCATCAGTTAGTTCCGCACCGTCATGACCAGCATCACCATAATTATCATCATCATCATCATCATCATCATCACCATCGTCAGCAGTCTTCCTGTGCCTCAAATGTGTCGTGGCGTCGACGGGGGACCAACGTGTGCTATGCTCTCCCTACGCCTCTCGATACTTTCCTCAAACGCTTTTGCCCAAATCTACGTCTCGATTCGTCTATGAATGCCCCGCCCGTAGCACACGATTGGCTCGCTATCTTCCACCGTGCGCGAAACGCAGTGCAATCAGTGCAGCACACACACCCGTCTTAGGGCGCCTTCCATAAGCTCCTCTTACCTTACCCTTCCTTCCGAATCCCGCTCGTCTGCGACTACGAAGCCCATCTTGATTCTTCTACATGTATTGACACTGCCGCGCTCCTTGTCGTGCCTATCATCCTTGCAACTCTGGGCGCGCGCTTCCACCGCCCTCCCGCTCATCACACTCGTGTTTGCGCTGCCTCGTCGCCAGCGCCTGATGCGCGCATGTGCGCCTCACCATGAAGGGCGATCGGGACCTCGTGTCGATTGAGAGGAGTCTGGGGCTTCGCTCCGTACGTGGCATCTCGCGACAGAGCAACAAGGAGTCGCCGCCCATCAAGGCCATCCTCGACGGCATCAAGCTCATCGCCACCGCCTATGTGAACAAGTCCAACGGCGAGATCCGCGCCTCGCATGCCCTGCAACAGGATGCTCTCGATCTGCTCGCAAAACACGGCGATGACATTTGGCCGAGCTCCGAGCACGCCCGCCCTCCTTGGCTGGAGGATGCCTCACCACACGCCTTTGAAGGAAAATACCCTCGTCATCTGTACTTCGCCAATCCAGACGATCGCGCCATGTAAGCACTCCGCCTGGCCCGCCTTGGTGCTTTGCTCTGACTAATTGCTGATGCTGATGCTGCTCCAGACTCGAAGAGCGTTTCTATGCACTCGTGGTGGAAAAGTGCTGCAACTACCACGACAATCAGCTGCAGAAGTATCGCCGTGAGAGTGCCAAAACTCATGCTGGCCATGACGATTCAGCCTCGGTCACTCCACGACGCGAAGACCTGCCCTGGTTTGTGGATGGTGGCCACGTGGACGGTGGCGGCGACAGTGACGACGTTGAGATGGCAGGCGCTGATGCACCGCCCACCAACTCTTGGTCTGCTGTGAACACGCAGCCAACCCATGTCACTGCCCCGCCACCGGCCTTGCCATCGCCCATAGAGACGCCTGAAATCATGCCAAACGGTCTGCCAGGAATTTATGAACCCAAGAGGGAACCCTCTCCGGCGTCGCCAGTCCAGAACAGGCCCGACGATGTCGGAATCTCATCTCCCACAGAGGCAAGACCGGAATCGAGAGCACAGTCTCAGAGAGAGTTCGGTTACTCCTTCTCTGACTACTACATCGAAGACTCGTACGCTGACAGCGATGATCGAAACGGGCGCAAGCGCAAGCGAGGATCCGCCGACGGGCATGGGGTTGCCTCCAAACGTAGTCACAGAGATGGGGAAGAAACAATTAATGGCCAGCAGGCTCTTCTTGTCAAATTCAAGGTCAACAGTACGCAACTTGCCAACATCACGAGCAAAGAGCCCCGCCCTGGGAGCTTTTCGAGCGCATTCTATCCGCGGCCGCCAAGCCCAGCACGTACAACGACTTCGAGCATGGCAGATGGCTCGACGTACCAGGGCGAGCTGGGTCGTACGCGCGGGCGCTCAAAACTTGACTCACTCAAGGGTGAAATTCTGGTTTATGTCACGCAGTATCGTGACAAGCGTGGCAAATGGTACGAGGTAGACATCCCCAGCAGACCTGATTGGGCTGTCGATCAGAGAGTCGTCACTAGGGGTGTCCCTCGAGGACGGCCGCCGAGTACCTACGTCAATCGTCGCGAAGGATCGAGCCGAGCTAGCTCAGTCGCTAGATCCGTGACACAAGCGTCCGAGAGAAGATCCAGCGCTGTTGTCCATAATAGTCGAGAAGAGGCCGAGCTCACAGAGGCATTGCAGAACGAGGCACCACAGCATCCCAGAGAAGAAACTGAGGCGCCAATTCAGCAAGGTCACGTCGATCAAACAAACAAAGAGAAACCTCTAGTCGAATCGTCTCCCACTGATACCCGCGAAGAGTATCCTGCCGAGCGAAGACCGTACAGCGAGGTTCCTCGTCAGACTGGACCACGTGATGGAGAGAATCTCGAGAAGCAGCAGCGCAAAAGCATGTCGACTCCAGAGACTGTGGAGAATGGCCCTTCTTCGGTTCAAGCTCCAGACAGCGGTCCTGGTCCAGATCGGCGCAGCATGCCGCCGCCACATATCCCTGCACAAGTACCGAGCACGCATGCATCCCCAGAGCGACTCCAAGTCGTCCCGTTGACGACACTCCCTGGACCACCAATGCTAACGCCTCAACCAATCTCCAGTCTGACAGCGCCCGACGGTGCTCACCACCTGCATCGCGCATTTGATGGTCCGCCCCAAGGACGACCTCACCAACCGCAACCTCCTCCTGGCTTTCGACTGCATCCTCATGCACCTCCACAGCCGCCTCCGCACATGCTTCTAAGCCAGCACGAATCATCACAACACAGTCAGCGCACAGGCGTGTCCGAGCCTCCAGGGACAGGTCTCCGCACGATCTATGCTCACCCAGCGCCAAATGCACCGCCCAGATCAGACCCTCCCCACGCACGTTACTCTGCTGCTGAGACCGGCCCTCCACGCAAGCATTCTCTGCCTCTAGGTGTGCCATTGGAGATCAGACCCGACATACCTAAGGAGCAACCGGCTACCAACGGGGTACACGCCAGAGCATCTACATCGTTGGTATCGCCAGCGGTCGCGGCTCGTCCGATAGGTTCACCGGCAAGATGGGCAAGCGTCAACGCGCGCGATCCAACACAGCAGCAGGCTAATCCCGGTGCTCGTCGCGAGCACAAAGAGCCAACTCCCACTGCGACCTCAATGCGGAGTCCAGGCATCCCAGATGGCGAGTTACAGCAGCTTCCCACCCGCCGCCATCTGAGAGAAGCACCGTACGCGCAGCCTCCTCAGCATGCTGCAGCTGCTTCCAACATGCAAATGACATGGAACCCCACCGCAGACAACGTCTTGGGTGAATTCATCCATTGTCCCGTAGGTCGACACTTGCAATCTCTTGAAACGGCGACCAACATGCTGGCTGTTTATAAAGAAATTCTCCTTGAAGAGCCCAAAGCACGGACTGACTTCCATGTATTCTCCGTGCTTGCGGAGCGACGACGTCAAGATCAGCGTTACGTGCAGGAAGCCATTCGCAAGCACGTCAATCCTTCACATCCGGCGAATGTGTCCAGCCAACCCCCTAATGCGCCGCAAAGCAAACCCGCAGCTGAAGAACAAAAAATTGCTCCGCAGCCTCCTAGGTTATCAGAACCCTTCGGCGCTCGTTACAGCAGAACCAGCGCACATACTCCGGCAGCGCCTCCGTTTCGTGGAGGAGAACGAGTTGAGAGTCTGCCGCCTCGCGATGCTGTGGCTGGAGCGCCGATGGAGAACACTTCGTACAATGGCAATTTGCACATGACTAACGCAGCACCTCGAGCGACACTACCCAAACCTCCTATTATTCCTTCTCAAGCTCCCAAGACAGAAACCTTCGAGGAGAAGAGCAGCACGACAGCGTCTCCATGCGGGACATCACTCGACAGCGTCACAGTCGAGATCAATTGGGGTAGATCCCTTGACTTTTCCGACTACATGCCAATGAAAGACTGTAGCACCGCAAAGGAATTCTTCGAGCTGGTCGAAGCGCAACTACCTGACGAGCTGCGCGGCGAAGGCAAGAAGATCAAAGAGATCAGAGTCAAAGCTCTCACGGATTTGGCCGGTGGTAGTCGCTTACCTCGCATCACTCGCGACGAGGGACCAGGACGTATTTCGCTACGTCAGCTAGTGAAGAAACTCCGGTCCCAGCCTGCTGGCTCTGAGCCTGAGTTGGAGTTTCTGATTGTTTGGGAGGGTATCCCTATCAACTAAGCGTTTTAATGGTACGGTGGTGGGAATTTTTGGCGGAGCCATGATTGCACTTCTACTTTCGGGTTACTGTGAATCACGTGGCTGCCAGCGAGACGGCAGTGGTGAGTGGACTCCTCTACTACGACACGTTCGTTCATGTACTACAAGACAGATGTGTAAGGCGAAGAAATGAATACCCAAGATTAGGATGGCATGGTGTGTGTGTAGCTTGAAAAGATTCGCTCGATCGCAAGATCAAAAAGGAAAATTGTATCGAAGCTGCTTCTCTGTCTCTGCACAAGGCTGTGTTTCTTCTTGGGTGTGAGCCACAAACCCATCCAGAAAGTTATTACTCCGTCCCAATCTAGCTGATGGTGGCTTGCACAGCCGCCGCCTTCTTGCAGAGAGGGAGGCCGCACGACCACCACTCAGCTTACGCGACAGTTCGCCTTCTTTCTCGACTTTCTCCTCAGCTTCTTGCTCGACTTATTACCGCTCAGCCTTGGAGCGATACAAGAAAGTATAAAACAACACCGTTTGTTCCTTACCACCTCAAGCGAAGACTCTTCACATACATACATACCGGTGTAGAAGAAAGAATTAAGGGCAGAGCAAAGACCATCGCCGCCCTCGACCCAAGCCAGAGAAGCTCGACGGGGCACTACAATATTCAGCGAGGTGCTTAGACGTGAGTCTTGAAAGGCTGTACGTACGGCCTAAGGGAGAATGGCAGAGGTAGCTGGCCTCATAATCAGCGGCGTGGGACTGGCGGCTCTATTCGACAGCTGCATGACTGCTTTCGCATACGTCGAGTCTGGCTCGAAATACGGACGGGAATACAATAAAGCCGCATTGAAAATCTCTCTACTACAACTCAGACTCATGCGCTGGAAGGAGGCGGTGAAATTTGTCGAGGACGAGAATTCGGCGCAGTACTACTGCTACGGCCACAACGCTTTCGTCGCGTCAACGGAGGAGTCTGAGAAGGTCGGGGAATTGCTCGCGCACATCTTCGAGGATTTCGAGGACGCGGAAAAGCGGTCGAGGCGGTATAAGCTTCCCGAGACGCCGGTGGTGTCGAATCTGGAGCGGACGGATACGACTATCGCGGCGCTGACGAAGAAGGTGCAGAAATTGGCGTTGACGAGACAGAAGGCGGCGAGCATGAAGCAGAAGGCTTCGTGGGCGTTGCACGACAAGGTAAAATTCGAGAGATTGATTGAGGATCAAACGGTGCACATTAATGCTCTGGTGGACCTGTTCCCGGCTATGGAGATCAAGCAGATAACCCAAGCTATTGCGGATGCGGATGCGAAGACGTTGATGGAGCCTGCCTCCAAGGATGAGATCAAAGCTGAGACGGCGGAGGCCTTGAAGGAGGCGGCTCAGGAGGTCGATGCTGCGATCGAAGAGGCTGTTGAGAGAGTTGCTCGTGGCGAGGGAGGCCATTACCAATGGATCGGACCAGTGAACTTGGCCGGCGGTGCCAAGATGGTAGATGGCGATTATATTGCATCTGGCTTTACTGGACCGAAGAACCATTTAGCTGTGAAGAACAAGACATGGCGGGGACCGTGGACAGCTTCGGATCAGGCCCTTGTGCAGCGAGGTACCCTCTATGGCGGCAAATCGATATTCGACGACTGAGTCACGTAGTGTGTTCAGTAAGACTGGTGACCAAGAGAGCCTCGGACTCCTGCATAGTGGACGCAGAACCATTTGCCTTTTATGTAGCGATAGGTACTAACGCCGACACTCTGTCGCACAAGTCCCGGCGGAATCCCAGTTGCTTCAATAGTCATAAAGACTTGTCCTTCGGTGCGAGCCTGTGCCCCTCTGCCAGTGGTGTAGATCTCGGTATTGAAGCCGACGAACTTGATTTGATACTCTGGATTTGCATCTGCGATAGCCTTGTGCATGTTGAGATAGTTGTCTAGATTGAGCATAGCCATGCCACCATCACCACCTTCTTTGTGGGAAGACTCCGCTTGGTAATGTTCGGCCATGTGTCTCCATCCCGTTGCTGATCGGGTGAAGTCGCGATTATTGATGTCGTCGGCACATCTCTGGGCGTGAGCTTCCAGTAATTTGGCGACTTCTTCCCGTGGCAGATCACGGTCCGCTTCCATTCTCTCTGACGCAAGCTTTCTCTGTTGCGAAATTGACGGAAGGCCTTGGGGATTTGCTTTTGTATTATTTGATTTGTGGAGATGTTCCAGTGTGCCGCAACGCAACGTCATCCGACATGATCATATATATGCAGATTGCCTCCGGTGTGAGAACAAGCCGAGACAATGGCGATCCCGCAGATCTGCCAGAACTGTCGTGATTTAGCGATACTGTAGCATATATGATGTACCACACCATGCAGCCGCATACGGTTCAGCGGCGACGAAGACTGAGTACCGCGCGTCTTATGAACAGCCCGGAGTCGTGTGCATTTCTATATTGTAAAAAGTACAAGACGCGATGCACGTGGGCTGAGATGGAAACGAAAATAGAGTCGATTGGCAGAGTAGACCTGTGATTGGACGATTGGCGAGCGACGCGCGTGAAAGACGACAGGGGTGCAGGGGACTCTCCTTTTCCCCCAGCTGAATGTCTCAACCACTTTTTCTCTGCCGACAGCATCTCCATTTCTCTTCTCTTCATCGACACGAACCCTTTGCGCGCATATCCACACGCCATGGCCTCCAAGGAAGACAATCGCGCTGAGGATGCCGGCATCGAGCTGGAGAAGGGCGGCGAGGAGGCCCCAGCGGCGCAGGCGCCGCCACCACCGCCTCAGCCCGAAGCCAAGGACGGCGGAATTCACCCAGCCTTCTACATCGCGTGAGTGTCAAGCGCGTGCGACCAAACGTGAATCAGAAACGGAACGACTGACGGAGTACGTCGCAGGCTTTGGATTGCCATGAGCGGCAGTGTTATCGTCTTCAACAAATGGGTCCTCCACACGGCCAAATTTGGTAAGCCAAGCCATCTGCGTGAATGTCTTAACTCTTGACTAACATTTGTCTAGAATTTCGTACGTCTCCTAACCGCGCACTCATCGAGTTCCATCACACTGACATGCGCAGCTCTTTTCTTGACAACATGGCACATGGTCTTCGCCACTGCTGCCACTCAGGCTCTGGCCAAGTTCACTCCTTACCTTGACTCCCGCCACAAGGTGCCCATGAACACCAACACCTACATGAGGGCCATCGTCCCCATCGGTCTCTTCTTCAGTTTCAGCTTGATCTGTGGCAATGTCGCATATCTCTACCTCAGCGTCTCCTTCATTCAGATGCTCAAGGCATCGAACGCCGTGGTCACTCTGCTGGCCACCTGGGCTTTCGGCATGTCGCCTCCGGACATGAGGAAGCTGCTCAACGTCTCTGCCATCGTTGTCGGAGTTGTCATCGCCTCTTTTGGCGAGATTCAATTCGTCATGACTGGCTTCCTCATCCAGATTGCTGGCATCGTTTTCGAGGCCGTTCGCCTGGTCATGGTCCAGAGAATCTTGAGCTCACCAGAGTTCAAGATGGACCCTCTTGTCTCGCTCTACTACTATGCACCAGCTTGCGCTGCCATCAACGGTGCCTTCACACTCTTTTTCGAATTGCCTACCATGACCATGGCCGACATATACCGTGTTGGCATCCTGGTCCTTATTGCCAACGCAGCCGTCGCTTTCATGCTCAACGTGTCGGTCGTGTTCCTCATTGGCAAAACCTCCGCTGTCGTCATGACTCTCTCTGGTGTCCTGAAAGATGTTATTCTTGTTGCAGCATCTTTGACCATCTTCCGCGATCCTGTTACTGGCACTCAGGCTTTCGGCTATTCCATCGCTCTTGGAGGACTGGTCTACTACAAGCTCGGTGCTGATGGCGTCAAGAACTTCGCCCGTGATGCTTCGCTCAACCTGGGTAAAATGCGCCAGGAGCACCCTGCACGTGCGAGAGCACTCGTCATAGCAGCCGGTGTATTCATCATGGGTCTTGTGGTCTTTGCATTCTGGCCCTCGATCCCCGATCAGTACAAGAAGCCCCTCGGATCCTAAGGGTCGACCGTCGATTGTGGATTCATGAGGGGCGAGCTGAAGGCAGTTGGATCTGATTATTGCGATAGACGGTGGGCAAAAGGCATGTACAGGCGTTCGAAATGAGCGCCAATGCGGACAGGCTACGAGGCTAGCAGGACTGTGCTTCTGGGCGGAAGTTGCCAAATTGGGCAGGTATGCGTACGACTATTAAACAGCTAATATGTACAGTGATTGTATTAAAAGCATTCGTCACAAAGCCTTCATTTCCTTCAGCAATTCCTCCATGCTATCGGCGTATAGATCGAACTCGCCGAACACCTCCGTTACCGGATCGTGCTCCTCGAAGGACAGATATGCCGTCTTGAAGCCGGCTTTCTTAGCAGCGATCAGATCCCAAGCATGGGCTGCAATAAACCACCTCTCCCCGTCTGCATCGCCAAGCCCTTTAGCACTCAAATGTGAGTTCGCATTCTCGTAAACCTTGACATCCGGTTTCGCCACCCGGATCTCATCGCAACTCAACAAGTGCTCCATGTCCAACTCAATCCCTGCCAGCTCATAATACTTCAAACTCGTCTCCTTTCCCCCATTCGTGACGCCATAAACATCCCACCCAGCCTCTCTCAACCCATCATAACACTCCTTCAACCCTTCCCTCGGCCCCAACGCTTTCACGCTCTCCATCACGGCCGCGATGTGCTCGTCCGTGATCTCATGTCCGGGGATGTCGACGACGGCGCAGGCGCGTCGAAAGGTCAATTTGAGAATCTGTGCGATGGGCGTGTAGGATCCGGCCAGGGAGGTGTAGGTGAAATCACGCTGCGCGGCGTAGAACCAGCTGAAGAAGAGGGTTTTGGCGTCGATGTTGTATTTGGTGAGGATGAGTGCGAGCGTGCTGGAGATTTGGGAGATGGCTTTTTCGAAGCCGAAGCAGGTTCCTAGAACGTCGAAGGACGCGGATTTTCGGCCAGGCATCTTGATCGTGATTTCTCCGGGCTTCTCTTCCCTTCTTAACCCCGGATTGGAGTACTCGAGCGATTATAGTTCTGGAGCTGACGATCTGTCCTCTTCGTATGTTGTTTGTGAGCCCCACCCGAATTGCTCTGAGGTTCGAAGCGCCAAAGCGTGCGCACCTAGCAATGACGCAACGTGGATATGTGGATCTTTGGCTTCGACGGTAGCCTGGAGTAGACTTCATCTCCCTTTTCCAGCATCTCGGCCGCGTCCGTATAAGATGGAGCATCTTCTGACTCGTCGATACACACTGCGCGGAAGGCTCATTGCCACCATGGACAATATACTGGCTAGATTGGCTCTGGAAAGATAGAAGAAGTACCTTCGAACCGATCATTCGTCCAATAGATCTGCCCGAATTGTGGGCCCATACAGCCCTGACGGTCCGGTCTAAGCAACAGATAAAAGGTTCCGTAGCCAGCGAAACAGGAAAGCGAGCATTCTATCCACGGCTTTCTCAGAGTGAAAGTCCAAGAAGACAAGAAAATGGCCGCAGCAGCAGCCTCAAGAACAGGCCTCTTCCCCGACCCGACCGAAACAGCAGCCATCATCGCATCGGTCGAAAAAATCTTCCACTCCCTCGCCACAGCCATCAACGCTCGAGACTTCTCCGAAACGACCTGGTGGGCGCTCCTGGCACCCAGCTTCCGCCTCGAGTCCGATGACCTGCGCCGGTGGGGCATCGCGAAAGGCTGGACGCGCGAGCAGATGAAGAAAGGTCTGGCGGAAGCCGCAGCCAAATTTTCAGACTGGGAGTTCAAGGTGCTGCAGATGGATAGCTCGGTGGATGTGGGAGGAAATGTGGCGGTGGTGGTGGCGAACGCTTATTCGACGTTGTGTGGGTTTCAGAGGAGGAGCGTGATGACTTTGGAGTGTGCGAGGTTGGAGGATGGGTGGTTTGCGAGAAGGTTGAATGTGGTGACTGGGTTTGATATGGGAGCTATGGAGGCAGGGCTTTTGTTCTGAGAGGGTCGGATGAGAGGTGAGTGAAGACTGATTATAGATTATAGATTGAAAGATAAGTTGTCAACTGTTCCAAGTCTATGCCGACATATCGCGCTCAGACTCGATCCTTAGGGTCATAGGGAGAAACAAGAGCGAGACCAGAACCATCTCAGATGTGGTTGTCAACCCTAACATGGCGACCATTCAAAAGGAGACCCTTCCAACAATAACCAGTCCACGATCAGGTTCGATGCTTGTCTGTGTCCGAATTAGCATATGATCATCGGTCAGTCATTGTCCAGAGTCAACTTACTCTTGCAGTGGTATTCCTTCGGTGCCAGAATCAAGGAAGCCAACATGACCACGAGCCCAATAATGCCAAGCACAAGCATCACACGCCACTTTTGTTCGCAGACATGCTTCCTGCCCTTGCGCAACTTCCTGAAGATCGTCCGCGACAGTTCTCCTATGACGAAGCCAGACCAAAGGAGGAGATATGTCGCCCAGAGGAAATTTGTGCCGTTGACAGACTCGACTCCTACCACATCTTTCCCCAGTTCACGAGAATACACCAGAGCGTGCCGCCGATTCTTGCCACTGCAGAAGAGCTCGGGACCAAAGGAGAGAATGTATATCGCATGGCATAGCGCTCCAATAGCAAAGGCGATCCCGAATGCGTGAACGAAAAATGCCAACAGGTGAGCCTTGATCTTGAATTCCACCCCGGCTTCCGTCATAGACTGTTTTGCTTCTGTAGTGAGTATCTGTGCCTCCTCATCGGTAGCGCCATTTGTCCGCGCAAGCCGTTCAGTTGCGATGTCAAAGGTGTCTCTCGACGCAAACGCGTCAGTCGGAGCACGAGTAGCAGCCAGTAGGTATGTGCCGGCGACGGCATCACTCCTCGAATACGCAGGTGGTGGAGCTTCAACATCTATGCCATCATCAGCATACAGTCTCGCATCAATCTGTCCCGACCTACTGAAATTACACGATTGATTCTACCCAGTGTGCATATTTCGTAGTGGAAAATCACGGTCGACTGACGTGGTGGCGCCAGGCATCTTTGTTCTTGGGTTCCGGCGACGGCCCAGACAGAGGAGTTTGACTGGGGTGAGATATGATGAGTTCTCGTGAAGAGATCGATCGCTGGGAATGGGCATGAAGGTTGTCGAGTGAGTGGATGCTATGCTAATAATTGAGTGCTTGGAAGATTCGACGTCGCCGTGGTCAGATATCAAGCAAAAGCAAGGACGAGAAGACTATTCCAAGTCGATATCGAGAGGAAAGCACGAGGGTAGAGGTAAACAACCCGGTATAACCAAAATGATATGCCCAGTTCCATCTCTGGTAGTCCATCGAGACTGCTGTATCTCACTCAAAATGCGGGTCATAATCATACATGTAGGCCGCCTCGTGCAAGGATTCGTTGGTGTTGAAGCGGCATTGCGACGTGAAGTGGTCAGTGGTTTCCATCCAGTCGTCTTCGGGCGTTTTCTTTTTGCCTTTTGAGATTGTGATATATGGAGAGTTGCTCACACAAGTGATGTCGGAAGTTGCATCTCATCAGAGGAAGCGATGACTTCTTGAGGGAAACGTTCGACGTAGGGGCGATCTGGCACGCAGACCAAGGGCGGGCCATCATCTTGGCATCCATTCGCTTGAAGTCAATAAACCTGCCATCATTCTTGTAATTCATGGGCTGTTCTGTTCGACGGTTTGAAAGGCATCGTTCAATGACTTGAGCAACTATGAAACTCTACAAGACTCGGATGACCCAAAATAGTGCTGCATCTACAGCAAAGGTCGTCGTCTATAGTCATCACATGCGCTTTAGGAACGCATGGGTGTGGTGTGTTTACGGCACATAACACAAAATTGAAGTAACAAGATCGTCGTGTTAGCTCGCTGATCCGTCCGTTCCCTTTCTTCCAAGCATCGGGTATCACGTTTACAGTTCGCCGTCCCACACGTATTACCTGATCAGCTTTGTGTTCTTCGTCTTGCCCGCCGGAAGCCGAGGGGTACTCGAGGTCGGCTGGTATGAGTCTGCTCGCAAGTGTTGGTGCAGCGCGCGCGAGGACGCAGCTGATCCCTCGTGCCTTCGCGCTGGCGAGCTGCTGCCAGGCTGCACGGCTATGGTGGAATTTGTACAGTGTGCAGCGTCTCGCAGCCGAGTCTTCTCGGTCATGAATTCATGCCTTATGTCGTAACCGGAATGCAAGCAGCATAGGTGTCTGCTGGAAATTGTGATACGATTGAGCCTGTGCGAGCACAGGCTCGCCCTCAAAGGCTGGTTCTCGCATGGCGTCCAGGACCAAGCCGTTGTTGAAAAACGGCTGGAGTAGAGCGTGCATTGGTCGGTGGAAGACCCACTTGAAAGCAAGTCAGTCATTGGTTCTTGAAACATACATGGAGATAGCAATCAGAACTCACCAAGGGCTCAGGTTGGCCGCGTACAGCCTCACTCTTCGAAGGCGGTACATTAAGATACCGCGGCACCTTGATATATGTATCGAGTTGCTGCTTGCCAGTCTCAGGGTCTTCGTAGATCTCCATCCCGCGATGACCCGCAGGCTTTGAGAAGACGGGGTGTAGGTCAACTATCACAATCCTGGTGGCAAATTAGGTCGATTCACTCATGGAAGTCCGGACTGCCACCTACTTTCCACCCTTCTTCAACATGAACGGAAGCGCTGCAGCGACAGGTTCCAGATCAGGCAATGACTTTAGCGTGGTGCTTATGGTAATGATGTCGAATTTCCTGTCACCTGTCAGCTCCGTGTCTCACTGCCGCCACTCGGTGCCTGAAAAGTCAGGCAGAACGCACTCTTCACCCTTGCCGTTGCGCTGGAAATCTTCCCGTCGTCGTCGCATGTAGTCTTTCATGCCATCGAGGTCCATGAGATCGATGAAACCATAGTCTACCGTGCCTTTCAATTCCTCGACTTTGGTGCGCTCGCGGCCCTTCTCCAGCATGGCTTCTGAGAAGTCGAGACCGGTCACATGGGCGCCCTTCTTTGCGAAAAGTCGCGCGATGATGCCGCTGCCAGCGCCGAGATCCAGCACACTCTGGCCGTCTGCCCACTCGGCTAGCTGTTCGACTTGCGGCAGTAAACATTGTGTGAACATGTCGTTGCCGTCGTCCTTGTTGCCGTTGGCTCCGGCCGGGGTCTGAAAGGTCTCCCACTCGCCGGCCATGGCCTGCCAGGCCTTGAAGTTGTCGTTGCTGTAAGCGGCATACTTCGAGTTTGGAGCGCCGTTCCGCAGCTGTTGCGCCGCCATGTTGCGAGTATTTATCGGCGAACTGCTGCCGTTGTTATCGTTTTTGGTTGGAGATGCTCCTGCTAGAGGAGAAGTTCGTAGGACTAGGCTGCGAAGAAGCTGCATTGGCTAGATTCCGTTTGCGGTCGCGGTCGCAGGGTGGAAGCTGAAGTGAGCGCCCGTTTGTAGAAGCCCCGCAGTTTGCACCTCTGATTGCTGCATCAAACGGTGAAAGTCATGTGTTTTGCAAGAGACAGCGTGAGGTGGTCGCTGGGGTGGCCATCACGGCACGCGCAGCCTTATCATTCACTCGTCGACGACCTTTCTGCCTTGTGGGCGGCGGCGGCGGTTCCTGAGGGGCAGTGCGCGGATGGAGTCACGATGGGCAGGCCACGGGAATTGCCTGGCTCATGCTGGCTCATGCACACAGCCCCAGCCTCGCCATCAAACGTGCATGCAGGCGCTAATGCCATCCCCAATAGACTACCTACCTAGGTATAGCACAAGCTCCACCGCTCTGGACGCATGGCGGCCATGGCATCGTTGCTGATTTTCTGCATGCTCGACTTCACTGCCGGCCGCCCATCTAGGAGCTCGTCGCTGGCCTGTACAGCCCGAGATCCGCAGTAGAGATATGCTGTATGGCGGACCTCAGGCCGAACCGGTGAGACCTCTTGTCATTCGATAATGCCATAAGATACCCACTTTGCGCCGCCCACATCGAAAACTAAGAGAGCATCATTCCTCGCTTCATCCATTTTCCCACACCAGCCATAATCCGTCCCTGGAATCCAACACTAGCTCCCGTAACAATGTGGCAGTTCCTGTCACGCTACCTGGGCCGTACGAGCTCTCCTCAACCAAAAGAAGACGATCTTGAGGCATCAGACAAATCAGCACAGTCAGGAATCCCGCCGGACGACGCAAACTCTCGAGAAACTGAACTGGCGGCGTTCAAGAAGGCGTTAGGCCCTCTGACTGCGGAAGCATACGACTCACTTACGAAGCACGACCGTTCGCAATTAGAGGAATACGAGTTCCTGAAATTGAGTCAGGAGCACACAAGGTTGACGGTCAGCGAGAAATCACCATTGTCCGAGGACAAGAAGAGAAAGCTGCTGGCCTTTGACGATTCTATCCAACCTCACACCGACGAAGGAGGTATGTGTATGCCGGCTTCGTTATCATGCATCAGGGCTCGGATTGACATTCCTACAGGAGACGCATACTATATTGGAGATGCATACACACCTATAAATCCAGTGTTCGCAAACGAGTGGAGAGTTCCAAAGTACGTATGAGGTCTCAAGGCCCTGTCTAGTCAATGCTGATGAATGTGCAAAGTCCTGGGCCGTATCTACGACATGTCAAGCAACTTGCCGTAACATGGACGCATCTGGAATACCTCGCTCATTGGATGGAAGTCAGCTGCGCTCCAACGAAATGGAAGCAGCTCAGAAACAACCGAGAGAGAGTCAACGCAAGGGCCAAGCACACACAGGTTTGCATTGTCGACTATGCCGATGGCAAAGCACAGACGTCTGAAGTATTCGACGACTGCTCCAATCTGAAGAAAGCTCTGGAAGCCGAAACCTCACCTCAAAAGACCCGGCAGGCGCGGCTCATCATTGTTGAAGATCTCAGCCGAGATGTCGTAGAGACCCTAGGTATGTGACCATCTTGATCTTACTCGAAATCATTTCCTAACACACGATAGGTGCGCTCTACGACATTGACCCTCTGTTCTTCCTGTCGCACATCATGGACTATCTCTTTCATAATACCCGCGACAGATGGGTAGAATTGCGGAATCTGGACGTTGATGCAAGAAAAATGTCCCACTTCACCATTGGGTATCTTCGTGCAAGGTACTTCGAGACTGAGAAGGCTTTCGATGAAGCCGAGGAGGAGAATGGCAAGTTTAACGTCTTACGACGTCTGGACAGTGATCGCAGCCGCAAGAGATTCATGAAAGGTCTTCTCGATCTGCCGGGTGCCAGCGTGGCACTGAGCCGGTCGAAGACTTCGCTATGGGTAAAACCCAAACAGGACGGAGATGAGTCAGTCACAGGTACGAGTATAGAACTGGTTTGCGATCGCTGAATTTCTACTGATGAAGACTCCCAGCGATCTTACTGGTCGATCCTACCGTTCGAAGCGCCGATAGTCATCCTCTCTGGGGAGGGTATCGTCCTTTTGAAGCCACACCGACCATGGCCAGCATGCAGACACAAGAGAATGCCGCCACAGTCACGAAGCAAGCTTCCGCACCGGAGCGAAAGACTCTTTTCGACGACGTGATTTACTGGAGTTCCCGACTGACATCGGACGAGATCGCCCATATTCGTGAAGAAAACAGGTCCATAGCCATACCGATGTACAAGCTCGTGATTGCCGACTGGATGACTGTACTCAAATACATGACGACCATGCTCGGCAAGATTGAGTGGGAGTTTGAGAAGCCACACTGGGGTGAGACACCCGAGAACATCGACGATCTGCTCAAAAAACTATCTCCATGGCGACGCAATGTCGGATACTACGAGACTATGATTAGTGAAGCTATTGCTCGCCTCTTTCCACTGGGTGTACGAGCGCCTCTACACGGGACTTCAGTCAACGATGGAGTCACAATGCCTATGTTCGTGCGGCCGCATAAAGACGATAAAGGCATCCTCTCCCTATGGACGGACTTTCAGAACATCATGCGACAGATTACCGAGGTTCAAGCCCGCATTACAAACATCGAGAACACCGCCACCAACAAGATCAACATCGAAGAAAGTCGAAGAGCAGTGCAAGAAAACGCACGTTCCGTCAAACAGAACAAAAACCTCGCACGATTGACGTTCCTGGCGACCATTTTCATTCCGCTAAACTTCACATCCAGCTTCCTCAGCATCTCGCCGGACTTCTCATCGGCCCATGAGAGCATCTGGCTCTTCTTTGTCATCGGCGTGCCCCTCACGATGCTTGCGTTCCTGGCCGTTGACCTTTCTCATCCCGAACGCAATGGCGTCTTGATGAAATGGCTGCGAACTTCGCGCGCGGATCGCGTTCCATCCAAACAAAAAGAGTCAGATACCTCACAGATGCGACCGCTTACTTCTACGGGTACGATCACTTGGCAAGAGGGGATGGGCTCCAGGCAGAAGACGAGGAACCTGACCAATCGATGGGGCAAGCATGGCTGAGAGATGCTGCCGAATTCTTCTACGGATGTGACGATGTATATGCCTGTGCGACGATTTCACGACAGATAATGGACAAGCCAAGATTGCATAAGGGGGAAGTCAAAAGCGATTGGCAATTCGATTTATTTTCCACTTCTATAGCGCAATTAGATTGTGAAATTTCCAATGTTGGTCGAGTCCCAGCTACCGATATCTACGGTAGAACATTCATCCCAGCTCAGCTCCAGCGCAACTTTATTCCCGACAAGCTGATAGCTCCCAATTCAAGCTCAGCTCAACAAATCTCACCGAAGAAGCAAAACTAGCAAGGCAACATAACGATGTCGTCCGGCAACGTGCTCGTCAGCAGCGCCGACCAAGTCAACGCCGCCGACATCAATTCCAACGTCCAGCAGCAAGTCGACAAAATGAATGCCGACTGGAAGAACCTGCCCGAGTCCCACAATCTCTCCAAGTTCTCCACCGCTCTTCCCGCCATCCTCAGCGATGCAGGATACAACGAAATGTATGGCGTCACTCTCGTCGCCGAAGCGCCTGTCCCACACACGACTCTGATTATCCTGCAAAAGTACTTGCGAGCGAATATGGACGATCTGGAAAAGGCGAAGGAGCAGTTGAGCGCGAGTCTCAAGTGGAGGAAAGAGTATCAGCCGCTGAAAGCCAAAGAGGAGGTCTTTGCAAAGGACAAGTTTGGCAGTCTGGGATATGTTACGAGGGCGAAGGGTGCGACCGAGACGCCGAACGAGGAGGACGTTGTGTGTTTCAACATTTATGGACTTGCGGCGAAAGAGCCGAAGAAGACGTTTGGTGATACCGAGGCGTAAGTTCGTGCTGATCTCTCTTCATCTCGGCCATACTGACAAAAGGAAATATAGCTTCTTCCGCTGGCGTGTCGCCCTCCAGGAACTCGTCCTCGCGGAGCTTCATCTTGACAAGGCGACTCAATCGATCCCGGACTATGGCAAAGGTGCCGACCCCTACAAGGCCATTAACGTCCACGACTACCTCTCCGTTTCCTTCTTCAGCCGGCCGAAAGAGATCACAGCAACCTCGAAGAAGATTGTCGAGGAGTTCCAGATATACTACCCGGAGACAACATCGTTCAAGTACTTCGTCAACGTGCCACTGGTCATGCAGTGGATGATGGGAGCTATGAAGTCCTTGCTGAGCAAGGACAGTGTGCAGACGATGACCTGGATGTCTTACGGAAGCGAGCTGCACAAGTACTTGGGCAGTAGCGTGCCGAAGGGATACGGTGGTAGTGGTGCGCCGTTGGCAGAGAGTGGTATCACACCGAAGTATGAGCCTGCTGCTGGTGCTGCTGAAACGAAAGTAGCCGAGCCCGCGCTGGCTGATGCTCACGCTACAAATGCTGTTTCTGAGCCTACAGGTGCAACTGTAGAGCCCAAGATCGATGGCAGTGCTGATGCTGCTACGAAATCCGCAGTCGAGATTGCTGGTGAACCTGCAGGCGAAGTGGCTCCGGCTGCCGCTGCATAAAGAGGAGGACATTTTGGAAGCGTTCCTGTTTTCCCTGCCCTATACCCCATGATTCATTTTGCTTTGACCTTACAGCCTCGTAGAATGATACCACTGTCGCAATTCGAATTTCGCCTCGATCTTTCTTTCTTCTCCGCTGTATACACTTGCGACCTTACTACTGCCGAGCCCGGCAGGACCGAACGTTGATGGAGAGCCGCCATCATGGCATAAAATCATGTCGCAATGGACCTCTCGAATTTCCCCAGTGTCGCTTCTTACAGACGACGGCTGTTCTGGTCATAGCTGAAATTAGCAAACTCGGAGCAAGCACGTATGGGAAGGTATATGGACTGGCCTTTCCTGTCTCCCGAAAATCAATGCTCCTCACCCCCACTACTGACTCAAATTGACAGTTGACCCGATGCAGTCGCAATCCTCTATGATTCACCACATCGCGTCTGCCACAAAGCTCCTGGCCCCTGGCTAACGTATCCTGACATCCCAGCAGCAATGAGTCGCTGACAATATCAAACTTACGCCCATCAATACACAACCACTGCGCCAACGTAATCACGTCGAAGCTGCGACTATACTGATGAGACAGGTGCGTGCGTGTGTATTTTCTACATGCCTTTGAGGTTTCCCGAGATTCTTTTCCAGCTTCCTGTGGAATGTGCCTGTTCGAGAGGCTTGTCACAGGGCCGTTTGCGGCAACCACAAATCACGTGGTCTGGGGCACTAGCGTACATCACGCTGCATGTGCACTTCACGTCGAGCTGAGCAGATGGATCCCTTGAATGCGGGTACAAGATACTGAGCTCGATGTAGGAATTCGCGATTGGACATCGATGCTGGCATCTTCTTTCAGAGACCCTGTTCTTGTAAACGGTATCCTATACCCCAGGTTTCGTGCGCTCGCATCGATATACGACACTTTGCACACAGAGAACCGCAATATAACAGCCAGTATGAGTCTCCCCACGCTCGTCAAGAACAAGAGCGTCTTCCGCAACATTGTCCGCCAGGATGACAAGTACTTCTTCGCCTTCGCTGCCTCGTCCCGCAAATCGTTCACCACTACCTGTGATAAGGTTGCACCTCCCACGAAGACGCATGGTCATGATCCTCCCCCCGCTATCGCTTCGCGACTCCTCGACCACAACTCAGCCTTGACCTTGCGCCGCTATCCCGAATTTGAGGTATGCTCATCATAGCGCATGATTTACGTAGTCTAAGGCACCAACCAAAGTCTCAATCTGCGGGAAAAGTCGTCGTCGTCACTGGTGGTGCACAGGGACTCGGGCTCGAGACTGCAGTGCGCCTCACACAGGCTGACGTCCACCGTAGGTGAACGAAAGGATCGCTCGTTCAAGGTCTCGTTCTGACTCCTGACCAGTTCACGTCTTCGATATCCAGGCTCAGCCATCGAAGGAGTTCCTCGATCAGTAGGAGCGTCTTGCTACTACTCTCGGGTGTAGTAGTCTTGACTACCACCAGGTCTGCTGCGACATCTCGAGTGCCGAGCAAGTCGAGCGTGCTTTTGCCAAGGTTGCAGAGCACCATGGGCGCCTCGATGGTCTTGTTACCGCTGCGGCAATTCAATTCGTCAAGCCATTCACGGAGTATCCGGCTCACGAAGTCGTCAAGGCAAGAGTCAATTTTCATCATATCTCTCCTTGTGTAACGCTGATATCTCATGCCATAGATGATGAATGTGAACTACGGCGGTGTCTGGATAGCGGCCAAGGCTGCTACGAAGCAGATGATGAAGTACAACTGTCCTGGCAGCATCATCTTCATCGGCAGCATGAGCGGCATGATCGCCGACCGGGACTTCAACCGCTCCGTCTACTACAACTCATCCAAAGCTGCCGTCATCCAGCTTGGTCGCAGCTTAGCAATGGAGTTGGGTCAAGACACCCGATGGTTTGAAGCCGATTCGAGTCAACGTCATCTCTCCGGGAAACATTGTCACGCCGGTAAGCCCTTTCTAATACCCAGCGTATTGGGAATTACCATCCAGCTGACTCGTTCGCAGATGGTGCTCAATGACTTCAAGAATGACCCGTCCCTGAAGGCCAAGTGGGAGAGTTGGAACATGATGGGTAGGCTGTCGCAGCCTCACGAGTACACCGGCGCAGTGCTCTTCCTCCTGAGCATCCCAGCTCGTTCATGACGGGCACCAACCTGGTCATCGATGGTGGCTACACCGCCTGGTAGCCGTGCAGGAGCTTGGAGCACATCACGGCAGGAGACAATCAGGTTGCATACTTCTGCATCAGCATGAGCGGGGGGGGGGTTAGGTAGCGGAAAAGCAGGATACACTGCTTAATAGCGTGGATGCAGGATAGACGGTGGCGTTGGCGCTGTATGGAAGTAGCTCGAATGTCCACCACAGCGCACATAGACTACTTACCACGTTTCTGATGCGCATATCAGAGCCTCGACACGAGAGGAGACAAGCGGTCTTGTGCTTTCTGTCACGTGCTATCAATGCAGGCACAATGCAGCAGCAATGCTTTCGCCAATGCAGGGAAATAGATCTGCCTGTGCTTCAACAAGTCATGGATGTGCGTGAGATGGAAGACGCGGTTGAGGGTGAAGATCCCATAGCATTCCAGCTGTAACGAAGACCCACCAACCGCATTCTGTGCATGCTCTTCAAGCAAGTTACAGACTAGTCAAAGGTGGGCCAGTGCTCGCTGCGTGAAGGCCTCTTAGGCACTAAAAGTCCTTGCTGATGACTCGCTATACTTCGCCTCCTAGTAGCCTCAAGGGAGCGGGTCTAGTGCTGGTTTCAGGCCGGTTTCGAGAGTGTAGATCCAGTTCATCTCCACGGAAAGACTCACATACCGTTGGGCGAGCATGGGGAGTGCAGAGGGCTGGCCAGCTTGTCATGACGCGATGATCCGGAGGTACGGACGCCACTTATGGCCTGGCCAAGCCAAAGCAACTTCTCCACGAAGCAAGAATCACAGTCTAGGCCACTGTCGCTCAGCGCAGGAGATTTGTTGTGGTGGTGGGAACTGCCTGTGCGATGGATGGAGGAAAGGTGGTAGGGGAAGCGATTGATGTTATCGTCGTCGTCGTCCGTCTGCTTGCTTACGAAATGGTGAATTGTGCCGGAGCTGGATTAGGTCTAGACTTCTGCCAACAATTGCAAGCGACACGCAGGGTCCCGCGGGTCAAGGCAGTGATCGTCATCCAGATCATCCTACAATGTGCGTAGCTTGCCCGTTGCCGAGGCGAGGTGGTTCTTATGCGTACGAACATCTGATCGTACTGAAGCTTCACCTTCACGACTGTAGACTTCACACTCACGACTCACGGGAGACAGGCACTTTCACCAAATTGTATCATTAGTGGGCATATATCCGGAGAATTTATCTTCAAGACGGAAGTCGGAGGAGACGAATCCGGTAAGAGCCATGACGACAGCGCGCGGGACCCTGAATCTGTATAGTGCAGCGGGCCCTGACCTGAATCGCCGAAAGATTGCAGTCGCGTGCGAGTCTTTCCTTCCCTGAGCAGCACCGCAGATGCCCACTTCAGTCTCATCACTAGTACTGACTGCCATGCTGCCCCCTTATTAGTCACCACAGCCCTCCACCACTACTGAGGACACTCATCCCCAACAACAACAACTACCACCACCACCACCACCACCACGTCTGTACCACCCACCCTCGCCACCGCTCCGCTCCGCTCCCCCGTTGAGGCCGCCTCCTTTCCCTGCACCCGGCTCGCCCTCCGGACACGACGATTGCTTGACGTCACCTACAGCCCGCTGCGCACTTCGACTTCTCAGCCACCCACTAAGCACATGATACCTCCACACTGACACTGACACACGCCTCCCACTCACTACTGCATTCTTCCTCCGCAACATGGGCCGCCCTGGAACTGTCCAGCTAGGGGTATGACGCTCCTCAACCGTGACTCTCAAGTGGCGCCTGCAACCGCCTGATATCGTTGCGTCTCCACAAAAACCGCGACAATTCCAGCTTCACCACTTCTTCAGCAGTCACAGCCACCGCTTTTGTGCGCCGTCCCACGACTGGCGCCACTTCCTGATACCATCACCATGACTGAGACCGCCACCTCACCGCGATATTATTCGCAATCCGGTCCTCAGCACTCACGACCATCAACCACGCCTGCCAATCCACCTTCCATGACACCCTTTCTTCAACCTCGCCGATTGAGCCCACAACGTCGTGCGCCTCAGACACCTAGTCCTAACTACTTCGGCTTTCAAGCCGATGGCAATTCGTATCTGAGCGACTCTCCGCAGCATGCCAAAGGCAATTGGAGTCCACCCTCGAGTACTGTCCGCTCCACTGCAGCCCTCTCTCCCAGTGTCGTACCGCTCGACCAGAACCCCGACTTCGATGCCTTTCGCCAGCAATCCGCCGATGGCAAGGCTTTCAACCTAGGCGGTCTGAACAACTTCAAGATGAATATGCCCGCCACTAGGAGTGCGAATGGAAAAACAGCCAGCAGCCGAAAGTCTTCACTCGCGGGAGTCTCGAAGCTGAATACACAGCCCAAAGACATACCAGTCTCTTCGCACCGCATCGTGCTTGATAATATCGATACAGCAGCAGCAGAGCTCTCGCGGTCGCCTAAACGAGTGCTATCTCCTGGATCAGCTACCGAAAGCAATAGGAGAGGATCGCCGCCAACATTCGACCACGACAGCCATTCGGAAGAGAAGCACAAGTCTACTCCAGCGTCGCCGGAAGCCCAACAACGCTTCCGTCTGCCGCTCGACGCTCTTAATGGATCATATACTACGAATAAAGCACGCGCCGAGACATTGCCTGCGACGACTGAGAGCAGCGATGCTCAATTGATGGTGACTCCCCAGCATGTCGTGAACTTGATGTCTTCCAAGACAGAGGAGATATTATTACTGGACCTGCGAGTGTCGACTCAGTATGCCATGTCCCACATCACCAGCGCCTTAAATCTCTGCATCCCGACGACATTACTGAAAAGACCGTCTTTCAACGTTCAAAAGCTGGCAGATACCTTTCAGGCCGGAGAGCAACGCACCCGATTCGATAACTGGAGAAGCAGCAGTTACATAATTGTTTATGATGCCAACTCTGCTGTGCTGAAGGATGCCACAACATGCATGAACACGATCAAGAAGTTTCGCGGGGAGGGATACGAAGGCTCCGTTTACATCGTTCGAGGCGGCTTCCTCGAGTTCGCCAAACGTTTCCCATCTTACGTGGAGGCCGGTGTGGATGATCAAGGTAACAGCAACGATGGCCGTGGACCAGCTGTGGCACCCGCTGTGGGAGGATGTCCTATGCCATCTACAGACAAACCAGCGAATCCGTTCTTTGGAAACATTCGTCAGAATATGGATCTCATCGGCGGTGTGGGACAAATGCAAGTCAAGCATCCCAAGACTGAAACCAGATCCGCTGAAGATGACTATCCGGAATGGTTGAAGGAAGCGGCGAATGAGAAAGACATGGGCAAGAAAGTGGCTGGCAAATTTGAGCAGATCGAGCGTAGAGAAAAGAAGCGCATGGAAGATGCACTATCTGGAAAGGTGTCATGGGATGTTGGTAAATCCGCAAAGTCATCAACACACGCAAACGATGGTGTCCAGATTGCCGGCCTGGAGAAAGGCAACAAGAATCGATACAACAACATCTGGCCCTTTGAGCACTCACGGGTCAAGCTGCAGAACGTGTCCTCGAGTGGTTGTGACTACTTCAATGCTAGTCATATCAAGGCCTCCTGGAGTAACAAGCGGTACATCTCGACTCAGGCGCCAATACCGGCCACATTCAACGATTTCTGGAACGTTGTGTGGCAACAGGACATTCGCGTCATCGTCATGCTGACAGCCGAAAAGGAAGGTGCACAGGTCAAAGCGCACAATTACTGGGACACGAAGCAATATGGTCCCATACATCTCGAGTTCCTTTCCGAGAAGAGGGCATCCTTGGACACTACAAGGATACATCGGCACCAGAAACGGCCCCAGATGCAGCATTCGTCAGCACATTCGTCGAGTGTTTGCGTTCCTCTTGCAGCGATCGATAACAAAGACGAAAAGAGCAACGAACAGCCTTATGTCATCGTGCGCAGATTTACCATGCGCAATGAGAAGTATCCATTTCAGCCAATGCGAGAGGTCACGCAGCTTCAGTATGCCAGTTGGCCTGATTTTGGAGCCCCAGCTCATCCTGCACATCTCCTCGGTCTGGTGGAGCAGTGCGATGCCGTCGTGCGGGCGACGAACAGAAGTCAACATGCGTACGATGCAGAAGCTCAAGATCCGCGACCGGTGTTGGTACACTGCAGTGCCGGATGTGGCCGCACAGGTACATTTTGCACGGTCGATAGCGTCATTGACATGCTAAAGAGGCAACGAATATCCGGAGCGTCACGACACGGCTCCCCAATGGATGTCGAAAAATCCAGCAAGGCAGAGGACAGAGGCTTCGTCACTTCTCAAACACCTCGTCACAACGAGAAGGATGAGAAAGATGGTTGGCTGCGACGAGAGGATCAAGATCTTGTCGAGCGCACGGTCGAGGACTTCAGACATCAGCGCCTCAGTATGGTGCAGAGTCTGAGGCAGTACGTGCTCTGCTATGAGAGCGTCATGGAGTGGATCGTGGAGCAGCGGCAATTCGCCAAAGAGGACTAGATGGCCTTTGCGAAAGAGTGTACAGAGTATACAATGCCCGCTCATGATGTTGCTCTCCGACTGGCGTTTTGGGTGGTGACGGATCTGAGGGGTTGAATTGCATAGACCCCATTTGTCAACGGGACGAATGAACGGGTGGATGCGACATTGCATTACTATCACGACGGCAGCGGTGTTTAGGAAGCGGTCATCGACTTGGGCATTACAGGATACAGCATTCTCGGATGTGTTATATTTCGTCTAACAGTCAGTTCAATGCATAGCGCTGATTTGGTCTACTTGGAATAGAATATCCATTCTTGTCTTTATTCACAATCATGGAATCTGTCGGAGGGTCATCCTTTCGCTCCCGACTCGTCATCAACATGGGGAATGAGGTGAGCTCGTGATTCCTCTCATATTTATCCGCTTACATCCGTCTCCGCGGGGCCATATATGTGGGGTCGATAAGGAAGGGAATGAATGTAGGTCTGATCACAACCACTGGAAATATTCAATTGCATAGATTCTTCTGCACCACAGTGAAGAGTGCTAGGAAGTAGACGCATGTGAAAATGTCTAGACCGCCCAGTCAAAGAGAGGGTGGCCAATTGCCAGTCTTTGACAGATCAAGTGGCTTGAGGCCAAGCGAAAAGGCGCGAGATCCAAGATTCTCGATCTGGCAAGGTCGCGAGGGTCTGCGCGGCAACATCGTCCCTTGGTCTGCCGACTCGCTTCCTCTGCCGCCCCCCAGTGACCCAAGTCACCACTTCTCCTCCATCGTCGTTCTTGGTAATGTTCTTGGGTGTTCGTTGCTGTGTGGCTGTGCCCCGGCGGCGTAGATAAGTCTTCCTTGTTCCTTTCGTACTTCTCACATCCGAATGATGTGACGACCCTGGTGGACGCATACTTCGTCTTTTGGTCCTTTTTTTTGGTTGTGCGCAATGCGACGCAACGCAACGAGACGAAACGAGACAATGGCTTCATTACTTTGCCTCTGGCTGTGGGCTGCCAGTGTCGGTGCCCAAATGATCGCGCCTACGAACGAGACCCTTTCCGATGGAACGATTGACCTCGGGCTCACGAATAGTCGATATATGCGACTGATACCCGTGGTGGGATTGACAGCCGCTGCCATGACCTACACCGATGGCACACTGGTAAGACACTCGCTTCCGTCCCATCCAATCTCTCTGTGTGCTCTCTCTCTCTCTCTCTCCCTCTCACACACACCTACAAAGGAAACCGCGACTGATTTGAGAAACGCCACATAGAATCTTCAAGGCCGCATCCTTCTCGCCAATGCCTCCTCTCAACTCCAGATCGCTGCCGAGGATATCGTCCTCATTTCCTGCGACCCTTACGACGGCCTCATCCAGCCCTCGGACGTGCTTGGGTCCGCGCAAGATCGGAATGCGACTGCCGTTGTGCTGTACACGGAATCTGCGGGGTCGTGCGGGTTGAGTGGATCTGGGGTGTATGAGAGGGTGTATACTGTCGCAGACCAGAATTCTACGAGGGGGATGTTAGAGGCTGTAGTGACGTATGGGATGGATGAGGGGATGATAGCGCCCAGAGGAACATTCACGAATGATGACGGTGGTGGAAATGGGACGAGTACCGGGTCTTCGCCACCGTCGGCGTCGCAGTCGCAGGGTGCGAGTCCGTTGGGACCTTCGCCTAGCACGGCTGTGGCTATGATTATTCTCTATTCGATCACGGGCATCATCACGGCGCTATTCCTGTTGATCATTGTCACGGGCGCTGTGCGGGCGCATCGACATCCAGAGAGGTATGGACCGAGAAATGGTGTCGGGAGGCCGGGTCGGAGTCGTGCTAAGGGCCTGGCTATGGCGATGTTGGAGACCATACCGATTGTGAAATTTGGAGATCGTACGGACGAGGCCAATGTAAAGACGGCGGATGTGGAGCTGGGGAATACGACAGGTCATGAGACGCAGGACAGCACCGCCACGGCCGCCGCGACTGCGACTGAAGGGAAGACGAGTACAGACCAAGGCCAAGATCAGAACGTAAAGGCAGCAAGGACGAACGACCCACAACTGGACGGGGAATCTTCTGCAAGAGCCCCAGAATCTGGCATCGCTGCAGCCGAAGACCGCCCCAAATCTCCTCCCCCAGAAGAGAGCAGTAATCTAGGCTGCAGCATCTGCACCGAAGACTTCAGAATCGGCGAAGACCAGCGCGTCTTACCCTGTGACCACCGCTTCCACCCCGCGTGTATCGATCCCTGGCTCCTGAACGTCTCTGGAACGTGTCCCTTGTGTAGGATCGATCTCAGACCGACGACGAGTCAGACATCTGCAGGACCGAATGGCGACGAGCAGCTTGCACCGCCGCTAGATGCGCGAAGACATTCACGAAGAAGCCTGTTTGCTGCGTTCACGAGGCCTGAGCGCATGACGCGCGAGGAGAGGGTGACAGCTTTGAGGCAGTATAGAGAGGAGACGCAAGAGGTCAGCTCTACCAACCAGGAGGAACGAGGTCTGAGAGATCGTCTGCGAGGTGCGTTTAGAGTCAGGACGAGGAGGACGGGAGAGGAGCAGCAGCAGGATTCTCCTGGAGCAGCTCCTTCTCCTCTTCCTCCTTCTTCTAATGTGGAAGAGAGATGATCAGGCGTTTGAGAGGGCCTGGATTGGGTTCTGTGTTCATTGCTGTATAGCGCGAGGCGTTTTGGCGGGTCCGCTGGGGAGGTTTTTGCATTACGATTCTACGGCTGTTACGATATGAGTTTTGTGTGTGGGGGAAAAGAGAGTGGATTGGTTTATCTGTGTACAGAGCCTATCTGCTTGTCTTGAGGAGTATACCAAAGTTGGACTGTTTGTGGAACGAGTGCTTGTTTTTCACTCTTCCTTCGGTCCTTTCATCTGTTCCTGCGCAAAGTGATTATATCTTGGTTGTGTATGACTTTGTGGTCTGAATTTGATCTGTAGTAGCATTTCCCTGTGACAGTGTGCTGAGGAATAGGGTGTTGCATGAAGAACATCTGCCTCTCGAGATTAGCAAGTATGATGGTCGTGGCGATGGTCTGCTGGATGATTTGGTGCTTGGGGGTATGAACGAAGACATGGTAATTGGGTGAGAGTGAATTCAGCGGAATCGGCGAAGAAGCGATCGCTAGTAAGGATTCAACGTTGCCATCCTCAAAGAATCTGCTTGTAGAAAGAGGAGTGGAAGTCACGGACAGACGCTCTCCTGGTGTACCGCCATGGATAGTGGTAGGGGTATCGCCAATGTGGCGTGTTTGTTGTATTATTGGCAGAGGGGAATCATGAGTAGACGTTCTCCGGTGTATGGCGCTCAGCATAAGCGACGAGCCCGACGAGGCTGAGGCGCGGCTAGGGTTTGCCGCCAATGTAGCGTGGTTGATATATGGTTCGGAGAGAGGTTGAGCAAAGTGTACCTATGCCATAAGACGATGCTCGCGTCTATGGGTGAGGGAGCGGCCTATGATGGTCTCGAGTGATACTGATACGATTGAGAGCTTATCATCGTATCAGGCTGTTCTCACTGCAAGTAGACGTGACTGTAGCAGACTGCCAGGATTCGACACTGTCTGCTGAACAGAGACTGTCGAGATCGAAGTGAATGCCGGAGTTTGTAGATGGAGTTTACGACGCGGGCGGGACGAACCGTTGGCCCCTGCGCCAAATTTCAGCCGCCTTCGATGTTATTATTGTCAAGCTGCGACGATCCGCGTCCTTCATCATCGAAACATTCCCCATCTCCATCAACCACCACCAACGCGCACAGTGCACAGCACGCGTATTCACCGCCAGCACTGTAACGGAAGTACTGTACGACTTGCGAAGCAGGTGACACACAATACCGCACGCGACATACACAGACCAACATTCCACGCGCTCCCGAAGAAAGTCGGTTCGTGTCCAGTCCAACCTAGTCCTTGTCACCCACCGCTCGCCTGCTGACAGTTCCACAGCAATGGCGCAGATCAAGTACATCAAGAACAAGAAGGCTGCCGAGGGCGCTGAGCCGGAGAAGGCACCGGCAAAGACCATGAAGCCAACGGCCAATACGAAGGCCAAAATTACGAAGCCGGCTCCAGCTGCGAAGAAGGACGGCGCAGGTGTGACGAGGAAGACTACCAAAGCGAAGATACCGACGAAGGCGAAGAAAGATGGTGGTGCCGCGCCCAAACCGCGCGGCCGGCCTAAGAAGATGAAGGAGGATGTGGCTGAGACTGACGGAGAGGCAACTGAAACAAAGACGAAGACCGCCGCAAAAGCTAAAGGTAAGCTATATCCCATGACATCAGGATATATCGTTGCTACACTGTTTACTGCTGCACTGCGCGATGATCATGACCCCGAGGCACGCGTCGGTACTTGGTTTTCGAGACGCGAAGGGAAGCTTACATTCTGCTGCAGACACTACCACCAAGAAAGCACCAGCCAAGAAGGCTGCCGCCGAGAAACCAACCACTACCGCTACAGCCAAAACGTCGCGCAAGCGCAAGGCAGTAGATGAGGCTCCCGCTGCGCCGGCGAAGAAGGTCAAGCTTCTCGTCAGGGGACCCGTTCTCAACGAGCCACCGACTCAACGTCTCGAAGTCTATGTCTTTGGAGAGGGTACCGCCGGTGAGCTCGGACTCGGCACTGCGAAGAAAGCAGTCGACGTCAAGCGACCGCGTCTCAACCCAAACCTCTCACCACAATCGGTCGGCGTTGTTCAGATCGCAGCCGGTGGCATGCACTGCATTGCTCTCACGCATGACAACAAGATCTTGACGTGGGGCGTGAACGACCAAGGCACGCTCGGACGAGACACCGATTGGGACGGAGGATTGAAAGACATGGATGAGAACGCCAGTGACAGCGAAGACGAGGACAAGGACGACAATGGTCTCAACCCAAAAGAGTCTACCCCAGGAGAGGTTGACTGGTCTACGACAGATGTGCCTGAGGGCACGCGCTTCGTGCAGGTCGCCGCCGGCGACTCGACCTCGTTTGTCCTCACTGACGATGGCAAGGTGTACGGCTGGGGCACCTTCCGCAGTAATGACGGCATTTTCGGCTTTACCCAAGAAGTGAAGGTCGCTCATCGGCCCGTACTCATTCCCGGCATCAGCAAGGTCAAAGACATCAAAGCAGGTGCCAATCACGCTCTCGCAATGGACACGAAGGGTGCTGTCTATGCTTGGGGATCCGGACAACAAAATCAGCTCGGCCGCCGCGTCGTTGAGCGTACCAAGGCAGAAGGCCTCATCCCGCGCGAGTTCGGCCTGCCCAAGGGTCCCAAGAAGGGCATTGTCTCTATCGAGACTGGAAGCTACCACAGCTTTGCTATTTCCAAGACAGGCGACGTTTACGCGTGGGGCTTGAACAATTTTGGCGAGACTGGCATCATGAACAACGCAGGTCAAGACGATGCTGTCATCATGAACCCGCAAGTCGTGACGGCGCTGAAGGGCAAGAAAATCATCAGCATCAAGGGCGGTGGACATCACAGCTTGGCTGCCACCGAGAACGGCGATTGCCTTGTCTGGGGACGCATTGATGGTGCCCAGACCGGTATTTCTGATGAAGACATCGAGAAGCTTCCTGAGGGAGCCACCATCAAGGATGAACACGGCCGACCACGCATTCTTGCCGAGCCGTCCAAGATCACCGCCATTCAAGGAGCAGTCGTTCATGTCACCACCGCATCAGACCACAACATCGTTGTCACGAAGGAGGGCAAAGCTTGGAGCTGGGGCTTCTCCGCCAACTACCAGACCGGTCTTGGCACCGACGACGACGTTCCCGTTGCCACCATGATCGATAATACTGCCGTCCGCGAGAAGAAGCTTGTTGGCGCTACCACTGGAGGACAATTCAGCGTTCTCACCGCTACTGCCGAGGACGTCGAGATAAAGGATGCATGATGAGACATCAGAAGGAAGCAGAGAGGAACACAGCACAGTGTTCGCAACAGTGGTTTGCTTGCATGAAACCCAGTCGATTGGGCTAGCGAGGCGTTTGTGTAATGAGATGGGATTGCTCAAGGAGTTTGCTTGTTGTGTGGCCGTTATTACGGACGGACGGATATGTGTACAACGCGAGCAGGTCGTGTCTTCTCTGGCTTTGACTCCTGAACCACTCCAAGGTTTTTCGGAAGGGTTTGGTTGAGTTGGTCGGCGGAGCCACGACCTCGCTGCGCACTTCCACTCCAGATAGCTTTGACTCCCGGCTTCGGTCGGTTGCAGTTGGCGAAATAAAATTTTCGGTCAACAGACTCTATTCTTCATCTCTCACCTTACTTCCGGTTCTCGCTATCGTCGAGTGCCACTCTGATGTGCAACCCACAAAACACTTTCTCCAAAGGCGGCCATGCGCGAGGTGTGTGAGAGGTTTAACTATTCGTCTGGCCTGTCAGCGTAACTCACACGCGGCCGAAGCAATCATATCAAGATCAGTATCAGAGATTGTCTTGTTCAGATGGAAACCGGGCTCTTTCACTCGAAGGCATCTATACGCCCATTCCGAAGTATAGAGACAGGCTTGGAAAAGTCCACAAAATCATTATCTTGCGTAGGTGGCATGTGACCAAATGGTGAAGCGGTCGAATTGTAAACTGACATTGAACGACCGGCTCTTCACCGAGGAGGTGGATGCATGTGCATATGAATTGGGAGATAGGCAGAAGAGATCGAGGGGCAGAAGAGGAGTGGTGATGGAGGGTTGCAGGTTGAAATCAGAGCGACAGAGTCTCCTTCTGGTTGTCGAGAGAACGAAAGCGCTCGTTTGTTGCTCGAGGCGTCTGAGTATCGATTGAAGGAGGTCAAGAGCGACTGATATGCGGAGAAGTAAGCGATGACGAAGAGGGGTTCTGGTGCATGGTAGTGCGTTCAAGATGGACTTTTTCATAAGAGGGCGACGGTATGGAAAGGGAAGGAGAATTGCCTAACATTTGAGAAGCTGAGTCTGATTGCGATCTCGCAATCCGTCTTCATTCCGTGAAGCTTTTAGATGTATACTGGCCGTGACTGGGATACCAAACGGGAACTGATTTCTCTTCCCCTTGGCTCCAAGCATGTTCTGTTGGTACAGATAATTAAGAGATAGCATTAGCACTTGGCAGCGAAAGTGAAGCCGCTCAAAAGGACGGCGCCTTCCAGATTCCATGATATGGAAAACATCATCGCGTAAGAAATCGCAAAGGTCAGTCGACAGGCCCCATATGAAACACCACAACGGAAGGCTTCCTCATGAATTCATTCGATCGTTTGCACCATCAACATCAACACTCCATCCAGTCGCAGTGGCACTCAGCTGATGCAGGTCGTCCTGGTGCTGCATCCTCCGAATGACGCGTTTCGGATCTCCAATGGCTCGATCTCTCAGGCTAGGAGCCCGGGGACGAGTCTTGCCGCGTGCTCTGCCGCCTACAACTGGCATCTCATATGTCGTCACGCGCCAGAGCCAGAGGATGATGTCGTAGACGATGAAAGCGAGCATGGGGCCGATGGTGAGGCAAGCGAGAAGAAGCTGGGTTTTTGGTCTCCTTATCAGCTGGTTGGGATTGTTGGGTTCGCCTTGCATAGATACTCACGAAGAAATAGACAATGGCCGTTTCGATGCTTGAGAAGCGCTCCGGGAGAATGGAGAGGCGGCCCATGGCGGGCGTTTCGAGGACTTGCTTGTGATGAGATGTGTTACTGTATGTTCAGGTCCCCATCCTCTGCTGGAAGGAATGAGACGGAATGGACTGTATGGGATGATGTCCTCTCAACGACATACATTGACCAGGGGTTACGAGTTTGGCGCAGGCAAGGCCAAGATGCCATTCGTCACTTTCTCGCTTGGGACGGCCGAGGGCTGTAGCGGCCTGAGGCGCCAGGATTTCCTTCCCATCGTTCTGTCTACGATGCGATGGCATAGAGGAAGTGCGTCGGTGGGAAATAAACAATGAAAAGGACGTACAGCATCACGCATACCATAAATGAATGTATGCCGCAGGTTTGACTTTCGCATGTCACTGGCCTCTACTGTCAGGAGTCATGGACGCTCACCATCGACTGACTCACCGGAGCAGCCCGTCCAAACAACAGGCTTCACACAGCCCACGACCTGCGCACACCGGAACACAAGCAAAGGCACAGCCAAGGTTTGGGAGGAGACATGTACGAAGTTGTGGCTCAGTCAGCCTTGTGTCCAATGAATGGCTGCCGGAGTGTGAAGAAGCTCAGCTCTCGCAGTGGAGGGGCTGCTCGTGACTTCAGGCAGCTCTCTGCCTCACATACTCTCGCTTTGTTGGCGGCCTCGATGGCACAGCCTTTCGCGGAGTCGGTTCCATTCTTGCACTCATCAATTTCTTCTGTGACTCGAGCCTGCCCTCGTCGTCATTCATGACAATCGAGTTCGAAACTCACCTACTTCCATCATGGCAGACTACTACTATCCTCGCTCATATTTCCGGCAGACACCACGGCAGCCTCCTCCAACGCCATATGAGCTAGAGTCGGCGCTGCTGGACTGGCAACGACGCCGCACTGGCGAAATGGATTGCGACTTTCGCGATTCGGGTCCATGGAACTATGGACAGAATGCTTGGGATGACCTGAACGATCAGACTGTCCAAAACGTTGGTCGTGAGATGGACGAAGAACACACGCCTCTCCTGGCGGAACAGCTCAAGCGCGAAAGTGCAGACGAAAGACGGTCTTTCCATCCGGGTAGCTCAAGAACAAACGAGGCTGAGGTCAAGCAGGAGCCTCGTGATGAGTGCCACGAAGACTCTGATGATCGGATTCCTCTAGTTTGCGGCTATATGGACCGCTCCAGTCCGTTTGAACTTGAGTCGTCTCCCACACATATGTCCTTCTTGGAGTGGTACCCCAAAGGTGATGCCACCATCACTTACCTTGATGCCAATGGTGATGTAGAGAGTCTGGCAAACATCAGTCCCTGGATGTTTGAGGAGCGTTGTCCACTGCTCGCTCACGCATTCGAGCCGTCCAGGACTGGTCTTAGGCTGTTCCTAGAAGCGTTGACCACCACAACGGCCAAACCATTTCTGCGATTCCTCTACACTGGCTCATATGCTGTGCCTGGTCCATGCGGAGATATATATGAAGATGTCCCGACTTCAGTGCTGCTGCATTGTCAGCTCTACCGCCTCGGCGACATCTACGATCTGCCAGACTTGAAACAGCAAGCCAGTGTGAATGTCACACGACAGTGCGAGTTTGGCTGCTCATCGCCTGGCAAACCTATTGATCTTTGCGCGGCGATCAAGTTTGTCTACGAAAAGCTGAGCGAGCACGCGAATCTGATCGAGACACTCATCTGCTACTGCGTGACGTGTTTCCTGCGCCATCATCTAGCGGAAGACTTCGAGTTCCGGACCATGGCTTACAACTTGCGACCGTTCCATCAGGATCTGTGCAAGGAGAGCATGAAGCGCGGGTTCGAAGACGATAGTGAGTGGTCTTTCCTTCAGGACCGAAGCTTCTTCTGCTGACAATGCACAGCTGCAGCTGCCATCATTCAAATGCCCTTCGAGCCCTACGTCCCCGAAACATATGCCTCGCGCGAAGATGTCGACTGCGTGTATCGCTTCCACGGGAGCGACGATCCAGATAGCCCCTCGAAGAAACGCAAGCGACCTGACACGGCCGCACTCGGTCCCGGAATCAGCGGTATCTCGCTTGCGTTGAGACACAAGCACGAAGCCGAACAGTGTGCTCAGAGCGAGGCCGCAGATTCGGCTCTCGAGGAGGGTGGTATTTTCACCAGCAGCAAGAGACGGCTATCGGGAGCTTCGGACACCAAAGGCAAGATACCAGCAGAGTCTTCCGATTCTGAGTACGAAGCTGTAGCAGGTCCCGCGCCTGTCTATGCGCTCAGCTCAGAGAGCGAGTCGGACAGTGAGACTGCGGTCGTGGTGGAGCATCCTGCTCGTACAGCTCATGGCGATTTGACCTTGCCGATTCGAAAACGAAGCAATGGCGTTGATGCCGATAGTGGCTCGGAGTCAGACTGGACATTATTGTGAGGCACTTAGACGGCGACTTGCAGCTGGACTGACTATGAATTGTATGATTTACGAGCGAATAAATCAGCGGCGAAGAGCGCAAAGTTGTTCGAGAGAAAGGGGAGAAAAATGGGCAAGAGATACAAAAGCTATTATATGGGTTGGGCCATAGAGGAGTCTCAAGGGACGAAGGGAAGGTGGGTAAATACTAACGAAATGGCGTTTAGACAGCTATCAAACTCTATCTCCCACTACGGACTTCGGAGATATCGCTCTCTCCATATCGTTTCGGCTCTTGTGATCGACGTTCACTTGCATGACACTCCTACATGTATCTCCCCACTCACGTCTCACTGCATATGCCGCCGGAGCATTGTTCTTCTTCCTCAATCCGCCGAGAGATGTCGAGAGTATAGATTTGAACGCTACAATCTGAATATTGTGAAGATATGGCGGACCAGAGAGTCAATCCCTCGCCAGGTTCGCCACTGACCCCGGACTACAAGGACCAGGAGAAACGTCCCAGCACGGAAGAAATATCAGCATCATCATCATCCCCACCATCACCACCACCTCAAACAGAACAGTTGAAGGCACGCTCACGATGGCGTCGCATCTACGATACTGTCAATTACATTCCGCCATGGTGTCGCTGGGATCCCGACAATCCGCCGCAGTTCTCCATGTGGCATAATGTCCTCTTTGGCTTCGCAGGCGCTTTCACTGTCGCCAACCTCTACTACAACCATCCAATCCTCAACATCCTGGCCGAGGACTTCGGTGTGAGCTATGTCGAGGTCTCACAGATTCCTACGCTGGCCCAGGCGGGGTATGCGACGGGTTTGCTGTTCCTGTGTCCATTGGGTGATCTGTTGAAGAGGAGGCCCTTCATTCTGAGTTTGGTTTTTGCCACGGCGACGATGTGGTGAGTTCTGTTTCGGGAAGTGGATTGGGGAAGCAGATACTGATGAAGGCAACAGCATTGGTCTCTGCGTGACGGATTCAGTAGCAGTCTTCAGTGCCATCCAATACATCACCGCCGTGACAACGGTAACGCCTCAATTGATGATGCCTCTAGTCGGCGATCTCGCACCACCGAACAAACGCGCCGCAGCTCTTTCGATCGTCACCTCCGGCCTCATGCTAGGGATCCTCCTCGCCCGACTGCTCTCTGGGATCGTCACACAGTACACATCCTGGCGAGTTATCTACTGGCTCTCGGTTGGACTCCAATACCTCATCTTCGCTCTCCTATGGCTCTTCATGCCAGATTATCCATCCTCTAATCCGGACGGTATGAACTACTTCAAGATGCTCTGGTCCATTGTCGTCATGTTCTTCAAATACCCAGTCCTGGTGCAAGCCTGCGTCATCTCCTACTTCGTCTCGAGCACCTTCACAAACTACTGGACAGTCCTGACCTTCCTCCTCTCCTCCCCACCCTACAGCTACGGCCCCGTAACAATCGGCCTTTTCGCGCTCATCGGCATCGCAGCCATGTGTTTCGGTCCCATCTACGCCAAATATGTCACCGACCGCTTCGTCCCGCTCTTCACCGTCGTCGTCGGCATCCTCTCCTCGCTCGTCGGCATCTGTCTGGGGACATACATCGGCGAATTCACTGTCGCCGGACCCATCCTGCAAGCCGCCTTCCAGGATTTCGGCATGCAGATCTCGCAGATTGCGAATCGCAGTGCGATTTTTGTGATCGCGCCCAAGGGCAGGAGTCGTGTCAATACGGCGTTCATGATCTTTACGTTTTTGGGACAGCTAACAGGGACGAGTGTTGGGGCGAGATTGTACGAAGAAGCGGGATGGGTTGCGAGTGGGAGTTTCAGTGTGGCTGCTATTGGAGTGGCGCTGATTGTGACCTTTTTGAGGGGGCCGTACGAGGAAGGCTGGATCGGGTGGCATGGAGGGTACAGTATCTTGAAGAAGAATAGGGAGAGTGCGGATGGTAAAGAGGTTGATGAGAGCCATTTGCGGCAGGTAAAAGGCGAGGCTCTTAATGGCGATGTTGAGAAGGGGCAATATCATGATCAACATGAGCATCATCATGGGCGTCATGATCAGGGCGCTGTTAATGCTACGAAGGCAGAGAAGGCTCTGGAGTTGAGAGCGGCCGAAGACGAAGTGGGTGACGACGAGAAAGCCTCGTCGAAGTCGAAAGAAGACGAGATCACGGCAGTATCTGGGAATAAATGAGATGAACGATAGGCGTTTTTGAATGGGTAGTCAGCGCCATAGACATAGATGGAGTTACCAGACCAGCATGATACCTAAAATATAGCAACAGCATTGGGTGGACTCGCAACGCCTCCCGGTACCTAGCATTCGTTTCAGTCAGTCAGTCCTCCCGTACGCATCAGGAACAATGGAGCAGAGATACTCACGAATACCGGCTTGCTAACCACAAAAAAGCTCCACCTCCCTTGCTTCTCACACTCCTCCGCCAACTTGTCCAAATCAAAGAGCTCCCCAATGGGCATTCCCCACCCCGCCAGCATCACCTCATGCAACGCATATTCCTTCTGCGTGGGCCACGCCTCCCAACTCGGATGGTCCGCCGCACAAGCCGAGAAATTACTCCACATGAAGTCCATCATCTCCTCGCTCTGCTCTACGCCCGCGAACGTCAGGGGTTGTTTCTGCCGCACAACTTCGATCTCGGCGCGTGTGAGGGCGTTGTACGCGCTGAGCCAGCCGCTGCGCATGAACAGGACATCGCCAAATTTGATCTGCGTGCCTTGGTCGGCGAGAATCTGTTTGAGAGTTGCGGTGGTGATGCTCTGCGTTTCGAACGCTTCATGCGGGAGACCTTTCTTCAACCTCCAGGCGTGATAGCTACAAGCGAGAAGGGGTGGGAGAGTCAGCGAAGCGGTCTCCGGATATGCCTTGACTCCTCGCTTTTTTCACTTCGCTTACTCTATGAGTATCCCACGGCCCACGATTCCTTTCTCTGCCCAGGCGCCAATTCCGAGCACGTTGCTCTTCTCCACCCCGTTCGTCCCGTGAATCTGATCGAGTGTCACGCCATTGTAGAATCTCGCTTCTTTCTGGTATCCGAAGTGGCGGAAGCCATCCCATTGCGAGGAAGACTGCGTGTTGAAATTCCAGGTGTCGTCGTTCACTATTCGGGGTTGCTTCTGGTAGATGTTTTGCGAGAAGGATTGGCGCTGGAAGAGTGGGACGTCGGCTTGTGCGTCGAGGGGCCAGTCGAGGTTGATGCGGGTGCCAGTGGAGATCTCGCTCGCGGCGGATTTGACTATGTCGTCGGTGAGGCGGTTGAGAGTACCGAGCTGGTCGTTGGCACCGTAGAGACCCCAGGCGTTGTGGTGAGGGCCATCGGGGTCGAGAGGGAGAGAAGAGAACGGCGGAATTGGAGGAGTCATGCTGGAGAAGATTGTGACGTGATGTGACTTACCGTTGCGACGAGAGCAACAAGCTCACCTCGCGAAGTCGATATACTATATGTAAGGCGTGTAGGCAACCCCTCGTTGTGCCACCGATGTCGTTGGTGACGAGGTTCAGGAGCTGAGGTGGAATGCGGAGGGAGCTATGCCGAAGACTTCATTCAGCCCGCGGACTCTTTTTCATTGTCGACATTGACCGCAACGACATGTCATCTTTGATTTGGATCTTGGTGATCCCTGTCGGATGTATTGATCAAACGCAATGGCGCTAGGAGGAGTATGAAGGATGTTCTTCCCTCACCAGCCTCCTCCCTTTCACAAACACAAACACACGTGGGTATCTGGAGCATTTCCACCACCTAGAAGCGAACAGGTAACTCCCAAATCTCCTCCTTCACGTTCTCCTTCTCAATCTTCACCCGATAGTGAAGCATGAACAACCTCTACAAAAGGCAGTACAGTCCCTATGACATCCCACCAATATGGAACCAACTCAAACCCATCCGCCTCCTCACCCGGACCATTGACCTGTTCTTCTCCCTGCTCAGATCCGACACCCAACCTAAACGAGGCATAACCCTCGTCTGCATCTCCGACACTCACAATCTAATCCCCATTCACCTCCCACCAGGCGACGTTCTAATCCACGCCGGAGACCTTACAAACAATGGCACACCCGACGAGATTCAGGCTCAGTACGACTGGCTCCTCTCTCAGCCTCACAAGTACAAGATCGTAATTGCCGGGAACCACGATCCGTTCTACAAAGCCGTCTCCAGCACTTTGGAGAAGAAATTTGGTCCTCACTACGACTCCAACTTCGATCTCCGGGGCTCCAACGACGACGGAATCATCTACCTCCAAAACAGTTCTATCACTCTCGATCTTCCTTCTGGCCCCCTAGTTGTCTACGGCGATCCACACACGCCGGATATCCTCGGACCTGAGCATGCTTTCCAATACGAGCGCTTTGAAGACTTCTGGTTGAATCGGATCCCTGATAATGCAGATATCGTCATCACACATGGTCCGCCAGCTTGTCACCTCGACCTTCCAGCTGTTCAACCTATGGGATGTGCGAGTCTCCTGAGGGAGGTGCGGAGAGTCAAGCCGCTCGTGCACGTTTTCGGGCATATCCACGCTGGCAAGAGTGACTGGGTGGGGGCGGCGAGGAGTGGACAGGAAATAATTTGTTGGAATGATGGGGAGAGACTATTTGCAGAATTGATGGCGAGAGGGAGTCGTGCCGGGCTCTTGGTGCTGGTGCGCTTTGTAATGGCCTGTGCGTGGAGTTTGGTTTGTGAGTTTGTGTTGGGGAAAAAGACGCCTTGTACGAGCATGGTCAATGCAGCTATGGTGTATTGCAATACCGGAAACTTGGGTAACGAGCCACAGGTCGTGCGGCTATGAAATGGAACATCTGGTAATCCAACATACGGCGCTTGGTGCTTCCTCTCGCACACCACGCATATCACTGGATAGTCTGGATTAACAGCTTTGAAACGTTCTCAAGTGACTATGCTGCTCAGCAGTCGATCAAATGATGGCCAGAAGCCCGTCTTCCTAGAAAGAAGATCGTCACCCAAACCTCTGCTTCGCAATACTCCTCAACATCTCCATGGTCTTCTCCTCCTTCCTCCTATGCTCCGCCAATCTCTCCTCCCTCTCCGCCGCCCTCGCCCTCAGCACTTCTTCTTTCCTCACCTCTCTCTCATTCTTGACTTTCTCTTGAACTTTCAATTTCGCTTTGAAGCTGTCCACTCCACCATCATCTCCCATAAGCTCGCTCTCGCCTACTTCCACATCGCCTGATTCTTTCGCGTCGCGAAATTGGCGATTTACAGCGGCAGTGTCACGCTTCTTCTCGAGTTGCCGTTCGCGAGACCCAGGGTCTGCGCGCGGAGCGACTTCCTCGAGACGCTCTTTCTGGAGGTGGCGGTCTTGTTTGCGTTCGAAGCGAAGATCTGCGAGTTGGTTGGCGCGGTCTTCGGAAGCTGCTTCGCGGCGGTGTTGCAGGTCACCGAGCGTGGGTATTGATGGGCCTGCTCCCTTCTTGCTGGGAAGAGAGGGGCCATAGCCGTCATCTATTTCATCTTCTTCACTCTCTTGAATCCGTGTTGGAGGCTCCGGTCTCTCGGATCGCGCTCTATCCTGCCATCTCTCATCCACCCTGTTCTTCATGCCTGGCTCATACCAGCCTTCCGACAACTCCTTCTGGTTCCACTTCTTCATGAAACTCTTCCATCTTCCCTTCACCTCATGTTCCGGTAGTTCGTCGATGTTCAAACTTTTCTGAACGTCGAGATACTCTGCGAAAAGAGCTCTATACTCTTCGAAGTCTCGTTTATCGAGCGGTCGTTGGCGGAAAGGCAGGTTGACCGGTTCAGGGCGAGGTTTGTGGTGGTGTTTGCGGTGCGGGGACCGCGAGCGATGACGCTTTACATCGTCGCGACTGGGTTTGTATGGCGAGCGTGAGCGCGAGCGCTTTCGAGAATCGTGGTCGTGGTAATGGCGCCTGGAGTCCATTGAAAGAATGTCGTGGAGACGAGAGGCGAGTGAATTGTAGGAGCGGAAGTAAGTCCGCGGGCTGGTTCAGAGTTTAGCTACTGTAAGCGAGTGACTCCATATGCCCTGAGATGCGCCTTATTAAGAGCGAGACATTCGGACAGCTTATAATCCTGAAGTCATGGAGATCTACAGGCACATTGACACTGTCCGAGAATTTATTCGCATATACAACACGTGGTGAACTTCTCTAAAGACCGGCAGCGTTGCCCGGAGACAGCGAAGGGCAGCGAGGGGCGGAGGAGGTTCAGGCATAGATTTGATTTCTGCATGATCTGATTTCCGAGTATGGTATTTATGAGTAAAATCCTAATCATTTAGTTTGATGATGGAGTTACTGTGCAACAATGAATCGGCAGTCTTGATCGTCGCGGCACCGTCGCTGCCAGAGCCCAGCAGTGTTACGACGGATCAGCACGTAGCTTCGATTTCACCACTCTTCAGATGAGCAATAGTCCAAAATTGGAGCTGGACAGGCTCATCGATTTTGTAAAGAATATCCCGAATGCTCAAAGCGGCCTCCAACTGGTGCTGACCTTTTCATAGGCTGCTGACAGTTTTGGCCCCTGGTAGGAATGTCAAGCTTCGGGACATTTTGCCGTGTACGATGTCGGGACATTAGGTGCACATTGTTCCAATGCACCGAAAATGGAGGCTGGATTTGGGCCTGCGCAAGAGATCCTGCAGGAAGGAGGTATCATTTACCTGCCCATGTTCGTCATACAGTCATACTCATACCGCTTCATTGACGACACAGCAGTTCTCTGATCGGCCATGATGCCTCTCTCTCTCCGATGGCCGACCTGCCGTCAGGAAACCTTGGACTGTCTTTGCTCTCTGTCGCCTCGATGAAGCAGCCCCCAACGAGAGAGGTCATGCTCGCCGAGTCTGTCGTCCTGGTCAATGGCATGAGAAGCATGCATATTAATGGAACGGCCTAGCGCATCCAACACCATGACCTTCGCTCCGCAATGCTGCAAACATGGCGGAAACACGACCTTTCTCAACCACTGATCAAGCTATGGCTATCATCGGGAAGCAGCTCTCGCTGATGAGTGTCCACGCAGATCGTTTGTATCAACTCTCACTGACTTGTGTGATAGGTGCCATGATGATCCTCTCTGTTATGATCATTTCGCCATTCCTCGACACCAACACACAAGTGTCTCACATGTTGAGACAGTGGAATCGGCTCCATTCCTATGGCCACGTTGTCGCGCCAGGACTCTCGGTGGCCGTCTGCAGTCTATATCTGTATAAGGCTTTGCAGAAGTAACAGAGTCAGGAGCGCTGGACTAGATACACCTTAGCAGGTCTCGTCACGCTTGCGATTATAACATTCACTCTGGCAGTGATATGGGGCACAAGTCAGACCTTGTTGTCATTCGCAGCAGACGACATCCAGGACAAAGCAGCCACAACCCCATCATCCAGTCAGGTGCAGAAGCTTGTGGCGAGCTGGGGACGCATGCATTCTGTGTGATCATGCTTCCCATTCGCTGGTGCTGCCCTTGGTTTCACTGCTCTCTGGGAGGATTTCGCAGATTGGCCTCTCAGCTTACATAGCTGAGGCTCAGCCAGGCGACCGATCGCTCGTCCATAGTCACTCAATTCTCCAGCTCGCATGCCTGCCACCACGCACTTGTCTAACCGAAAGTATTAGGGCTGGACAGGCTATCATTGTCATGGGCGACCAAGATGTATATATGGGCAATCATTCAGATCGACGTTATCTATTCAATGCTCGAATATTTTATCATAGTCAAACTCACTCCATCGTATATCAGGAACGAGACCGGCGAACTTCCATTTGCCTCCAATATTGCGATAGTATGTGGTCGCGTTGCCATGCGCATGACCTTGGTAGAGCACTTGCTTCAGCTCATCATCTTCGTACTTCTGATGAGCGACACGCATCTGGTGGAACCCAACAATCTGTGCTTTGTCTGGCTGCGTCCATTTGCTCGCTCCGATGAAGTGTTGCGTCTTGATTCGAGCGTTTCCTAGGAAATGTGGACTGGATGCCATTCCGACAAACTCTTCGGCAGGCAGGGCGTCCCATTTCTTTCCCATGATGGCGCTATAGTCGAGCTGTCGAGAGTTTTGCATCAGCCAGATTAAACATGAGGCGTCGTCTTCTTCCAGGTTTCACTCACGAAGAGCATTGGTGATAGACATGTATTGAGACGGTCCCAATCTTTGCTGTCGAAACTCTCGGCCCATTCGAATAATGTAGCTTGACAAGAGACGAGGTCTGCGGGCGTTTGTCAGCTCACTCCGATCATCTGTCCGTCTTGGGCAATCACCCTCGTAGGCAGGCTTTGGAACTGCTTGCCAAGCCATACTGTTTGACGGCGTATCTCTGGATTGATGTTGTTGTGTAGCTGAAGTCACTTTGCTATGCTCTTGAAGTAGACCCGTCCGATGAGGTGTATATTATGCGGGCGAATTCGATATGCTCGGCGTATTGAAAGTCAGCGGGATAAATGGCGGCAGGTAGGAGATCGGAAGGATCAGCTTTGTTCCATACCGACCTCAAACACTTCCGAACCACTGATTCCCCGGAACCCGCCTACTACATATGGCAGAGAATGCGCCCACGGGCGCTTCTATGCATCGACATACATTCATTTAGCTGCTCAACCATACCGTCACAGCTCAGCTTTGCAGAAACCCCAAGCTCAGCGCTGAACTGCCATCCCCATTATCACATCTCACGCTCACACGAAGATGGCTATCGTGAACGGAAACTATACTCCTGGTCGACTGAATGGAAAGGTCGCGGTTGTGACAGGATCTGGTCGTGGTATCGGCGCAGCTATTGCCGTCCATCTTGGCCGGCTGGGAGCTAAAGTTGTGGTGAACTATGCCAACTCGCCTTCACACGCTCAGAAAGTGGTCGATCAGATTCAAGGAGCTGGCTCTGAAGCCATCGCAATCAAGGCCGACATTCGAGATGTTTCACAAATCGTGCGACTATTCGACGAAGCAGTCGCCCATTTCGGCCATGTTGACATTGCTGTGAGCAACTCTGGAGTCGTTAGCTTCGGTCATCTCAAGGATGTGACAGAAGAGGAGTTTGATCGAGTCTTCAGCCTGAACACTCGTGGTCAGTTCTTTGTGGCCAGAGAAGCATATCGACACTTGACCGAAGGGGGTAGGATCATCATGACCTCGTCCAACACTTCGAAGGACTTCAGTGTTCCTCGACACTCGCTCTATTCTGGATCGAAGGGCGCCGTCGACTCCTTTGTCCGCATATTCTCGAAGGATTGCGGTGACAAGAGAATCACTGTCAATGGTGTCGCCCCAGGAGGCACAGTGACAGATATGTTTCATGATGTCTCGCACCATTATATTCCAGATGGCGAGAAGTATACTGCCGAGGAGCGACAGCAGATGGCAGCTTTCGCATCGCCGCTCCATCGCAATGGCTTCCCAGAGGACATCGCCAATGTTGTTGGATTCCTTGCGAGCAAAGAAGGAGAATGGATCAACGGCAAGGTCATAACCCTAGATGGTGGTGCTGCTTAGGTTGTTAGCACCACTGTAGCGCGTGCTGCTCGTTTTGGAGGAGAAAAATGGGAAGACCAGAGATACAATACCATTCACCTCTTGCAGAGCTCCAAGATTTCCTGATCTCAGCAACGCCAAGCGTATTCAAGTCAGGAAATGAGAGAGCATAGCTCAGGAGGCTGGCGTGGCAGGCTACAGTAGCTAGGCATGACAGCACTGCTTCTCTAACAATCCCTAAAACCGTCTACGACTTGTGCATTGCGCACATATTCCTCAATCCAGCCAATTGTCATTCTGCAGCCCGTTAGCACATCACCACAGCACACGCTCAGCATTCCACATACTGCCTTCTTGTAGTATCGGCAGATTTTTCATGATCACCGACAAGATGTTCCTTGTCCATGGATCCTGCTTCATTTTCTTGTGATCTTCGACACTCCCGAAGACGACCTGACTGAAGCAATCGTAGTCGGCAAGGTTGCACATCTGTGGATCGAAAAGCTGTGACATGAGCGACTTGGGCGGAGCCTGATTGTAGATCTATGGTGTCGACCGTCAGGCATGCTCGAGACACGCAATGACGGCGTGCTCCCACCTGTGTCCATCGCTTCACGCCATATTTGGCTATGGGATCCTTGGTCAGCGGTGCTGAGATATTGACCATGTGATTGCGATAGTCTTCTCCGCTCATTCCAGGCTTCCGATATCCGAGGATGGTGAGGCATAGGTACTTGGGTTCGATGGTGCTCAGTGGCGGGTGTTGTTGTCGGTGCTGTTGTCCTTGCAGTCGCCATGCCGATTACCGCGCGTCTCGCGATTTGCGACCGTCATGATCTTCGAGCTTTGCCAGCGCATGGATACATGCAGCAACGGAATATTGACCGACTGCGCCATTAGATCGGCAGGTGTTGGATGTCTGCATCGCTGCTGGAGGCCAAGTGGAACCTTAGCAGGCAGGAGCAATTCTCCGCAAGCACCATTTCGGCATTCTACAATTCTCTGTGCGCGTACCGCTGAGCGTCCCAGCACATCGGACGGTTAGCGGCCCCTTTACCAACAGGTTCTGGACTGTTGAGATGCTACATACTATTACTGAAGGAGACTGATTGGCAGCCCGAACAATAGACGTCGCCAACCTAACAAACATCAGCCCAATATCCACAGCTTGAGAGCCCAATGTCTGCATCACGCCAATTCATCGGGGAACAGCATGGCACCAAGACAGCTCAGACCGACTTATCAAAAGATGGCATCTGTGACTTCTTCATGATTGCCTTCGTCGAAGGAAAAGCAAGAGGGTGAGGTCACAACAGGAGCCAGCTTCTGCCCCAGATACATACTCCCGCCCCACGTCATTACAATACTGACCTCGAGGTAAGTTGCTTGTACACGCTCGGCTCTCACATTTTGTCGTCTTACGGTACACTCGACGCTGAGTACTCTTCCTGGAGCATACAGAGTTTCGAACTCGGGGACAATACTCGGTAATGGTGAAGACGCACCGATTTCCATCATAGCTATTGGATTGAAGTTAATGCCTGTTGTAAGTCACATCTTTTGTGCCCGGCGACTTCCAAGTCTTTCGATAGGAGGATAACCATGCTGGTTGCTAGCAGCTCTTGCAGCGTCCATCCTCGCTTAAACCAGACACTGCCTTCAAAGCTCGCCGCGTCGTCTGTCGCCGTGACATCTTCGAAATATGCGAGGCATATTTCGGGCATCGCGATACCATCGGAACATCGGGTTGATCGCCTCTGACAGCTCGTGGCCGCTGTACTGTGCTGTGCTGTTTGATGCACGTCCTATGATAGCATTCGAGTTAGATACGAAGGAGGGAAGAGGGAGCGACTATTAGAGGGCTAGAGCAGAATTTGGTGTAATACAGCTAGAAGAAGCGGCACGTGCCGATTTGGGGTCGCTAAGGCGGCTGGGGCAGTCACTCTCCAAATCTTCAACTCATGTCTAACTCCTCCCTCCCTCATATCGACAACATAGCCTCCTAGCAAGCACGCTTGCCATAACAGCCACCATTGCGACTCCTCCCATACTCCACTATTTACTACCCTCCGCCAGCGTCGCTACTGGTGCTTCCGCCAAGCTGCGGTCCCACGTTCACCAGCTGCGCAATCATCAGCCTGTGAGATCATCGTCCACACTGGTCTCGCGCTCGCTTGCGGACCACGCACAATACTTGTCCCGCTGAACTGATTGCTAACACATTTCTCCACAAACCGAGCAGGGTCTCGCCTTGGGGGCGCGCCACTTGAAGGAGACCGACAAGATGAGCCCACGCTCGCCTGCTTCGTTCAGATACGGCGACATGGGCAGCGAGGACGGGGAGAAGGTTACAAGATACGCACCACTTCGCAGAGACTACGATGTTGATTCGTCCGCCAGACTCGCGTCTTCATCTCGAGCTTCGCGGCCTTCCGCTCGCGATGCCTTGATGTCCGACAGGAACGCCCACTTCAACGGATATGGCAAGGATCGTGATCGCTCTAGGTCTCCATTCCGCCGCGACCGCTCAGGCTCCCGATCACCATATCGTGCAGACAAGGACTCGATGAGAGAGAAGCGGAGGCATCTAGATGACCACTACAGCAAGAGTGCTTCAGACCCGCGACGACACAAAGTGTATGAGGACAGGCAGCCACGCGGCCGCGGCCAAAGCGCATATTGCGATCTCGATCGCCCCGCCATCGGAGGCTCTGACCTGCCATACAGCGATCGACGCGATCGGAACCATCGAAATGACCGCGACGCCTATACCGAGCGCACCCGAGACCGAAGCCGGTCACCATATCGAGCATCCCCAGCTCCAAGTCACCAAGCACCTTCTGCAGGAGAGCGTGATTCACATCGCGACTCCGCGTCGATAAAGTCTGCTGGCCGAGCTGGATTCCAGGTGAGCACACCCCCATCGGAGAGGAGCACCAAGGAAGAGGCAGACAGTCGAAAGGAGAACTCATCGTCAATCGCGGACATACATCCAAGGTACGACCCCCCACTCGGGCAAGTTTTTGCTAGTGAAGCTGATCATTCCCGACGAAGCAGGAAAGCAGAAGAGGCTGCAGATCCAGAGCAGAAGCTCTCCGAAGCAGATTTGATCGAGCAACGCCGTAAGAGACGTGAAGCCATTAAGAAGAAACATGCTGCCGCTAACGCGAATGACTCGCTCCTGCGCGCCACTTTGGAATCTAATCTTCCCTCTACAGCGACTGCGACTACGCCTAAGAACGAAAGTGCGTATGGATCAGAGCAGCAGTCGCCCCCGTCTTCTGCCAATTCCCCAGGCACCCCACGAGATGGCATCTCGGCGCCAGCGTCTCCGGCTGAGTTTGCAGGCATGAATGATGAAGACTTGGCCAATCCGCTCCAAGTGAACGCTGCCGCGGACGAGCAAGGGCAATCGGCTGCAGACTACGATCCTAACGCGGACATGAATGAAGACAGACCAGAGTTTAAGCGGCAGGACTTGCAAGATACTGCCGTCTCAGCGGATTCCAAGGACGCTCCGACGGGATCTAAGCAGACTTCGGACGACTTCGACATGTTTGCCGACGATGATGACATTGACATGTTTGCTGCAGAGGAAAAGCCGGCCAAACAGGCCGTATCCAAACAGGCCAGAGCACTGGACGAGAGTCTTCTCGACAATTGGGATTACCCAGACGGCCATTATCGCATCATCAATGGCGAGCTTCTGGACAGTCGGTATGCTGTCGAGCAACAGATCGGTAAGGGAACATTTGCCACCGTAGTTCGAGCACGGGATGCCAAAACCGGCAGTAACGTTGCCATCAAGATTGCCTGCAGGAACGATACCATGTTGAAAGCAGGCCAAAAGGAGATGCAGTTCCTAGAGCGCTTGAACGAGAGAGATCCTGACGACAAGCGCCACATCATCCGTCTGCTGGGAGACTTTACCCACAAAGGTCATCTGTGCTTAGTCTTCGAGGGCTTGCAAATGGATCTGCGTGAGGTTCTGAAGAAGTTTGGTCGAGATGTCGGCATTAATCTCGATGCTGTTAAGATGTATGCCTACCAGATGTTCCAAGCACTACTGCTGTTGAAGAGCGCAGAAGTCTTGCATGCAGACTTAAAGCCGGACAACATCCTCATCAACGAAAAGCGCACTCTGATCAAGGTGTGTGATTTCGGTACCGCCACTCTGCACCGAGATGCTGAGCTCACGCCATACCTTGTCTCACGCTTCTATCGTGCACCAGAGGTCATTTTGGGCATGGACTTCGACTACGCCATCGACATGTGGGCCATTGGATGTACGCTTTACGAGCTCTATGCTGGCCGCATTTTGTTCAATGGCGCCGACAACAACAACATGCTCCGCGTTATTCAGGAGTGTCGTGGCAAGCTGCCCAACCGTTTGATCAAGCGCGCCAAATTGGCTGACAAGTACTTCGACGAGAACTTGACCTTTTATGCCTTCGAGCGGGACAAGATGACTGGAAATATGGCTCCGCGTCCGATGCATTTCGGTCAAGGTCTTCCGGGCCGGGACTTGAAGTCGCGTCTTGGTGGTAACGTCAACAAGATGAAGCCGGACGTGCTTCGAGAGCACAATGCGTTTGTCGACCTGCTCGATAAGTGTCTTCAGCTTGATCCCGAGAAGCGCATTAAACCAAAAGATGCCCTCCATCATCAGTTCTTCAACAGACCTTCGCTGACGAAGCCTAAAGCTTCTGCCACCCCAGCGCCAGTGTTCCGACCTGTGACCGTGCAGCATCCAGGATAGAATTCGGGTGCCCGCGGTAGAGTCCCCGGGCCTGGTGCTGTGCGTCCGTTTGCATTCTGTGCTCGAAAGCAGACATAGCACGATTATACGGATTGTTCGACGACTTGACTCTCAACCACCTCAGCATCACATTGAGACCTTCTCGCACATCGCTTCAAGACAACGAGCGCTTTAATGAGGTCTGGAACGTCTGGCGTTGCGCATTCAAGCAGAGCATGCTCAAGACAACACCAATTATGGTTGGAGTAGGACTCATGAATTGGTTTGATGGCTGTGATTGCGTTAAGGCATGGCATGACACTTGGAGATAGAGGTAGCGTGTGCTAGCTTAATTGAGAAGCAGCGTCAGGTAAATGTCAATAACTGCCTAAGCATTAGGACACACTTGTCCAGTCACACTTTCAAATTCCGCTTTTCGCTCATTCATCGACACGGTTTCGTGACGCTTCTGGAGCCCAAGCGAAGCAGTGGCTTGCAAAAGACGTCAGTGCTAATGGACAGTAAGCTACATCTAATCGTCTGCGGAAGCATTGGCAAATGCTGACCGTGACGGACCTCATGTGTTTGTGTTGTGGCGTGGCATGAATAAGGCATCGTAAGCTACCGTGAAGAGTCGCTCTGTGAGTGGATGGATCTTGTCCCGGAGAGTCGTAGAGGATGATGCATATCACGATCATTTCTGCAGATAAGCACCGAACAAGGACAGTGTCACAGAGTAGTAGCATAGTGATTGCGAGCAATAGAAAATTGGAGTGAAGGCCAAGTGCAACTAGCCCGTCGTAGGAGAAGAATACATCATTCAGACGAGGAAAAGAGGCTGGAAAGGCAGAACTCGCATGTCATCGGACGTACCTCTATCGTCAGATATTGAGATCGATAATTGGACATATGAGGAATAGGAAATCTGGTGATGTGCATATGGCTTGCCTTGGAAGTGGTTTTGAAGCGGAATTTGTTATGCATGATGTTGGCTGTAATTCTACCACGGGTCAAGTGGCATTGTGACAATTGAGACATACGAACGTTAGTGGTGTAGCTCGTTGGCTTGACAGGAAGTGTGGAAGACTTCAATAATGCCATAGCTTCACGTGCATTTCGCTTCTTCCTTTTGGCGCTATGGCGGTGTTGTTGAGGTGAATGGAAAAAGGCGTGCTAGCCACGTGCACACGCCGGTCGGACGCTCGGTTACCGGTCTGCGACGAACTGATTGTCTGAGATCTTTCAGAGGGCGGTGTGTTGGTTCAATGACAGCTATCGTGGCAGAAGCGATGGTAACCAGGGAGTATGTCCGAGTGCGGTGGCAGATGAGTCCGGCGGCGGAACAGATGCGTGGCATTTGCAGCGTGAGAGTTCCCACTCCAACCATTGTTCTGTGTTGGAGACGGGTTCACTAGTTCATGAGCGCGATGGGGATCTTGCGCCATGTTGGTAGCTTAAGACGTCTTCGTGCCCTGAGTGACAGTGCATGCTGCACGGCGAGGAAGCGGCAAGATCTGCAAGAGAATAGGACATGTTGGTAGAATAACCAGAGCATCTCCAGTGTTCCTTCTCAGGCCCTCATTGACGGACAGCAATGACCATATGTGGCCTGATGGACATGTCAAGATCGGGGTCGGAGGTGTTGGTGGACACGCTCTCCTCTCTTGGGGAAGTGGTCGAATGAAAGCCTGATCAACATTACGCCGGACTCCAAATGGGCGTGTGACGGGCATCCACTTGACTGGAGGGCATGTCGTCGAGCTCGGCGTCATGCGCATCTCGACTTCTTCCTTCGTTAGCGGTATGCCGCAGTCACAGGATTGTAGGGTCAACAACGATGCTTGAAGACTAGTCCATCCGGATTCCGGTTGGTACTACTATTGTTTCTCAACTCCCAGATTTTGCCATACGCTACGCAGGACGCTCCTCAAGGACATATCGGACCCATGCAGGGTCGGAGAAGGCCAAGGTCCCTTCCTTCTCAATCTTGGCCTTCTCTCACGCGATGAGGGTTCCTCGGAGGAAGCCATTGTGTCCTTGGTCGTTCCACTTGTATGCGGGTCTGCGGCATATAATTTGAGCAGGGCAAGGTAAGGTTCCTCTCAAGCCTAATCATTTCGAAGCGCGAATCAGCGAAGCCAGCTGAGAGATACCAACACAACGTACAGTTAGCAGTCACGAGATCAGCATGTGGCCATTGAACTCGTGGCATGCAGAGATGCACAATCTTCATTGTTAAAAGGTCGAGAGTCCGAGGACGACGCCTTGACATGTCAAAGGAACAACAATTCTTTCTCACTCGTCCAGCAGCGCAGTGCCTCTGGCGGGCGATGTTCCGAGATGAATTGAGGAGTCCTGCGCTCGTAGTTACTCAGCTGCACCGAGTCACCGATGGCTTGTTAGCACGTCCCTGCTGCTCCGCTGGAGCCCATCAAGGCAAGCCATGTTTTTTTCACCAAAAATGATAGTCCACGGCCGAGCATGTTGGGTGAAAGGAGACCAATGACTTGGATAATGTCCGCTACCTTGCACGAAGGAAGCTTACGTGCATGTTCAGCTGAGACTCCTCTTACACGTGACGTGCCCAACATGCTCCACTACACCCTCCCTCGACTGGTGTGCGGGATTCACTTCAGCTGAGAATGCCAAGGTTTGAGATCGGGTCTAATCTTCAAGAAACCTCCGATGGAGCAATAGCGAGACCTCCACGGAAGCACCGAGCCTGCAAGCATTCAAGCATTCACTAGTGCACCAGTATGGGCGCAAGCGTGTCGTTGTCGCAGCTTCGCACTGCATATAGCAACTGATCGGCGAGCGGCGGACCGTCTCTTCATGCTGCAGTAGTCGAGTCTTGGTCTTTGCATCCAAGCTGGTATCTGGCTGTGATCAATGTCAAGGTGGAAGTAGCCACCGAGATCAACCATCGCATGCATTTTCTAGCCAGTCCCAGACCGACTGTCTGTTCGCAAGGTCAGCAGGACAATTCGATCCCCGACGGTGGAATAGCTGCGTCGACGAGAAGATCGAACCTGGTACCTCCCTGGCGTACACCGTACTCGGAATCCTTTGCGATCCCTAATGGGTGATAAGTCGATGTATATCATACGTACCAGGGCTGCGTAGCTGTCAGTATTGAATCATTGTACTTGCCATGCCAGGCCTGCGTAGGCGCCACAAGCGATCTAGAATCTAGAGCCTATAGTGCAGGATATGCGATGTTGTACGCTTCACCAAGTCCTTGCGATTGTCAGGCTTTCATGCGAGGTCTCAGGCCTGCTGCATCTACTGTATAGTGCGAGTCAGATATCGAGCTAGACTCAGCTCCCCGGACATTATAGCGAACATCGGCCTAGTCAGTTTCGCAGCAGCGCAGGTAGATAGCTCGCAGGAGAGACAGCATAGCATTTGCTCTTCTTCTGACTTGCCATATGCACTAGCATCGGACCTCTCAAGCAGGCCTTCTGCCGCCAAGAATAACGTACACGTTGCTATCGCAGGATGCGTAAGTGATTGTGGTAGGTAGTACCGCATAGGATAGTACTTGAAGACAGGCCGTTTAGCGGCAGTACCACAGGCGAGTCAGTCCTATTCTCAACAGAGCTGCTGGGACGCCTGCAGATGTGAGGAGACTACTTGCTCGTACCGAACCTACGGGAGAGTCGTCGATACAATCCACCGCTGCTTCGGTTCAGTACTTGGAGACGCCGAATTCCGCAGAGCAGAGAATCCACATCGAAGACCAGGCGAGCAGGAGGGCCTATGAGAGTCAGGAGCTGTGAATCGAGACCCGCATGCGTAGATGGGCTTCAAGCTTGACCATGCATGCTGACGTCGACATTATGCGAAGTCTCCCCCTACCGTGCAGCAGTCACACATAGCAGTGTGCGCCGTTGCACATCGAAATCTGTGTGCTGCCTTGAGGAACGGGAACAACTCCCATCGGAATGCGTTCCTGGGGTCATGTTTCGTACGACGACATTCTTCGCTCCTCGGCCAGTGGCACACGCCACATGTCATACCGTATATGCTGGTTTGCTTCAAAGTACCTCCGTCGTGTCGTGCAACTCGCCACCATGCTGAGACGTCGTGGCTGCCGGAATGGGCAGATACAGGCCGCCGAGATAGACCCATAGTAGCTACAGTATCCGGACTCACGGGCAGAACGGGCCAGGAAAGCGCTGTTTGGCTCAACGCAATGCAGACCACAAAGGACGATGCAGATATTCTCGTCTTGCGATATCGCTGCCACAGGGGACGAGGATCGTATCGCGTTTGATCGCACTACCGAAGGCAGGGTCATCAAGACACCACACACACATACGGGAGGTGTGTGTCAATCCTCATCCTCACCCACCACATCGTGATAGCATGAACCTTGGCTTCAATCACGATCCTGTCACTGCCTCTGTCACATGATCTGCATTCTGCATAATGAAGGATGCTTGCACAGCCAAAGACACCAGAAAAAAGAGGCCGCGGAAGCACGCAAAGCAAACATGTGGACGCCTCCAACAGCCACCACGGCGGCCTCTTCCCACGTGTTAACCGACGCATCCTGTATGAAACCCACGACACACACGCACACAGAGGCGCAGACATGCTGTGCTTGGCTTGGCTTGGGTGTGATGGGATTATCCGCCTTGCAGTGCACTGCACTGCACAGGAGAGAGAAGTGCAGCCTCGGGTGCCTTTGGTTGGCTGCCTCAACAATAAAGAAAAAAAAAACCAAGATCAGGATCGACGCCCGCCTCGCATTTTTCTTTCATGCAACAAAGCACGGCAATCCGCAGGTGGAGGCATGCGTACGGTGAGCTTGACGTTGCGATCGGACATAAATCACTAGTCGCTCTCGCCTGTGCACAACGACATGCCGAGAATGCTGGGACTGGGAGCCGTGAAGGGTTCATGAGTCCGATAAGGAACCTTGTCCTCAATTTTTGATTACATGTACTTCGGTCGGTGGTGGGGTGCTCAAGGTATTGTGTCAGAATCTCGTCGTGAGCGGGGATCTCCACCAAAGCACTGTTTCGAGAGCAAGTCTACGACCACGAATCAGTGCCATGCGATAGGTATACAGGGTGGAATGAAGTCGGCGACTAGGTTTTGAACAAATCCTCGCCACGAGGGCGAAGCAATCCTAATTTCTGGTATTCCGGAAGCTCTAAGAGCCTCGCGGCTGAAGTAATATACAATCTTTGTAGTGTCAGTGGTTATCGTGGTCCACTGCGTTGGTACAGATTCCGATCGTCTTGAATTCATCATCTTTCCCCCCCAAAACAATAGGCGCCAAACAAGTTGTTTTTCCCACCTTCATCCCTTTTCTATGATGCTCTCTTGAGCAGATAGCCTCTCTGTGGCTCAGTCCAAAAGGATACCCATCCATCGCCACCAGTCGAACGCCGGGCCAAGAAGAAAGTTTCCCTTCCATACAAATTGCAGCAATCAGACAAAGTCGATGGGGTATCTAGTACAAAATCCTGATTTTCCTTTGTGGCAAACCGCAAAATAAGACAAAAACAAGAGGCGCTTTCTGGAATCTCGCTGAGATCCGATTTCTTCATTTCGTCATGGAACTCCTTGTGTGGAACTCCTTGCGTGGAAGTATGTTGGTGCAATATGAACATAAGAAGACATCATGATTAGAAGGTGTAACAAGCCGGTTGGGTCCCAAAAGTCTCAGAAGGTAGGTGTCCAGGCATGTGAGGGCATGTTGAAATTGGCGAACAACTGCCCGTACTTTCGGAGATCGGGAATGTTTCCAAAGAACATGCCGGAAGGAGAGACTGTGGGAGCCACTAACTTGGGAGGTGACGTATAAATGGTAGGCTGCGGGCTGCATTGTCCGGAACTGGGTGGTGTGAGGAGCATAGGCTGCTGAGATCCATAGTAGTCCGGGGATGGGCTGGAGGGATACTGTTGCGCAGGCAAATCCAAACGGGGGACGTGATCGCAAGTAGCAGCGAATGCCAGCATGCTCGAGTCTACTGGCTGCTCAACCGGGCTGTATGGAGGAGTAGGCGGAGCTGTGGCCGGGGCAGAAGATCCCTGGGTCGTCAACCTCGAGCATCGGGTCATTAGATCATGAAGCTCGTCGAGAGAGATTCTGCGGTGAGGGTTGACTTCAAAGATGCGCTGCAAAATGAAGTTGAGCTCGTCGGAAATAGGAAGAATGGATCGCAAGAAATTTCCATCGCGCATGAAAGCTCTGAAGGTGGAGTCCTCCATGGACGCTCGTTTCCAAGGATTGCGGCCGCAGGTCAAGTTTACCAAAATGACACCAAGAGACCAGACATCGTTAGGTGCAGAAGCATAACATGAAAAAGGCTTCGGGTTTGCTTGTTGGCATTCTGAAGAATCGGTCAGTATCAATGGTTCAACTTCGATCGAAGGGAGAGACATACCAGGTGACATGTAAAATGTTGAGCCGCATCCGAAGTCAGAGGTGATGCGATCCTGTGTGGCCAAACCAAAGTCCGCGAGCTTGGCGGTCCATCCATTATCCGTGACCAGAACATTCTCAGGCTTGAGATCTCGGTGGTAGATACCTCTGGAGTGGCAATGCTTCACAGCCGAAAGAACCTGCATGAACACGGACTTCGCCTTGAAATCGTCGCCAACATAGTGGCCTTCCTCGGTGATCTTGGCAAAAAGATCGCCTTCCTCGCAGTACTCAATGACAACGTAAGTGCAGTCGGGACTATCCAGTATCTTGATCAAGGAAACCACATTGGGATGCTGGCTGGCCTGGTAATGAAGAGAGATCTCGCGGTCTTGGAATTTCTTCTGTCGTTGATCGAGTCCAACCTTGGGTAATGCTTTTACAGCATACTCAGCGTTGGTCAACAAGTCGTGTGCCCTGTAGACGGTTCCGTAGGCTCCAACACCAATGATAGCAGTTAACTGGATGCTACCTGCCAACACCACGCCAATATACTCTTCTGGGCTGCATAGTCCAGAAGGCTTTGGAGATGGTGGAGGGGTCGGGTACATAGTCGCCTGTAGAGGGACAGGTCCAATCCAAATGGATCCGGCTGGATTTATTGGCTGCAAACACTCATGGATTGTCCGATGAAAATGGCCCAATGGTAAATAACGAAACAGAAATTCAAGCCGAGAGAGCACTGTTTATGCCGTACACGATAAAGAGGTCCAACGGCAACAAGGAGCGTAGGTCGGGCTGATAAGTAGAGAATATCGATGAGGCTCAGGGTATGGGGTAGTATGTAGTGAGGCGTAGTGAGCAGGTGAGGTCCGCGCTGAGGATGATGTAGTCGTCGAGGCGAGTAATGGCGGGGCGAATAGTCGAATGTGATAGAGGCAGCCGATCCTGGACAAGTCGGCACGTCGAGCTGTTATGAAAAAGGATTGGTCGACTGGGGGGGCATGCGAATGACAAGAGACAAGGATGGGGTGACGGTGGGCGCAGAAGTAAGTGTCCACCGTCAGCGTTTAGTTAATTAGCTGTCGAACAGGCGTGGCCTTCGAGGATGATGAGTCTTGCTGTTAAGACGACACATCTCCATCACCCAACGCGACATTAGCGGCCACGGATCCTTGAGCGACATGGCCTTCGTTCCGCTAGCTCGTCCAAATGCACGACCAGGTCATGCACCATCGCATGGATTAGCGTAACTCTGAGGCCACCTATTTTTTTCGCGCCAGACTTGGCGCAAAGGATGTTTCTAGCTGCTGGGCGAGGCGTTAGTGTCATCCCTGCGCGACGCTTGCGTGTCGTTGGTCCACCCAAGATGACTTCGATAGGTGTCCGGCGCCACCAGCGCTGCATGCATCCCAGGACCTCTGTTGGATGCACGGACGCTCGGCGGTGGAGCCTGCTGCGCTGCCGCGCTCTCTGACCTCTCTGTCCTTTGCTGTTTCAACTAGGCCTCTTCGAGCGCCCAGAAAACGGTATGGCGCCTCCTGCTGCGACACACGGTTGGCCATAGGACGCGTCCCGGGCTTTGATGATAAGGACACTGACGATGACGGGCATATGGTTCGCGAGACGAGCGCCTGTGGTGAGCTCGCAAGATCCTGTCCAGCGGCTCGGTGCAGGGCGTGTCGTCACACCTGGTACTGAGTGTCGGGGGCGAGATGTGAGAGGTTGGAAGGGACAGCGCCTGCGTGCACCTCCTCGCAAGTGTTGCCCCGTCATGCCGTGATTGGCGCCCACTGGGCCTGAGGCAAATGGCCACTCTGTCTCTCCCACCACAAGGAATGGAAGAGGCCGGCGTGCCAATTGAACGCCACCGTCATCCCGGCCGAAGCCTGCTGTTGTGTGCTGCTCGCTGCTGCTTTCAGGCCGGGAAGCAGAGGCACAAGCGCCGGTCGTTGCATGAAAGCCGTGCATGATACCACAAAAATTTGCTCACGTATTCCAGAAGATCGATCCTGCAAGCTAGAAACGAGCGTTACCAGAGATGGTAAGCCATTTTCGCACCGTCAGCACTTGGCACATACTCTCTCCAGACGAGGCCCGCAGAACCCACCGTACCCTCGAACTCTATCCACTGTGAAGCAGTCACCGTTGTCGAGGAGTGATTGGACGGCTGTACTTCGCACCCAGAACCGAAGGACAAGCAGCGGCAGGCGAGTCGATCAGACGTGAGACACTGCGCCCCGTACAGTCTTCCCAAGTGGCACAGTCGCCGTTGCCTGCGGCCTTCTGGTCGAGATGGAACCGGAGCAGGGAGCGAGGCGAGGCACCGCGTTACATGTATCACTCGCCCCCCGATCGTTGCAATACTTACCAGTTGCAACTCCCTGTGCTACTGCTGTCCGGCAACATACATGTATATCAGCAATAGTGGCATATGGATGAGGCTTGCTACAGAAACTGCCATTCGGCCACCCACCTGATTGGGTCATCCTACGGCTGATCACCGGCGATACGGACTTCATGCGTCAGCCTGAGACTGATTGGCTGCGCGGAGGTTGACTGTGTACAACTGTTCACATCAGCCTGGCGCAGTTACGAATATTGCAGATCAGGTGCTGCAATCAATATTGCAAAGAAACTGCTGGCCGTTACATGGCGTCGTCAGGTTCTCGGCTGCGTAAATCCTCATCTCTGTAGTGAATAACGTTGGCTGGCACGCCTCAACTTGCCCTTTCCCATGCGAGGTAACGATCCGAGACAAAACGGCGAAGTGCCGGTGACGATCACGTGTGTGCTGGCTGATGGGATCAGCGGTAGCAATCTCATCACTGTCGGGACAAGACATGTCCCGTCACTGTGCCACAGCAACCGGCCTTCCAATCCGTGGTCTTTGGCGTCTCTGGTACACTGTGTTGCAGGGTCTGCACGCTGATGGCAAGCTGGGCAGTAGCCGCACAAGTGCGGGCCACGTCAGAGCATCACCAGCCGCACCAAGGTAGAGTCCAGACCTCGTGGCCTGGCGCTTCCAGCGTGCCATTTCCATATCATCTCGGGTGTGCCCACACGATGCTTTGCAGTAGCTTCACCGTTAGCTGAGTCCACGCAAACCCTCATCAGCCTCAAGCATCATCATCAGAGCGCTAGACTCTTTCGAGACGAACTCCTATTCCTACGATGGGTACATCGATGCGCTACTCTTCTAGCATCGCGTCTGCATCAGGCGTCCGACGGCAGCCTTCGACAGGCGGCTGCAACTTCGAAACTTGAGGTTTCGATGCGCCCCATGCTGCCGAGATCATGCAGGCTTATCCGCAGCTTTCCGTCCGCACAAGATCTCTGAGAATGGATTGAGCGAGCCATGATTCGCGAACCTTGTGGCACTGGCGCGTGGACCGTGGGTTCGTGTTGCAGCCGCCTAGAGTACACCAGGCTTGTGCTGCTTGGTCGCGTGTTCGAACCATACGCTGCATAAGCATCACTCCCGTCAGCACCTTTTTTGTTAGAGTCTTGCATAACCTGCAAGAGAGGAACCATTATTCAACACCATCGATCTATGTAGTCTCAACCATTGGTGAGGATCTAAATATCGGTCCACAAGACCAGAGGATTCGTTCTTTGCGCAAATTAGGAAGGTCTTCTGCAGCGCAGTTCGGGGAGTTGTGATGGTTCGTGTTCAAGCAGATACCGCGCATTAGTATGCTTTCCATGCGCAATCCTTGGCGAGCGTGAGACCACAGACTGTTGTATGCCGTGTCTGTCGTGAGCGGCTTGTGAGACTTCATGGTCGTGATCCGAGGTCGTGTTTGTCAGGAGCGATTTCGATCTTGCGGCGCTCATCAAGAAGCTGAACCGATCTGGACCGCAAGCTAAGGACATTCTCCATGCATGTTGTCATGTCCCAGCAACTAATGATTTGCACGCACGATACCAAGCGGAATCCGGCCAGTAAAATCACGTTGTCGTTGTTGTGCTTCCTCACATTCTGATCTCGAGAGCTCGAACTCTGCCAAGGCCTCTTCGATATGTACTAAGGAATAATGCTCCATGTCAGCGGACCCAATCAGGAGAAAGCCTGCCGAGGAGACCTGTACTATTTGCGTGGTTGCTGTTTTCGGACTCTGCACAAGCCCACAAGAGCAGACAGCCACAGAATAGTGGCACAAGCAGACTACCGTCTTGTAAGCGGCCCAGTTCGCGTTGACGACGGTTAGTCCCGCGTCGTATGCTCCAGGAATATTAAATCGTAGCGCATCCGCAGACGCCGGCGCAGGAGTTATAGCTCCAGACATGGTGTTTGGAGAACTTCTATCTATCGAAGCCTCTGACGGCGCCTAGTGCCTGGGTAGTAGCCACTGCACGCGAGATCCGGGCGTGTGTCCTGGTGTGCGCTGCACTATCGTTCACCAGAAGCAGGCAGACAACCCTCATTGTGATTCGGGCGTCTGCAACATGTTGGCCTCCGCGGCGAGACGCTGGGCCCACAGGCCAAGTCAAGCGAAGCACGGCGGCTGTTGTTGCGCCTTAGATCTTCTCTCTCGGTGCAACTGAGCTGTCAAGCCATACAGCTGTCCTTGCTGAAGTTGACGCCTGTGTGAAGCGGTGCATGGCGGAAAATGTAGGCATCTATCGGCACCGAAAGCCCTCGAGGGAAGCGCCAGTAAGCCACGAAAGCACTCACATAGTCACGCCTGAGCTTGCTGGCTGCCACGCGAACCTTCGTGTCCAGGAGGCGTTATTCTTAAGTTGCTTTGTCGCATTCTTCGCGGTAAGAGCAAAAAAATGGCTACTTCCGCCGATACCACGCGGGCGGGTGTCTGCCGGATCATGCACAATAATCATCATGCCGCTTCCACATGGCTGCCAAAATGGCGATCAACAAGTCTAGAGCTCGGCAAGCATTTGACTCGCATAGCAAGTGTGTCGCCAAATTTGACCATGAGCAAACTGGCCATGTCTACGCATGTAGCGAGTTCAGCCTGTGGTCCGTAGAGCTTCTGCGCCGTCCAGAGTCGTCCTCATTGAAATATGCGGAAACCTCGATAGTACAGGATGATGGCAAGCCACGGAGTCTGAGCCCAATTCGGCGAATTGACAGGCGCGCGCTGTGTGTGCCTTGCCACTTCATTTGGCCCACCTTTTTGCCTCCAATTGCCTTGAAGCTCTTCTCTGCAGTGGAATTCTGGTTACCATTTCTAGCTCGTTTTGCGGTACTCGAATCGTATAGCAGAATGCTGTGTAAGGCTGTAGACACGGAGGACGTCTGTTGCCCAGATGCAGCTTTCCTCCGGCTGGAATACAGTGTTGATGGCATCCCGCATCGATCCGACGCCGAAGGGATATTTGGACTGCAGACGGATTGAGCACCGCATATGCTCTTAGTTTTACTGCGACCTCGTCTTTGCTAGCTGGGTTGCAAGTCTCGAGTACAGTCACTTCACGCACCACATCGCAAGTGGCCTTGTCTGCAGCCCATCCAGTCTTTACTTCAGGCATGAAGGATGTTCAGGAATCGACCGGGTACCGCAGGCTGATAGAAACGAACTCAATCAACCGCGGTAATCGATGTAAGAGCAATGTTCGTCCACAAGAGACAGTGACATCTCTCCTCGGGTCCGGCAGCATTGCCTGTGTAGACATGAAGCAAGTCGTGGCCAATAGACAAGCACAACAGCTTGTCATGTCGAGCAGCCACTTGCAAAGTTCTGGAAGACCCGCCCAAGCTTGAGAACGAACAGTATCAGTCTGGATTCGGAGCCGTATGGCTGCGCAATGGCTGAGCATATGCCTTTTGTGATTGCACTTCCCCAATGCCATCTTCGAGTTCTAGACATCGCTCCAGCCTTTCGCAAGAGGAGCAAACGACGAGGTGCCTTGGCAACTCATACACTTACGCGCAGCAGGTGGCCGTGATCTGCGCACAAATCGGGGCGGGATGTAGGATCCGCCACAAGCAGGCGTGGTACACATCCCGTATGAGTTCGTTTGTCAGACATGGATGTTTGAATGCCGCGCTGCCATATTGGACAACAGCTGCGAGTGCAGCATACCGAGCAGCATCGGAACTGAGCAAATGCTGCTTCTTAAACATGGTCATTGATTCCTGCTGATGTTCCATTATCCGTACTCTTGCTCGTACAAGGAGCCATGACGCTTGTCAACATATGGCTGAAGATTTACCTTGTCTGTAGATGCGCACGCTTTGCTGCTTGCAATGTCGTGAAAGGGCCCTGACGAGGTTAAAAGGAAGAAGACGCGTGCAGATTGAAGAACGACGTGTAGATTAAGGTTCGCGCTTGGTGCATCGGCAAGGTCCGACGACACCTCGAATTCCATGTGAGTCGAAAAATACTCCGTCACCTTCTCTTCTTTCTTCTTTTCTCTGGAGGTATGTATGGAAACCTCCCGAGTAGAAGCAAACTCATCTGATATCAAGCGCCGTAGAATCTTATCAAGCAGTCAAAATGGTCCAGAAAGTGTACATTACATACAACCAGGTATGTTGGAGTCGATATACTCGGTCTTATGCCTTCCGTACATCTTGGGATCGGCCACTGACAGCGTTAATCAATAGGTTCACAAGCTGTGCCAAAATGCCGCTGAGCGCATTCTCGTCGACTTCAAGCCAGTAAGCAACCGGATTCATGCCAAGCAGAGACATTCCCAAAATACTTATAGGCTCAATAGCATCTCATGATCGCAATCGGCGGTGGTGGATATGTCCCTGCGCGCATGCTTCGATCCTTCCTCAAGAAGCCCGGCCAGCCCAATATTCCCATCCAAGCCATCGGTCTATCCCTCTACGAGTCCCTTCCCACTGACAACCAAATCGAAGAGCCCGGCACCAAAGTCACGCGAACGCAATGGCTCGACCTAAGCAGTCTCGAAATGGCAAATCTGATCGGCAAGAACGTCCTCATCGTCGATGAGGTCGACGACACTCGAACAACCCTCGAATACGCTGTCAAGGAACTGCAAAAGGACGTTGCTGAAGCTGCGAAGAGCCTAGGCAGGGCGGCAGAGGAGACCAAGTTCTCTATCTTCGTACTACATAACAAAGACAAGCAGAAGAGGGGGACACTGCCCGAGGAGATGATCTCTGCGAACCGATATCTTGCTGCAAGAACAGTACCGGATGTGTGGATCAATTATCCTTGGGAGGCGGAGGATATTGATGAGCACGACAAGATGGCACAGCAGCAGACGATTGAGTAAGGCATTGTCATCAGTCGGAAGCGTGTCTACATATGATGATGGCATTGCCAGAAACGAGATCCACGCTGGAAAGGATTGGCATAGGTTGGCACGAAAACTCGAACTTGCAAGACACACCAAATACAATACTTCAGGATCACTTCTACATTGAGAACATCTCACACTCCTACCTATCGAGAACCTCAACAGGTGACGGCGTCCCTCCAGAGCTCAATGACATCTTAACATCTTAGCCTGACGAATTTTCCTTGAGTCGTCAGCACCGACTACGCCAGGCGCTCTCTGTGTACTGTGGCTGTGTCGCAATACACAAGACCCGGCGTCCCAAACAGACAGTTAGCGCATAGGGTAGTATACACTTCCCACCAATCATCTTTGTCTCAAGACAAATTCATTTGTCTCACCAATGGTCAACCCGCGGAACTGCCGCCGCAGACTTTTATTAGTGAGAGAAAAAATACTCTGGACGAGCTTGTAGGGCCCAGTTCACACTCTCCGGCGAGACACGCGGAAAGTGGGCAGTAATAGACTCATTCCATGGCATTTCTGGAACTTCAGTAAAGTCAGGCTGGTCTTACAGCTACCGAACCGGGAATGTCTCGAGCTGGCCGGCCAGGGGCCGAGCACACAGCTCAGAGAGTTCAACAAGACACATTAGTTGACAGCGGATGTCTCGCCGTGACCAGCTTGCAAAACTTACACGAAGCTGTATCTCGTGGATCCGTACGAGCGAGAATTCAAGCTTAGCACGTGGACAGGAGGGATGTATAGTTGTTCGCACGAGCCAAACTGTTCGATTCGAAAGTGCGGAAATCTGGAGACAGTATCAGAGTTTAACACAATTTGTACACCAAACCCCTTCCAGCGCCGCGCTCGAATAAAGCAACAAGCCTACTAGCCTAACTATCGGCATTCGGCACCATCTCGTAAAACAACATGTACACCTCCCTCTGCATGCCAAGCACATCGCTCGTCTTGCACTCTTTGATCTTATCGTCTGAGATTCGCCACCAGCGCTCATTGTTAACTTTGCTCTTCTTTGGACGACCCAGGAGCGTAGATTCCCTCTTTGGCTTTGTAGATGTGGCGTCCACGCTTGGGCGTGGTCCAGCTGTCTGTGGGGGTGTAGGAAGACCGGGTGCAGGGACGGATTCCATAGGTGGCTGAGGTTTTCTCCTATCGAGGGTCAAAGAGGCCCGTTTGGGTTGTGTTTTTATTGATGAGCCAGAAAAGCTAGCTGTGGTTGCGCTGGTCGATGCACTCAAGGAAGCGCTGGAGTCTGTTGACAGTGCTGGACTCTCTGCAACGTCACTGCTGTCTGTGTCTTTCGCCGCGCTAGCACCGAGATGCGGACTCGGCACGGTGCTGACTGACGGGCTAGGCGCAGGGCTGTTCCTTATGCTATATACACCCTCCGTGCCCAGCGATGTTGGTGTCGAAAACGGCGGATTCAGCACCTGTCGCCGGAAGGACTCGTAGTGCCCACTATTGTGGCCGCCCTTGTGTGTGACGACACCGAGCAAGCGGTAGTTCTTACGATCCAAAAGACCTCCCACAGGTAGGCTTTCCGGGAATGAGACCTTTGCCATGTTCTTCGAAGAGGCCGAGTGCGCATCCCAGACGGAGCGGCTGAGATGAATAGCTAGGACTTGCGGGAAAGTAGAAATTCGAGTATATCGCGATATCTTACACTTCGGCGCAGTAGCTATGTCTGGAAGTCTGACATCTTGTGGGGGCTTCTCCGGATTTTCTTTCAAGGCGGTCTCAATCTTTGCCCGATCTGACTCCAAGGCGACACGGTCATCGGCAGTAGCTTTCGCCACTTGTCTGGAATTGACGTCCAAGGCATGTTGCAGCCGGCACTTGTCGCATTTGAAGTCCTCAATATATTCCTGCTTAAGCAGCTGGTCGAAGCAGGAGTTCAATGTGCTTGAAGTTGAGTCGTGTGGCACGTTCAATGTGAGGGTGAGAAAAGTTGACATGGACGGCTTCGGCTTGAAATGACACTGCATGCATTCGACCTGCGACTCCAGTTTTCCTTGAATAGGGAAGATATTTTCGTCTTTCTCTGGATCGTCTTCGTCCTCCGGCTGCAACGCTGTCGCTTCGTTCTCACTTGCCTCTAGAGGGATGCTTTCGATGTCCCGTGGTTGACATTCAATTGCATCCAGTATTTGTTCACTCGAAGTACTCGGGCGATCTTCGAGCTTGGCTTGCCTCAGGTGCTTCCTTACCCGTTTGCTGGCATAGTACTCTTCAGCCAGTCTTTCGACAATGACTTGCAGGAACTCTTGTGCATCCTGCTGTGTCCTGCTCACCCTGGTTCTGAAAGCCTGTTCCACACATCGTATGAAGCTCTGCGCTGATATGGTCTTCTTGTAGAGTGGTCGTTCATTCAATGCATCCAGCACCTCTTTCAAGCCCACTGTCACGAGACCCTGCTGCAATCCCATGATCTGCCATTCCGGCACTTTCTTCTTATTCGGATTCTGCTTTTCATCCTTCAGCGCCGCCGTGAGATCGTTGTACATCTCTGCGCCGCCCAGTTTCCGCCTATGCACCTCCCTTATGAGATATGCTCGTAGCTCCGGAAGACCAGCAAGAGCTTGTAAGACACTGTTTATAAAGCAGTCGTTCGCCGGGTTGACCAACCCTACCACGCCCTTCTTTCGGCTCGACCGCGAGGAATGCGCCGCTTCATCGTCGAAGAAGAACGTTGGACCAAACACATAGACCAGAGTAATGGCAGCCAGAGAAGCTCCTGCGGCGTATGTCGCTATGGTGAGAGGCCGGTCAGGCATCTTTGCATGGACCAAGCCGGTGCCTGCGATTGCTACGAGCGTCCTCTCCCTGGTATGCACGTTGCTGACGATTGTTGGCGGTGGTGGAGGAGATGGTCGTCGGGGCGGAGACGAAGGGAGGGGTGGGGTATGGGCAGCTCCATTGCCGGCCACAGTCGACGAAACGGCCAGTGCAACAGGTGGCGGCGTCGTGTTGAAAGTGGGAGAGACTGAAGCGTTAGAGATTGTTAGTGCAGTAGTTCGCATGTTGCGGCTCAAAGCGCGGACAAAGATCCATGTCACCCGCGTCTGGGCTGGGCCGGGTTTGTCAATGCCAAAGCTTAGTGATCGCGACCTCTGCTTCTTCATCTTTTGCCCATCCAATTTCGACATGGCTCTTCCCGTAAGAACAAGGACAGTGCCACAGTGCACGGCATGTCTACGCAGCTATGCGTTCCCAGAAACAGCGGCATCATCTCCGACAGTCTGGAGGCAGCAGGTCAGGGGGAAGAAGAGCAGCGCAAAATCATCAGGCTCCCTCCCAGTGAGGTTATTGAAGGATTATCCAGGGTTTGGAAGAAAAGGTAGGTCAGCAGTCACAGATAAGTAAAGGGATCATGTTGACAGAGTCCATCAGGCGCGATCGTACCCATTACCGCAGGCGAGATGCGAAATAAGCTCTTTCCCAGACGAATAGCAGAGTACGTAACCCAACCCGAGCTTAAAGTCCTCCGCGCAAGCAATGTCCCGATCGTGCGGGATTATCTCTTCGGACAGAAGCAAGAGGCGGCAGCAGAAGCTCAAAGCAGACCCGAAGTGCAGAACGAATCCTTGGACGCCGTAGAAGCAGCTGCAGCGATCCGAGCGAGGCAAAAGAGAGTCGAGCCCGAGAAAGTTACACCAGAACGAAGCGTCCAACTCCTCGAGATCTTTGTCAACCCAGTCTTGGAGTTCTACAGACAACCCATCGTCGAAGAGAAAGAGCCAGAAGAACCGCAACCTGAGCTGAAGAAGGAGCGACGACGGACAGCATCGAGTGCAGCAGCGGATCTATTGGCTGCGAGAACGCAGGCTCCGCTGGAGCGACCGAAGCCAGCTGGCCCTCAGGCTATCTATGGATCTGTCTCGACGCATGATATCCTCGTGCATATTCGAGCTGCGATTGCAACGCATGACGAGGCTGCGAGGGTCATCGTGCAAGAGAGCGATATTCAGTTCTTCGACAGCAAGCTGAATGAAGAGGGTAAGGTGAAGCATGTGGGTGACTTCACGATTACAATTAGTATCAAGGGTGCTGAGCAGAAGGTCAAGAGAACTGTGAGAGTCATTCCGCAAGAAGCATGAGCATGCAGAACGCTCCGCAACTGTAATGATATTATAGTGAATATTGTACAAAGGCTCTCTATACTGCCGTATCAGCAGCCGGCTTCCACCGAACATTACTATGTTGACTATCACCAGAAGCACCAAGGGTCTGACTTCAGCATGCTGTACGCGAACTCGCCACCATTGACCACTGCAGGCCGAATGCTCAAGACCTTACAAATGACAGCCGCTCGTCGTCGGCTAAGCACTCCAAGAATCGCCATCTGTCACAGAGAAACAATCTTCAAAGGATGTGCATCCTCGTAGTACGCTCCTGGCTGCAGTGCAACCACATGCGCTGCACCACCACAGAAAAATGCTCACACATCCTCTCCACGCCTGGGATGCATGAATACGACTGCCCTGATGCTGAGACACTTTACCCGGACACCATTCCAGATTGGCCGTGTCCTTTTTGTGAGGCTTTCAGGCCAGAACAGTTTCGAAGGAGCGCTGCTCCATCGCCAGAGACTGTCAGTATTTTGGACAGGTCATTGTCGGGCAGTACGGTGACGATCTCAAGTCAGTCGGCTAGGACACTGACTTTGAGCGACGTCACGGCGAGTGCTCCTTCTCCTTGTCCCAGCCGATCAAGTCTTGTGGGCACGCCGACTTGGGTAGAGGACTGGGCTCAGCGTGCAGATCCTGAGGAGCAAGGGCGTCTTTCTGACACGGGAGGAGCAAGTGCTTCTTCTTCCGGCAGCGCTGAGAGTCCTGCCTCTGTCGATGACTGGCATGGAGAGCGCGTTAAAGAGCTGCATGAGCGAGTTGCTGGCGCCTACGCAGATTTCAGAATTGGAAGCGAAGCTGATCTGGGCCGCTTGGCGAGAGCAGCAGAGGATGAGAGTGTTGACAGCAAGGCCGTGCTCAACGAGGCTCTGTAGAGGGAACTGGAAAGGGACTGAGTTGGCTCAGTGCAGATGTGTCCGGATCCCGGTTTAGTTGATGAGATCCATGTAGGCTAGCTCGTCGGCTTAGATCATTCCATTTCCATGAGTTGAAGGCCTCGAGTACTTTTACTTGTGATCGTGCGTGGCGGCTGCAGAGCTGTGCTTGCAAGTCAATGACCGTTAGTTTATGTCGAAGATCTGTTGCTCGTTTTCCTCGACGATTCGTTTGAAATTTTCATTGCTGACTGTGATCATTCTGCAAGTTCCCCTCAATTTCCAGACGTCTCTCCATTTCCGCATGACAAGGGGATCACGTGCTCCATAAAATATGCAAATACTATCACCTTCGGCTACATGGTCACCTCCGAGGCCGAACCAGCCGTTTGCGGTCACGAAGAAGGTAAACCTGGCAGCATGAAAACGCAGCGAGTAGAAGACGAAGTCGCCGTTGCCTCCAGGATCAATTTCAGAAAGAAGTGTAGCAAGCGTAGGCTCCACGTCCTGCTCACAATACGCCCTAATCTCGAGCAGGAAAGCAGCAAAATCATGCAGCCTAATGTCTTCGTCGGAATATATGGCGCCCGTCAGGGCAATGGCGAGGAGCCTCAATACTTCTCTGGTCCATTCCAGACCGCAACTCCTGATGAATGCCGGTTGCCAAAGGAGAGCGAAGTGTTTGTAGATAGTGATTTTGCTCACTGGGTCGAATTCAATTTTCTCGGATGGACCGAACGGTGGACGACAGAAGTATTTGATTGTGTCGAATACAGTTCCAGCAACCTGTAAGATATATGGATCTGAAGGGTGAACGTCCACGAGTGCAAGTCGACTTTCCCCAGCTTCAGCATCAATGAACACAGGTGCATGGACGACCGCACTTGTCATGTGCAGTTGAGGCACCCAAGACGGCCAGGAGGAGTCTACAGCGCTTGGTAGACAGAACCTTTGGCATTCCGCGAGCACGAATAATGGCGACCGGGAACATTTCATCGCCAGGAGCGCCAATTCTCTGTAGACCTCCACTAGAGGCTTCTTATAGTCGGCGAGCACAACAGGCGAGCCCCTAGTGATCGTAGACTCAGTAGCACCTCGTAAAAGGCCCAAGAGAGCGTAGAATTTGTCTCGAGGCTCCGCTGTGTTTTGTGCAATCACGGTGCCGAGGAATCGATTGATTCCATTCAACGGAAAATGGGGTCTGTTCAATTGTGTCTCGTAAATTGTCTCAATGAACTGCAAGTGCACAAGGAAGAGGTCTGGGTCGGAGCAATCGTGCCGCCACCTACCCCTGGTATGGGAAGCCCAGCGAGCAGCCAGCGAGAAGTGATGCCAATCAATCCTATGCGATCCCCGAAAGAGGACCAGCTGCTCTGCAAGTACCATTTCTTGGAGCACCCATAGACGACTGAAGTACTTGCAATTGAGGAATGATTCCATGGCTGCGAAATCGCTACCAGAGGGTGCTTTCTCAAGCCAGTACGGCAAATCTACCTTTTGAGGCCACTTCAGCCTTTCGTTGGCCTGTAAATCATCTCCGCCATCTGTCCACTCCAGGCATTGTTTTGCAAGGGCTCGTACGGTCCTGGTCGCGGCCTTCGTGGTCCCGTCATACTCTCCCAGCCAGACCAGAACGCAGCTTACATTTGAGAAGACACTGCCCATATCACCGACTTGTTGAGTCTTTTCCGGCAAATCGCACTGATTATGCAGACAGCATCTATCCAGATTGGTACGGAGCAGTCCATCTTGGCAGTGGCCATTGTCTTCAGCAAGCCTCGCAGCGCGGCTTCAGCGCTGTCTGGTATCGTACACTCGTGACCATCGAGTATTACGTTTGCTGGCGAAGGCTCGTCTCCCCAAGCGTATGACATAGCATAGAACTGTGGAATGGGGTCTTCAACAAGTGAGACTGTCACGACTCCGAAATGTCGAATTGCGTCGTCGAGAATATCGTCGTCGAACGCCGCATTGGTCTTAAGCAAGACGTCTTTGTGAGGCCGTAGCACATGTATCTCTTTCAGAATGCTCCTCAGTGGTCGATATGGGTAGCCGCTCACTGACATTGCGTTCTTGGCGTGTCCGTCAGTATCTTGTGGTGGTCGCGAGTCGACAAGCTTGTGAGCACAAGAGCAAGATTGAGAGGCAGTTATACTCGCCACGCTGCAGCCTCGCCCACAGCCTTGCATCAAGGCTTTGTAGCTCAGCCGCAGCTGCACCCAGGCCCTCTCCAAGCTCAAGCGTATCTCACCAAGCGACCTCGTTTTTCGTCAATCGACACTGCATTGATGCTCTGACCCTGCCTCTCGAGAGACCTCTCATCATGGTCTAGTCCAATCGGCAGCATCTGACCAGGCATTTCTTGTGTAGTCTCTTTACCAGCGGCGCCCCTTTGCTGTTTCCGACGCCTGTGGACGAAAGCAAGCACGCACAATGCCACAAACACTGCCCCAAGGACGCCGCCAACAATACCTCCATCTATTGCTCGCAGGTGGCCGCCGTCGCCCGTTGAGAAAGCTCCAGATTTGTAGTCAGTAGGCAATATTGTTGCAACAAACGACGGCGCGGTACTGCTGGTGGTAGGGGCCGTCGCCGTCATGGGAGACTGTGCTGCCGCCATCGCTGCAAAATGACCGGCCACAGCGACGACTACCAGACGAGGAAAGACCATACTGCTTGAATGAGAAGGAAATTAACAATAAGAAGGTCACTCTTACCGCCTAGAAGATGTCTACTATCCTCCTCTATTTACCATTTTCACCGCGCGTCTTGGAGAATTTGCCGCGCGGCGGGACAGCGCGAAGGATGCAGACTATTGACTCTACCAGGGATGGCGCCAGTCCAAATGCGAGAGGCATCACAGGTCCTTCAAGCATGTAAAGCAGCACGGCCTTGTGCTGTGCATCCAGTGAACAGTTCGAAAGGAAGGACGAGGAAATGACAAATGCGCAGACTGTGACTGCTTTAAGCTTGTTCAGCGACCGATGGCATCTTAAAGCCCTGCCTCCTGTATCTTATCCCTTGTACGCTTAGGCCCTAGCATTCGTTCCATTAGTGACTAGGTATGAGTTCACAGGAAGATGAGAAGAGAGACCACCCAAGTGTCAGGCGTTAAAGAGCAACTGCTCCATGATCAAATTGGGTATCTAAATTCTGTTCATAAATTCGCACTTTTCCTAACCAGACATATCAACCCTTTTCAAATACCATGCCGTCAAGACAACCCAGAACAGTCCACGCTAATCGACACGCTCCTTGACATTATCAATCTACCAAAGAGGCATATGGAATTTCTGGTCCAGATCAACATTCTCCTCCATCACTTCGACCCGCGGTCCAGCGGTGCCAAGAAGACGATCCCAAACACGAGTCTGCTTGCCATAGTTCATACTCTTCCTCCATCCCTTACGATGATGGAGATCATGATCCTCGATTTGGAGCTCCATATCAAACATTTTCAGGAGCCACGAAATCGGGCTGGCGGAGTATCCGTAAATACGAACGCCACTGTGGCCGAATGCTTCCGAGAAGATGATGTATTCGTGGCAGATCCACCAATCGTGGAAGCTCATCGGTAGATGGAAGACGAACTTGAGTGCTGCCCAGGTAAGGAAGGGGACGAGAGCGATCTCGATGAATTCTTGCTCGGAGTCGGCGTAGGAGGAGAGAAGCGGTGTAGGGTGCTTGGTAAGGTGATGAGTTCGGTGGTACTGCCAAAGGCCATCCATCTCATGGCAAGACCGGTGGTAGATGTAGAAGAAACCGTCCAAGACTACGCTGTACAAGCTTAGCTCGAGTGGCAGCCACCAAGTGAGCGAAAGTGTCGGCTTCATGCTCTTCTCGTATGCGCAAATGATCGCAATCATTGGACGGATCGTCGTCGTCAACTCTAAAGAGTTAAATACCTTGATCAAGTCCTTGTCCGGAACACCGTCGCGTTCATGCTTGTCCCCATCCAGAAACCCATATTTGTGTCCCAATCGCCTGAGCATCCAGATTTGGTGAATGGAGTTCAGTTGCATGCAAACGGTGTAGAAAGCGAAGGCAGCCATCGGATGGAACGGCTTACCCGACCACTGTTGCAGGAGATATTGCAAAATCATCGGCCAGGCAGCGTGGACGATGATCCATCGGTGTGTGGAAGATTGAGTCAACCATGGCACTTTATCAGTCTTTGCGTGCTTGGGCACTGGCTTGTCGAGGTCGACGTGGTACACCCTGAGGAAGGTGATGAGGTAGTGGAAGAAGCCCCACTGGCTCTTGTCAGTGCGCCATGTGGATTTCATCGAATCCTTGGGACGTCTGTCCACCTGTGTAGTTGCAGCCATGGTGACGTTGTAATCAATATCGGAATGGCAGTCCCGAAATACAAGGATGGGGCAGAATAAGTACGAAGAAGTGTACCTACATCCGTCATATATACCATTGCCACAAAAAGGGCTGCCTCCGAGGCATGTTCGAAAACGTGGAGTACATCGTCGCAGACATAGATCTGGAACGGAGCCGCGGAGTGTGATCCCCACAGTTTGTGCTGCGCCACCTACGTCCATTTCCAGAAGGGGATCTTGCGTGTCGACCCTCCACTGATCTGTCTATGTACCTTAGGTCCCTTGTTTGGTGGAGAGTACAAACAATGTTTGTGTAGCCCTGGCAACCAGATGAAATGTGATGAAATTCTAACTTATCAACGCTTACCGTTGGCTTTCAGTTGTGCTCGAGCCTTGCGAGTCAGGTTTTCTTCCGTCGCTGGCAACCTGTTTGCTGTGACTGTGACACGATCGCATCAGCACATAGTACCCGCTTCCGTCATATGGCCTGGACATGGCATTGATGTGAGGTGATGTGATGTACTGTCTCTCAACAGTTCTGCAGACGATGTAGCCATTTGTGAGCCTGTTGCCGAGATGATTGGCTGATCGCCGAGGAAGACCGTGGCGAGACAGACAGCTTTCGCATCGTGGTGAAGTTTAGTGATCATGCCAAGTGCCAACCACCATGATGCCATCCCAACTTCTTTTCTTACTCTGGATCGAAGGGGTCAATGGCTAAATGTGACAGGAGCACAGCGAGAAGGTCCTCAGGTTGTACAAGCCGATTATCTTGGTCATACTGAAAGCGCTACGATCGTTATAGTCATTCTCATGAGGCATATGCTGCAAATTGCCCAGGTTTCTATGGCATTGGCGAAGAAGGAGCTCAAGTGAGTGTTGCGGCTGCCGTCGACGCACAATCATAGACTGCGTACCTGTTACGTCAACATCGGAGGCCTGTCTTTCCTAGTCAGAGGTATTCGAAGATGAGTATGGCACACAGTGGTCGAATGCCGGAGCATCATTTCTTGCATTTGCTAGAGGATATTGAGTTATTCGAGCAGGCCAACACATGCGTAAAGACTCTGCCTGCTTCCATGTGCTTCGAGACGGCCAACTGGCGTTGCTTGCAGAAGCGTCGTTGACGTCGAACATAGTCACGCAGTAGTCGTCAATGTTGCATCGACGCCAAGAACATTCATCTTTGTGATCGCGCTATAGCTTGACGTCACAGGCACAGGATACGCGAGAATATCCGCGTCCAGTCTGGCTGACAACGGTGTTTTGTGAGTGCCGGTGTAAAAGCTCTAGTGGTCATACCCTAACAGTTTTTCTGGAGTCTTGTGGGCTGAGGTCGAGACATCGAAGCAAATCTGTGGCTCGTGACGGGTGCGAAGCTGAATCCTATGAGCCTCGTTTGATGTGCTCAAGCCCCAAAATGTGCGACCTTCGGCCGGAAGGCTCTTCTTGGGCAAAAGCTGGCCCTCGAAACCGCATTGATATTGTCTGCGACGAATATGACATTGATAGTGCATCCGAGCCTGAAAAGATTGCGAGGATGTTCCCCATCGGCTGACAAGCGACTGCCTCTTATCACAACAGACCTCTGTCGTGGCAATGCCCTATGGTGGCATGGAGAGTGATGGTAGTCAGGTAATGGCACGGGCATGGAGTCGTATAGCCTTGTGAGAACAACAAATGAGCGCAGTTATGAAGCAGGAGATGATGGTTTGTAAGAGGAGGAAGAAGTGCTGTTGTCATGGACTTACCCCTGGCGACAGGATCGGGTAATGGCGTCGTTGTGCACGGTGCACAAATTCCACTACTCACCAGCCATTTCTATTCCACGTCTTCCACACTTTTCACATTGCCCGCTCAACACAACTCGTCCCACATACACATCGCTGGCCGGGAGTCTGCGGCGTGCATGTGACTAATGGCCTCAAAAAGTCATGGTCAAACTCTGGAGATTGGATGGCCCACAGTGAGAAGATTTGAACGGTGCTGACTGCTAAGGCGATCGCGTAGATGTCATCATGATCATGGAACGACTACAGGTAGCAGAAGGTCCTTCGTCCCTACAGGCCACTCTACAGCTGGCTATCAACAAACGCGATGGCTTCGCTGCCGTATTTAGCACCGTAACCCTGGTGTGCCGCAGCATCCGTCCCGTCACAGCAATAAGGATCCGCAGCCTGGAAGTATCCATCAGCTCTTGCGCAGATTGTGGGTACATTGCAGCACTTACATCGCAGTAAGACTGAATCTTGCTGTTGTATGAGCCGCATGTCTGGCCATGTGGTCGAGCATCGAACTACACAACTCAACTGTCAATTGTGGAATTTTTCCTAGTGTAGGACAACGTACGCCTCCAGCTTCACACGTGCCCACATTGTACGGTGCACTAGCCTCAAATCTTGGGTCGCCCATGAAGATGGCAGCTTTGATGTTGTACGAAGCAATGGAAACAGTACTGGGGATACCTTGGTTCGGATCTCCGCCGCCACACAAGACTGTATCGAAAATCTCCGCACCCTGGACGTACTGTTAACGCATGCTGGTGGTGCCTTTGGAACGGAGAGCTTACCTGAGAGTATCCGACCAACACCAACTCGCTCGATGGGCACTTCGTGGCGAATGCGCTGACTTGGCTGATCACTGCTTCTGTGCCCTGTTGTACAGACGATGAATAGCTGATATTGCCGCATGAGGACTGCCCGCCACATGCAGGGTAAATGATGGCTTCGGCGGTTGCGTCAGAATGTGCGCTGAGGATACCATTGACCACAGTGCTCGAAGACCCATATCCAGGACTGACAGTAGTCTCCCGAGCACCGAAGACGTGGATTTCTGGACAGCTCTGCCGGATATGAAGCTCAGCAGGAGCCGCCATGGCAACACCTAGTAACATGATGAGAAATGGCTCGATGCGATGCATGATGGCTGGAAAGCTGGGATCTCGTCCGCCACGGAAGTGCTACGTGACGATATTTTGGTGACTTTTGTTGTGCTTTCACGCTCTTATGCTCTCATGGGCTCAATTGCAACTGTATTATAGCCCCTCCGCTAATCCGCGTGGAAATTAGCCTGCACTCAACATGCCGCCTGTATGCAACGATGAAAAGCTGGTCTGCAGCCTGTCTAGTTGACAAGCACCTGCCTCTTGCAGTCCAGCTTCGGTGGTCGCTATTGATGGGTTGCTCTAACGCGTGTCCGTTTGTCTGAGGCACACTTCTCACGTTCCGGATGAAGTACCCATAGGACTTTCAAACGGAACATACGTTTATATCGAAAATGGCCCTAAGCGCTCGATGATGCTCCACGATTCAGCCTAAACATGCTCGAGACATTGGTGAAACCCTCGCTTGAAAGGAAGCAATAAGCGGGCTTCGCTCTGAAGGTACAGTCAAGGGTCAGCGTTCATCTAAGTGATTTATCCGCGACAATTTGAATGGCAGGAAATTCAATATGGAAGATCTGCAAGCAAGGAATGTTCCCGGACTCGATAATTGCCCGAAGCGGTAGGAACCTGCTCTCTGGACACATGTGCCCCAGGCTGGTGCAAGAACCCCAAGTCTGGCTCACCTGAACGCCAGCACCACTTTCGACTCTGTCACAACACTTCTCCGTTCGTACCCAACGACATGTCTTTTTCTCTGAGAACACTCCTCATCGCTGCAGCAGCAGCAGTCTCGACCTTGGCGGCGCCGACTGATCAGGCACAGAAGCGGTCGGAAACCATCACAGCAAGCACGACAGGCACCTATGGCGGCTACTACTTCTCCAATTACGTCGAGACAGGCTCTGACACCTTGACACTTGGAACTGGGACTTACTCTCTGTCCTGGACGTCCGCCAACACAGATGTCGTGGCTGGCATTGGCTGGCAGACTGGTGCTGCCCGGTGAATTTGTGATCAGGTAACATCTCAGCCAACGATGCACTAACGACTGTCTTCTACAGAACTATAAAATACTCTGGATCCATCAATTCTGACGGCAACAGCCTCATCGCGCTCTACGGCTGGACCACGAGCCCGCTCGTTGAATACTACGTAATTGAGACTTACGGCACATACAATCCGGGTAGTGCAGGTACCCATCTGGGTACTATCACCTCTGATGGCGGCGTCTATGATATCTACGAGGCGACTCGAACAAACGCCCCTTCGATCATAGGGACCGCGACTTTCAACCAGTATCTTTCGATTCGGCAGAGCAAGCGTACAAGTGGTACCATCACTTTCCAGAACCACATCGATGCTTGGAAGTCTGTTGGCCTCGTAAGTGGAAATCATCTTTTCGATCTAAGTCTTTTGTTTGCTGACTTCTTGCTAGAACCTAGGCACTTACAATTATCAGATCATGGCGACTGAGGGATACAAGAGCACTGGAACGTCTCAGATTACGATCGAATGAGCCAAGTAGATGATTGCCTTGGTACCTCATCGCAAGCGGTTGCGGCTATCTGAAGGAGATGTAGCTCAATCGAATCATCACTTCGAGCGCCAAAGCTTCTTCATTCTTGTTAGAATTGTACCTCGATGATGCGAATCGCCAAGATCGGGCAGCTGGCGCCCTAACCGGCACAGAACTGTAAGAAATCTTGAACGGTGCTAGGTCAACTTCGCACAGCACGTTGACTACCTGTCCCCTGCAAATATCAGTAATGACTGGCGGGCACCTCCTGAGTGCCACGTCTCTCCCTTCGTTGACCTGTTGATATGCTTGACTCCAGCCACCTGCTCTATATGTAACGCGCTGGCTGTCCTAGGAATTGGAGACAGCGCGAGTCTCTGTGATGATACTGGCGTCGGTGGCGGTCAGTATCGAGCATGCCTCCCGCTGCGAGAAAAGAGTTGGCAGTTAATCAGGAGCTGGCATAGGAGGAGGTGCAAGAAATCTGTTCGCCGCGGGGTCTTGGCCAAGTAGAAGCTGGAAGCGCAGGATGGTAGTAGCAGCCGAATTGGTGAAGGAGAAGGGAGGGCTTGCGATGCCTCGAGAAATGCACAGTCGAACCTTGCATGTGATTGTGCACAGATCACCCGCGCTAAGCTAAAGTTATCATGCTGGCGTCGCGCCTTCCTCAGCTCGCAGTCTCGACTTCCTTCTTACCTCAGAAACAACACCCTCCGTCTGAACTCAACGACTCCACAACTTAACGACTAAACGACTCACAGACCCAACGACTCAACGACTCAACGACTCAGCTGCTCAACAACTCCACAACTCAACAACTCAACACCTCATCAACAACACGGCCATGGCGAAGCGCAAACGCAATCGTGGCGAAGAAGGCGGTGAGCAGAAGACCAAGAAACAACCAGATCATCGAGTCACTCGCAGCATGACCACGGATGCCTCCCGCCGTGCTGTGTTCGAGACTGCTGAGCTCCTCGAGGGTATCCTCGTCCATCTCACCAGTCAGCACATCCTGATCTCTGCCCAACGGGTTTGTCATCAGTTCTATGATGCCGTCAAGACCTCAACTGCCTTGCAAGAGAAGCTCTTCTTTCGACCCCAGAACCCAAAGCTCATTGAGACTTGGGTGAAAAGGATCGACATTATGGTTCCTGCAGCTGAAGGAGATGATCCACCTGGCTCCAAAAAAGTGCTCCGTCGTGAGAACGAGATGCTCTTCGAACCTGATCATTTCAGCAATCTCGGCATGATCATGGACCCTCGAGATAACGACCGCCATATGTTTCGCTTCCATCCTCGACTAGATGCAGCGATCAACAAGTGGATACAAGGGATTGGCGGTACGTGGGAGGACATGTACATTGCGGACGCTTTGCCGAGCCCTTTAAGCATGACCATTGAGTGGGTTACATCAGACAACGGCATGGAGGGAAGCGCAGAGTTTGATGTGGACCTTGCTTTGACGCAGAACCTGACAATTGGTGCAATATTGAACAAGGTTCTTGACACACCCATCGAGCAACGTATTGGAACTCCCCGATCTCCTGCAGACAGCACTCGCGACAAGGAGTGGAAAGTGGACAAGCGAACCCTGAGAAGCGTATTCGAGGAGGCTAAGCATAAGAGTGGAAAAGATGTGGAGCTTCTTCGGGATCTTTCGTGGTGTGGTACGTGGTTCTTGTCGGCTGGAGTCGTGGTGCTCACGGATGAGCGTCGAGCATGGCTTCGCGAGATTTTTCTGGAGGTTGAGGAGGAGGTCAAGACAGAGATTTAGGCCAAGATCGAGGCGGAAATCGAAGCGGAAATCGAAGCGGAGATCGAGGCAGAGTTCGAGGCAGAGAACGGGGCAGAGATTAAAGCAGAGAAGGAAGCAGAGCTTGGGCAGAGATGAGAATGAGTAGTGACATAGACGCGACAGACGAAACAGATCAAGTAGCAGGAGCGGTAAAGTCTATGCCCATTGGCAAAGACTTATATGCGTGTCGAAATTGCTTCTCCTGGCAATTTCCACGCATGTACCAGAAGCATGCCCTCGCTACATTTCGGAGCATGTCAACACATACAGTGATGGCAGTTCCCATGACCATGAGGCCAGCGTTGACTTACTAAAATCTAACCCTGTGGCGAGGTTGGGGATACTCTAGAAAGCAAACACCTCATTACTTTCACTATCGACGACATCGTATACTCGAAGCCTCAAAAGAAAACCTCGACCAGCTTGCTCAAGGCGAAATCAACTCATTAGCCTATTCCATTGATGACGCTCGGTGCCGCTCAGGTGACGAGGCTGAAGAGAATGCAACTCCAAGCAGAAAAAGATCTCCAAACAAACCAGACTCATCCATGCCGACAAGCCATAAACCAAATGCAATCAAAACTTTTCTGGTCGGTGAGATGCGACGCCAACCTGAAAGCCGCATCTCCACAATGCCATTCTCGTCCATGGTGTGGGAGCGAAGCTTCGCCGCTCTTCGACGAAGGCTGGCAGGGTGATTGGATCACTTCACGACCGAATCACGACGAGCATTGTCGAGAATTGGACGGTACTTGTCATTCTTGTAGGCCTCATAGGTCTCCATGAAGTCGACGTCCGTAGAAGTGAGACCCAGCTCAGCCATGCGAGATTTCTTGGCATCGGCTTCCTGTAAGCGGCGAATCTTGTCGACTTTCTTTCCCTTGTTCTTCTCGCTAGCATGAGCGAGAAGCCGGTCGAGGTCGTCGGAATTCAGCGCTTGGTCAGCAGCAGCAAGACGAGCGACGATATCGGCATGAGCTTCATCGGCTCGGCGGCGAGGTAGGTCGCGGAAGTGCAGAAGGATGTCGAGCTCGGCATTGTCTAGGACACTGCGTGGGTTGAGGAGCGTTTCTTTGGTGACAGGGACCTTGGTGGAAGTGACCTTCGTGGCAGCAGCCTTGTTGGCGGGAGTGGCAGGCTTGCCTCGAAGGCTTAGTGAAGTGCGAAGCGAAGTACGACGTGGAGGACTGTTGTCGATCATAGGTTCGTCGGACTCTTCGGCGGACGCATCCTCCTCCTCCTCTTCGTCTCCAGTCTCTTGTGCTTCGTTCTCATCGCTCTCCAGATCATTGATCACGCTCTCCTCGTCGTCCGAGTGGTAGCCAGTGGCGCTCTTTCTGCTCTTGCCCTTGTCCTTAGCGCGACTCGGCTTACCCTCAAAGTTATTGCCGGTAAGCTGTCGATACAGCGCTTTCTCTGCGCGAGCTTTGGCCATCATCCAGTCTCGCTCACGGCGCAACCTAGCCAGAACGCGCAGACGAGCCTGACGAGCTTTCTCCTTGCTGACTTTACGCTCCTCTTTGATGCGCTCGCGCTGATCCTTCTCGGCCTGCTTCTCAAGGGCTGCCACCACGCGCTTCTGGTTGGCCTCTGCAGCTTCCCGCTTATTGGTCTCGAGCTTCTCTGCCTTCAGTTGTTCCGCCTGCTTGATTGCCGCTTCAGCATCCGTGCGTGCCTTCTTCGCGGCAGCGATGCGTTCCTCACGCATTCTCCGACGTCCAGCTTGGTCCCTATCGATTTCAATGGGTTTGAGCGCCGTGCCGTTCTGGAGACCGTCAAATCGCTCGCGGCAGGCTTTGCCCGTGTATTTTCTCTTGCCTAGCTTCGATGCGAGATGCATCGAAACGTCCTTCCACTTCTTGATTTCCAACTTCGCACGTTCCTCTTCGTATTTCTTCTCAACATCGTTGAAAACATTGGTCAAGATGTCATCCTGTTCATGTCAGTATTTGCCACCATGAAAGAACTCTTGGGTCAATACCTCGCCCTCATGCCAGTCACTGAGCTCCTCATCAAGCATCTCATCTTCACGCTTGTCCATGATTCTTCGGATGCGTGCCCAGCGACTCCCGACCGTCTTGGGCGCGTATCGAATCCGACCTTCCTCCGCCAACCTGTTGGAGACATACTCATCAGAGTACATCTGCTGCTTGAGCTCGATGATACGAGCATCATCGGAGTCGTAATCAGCCGTGATCGGCTTGGCGATGGGAGCGATACCTCCTGGGACTCGACGCTTGGCAGGCTCCTTCACAGCGCCACGACGCTTGCGAGAACGATCGCCGGTTTGAGGGTTGTAGTACTGAGACCATAGGTTAGTACTCTGCAGACTTGTTCGATCGCCTGGAGCCAGTCATCCCTGGCGAGATACTCACATCTGGTTCACTGCCTTCCACAGAGTCGCTCTCGTACTCATGGTAGCCGAGCTCGTCAAGTTCGGCGCCTTGGGCAATGGCTTGGTCACGGCCTTGAGTGCGCTGTTAGCATGGAGATCTCGAGCTAGTATAGGTCGCTGAGACTGCCTGAGCCCTGCGCCATGACACAGAAGCTTGCACTGGCACGGAAACATACCACTTGCTTGAGGTATGGGTGCGCCACCCCAGAAGAGTTCGAGTGACATGATGTGGAGCGACTGTCAGATCTTGTGGTGTAGCTAATTGTGGTCTCGCGGTTGTATTGGTGGACTGCGCTGACGCGCTCGTGGTGTTGGGAACAGAAGTTGTTGTTTAGTAGAAGCGAGGAAAGGTCGAGTTCGGCCTGTCGTGGCTTCTGACCGAAACTTCGAGCACGGAAAGTGAGGTCCGTGATCCCAAAGTAGTAAGGAAGGAATTGAAGTCATTCACCTGTGTTCTACGTAACGTGAGGGTGAGATGTAGCTCACTACGCCAATTGTCAATTTACGCAGATGAAAACTATTACCAGCCATCAACATGACCGTACTGAAAGCACGAGCAAGGCGTGAGTGAGAGCACTGATGCACATGCTTCAGCTCTCATATGGCTCTTACGAGTGAACAGGCAATAGGCAGAGATGGTCGCCACGTTCAGACGCGTCTTCCACTCTACAATCAAGAGGAACAAGAAACTCGTAGTCTGATCTTTCGGCGACTCACAAACATCGCGGTCAGCTATGGCACTGTGACAGATGTCGAGGCGCCGAACGAAGAGAGCAGTATTGAAGATATCTCGTCATCATATCAACGTACATCTTTCCCATGCATTCTTGACCTCGAGACTGTTGTCGTTCGATAGGCGCACATGTTGCTCATACTGCTGGATGTGTGGAAGGTGATGGCTTCGCCTCCCCCTTCGTGCCACCGTCGCCGGATTCGCGGGCAACACGCATGGCCGTGGCAAGAAGCACTGCTTAAGATGTTGCGAGAGTGAGAACTGATGTGTGAGATGAGCGAGAGATGAACTGATATAAAGGACGTGAAGTTCAACGCGAAGAGTCGAGTCTCACGAGGCACCATTCCCTTCGGAGATAAGCGTGTTCGAGTCGTTCTCGCGACTAACAATCTCTACCAAAGAGCAAACAACATTCACTTGGAAGATTGACTAACATTCATCGTTCTTAGCAGCATTCGTTCATCTAACAAGGACCGCCTAATCAAAGTGTCAGTCCACACCTACCGACTGCCACCTTGCTAGACTGCCCAATGTCACTTTAGTGGAAGATCCGAAAGATTCCGTCACCTGACAGTACAGTATACTCGATCGAGTCTTCGCCATCTCAGGCGGCATTCCATCACTATTAGGTGAATGTATGGCTGCACAACGCAGACCGGCTGCTTTGTCTGGAGCACCAATCATAGATGTCTGCGAAATCTTGGAATTCGCGTGCACGACACCCACTTTCACCACGGTGACGTAGCGGGCTCGATAGAGCTCTCGCCCCTCCACGACGCATCAGAACGACGTTCCAGAAGTCGCTGTGTCTAGGAAATCCCCAAGGCAGGTTCGAGACTCTCTTTCCGTACAACATTCTCTTCGAACACTGCAACATTCATAATGCAATCCTACTTTAACCCAGCAGCATACATTCGCGCAAAGAAGAACAAGGACGAACTTCAAAAGAGCAACCCACAAAAGCCAGTGCTCAAAGACGAAGACGAGGAATTTCTCGAGCGCGTGACATCGTCGGACGCCGTAACCAAAGCGAACGAAGATGTAGAGACCACCAAGATCGCCGACGACGGCGAAGAGAAAGAGGCGACTGCAGAAGACCCAACAGACGACGCCGTTGTGCCAGAAGTACGGCCAGATTTACCTCCGAGGCCGACTACGAAAGAGCAGAAGAGCAAGGACAAGACTCTTGAGCTACCGAGCCAAGAAGAAGCTGAGGCTGCTACGAGAGGATGGCAGAACAAGGTCAAGGTGGACGGCCAGGACGATACTTCGGGTGAGAAGAAGACATGGGCGTCGTACTTGCCAACGATCAAATCCACCAAGAAAACGGGCGCCGATGACAGCGCCGAGATCAGTCCCGCCGATGACAAGGAGAAGACCAACGACACAGACGACCTTTCTAAGTCACGGACATGGGCTGAGTATGCCTCTGCTTATGTCCCCTCCATTCCGCCCTCGTGGAAAGGCAAAGCCAAAGACCAAGACAGCGAGCCTGAAATTGTCTACAACGAAGACGGCACGGTCAACGCAGCAGCAACGAAGGAAAAGCAAGAGAAAGAAATCTCTGTCCTGCTTGACAATCTCAACACGACAACAATCAACGACCGCGTCTTTGCCCTATCCGCCGGAACCCAAGATATATACGAACGCTTTTCACAAGTGCTCAAAGATACCATCAATGGTGTGCCGACGGCGTACGACGACATGGATAAGCTCATGAGAGATGCGGGACCGCAGCTTGAGAAGCAGTTCAAAGCCATGCCGCCATTTATACAAACCCTAGTCAAGTCCTTGCCGGCAAAGCTGGGTGCCACGCTAGCGCCAGAGCTTCTGGCTGCGAGCAGCGAGAAACCCGGAGCCGATATGAAAGCCGCGACAGCCGAGAGCAGCAAGACAGCACAGAAGAAGAAGTCGAAGCGAAAAATCAGCGGTCTGAGAAGTCTCATCAAAAAGGAAGGCGCCGTGGCTGGCATCCTGCGAAGCACAGTCACTTTCATCCAAACGCGATTCCCGTTCTTGGCGAGTGCGACGAATGTCGTCATGTCGTTGGCAGTGTTCAGTAAGTCATCTCTCCCCCTCCTCTTTTGGAAATTTGGCTGTCATCCTAACATTTGCGCGCAGTTCTGATGTTCGTGTTCTGGTACTGCTACAAGCGCGGCCGAGAAGTGCGACTGGCGAAAGAAGCGGAGCAGGGAGAGAAAGGTGAAGGGGAAGACGACGATTTGGAAGTCGAGTCGACGGACGAGGACGACGAGTCAGCTGAGTGGGAGAAGAAGCTGAACCAGCCAGATCCCTCTAAGGTGCCTTTGCCTCAGGATGAGACTGAGGCTGAGGATGGAGAGGGCAAGGCATAAGAGAGCTATAGCGCCACTTCTCTTGGGCTAAGAATGCATCACGATTGAATTGGACGACAGATATACACACAACGATGGCGGTCCGAAAAAATAGTGGGCGTTAGTGCAACTTGGAGGGAAAGCGATAAGATACCCAGAATTTTGAGCAATCCAAAGTAATCTGTGCTATACCAAAACCTGACATCTCTCTGGCTTGCCTGCTTTCACACCTCAATCTTCGCATGTCTGAAGTACTTCATACCCAACCACGCAATCGTGATCCAGATCCAAGCTACCACACCCGTCAGCACTATGAGCGCCGGATAATACCCCACAATTGGCAACGTAGGATCATCCTCCAGTTCCGGTGGAGCTTTAGGCGTCTCGCCGACATCCCACGCCCAGCTCCAAATTTCTAGACAAGAGCCCATGCCAACCGTGAAGGTGAGCCAGGTGACGAAGAGGATGACCCAACCCCAGTATTCGGTTTCCGTGTAATCGTGAGGCTCCGGGAAAGGGGCGGGATACGTGATTGTATGGGATAAGGGTGAAGAGCGGGAGGCTTGTTTCGAGGAGGAGGAGATGCGGCGCACGAGGGAGGTTTCGAGGGAGGAGGGGGAAGGGAAGTACGAGGTTGCTGCGCTGGACATGGGTTTCTTGAGAGAGATTGGTTCTCGTTGTTGGGCGGCGTAGCTGCTTGCTGGTCGGTCGAAGGTGAGGACATCGTCGTCGTCGGTTGTGCTAGTGTAGCTAGCTTGGCTGGTGGGACTTTTGAGGTCGACTGGGCTAGCTAGCTCTGCGGAGGCCTTTCGGGCTTCGACGTGCTCAGTGAGGAGGGAGAGGCGGGCTGAGGTTGCTGCTGCTGATTCGGACCAGCCGCTTTCACTGCTTTCGTTTGCGTTTGCATTTTCGTAGCTAAAGCGACTTCGTAGGGCGCTGCTGCTTTCGTTCGGCGCCGGAAAGTCTGGACGCTCGAGATCGCCGCCAAAAAGCTGTGCCGGAGGCGGCAATGGTGATGCAAATGAAGGCAATGGTGTTTGTCTAGATGTTGGACTTCGCTGGAGAAGACTATTCTTCCGCTCTCTTCCTTCCGGTATAAGTCGACGCCCACCCAGCAGCGCAGTCTTTCGTAGAGATCCTTTCCGCTTGCGAGTCTTCGCAGGTTTCAAAGCAGCGGCCATGGCGCTCTCGCCTTTGGTGGGTGAGACAGTGTCTATGGCAGTTTCGTGATCATCATCTATGCTCTTTCTGCTCTTCGTGCTCTTCACGCTCTTGGGGCTTTGCGGTCGCTGTGGACCTTCGCTTGACGGGGGCCTTGCATCTCTCCCAGACCCGCCCAAGAAGTTCAGACGAGCGAGCAGACTGCCACTGACACTCCGCTTGTGCGATGAGGCTTTGGGAGGTGAGGAGGGCAACGTTGGGGAGGAGGGAGCAGACGGCGAGCTCCAGGGGAACTTCATCGTTTCGGGCGATCGCTTCGGGCGGACATCATCGTCGTTGGTATCACCATGATCATCGGATTCTGGTCGAGGGCCGGATACGGTTGTCCTACGGCGGTCGATACTGCCGCCAGATGTAGCGGCGTTCCCATTTTCCATAGTAGTCTAGCAAGCCCATTGACGGGTGTGCCTGCTTGCTGCGATGCTATGGTGAATAAAGCGTGTTATGCGACATGTGGTGGATACTAGCCGTCACAGTAGTTCAAAGGTTGGTAGATGTTTGCTGGTGGAAGATAAAGGTCCAGATGTGTGTCCATTGGCCACGTACGTAGACGCGGTCGACTAACGCCGCTAAGCAAAGCAGCTCCACTCGCAACGTGCGGCGCGTCGTGGCATGTGAAAGTTAAAGACCCCTACCACGTACCACGTTCTACCAGATATCAGTGAGTTTCTTGACTGCTGTACCTGCATTCATTCACTTACTTGGCCTCCACTTTCTTTTATGGCATACTCTCATTCTCCCACCACCTGAAGGCAATGGCTTCATCTCTCCCGATCCCGGCTCCACCGCGAACCCCTACGCCTCCCTCAGACAACCCTCCATCTCTCGACACCTCCCCACAAGCATTAGGTCTTGGGCTAGGTCCAACCATCCAAGCGGAACACGACTATGACATCCACACGGGCATCAGCGACTCGCCCAGTCGAGGATCTGACATCGGCCGGACCGACGCGAACTCCTTACTCTCTCCCACTAGCGCTACCTTCAGTTCGACGACCGCTGGCGGTCTCAGTCCTCCGGGTAGCCTCTACAGCCCCATAACACCACAGACCGCGAGTACCGATGGCGGCTTTCCCAGTATCGACTCAAACGTTACGAACAGTGCGAACGCGGTCAAGAACCCCTTCAACTTCACATCTGTCCAATATGCGCCGCCCTCGCAAGCAATGGCAGGGAAGAGCGAGCTGCTGGGAAAGAGAAGAGGTCATAAGTACAAGCATTCGTCGATCCACGCTGTACATATGGACTCAATATTCAAGACGCCAAGCATGTCACAATTGCGGACCCCCTTGAGCATTCCCGCGAGCTTGCCAATGCCCACCAGGAAAGAAGCGTGGTGGAGTATGACCAAACACCAAACAATGCGCTTGATATGGTGTGCCTGCCACTTTCTAATCGCAGGCTACGTCCAATTCTGCGGCGGCGGCAGCTTAGCCATGACAGCGCTAAGCAGACTCCTCCTCTTCGACGCTGCGGGAGCCACAGTCTGCGTCGTCGTCGACGTAATGGGCAACTTCGAAGTCTGGAAGCGCAGCTCAATTAAACATCCCTTCGGCCTGGAGCGCGCAGACGTCCTCGCAGGCTTCGGTCTCGCCATCTTCATCGCCTTCATGGGTCTAGACGTCATTAGCCACGGTCTTCAACATTCCCTTGAGAACGTCGGACACCACGAAGCACACTCGCCGCACGCGCACGAACGCGTTGGAGCCGGCTATATCGATACTGCAAGTGTGCTATCCATAGGCAGCACCCTGATCTCCGCGCTCGTCTTGAAAAACCACGCGCGGATAGGCAAAGCAATGCGCTTCGAGCTCCTGGCTGGCTGGGGTAAAATCCTAGGAAACCCTTCACACTTCCTGACCCTCTCTTGTTCAGCTGCAATGTTGCTCCTGCCTTTCCTCACGAAAAGTCACTACAACTACTTTGATAAAATTCTGGCGTTCGTCATCGCCTCCTTGATGATAGCTTTTGGCGCTCGGCTGGCCACCTCTCTTGCTTCAATGCTCTTGATGTCCTACAGACCCGCACACAAAGCCGACCTGAGTCTCATCATCGACGAGATCGCGAATGCGGATCCTGCTGTCACACACGTTGATGAAGCCAGATTCTGGCAGGTGCATTACGGGCTGTGCATGGCAAACCTGAAATTACGTTACAGAAGCGGCAGAGGTGGGTATGGTATGACGGACGACATGACGAGAATACGCCAAAAAGTGGCTAGTCTGATCAAGCAACGACTAGGGGGTGTTAAGTGGGATGTCAGCGTACAGTTGGCTGTGGAGACTGACTGAGCATGGGTATTGACTTATTATGTTTCGATCTATGTGGAGCCTAGCAAGGCGTTCTTAATGACCGGTATGAAGAGTCTGTTCATGGTACTCCCTGCGCGAAAGGAAGCTCCAAGGATCGCACTCTCGCACAATGCTAGTGGGAAAGGACCGAAGTGATGCGAACCGCAGGACCATGAATACCTGGACCACAACGCCGCACCCAGACCTTAAAGTCGGGAACTTGACAAACTGGAGAGCTTGGGAAGCTTATGAGACGTTCAGATCGAGCGTACCGCTTACAGGTCCTGGGCGTGCTTCTGCGTGAGGCTGGGAGAGATACCGCGGAGCCTTCGAACCCATCTCAAAGCCGGTCAATGGCAGAACATCTGGCTCTCTCGACCACCACAAATCGCCTCGACGTCTTCTTCAGTCTCGGACCATGTGCCTCCGCGAGCGTTGAAGGTGCTCTTGTCACGGATCCCGTCTCAGTCGTTTCCTGTGAACCCCAGAACATGCTGATATGCCGGTCCCTAATTTCGTCCTTCGACACTTGCGACGGGACCGTCCCCGCATTCTTTCCCAATCAAGAGTCCGCGATTCATGTCGCGCAGTCAACCAGGGCGCGGGTCAAAGTCAAGATGGCTCCACGTGGCTCATGAAACTGATACTGACTAGTCGTGACTTGGACTGGTGCTTTTCTCCTCCATATTAGGGCAAGCCCTCGCGACACTATGCATGACATATCTGCCTTGTGCGCATATCGAGGACTGAATAAGATCCTCAGCCACCAATCGTTTCAGATTCGTCAGAACGCTTGACTCAATTATGCTGATCTCTCCGGGATACGTATCAGGTATCAATCTGCATCAACCTTAGCGCATCCACTTCATCCAAGAGCTACAACGATATCTTGACTCCTGGACCATCACCAGCGGCGCGGTCGATCCAGTCGGAATTCGACCTAGAATAAGCCTGACGCTTCTCAGTCATCAATATGAGCAAGACCAGAGACCTTATAGCGGCCCTCGAGAAATCTTCGACTTTCACAAGTACTGAAGCCACAAGAGCCAGACGGTCATGGCGCAATTCGCCATTGAAGAGTGTGCCCAAGTCTGGCATCAAAACAGCCATGGAAGTTGCGCTAAAACACACGTCTGCCATCAAAGATACTTCGCAACTACCAAGCAGAGACGAGCGTGGATCGACTCTGAAGACCGCTTCAAAGTCCCGTGAACGGTCGCCGACGAAATTCTCTTCCTCTACAGAAAACAAGATCAAGTCGACTGTCAAGACAATCATCGAGGAGCAGCTGGCAGATCAGATTCGAGCTTTCTCGACCCAGCACGAGCGGCTCGAAGAAGAGCTACTCAAGACGCAAATCGAGAACGAAGTCTTCAAGAAGCGACAGCTAGAACTGGAAGCAAGTCTGACAAAGCTCGGTCAAATCTCTGCCGATCCGCCAGAGCCACCGCCGAAGGATGATACCAAAGAGAATGGCAGGCCTGCCACGCAGCTCATCGCCACGATCCAGACGATCATAGACGATCGTGAAGAACAGAAGTATCGTGACCTAAGCGCGATGTACACCAAGCTCCGCGGACAGCAGAGGACGACAAGAGAGCGCTACGAAAAGCTCAAGCAAGATCACCAAACACTATCGAGAAGATTCGAGACGTTTGCGAAGCTGGCAACACAGCATATCGTAACCATCGAGACTCGTCTGAGAGATATTCAGGACCGGAAACCCTATGACGCCGATAGACCACCGCCAGTGCCAAGGAAAGACGATGGATCGAAAAAGACGATGTGGAGGCAGGATGTCCAGGCTGGAATGCGGCATATGTGGCGAGAGTTGCGGTCGACTCAGCTGAGGTGTAGTCAATCCATGGAGAAGCTCGTGCACTCTGCGCGCGAGAGGGCGGAAGAGATTCAGAGCAGACAGTATCGCGGAGATCCTGCATTGGTGACTGCATCGCCGACTGCGTCAGCTATATATGAAAAGAAGAGGCTGCCTGATCTCCCACGGGCTACGACGCAGAGGAACCCATCAATGCAGCATCAAAAAGGGCCTCTCGAGGATGACCAAGGCCAGACTTTGTGATTGTACATGGGACGAGGCACTGCCCCAGGGTAGGCACTCCGTCGGATGAGCGGTTTGAGAGGCTTGACAACGTGGCCAACATGGCTCGGTCAATCTCGGTTCGGCTGAAAGACTGCGTGGTCTGGCCAACTTCCTGACCTCCACAATCCTGTCTGGAACTTTCCTTGTCTTGCTGGACGTCTCGTGGTCGGTTGCTACGGCTCGCCAATTCAGGCTGTACAACCGTTTAGTATCAATTAGCTGCCTCGAAGAAAACCCCTACGAACAAGAACATTCACGACTTTGACGAGTATCCTCTTCAAAGTCTCGTTGATCAGGTACACCATCCATCACCTGCCTCATCCCGGAGGACGCACTAATTGGCTTCCCCGCGGAACCGATGGCGATGCCGAAGTCGACCTTCGTGAGATAATATTGGACCTGGCTCGAAGAAGGGCTATAACGAAGTGATGAGTACCTTCGTCGATTAAACTCCAGACTTCGTGCTTCAGGCTTACGTAGAAGTCCTCAAGAAGTCTCACGAACACCCAGCGCAGGATTCGTATGAGGAGAATCCAATGCTTAGGATTTCAGTGGAGGAAGAGGATATGGGAATCAAGGCGCATGTGGGCAAAAGGAGCATGGCCGTCACGGGATATACGAGATGGTTTCGTCGCCGCTCAATGCCGATGACGCACTTGCTGAGAACATCGCTCAGCTGGAAGCATGCAGCGTGGAATTTGGAACTGGGCAATGGTAAGTGGCGCGTTCGGACGAAGAGTAATGTGGTTATGGACGAATTAGATGATGGTAACGGCGGGATGGCTTATCGAAGAGTGGTGAGAAAGAAGATCGCACGACCGTTCAATTGATGAGCTCTCATCGAGACACTGCCGTTGCGAGAAGAGATCCTGATGATATGAGATCTGGTTCTGAGCTGGACGTATTGCCAGGGAGGCGTCTGGAGTATCGTTGGGATTGATAGGTGAGACCAAGATCATGACATGGAGACGAGTAATGCCAATCATAGTCAATATTCGAGGGCACATCTTGCATCTTGCTCCGTTTTGGTAACCCTTCTTCAGACGCAAGAATACTTACTGTGGGGCCGGCTATGTCTAAACGGAAGGCGCAGCTGCTCAGCGGCATTGTGTTGAAGCACAACATTTGTATCGGCCAAGCAGCATAGATGAGTGTTGGCCATTGCTAGAACAGCTTCTCATGATTCGTTGTCGTCGGGGGAAGCCGTTCTACTGAGCTCCACGACAGCTCTATCTTCAGATTCCAGATCTCGAGACGTGCTAATTTGGTTGACGCAGACCTGAGACACTGCTTCCAATTCCGTCGTTAGCGTGACAATGAACATTCACTTTTGCATGTGATGCAAGAGCTTAAATTATTCGGCAGTAGCCGCACTCTAGTAAACCCGCCGCCTGATCTCTCGACTAGTCCATTCGAAGTTTCTCTGTCGCTTCATCACCATCAACACCCTTCTCTCCCAGCGACACAACAGCCATGACTCGTAATCTGGCTCACTGTGGCGACGCGGCGATGTTGAATGGCATCAGCGATCCCGCCAAGAAGCAGTTACAGCGCACTTCCGCTCCCAACACCGACTTGCCGCGAGTCTTTACCGTCAAGCGTGAGTACTGTGCGCCCTCGCAGCTCAGTGAGGTGCAAAACATGCCGAATTTGCGCGCCACACCCGCCAAAATCACCAATCCCTTGCATCGCGGCCCTAGCTCGAAGTACTACGGCTTCACTGCCGCAAATGAGTACAGAGACTCTGTAAGTGCGCCGATCCTGTCGACCAGAGCTGTGAAGCGAGCCGAAGAGCCAAGCGCTAGCATGCTTGCTGCCATCAATGATGTCGTCGCGAAGCGCATTGCTGAAGAGTCCCGTGACACCAATGTCCACATGGCTAATCTTGGAATGCGCGCCGAGATTACGGAGCGTAACCTCGAGGACAAGACTCAGATGCTACAGAAGCAGCTAGAGGGGGTAAAGCGAGAGATGAGGGAGCAGGTCATGGCGATGGATAAGCGAGCCGAGAAGGCTGAGGAAGAGCTCGAGACCAAGATCTACGAAGAGAATCGCAAGCTCGATGACATGATCCACGAGCAGATCGGTACCATGCGGCAGGTGTCCGCCCATACAGAGATGCGCGCCCAAAAGGAGATGATGAAGCATGTCGAGCGCCTTGACGCTGCCATCCATGGAGATCGTCAGATGGCGAACTTGAGAATGAACATCAATACCGGACGTCATCAAGAGTTGACCACTGCAATTGCGAGACTGCAGCAGACTCCTCGTGACGATTCTCTGCAAGACACTATTGACAGAGTCACGCATCTGGAAGAGTCAGTCGCGGACCGGGAGGACTTAGAAGGTGAGATGGAGGCGCAACAGGACGCCATTTACAACATGCAGCAGCTTCATGAGCGTTTGGACGAGCTTGAGGACACTGTAGAAGAGCATGGAGATGAGATCTGGAAGCATGTTCTTGAGTTACAAGACCTCAAGACCGCTGAAAAGGCGCTGGCAAAGCGTACCAAGAAGGTCGAGACAAAGGTTCGGGGCGGCATCGACCTGGGAGTATAAGCTCCTTAGACTCCGAAAGGCTAGGCTCGGTTCTCAGGCCAACGCTCTTGCAATGCCGTCCATACAGCTATCTTTCGCTGGGGACTGCTGAACTGGACTGGCTCTATACTAGCATTGAGCGGTGAATCGCGCTCAGATGATCCAAGTAACTTCTCGTTGTGGAGTCAATAGCTAGTATAGTCACCTGTATGCATGAAGAACGTGCACGGCATCTCTCCTTCGTGGCTGCTTTGTCCTGCACAAAGCAGCTCATGTGCCCTCCTTTTGTTGCCTCCGGTGAGGTAGTGCCAGAAACCTGTGACACTTATACCCCCATATGAGCTTTCCAAATGGAAAGCTGCATAGACTATTCTGTGTTCTTGCAAGAAACCATATGTTGGGCTACTATATGTTACTCCACACCATGAATCTATATTTCCCAGATTTTGTCTCAAGGCTACCAGAGAGAACATCTTGCGTCAGCTCGCCACGTGTTACAATGGCATTGTTCACATGGTTTGCCCACCGGTGTCGGATGCGCTCCAATATATGTTTGAGGTCAGGAGTCGCATTGACAGGCCTGCGAATGTATTATTCGATCATTTTCAGACCACAAAGCACTTATGTCATTACACGTTCAACTGATGGTGTGTGAATCGAGACTTTCCCACTACTTGAGTAAGACCATCTTCGTTTGGCATCATTGGTGACGGAGGCATAAATGCGCTCTGCTGCAAAGCACACGCCATTGTCGATAGCGAGTCTGTCGCGACTTTGATCATATTGAGATATTCAGTATAGTGATGTAGAAGTCGAAAGAGCTGGTTCAAGCCGGGGGACGGTATTGTCGAGAAGTTGAAAGTCGGAGTCACATGCGCGTGTGAAAGTGAATGACGCCGCGTGCTTTCGGGAAGTGATTTGGCTAATAGACCTTGAATTCCAATCTTTTAACGATCACGCCCAGGAACCTGTACACGATTCCTGATCCATCCTGTATCGAAAACGACATGGCCAACCACGACATCATCGATCTCACCGACGACTCCGACCTGGATCAACTCCCAGCAGCAGAAACCACACTTCGAGCTTGTATGGCCCGCTACGACGTCGCTTTGGCCACCCAAGAGACCCGTCACGTAACTCTCATGGCTACACAGAGCACGTACAGTGGATACGACAATGCGGAATGGGTATCCCATCATTCTTATATGGCCTATGAAGCTGCTCAGTCACATTTCCGAATCGCGCAGCAGAACTATGCTGCTATCTCGACCACTGTGGACGACTTGAGCAACGAGGTTGCTGTAGCGCAGGCTACTGTCGCCCGTCTTCGGGCAAGCAGCACGTACTCCCGTCAGGAGCCTTCGCAGTCCTCTGGAGGCATCGGCCAGCGGGAGGCACCCGCTGAGCAGCATATAAATGCCCCGAAGGATAATGATATCAGAATTAAAGCGGGAGGGCATCACAGCAGTGAGACTCCACAACCGAGAGCAGGGCGACGTTCACCACCGTTGTCGGATCCTCCAACAGCATCTCCGCCAGCCGAGGAAAGGAGCGAAGCGAACGTGGACGAGCAACAAGAGCGGAAGCAGATCGGAGAGACAGCTTCGCAGGCGAAACGCCGGCAGCTAAAAGAGAGGGACGAGTTGAGGGTTAAGCAGCGAGAACAGGAGAGTCAGCAGAGGTACTGGCAATGGGCCCACAAAGATCGCGGAGCAGACATTCCAGCCGGCATTTCCACCACTCCCACCACCGATTCCAGGTACATCGAGTGGAAGAAGAAAGTCGATGCTGCGCTCACAGACTACTCTGCAATGACGGTCTTCCCAGACCCACCGGTCGCCAACTTATGTAAGCCTGTTCGCGACATTATCCATCACCGTGTTTCGTGAATTTGAGAACTGACCTATGTCATATCGAATAGGCACCAAGCAAGCCTGCAGGGCCAACAAAGACCAGCGCTCTCTTGCAGCGTGCGCTTGCGACATTGAACGGGCATTCCGGACGCTGCAGCTTACGGTAAAAGAGGAGAGACGGAAGTGGCATCCAGACCGCTTCTCTAAGTGCATCGAGCAGCATCGAGAGATCTTTCAGACCAAGGCCAAGGAGATGTTTGTGGTGCTGGATGCTCTATATAAGGAGGAGCAGGACGCCACTGGGATCTAGTATCTTGGTGCTACTTTATTGTCGCCAGCCATTACAGGTTGTAGCCTGTAATACGCTTGTATGGCGAACGACCGTCTTCATCTGGATGCATGAGCAGAGTATTAGTGAGCCATCGAAGACTTGGAATTACATTCGCCGCTAGCGAACTTACGCAAGCCAATAGTCCTTACATCGAGTAAGTTTGCCTCAAAATCCCACTCCGTGCCGGTCTCTTTCGCCACCTTCTGCCACATCTCTTCTATGTGCGTCGAATCTGCCAGGACTATATTGTCTGTTTGGCTAGGGAACTTATTCCCAGCTCCGACAGGAACATTTATCCCGCTTGGAAGCCCATTTTGTGAACCCACGAATATGCTACCTTTCTGCGGCTTCATTAGTGATACCAGCCTGGCCCTCATCTTGATCTGGTTTTCTTTGTCACAACATGTGAATGAACTTGGGGGCAAATTATAATGTCTATCTTGCCTGCCAAAGCTCCAAGTTCGCTCTGGTCGAAGGGCTTGGTAGCATCTGCGTAGAATGATTTCCCATTCCATGTGTTGCGATTGTTTTAGAAATTAAACCCGATGTCGAAGAACTCCGATTCGATGTCGAAGCTGTACAAATTCTCGATCGGTGCTCGATCGAAGGCCAGCTGCCTGAGGTCAGGAGCTACCATGCAGGCGCAGAATGTATGGGTTCAGCCAAGTAAGTTCTCCCACTAATGGAAATGGCGAGACAGCCCAAGATCGCTGCTGTCCGTCTTGATATGGTCTATGATATGGTCTGGAGGGATTTTGGAGTAGGTCTCCAGCATATGTGTAATACGAGGATGGAGCACCTTTGCCATATCAGGCTGCCAATATGGTGTTTCTTGGGGTTCTTCGGTCCTGGGGAGGATGTAGACGTCCTGATCCCCGTCGCTTGCCATATCTATATGAAGCCGAGAGATCAGAGTGCCTTGAGAATAGATGGCAACGTCGGAGACCTTCTGGTCCAATGCGACGGTGTCTGAGAGACGCGGCTGAGGTTTTGCGGACTCTGTTCTTCAGCTCGCGTATGACATAATCGTCATATGGAACATGCTGAGAACCATTCCGAGGCATAGCTTATCCGCTCATTTACTACGACGATCAAGCTCAGTATTTCTAATGCCATGGCTCAAAGCTGGCCATTGAAGTGGTAGATTCGACATCGTTGCACAGAGTAGTGTGTCCTGGTGGGCAGATACCCATTGTCTTCATGATGAATCGGCAGATCAGATGACAAGGCAAAATTGACTCCATTGAACCAGAACCCAATGATCGGAGGCGATATCAAGAATGCACAGCGATACTGTAGGCATGCAGAAGAATGGGAAGGCAGGGCGCTGAGCAGCTGAAGTGAAGAACAACCTCGCAGACTACCACGCATATGGTTAGCCTGGTCCCCGTGAGACAACGGGCAATTTTCCTCGTTGGCGAACCTGCACCATCTGGCCAACCTCGGATTGTGACTTCAGCGGCATGAGACAACTCTCAAATCCATCTGAGCTTTGTGAACGGCAAGAAGGATGAGGACCTGGAGAGCATTAGTCCATCCGATGGCCAGCTGGCCGGAAGATAGGCCAGGAGCGCAAGCTTAAGCTTTAAACCCTTCGAGTTCTTGCCGTCGGCGATGTAGTTGCGGGTACGATTGATGCCCTGCCATGACCATGTTGACCATCACAGCGACACAGACTGCCATTGCGCCTTTGCACCACACAGAACGAGAGCATACTTACCCGGATGATGTCTGGAGCGACACTGTCCTGAACTACTACAAAGATGCAGACGTACCACCGCCGGACATGATCAACAGCACTCTGTCTGAGCATGAGATCAGGATCCAGCGACGAAGTGACGACTCGCCGAATGTGGTGAAAGTACCCGTCAGAGTACGCAACATTCAAGGCCGAGAGGCGGAGTATTCGATAAAGAAGCATGGCTTTAGTGTTGCCCATCTTGAGTCCCGCATGCAAGACTGGCGGGACGAGGGCGAGCTCAAAAGGGTCTACTTCCAAGAGATCTCGGAGCTGTTGCAGCGAGAGACGGGCGCGAAAGACGTATTCTCATACGAGCATCATGTCAGAACAGGTACTCTTGAAGACGCTCTGACGTTGGACACAGACGGTGCTGTCGACATCAATGGGCCTGTTCGAAGAGTTCACATCGACGAGTCGCCGCAATCTGCTATCCGCGAGTTCAACTATTACATGCAGCCGGAGGTCGAGGGAAACGAGTGTTTAGAAGGCCGCAAGTTTGGCATCTACAATGTGTGGAAGCCTTTGCGTACCGTGCGTAGAGATCCGCTTTGTCTCTGCAAAGCCGATACCATCCGTGACGAAGATCTGCAGAGCAGCAAGGTGACAGTGTGAGTGTTCGTGAGATCGTTGCAGACTACATACTGATTGTATCTGGAACAGACCAAATGTAGGAGAGATCGAGAACTTCTCCATCAGACCTCCTGCCCAGCCTGGTGCCCACTCGTTCGTGTATGTAAGAGAGCAGCGGCCTGAGCAGTGTCTGGTCTTTCGAATATACGACGAGCGCATCGACACAGTGGTCCCTGTTGGACAACAGAAGCGGTCTCATGGAGTCGCCCATACTTCTTTCGTTGATCCTTCGACTGAGCCACTGCGAGCGCGGGAGAGCGTCGAGGTGCGAAGCTTCTGTATCTTCTGAGTCGCTTCATATGAGCAATCTGATAGCTCATACGGGGAACGGCATACACCAGTGGTATTCTCGTAAGCAAAGATACTGCAAATATGCGGCTACACTCAACGCTTATCAAAACGCACATAATAAACTGTGACAATGGCATAAGCCAGTATCGATTTCAGCATTCCTTTCTCCTCCCGGCTGAACCTCGCGAAACGCCAGCACCGCGCAAGGCTCACGTCACAACCATCGTCCCTCAAGATCAGTGACCCCTTTCAGCCCAAAGCCGGGAAAGACCATGATCAACACCCAGTTGCAAGTCTCCTGGCGGCCACAATATACCAGCAGACGAGAAAGCCACCGGAGCGTGGGGGACCTCGTAGTCTGTATAGTTGCATTAGCGCTTCCGGTCACGAGGTAAGCGAAAATGTCAAACCCCTCATTGGAAGTGACGCGATATTTTGCAAACAGGGATTTGCTAAGAAATATATTTTGTTTTTCATTACTATTGTGGGGAGAGGAAAGAAGACGTAGTACCGTAGTGCGGGCAGCAGCAGCACCGTCAAGCCACACCACACAAACAGCAGCACACACACCCACCCACACACACACAGCTTCTCCTGCACTACTCTTGCTCGTTTTACTTCTCGTTTCTCTCCCTCTGCCTTGGACGTGTGCATGAGTGGGTGGTCACGCCGATCGCTGCGACACGTGAGCAGCTGCAGTTCCATGCAGGTCCTGCTTCTTCTTTTTGCTTCACTCTGATTGTTGATTCGCCTTCCGGAAATGGGAACGACAGCAGGACTCCTGAGCCGAGCTACTTCTGGTCCGTGGTGAACAGGATGCATGGCGGGCTGATTTCCTGGGATCACATCATCATATATGCTCGACTCGGCCGTCCCCTTCCACGTGTAGCCTACGGGCAACCCGAGTTCTTTTATAACTCTGCGCAGGAGAAGACCCAGGCCGGCCCAGTGGAATATACATACAGTACATACGTAGCAGGGTGAAAGCGCGACTAGTCCCACACCAGAACCCGTCCCTAGCCTACCAACCACGCCTCGCCTCTCCCCCAGTACCCGTTCGCGCAAGACGGTAACAAAATCGACATGTCATCATCACCAGCGACGACCGCCGTCTTCGACACCACCGAACTGTTCGAAGAGATCCTGCGACAGATCGACACCAAGACTCTGCTGCTCGCACAACGCGTCGATCAGCGCTGGCACCAGGTCATCAGTAACAGCAAGATCCTCCAACGCAAGCTCTTCTTCCTGCCCACGACCACATTCGACGACATCCTCGACCTGTTCCTGGACGTGCACGACGCCGCAAAATTCAATATCCTCGATTCGACGAGCAATCGCTGCAAGTGGCTGCAGCAGGTCGTCATTCTGAATGATCTCCTCTTCGACACGACGCGCGAGTGGAGGTTGCGCGATGTGTCTTTTGCGAAGCCAAACAACAACAACAGCAGCAAGAGCAGCAAGAGCAAGACATGCTGCTGCTCCTCTCCTTCAACTCCTCCTTCTCCTTCAACAACTGCAACGTCCCGCAAGCCCATTGAGCCCTCTTGGAAACGCATGCTGCTGACGCAACCCCCTCCCTCGACTGGCAAGGGCGACGTCATGTTCTGGTTCGAAGACATGCACGACAACGACGAGCTCTGCGAGGATGTCGATACCATGGGTAAGTCCGAGAAGCAAAAGCTTCCAAGAAGAGAAAGGCATTCAAAAGCCTTGCAAAAAACACACGCGCTGACATTTTCCCCTCTTTCGCTTTTCTTCAGGTCAAATGATGCAGAGAGTCTACGACAAGCAGAATCTCGACGTACGCTGGGAGACGGCGGCGGTGAGACCGGTCAAGCACGCGGTGGACGGGACGTATTACTGGCGACTTCTGAACCAGCGGAAGAAAGAAGCTGCGGCGCAGGAAGAGGAGGAGCAGTTGGAGATTACCGTCTTCGATGGAAAGGGGAATGTAGAGGAGGATGTGGATGCGGCTCTGCTGCAGAGTGCGAGTTCTGGGTCGTCGTCGAGCAGCAGTGCTGGCAGTTCGCGCGAATGAACGGGAAGGATTTCCGGGGTTTCGTTTGTTTTGTGTTTTGATGCATTGCGCGGGTCTGGTCCTGGGAATTTTTTGCATGTGATACCCTGGCGTTGAGTGGAATTATTTCGAGCATAACTTATGCGTGAAGCATACAGCCTGTTTGTGAATGTCATGATACTGAAAAGTCCGACTTTCATCTAAGCGAGCAGTCCTCTCCAAAATCCGTGCACATCTCAAGAATTGATATTCTTCTCTTCTCTGCCTCAATCCTCGTCAGTGTCGTCGTCAACAATAAATCCAGCTCTAACATTTCGTCTCACAGCAGGTCTCTTGGCAACAGGCATATCGTCGTCGTCATCGTCGCTCACTGCGCCCGCAGCTTTGACCACATTCGGCGACATCTCTGTCAGACCGGGCGGTCCGTCAGGCGTCGGAGAAGTCGAAGGTGTCTCCTTCTCAGGCTCTACCACATCGTCCTCGCCCGGGGGATCATCATCTGATAGATCAGACGAAGACGGGTCGTTGTCTGAGAGCTCGATGGGTTCCGTTGTTGACATTCCTACCGGAGAAGAGGCTCCGGCAATGCCCAATTCCTCCTCAGAGGCAGAATCATCTTCAAACGGCCCACTCCTCTTCTTCTTGACCGCCTGACCAAGACTGGTCTTAGCATTCCGCACCTTAGCCTTTGCCGCTGTCTTGGTCTTCTTGCCCCGACTCCGGTCCTCTTCACTGGCAGCGTCGTCCATTTGCTGCAGAAGTGCATTTCGAATAATGCCATCCATCTTTTTCCTTCGGTCCTCTTCCAGTCTGAAAAATTCAGCATCACGTTCCTCATCGCTCTCGTCGTCGCTGTCCGTGATGAAGAGTTTCGATTTGATCTTCGCGGTCTTCTCCCTGTCTTTTCGCTCACGCTTCCTGCGACGCTCCTCGAGTTCTTCTTCGGTGGCTTCGTGAGCGTTGCGCTTACGGCGCTTCTTGGGCTTGTCCTCATCATCGTCTGATGAGCGTTTTCTACGCTTCTCGCGGATATTTGGAGGGAACATCGCATCATCGATGTCACCCCCACTACTGCCATCCTCCGACTGTGAATCGTCAAAGGTACGTCGAGACTTGGTACGGATGAGATCTGCCGCTTTCTTATCGTCGTCAAAGGTCGGAGGGTCGAATTCTGCATTACGAGTCTGATCCAGCGCTTCGTTAAGTTTGGACGCCGTCAAACCGGGAGGAATGATCCAACTCGCGTCCATATCCTCCGGGAGACCCAGTCTTTGGAAGCCAAGTGTGGTGAGCAGGAGACGGAGGTGCTTGTCTTTGAAGAGCGCCATTTTACGCTCGTCGGAGTCAGCAGTGATAAAAATTGAAGGGGCTGATGGTGGCTCGACAGCCGAGTCACCCTCAGTCTCGTCCATTGCATCGCCGTGGGCCGTGGCTTCATCCTCCCAGGCCTGTCGTTCGGCAGCGGCGTTGCGAAGCTGTTCTTTAATCCATCCGATGGTATCTGCTTTGGCTTCGTCGATCATGAGAGACACCGCAACACCTACTCTCTGCTCGTCCGGAACCGATCGTTTGAGCTCGAGTTCAGCCGGCGCTCGAGGCGGTCGTTTCTCGACCACCTTCTCGAATCCGTTCTGTAGATAGAAGAGCGTGCCGGGGATCTTGCTAAACAGCATCTCAACCACAGCCGCTTCTTTCCACCCCGAGCCAGCGGACTCTCGCTCCATCCACTTGATGCAACGACGAAACACCTGCTGCACCAGTTGTTCCCAGTCTCGAAAGCCCTCCATGGCGGGATCGAGACCTTCAGGTCCTTTGATCATCTTGAGGAACAACTGCAGAATGTCTGTTCTAAAAAGAAGAACGGCCAGCTCATGCTTGAAAGCTAGTCGATAGAAGTAACGGTGGGCCCGCTTCAGCTGCACCGGGGTCAGATCACGATAGTAGTGCGTCAGAGAGATGAAGGTGTTGATGCAGGGCTGCGACATGAATTTGGCCGAGAATCGCGCGAAGTCGAACTTTCGCTCTGAAACAGCGCGATGGGCGTCCTGCACGTCTTCTGCATCCTCTGCAGCACCATCGGCGCCGTCTCCACCACTTTGCTGCTTTTGCTTCTTGCGAGCTCTTCGTTTGGAACGGACCTGCATGTCCACGTTTTGCTTACTGTAGCGCTCTAGCAAACGAACGAAGACATGAACACATTCAGTGACAGCATCCAGGTACGCAAATCCGTGGTGAGTGTAGCCGCGAAGGACTTGTACAAGTCGGTCGTGGGTGGCTTCTTCATAGAAGATACGATTCTGGATATTCTCGGCGATCTCTTGATCTTCTTCGTCCTTGCTTTCGGCCATGCTTTGCACGGTGAGAAGAATCTGGGTGAAGCAGAGTAACGTGGCTTGCAGATCTTGCCAGTTCTTGTTGTCGATAGCACTCTGCATTTGTCGATTCAACAACACAAACGTCTCCTGGTCAAGGACTGCGGCAATATACGCGAATGTGTTGTCTTCGATGTTCGTATCTGATGGACGGTCGGCAATCCAAGTGCTTTCCCTTCTGGATTGAGCCCTCCTTGCTGCCTCTGCGTTCAGGAACCAGGATATAAGGAAAAAGTATTGCTTGTGGTGAATGGTGGAAAGTACACGATCAGCCTCGCGCTCGATAGCTCTCCTCAAGCTCTCGAAAAGCGGGTTGAATGAAGAGTCTAGGAAGTCTTCCACGAATTTTCGAAGGTGTTTTCGCGCATTGTCGGTAAGCTCGACCCGACCTCCAAAATCAGAATTCTCGTCGAGTTCCTGCGAGAGCTTTCCTCGATATTGTGGCTTGTTCCACTTCTTGCTCGAATCCATCTGGTGCAGTGTGGTATTCTCGTTCGTGATGCTGGTTTGACCGGAGACTGTCGACATCTTCGCCTCGTCTCGCTTCACCCAGAGCATTGTGCCGAACCGATTATGCCGAGTGGGAGCGTGCTTGTTGTAGCTGTTGAGCATGGATTTCTCCTTCTGTAGCAACATTTTCAACTCCTGTGTCTCTTCCTTCGATACTTGCTCTTTCTTCATGAACAGCTTCCTCGCATCTACACCCTTCACGAGATGGAAGATGATCTCCAGAAGCATGACATCCTGCTCTTGAAACTCTTCCTTCATGCCGGATCCCACGGTCAGCAGCATGCTGAAGATGTCCTGATCGTGGAAGGCGTCTATGGTGGAGGAGCGGCTGATTTCGTTCTCGTCTCCCTGGGATGGGAGATGCTGCGGCTGAGTGATCATGGCTATGTTTCGAAAGAAGTATAGAACCAGCCCAATGATACCTTCATCTCTCCTGTTCCTCTCTCGCCTTGGCTGAGCCATAGCAGGCAGTCCGATGCGAACAGCGGTCCGCATGATTTTGGCATACTCGTATTGAAGCACGGCGCGCTTATAGCCGACCTGAGCGAGCTGGAGATAGGGCACATGTCTGTGGTGATTGACCGTAGCCTTGTCGTCTTCGAGAGCCAATGGCCACGTGAGGGGAACAAGCAGCTCCAGACAGGCCAATGCGAGTTTGGCCTTGTGCTTGCTATCGTTGGCGTCTTCCGGCCAGAGGGCAAGAATCTCGAGCAGGTCACCCTTGACCAGATTGGCCTCGGCCAGACATCGCTGGACATCGAGACGCTTGGTCTTTTCGTCGTATAAGCGCAACCATCGTCGTAAGTCCTTGAGCACAGCAATGGCGTCGTCACCGATGGAGTATGTGTTGTCGTAGGTGGAAGAGCCTCCAACGGCATTGACCAGCGAGGAGATGTATGCGCGCACCTCCGGATCGACAGTCGTCGACTTCTCGAAGGGATCCATGGCGGCGCAATGTACGGCTACGCAATCGGGTGGCAGCTAGCTGGACATGTTGCACGCAGAGTTGTGTCTACCATTTCGACACGAAGTCGTGAATTGAAGTGGAAGTGGGACGCGATGTGACGCGTTTCTGGCTTAACGCGTGACGCGGTGAATATTTCAGCATAGGAATGCGTATAGATCAGTCTGCTGACTAAGAGATACCTCTTCCTCTTGTGGCATTGCATCCATTTATGATTTCACTGACAGCCGCGACATGCGCACTTGATCGAGTCAACGACCGATGCAGCATGTCATTTCAAACCTTCTTCTTCTTCCTGTCGCCGAGCCGTCCTGACGCTTCGTAAGAATCGATCCATGGAGCCGACGAGGATGATGAGGCGTTCGCACAGCACACTGTCGTCAGCCACATTGCTCGTTTGTCTGCCTCTAAGCTTGTATGCATATCGGATCAGATTAGAGACGGGATACTGCACGCGCCATGCCGACGAATAGCCTGGTAGGCATACTTTCTGACCACACGTCAACCATTACGTCTCTCAATAGTTCTTACAGTTAGCATGCAGCCTTGTTCTCCTGGCAAACATGAGACCTCGTCGTCAGCAGGATTGTGAGCGGCGTGATTTGCTACAACACTCGTAGTCTCGTACTATGTTTGTACTATGTAACAAGCAAGCTTTAGCCCGTCACAGGCCGAGCACCCGCAAGATTCGGTGTGAGCTCCTGCGCAACGACACCAGACACGACTTCATCCCATCCATCCATCCATCCACCCATTCATCCATCCAGTCATCACTCTTCTTTGCCCACGTCTCTGCCCTGCCCTGCCCTGCCCTGCCCTGCCCGCCTCTGACACGATCCTCCTATCGGCAATCACATACATCATGCCGGCCAGATCGTCGTGCCTGCTCCACACGCTCCGCCAACCACTCATCACCCGGACCACCACCAGCTCCATTCCGCCGCCGTCGTCGCCATGCCTCCTCGTCGCGCACCGCCACTTCAGCGCCTCTCGCAGCGCATGCGCATCGGCTGAGGCATCACCGCCTGCACCCATCAGCAGGCTGGCGGTCGTCGGCGCTGGCCAGATGGTATGCTCGATACACACTCCCGGCCGTCCAATGGCACGCCCTGCGATGCTGCTGACACCACGTCTGTTCGTGCTGCCGTAGGGTCTCGGCATTGCTCTGGTCGCCGCGAGAACTGCCAAGGTGCCCGTCACGCTGCTCGATAGCTCGCAGCAGTCCATCGACAAGGGCCTCGCCTTTGCCGACAAGCTGCTGGCCAAGGATGTCTCCAAGGACAAGATCTCCCAGGCTGATGCCGATGCCGCCCGCGCTCGTCTGTCGTCCACCACCAATATGGACGACCTGCACGACGTAGACATGGTCATCGAGGCCGTGCCCGAGATCCTCTCCCTCAAGACTTCCATATTCGCCCAGCTGGCAAAGACGTGTCCTCCCCATGCCATTCTGGCCACTAACACGTCTTCCATCTCCATCACCCGCATTGCAGCTGCCACCACCACAGTGAGTCTCAGCATATCACCCAGAAGCGCCTACCATGTCGCCTACTTTCTCCAGGCGCGCAGCCCACGGCAGAGCACTACCAATCTGCATGCAAGGATCCAACAATATGAGCCCTGAGCCCTGCGCCCAGATCCCAACCCTGCTTTATACCTGCGTCCATGCACAGTCATGCTGATTCCTTCCCCTGTGATAGGATCCCACTGACCTCAGTGCCTCCTCCCGCGTCGTCTCCACCCACTTCATGAACCCCGTTCCCGTCCAAAAGGGTGTCGAGATCATCTCCGGTCTGCAGACGTCCCCACAGACCCTAGCCACAGCTGTAGAGTTCTGCCGCCGCATGGGCAAGGTCACCTCCACCTCTGCAGACTCCCCCGGCTTCCTCGCTAATCGCATCTTGATGCCCTACATCAACGAGGCCATCATCTGCCTAGAGACCGGTGTCGGAGACGAGAAGAGCATTGACGATATCATGAAGAATGGAACGAATGTCCCCATGGGTCCTTTGGCGTTGGCGGATTTCATCGGCTTGGATACCTGCCTTGCTATTATGGAGGTGCTGCACACACAGCTCGGTGATAGCAAGTATCGCCCCGCGGTCAGACTCCGGCAGATGGTCGATGCCGGCTGGCTGGGTAAGAAGTCAGGCAAGGGCTTCTACTCATACTAGGATCCCGAGCTCTTGCATGTTGTGTAAGTGGGATTGCATGTGACATGATTGCCTTACCCGGTGGTAGGATATAGATTGCATGTGTGGGTGGGAGCGCATGCCTCTACACCGTGACTTGTACATACACCCGAAAATCGTCTTGGTTCAAATGGTGGCGCTTATATCCTCCTATACCTTTCCCCTTTCTTGCTTCGTGCACCATCTTATCTGATCAGAAACAACCACACTGGTGGCGAACACCATTCACTTGTTATCAGACCAGAAATTACCAGTCCAAAAGCTCACTAGTCCTCTGTCCACCCACTCGCCACACCAACCAAACCGACTACAATGAGCCTCCTGGGCCACTGGTACCTCTCTCACTACGCCACTCGGCCGCAGCCCAGACCGAACACGCCACCACCACCACCGCCCGAGAAGCCCGCACCAATGTCTCCTGGCAGACCTTCTCCTTTGACGAGAGACGAAACTTTGGCTCCGTCATCATCATCCAGGAACGAATTTGCAAATGGCCATGTCGGAAGCCAGGTCACTGCATGAGGGATACTTTCGTGGTCGATAGTATTTTTCATTGGCATCATCACTGTTTGGGGAGATTGATGGATTTGCTTTTTAAGTTGTACGATGTTGTTTGGCGTTCTCAGGCTGAGTGGGGTTGGTGTCGGGATTGGGATTGGGGTCCGGATCGAATTCTGGTCTGGAGTATTCTGGAGGATTTGAGTGAATTCAAACGGCGCTTGAAAGACCACCGAGGCGAAGTACGTATTACCCAGCTGAGTTGTTAGGGAGATGAAATGCGATGGAATTGTCTCAGTCGAAGTATCCATCGGAGCTATCAACAGATTCGGATGACCCCGGCTGGGATACTTGCTTGCTTGCTTGCTCGCTTATTATGAGGATGGAAAGGCATCTTGGTTCTTATTCTTGCTGTGTTCTGGTGACCACTCAGTGCTGGAAATACTTCTTGTCAGGTATCATAAACTTTGCCGATAAAAATTTTCGCTAGTAACAGGCTCATGTTCGATACTGGTATATACATAACATATTTTGAATGCGTGCTTGTGGCTTAAACTTCATGCTCATATTCTGTAAACGCATATCTCGTCGTGTGAACGATCTGAGATGAATCAAGAAAATTTCACCCAAAATCTTTGAAGGGACTTATTTGTGTGTTCCTGTGTGGGACTCGATCTCCTCGGAAACCCATTCTGTTATGCAATGCGTCGAGCGCTCTGTTGTGGTGGTGAGCGGTTGGGTTCCTCTGGAAAGACCAAAACTCTGGTGTGCGAATTTCTTTTTCTATGTGATGGGACGGATGCTTTTCGGTCGTGGTTGGTGTGGACGAGCGGAGTTGGAAGTGACGATAGTATGAAATAACAGGGAAAGATGAAGCACAGAGAAAAAGAAAAAAAAAAGGCAAGGACAGTGTTGTGCTTAGAAGTAAAGTTTTCGTTTGATGGCGCTTATACCTCCCTTCGGAAAGAAATAAATGAACATATAGGGACCGCCCTGCTGTAGAAATTCCATCTTCACTCCTTTTGACGCCTGCAAATGTAAGTCTAGCTTGCAGACATGGACGCGGCTAAAAATCGGGATGAACACAATATAGCGAGCTTCCCGGAGGTGCGAGAAATTTCAAACCTTCTTCCATCACCGCAGTTCAAAGCCAGTGTGCTTTCGCTGCGTCTCCTGAGGGTAGCCGAAAATGCTCTCGACCATCTCTCCGCCTCGAATAGCCAGGATCGACAGCAGCGTGTCAGATAGACCGTGAGTCTTCTCATTGCATCCCTGCAGCCAGATCCCGGCATCAGACTGCACAGTGCCCGGTGCGAACTCGACACCATAGTCTCTGTTGACCTTCCAGCCCTCGCTCGGTTTGAGGCCGCCAAGACTAGCCAGCATTTCCTCATGGGAATTTCGGGTGTAGCCCGTGGCAACGATGATAAGGTCCGCGGTGAGAGTCTCATGTCGAGATTCCTTGTTGGCACAGTACTGGCCAGAGTTATTCTGGATTTGTAGCTCAACTTTGGACTTGCCGTTGACGTTCACGTCTCTGACACCTGTGACTGAGCGGTAGTTGTGGATGCGGTGCGGCCATTGTTCCTCAGACGAATATTGAAGTTGGTACGAGTACATCTCGTCGTAGATCCTTTCCAGTAATTCGAGTCGGACAACCCCGTAGTTGGTCGCTTTGTCGTTTTGTATCGCATCTGCCCGAATGGCAGGATCCTGGGCGTAGTAGTCGTCTACTCTTTCGGGGTTGAAGACCTCGTTGACGCTGTGGCTTTTGATCAGTATGCAGTAAGTGTAACGTGTTCGAGGGCGATTTACAATGGAGAGTCATCGCTGGGCTTCAGAGCAGCACCTCTGTGAAGCAAGATCGATTGAGCGCCTGGAAATCGCGTCGGGATGTCATGCCAGCACTCTGCCGCGCTCTGTCCAGCGCCAATAACGGCCACAGTCTTTGGAGAAGAGCCTTCGGGGAAAATCTTATGGATGTCTGTCACATACTGTGATGAATGAATGATTCGAGGATGGTGCTGTGGCAGCGCCTTGGGAATGTTGGGGCTGCCACCCGCAGCGATTACAACATGCTTAGCCTTCAGTGAAAGCTGCTCTCCCGTCTCGTGGTTGACGGAAACAACCTTGAAAAACTCGACTGCTCCCGTCTGGGTATTTACCTTGCCGGCTTCGACGGCTTGCACTGTTTGGCTATAATCGACCACATTGGAAAAGTGCTCCGCGCACCAGCGCATGTAGTCTTCGTATTCGATACGCTGAGGCAGGAAAGTGCCGAGATTGGAAAAGGACACCAGCCGGTCCTTTTCGTGGAGATAATTCAGGAAAGTGAACTCGCTTTGAGGGTTGCGTAGAGTGGCCAAATCTTTGATGAAAGAAATCTGCATGCGAGCTCCGGGCAGGAGCATTCCAGCGTGCCATGCAAATCTGTGTTGACGTTCCAGGAAGCGTACTTTGGGACGGCGGCCAGAGATCCTCGCTGTTCTGCCCTCGAGAGAGTCGTGGAGGGCAACAGCAATGGCCAAGGATGCTGGACCGAAACCGACGCAGACCAGGTCCTGGATCTCGTCGTCACCATAACGGTGCAAATTCGAGGTGCTGAAGCTAGGGATGTCGTCGTTGAACGAGCTGGGCGATGTCTCGTATGGCGATGCCTCGGAAGATGACATTGCGTGTGGCGCCATGCTGAGTGATGTTTGGGCGGACGAATGTGGCAAAAGATCAGTGCTGCCAAATATTGGACTGACGACCAAAAGGGGGAAGAGACAAGGAAGAAGTGCAAGTGCTGTAGTCGGCGAAGGTGAACTGGGTATGACAACGGTACGAGACGAGGTCGAGGGCAAAATAAAGAGTTAGAGTACGAGCAAGCAGCGAACCAGATCTTGATGCAGACGAGAATCGTTCCCACAGACGAGAGCAAATGAGGCAGCTGTAGCGTCTGCAGGGATGGTGCAGAACGGTCAACTACTGTAAGCGAAGTCGGCGAAGTGCAATGCCGTGTGTCAAGAGAAAAGACGTGACAGGAGACTAGTCGAGATCCGCCTGGCCGCCAACGGAACAATGCGTACCGGGCAGAGAAAGTGAATGCCAAATAATCAATGTACCAAGGGGACGACGACGGCGACGACGACGACGATGATGATGATGCTGCAGGGTGTGGCTAGAGAGTCAATGTCGTCAGGCGGCCAGCCATCCCACCGCCAGCCGTCGCCCGGCGTAACGTTAGGAAGTATGAACAAAGTTTTCCGACGCGAGCACAGCGGGAGATGAGATGATCTGATTAGATAGCCAAGACCAAGCTTGCAACATCACTTCCCCATTCTCGATGCACCAGACCTGCTGGGGTTGCATTGTACTGCGGGACGGAGCACGCCCAACGCAAACAAGCAAGCAAGCAAGCAAGCAAGCGAGCCAGCAAAATTTTTCTTCGCCCTTGTGACGCATGCGGGTTTTAGTGGTGGGCTGATGGACGGACGTCCAAACAACGTTATCAGATCCGAGAAATCCTTGCATCGGGCGCTCGGCGCGCAGATCGCAGTAGCCCGCATTGCGTGGTCCAATTTCTGGTGCCCGCGAGTTTGTGGTTTCAGTCGAAGTGGGGATCACGGTGGTATGCTGCTTAAAATGGTCCGGAGCTGGAGAAACGTATGCAGGATTTCGGGATGCCTTCAAGCGCGGCATGAAAGTCGTGGGCGATTGTGGCTTTCGCTTAGTAAATTGACATCACAACGACCATGAGACTGCATACAGGGACGAAAGAAACATTCTGAGAGCGAGGAAGACCTGCAATACCCCCACCAAACAGCACCATTGGCATCACATGCTCACGAAACATCATGGGCCAGGCTAACATGCTCTCATGCCAAACTCTGAGTCTTGGCCATGCCAGCGTACAGCCCCTTCTGTTCTATCAGCTCTCCGTGGGTGCCTCGCTCGACCACTCGGCCGTGATCGAACACAAAGATCATATCCACGTGCCGGATACTTGCTAGGCGGTGTGCCACAATCACCGTCGTTCGGCCTACCGCTGCCTCGTTCAGAGCCTGCTGAACATGAGCCTCGCTGTGAGCGTCCAATGCACTCATCGGTTCGTCAAGGAGCAGTATTCTGGGATCGCGTACGAGAGCTCTCGCGATCATGAGCCGTTGCTTTTGACCTCCACTCAGTCGTGATGAGTTGCTTGAGCGGCACTCGGTGTGGTAGCCTTCCGGCAGACTGACCACGAAATCGTGGAGCCCACATTTCTGGCAGGCAGCTTCGATGTTCTCGTCGTCAATGTGCTGGCCGGGAGCAGCGCCGAGTCGTACGTTGTAGCCTATGCCGCCGGGGAAGAGCGCCGACTCTTGTGTTACCAGTCCAATATGCGTCCGCAACATTTTCACATTCACGTTTCGTATATTAACTCCGTCTAGGAGCAGACTACCCGACGTGGCGTCATAGAAGCGTGCAATCAATGCAGTGGCCGACGTCTTGCCTGCCCCTGATGGCCCAACGAAGGCCACTGTCTGCCCTTTCTCAATCTTGAACGACACCCTGTCGAGTGATAGATGGGCGGATCCCGGATATAAAAGCGAGACGTTCCTGAACTCAAGCTCAATACCGTCGCCACGAATGTTCGGAGAGGGATGTGAAGACTTGGCAAAAGACACCTCGCCGGGCGGTTCCGTATCACCAGAGTGAGTGTCGAGCAGACCGAAAATGCTTTGAGCAGCGTTTCTAGCTCGAGCTATTTCCGCACTCAGGCCGAATATTTGTCCAGCCGACTGCGCTGAGAATAGCAAAGCTGGAAGGACGATGAAAAACTGTGTTGTGGTATATGCACCGTTGCGGACTTGTCGAGAACCCCTGCAAATGGTCAGTGCATTGTGACCACAAGATATTGGTATCATATACTCACCACCAGTACGCAAGAGCATACACAAAATACGTGGTTGAGAAGCAGAATGCGAGCAAGCTGTTCGATCCAATAATGAAGGTACAGATCTGACGATGTGGTTCGCGTACCGCTTGTTGGTACTTGTCCAGGATTTGCTGCTCCATACAGAGCGTCATTACCGTCCGCCGATTCCGAAAAGCTTCAGCAGCAATGCTTGTGGGTCCAGTATATGCTTCGCGATGTTTCGTCTCCGCCGCTGTGAGCAGATGAAGCCGGGCATAGCCACACAGCATCATTACTGGCACCGCGGGCAATAGTACCAGAGCAATTCTCCAAGCCACTATATGTGCAAGAATGATACTGCCCAGTAAAGAGGCCAGAATGGTGAAAATCGAGCCCAGAGCAATACCGTCCAGCGCAGAAAGGTCTGCGGGATCTCTAGCAAAGTTTGCCATGAGCTCATGTGTAGAATGTGTAGCTTCCGAGAACCATGTGATGTCGAGAGATAATAGCTTGCGCAACATGGACGTTTGCACTCGTCCTGCCAAGATTGCCGATGTTCCACCAAAAGACGTACCGCTCACAGCATAGGACGCGAATGCAATCGTTGCTAGGATGAAAAATGCGAGGCAGAAGAAATCGGCGCGACCGTAGAATGCTGGGCTTTCTCGAGTCATATTCAGGAGCTGAAACGTCAATCATGTCAACTTGGGTGTATATGCGTATGCGAAAGCGGTTCAGAATTGTGCCTACCTCGATCAGATGCCCAAAGACAAATACCTGGCCAAGCAGAATCCCACCACCAATAATGGATGCCAGCGATCCGAGTACTAGCCACCAAGCTTCCGATCGAGCGAGACTTCCAGTCCGTCTGAAGAGGTTCCAAGATGGAGACTGAGCTTTTAGTCGATGTCTGCTCTCAACACTCGCTTTTACACTCTGCGTCTTGATTGAAGCTGCCTTCTCTGGTTCATCGTCGAAGGGGCGGAGATGGGCTTCGAATTTCGTGTCGAAATACGTATCCTGTGCGTCAAGGAGAGAGCGGAACATGGTACCATCCTGTACGAGCTCTTGTGGCGTTCCTCGCTCAACGATTCGGCCTTCGCTCAAGACTAGAATTGCGTCGGCGCCCAAGGTCGTGCTCAGTCGATGGGTGATCATAATGACTGAGCTCCCGGTCGCCGCAACCTTGGCAATAGCTTTCATCACTGCCTCTTCGTTCCCAGCATCCAGAGAACTTGTCGGCTCATCGAGGACGAGCACTGCTGGACGTTTGATCAATGTACGAGCGAGGCATATCCTTTGCTGCTGTCCACCAGACAGTTGCAATTCGTTCCCGATGCGAGTATGTATGCCGTCAGGCAAGCTGTCCAGAAAATCCACGTTGGCTTCTTGCAGGGCCTGCATACATCTTCTGATCTTTTCATCTTCTGGCACAGTCTGCGTGGAAATCCCAAAGCATACATTGTCGAAGATGCTGCCAGTGAAAAGCACTGCTTCTTGTTCAATAACGGCAATCTGGGAGCGTAGGTATAAAGGATCGATGGAGTGCATGTCGTGTTCGCCAAACTGGATGTATCCAGCGTAGTCGTACATACCGGTCAGTAGTGCGGCCAGTGTTGACTTCCCACCTCCCGATGCACCTACTACTCACGGTCAGCTTGAATAATTGAGCCTCAACCGCTCAGGCACTCACCAACAGCCGTGAAAGTGCCAGAGCGAAATATTGTGCTTATACCGTCCAGGACGTGAATGTTTGGTCTTGTTGGATATCCGAAAACGACATCTCGAAGCTCTATATCCTTATTACGCAGGTCAGGCTTTAATAGCCCACCGCGGTAGGTCCCAGTATCTGCAGTTGCCACGTGATCATTCAACAAGTCCCGAACCTGGCGATCTGCAGCTTGAGCCCGAGCGAAGATTTCCAGGAAAGGCGAGAACTGACCAACTATGAATGATGCATCCAGGATGAGAAAAGCAACAGCATAGACTGAGCCTGCATTTCCATTGAAGGCTGATCGACTGCCAAGGTAGAAAGCCAGGGCATTAGCAGCGTATGACACGAAGTATGCCGACCCAGACTGTACTGCAGTGAAAGCGGACTTCTTGATGCTCGCCTTGGTAGATGCTTCAACGTGGTGAATGTGCCTGTGACAAAGCTCGTCTACCATGTCGAACGCTTGCACCACTTTCAGCGCTCTCAGTGTGGCTTCGACAATTCCATTAGCCTTTCCGGTCTCCTCTGATGCTATACGAGTGATCCGTGAGATAGAGGGAGACAAGCAAAAGAAGCAAGCGATAAAGGCAGGCACGACTGAAGCAAGTAAGATGCCTGTCAGCTTTGCGTTGAGCACCAAGCCCACCGCGGCAGCGGCGAAGAAGTAGGAGATGGATTGTATGAAGATTCCGACCTTCTCAGAGCAACCAGCTCGAATGGTGTCGACTTTCTCGGTCAGGAGTCCATTGACATCAATATCGTGGGTGTCCAGATATGCTTGATCAAGATAAATCAAGCAAGTGAGAAGCTTTCTACGAAGCTTGACAGAGATGTTTTCAGCTGTCAGACCGAAGCCTGCAGTGTACATTGTGGTCACCACAAAATATGCCACCGCGACACTCAAAAGCTGTGTGACTCTCTCGTGTAGGGCATGGGTCTCGGGCGGGAAGTCGTTGACCAGTTGACCGAATATATAGCCAATGATCGGAAGGGGAAGGCCAGCGGCAATCGCGAGACCAGCACTCCCAAGTGCGATCGCCTTCTCATGAGTCGTGTCGAGGTGTTCGTATATTCTCAGGTAAGGGACCCGAACAAGATTGAGGGTCGAAGATGGCAGACTGGTAGCCGTACAAGTCTCTGATGGACAAAAGCTCTGGCGTGGCCTTGTTTGAGCTGTAATGAAGCTAGCGGCCGGGGAATCTGAGCAGCTATCTTTGCTTTCGAAGCCTGGGCATTGGCTACCAACGTGAATATCGCTGTCAGAGCTGGCATGCTCCGCTGGAGGCGGGTTGGTCATCAGGACTTGCATATCTGCCATGGTAAGCGCATATCGAAGAAAGCTACATTGGAAAGTCTTGAGGAGCCATGCCAATTAAATGCTTATAGAGCGAATTGGAGAGCCTGGTGAATGCAGCTTATAGAGCAGCGTTGATGCATGATGAGACCGGGTACTCTGAGCAAACACAAAAGCAGAAAGTTTAGGGAATGGTGTCGGTGTTAGGACTCACATGTGGCACATGATGCTACAAGTCCGACAGAAATGTCCGTGTATACACACCCACTGTCTGTAAGACTAATTTTGCCAGCAATTCCCTTTGTCTTGCTGGGAATTCCAAGCTTGATGACTTTAGGGCGCTGGGTGATGTGTTTCACTTCGATGCTGGCAGCCCCATGCTAAGTGAGTTGTGCACAGCGCAGGACTGACCGCTTCCAACGGTATCGGAAGGACGGACATGTGGCTTCGTCTTGAGGGGAAGCCCTCGTCCGCGATCTTTGTACTGCACATCTTGTTTCGTATTGCGGATCGACAACACAGGATCCAAAGTATTCCGGGGACATACTTTAAAAAGTAACGCGCCACTTCATGCTTGACATCAGGCACCGCACGTATGTCCGCTTTGTGAGCGTCCGCCGGGCTGGACTGGGAGCTGACACGCGACAGGGAGTCAAGAGCCGCATCAATTCGGTTCCTGAATAGATGCGAGATGAAAGTGTTCGAGTTGTTTGGAGGGAAATGTTCCCCACGTTCCCAACTGTCGGGCCCGGCTCGGCGCGGAGTTCGGCGCAGGCCATGACATAATTGCTGGGCATGTCTGTGGCCGATGGGCGCCGATTACACCCTGAGGCAAAGAGGACCTCGGGAAGAAACGAACGAAAGGGTCGCCGTTTACCTCGCCGCTCCGTCGCTTCATCTGTGCTCTACCCAGTGCACCAGCACAGTCCACTCTACGCGACACGTTCGCCGCTAACACTAAGGCTTCCAGTCTCTTCTGTGCTTCGATCCCCACGACACATCTCGCCGATACTCGGTGGGTGCCTTGGTGGCTTACCCGATGCGGTGGGTCTGCCGTTGATTTTGCCTCTATGCCGACCTCACTTCCCCAATCCAGTCACGATGTTGGCCTGTTCATATCACCATCCTGGTCGTGCTCTCCGTCGTGCACTGAGCCCCAAATCGCTTCTCAAGATCCCATGAACACTCCACTTACTCTATTGGCATCCACCTGAGACCGCCACTAGCATATATGTCCTATCGATCATAGCGGACGCTACGTGCAATATGGAGTCAACACACCTTTCCATCTCTAATCCTTGGCCGCGGAAGCTACCTGGTCCTCAGCTCCTTCATCACTTGATACCAAAGCAGAGCGATCATGGCGTCGCCGCCATTTCATACACATCCGGAAATGGCACTACAATCAATATGGATTATAGCGAGCTCCATAGCCGTGCGAATGCTTTGGCCCATTGCATACGATCCTCTCTGGAGCGTTTGGCATCATTTCCAAAACAAACCATCATCCCGATCCTGATTCCACAGTGTCCAGAATTGTACATTTCACAATTGGCCTCATTGAAGGCGGGAGGTGCCTTTTGCCCCATCGTGCTTGATGTTCCCGAGGATCGACTCCGATTCATACTCAAGGATATCGATGCTCGCGTACTCCTTACAACGTCAGCTTCGGTCCGGGATCTACCCGACCTGCAAGGCATCAAAATAATCACCGTCGATCGCATGTCTTCTGCAGGATCAAAGTCATCAGCACCTGCTGTGTCTACCAGACCCGAGGACCCAGCATACATAATGTATACCAGCGGATCTACAGGCCAACCGAAGGGAGTTGTACTCTCACACTCTGCCGCCACTCAGGCGCTACTCGCACATGATCGCCACATCCCAGCATTTTCACGCTTCCTTCAGTTCGCTAGTCCCACCTTCGACGTTTCTGTCTTCGAGATATTCTTTCCCTGGCTACGGAAATGCACCCTCGTAGCTTGCGATCGAAGAAGATTGCTCAACAATCTCCCAGCGACGATCCGCGACTTGCACGTCGATGCTTGTGAGTTGACGCCCTCAGTTGCAAGTAGTCTCTTGCGACGTCGGAGAGACGTTCCAGGTCTAAAGCTTCTGTTGACCATCGGCGAGATGCTAAAACCTGCCGTTGTCGAGGAATTTGGAGGGGACTCCAGTGAACCTGCGATATTATACGGAATGTACGGCCCGACTGAAGCTACAATACACTGCACACTCCAGACGGCATTCCCCAAAGACATGGCATGTGGAGTGATAGGCGTGCCTTTGGACACCGTCTCTGCATTTGTGATCAAAGCAGTCGACGCGAACACGGCATGTACAGTACCACAGCTTGTGCCAATGGGGGAGGAGGGTGAACTGGCCGTCGGGGGCTACCAGCTTGCAGATGGCTACTTAAATCGCGATGAGCAGACCCGAGCCGCTTTTGTCCATCATCCGGAATATGGAACCTTGTACCGTACAGGGGACCGCGTCAAAATGTCAGCTGATGGTATTTTCGAATGTCTTGGTCGAATCTCGAATGGCCAAGTGAAACTCCGAGGGCAGAGGATTGAGTTGGGAGAAATTGAGCATGCGGCATCGAGAACATCGGCCTGCAAAGATGTTGCCGCAGAAGTTATCGGCGGCACTCTGGTCGCATTCTGCGCAGGAGACGATCAGTCCTTCTCCCGCAGCTCGGTGTTGGAGATGTGTCAGCGTTGGCTTCCAGCTTTCATGGTACCTGGAGACGTAGTCATCCTTGACTCTCTGCCGTACCTGGCATCTGGAAAGTGTGACCGCAAAGCGTTGCGGGCTCAGTATGAGAAATCTGCGGATACAGCCAGTGGTGCATACACAGAGGTCGACGAGCGCACAGCGAACATGACAAAAGTCTTCAGTAGCGTTTTGAGTACGTCCTTGTCTCCAAGCTCTTTCTTACCAGCCTGTGGCTTGGACTCAATATCATCGATACGCATCGCCTCCGAGCTGCAACGAAAAGGTCTGGGCCGATATGATGCAACTCATATCCTTGCAGCTCGTACCATAGCCGACATTGTCACTACAAATCAGCAACTCGACAGCACGGAGTCCAGTACAGGAGATGAAACAAAGGCAGAATCACTGTATCGAGAAGCACTTGACGAAGAAATTTGCACACTGCTCCCTGAAGATGAGCTCAGAGATGTTGAGACCGTCTTTCCAAGTACGCCGATCCAAGCTGCTATGCTGGCAGAGACCAATAAACGACATGATGCGTACTGCAATTGGGTCGAAGTGCATATTAGCCAGCAGTACGATTTCGAGACGCTGTGCGCAGCTATAAACAAGCTCTCAGCTGTTCACCCTCTTCTGCGATCGGGTTTTGTACCTGTTGCCAATTCTCGATTCCAGTTCGCCGTGATCACATGGAAGCAGATTCTATCAAGTCAAATAGAACGAACAAAAGAGATCGACTTTGACTTTAGCATCGACATCGAACATGATCTACTTCGACCCTGCCGATTTCAAATCCTCTCAGGCGCCCGTGGTCACAAGGTTCTACTCCAGCTGCACCACGCTCTTTTCGATCAGTGGTCTTTGGACATACTCCAAGTCGATCTTTCCAAGATACTACAAGGCATTAACTGTCAAGAGGTGCACTCGTTCAAATCAGTTTCTGACTACTACATCAGCAACACCGAGGCGGCCGAATCCGCAGACTCTTTCGACTTCTGGCAGGATTATTTTCAACAAGCAACCCTCACATCACTACCTCTATTACGAGGCAACGTCGTGCCTGATAACACTCAACGCACTGGGTGGTATGATACCTTTCTCCAAACTTCCGACGTCAGAGCAAGATGCCAGGAAATGGAATGCAGCATGCCAGCAGTATTTCAAGCGGCTTTGTGTTATGTTTTCGGATCCTATACAGGTTCGACAGACGTTACGATTGGCTCAGTGTTCTCTGGTCGTACCGTTCCAGTGGCTAACATTGAATCTGTCTTCGGACCATGTCTGGTGACATTGCCAGTCCGAATGGATCACAGTACGGTGAGAAGCTGCAAAGATCTTCTGAGCGCCGTGACATCACAGAATCGAGCTGTTCAACGACATCTTCTTACACCACCAACAATGATCAGAAAAGCTGCCGGAGTGCTTCCGGGATCTTCCCTGTTTGATACCCTTTTCGTCTGGCAGGAATCGACTGTTGACCAAAATTCCGCAGAGAATTGCAAGCTCGTCGATTCCGCTGACAACCTAGAGTTCAACCTTGTCTTGGAATGTCTCCCTTCATCAGAAGGCAAGATCAAGCTGCGTGCTACCTCCCAACAACGACTGATAAGCCAGGAGCAAGTGGACGTTCTACTACGCCAGGTCGGTATGGTCGCTTCCCGAATGATAGCAGACCCTGACCAAGACGTGGCAAGCCTTTCCTCGCAACTAGCATCAGAGCTCCTGTCAATCTCGAATCCTCACCCGAAGCGCTTTGCCGACGATATGAACCTCGTTTCTGAGATTGACAAGCGAGCTGCGTCTCAGCCTTCAGCGTCTGCAATCACTTTTGCGTCAAGTATTGAAGGTAGTTCGCTAGAAGCGACTACAATATCATATCGAGATCTCGTGCGAAGGGCGAATCAGATAGCCCATTACCTCATCACTGCCGGCTTGCAGCCTGGCGAGTTGGTCTGCATATGCATGGAGAAAAGCATCGATCTCTATATTGCTATGCTAGCCACGTTCAAGGCGGGAGCCGGTTATCTACCATTGGTTCCGGAGACACCTGATGCAAGAATAAAATCTGTATTTGCTCAGACCGATATCAGTGTCTGTCTCGGCGATCCTATATCTAGCGCAAAGCTGCGAGAGCTTGTCGACGTCGAGGTGATCGACCTTACAAATTGCAAGTTTGGTAGTCACTCATCCATTCCGCCAAGCGTTGAGCAGGATGGTTCTCGAGTGGCTTATGCGGTATTTACCAGTGGAAGCACTGGAGAACCAAAAGGTGTGGCCGTGACAATGGACAACTTGAAGAGCAATCTCGCCGCGCTCGCAGAGCTTTATGATGTGCAGCCCGAGAGTCGACTGCTGCAATCATGCTCTCAAGCTTTCGATGTCAGCGTCTTCGAGATCTTCTTTGCCTTTTATCAGGGGATGTGCCTCTGCTCAGCCACCAAAGAGACAATGTTCTCGGATTTCGAACAGAGTATACGGATGCTAGGTGCTACTCATCTCTCTCTGACGCCCACCGTGGCTTCACTCGTCAAGCCGGAGAATGTGCCAAGTGTTCGTTTCTTAGTCACTGCTGGTGAAGGCATCACCGAAAACGTGCACCGGACTTGGGCCGGCCACGGTTTACATCAGGGGTACGGTCCGTCGGAGACCACCAACATCTGTTCTGTCCACTTGAATGTCTCACATGATGAAGTCCTTGGCAATATCGGTCCGCCCTTTATCAACACTTCGGCGTTCGTGCTCGAGCCTGGCGAGGACTTCAAAATTGCTCCAGCTGGCGCCTATGGTGAATTTGCTTTTGGAGGCGAGCAGGTTTTCCGCGGCTATATCGGACGACAGGATCTGAATAACGCTAAGATCGTGCAACATCCTGAATATGGCCGGATTTATCGAAGTGGCGATATGGGCCGTGTATTGCCGGATGGAACACTGCTCATCGCGGGTCGAATTGACGATCAAGTCAAAATACGAGGCAACAGAGTGGAGCTTGGAGAGATCAGTGCCACGATCCTGCGTCAAGCGGAGATTTCCGACTGTACGACCTTGATGCTGGGGGAGACGGCCTCACAACAGACGTTGATCTGTTTCTGCGTCCTCGTATCACAGGAGAATTCTGCAAATAGACCCTCTCCGGATGGGGAGTCCGAACAGCACGTAATCACAAAGTCATTCGAACTTCTGGAGCGCACTTTGCCTGCCTACATGATACCTAGCTTCATTGTCCCGCTGGAAAGACTGCCGATGACCTCGCAAGGCAAGTTGGACAAACGGTCACTCAAGTCGACATTCGAAAGCCTAGACGAGTCTGCGCACAGCCGCTTTTCACGTTCGCTACAAGATGTATCAGATGAGGGACCTTCCAATGATTCCGAGAACACACTGGCCGAAATCTTGGCAGAAGTACTACAGCTGGAGTCTAAAACTTTCTCAAGGGACTCATCTTTCTTCGGGCTCGGCTTGAACTCGCTCAATGCTATACAATTCTCGAAGCGCATCGAGAAGAAGATGGATACCAAGGTCAATATTGCTGCCATTCTACAGAATCCGAGTATTGCTCGCTTAGGCTCATGGCTGTCATCAACATCTGGTGGCAAAGTTGTCACTGGAAGTATCAACATAAGAGATGTGATTCCTTCTGGTGTTCAAGATGGGCTTCAGAAGCAGTTCTCCGGCGACGAAAACTCAATTGAAGCCATTCTACCGTGTACTCCACTTCAGCAAGCCATGCTCTCCGCAAGCCAGAGCCAGGTCGGGGCGTCGTACTGTAACACCACTCGACTCGAACTCGCAGGCAATCTAGACAAGCTGGCCGAGTGTTGGGCGGAAATGACCAGAAGACATAGCATACTGCGTACCTCATTCGTTGAGATTGGGAGTGCTGAGTACCCTTATGCTCAGATAGTCTTTAGAGAAGTGCCGGCGACTTGGCACAACATTGGGAACCGCAAGAACAACAAGTCAGCCGATGGTAGAGTCAACGGCCACTCAAGCAGCGATAAGCAGGGTCGTGCGAATCATAAGGGCACATTACCACCAATAACCCTTGAACGACCGGTCCGGATGGACTGCCTGGAGTCTGGTCTATATCTGAGGATGCATCACGCGGTCTACGATGGTGTTGCCTTCGCAAACCTCTTGGAAGAGTTGGCTTGTCTCTACGAGGGTGTATCTTTGCAACCCCCCACTCCTTTCGAGCCATTCCTACTTGAGATGCTTTCTCAGAATACTGAAGAAGCACTCGAATTTTGGGCACGTCGCATGCGGAACTTTCGCCCAAAGCCATTCCCTGCGGCGCGTGGCGCTGTCGAGGGGAGTGAAATGTCTGTGCGCAGGGAACTACCCTTTTCGCCAATGGAACTCGATGTGTTCACGGAGCGAAATGCCTGTACGACTCTGAGTATTTTCCAAGCAGCTTGGGCCAAGACTCTCGCATGTCTACAGAACGATTATGACGTCTGCTTCGGGAATGTTGTGTCTGGAAGAACAGTGTCTGTAAGAGACGTTGACCGCTTGATCGCGCCCTGCTTCAACACCATACCGGTCCGGGTGCAAGTTGGCCGACTTGGTAGCAATCGTGAACTCGTTCGTCAACTACACAAGGATAATCTCAATGCTTTCTCTTACCAGCTGACAAGCCCTCGGCGAATTCAAGCGATATCTGAGGACCCATCGGAGCGGCTCTTCGACTCTTTGCTTCTGTTACAGCCACCGCGGATACAAAGTGGATTTCGAGCGATCGAGGAAGAAGATATGGTTATGGGAATACCACTTGTTCTGGAGTTGACACCAAGCGATGACACGTTTGAGCTGAACATTCATTATGTGTCGACGAAAGTGCCAACGGTGCTGGTATCCTTGCTCGTAGATGCATTTATCGGGAGTCTCCGGTCATGCTTGCAATATCCGATGAGCTCGACAGAAGATATGTTTGATTTCGATCGAAGTGCTATCGCCTCTCAGCTCGCATCTGAGCAATCTGCATCGTCCAAGCATGCCGAGGAGCTTAGTTCCAATGAAGCCAACGAGTCTTGGTCAGACGGAGAAGATCTCATACGCAGTGTCTTCGCAGAGCTGGCGCAGGTTGACCCTGCGCGAATCCAGAAGCATACCTCTCTCTACCGAATCGGACTGGATAGTTTGAACGCAGTGCAGGTCGCTTCGCGATTGCGCAATGAAGGATGGAAGATCGACGCTGCTGATGTGATGCAATATCAATCGCCCGCTTCACTTGCTCGTGCGATGCAGTCCCCGCAAAATCCGGCTACCAGCACTCAAGACACTATTGACCTCGTCGCTTTTGATCGGACGCACAGAACCAGAGTCCTTCAAGAACAGCGACTACAAGAAGACGTTCTGGATTGCATACGCCCCGCAACACCTACTCAAAGCGGCATGCTTGCCCAGTTCGTTCAATCGCACGGAACCTACTATCTCAATCATAGTCTCTACGAAGTACCTACAGGCCATACGATCAACGATGTAAAGAAAGCATGGGCTCACGTGGAGCGGAAACATCAAGTGCTCCGCATGGGGTTCTGTCAGCTGGAGGACGCCGCTTCGCCCTTCGCAATGCTAATTTACAAGCCTGGAACGTTCTTGCGAGAAGTCTTCATGAATAGCGATGATGAGGAGCCAAGTATTGTCCCGGAAGAGGCTGCGCGAGATATCTTGGATCGTTTACAACTTCCCCTCTGGCGCGTGTCGTTCTTCAGGTCGGCCCACAGGATACAGATGCAGTTGTCGCTTCATCATGCACTTTACGATGCAGACTCCTTGCTATTGCTGCTGGATGATCTTGCGAACGCATTACGAGGTCAAGAGGTTGGACCAGCACTTGACCTGGATCCAACACTCGCCACACAGCTAGATGGAGCACTAGGCCATCGAGAGGCACGTCAATCTTTCTGGCAAGAATCGCTATCGACTGCCAGCCCTGCCAGATTCCCAAGCCTCATGAGCACTGTTGTGGCATCGCACAAAGCGGAATATGTCAATATGAGCTCATCAACAGACGTCGACACAATCAACGAATTCTGTAGGCAGGAAAGTCTGACCATTCAGGCACTGGGTGAGAGTGTCTGGGCAATGTTGCTAGCCGCGTACATCGGAGAACCAATCATAACATTTGGGACAGTCTTTTCAGGGAATGACTCTCAGCCTGTCGCTTTTCCTTCCATCGCCACAATCCCGGTGCTCTGCGACACGGGCAAGCCTGCTTTGGATGTTGTGCGAGAGATGATTGCCTACAATGCATCCGTGCAACGCCACCGCTTCACGCCACTGGCTGATATTCAGCGCTATGCAGGTTCCGCAGGACGAGCTTTGTTCGACACAATCTTTGTCTACCAAAAGTCTGTCAGCCATGATGATGACGCCTTCAATTGGCAACTGATCGAAGGAACTTTGGGCGTGGACTATGTCGCGTCAATGGAGCTCGAGGTGCCAAGTGCTGGATCTGCGGAGCTTCGATTGACGTTTGACGATGGTGTCATTCCGGCGGCACATGCATCTCTCATGCTGGAGCAGTACGACTCGATCCTGAGCGACGTTGTTTGTGGGAGGGCCTCAGATAGTGCCGTGTCGACTAGCTTGATGTCGCATACACCACCGAAGGAAGCGAAAATCCCATGCTCGGTGAGCCTTCTTCATGAATTTGTGGAGAAGGGTGCACAGATACATCCTCACAAAGTCGCCATCGAATTTATTGACAGCCTCGAAGGTGCTGCGGAGGGACGCAGAAAATACACCTACGAGCAGCTTGACCAGGCCAGCAACCAAGTTGCGCATATGATCAGCCGGCACGGCATTCGGCCCGGCAGCACTGTTGCTGTGTGTATGAGCAAGTCAGCTGAGGCATCATTCGCTTTCGTCGGCATTCTTAAAGCTGGGTGTGCATTCCTGGCCATGGATCCTGAGTTGCCAGTGGCCCGCAGAAAATTCATAATCGAAGATTCCCAGTCGAAGCTGCTCTTCGTTACGCCTGAGACGATTGACCATGAAATGCAAGCGGTGGTCGAGGTTGTGGAGTTGACGCAGAATGCTTTGATTGGTCTTCCACAGACCTGCCTGGACATCGGATCCAGAGCTCCGAGTACCACGAGCTATGTTCTTTACACAAGTGGCACGACAGGAATGCCCAAAGGCTGCGAGCTGACGCACGAGAACGCAGTACAGGCGATGATGTCCTTTCAAAGACTCTTCGCGGGACACTGGTCCGAAGCATCACGGTGGCTACAATTCGCCAGTTACTGGTTCGATGTGTCTGTGCTTGAACAATTCTGGAGCTGGAGCGTCGGCATCACTGTTGTCGGCGCACCGCGAGACCTTGTACTCGAGGATCTTGCTGCGTTCATTCGTGAGGCCAACATTACACACATCGACCTTACACCATCTCTTGCTCGTTTGTTGACACCGGAAGAGGTGCCCAGCCTCTGGAATCATGTCTTTATCACGGGAGGAGAGGCGCTCAAGCAGGAGATCATCGATGCGTGGGGTCCGTACAAGACAATTTGTAATGGGTACGGACCGACTGAAGCGACCATCGGCGTTACTATGAATCCATTCATCGGGACTGATGCACGTCCTTCAAACATCGGCCCTGCCTTCGACAACGTCGGAGCGTATGTTTTCAAGCCTGGCACAGACGAGCTTGTGCTACGCGGAGCTGTTGGCGAGCTCTGCGTTTCAGGCAAGCTTGTTGGCAAAGGCTATCTCAACCGCCCAGATCTTACTGCCAAGGCCTTCCCCTATCTTGAGCGCTATGGCGAGCGCGTATACAGGACGGGTGATCTAGTCAGACTCCTGGCAGATGGGTCTGTATCCTTCATCGGTCGAGCAGATACTCAAACCAAGCTGAGAGGGCAGAGGCTCGAGATCGATGAGATCGACACAGTCATCAAATCTGCCGATGCAAGCATATCTGAGGCGGCCTCGCTCGTCATCAAGTCCAATGAGGGAAGCAGGGAAATGCTGGCCTCATTCATTGTCGATTCCGCTAGTCGCAAGCGGGATGTAGAAGTCGTTTCCTCCGATCACAGTCGTGATCTGGTGAAGGCAGCAGATCAGGCTTGCCAGAGCCGACTGCCGGGCTACATGGTGCCAACCCATATTGTACCGGTCACCACTCTGCCACTCACAGTCAATAATAAAGTGGACACCAAGCGTTTGGTATCTCTGTTTAATTCGATGACGATGACAGACCTTCAGAAGTTGAAGCGCTCAGAGTCGCAAGATCGAAAAATGACTGGGGACGAGGAAAAGATTGCCGATGTCCTCGCACGGCTGCTGAGCATCAGTCGGGACGACATCAATCTCAACTCTAATGTCTTCTCGCTTGGTCTGTCCTCGGTATCAGCTATCAACTTTGCGTCTATGCTCAAACGCAACGGGTTCGTCAATGCATCCGTGGTCGTTGTTATGAATAACCCATCCATTGATCGGCTCGCAGTGGCCTTATCGAGCAATTTACAAGCCAAGGAAGAACAGGATGCTGTCAAGCAAGTCCAGCTGTCCATTTCTGCATTTGCGCAACGATACCGCAACACTGTGGCGCATGCACTGTCGGTAGATACTGCGGATATCGAAACCATCGCGCCATGTACACCATTGCAGACAGGTCTCCTCACCGAGTCGTTGAAGAGTGCAAGTAGGCCATATTTCAATCACTTCTGGTACAAGATATCGGATGTGAATGCCCGGCAGCTCGAAACCGCCATCAGGAAGCTATACAGGACGACCGCGATCCTCAAAACCCTGTTTGTGCGCACAGATGAAGGGTTCGCTCAAGTGTCGACTCGTGGGAGTCGATGTCCTGTGACTACTGAGCACGCTCGTAAGGCAGACATTCGACGAATCTTTTCTCAGCGAAAGCTTCGTTGGTCGTCAGAAGTGGATGCAGAATTTATACAGCCTTTTGAAGCAGTGATCATTCAGTCGGATGGTATTACCCTGTTGGCCATGCATGCTCACCACGCTATATACGACGGCATTGCCTGGGACTTGATAATGCAACGGCTTGCTGGACTTTGTCAGTCATCAGTGCCAGTCTCGACTCCTCCTGCTTTTGTCGATGTACTACCGCATGGTCCGCTATGCCCACGCCCAGGTGCAAGAGATTTCTGGAGGTCATACCTACAAAGCGCCCCGTTTTCGTCCTTTTCGGTCAACGGCAAAGTCGCCGACGAAGGTGGCTTTGTAGCAGTACGATACGCCGATTTACAACCGCTGGATGCCGTTCGACGAGAGCTAGGCGTGTCGCATCAGGCGCTGTTTCAGGCCGCCTTTGCAACTGCTCTGCAGCAGCACTCGAAGCACAGCACAACTTTCGGCATAGTACTCTCGGGCAGATCGATCAATTTCGACAAAGCTGACCAGGTCATCGGACCAATGTTCAATACAGTGCCAATCAAGATCGATCGGCGTGCTTCCGATGACTGGTCTACTCTGTTATTGCGCTACCAAAAAGGAAACGCCGGACTACTCCCCTTTCAGCACACAGCCTTGCGAGATATTCGGAAGTTCTGTGATCGCTCTGCAACGGATCCTATGTTTGACGTTCTGTTTGTGTTTCAGCAGCTAGTGACCTCGTCCGCCGTTGATAGCATTTTCGTGCCAATTGAGGATCGACTACCTGCAGAATATCCTCTCGCATTTGAGGTCGAGCTGCGCAACTCAGGAGAGGTCTCTGTCACTGCTGCTTCTCAACAAGGCTTTGCAGATACGTCTATGCTTCAACAACTCATTGACTCCTTCAGGATTGCGCTCGACGACATCGTTAAGAATGTGCACCAATCGATAAATGATCACTTTGAGTATGGCGAAGTCCAGGCCGAGCCTGTTGGCCCAAGTCAAGATATACCTGGGCTCAATGGTGTTTCCGATTTCGAGTGGACCTCAGAAGCACAGCTTGTTCAACGCAACATCGCCGAACTAGTGGGTTGTGAACTGGGCGAAGTCACTGAACATTCGACAATCTACACTCTTGGCCTCGACAGCATCGACGCTGTGAAGCTAGGATCTCGCTTGAAGAAGGCAGGACTCACTTTACCGGTGAGTAAGATCTTACAAGCACAGACGATACCTCGCATACTTCGTGCGGTAGAAGATGCTGGCGAAATGAAGCCCCAACGCGCAACAACAAGCAAACTAGTGAGACTGGAGACAGAGCTGCAAGGACTTCGAAGAGATCTCCCAAAGACTGTGGAGCGAGTGCTTCCGGCCACTCCTGGACAAGAAGCACTACTAGCTGCAATGCTTCGTTCTGAATTCCGCCAATATTTCAACTCAGACATTCTCCGACTGCGTCCTGATGTCGACCTGGAGAAGCTGAAGAGCGCATGGCAGGCAGTTGTCGATGCTTCTCCGATCCTTCGCACATCTTTCGTCGAGATGACTGATCCGGACTCCGAAATTGCTTTTGTCCAGGTAGTACATTGTCGTGGCGTCTTATCCCTGACTGAATTCCAAATCAGTGGCACAGGAGATCTCGAGACATATCTAGGACGAGTGCGGGAGAATGTACAAGGTACTCTGGCCTCTAAGCCACCCTTCCGTCTTGCGATCGCGACCTCTCAGACAGAGCGATTCCTAGTCATTGCGCTCGCACATGCGCAGTATGACGGTCACAGTCTGGGACTACTTCATCAAGATGTCGCTGCTGCTTACGCGGGCACCAAGATCTCCCGGCCTTCATACGACGAAGTCATTGATTCCGCGTTGAAAGCGACGAGTAGTGACGCTCTCTCGTTTTGGCGCAGTGCACTCACTGGTGCCAAAGCTACTCAAATTAAGGGCGCAAACGAGGCTGCGGTCGCCGCTCGTGCCGAGCGACATTGCTCTACCACAACTGATCAATTACAGACAGTCTGCAAGAAGATAGGTGTCTCCACACAGGCAATGGCACAAGCTGCTTGGGCAATTGTTCTGGCTCAACACGCACAAGAGCTTGAAGTCATCTTTGGTGTGGTATTGGCGTGCAGGGAAAGTGACGAAGCTGCATCAACAGTGTTCCCGACAATGAACACCATACCCATGCGCATTTCAATTCACGGTACTGGCCAAGAATATGTCCGTTATGTGCAAGATATCGTCAACGACGCACGACCGTACCAGCAAACTCCGCTTCGAGCGATTTTAAAAGCCAGTGCCAGTTCAGTACAAGATGGCGCTACGACGAGTGGGCTCTTCGATTCGCTGTTCATCTTCCAGCAACGAGCCGAGGAAGCGTCCACAGCTGATCGACCACTCTACGATTCTGTAGAAGGCGATTCGGACGTCGAATATCCAGTGGCCGCTGAGCTTGAAGCGATAGGAAACAAGCTTGTTTCCCGCATTGCGTGCAAATTCGGCGACGATAAAGCCCGACGTCTGCTTGATGACTTCGATCATGTCTTGACGAAGCTTGTGGAGTCGCCTACCAAATCAGTTGTCAGCTTCTCCGACCATGAAGCATCCCTTTGCGATATGCCGGCTTTATCGCTTGAAGATCATCTGCTTGCTCGACCGTCGACCAATATTGAAGACTCTGACAGTTCAGCAGACGACAGCGATGCCGAATCTCCCCTGACTATTTCGATTCGAACGACATTGGCGAGAGTAGCCAAAGTCGACCTCCGTGAGGTATCTCAGAACACGTCAATTGATAGTCTCGGCATCGACTCCATCACAGCCATAAAAGTGTCGGCATTGTTACGAAAAGAGTCTGTCAAACTTTCCGTCAGCGCATTGCTCAAAGCTCAGACCCCACGACGCATGGCAGAACGCGCAGAATCGAAGCAAATTGCCACTCCGCGGCAGTCAAGCGACGAGATCATACTGAATGCGCTTCAACAGATCGATATGTCTACTGTGCGCATCGAAATGGGCATTGAGGCGGATGCCGTCGACGAGATTCTTCCGGCATCAGCTGGGCAGCAGTACATGCTTTCCGTGTGGAAGAGAAGTGCGGGTCAACTGTTCTTTCCGACATTCGAATACTTCCTGCGAACGGAACACGGGGTTGAGAGCTTGCGTGCCGCTTGGGATCGACTTATTTCTGTCAGCCCGATACTGCGCACAGTCTTTGCATACACTGGAAACTCGACCATGCCGATCATTCAGGTCGTGCGCAAGGCTGTCGCTAGCAGTTTCCACGAAGCCGGCGATACGAGCGAGACAATACATATCCAGCCCATGGTTCACTTGACTGCCCTGCATGCTAAGAACGGCTTCCAGCTGAGGTTGAGGATACACCATGCTCTCTACGACGCTGTCTCTCTGCCGTTGTTGATGCGAGACTACCAGGCACTTCTGGAGAACACACACCCACACCGCTTGCAATTGACAATGAAGGACTTCATGGCCTCGACACTAACAGGGCAGGAAGAGCGAAGTACATTCTGGAGAAAGTATCTCCAGGGAGTGCAGCCGATGCATCTCCGCCAGCCACGAGAAACTTCGACGAAGAAGGTTGAGGTGTTCAGAACTTCGCTGTACAACTCAGCATCGCAAATCGATGACTTCGCTCGGGCTTCGCGAGTGACAATCCAAGCTCTCTTCTTCGCCATCTATGCAAAGCACTACAGCAGCTGCGCTGTCGACTCCGCTAACGCTCTTGATGTCGTCTTCGGAGTCTACCTAGCCAATCGCTCGCACTTGCCAGACCTCATGGAGCTGCCAGTCCCGACCTTGAATCTGCTCCCACTCGTGGTCCGCTCACCACAGCACACAAGCCTGCTCGGCATCGCCAAGGCAATAGACTCGGATCTGCGCGTGATAGGCAGCGCTGAAAATTCCGGGGTCTCTCTTGAGGAAGTCTCACGATGGACTGGTGTTCATCTCGACTCGTTTGTCAATTTTCTGAAATTGCCAGAGCAGAGCGATGAGGCAAGGCACGATGGCGAGACCATCACGGATATGAATCGATCGTGGGAAGAAGATCGCAGCGTGGTCGTCGGCAACAAGCTGTCCGGGGACTCTCAGATGCCCAGGGAGCTCGCCGACATGCCGCTGACAGACGCGTATCGCTACGCTGTTGATGTCGAGATTGCGGTGTCGGAGGAGAATGTCAGTATGGGCGTCTTTTGTTTGGAGGATATACTTGAAATGAGGAAGGTTGAGGATTTGATTTCGAGCATGGGAGAGGAGTTAAGGAAGTTGATGTAGAAGGTAGACGACAGATGACTACTTGTTTTCTGATTTCACAGCTTATTCGGAAACAGGGGAGCATTTCTAATAAAGGGGGAATCAGTAACGATGCGTTGAACTGCAGAGGATCGAAAACTTGCCTGCCTCCTCGGAACAGATCCAACATCTCTTTACCCATCCAATGCTGTCTTGACTTTGCAATGCCGCTTTCAAGGTCTTGTATTCTGTTCGCCTGGATCAAAAGGCCAGCGCCATTGGCTTTCATCCCTTGACCCATCAGATTTGCCACTGTGAGCGCCACTGTCTCGGCATCATTGATAGGGACTCCACGAGATGCCATATCCTTGCCCCAGTCCTGCAGACTCTGGCCCTCTTTCCGTCCGAGAATGATGTTCGTAAGCGTGATACCCGGAGCAATGACGGAAATGGCGATCCCATTCTTTGCACAATCACCCTTTAGCGCTCGCATGTACCCGACAACACCATGCTTGGCCGCCGAGTACAGCGGCGCTCCAGCCGATGCCAGATAGCCAGCTAAAGAGGCCGTCATCACAATGCTTCCACCTCGTCCTCTGCCCGAACCCTTCTGCTGTCCTGGTTTGGAGTCCCTGCGCAGATGATACATCGCAAGCTTAAGCGTGTCCGTCACCGCTCGGATATCGACATCGATCGTGATCCGATTGGGTTCCTGCAGCTGGCCTTTGTTGTCGTAGACGTCTGTCCATATTTGTTCACCGATCTCCGCGATCCCGGCATTGACGAAGACGCAATCGATGCCGTTGAAGTGGGAGGCTCCCTTGTCGAACGCGTCTCGGTGAGAGGTCCAGTCCAGAACATCAGACTGGAGGTAGAGGAAGCGAGATGAATGTCTGAGCTCATCAACGGCTGGCGGTGATGGTGCCAGGTCCAATGCAATGATATTGTTCTTGTACTCGGGCTTGTGAAGATAAAGTGCAGTTGCGAGTCCAATGCCGCTGGCCGCGCCTGTGATGAGGATTGTTTTGCCACGGGGAGGATTGGCAGTGGTTGCCGTCAGAGAATACGCTTCCGAAGCCATCGCAGATCGATAGAAATGGTACAGGATCGATGGAAAAAAGTCGAAACGTACTCACAAGACGATGGGAGTCGGTGATGCTGATGATGCTCATGGCTAGAAAAGGCGGAGAGATGACAACCTCGGCTGCAACATCCATGCTCTTGCTTCTTTGTCACTCTCACTCTATCGACCACGAAGACATTGTTCTAATTGGCAATGTGAGGGTGTCCGCATCAAGAAGACAGATGACATGAATATGTAGAAGGAATAAGTTGTAACAAAGAACAAGGAGTGATGGCGCCTGAGGCAATAACGCGTCCAGGCGGCAAGAGCATCGCGTCAGCTCACGCCCTGCCCCGAACAAGGCGCTGAAACAAACATCAGAGCAATCATGCCGAGCCAATAGAACTCATCACAAAACATCAACATCGACTCAACATGGCGACCTCCACCACCACGCGAGGGGTGCAAACGAGGCAGAGCGGCAAGAAGTACTTCGTTCCTCTCGAGGCAAGCATATGTATATATATCATCATCGCCAGGAGTTGCACTAATATGTGAATAGAATAACCCCGATGTCTTCACAGACCTGATCCATCGCCTTGGAGTTTCTGACAAGCTCGGCTTCTACGATGTCTACAGCGTCGATGAGCCAGATCTGCTAGCTATGATCCCTCGTCCAGTCCATGCTTTGATCTTTATCGCGCCTGCTGCAGTCTACTACAAAGTTCGAGAGAAGTATGATGGGATCAAGGAGATCACGTACGACAAGTGCGGAAAGGACGAGCCGGTAATGTGGTTCAAACAGACGATCGGTGAGTCGAGGCCTAGCTCTCGGTCTTTCTTTTGCTGATGCTGGAAGGCCATGCATGCGGTCTGTACTCACTGGTTCACGCCATCGGCAACGGCACCACAAAGCAGTTCATCAAACCAGACTCGCTCATCGAGAAGCTCTTGAAAGAGGCACTGCCACTCAAACGCGTAGAGCGCGCCGAAGTGCTCTATAACTCCAAAGCACTTGAGCAAGCACACATGGCTTCTGCTATCAAAGGCGATTCATACGTGCCAGAAGCTTCAGAGCCAGTGGGTTACCATTTCATCACCTTCGTCAAAGGCGATGATGGGCATCTGTGGGAGTTGGAGGGCAGCTGGAATCCGATAGATCGCGGCGTTCTGGAGGATGCTGAGGACATGTTGAGCGAGAAGGCACTCGAACTTGGGATGCGCAAGTATTTGCGGATGGCGGCGGAGGATGGTAATGCTGAGTTTTCAATTGTGGCTTGCTGCACTCGAGACACAGAGTGAAGCAATAAGACGGAAACGACCAAAGTGCCTGGCGCAGTCGCGGTCTCACCACTCCCACGTAGGAATGTACTGGCGTTGAAGATGCAGTATCGCGCTGGCGTAGGAGAAAGGACGATGGTGTGTCAGAGCCAGAAGGGCTTTCTCCACATCGGCTCGCACTTCAAAAGCCGTCATCACTTGCTACTAGTTTGCAAGAAACGACCATCGCCCAGTCCACAACTCCCACGCTGCGACCATTTGCGGTCAATTGTGTCAAGATGGCTCCAGAGCCTCCTAATATCAACATCAGGGACCGCCTCGACGAAGATCTTGATGATTGTATCAGCGTGCTCCGCAGAGTCTACGACAAAGACGCCTATCCGGTTCAAGGCGTCACCAATCCCTTACCATTCCTCCAATATCCTGATCTGCTTTTCGCCCTCGTGGCCACGACAACCTCAGGCAAACTTGTCGGCCACATAAGCATAGGCAAAGCCACTGACGCCAGCCTTGCTGGAAACCTCTATCGGCAGAAATATCCTGGCACGGACATCGCTGTCCTCGAGAGACTGTTCGTCGATCCGGAATTTAGAGGTCAAGGTGTAGGCGAGAGACTCATTGTTGAAGCTGTTGAGAGGAGTCGTAAGACTGGCCTGCGTTTAGTCCTCTTCGCGTTGGTCAAAGATCAAGACGCTATGAGGCTTTATGAGAGGCTCAGGTGGTGCGAGTATGGGAAGGTGAATTACCGGTATGGAGAAGGCAAAGAAATTGAGGGAGTCTGTTATGCCAGTCCGTCGGACGATCGAGAGTGAAGTGTCTATGTTCCAGGTGTTCAGGTTCACGGGGTCAAGGCTGTGTCGAGGTGGACTGTGGAATGTAAAGAGTTTTGCTAGGTATGGTTCATTGGGGGTTATGGCGGAGCTTGTTCAAGGACCTCGCATAAGGTCCTCAGTCACCCGTGGGTATTTAGCAGAACATTGTGATGATCGTACAGGACGACCGCGAAATGCTCTCTGTGAGATGGCCATGAACAATGATGCAAGAAGCCTCGGGTTGAACCGGAATGCTTCTTTGAGACCAAAATGCATCGTTGCTTGTCGGCGATGCCAGCAACCCACTTGCTATCCACGTCTCGCGTAGCTTGTCGATCATCTGGAGTTTGTTGATGCAGAACAGTCCGCATCCCACACGGTCTACTCCACAGCAGCGTGGAGGTATAATGGGTCATCCCCCGGATTCTCCAGATGGGGAAACCCGGTCGTGAGTGCAGTGACGGGCGAAGAAGGAATATTCGTCGTAAGGTAAATCAGCCTGCGAAGTTGGACCGAATGACTCTCTGCATACATGTGATGTATGAAACATTTTCTGCCTCCTGATGTCATCCGCGGATAGTGAATGCTGTCGCGGGACGAGTCCATAAGGCGCCCGAATCACTCCCACCTTGCTGCCGTCGGCTCTTCTACGGTCATGGGTCCCACGAACGTCGATCTCCTCCACAACGTCACCTCCTGCGCACTAACTTTTCCCGTTTTCCTCAACATACCAGACGTGCGTCGTCTCTACACCGATCGCTCCCATGGCCTCACCTTGTATGTCCCCAGTCCGAGGGCTGACTGATAGCTTGTTCCACGCCATCCCGGCGCCCGCCCCCGTAGGCCGAGTACTTATCGCACGCTTGGCTTGGCTCACGGGAACGGATTCGAGCCGTCGCTTTCCTTCTGTGGGCTGAAAGAAAATGTCTGATCACAAGAGGGAAGGGCTTACGTTCTTTGCCGAATAGCGTTGGAAGTGTTGACACCCCCGAGGCGCACGTGGGATGCATTTTGCTAGTCTTGCATGTGCGTTGTCTGCTGTGGGTAACAGGGGGACGGCGACCCTGCTTTCATCATGCGCATCTGTTATTAGTTCCTAACAGGGCATGTCCTTGCCTATACGGCGATGGGACACAAGCTCACGCGTCACTTCTCTTTACCAACTTCATTCTGAAGTCGCCCCTACTTTCTTTTCGACCACTAGGCTCACAGAATTGCCAACATCTCCATCATGTCTCTATTGAAGAGCTCACCTAAAATCGATGCCCATATATCACTCTACACCGTAGATGGCAGGAAATACGAAGAGGCACCGTCGATATTCTACGGCGATGACAAGATTGGCGGCGTCGCAACCTTTAATCTGAAGAAGAATCATGACGATGTCCACTATAGAGTACTTGTCAAGGGAGTCGTGTCAACCAAAGTCGACGAGTATCCTGCTGGTAGTCTTAACACCACCTCAAAATTCGAGGAGTTCACAGTCAGTTGCTGTAATGCACTCTACCAAAGATAACTCGCTGAACTCACTAGTTTCTGTCTGCATCGCTCTTCGACGGAACCGCCAATCCTTCGTCGACGCCGAATTCAACATATCAGACGCAATTCCCCTTCAAATTCTCCTTACAGCGCTTCAACGAAACACTCAAGGCGACATACGGCCATGGATCTTACGCCTCCTCCCTTCAACAACTCGTGCCAACTCTGGACTCGAAAGACCTCACGAAGAAATTTGCAGATAATTTCAAATCAACCCCGAATTTTGACTACCGCATCAGATATCATGTGACCGCATCTGCTTACGTGGAGAGAAAACTGGTCGGGACCTGCTCGAAAGCCTTCAGCTATGTTCCTACAGCATCGCCTGCACCGCCCATCGCAGTCGAGGATTTCCCCGAGGAGTACACAGTCCGCGCGACTGAGCTGCCCAAAAAGTCTCGTTTGATCTCTCGCATTGGCGTCGTCAGTGAGGAGCCGGCGGCCGTCTCGCTATGTCCGGACCAGCAGGGAGATAGCACCAATGTCAATCTGCTTTTCATGCTAATGGGCAACCCGGATATGGACCACAAGCTACCTACACAATGCCGCATCAAAGCGTCGTTACGCTCGACCACGTTTGTGATGTCGCAACGAACGCACCCTGCCATGCACACTCTATCTGCACTCTCGCGTTGCAAGGAAGGTGTGGTGAAAGTGGAGAAGACGTTTCCGCAGGAATTCACAATGTCGCTCCGAAAACAGTGGCAGTCGCCTGACACGTCGGAATCCGAAGGAGACGACAAAAGCAGTATTGGCGAAGAGGTTCACACAGCTTCGCTGTCGTTTCCCTTCCGGATAGAAGGGGCCAATCTGCCATGTCCGACATTCTACTCGCCTCTGCTGTCAAGGCGATATGCTGTTGATCTCTCTGTAGACTTCGACGAGGACGCAACGCCAGCGATGAAGCTTCGATTGCCTCTGCAGATTGTTTATGGGCCATCGTCATGATCAGACAAGCTTCCGCGACTGTCAAATTGTGCTTCTATATATTGCTCGTAAAGGGTTTTGTATGCGCTTTGAAACGAATGGCCCATCAACGTCTTCCGTCATGGACTGCTACCATGGTATCTTGGCTGCACGCTCTTCTACGTGCGCCCATCAAACCTGCGTACCCTCGATTTCGTCCTCGCCAGCTGTACCGGCGATGCCGGACCCGGTGACACCAGGCAATTCAGCGCCACCTGTCGGTGCCGCGACACCAGATGGCAAAGCTATGCTCGGAAGAGCACCGGATCCGAGGCCAGCGCCTGATCCTATCATTGTGTCAGGCTGAGTAGACATGACACAGAGAGGAGCATACGTACCTATTCCGGCACCTGTCGGTGCGGCAAATCCTGACCCTCCGCCAAAGCCTTCAGTGGGCAACGACAAGCTCGGAAAGGAGAAGGCGGAAATGCCGTCTTGTTGAGCCTCTCGCCTCAGTTCTCCTGAGAGTCCAGTAGGCTCTGCGCTCTCGCTGCCCAAACCTCCGCCTGGCAGGGAGATACTCGGGAAAACGCCCGATCCTGGCTCTTACATCAGCTTGATCATCATTGGTATGTTTTGTCATGCAAACCTGATCCGAAGCCAGTCGGCCCAGCAAACCCTGAACCACCTCCAATGCCGCTCTCAAAGCCGCCTGTCGGCAACGACAAGGTCGGAAACGGAAAATCAGAGAGTCCGTCAAATTGAGCCTCGCGCTTGACCGGAGCCGTGCCGTCAGGCAGAGGCACCGGAGCGGTGCCCGTCGGTGGTGGTCTCAGAGGTCCAGAACCCGAAGGATAAGGCGGTAGGTGACCTGAAGGATGGGGAAAACCTGAAGGCAGTGGGGCATACGTCCCGTTCACAGGACCAGGAAACCATCCCGATCCTGTCGGGAGCGGTGGCAGTCCGCTGCCACCACTACCAGTCGGGAACGGCGCAGCAGCAGCAAGAGCCGCGAAAGCAGACAGAGCAGCGACAGTCTTCATCTTGAATGACGAGGAATTTGAGTTACTCGTCGAAACTTGCTTCGTCGAAAAGAAAGTCTGTTTTGGTAGATGGATGCCGGATCCTGGATTGTGAAGTGACAGACAGGGAGGGAGAGTGCGCAGCACTTCTGTGTGTGCGAAAAGAACAATTGAAGCAGCAGGAACAGCAAGAAAAAGCTGGATGAATGGAATAAAGGATTTGGATTGAGAAAGACAAAACAAAAACCAGAAGTGATGGGAACTCGGAAAATACTTACCCTTTTATCACTCTACGAGTACATTCTCCTTTCCCCGTCCTCCCCTACCAGCGCATAGTCGTTATCATTCGCAAGAGGAAATCCCATCGACTTCCATCAACTTGTTACGAAGTCTTGTCAGTAGTAGATTGTCTACTCGGTGAGTACGTAACCACGCCATGGTTTCAGCCCCCTTTGGACCCCCGTCACATATCTGTGGGGAACACAAAACGCTTGAAGGTGAAGTAGCATATGCAAGAATTTGACCAGGTTCGTGGATCAAGGCGTGCTATCAACATGTTGCTCTAGTGCGTTTTGGCAGATCTTCGCGGAGTACTTCTTGTTAGTGGATGAGACCGGCAAAATCTGGGAACGAGACGACGAGGCGTTGGTGGCTGGAGATCACACAAGAGCCGAGTTCACTGGAACATGCAGCCAGACCGGGATGTCGTCCAACTCAGTGTCGTGAATTTGGAGCCAGTATATTGCAACAGTCAAGATGTCTCTCTTCTATGCCGATAGCCTCGGCATCATCATAGCAATACAGCAGACAGAAATATTACGCCATGAGGCATGCTTGCCCTCTCTACGCCCGCTCGACTCTTCGTGCCTTGGGTATCTCTTGGAAAGGGAAAGCCTCAACAAAACCGATTGAACATGCCCACCTCTACCATAACCAGTAATCTCAATCATCCAGCTTCTTTCTCGTTTCCCTGGTATCCTATTGCGCCGTCGCTAAGTATATCAATGTAGTGTTGTGGAGCTCGTGTCGGAAGGAGGCGATCGAGATGGCTACTCTTCGACTTCACCTTCTTCGCTAACCTCACCCTCTTCCGAATTAGCCGTCTTCACTTCGTGAGCCACTGGCTGTGAGGATGGCTCGATTTCTACGTTCGCGTCTAGCGCGACCTGCTGATTTGCATTCTCGACACGGAGTGTCTCTTCACGTTGAGTAGCAGTGGTAAGGTTGTCATTGGCGTCGCCTTGAGGTGGTTCGTCCTCGAGCGACTTCCCATTCGACTCAATCTGGCCTTCAAGCCGAGGACGCTTGTTCTCTTTGTCATCTTTTGAGATCCCATTCGCGTCATCTTGGCTCCCATCGAGCGACCCGCCATGATCGCGTTCTCTCTTGACGCCAATACTGCTTGTGTTGCTTGGGCGGCGCTCGCTGCCCGGTGGAGGAAAGGGAGACGCAGATCCGCCGATTCTGGTGCTGTCCCAACCATCTGCGCCTTCGATGGCGGGTGTAGAGAGACCCATGTAGATCGATCCATTACCCTCGGAACCACTTGCGCTGAAGCCATTCACCTTGTTCGAAGCAGGATCATAGCTTGCGCACATATGCTCGATTGCTCGCCGTACTTCCTTCAGCCGTACATGCTGTGACTCCCACCACGGGCGACCTGTTGAATCGTCGGGTAGCGTCACGTCGCAGTACCTGCATGCAGCCCAAAGGCTGGCCACAGCGATGGTTCGACTCGTGCATAAGAGACATAGTTGGGTGTTGTTACTGTCGGTCACAAATCCCCAAGCTGCGTTCCGGAGACGCTTGTTGTGTTCCACGCCGTAATACTTCAACATGTCGAACAAGAGCCTGTGAGGCCACTCGACTGTCAGATCCCAACACAACACCTCCAGCAGCACATCCTCGTTGTGCAGTATGCAATCTCTCCATCTCCACCAGTCCTTGCTCTGCTCGTCAATGACGAGATTCGGGTTCTTCTGAGCAACACGGCAAAAAGCCAATATCATGTCCCTCATCTTTCGCGAGCTCTCTTCTACCTTCGTGGCCAAGAATAGGGCGGTCGCAGCGGCCTGGTACTGATGAAGCTTTGGGATGCCATCACGCGCACTCTTGAAGCTGGCGCGCATGAAAAACCTCTGCAGGAAGGTGGCTGCAGTGCTCAGTGTAAGCTGTGGAAGCTTCAGCATGATGCCACATTGGACAATGAAATTCACGCCCTTTGCGCGAATCTCCTTCTCTGCTGCCTGGGTCATGCCATCCTGTATAGAGGGTGTGTTCGCTAGCTCTGCTTCTGTGAATAGCCACTGCTGCTCAGCATCCGCAAGGACTCGATTGGGCGATCGAGGTCGCTGTCGAGCTGCAGGATGGCTCGCAGGCAGATGGCTGGTACTTGACGGTGGAGGCATACCGCCCAGTCAAGCCGGCCTCGGCCAGCGCGCCGATGCCCAGTCCTGGTCGCGAGATGGGCTGCGTACGTCTAGAAATGCGCTATAAGCAAGTCGAGGTCCCGAGCCAGTTCGGGTGGTGGTCGTTGATGCTAGGATCTAAGTCATTTGATACGGACTGCGCTGGCGAGCCAGAGACAAGGATAGCGTTGTGGTGGATCGTGAGGAGTTGTGAGGGTCCGTGGTAGTGGTATGTCTGCGACAGGCGGCGTGAGGAAGGAGGAGGTGGTGAGTGTGGGCGATGGCAGTGGTCGTGGTTACGGTGGTGATGATTGTGTCGCGAAGAGCGGAGCGCAGTCCGTACTCCGTGCCATAGTCGTGTTGTAAGAGGTAGTAGCGCCTCTAACCACGTGAGTCGACCGTCACCCAATTTGTGCCAAAATTTCACGCTTTCGCTGTGCCACCACTTGTTCACGCTCCAGGACCCCTCTTTCAACAGCCCCTCCAGCCAGTCGCCTACATATCACCACTTCTAGACGGCATCCTACACCTTCACAAATCCAAGCAAGGAGTCCCAACACCACACACACACACCAGAGTCGCCAATATGCCGTCAGGTGCAGGAAGTACGTTTGACAGACTATCTGTCCTCGACACGCACTGACACGTCCGCAGCTGGTACGAACCCGATCCACAATAAGAAGGCCAAGAAGAAGACGGAAGAGCTCGACGACGAGGAAATCGAGAGACGCAAGCAGATGAAGGACAAGGCGGCCGCAGACAAGAAAGCGAGGGAAGACATGGCGAAGAAGGCTTGTGGAAAGGGTCCCCTCAACAGCGGCACACAAGGTAAGAGCATTACATGCCTGAACATATCCGTCTCGAAAAGTGCCTAGTTCTGACTTCGTGCCAGGTATCAAGAAGAGCGGCAAGAAATAGACAAGTCTCGCTACAACAGCCACGGTGAGCGTTATGAGCGCGGCTTTGGCTACCATACGCCGAACGACGATTACGACAGCATAGGTCCGACGACTTGCGGACCGGCGGCGTTAGAGTGATATACCAAAATTGGATCTGCTTTCATGTGACCTCCCACACTCACAAGCAGACATATTCTTTCCACTTCGCTCTATGCGCAAGGCTGCGGCAAGTTGTATACAGCGACCTTGTATCTCTCCACTGACAAGCAGGTATTCTTGGCGCTCTTTCGCGAATCACGCTCTGCGCCGAGCTTCTCCACGACTGTGCTAACAGCTTTGGCCACTGTTATCGGACTTCCGTGTCAAGACGGCAGCCAGATGACGAATTCACTACCGCGGAGAAGACGGTGTCAAGGTGACGCATCGCAACGCTCTACCGTGTGAGCATGACTCGAGCATGATCACCTGTCGATGTGGTGCAGAACGAATGAGGCATGCGAATGAGCCGCAGGGCGGCGCCAAACTTCATGCCTATGCCCCCAGCCGCTGTAAGCGGCACCTTACCAAGATTCAACAAGACGGCATCAGCACTCCCATCTTGGTTATGCGGTCACCGGCAACTAGCATAGGCAGTCCGCACCCATGTTTCACTTCCACCAACACCTTCAGACAAACGGCCGACTGCATCGTCTGCTGTCCTGACCAATGCGGGCAGCGCATCAGACTCCTCGAGATACCATCGCCACCCCCAACAGCGCTCACAATCGCACGTGCCGCTCATACGACCATCCGTGTTGTTCCTTTGTAGCAACAAGAGACGTCGTTGGTTCTTACGCAATGGCACAGTGTGGCGTTTTCCATGATAAGCGCCAAATTGTGAAATACGAAGTCACGACCGCGACAGATGGCTTTTCCTTACTGGATTGATTAGACGAACGGGGGTGTTTGACGAGTTAAGCGCATGCGGCGCGGAGTACCACACTTAGAGCCGTAGAATATCAATTCTCCAGTCATCCAACCACGCGCTGGAATGAACGTCCACGACAAGATAGAGGGGCTTTGCCGCCTCCTCCGTTCACAGGCTCCTACACGATTTCTTGTTGTCTTATTTGGAACTGAATGAGATCAGCTGCCGTTTATTCCTTCCTCCAACACTCTGATATTACGGCGTCGAAAGCAGAAGCAACCGCGCCGCAAGTGATCCTGCAAAAGCGAGAAACTTTGATCTGGCAATATTATAAGGCTCCTCGCCGAGTTCCCGTATCGGTCTGTGGCCGACACAAGGCGATCCAATCTATTCATATGTATTAAGCAGTTGAACAAGCCTGGATATATACTCTCGCACCCGACTTCGCGAGCACTCCTTTCACTTACGATTTACATACGGAATGGCGCTATCTCGACTATCGAATCGAGGCTTGGTGCCAGCTCGACTGCTCAACAGCATACAACCAAAACATCATAGCCGCTATCTCGTCACCACATCCTCATCTTTGCAAACACCCTTGGCCGTGGAGCTTCACAAGCTCTCTAACAGCGTCCCTCTCCTTTCAGACACAGCTGGGCGCAAACAAATATACGACGCTGCCAAAACGCTCATGCTTAGGACTGAGAGTCGCAAAGACGCTCTGCATCGCCTCACCGATGCGCACGAACTCAATAATATCGCCCAGGTCGGTGTCGATCTTGGCATCTTTAGGACCCTCGCCTCGTCACCGAATTCGGTCTTGCACATCACTGAAATCGCGGCTGAGAGCATGGCCGACAATACTCTCTTGCTGCGGATTTTGCGCTTCTTAGCAGCCAATGGCATGCTGGACCAAGTGTCAGAGAAGGCGTTCAAGGCGTCGAATTTGACACTCTTGCTGGCGGATCCCGACTCGGAGTATACAATTCGCATGAACACTCTTATCTTCCAACCGATGATGAACAAGTTGCCGGCTTTCCTCAAGGCGACGCAGTATCGAAACCCAGAAGATGGTGCAAAGACCGTCTTTCAGTATCACTACCAGACGGAATTGCCTTTGTTCGACTGGCTCCGCAACCATCCAGAAGAACTCGATGTCCTCCATAACGTCATCGGGAAGATGCGTGTGAATCAGAAGACGTGGACGGACGTCGTGTCTCTCGACGATATCAAAGTCTCCGTAAAAGATGTAGCCTCGAATCGCATCCTGTTCGTTGATGTAGGTGGAGGTACTGGGCATCAGAGCATCGCCGTCCGCGAGAAACGTCCTGACCTACAAGGCCGAGTCATCCTTCAGGACCTCCCTCAAGTCACCGCCCTGGCGCAACATCTCAAAGAAAAATTCGAAACCCTCGACGTCGAAATCTCAAGCCACGATTTCTTCACACCACAGCCCGCATCCCTTCGCGGAGCAAAGATCTACTTCATCAGAAACGCTCTGCATGACTGGCCAGACGACAAATGCGTCCAGATCTTACGCCATCTGAGAGACGCCATGGCGCCTGACTCGCTGCTCATGATCGATGAGATCGTGTTGCCGGACGTGGGAGCGAATAGTCGGCCCATGCATCTCGACATCATGCTGATGGCCACGTGTAGCGGGATCGAGAGGAGCGAGAAGCAGTGGCGGAGACTCCTTGATGAGGCCGGTTTGAGGCTGAGAGATGTCTACAATTTGCACGAGGAGACACATGATTGTGTTATTGTCGCTGAGAGAATTTGATGCTCTTATGTGTGAGATTGTCTTTGGGTTCATGTTGGTGATGGTGAGTGAGGCGTTTTCTTTGAAATGGAGAAGGATGGATTTGGAATGGATGCTTTTGTTCCTGCCCATAGCATATAACACTGGCAATCTCTGATCACGACTACCACACACCATTCCGTCCAGCGTGAAGCTCATCACCCTACTACATACCCGTCTTCACCACGGTAGCGATCTCCACCGCATCATCTGCGCCTCGGACTGAGAGTCACTTGGGGGAGCACGAGGATCCTTTGCATCTGTACTCAACCAGAATCTGACCTATGCGATTGAGATACATCGCAAACTGCCTGGTGGCGAAGATCAGTATCACAACCCACCATTCAGAAATGACACGAGAGTGTAATAGCTGTAGCACTTTACGAGCAGACAGTGATATAGAGAGTGGATTCCTGGTCCAGAGAATCGTCTAACGGCAACTCGGTCGAGAATACATTACTTGTCATTCCTTGCAATCATTGAAGGTTCACATAATCTAGTCTATGAACACTCCCCTTTACTGAGTGAAAACGGAATGAACATCGTGCGTCATGTATATACAGATCTCTGTGCTTTCTTAAAAGAGGCGCTGAACAGGGCCCATACCAGGCGTACTGAAATCCGCAAGGTTGGCAGGCCAATTGCCCAGCTGTGCAGGATCGCCACCCACACGAACCCACTGTGCTACGCTAGGAACGCCATTGCCGTCGAGGAGGAAAAGTTGGAACCAACCCGGCGGACACGCATTCGCATTCGGTGGCGCAACAACCGTGCAAGAGCTGCCCGAGCACGAAGTTGAGAGGAAGAAAGTGCGCTGACCCATGCTGTTTCCGTGCGTAGAAGCAACGGCACCCATGAGCGAAACGCGATAATTGCCTCCTGCGCCGGGCGCAGATATGGAGAGAGTGACGCTCTGGCCGTAGGACCAATCGATGTTGGTGAGGTTGAAGACCGGCCGGGAGGGGTCGCCCATGAGGTATGGAGGGACGAAGACTTCGTTGCGGAACTCCTGAGGGTTCTTGTTGTCTTCTGGGTCAGAGCCGGAGATGAGAACTCGTCCGTCGTCCATCAGCACGGCTTCAGAGTGATAGAGGCGGGCGACAGTGGTATTGGCCATGACGGTCATGCGCTGGCCAATGGGTTTGGTGGGGTCGTAGAGGACTGCGTTGAGATTAGGGTCGGTGGCAAGACCAAAACCTGCAACTCCTTGGTGGGCACCGTTGGCGATAAGGTATGTACCGTCAGGCAAGGCTGCGATACAAGGCATCACGCGCTTGGAAGGCATGCGCTCGATAGTCCAGGTAGGCTTCGGGTCGTCGGGATTCATTGTGAGGCAGCTGTCAAGAGCGATTGCAGCTCCGATAGTCGATCCACCACAAATGAGGACAGTGACGGAGGTATATGGCGGGCTTTGTGGAAGAACCACCATTGTACCCTCCATGGGGTATGTTCTGCCGGCAGTTGGATCGTTCACGGCTCCTGGCATAGCTGGCAGAGTCTTGACTGGTGTCAAAGAGACAGGATCCAGCAACTTGGCTTGATTGTAGTATCCGACGAAGATATTGCCTGATGGCAAATTCAAAAGGAATGGGTAGAGGTTGTATGGATCCGTTTGGTCGAGGTAGTCGCAGTACTGAGACGCCGAATTGACATTGGGAAGAAGCTCAAGCGTTGGCGTAGCAGCTCCGTTGGAGCCCTCTTCTCCGCCCATAACAAGGATGGAGCCGTTAGCAAGTATCATCGCCGATGGATACCATCTTGAGTCGAGCAGATGAAGTTCATCAGGGTTCTCTTGCCAGTCGTTGACGCCCCAGACACCTGGGCTACCGTCAGGCCAGTATAGACGAATACCCAGAGTCGATGGGCGAGACCAGCCGCCGACGCTGATCTGTCGTCCAGCCCTATCAGGAAGCGTCAAACCAGCGGAGCAGAAGATATCAGTCTTGACATGTAGAGGTCTCCATGCTCCTGTGAAGTTGTTCAGCTGGGCAAGATCGAGCTCATATGTTCCAGTGCCGTTCCCCGAGTAGGACGTGCCAAACTTCTCCTGGAAGACGACCTTCCCATTTCTTGCAGGCGCGCTGATAAGAGGCACGATCAGTCCACCGATGAGGAACTGGTATGCACCGGCGGCATTACCACTTGCATAAGTCCAGCTATTGAGGGGCGTCGTGCCATTGTAGTTGTAAATGGAGAGCGAGCCGCCGCCACCACAAATTTCGCCTCCGTTACTGCCGTCTGTATCGTTCTTGCAACGCATGAAACAAGCAGACTCATCGAGTTTCTTGGCCTGGTAGTTGACAACATCTGACCAGTCTCCGCAGAAGCATTGGTCGGCATACTCGGTTCCAGCAACATTGTATCCATAGGCCTGACATCTCTGAATGCATTGGGTGTTCGAGTTATTGGTGGGGAAGTTCAGCTGGTAAGGCAAGACTCGCTTGTTGTTAGCGTTATCCTGGTAGCATCCAGAGTATTGCCAATTCGTGGGTAGTTTACTGCCGGTGAGAGGACCAGGAGCCACGTAGTTGGCGAGAGTACCGTTGACGTAGATCGAGTTGCGCCCGCCTGCACCACACATTTCTCCTTTGTTTCCACCGCAGGCCATATTGCACTGAGAATCAGCCACGAGAGAAGGCGATGCGTGGACGGTGTAGTCGCAGAAACACTGTACGCTGTACTGCAGAGCAGCAATTGGGTATCCCCTGGCGCTGCAGCTGGCAACGCAGAATTCAACAGTCATGGACGTGTTGTCCGGGACGGGCTGCTGAGTGATCGAACGGCCATTTCCGGTGTCTGTGTAGCAACCAGCATACTTATACGGAGCGATCTTGGCCGGATCCACGGAGCTAGAGGGCGTCGGCGTAGGAGTCGTAGCAACAGCAGTCGTAGCAAGCTGAGAGGGTGTTGCAGTGTTACCACCATCAGCGACAGGTGTAGTCGGCGTAGGCGCTGCAACGGTACTTGAGCTCGACACCGGAAGGTTCTTGCTATTGAACGTGTACAGGCTGAGTCTGTTCGGGCCACCGCAGGTTTCGGTCTGATCACCATTGCAAAGCATATTGCATTGTGCCTCGCCATCAGGAGCTGGCCCACCACCGTTCTGGATTTTGTTGTCGCAGAAGCATTCGGCAGAATACTCAAGGCCGGCAATGGTGTATCCAGCGCTCTTGCAGGCTCCGACACAGTTCTCGACGCTTTGGTTCTGGGCACCACCTGGGACAGCCATGCCAAAGTTGAGCGTGCGGCCTCCAACAGCGTCTGTGTAGCAGCCTTGGTAATACCAGCCATTGAACTGGTAGACAGTAAGACCGCTAGGGCCTCCGCAGATGTCGTTTGAGTTGCCATTGCAAGCCATGTTACAACGACCGTCAGTGGCAGGTCCAGCCTTGTTAGCGAGGCTGTTTCCGCACCAACTATTTGCTTTCAGTACAGTCTCCTTCATTGAGTGCGCACTGAATCCCACTTACCATTCACCACTGTACTCAGTACCAGCAATCGTGTACCCTCCAGCTTGGCACGCAGCGATACAATTCGCGTTTGTCATGTTATTGCCGCCGCCGACAACATTAACTCCATTGGGCAGAGTTCGAGACCCGACAGTATCTGTAATGCAGCCCAACGACAACCAGTTGGCTGGTTTTGCGGGTGCTTTGGAGGCAGGCTTCACGCCCGGAGACGTGGTACCCGATGAATATAGATTAAGACGATTTCCAGCTCCGCAGAATTCGGAAGCATTTCCATTGCCTACGTCTTATCAGTATTGAGCTAATCTAACAGGTTGGAGGAGATTTACAAGGCATGTTACAGTCGCCGATGGCGGTTATGCTAGCTGTCTTGGATACATAGTTGTCGCAGTAACTTAGGACGTGTCAGTAGGTGTACTCAGTACTGTGTCCACGACGCTGTCAAGTCGCTTCAAGCTCACCATTCTCCGGCATACTCGACACCAGCCAGAGCATATCCTGCGGCTGAGCAAGCCGAAGTACACAGCGCGACAGTCATGTTAGAGTTGCCTCCGGGCACGGCCGTGGCTTTCGACAGAGTCCTCGGATTGCCGTCATTCCAGCAGCCTTGACTCGTCCAGCCTGGTGGTCCAGGATTTATTTGAGGTCCTTTGGGAGCAGCCTTGTTCGCATAGTAGATCGTGATGTAATTTGAGCCTCCGCAAACCTCGGAGCTATTCGCTACGCAGGCCATAGTACAGCTGGTATCATTCTGAAGAGATGCTGGCGCGGAAAGCATGTTGCCACAGTAACATTCTTTGGAAAATCTAGCCAAGCCACGTCAGCTTTGCATGTGTCTCGCGCCATTGCTCAGGCGCGTGAACGCGCTGACATACTCAGTTCCGGCATATACGAAGTTTTTGCTCGCGCAATATGCGGCACAAGTGGAGCCATTCACAGTTTGGTCGGTGAATCCTCCTCCACCGAGTGTTCTTGTGTTCTGTGTATCACTACGGCCTTTGTCAGCAGACGAGTGAAACAGCGGATGGCAATATGCCACTCACTTGAAGCATCCGATGTAAGACCAGTTAGTGGGAAGTGAAGCATTTGCCGCTGGTGCTAGGCTCGTAGCCCTCTCCACAATAGCCAAGGCATTGGAGGTAGTAACCACGGAAAGAATAAGGGCAAAGGCTTTAAGGCTCGAAAGCAGTGCCATGTTTGCTGAAGCGAATGTTTATGTGCCTGTAAGTGAATGTAGAGAGAGCAAAGAGGCAGCGATCTGCCTTTCGCTCGACACAACAAAAGTCTGCCAGAAGCAGAAAAGGGATCTGATCGACAGGTACCTTGAAAAGAATGGATCAAGAGCCTAGCTATATACTCGATCCTACCGTCCTGCCGTCCTGAAAGCTTGAGTTGCGATTCTTGGCCTTTTGAGGCATTTCTCCACTGAGCAGTCATCCTGCGGCTGTTGATGGTGTGCAGCCTCGACATCGTACATGCTCAATTTGTGATGGTGGCTGCCTCTTAATTCAAACAAAGTACGGCCGAGAGCAGGAAAGGGCCGTTTCCTGAACCATTCAGGACAGGTGGATGGCGGAGAGGCACGAACCTCAGGTACGAGAGGCATAGAGTCAGCATGCCACATCGCGCAGCTGCACGTGTACAGCATGTTCCTGATGTGAGACGGGAGGATCGCAGTGTTGGAGGCCCTACAAGATGAGGTGGAGAGCAGGGCGCGGACTTGCAACAGCACCGTTACGACGGAAGAGTCATGGCGCAGCGTGCGAGCGATTGCCATTGGGTACAGCGTCCCTCCCCGTGGCAATACGGCAAGACAAATGTCCACAGTCTTGTGATCTCCTACTGCAGCGTACGTTGACTGGACGAGGGTGTGAATGTGCATATATGTGTGCGTGTGTAGCGAGAGTGCAGGTCCAAGATGATTCCTTGCAGTGAGTGAGCGCTTCTTCGCCGTAATGATTACTGCATTGAGCCAAAGCTTAGCAGCAGGTTCTGGAGCCTCGATAGGCAAGGTCGCTGTTGTCACTGCTGAAAGCATCAACGTGTCTCGACCAGGAGTGCATCGAGCAGCCTTGTCGTTGTTGCTTCGGGACGTCAGGCCGACGCTGCTGCAATTTAGAGTTCAGGGTGGCACACCACCCCGCATGAAGAGGCGTCGCGCAACACCCAGTGGAGGCCTATCTCGTGTACGCCTAGCGTTTGGCATACTAAGCAGCGGGTTGCATGAATGCTATTTTGGGCATGGCCGAGCTGACAGGTGCGCATGGCGTATTTGCCAGATTGGATTTCGCGTGGTTCGACCGCACGATTCGGATCTCCATCTACAGCGCAACAGGGCATGTTACTGTAGACGATAAGCTTCCTCCTTGCAAGCGGTACCCAGGGGCGAAGTTTCAGCGGCAGAGGCCACCACAAACATCGTCACGTGTGCCTCGGCGGCACAACGCCTCGCATCATCAGCTCCGATCGTATTTGGCCGTTCCTGTGTTGTGAAAGACTGTGAAGAATGTCAGCAGTAACTCAGTCCACGAAAGTCAACCCTAACAATGGCACTTGCAAGCTTCGTGCATGGAACTTGGGGATAGCTGAGCCTCCGCAGCTATCATTCGGTCAAGCTCTGCCAGATTTGCCATCTGCACGGGCGTGATACGAGCTGTCGCTCTGTCGGTGACACATTTGGACAGATGCCCTGCAGATACAGGACCGCAGAGGTGGGTCAACCTGATGCTTGGCCAGGTTGAAAGCTATCCATTGGACAGGAGCGATACCCCAATCCGAGGCTCACCAGCATGCGCTACCAAAGGAAAATTCGAGCATTCGTGTGGTCATCGCTCGTCCATTCAGGGAGCACGTCTACTCGCATCGTCTTCAGCGTCTAGACAACCACTCGAGAAATAACGTGTTCAGTCATGCCCGGCAATGATGCGCGCGGCAACGTTGGTCCGACCTTGTCCGCTGTAAGAAATCGTGATGGATTTCGCTGGCCTGCATCGTGGCTGTATAACGTTGATTGGTTGCCACCGTAAGCAATCATTATAAGCGATATTGGACGTTTAGACGATGGCAAGTCGGGGTCGTCTAGAACACGGCAGGATCTTGCTGCACACAGCCTTGACATTCGTCGTTCGAATGTCATGTTTGTACTGTCGTCGGCCGCGTGGCAGCACATGGTTCTCTGGCGCTGCTAGTGTCGCAGGCATACACGCGAGGCTGCGCTATTGATGTGAGGCAGCACCTGATCAAGCATGACTTGTAGGAGTGGCAACTGGTCCTCAGAACAGACCGCCTCGAGTTGTATTTTCTTGCCAGACTTGTAACTGTTCAGGTGTTTCTCGGACCGTAGCGTACCTATGCGGGATACTGGACTATCCCCGAAGCTTTGGAAACCTTTCGCGCGGTCTTTTTAGAGCTCGAGTGGAGTCGTATGCTTTTCCGTTGTGGTCCAAACAAGGCTTTGACAATGTCTTCTCGTGATGACAGTGCCAGGCTACTGCGTAGACCTTCACGGGCACTGGGCTTTGCTCACCACACCAGACAATGCAGTCTGCAATGTGCCCTTGATGCTTCTCGCATGAAGTCTGGTGCACCGCGGACAACACATACGGCGAAGGGAATTACCTTAGCCTTCAGGATTTATCTTGCCAGCTTCGAGCTGAGCTTGCTCTGCTCCACGAGCCATCCACAAGGACCCCAATTCCATGTGAGTCCACGGGCTGGTCTTTGCGCCTCATGCCATCCAGCGTCGGATCAACGACAGTATGCTGGCAGAACATCCGCTTAGTAGAGCGTCTAATCATGCTTTTGCTATCGGGCTCTTCTCTGGGTGTCCATGTGATACAGCACTCTCGATTGTGAAGCCGCCGTTTGCAATGTCAGGGCTAGGTGTGGGCTGAGCAAGGCTCAGTGCTTGGAAACCGTAGCCTTTGTCAAGTCAACCTCCGTTATGTGCTACTGACAAGCTTCATCCTCGTCTTCGAGGAATTTTCAAACCCATATGTGGGAGACACGAAGCTGAATGTTGACCCTGTGATAGTGTCGTAAGGACTGTAGACAGGCGAGCAGTACAGCATATTACTTATCAGGGCTGGCAAGAGCGAGTCTCAAGTTTACATACCTACATGTAGGTGTCGTCAAACAGCAGCCTGACATTATGCTGATAGCCGTGGATTCCGCTGGACGTCGTCTCTGCGGGACGCCCTAGAACGACTCAAGACGCAGCTCTGGACGACTGCAGCTCTCATTCGACGCCTCCGTCGTCAAAGCACAAAGAAGTCCTCACGACGATCCAGCTGATAGGATAGCTGTCACGTCCATGAGGGTTTTCGATGCGTTTCGGTGGCTTTTCTGTCAGTAGTATGTGCGCCAGTATCTTGGCAATCAGGCCGTCTTGTTCAGTGCATATTGCCTGTTCGATCCAGCCGTCTCCTTTTGAGGTTATTGCAGTCTGCTAGAAAATGGCATATGTCCTTCGGCCAGTGGCGTTCACGTAGGCGGCCTTTACCCCTGTGTGATCCTCCCCGCTGGAGTCACAATGCGAGAGGGCTTTAGTCTAGACATTTCTTCGTTGCGTCCATATATCTTGTGGCACGCTTGAAGTACCCAGTATCCAGATGCAATGGCGGCCGATCGACTGCACGTGCATTGAATCGGGCCTCGAGAGGTGTTGCACAAAAAGTTGCTCCAATGTAAGGACTGCACCCCACAATTGGTCCATATGGCCGGATCTGCGACGTGATATGTAGCCTTGGCGGCTGCAGGGGCTGGACACTGTAGAGGAGAAGTGTAGTAGTGACATTTTCACGTTTAGAAGAGGTTCCAAGCTTACAGTTGAGGGCAGGGAAGCGACGACAGCAGGTGTCTCCCACGCTATCACGTGACCTTGAATGTTTCAAAAGTTCGTGGTAGCCCGGTATCTACTATCTGGCGCAACTCATCGCATCCTCCATCACGAACGACAACGAAGTCAGCTCCGAAATCACAGTACATTCCCAACATCCTACACAATGCCTCCGAAAAGCCGCGCCCTAGGCCCTGGCCGCGCCCCAGCCAAGAAAGGCGTCGCCAGAGACGTCTACGAATCGCTCACCAGTCCCGACAACAGGAGCGTTGTCATCGCAGTATCCTTCTTCGCCGTATGTTCGCCGCTCTCAGATGTCAGACGAGCTATATGGGGTGAGACATGGCTGATGAGAGATGATATATAGGCCGGCGTGGCTTTCCTGCACAGCAGCTGGAGCGAACTTTTGCTCCCACCGTGAGTAAATCCGCACTGAGAATATCAGGTTCTGGCAGAATAGGAGACTGATAGAACAGCAGAATCTAAGTTTGAGCTATAATGGTGGACGAAACGATCATAGGAGGAACGTATGAGATTGAAAAGTCGCCTGAGCAGGCTGTGTACAACATCCGATGAAGAGGCATCGAGTGTACGATATTGAGGGAGAAAAGAGCATGGGAAGGCGTTCCGGCGCAAGCGCATCTACAGAGATGCCAAAGGAATGCGTGCGGAAGGATGAGGGCAGGACAGTTGACTGAATCACAACACTATACAGGGTTTCATGTGCTCGTTGAATGCGACTCAACAGTCATCACTCATACTTGCGTTCTCTTCGCGCTATGCTCTACCTCCTCTCCTCAGCCCTTGCAGGCGCCCAATTCCTCAACCACGCCTTCGCGCGATCTAAGTCTCCGCCTTCCGCTTCCATAGCTCCCAAACACCACTCAAATCCATATCCTCCCTTACTTGCAGGTCCTCCGTCCTCCGCAGCAACCATCTCCGCCAGAGTCCTACGCTTCTGACTCGCCTCATCGACGCAGAAGTGTAGAAGTGTAGCCTTCTCAGCCTTCATTAAACCATCCAGAAACGGTCTGATCATCGGCAGCGCATCCTTGGTAGTTATTGTGTTGTTGAGGTCCAGATTCTTACGGCCGGTCTTGCAGAACTCGTTCTTACACCAGCTTTTGCCGCAGCCGGTGAGCAGTTGTTGAAGATATCGTCGCTCGATACGTCGACGCAGAGCCTTACCTTCGGGGTCGTACATGCTAACATACAGTGGTCCAAAGCAGACGCTGCAGAGACCTACATCATTGCCAGGTCCCTGGCCCATCTTGGTCCCGGCACGTGTATCACCGTTCTTCGAGCAAGTATCCAAAGTGCGGCCGCAATTGGTATTTCGGCACGGGATCGGGGTCAATCTGGAGAAGCGGTCCAAATCGTGGTTTTTCAAATGCGTCTCCATGTCTCGCAGGCGAACGATCTTGTCACAAAGATGACACTCTGTCGTTCTGCCGCCATCGGCAAGTTCATGAGGTGTCATGCCGGAGAGGAGAGCTTCAGCGTTCGGCACGTCAGGGTCGCCTTCCTGTGGAACGACGAGATGACAGAAGCGGCATAATATCAGCTTCGCTGGGCAGGTTGTGGTTCTGTGTTGAGCCAGAGACGGGATGTTCGAGAAGGTCTCGGACGTGCTGCATTCGCTGCATCTTAGGACCTCTGACGGGTGAAAAATTGTATCATGGTGCTGGTGGGCAGAGTCCGTATTTCCGAACGACGAGTCGTGAGGACAATGCCAATGACTTGCAAACTCTGGCGATCGTTTTTGAAAGACTTGTCCACAGCCCTTGGGACACAATACATTGTTCCTGAGGCAGAAGTTCTCGTGTAGCATCAAGGTCCTTTGAGGTACCAACTGCCCACAGTTCTTGCAGCGTACGTCGCCTTCGTCTGGTGGCATTTCGTTTTCTTGCTCCTGCACATTCGTCTGTAAATCTTGCGGGTCGGAGTGCTTCGCTCGCAACGAGAAACGCTTAGGATAGGCTTGAATTTCTCCATTGATTGTAGTTCCATTCGCCTGTGGCTCAGCAGGTGACAATGCGTGGACAGAAACATACAGTGCTTCTGCATTCTCTACCTCAACATTGCTGGGTTCAATACGTATGCGTTTCTGTGGCCGGCTGTCCAAGTCCGAGAAAACGAACTCATCCATGCGCGGTCTTGCTCTTTGCGTCGACGAAAATGGGCTTACGAACAAATCGACCTCTTCTCCATCTTCTTCAGCATCCAGCTCGATCTCCAACGGCAACGCTCGATTCCAGGACGACAGCTGATAGTCCACATAGTCTCCTGGTAGCACTTGTCCTTCACTCTCCTTGAATAAATCAAGGTCGCCACCAGCCGAACTCCCCTGTGAAGTTCCAGGCGCCTTCGTCATCTTTGCAGCTATTCTCTTCAGTGTCTCTCTTGCCTGCTCCTCGTTGAGTGGTTCGATATCGACCTCCAGATCGGTATCCACAACACATATGCCCTCTGCCTCAGGTTTGAAGCCATCTACCAAAAATCGGAACTCCTCTTTCTTGCCTCGGATGCCTTTACCTCCGGGCACAACGAGAACTTCGCCATTCGTGAGCGTTGTATAATTGGTTCTGAGGTACTGTTCTAGCAGTGCTTTCCAGTCTTCTGGATCGTAGCCTGCCTCAAGCGGCCGCAGTCTGACATATGTGCCTTTGGGCAGCTCTCTTACGTGGACCGTGATTGAAGGTGCTGATGTTGCGCCGTTAGTCGCAATCCCCTCTTCTCCGATCCCTTCCATAGTATTCTCTTGCTCAAGGTCATTCAAATGTATGCCTAGAGTTTCCAGCAAGAACGTGCTCAGTACGACCTCCGCATTGTCGGCTGAGAACTCGCGGATACCAGCATACACGACCCTCCCATTGTTCGGATTGACAAGGCGGAAAGTCAGCGGATATGGCAGCTGCTGTCTCTGATCCTGATACTGCGACTCTGCCTGGCGGAAAGCCGAATACGTAGCTGAGTTATATGGATCATATTGGGGGAGGTCTCGGCGAGCATTCTCGGCGGCAAGATTCGAGGAGGCGCTGAGAAGCTGCTCTAGAGCAGAGGGTGGAAGCAGGATCTTATCGCCAGGCAGTGTCTGCAATCGAGATGGTGCGGTGGCTGTAAACTGCGCAGACCATTTGAGCGTCGGCGGACTCGAGTCGCCCATGTTCGATGTCGCGTGCTTGGTGGTGGAGTAACGAGAAGGCGGCGAGCGAGAGCCAGCCATGAGAAAGGGTCCCTTCTACAGTATCATTAGTAACAGTGACCTGGAACGGTCGGTTAGAGTGCGCATGTGAGTACTGACCTGGAGAGGCAAAAGAAGGTGTTCGAGAAGATGCTACGCCGATGACTCTCGCCCACCGATGCGATGACTAAGGCATCGAGAGCCATCGGACATGTGCGCGCTTTTAACACGGATACAATATGGAAATTCATACTGATGTAATCTAGTCCATTGTTCCTTGTAGACGAGGGCCGGTCTGTGATTACTCTGACAGCAACACGAAGTAAAACATGGCTTGAGCATCTATGAAACTCTTGACATTAGTTCGTACATTATGTACAGACCGTCGTGAGACAGCGTCATCTCAGCTCTCTACAGGATGACGTAGGATAGCGCGACTTCAGCTGCCTACAAGATGAAGTAGTCCGTTCGCTCATCGAGTCCCTTTTGCCCAACGGCCATGCATCTCGTCAAGTTCCATGCCGCGCCCATCCTGCTCTCTCTGGTAGCGCCACCCAGCAATCGCCTCAAAGCCTTTGTCTTCTCTACATCAATCTGTCCCTTCAGCTCAGCCCCGTCGATCAGCTCCTGGAATACCAGTAACGTAAGATCGTGCATAAATGGCAGATGGCTGACATTCGAGAGGCGTTTCTCCATAGCAACCTCCTGCATATTGGACTCGATCATGTACTCGTCAAGTCTGGCAGGCCATTGTGGTTTGGCTGTGTGACGTCGCATAATGGCGAACTCCTCTTCCAGTTTTTCGATGCAGGCTTGCGGAGCGTCGGGTCTTGTCTTTGTGAAATGACGATTGAGAACATCCCACTCGTCCCATTGGATCCATCCTCCAGGTTTGAGCATTCGTAGCAGATTGCGAAGCAGCAGCGTAGGGTCATTGCCCTTGACTACGCAGACGAAATGGCTATAGGTCGTGACTTGGGTCAGAACATGGCCTTCCGTGGCATAGTGCTGCTAACGATCACAGGCGAACTTACCGGATGTGGATGATGTCGTACTTTTCTATCAACTCAGTGGGCGTTGGTTGAAACATGTCTACAAGTCGTAGCGTGACGTTGCGTGGAAGCCACTACAAAACCAAAGGACGGAAGGTTAGCGAGTGTCAAAGACACACGAAGAAATTCTCTCCTATGTTCTTACCTCTGGCGGTGGACACTGTTCGAAGCTGATGTCTATACCGTCAAGCTGCGTCGATTGAGGAAGCTGTTTTGCCATGTCGAGCAACCATACACTAAGTCCAGGTCAATGAACATGATGTCCCGATAGTTACAGGCGGTTTTGGACGCCGTGCGTACCCTGTACCTGTTCCAACATCCGCGACATGGAGATCTTGCCTGTCGTCAACGGCGTTCTGTATCCTCGGATGCAGGTTGTAGCCAAAAGAGCTCTGCCAGATATAATGCGACAGGTTCAGACGCGCTGAGGCACTTGCATCTCGAGTCAGGACATAGTCATCGTTGAACTCGACAGCCGAGTCTGCTCTGTCGGACTCCTTCTCAGTAGATTCGGTCGTTGCAAGATTGCGTGTTGGCATATCCTCAGCGGGAGCCATGGTCTTTGAGCCCGGGTACCCGACTGTGTCCTCGTGCGGCGGACAGTGCGGCGCAATATCCACACAGCCGATCTGTAGAGGCGCCACCCGTGACTATTATGTAGAAAGGCCGCGCATGCAAAGCGCGTGCTTGAGAGTTGCGTCGCAGGTGTAGCTTCGCTGGCGATCATGCAAGTCAAATTGCGAACAGGCACCGGCTAGCATTAGCATAGTTTCCGTGCTGGGAATGAGCCGAGTAGGTCGAGTTGCTGGCGGTGCTGAAGATCGAGTGCTGTCGCGAGCATGCAGCGTGACGAGAAGGGACACTCAGCCGAGGAATGGCAATAGCATTGCAATTGATTCTTTAAGGGATGAACAGAAGCTCGTCGTTAGCGATGAAACGGGGCTTGGCGATGAACGGTGGTTGAGACCATACAGTTGCCAGGACATCCTAATTGTGCGAGACCTGTGAATGAGAAAGATCATACAGTAGTTGTTCGGACGACCGCTCTTTATCGCCAGACCAACGGGTCGTCCTCGTGCAGTCGGCTATGCAGCTACACAGCGGCAGTCGTGCAGCGGATGCAGGACAGAGGAGCCACGACGGTGAACGATACTACCACACAGTTCAGCCAGTCGAAGAGACGCGATTGATGCGACCCGGCCAACTTGCAGCGATAACTTAGGGGCTGCGTGCCGAGACTGCCGAGCAGACTGAAAAGCAGAGTCTCTAATTCTGGTGCTGCCTTCTGCTGCTGCCTCTCAGCGTATGCATGCGTTGGGTGATGCGATGTGACTCTTGATTTGTACACGTTGGAGAAGTGATGTGTGGAAGATGTCAAGGTACCTCCAAGGACGGAAGGCGGGCATACTATCAAGTAGTAAATTCGAGATATGAATGCACGTGCACCATGTGCGCTAGAGGCATTTGGGCAAGCGCAAACCACCAGTCAATCACGACAACACGCCTTTCGCTCGACCATCTTCTTGAACAGGTACCCAAGGATCTTACGTTCTCTGCATAAAGCTGGCCGCCATACCACTCGTCGGTCGCGGCATCATCATACTCATTTCACCTGATTCTCTGCCAGATCTCTGGTAATAGACTGCTCAAACGTCCCGTGCTCGGAACAGCTATGGATGACATAAATCGATTGCCCGTAACTCTCATCGACCTACTATCGAATTCACTTATATTAAGACAGACAGCCCCATACATTCCTGTCAAGGAGCGGTGTCGACTGTCAAAAGTGTCCAAGGCGCTTCGCGAACTCATCTTTACACAGCCAGATGTGTGGCGTCACCTCAACTTGACCACTGTCAAACGAGCTGTTATCGACTCGTCTCCAATCGATGTCGGTGGTGTCTCTTGGCGGGCGGAGCGAATGGACGAGAGTCTTACTGAAGACGATTTCTACGCTGGGCCATTGCGAGGCATTTTCGGCAAGTTGCATTCAAAAAAGGTCCTGCAAAATGTGCAGACACTTGTCCTGGACGGCCTTTCTGTTCCTGCAGATCTGGTTCGAGAGATTGTGGCCGAGGATCGTTATCGTGTCCGAGTTCTAAGCGTCCGAGATTGCAAGAATCTGAACATCACGAAGCTACAGCAAGTGTTACGTTACATCGTCCGGCCTACAAGATCCGAAGGCACTCCAACCCTCCGCGCTTTGTACGTCTTCGGACCCAAAGACTCTGCGAGACTACTCTCATCGCATGAGGTAAAGACGACTGACGTTCGTCAGCTTGGGATGATGAGCTCTGCTGGCGCTCAAATCGGTGCGGAATGGAACCTGCGCTCCTCAGAAACCCTCGCTTCGACTCTGGACAATGAGGAGGGCAAATGGTACGGGTGCACTGGTGTAGCCATTAAGCGACCATACACCGAGTGGTCTGAAACCCTTCAAGTCTGCAAAGGCATCATCAATTTCGATGCTTCACTGTGTAGAGGCCCAAGACATGACATCACCAAAGTCGACAGCAAAGACTTCCTCCAACCAACGATCGCCACCGTAGCGTTGGGTTCACGTGGATGTGATAGTTGTGGGAGTTGTCCGGAGGGCCCAGCAGTGTTTGGAGAGAGCGAAGAATGGACTCTACCTCTTCTTGGACCAGTACCTACTCATTCATCTACAGTCCGGGCAGCATTGAGACCAGAGAAACAAGACGACGGCTTCCCAAAGCTCATCATCCGCTGTGAAGACTGTCTCCGAGGTCGTTGGTGCGAGCAGTGCAACCGCTGGTGGTGTGAAGTGTGCTACGAAGAGCCTGTTTCGCGAGCCCACATGCGGACCGAGATGCAACAGGTGGAGCTCAGAGAAGAACTCGAACAGAATGGGTGGGCCTCTGTACGAAGAGGGTCCCCTGCAACGACGATAAAGGTACTTTCTAACCTTTGTGTCGAATTCTGTCTTGTCAATGAGATGATGGCCGGAGCTGGCAGCAATGGCATGTGGGGTTGAAATCGCCATTGAAGTATTCGCGCAACTCCACCCGTGAGACACATCCGACTCCCTAACTATTCTTCCCCGGCTCTTTCAGACACTTCGCTGCTCTTGCCAAATCACATGAGAGCTTAAACTGATTGAGATTCAAGGGCGTTCACCGCGACTGCTGGGAATGTGGCCGAACCTGTGAGGACTGCAAGAAGCAGCTGATCAAGTGCTGCATCACCTGCCGCTCGGAATACTGCTATGCTCATGACGACAAGTGCTCGGTACGAGAGGTAGGCCAAAAGATACATACATTGACAGGCTACAATGCTGACAATCAAAAAGTGTGGATGGTGCAGCTCCTCAGGTCGACGAACCCGTGAATTGTTCTAGTCATACCACCAATGTTGGACATGACTGAAGAGCATCAAATACAGTCTCAGCTGAGTCTCTATGCATGGGGCAGAGATAGGCGAATATGTCAGACCTACACTGCGTATCTTGAGTACCGATAACCATCAACAGCTATCTCATCTTAGAACCCAGGCTTGCTCCCTCTACTTCTCTTGAACCAGACGACGTGGGTCAAACCCTATACTTTGTTGACCCTGCATTGCTTGACAGTTCACTGACATGAAAGTCAAGGCATACCAAAGAAACACCGAATATCTCGGCAGAAAATTATCTGAATCGTACTGGTCGAATCGCACAGTACTCGCCCGAACAATGACGTCTTTATCACACTACGGCTCAATTGCAGAGCTCCACAAGGCATATGATAATGGCAAGGTAACCGTGGTCGATGTTACTAAGAATTACCTCTCTACAATCGAAAAACTTAACGGTGACCTGAACGCTGTTGTTGAGATCAACAAGGAAGCTGTCCATGAAGCCGAGCAGGTGAATGTACGCTTCGCTCGTCATGAGTCAGAGCCAAACATTTGCTGAGAATGAATAGGCATCACAATCAGCTCGCGGATCGCCCTTGTTTGGAGTCCCCGTACTCATCAAAGATCAAATCGAGACCGCTGGCATTGCTACCAGTTTTGGGAGTGCGGCGTGCAAGGACTATGTTCCTACACATGATGCTACCATTGTACGGCAGCTCAAAGCTGCCGGCGCCGTCATACTCGGCAAAACCACGATGCCAGACTGGGCTGCAGGTTTTACATCGCCTTCGTCGCTCAGCGGCACAACAAAACATCCTATCGATCGCACGCGGGACCCTGGCGGATCCTCGAGCGGCAGCGCGACTGCTGTAGCTGCCAACATGGCGCTCGTGGCCATCGGCGGCGATACTGGAGGTAGCATACGGCTACCGTCGAGCTTCTGTGGCCTCGTGGGTGTGAGAGTGACACCAGGGCGCATATCCCGGGACGGCATGTCAGCGCTGCTGAAGCCTCAAGATACTCCTGGGCCCATGTGCAAGACTGTCGACGATGCGGCTCGAATACTCGACGTTCTCGTAGGCTATGATGAAGCAGACAATTTCACTGCCATCGAGGCGTTCGCTGACCGTCCCAGAACGCACCACATATTCCAGGATGCTATCAAACAACCTATCCTCAAGGGCAGGCGAATCGGGGTTCTCAGGCAGGAGTTCGGCTCACATACAGGTATCAACGGCGTGATGGATACGACACTCGTACAGTTAAAAGACGCCGAGGTCGACCTTGTGGACGTGGAAGTCCCGAATCTGGGACAGTACAAGACATCGACCTCGGCGTATGTGCTGCGCGGCAAGGCAGATATAAATGCCTTCTGTGCATCAAGGGAGGAGCTCTCTGATGTCAAGATCGAAAACCTGCAAGCCGCAGGCACTTACCACAAGGGCCTAACCCTGATCGACGCGATAGCTAAAGGCGCGACAGATTTTACCCAAAACCCGCACTTTGCAAAATGCCTCCTGGCCATTGACGAATTTCGACGGGTCCTTGCTTCGGTGTTTGCTAAACATAAATTGGATGCCATCGTCTACCCGACGTGCAAAGTGCTTGCCCCGAAGACAAAGGAGGTGCTGGAAGGGTAAGATTGCTCACAGCGTTTACAAGCCTCGTTGCTGACCAAATTATGCAGCTGGGATCATCGGCCAAACACCATCATCGGCAGTCAATCACTGTTTACTGCGATCTCAGTCCCTATCGGTCGAGCAAAGGACGACGAGTATCCACACGATCCACCTCTCCCCGTCGGACTTGAGATTCTTGGAGTGCCTCTGAGCGAAGAACGAATACTCAACATCGCTGCAGGCATTGAAGCTTTGCAGTGAAGGAAGAGAAAGTCATTGTGAGGTGAAACGCCTTCTTCAACTAACACAGAGGTTGAAGCCGTGGCACTTTGTAGCAAACTTGCCGCTTGGCAGTAATTAAAAACATGTGAAAAATTTCGTGGCTTGCAAGCCATGTCTCTTTGATCAATTACAAGTCCTTTCCCTTTATGACGACTCTTCAACGGTAGTCGACGTTGATCAACACAAACACTTCTCACTTCAGCTCATCCCATCTAGAGCTCGTCGCAAACAAGGCCGTCACCATCCTAAGAAAAGAGTCAGTGTCGATGGCTCGCAAGACACAATCGATGAAACTCACAACAGGGGCAAGGCAGCAGTAGGCAGTGGTGCCAGAAGCGGCGCAGGTTGACTCGAAAGCAGACTTGCTCGAGGTAGAGCCCTCAGCTGCGAAAAGGATTAGTTACGAATCCTTTTAGGGTCCATAAGGTGGCATCGTTTCAAGACGTACGGGCCTCGCAAGTGAGGGTCAGAACGCCGGCGACGACATCGGTCTGGCAACATTGGGGAATGTCGATGGCTGATGGGCAGACGGAGCGCTTCTCCATGAGGTGGGCTGGCGTGGCAGCGGCCAGGGCGGCGAAAGCGGCGAGGACGAGGAACTGCATTTTGAACTTGGTAGAGAGGTGGGAAGTTGGTTGAGTAAAAGTGTAGTGTTGTAGTGGTGAATTGAGTAGAATGGAAGTGCTGTTGGATGATGGAAACTGGGAAAATATGCGATTGAAGAGACCTTCTTATATTCGGCTGAACACGCTGATTGACTGCATAGCCGTTGTCTTCAAGACTGCCCACGTCGTAAACAGTAGCGCTGCATCATTCGGTCAATAGTGGCAGTTTACAAATAGACCTCATGGAAAAGAGTCGCTGTCGGAGGAAGTGATCGTCTTCGCAGCGCTGAAGATCTGAAGAGAAATGATCAAGGAAACTTCGCGCGATGCCTGTCATCCTAAGCCAAAGGGACTGGTATCCAGGACGCCGCTCTCGTTCTCGACCTGAGAGACCAATGGATCCAGTCCAAAGGTCTTATCAAGATATCTGACCTCCTGAAGAAACAACAGGCATAATCTGCGAGATCGATCGATCCTGCAATGTGCAGGACTTTGTTCGCTGAGGCATCCCACACTACTCCGTAGCGGAACCGAGTCGAGATGAATACCAAGACAAGACGGCGCGGTGAGATATTCCTGTTCGAGATAGTGATCGCCATGTGATAGTAAAGTCTGAGTGGCCGACACGTGACCTGTCAGCAGCATCCGAGCATTCCGCCGGTACTTAGAAATAGGGTGCAAGGGCCAGCAACTTGAATAGCGACTGTTGGGTGTAAAGAGATCATCGGGCTGCAGCTGTGAGGCACAGTACGTCAGTCAATCTTAGCCTATCGTGGCCAGCTATCGTATGTAATTTTGCCCCTGTTGCACGTGCGGCTCTGCTGGATATGCAAGATTTCAGTCGCACATCGTTTTACCATGCACGAACGCATCGGAAGAAGGTCACTGTCCAGGAACCAAGTGGCGCGGGAGGTTAAAACGTTCGCTCCCCATGAAGTCGTGGGTCTGAGAGACGATTGTCGTGGTCCACAATCCGACAATTCGTTCTCGTCTGGTGAAGTGGAGAAGCGATGACGATCCAATTCTCGCAAGAAAAACAGCAATTCTGTTGACGTAGGCAGATCCATGAGTACGAAGCAGAAGCGAAGTTGATGAGATAATTGTCATCGTGCGACGAAAGTGGTACAATCTGTTGGAACTTGGAAGAGCAGACGTCCAGATAAGTAGCCGTGATCGACAGGCGCTGCCCAAACGGTCCGGACGGTTGAATCTGACACTAGATCTCAAGGCTACATCCCTTATCTGAAGCCATACACGAACAGAAAAATCAAGTGGAAGCGAGGAGAGCCTCATCTAGGGTAGAGTTTCAATTCAGGTTACCCGTGAAGGTATGATGGGATTGGCTCTTTCGTACTCGGGGCAATCCTGGGTCCAGGTGCCGATGTACGAGGTACATATTGAAGGATGCACCCGACTCGAATCACTCGTGTCGTTTGTCAAATGTATTGTTATCCTGATAAGTATGATTACAATCCTTCACAGGGACAAGTGTCGTGCGAAGCATTGTCAGCCAAGTCTTGCTTCCAACACTTCGATGTGCTTTGGGAAGAACCGACAGTGTGCATGGTCCTCGAATCCTCCCCTCCCTGCTCGTTCCCGTCGCCAAAGTTGTCCTCAGAATATTTACACTTTGCGTGAAAGAAACCTGATGCACGTCAGTCTCCCATGTACTTCATGCCTTCTCGAATCCGTACTTGCCCCTCTCGCTCAAACATCTCTGCTTTCGACGTGCAATATGGCCTCATGGTGGTGTCATGATAGCCACTGACGCGCTCGCTACAGTAAATGTCTTGCAGTACGGCGTGGTGTAAGTCGGCTTGGCCGTGCCGGAACAGCTCCAGTAACATCCGGCGCCATAGGTATGACCGCATGCATCCTCGTGGCTGTCGCAAGTATAGCCGCACGTGTTTGTCTTTGTCGTCACCAGAGACTTGTTGTAAGTTGTCTTGCAGCCAGGGTCAGTGAAGCTGGGCTTTGTGTATCCGGAGCAGATTGGATAGCAGCCGCCATATCTGACGCTGCACGAATTCATGTAATCGATACAAATGCCAGAGGAACAGCCTCCCGTTGTGAAAGTGGTGGTAGTCGTAGTTATGTGCATGACTCCATTGAAGGATGCAAGCAGGGCTGGTGCCTCTGTCATCTCGAGCGGTGCGGCTTCGATCGGAAATGGTTTTGCGTGATCGATAGCCTTTGTAGCCACCATGGATGAGAAATTCAACATCATCATGGCAACCTTAACGTATACCATGTTGTGGATTCGCGAGATGTTTTTCTGGTCAGTGTACCACCCGTGGCGGAGTTTCTGTGCTCAGCACAGTATATCCTCTTGTTATCAACACCCACCTAGGTCATTGTGTACTCATTCACATTCCATATGTGACGTCTACTAAATACAGATGAACGGCATGCGTCGTGGTTTAATGCAAGGGCGGCCGCCTTGTGTTCGTTGCCAGGCGCACGGAGAATGTGAGATTGAGGTCAACATGGCATACAATTAGGCTTCACCTCCGTGCGTATGATCACTGTCGCGTGCCATTTTTTACCCAGGGCAGTCTCTCGCCTCATTATGATTGCAGGGGTGCCTGCGTTGGTCTGAGAACGAGAAATGCTGTGCAGAAAGGTCAGATGGCCATAGGACGAGTGATCGTTGGGATTTCACAATCTAGGAGAATGCTTGTGCTCTCCCGCCAAGACTGTCGGTGCTTGCCCTGGGTGTCATCTAGTCTGCCATTAGCGTGTCTTTACCCGAAGCCAATCAGACAAGATCAGATATGCGGGAAGTACCCTGCCATGCGCCACCTATCGTCACTTTCTTGAGAAAGCAACCGTAAATGCGCAGACAACACTTTCACCTGCACCACCCTCTCACCATTACCACAACGTCTGCCTGGAATCTCTTTCAAATTCGAATACAAGCAAACAAATTCATCCAGTGGTCCACAACCTCCTCCACAGCACACCCTTATCCGTCTCGAACCCAACTCTGCAACCAACCATGGCAACCAAAGCCGCCCACAAACGCTTAACTCGCGAATACGCCAACATCCAGAAATCCCCTCCCGAGTACATCCACGCCGCACCCTCCGAGTCCAATATCCTCGAATGGCACTACATCCTCACCGGCCCGCCGCAAACAGCCTACGAAAATGGCCAGTACTGGGGAACCCTCACCTTCCCCTCCGACTATCCCTTCGCGCCGCCCGCCATTCGAATGCACACGCCCAGCGGCCGCTTTCGATGCTCTGAGAGGCTTTGTCTGAGCATCAGTGATTTTCATCCGAAGAGTTTCAACCCGGCGTGGGAGGTCAGCACGATCTTGCTAGGAGTGCTGAGTTTCATGACGAGCGAGGAGATGACGACGGGGAGTGTGAAGCATACCGATGCGGAGAGGAGGGCTTTTGCGCAGAGGACGAGGTGGTGGAATAGTACGGGTGGAGGGTCGACGAGTCGGACGCTGACAGGGCAGACTGCGGGTAGCAACAGTCGAGGCTTTGGTGCGATCAAGGCGGGCGACGGGGGAAAGAAGTTTAGGGAGCAATTTCCAGAGCTGGATGAGGAGAACTGGAAGTGGATGGAGGAGAACAAGATCGATCCGCAGACCGGGAGGAAGATTCACTCTGGTGGAGAGCAGTCATGTTCGCCTGAGCTGGACGGGCTGAGACGGAGGGGCACGGGTAGCACTGGCCTGGCTCATGTCGTTGGGGGTGGGCAGGCTGCGAAAGATGCTGGACAAGGGTGAGTCTACAGATTGACTTGCGACAAAGGGTTCATGTGCTGACTTGACTAGGTGGCTATCGCGAAACAAATACTACCTTGCAGGTGGTCTGATGTTCTTGTATGTGGTCGTAGCCAGAGTGCTACGTGATCAGGACGGCAGGTGAAGTCAGCTATGCAAATCATACCATTAGCGCGGCGTTTGGAGTATTACTTGTGCATACAGTACATTGCTCGAATGATGATGAGACAGCATAGAGACAGAACCAAGCTCATTTGACTGCTTCAGACTTGGATCTTGCATTGCTTCATATATGTGACTATGGGTGCGCACATGGGGACCAGGCGATCAAGGCCGTTCCCCGCGGGAGTGTCACAATCAGCAAATGCTCCGAGTCGTCCTTCGTCTTGATGCTCGTGAAATCCACCATCGCTGCAAGTATTCGCAAAACAATGCGAGTTGCTCACAGACGACGACCGCGGCGACCACCCTTTCTCCTCGTCGAGTCGGATGGGGTAGGAGTGACATCCTCGATACGGCCGATCTTCATGCCGGAACGGGCAAGTGCGCGGAGAGCGGACTGAGCACCTGGGCCTGGGGTCTTCGTGCCATTGCCTATGAAGTTGTCAGTACCGGCGCCCCCCAAATGCCAGTGGATATTGATCTTACCTCCGGTAGCTCGGATCTTGACGTGCAGAGCAGTAATGCCCAACTCCTTGCAGCGAGTTGCGACATCCTGAGCAGCCAACATGGCAGCGTATGGCGAGGACTCGTCACGGTCGGCCTTGACCTTCATGCCACCGGTGACCCGGGAGATAGTTTCGCGGCCGCTGGAATCACCCAGGTTAGCCTATGAACCATAACGTGTATATACGCAACTCCATCTTGCGACAAAATTTTCTGCAGCTGGTGACGGTATGGGTTTCAGACGTACGAGAGATCGGTAACGTGAACGAAGGTATCGTTGAAGGAGGCGAAGATACGGGCAACGCCGAAGACGAGCTCGCCTATGGAAAATTGTTAGTTTTGCTCGCATGTCTTGAATGAGCATGAATCGTTGCTGACCTTCGCGGACCTGAGGACCAAGGGCAATATTCTCCTGCGCGCCGCGCTCTACCTTCTTCTTTGGTGCCATGTTTGTCGTAAGAGGTACGGGATGAGAGAGTGGTGGTGGTTGACTGATCTTGTCTGGACTTCTGAGCGAAAAAGCAGGCGAAGTGCAGTGGTGCGAGACCGAGATGTTGGCGCTCGGACCAGCTTTCTTGGCACGCCATTGGAAGAAGACTTTCTTCGCGCTTTCGCGTTCTTGCTTCCTCTCATCACTCCACCTCATCACATTTGACAGTCATCACAGATATTGTGCATCGCCCGCCTACACCTCGTCACCTGATACTGAGTTCGCGGGACAGTTGCCGCCATCATGGGAGACGCCGTGGTGGGCATCATTGGCATGGGTGACATGGGCAAGATGTACGCCCGCAGGATCAGCGATGCTGGCTGGAAGTGAGTATTGCTTGGTGCATCGCAATGCATTGCTTTCGAAAGGTATGTCTTTTCGCTTCCCCCTGTCTCTCGCCTCCCCTTGCAATGATGACTTGAGTGCATTTGGCTCGAGTATGGTCAGCCGGCACCAGTCGTGTCCGTCATGGCCGCTTCTGACCGGTTGGCCGTCAATGATGTAAAATCTCAGCTACCTTAATTATTTTTGTCTGACACGCAACCACCATTATAATGCCAATACATGGTCAGCTTTCGAGTGAACACACGCTGACTCGATATCAGGTTCTTCGAACAGCTCGCTTACTTATCTTCAGAGTGCACGCCTGTGATGTCCCAGAAAAGTATGAGGCACTCACGACCGAGTTCGCCAGTAGAGTAGGCAGCACTCATCTTCGTAGGTTTAGATAGTTGCTGAGAGGTAAGCAGCCAAATGTCACAATTTGTGAAAATGGCCATCTTGTATCACGAAGCAGCGACTGGATCATGTACTCCGTCGAGGCAAAGAATATCGATGCCATTGTCGCTCGCTACGGGCCTTCGACGAAGCAAGGCGCTGTCGTAGGTGGCCAGACATCCACAAAGGCACCTGAGATAGCAGCTTTCGAGAAGCATCTGCCGAAAGATGTAGAAATTGTCTCGTGTCATTCTCTTCACGGCCCAGGCGTGAACCCTAAGGGCCAGCCTCTCGTCATCATCAACCATCGCGGCTCAGAGAAGTCTGTAAATCTGGTTGAGCAAATCCTATCCTGCTTCGAATCGACTTTCGTTCCGCTGTCAGCAGAGAAGCACGATCGAATCACTGCTGACACCCAAGCCGTCACACACGCAGCTTTCTTGTCCATGGGCACAGCCTGGCAGGCCAACGACCAGTTTCCCTGGGAGATCCCGCGCTACATTGGCGGCATAGAAAATGTCAAGATTAACCTGATGATGCGTATCTACAGCAACAAGTGGCACGTGTATGCTGGGCTCGCCATCCTCAATCCAGCTGCCAAAGCGCAGATACGGCAGTACGCTCAGAGCGTCACGGAGCTGTACAAGCTTATGCTTGGTGGCCATCGAAAGGAATTCACAGAGCGCATTCATGCTGCAAAGGCCGCTGTGTTCGGCGACGGCTCACTCCAAGACGACGAGCTCTTGCTCCAAGATGAACTTCTCGACCGCTTCAGCTTAGGCGAGAAGCCTGCTAAGCGCGTGCGCAATAATCATCTCTCCCTGTTGGCCATGGTCGATTGTTGGTGGAAGCTTGGCATCGTTCCCTACGACCACATGATCTGCTCCACGCCTCTCTTCCGTCTGTGGCTGGGTATCACCGAATATGTCTACAGGAACGAAGAACTCCTGGCCGAATGCATCGACACTGCGATCGAAGATAAATCATTCCGCGCTGACGACCTAGAATTTACTTTCGCTGCAAGAGACTGGAGTGAGAGAGTCAGTCTTGGGCATATGGATGGATATCGGGAGAAGTTTGAGAAGATTCAGGCGTATTTCGCTCCGAGGTTCGCAGAGGCGGGTAAGGTCGGGAATGAGATGATCAAGACGATTGAGGAGAACTTGAGATCGAGGAAAGCAGGGTAGTCGTAAGAGGAGGAGCAGGTCGACACACTCGATGAGTATCTCCGACTGTAGCCGAAAGTTCTGGTGCTGTTGAAGATGAGTCGACCATTCAGATGAAGGTGACTCATAAGAGAGGGTTCCTCCCCATTCAAGTTGATACGACATAGACTGGCCTCACATGCTGCGACGTAGTCGCCACTGCTTTTATTCCGAGACTTGTCAACGCGAAGCCTAAGTAGCCAGAGGCTGTGCGACAACACACATGTGGGCAGCTCATTCGAGCTGCGGCTGAGGCCAAGACTCAGCCCCCTCAGACTGTATATCACTGCAACCCATCGAGGTACCTTACAGGTACCTCCGCCTTCACGCTCGGCTGAGCGTTGTAGAGCTTGACTGCTGCTTGGTTGTGCTCTGCTGCAAACACGCCATGCTCCATGTGTCAGCACCTGGTCAAGGATGCTGCCACGTAGTCGGCAAGTGATCAGCGAGCGCTGTGGCAGGCTACATCCAGATACTCTCGCCACTGTGAGGCTCAGCTCAGTTGATATGGCATTACCTTCCAGATACGCTTCCAACGCGCGGGATTCAGTCCTGAACCTGCAGGAGATGATCTCCGGATGGTGACGGGTGGCATGGCTATTTACTAATCGTCTATCGAAGGTATAAATACGACATGGACCACGGCGTCATCATGGCTACATTTGATATCTCCAGCGAAAATCTCGTTCGCAAAGCATCAGCACACCATGGGGCCGACTTCTACGGATGTTCAATCCGACGGTCAACATTCCCCTATACTACCATCAGCTCAGCCAGACCTTGTGGCCCGGCCATGCTACCGGCCAGTTGACTTCGGCGACTATGAAATCCGGCTTTTGAATATACTACCAGCCCCCGATCACTTACCAGTCCAATGCAAGATAGAGTATTTCTCCCTGCTGCAACCACCAAGGCAACACGATGCACAGGCAGATGGACGACCGCAATACATCGCTCTCTCATATCGCTGGGGTGACAGCCGCGATACAAAGCCGATCTGGGTCAACGACTATGAGATTCAGGTGACACGCAACCTCTACGAAGCGCTATGTGAGTTGCGACGCCGCAAGATCACGTGGGTATGGGCCGATGCGCTCTGCATCAACCAAAAGGACGTTTCCGAGAAAGGGGGCCAGATCAGTCGTATGAGCCGCATCTACGCGAAAGCGTTCGCCGTTCTGGCTTGGATTGGTCCTGACGATGAAACATCAGTGGCCGCGATGCAAGCGTTAAAGGCTATTGCATCATATTGCGATACGCGGCTCGAACGCACGCCAGGGTACAGCAATATCAATTTGTCCCGAGATCAGCTGTTCAGCATTCATCATGGTATCGCTGCCATATCGGATTTGCTACAGAGACCTTATTGGCGAAGAAAGTGGATATTACAGGAGATTGCTAAGGCTGCTCAATTCGGCATCATCTGCGGCAGGTCTGAAATCGTCCCTCTAGAGCTCTTCACATTACCATGTCTGGCTGCCTTCGGACGGCACCTAGCAACCGTGGGTTCACGTAAACGCCTCATATCCTTACGGCGTTTTAGACTGCAAGAACGTCCCGGCAATCCCAATGAGCCACGCATGTCTCTCTCGAAAGCTCTGATACAGAGCCGACATTCCTTGGCGACGGATCCTCGTGACGCCGTCTACTCTCTGATCGATCTCGCCAGGGATGGAAACGATCTTGTCCAGATGCCGAACTACTATCAATCACCCAAGGAGGTCTTCCAGGCTCTGTCTTGGAATATGATCGTTTTGCAAGCCCAAGTACCGCTCATACTCCTAAGTCGAACTTCGGCTCGCTCTATCGAGGCTCATCTCCCCTATCCACCGCTGCCGCCGAGTCCAACGCCATCATCTTCGAAGCTTGATGACTTTGCGTCTTGGTCGCCCAATTGGTCGTGTCTAGATGCCAGACTTCCACATTGGATCCAGGATGCTATTGCACAGGCGCAAGCTTCAAGCCGTCACGTCACTCCTGCTCACACAATAGATGCATCAAGCAGAATACCGAACATTCTAACATTGAACGGGCTCTACATAGAGAAGATTGTGATGATCGCAGGATGCTCGCATCGAATGTGCCAAACCGATCATCAGAGCACAGATGCAGCCTTGTCGGACTCATCCATATCGACTGCTCATGGGAAACCGCAACCGCACGGGTCGGAAGAAGAGATTATCTCAAATCTCTGGAATGCTCTGACGGCTTGTGCGCACCCTCCCAGGAGAGGCGCCAGCCACGTTGGAATCTTGACAGCATCGCAAAAGGTGAAAGTGCTGGCTTGCTTGAGTAGGGAAGTCGCAGTCGGCGCATCGAAGTCCTACTTTGTTTCCCTCTGGCTCGTCATTCGGGACCTGCAGATCGCGGGACGCTGCGTGGAGCATTGGCTCATGGACGCCGTCGAATATCAGGAAGCATCGGAACGACTCGAACCGGGATATATAACGCGTTTCTCCCGTCTGAGATCTACTGGCGACAACGACCTCACGGAAACTTCACAGCTAGACAACAGCTCAGTTGCCTCTCTCATGAATAGCTCAGACCTCGGGGAATTGCCTCATCATGGCACAAAGCTCAAGCATGGCTCTGTCATATACATGAGTGCCCATCTCAACGACTCTTTCCGCGAACGGCAATGTCGGACAGAGACAAGCTACACATCTCTTCTTCTACAATGCGAATTGTCTCAATCTGAACTAGACGCATTAGCTCACCTCAATACCAGCCTACAGCTGATGAAGCGCCACAACATGACCATTGTCGTCACCGACACGAACCGATTCGCCACCGTTCACGATGCCGCGAGAGTAGGAGACTGCATCTATCAGCTGCAGTATTGTCCTTTGCCTGTGGTTCTGCGGCAGAAGCACCGAACTAGTGCCACACAGGAGAAGCATGTCGAGGATCTTGGGCCAGTGTTCAGTCTCGTGGGAGAGATGTGCGTCGCAAAAGAGAAGCGGCTAGTTTGGCCGGACGGCGATCACAGGGTACGCTACATCAAGATCGCTTAGGGAATGTTGACGGAATGTGTTCGGACTTTTTCCTCATAGAAAGTTGTAAAACCTTCATTCCTTCGGCTGTATATGTATTTCTATCGACAGTATAGTCATGCCAGGGATGAAGGCCGTAAGGAATTCCTCTTTCCACAATGCCAATAACCTTGGAGCTCAGCCCGCCATCCATCCAGTCGAAGCTCTCGACATCTTCTCAGGTCGACAAGAGTCAACCTACCAAACCCAATCACAAGCCACGAGGTACGAGCTGTGATAGCCGGCGTGTTACCCTTGATGAGACTGCCAGCGAGGATATCGGCCGCTGCACCCTCGTCAAAGCAGTCAGACTGGCGGAAAAGGTTCAGAGTGCAGTTGCCTGGGCCGTAGTTCTCGAGCTCCCAGCAGACGCTTGGCCAAGTCTCTCCCACACAGTTGCCGACCTCGATGTCGGTGCTGCTGCTGATGAGGGTGCCCGTACACTTGTCTGCTCCGTTGAGCACGCCGCCATAGAGCGAGATGCGGTAGCCAGCTTGCACGGCGATTGGCATGGTCAGAAGAGCGGCGACGGCCATGGAGATGGTGACGTTGAGCTGCATTGTGGCGATTGTTTGACTGCTATCGATATCAGATGTGCATCCATAGGCTAGATGTAGGGTGAACCTACTCTTGTTTGGAGTGGTTTCGTGTTGTTCGTGTCTGCGGCAATGTTGACACCACAGTAGTAGAATTGCTTCGATTGTGGTTGGAGAGATTGTTGACGTGTTCGATGTGTCGATGAGCCTGAGTGTCATATGTGTGTAGGGCCGCAAGTGAATATCCTTCGCACAGCAGTCGCGACCACGCACAGACCAATTTCACATGCAATTTCTCATTAGTGTCATATCATCATGATGACCTCCCTGACCTCCTCAGTTCTTTCGCCACATATGCATACATACCACACCATAAAATCGTGCACACGAGTAAGTTGAATAGGCCTGCGTTTTGTCCTCTCCATGCACTGATCTCGATGCCAATATCGACTCCGACCCGACAAGGAAACTGATGCAGTCTTCCTCTTCCAACTCTGATGTCTCTAAGACTGAACGAAATAAGAATGGCATGGTGTTCTACTTTGCCGTGTGTTTGAGTGCTTTTCTACCCAGCTGGTTTGACTCGGCCACTGACTTGGTAGAAGGATCTTGTGGCCGATATGGATGAAATGTGTTACGGCCTCTTCGATCCTCCTCCAGCAAGCGGGATTGTTGGAAGAACACGAGTCTCAAGCTGGCGAGGCAGCAACCCGCAGAGCTACAGCCTTCTATGCTTCGACCAATAGCAGACCCGATTGTCAGACCGTGGGCTAGCCAAGCGAGGAACGGTCAAAAGCCTCCCTTGAATATGAGACGTCCTGCTGCCACTCGTGCCGTCAGCTTGAACTCGAGTTCCCATCAACAATCGCGCCCGTTGTATGTCCAGATCGCAAACGAGTTGCTTTGCGCCTATCGCCATGCCATATCACACATTTCCAGTCCAGTTAGCAGATTTCCCGCGCCTGATTGAAATCGATTTAACTCCAATGTGGAAGCCAGATTACTGCGCGGTCGAGATGCAGGAAGTCCGGCTCATGTAGATAGAGCTGTGCGACGTTGTAGCCACATGCTCACTTCCAGCCCAGACATGACCTTTATCAAAGCCATCAACAGCGAGACAGCACAAATAGCCGGCTGGCTGCGATGGGAACGCATCGAGGGACTTGACCTCGCCAGAGATGCAGCACACGAGTTCGACGCCTGGCCAATTCCCGGGTCTCTCGAAGATGTGGAGATGATGCGTCCATACTGGGCGACCTTCGAGCTCGAACGCAGAGAGTTCATGATGCATAGACCGCACGCATATCTTGCTACTCTCGTGGTCGACCCGGCATTTCAGCATCAGGGCGTTGCGAAGCTTCTCCTAAGCTCGTTGGTCGCAGCAGTCGATGCTCTCGCCCTTCCCGCGTATCTGGACTCTTCGCCTGAGGCCCGTCGCATGTACGAGCAGGTCGGCTTCGTATGGCAGCGAGATGGGACATTCAAATTGGCGAAGCATGGTGCTGGCCGAGGCACCCGAACGTATTCTATCATGATCCGACAGCCAGTCACGGCATCCGCAAGCGCCTCACATCTGCGCTCGTCTTCTTCCCCTCCAGCATCTCCGCCATGACCTTTCCCGTCCCCAGACTTAGGCTGATGCCCCACGGCCCATGACCAGCAGCAACAAAGACTCCCCCGGAATCAGGCTCTGTACCTACATCACCGAGACTCTCATCCCCGATCCTGGCTAGGATTGGAGTTCCCCTTGCAGTGACGGGCCGAAAACACAGGCCCTTCCTCACAAGCTGGATATCATCTTGATCTGTGCCAAGAAGCAGTCTCGCAACGACCATAAGCTCCCCGATAGCCTCATCGTCAATCGTGGCCGCAGTCGCGATGTCCGGCAAAGAAATCTCGGAAGAATTGAGGCCGGCAATGTAGATCTCCTCACCAACACGAGAGAAGATCTCAGGCGAAAAGCCTGATTTCATAGAGGTAAAGACTGCATGGCAGCCTTTCGTTTCGTGCTGCGAGGTCCACTGTGGGCTTTTGACGACGATACTATGGCCAGCGTAGGGCGAGATGGGCAGCTGAAGTTGGGAAGTCGGGAAGAGGGTTCGGAAGACGTGTGGTGACCATGCTCCCGCCGTAGTGAGCAGACGAGTACAGGGGATGTGGTACTTCTCGCCAGCTTTGCTTAGTCGGAGGCCGCATAGACGACCGTCCTTATCTTTCACGACTCCGATAGCCGTCGCAGGCTGGTGCAAACGGACGCCATGTTCCTGACTCTTCTCCAGCAGGAACTCAGACAATCTAAGAGGATCGACCTGAGCGACGCCTCCCTCATCACTCAACTCCGTAATGGTATCACCCTTTCGCCTCTTCAGCCACCCTGGCAGCAGTCCATGTCCACCATCGTTGCCATACTCATGCATGCCAGCCATCTCCGCTCGACTGCCTCCATTCTGCAACCAGTCCTCGCCATCTCCGCCTCCATCGACCAAGCTCGATCCAGTGCTCCTACTATATCCCCATCTCTTATGTCCCTCATGCTCTTCAGCGAGCTCTTGATGCAATCTGAAGCTCAACTCTCCCAAGTCGGCCGAAGCAGGAGAAAACCAGTCTGCAGCGAGGAAGCCTCCTGCTTTGCCACTCGCGCTGGCGAAGAGCTCCGGGGAGGATTCGACAATGTGAATCGAATCGGGCTTCGTCGATGACAAGCCTGGCTGGGAGAGGTAGTAAGCTGTCGCGCAGCCGATGATGCCGGCACCGATGATGACTGTTCCGCTTTCATGGGTCAGAGACATGGTAGAGTGAAGAAGCATAAATTGTCGTGGTTCTGCTGGTGTTCCTTGAGGCCTGCGTTAGCGGGGCATATGTGGGGTTGGTCCCAGCTGTTGAATTTCTCCCTGGTGACCTTTCTGGGTGGTCCATACATTCAACAGAATCGTCAATAAACATGTCCAAAGTGATCTTGCTCACCGGGGCCTCGAGAGGCATAGGCTTAGCCATTGCGAAGCACCTTCTTCAGAACTCGCACAACGTCGTCTTGGTCGCTCGATCCGAAGCACCCCTACGTGACCTCGAGCAGCAGTACTCCTCACAAGTCGCGGTCGTCACAGGCGACCTATCTGACTTCAGTGTACCACAGAAAGCTGTCGAGATCGCTCACCAGAAATGGAACAAGCTGGACGGCGTGATAGTCAACCATGGCGTGCTTGATCCGGTCAAAAAGGTCGCAGACAGCTCTCCAGAAGAATGGCGAGCAGCGTACGACGTCAACTTCTTTTCTGCTTATGCCACAGCGAAGGCTGCGATACCTCACCTACGACAATCCAGTGGAACTATCCTGTTCACCTCGTCCGGTGCCGCAACCAGTTCATACCCCGGGTGGGGTGCGTACGGCTCATCGAAGGCGGCGATGAATCACCTGGCAGCGACAATCGCCAATGAAGAGGAGAAAATAGTCAGTATCGCAATTCGCCCGGGTGTGGTGGATACAGAGATGCAGCAGGACATTCGCGAGAAACACAACACAACCATGGCACCAAAGGACGTGGCCAAATTCAAAGAGCTCAAGGAGACAGGAGGGTTGCTGAAGCCAGAGCAGCCAGGCCATGTCATGGCAAAGCTTGCAGTGAACGCGCCGAAGGAGCTGAGTGGGAAGTTCTTGACTTGGAATGCAGAGGAGCTCAAGGCTTTTCAAGATTGAACAATAGAGGTGCATTCAAAAAGCTACGAGATCGCATACAGCTGCACGAGAGGAAGAAGGAAAAGAGGAATGACCTACAAGCAGGATAAGTCAGTGTATGAGCTTGATGGAGTACAGATCGCAGAGGTAGAGCATGATGTGCAATCAGTCGAAAGATGAAAAGCATACATTTTGACAGCATGAGGCGCGAGACCTTCAGGCTTAGCATGGAATGTTTTGTTGCATCATATGCAGGGCAAGAAATGGACAGGCGTGCTGACTTACGATGGTATGAGAGAAGTCGGAAGCAGGCCGTCTTGAGAAATGCACCTACCTGATTCGAGTCAGCGCCGTTGAAACCAGCGGAGAGATTTGTGAGGATTATTGCGGGTCTTGCGATATCAGGTAATCGAACCATGTTTATTCCGTCATGAAAGATCGGCATTTGATAGTACATTGTTGCTCATCAGGGAAGGTGTGCGAGTCAGAAGGTAATATACCTTACCTTTATGACGTGACGTGTGTGCGTTGAGCGCTGACTGTCTTTCTGTCTGCGCGTAGCCCGAGTATCATATTGGGTAGGCCGTGTGCAAGTTATATCAAGAGACTACCCTCTACCATCTCTTTGCGTGCACATGCGCGGTGGCTGATCGCCAAGTCTTGCTGCGGAAGCGTACTTGCCAGAAAGGCCTATTTTCGACAGTCAGTATATGCTTCTCGAACGCGTTCATGTGACCAGAAGTGAGGGAGAGGGTCGAAATCAGTCGGTGCTTTGGCGGCACAGTCAATCACCATGTAAATGGTATGATAGGGGCGACAACAAGCTCATCATCGAAGGACTGGGGGAGAAGACGGAGTGTGTGTACGTACCTGAAGCAGAAGACGAGCTCGAGAGGGAGAATTGTGGATGTTGATGAAGCGGACGCAGAAATTTGGAAAGTCGAGCTTTTGGAAGCGCAATTGCTTATGTAAGCCGACCTTCGAGGCTCGTGCATTAACCTCAAGTCTTGCCATTTACCACTATTGCCTCTATGCTTCATATACCTGCCATCTGCCTCACATCTAGCCTTCTCTACCACTTGGCGATAATCGCGTGGATCTATTCCGACTATATCCAAGACAGCAATCATGTCGGACAAGGAGTTTGGAGGTACGTACACCCAGAATCATGTGGCCTGCCTTTCAGCAGCACATACCTCGCATTCACTTCAGCATCCCTCGCATCACTCTCTCATATGAACTGACTCAACGCTCAGGTAACGATGATCTCTCTCTGCCCAAAGGTATGCAGCTTTTGTCTTTCATCAACCCGCATACCGTGCGATCATGGTCCACTTCCACCGAGGACATACCTCTTCATACCACTCCTCTTTGGTCACATACACGGCCGACCATATCGCTCGACAAGAGTCTCGGGAGCTCACACATACTCAAACAGCAACCGTGCAGAAGATTATCAACGAAGTCCTCTCCACCAACCCACAGTTTCAAGGCGCAAACCTCTCCTTCGCCAAAGAGACGCGCGATGTCTTGATCGACTGCTGCGTCGAATTCATCACGATGTTGAGCTCCGAGGCGAACGAGATCGCAGAGAAAGACGCGAAGAAGACGATTGCGTGCGAGCACATTACGAAGGCTTTGGAAGAGCTGGGCTTTGGCGAGTATGTGCCTGAGCTGGGAAGAGTTGCAGATGAGTTCAAGGCTACAGCGGCGGTGAGTTATGCATATATATCTGAGTCTGTGGATACTGATGAGGTACTAGCATCGCGAGAAGCGACAAACCAAGGCAGAGCAGTCGGGTATGTCAACAGAGGAGCTCATGAGGATGCAAGAGGAGCTTCTGCGCAGTGCGGGAGACAAGTACGCTGCTGCTGGTTGAACTACCGGCAGGAGGAGCATGAATTGATGGGATTAGCGAGGAGTCACGACGGCGTTGTATATGATACCCCACATGGTTCTGAGAATGATACTGCAGTAGTCGGTCCGCGAATGAGACACGCTTTAGGTCATGGAAATGATCGCTTCCTTCCGCTTGTGCTGCCAAGTCCAGTTTGCGGCCGACACGGCAATCTTGAGGAAGCTGTATCATCTTGAATGTCTTTTTTGGTATGTTGCGAACCTCTAAAGAACAAACTACCGCTAGCGACCGGCTGACATACATTGGCACCACTCCCGCATCACGATTATGATTTCATCTAGCCCGTTCGTGGAATGGGGCAGAGATGACACGGCCTCGACCGAACTGCGTTCTCAACATAATTCCAGGCAAGTCTTGCGTCTGTACTGACACACCTCTGGAGACGACATGTTCATGCCTTCAGCCTGTGGCATCACTGCATCGTGGCGGAGGCTCAGCTGAAGCTTGTGTTTCGAGCTATAGCGCTGCGCCCTCCGCAGCTTTTTTGACGTTGCATAACGATGTAGACTCCATTTTCCACCGCCCGTCTTCAATCGACAGACTGAAACTCGATCGCACAATGACAGCGACGTCAGACCATGCCATCATCAGACAATGCCTTCTCACGACCACCTCTGGAAAATCCGGCGACTCAAATCAGATTATTGCGAATCGACTACGACGTAATCGTAAGCTTCGATGATCCGATCCACTGCACGCTGAGTGTTCATAACATTAGCGACGTGGCTGGCAAGTATGTCGCGATCTCTTACTGCTGGGGTCCACCAAGTCCTGCACGACAATCACTCGTCGATGGGCGGCCATGTATGATCCGCTGCAATTGCTGGTACGCTCTCTGGCAAATGCGACTACACAATCTCGGAACCTTATATTGGCTGGATTTAATATGTATCGATCAGGACTGTCATCGAGAAAAGCAGCAGCAAGTCGGGCAGATGGGGTCTATCTTCGCATTGCCGAAGTTGGTAGCAGCTTGTCTTGGACCTCCAGGAAGTGACCATCTGTTCTTTCCCGAAAACAGTAACAAGCGCACCAGCAGACTCAAGCATAACCAAGGTTCAAAAGCCCTCAAATTCTTCCTAGGCCGACCATATTTCCGGAGACTATGGATCGTACAGGAGTGTTTCCTTGCAAGGAAGCTTGACGCCTTTTGCGGTCGATCAAGGATCTCCTGGGAGGAACTGGCACGAAGATCTTCCAACCCCGTTACAGACTGTCAGCGTCAGCCCCTGCTGACAGTCATACCACGCACGAAACGGATGTCTTGAGATTCTTTCAAGACTGCGATACTCGTCAGGCTGACTTGGACGCGAAGCGGCGCGATCTTTGTAAGATTGTGCTCCAGTATGCTGGTCGCGAATGTCACGATCCGAGAGACAAGGTTTATGGCCTTCTCGCGCTCGCGAACCCAGACGTAGGACCTTACATACACGTTGACTATGAGAAGCCACTCTCGCAGGTACTCCGTGGGTATATTGCAGCTTGCAAAGCAACGAGTCTCGCGACCACGCTATTGGAGTTGTTGCAGAGTGTCAACATGCTTATTCGAGAGTTCTGCTCAGCACGGTTGGAGAGAGCCTCGGCGGAGTCACTGATTGAACACTTGTCGAATCCAGCCTCATCAACGAAAAGCAATACACGAAGAAGGAGCACCGGGAACATGGCTCTACGCTTGTGGATCTTGGGCCAATACGCATTGCGAGAGACTTGAACATTTGGTCAGCGAGCAATACGAGGGCCTCGGTGTGCGAGACTTGTGGCGAGACACAGGGGAGGCGCTCGATGTTTTGAATTACGAGAATTTCAGCCAACTTCACTACGGAGCATGTGGCTTGATCGAGGCAGCTCGTGAGGAATTTCGTAAGCATGGATAGCAAGCTGAGGAGGAAGGTGGGGAGGCGGGTGTTATTCTCATTGAAGAAGTCACACGTCTGCATATTGTCCCGTCACTGTCAATCGGTCTTTGATACGCCCTTGTGAGCTACCACTGAAGAGTCGTGCTCGACGTGAGCTGTTACGAGACAGTCATACAAGTTCATGAGGCGAAGAGAGGATTTGAGAGCTAGTGAAAGAGTGCTCGTTGACTGTTCGCAGTCTCTTCTGGAAGGGAAAAAATGTTTGGGATACATTGACTGTTGTGTGGATGATCTGGTAAGCCTACGCAAGACACTCAAATTCCTGCCGGTCGAGTTGCTGGTCGACAGTGGTACACTCAAATTTAGTCCCCATTGAGAGACGACTCGTCTGCGATCTCCGAACGGCACCTCAACTTCTGTCGTGCGAATATTCGGCAGACTCCGCACAGATGATGGGGGGTGTCCTCCGCAGCCATCTTCACGATAGTCCACAGAGAAACATGGGTGATGAGCACGTCCACGGTAGCGTACTCTTTGCACACAATTTTCAGCTTCCGCCAAGATGGAACAACCTTGGTCTCCCCGTCCACGCGCCTACTCTGCTTCGGATACCAGACGCTCATGTCGTGGCGACCAAAACCCACCGCGATGACCCATTCTCCCAAGTCGGAAACAATGTGTGGGTGAAAAGCCAGACTCGGTGGCGAGATTGCCTGCTGGATACGGTGGAAGTAGTCTGCATATGCCACAAGGTCTGTGGCGTCCGTGGCCCCAAGGTGCATGATCTGGCGCAGTTTCTTGAGTCGACCATGACGGTCTTGAAGGTCTTGGTGGTACGTTGAATAGTGTGGAGGTACTCGAAGGTGAGATTGATGAAAATGCCTTTGGGTAGCTCGGGGATTGCGAAGACTCGCTGAGCGGCGGTGGCCATGACGGATGGCTAGACTTCATCAGCAACTCCATACATCACGACCGCTGGACGGTGACTGCGACCTCTTCTCGAGGCACTTGCTGGTTGTGATGTGGGTGGAGCTTGAGAGGATGCGAGAGTCAAGAAGTTTTTCTTTCCATTCACTTCTGCAAGCACGTACCCTTGAGGCGCCCATCACATGCTTCTACAGACTTCGCGTTGCTGCCGTGCCAATGCCCGAAACACTCGACCTTTTCCTGCAAAGAAGACCTGCCAGAACACCTTCAAGAACACCGACGCCGATGCCTGCCGTGCCAATGCCCATAACACTCAGGCCTTTCTCGAGACGAAGACCTGAGAGACCACCTTCGAGAACGCCGACCCTGATGCCTGCCGTGCCAATGCCCCAAACACTCAGTCCTTTCTGGTGAAGAAGACCTGGGACACCACCTTCGAGAACACCGAACCCGATGCCTGCCGTGCGCTGCCTGCCACTGCCGCCATCTTCATCACTGCCATAGCTCTGTCCACCAATTCGCCCACTGACGGGAAAATCTTAAGCCTGGACACACGGGAGGGATTGAGAGGGACGAGAAGAATGTGAAAAGAACTTACGAGTATTCGCTCCCAACGGACTGTCTGCATCCTCTTCAATCTTTGATCTGAACACAGTCACTGCACCAGTCTGGTACGAGACGCTGTAGTAGAGCTGCTGCGTAGGAGGCTTGATGTGGATGCCTCTCCACGAAGTGCCGAAACCTGCATGATTAAAACGTTCATACTGCAGAGCGCAGTCAAACACCTTCTGCTCGCCCTCGTCTTCGTCTGCATCCTCGCCCTGGTGCACTTCCATGTTGTGCAGCGAGAGATGGAAGGGAGCGGTGGCGCGGTGCATTCTGTTGTCGCCGAGAAAGGGAGAGAAGTCCTCGGCGTCGCAGGGGAGAGGCTCGAGACGCATGCGCTCGCGGATGGCGCGGCTGCGTGCGATGGTGTCACGGAAGGTCTTGTTGATGCGGCGGAGAGCGAAGAGTTGGATGGGGTCAGCGTGCTGGAGGATGGCATCGACCAGCTCGGAGACGCCGAAGACGGTACTTGCGGTCGCCATGGTGCGTGATGATGATGTTTGTGTTGTGAGGTGAGGAAGGGACGGTGGTGCGAGGTGAGAAAAGGGCAGTCCGTACGAAGTGAGGAAGGAGCTATGCTGTGAAGTGAGGAAGGTGCGATCAAGCGAGACTTGGGGGCCATTTTCACATGTCAACAACAACAACAATGCAGCTTCATTCACAGAAAACCTGCCTTCCAGGGAGGAGTACATCTGGGGAAGAGATGAAACCTCACTTGGGAGTTCTTCACTTGCCCATACAGCCTGTGTCTTGGTATGTAAAGTGATAAGACTCTTGAGTGCAAATGCCCCTATTCAAAGAGAGCCAAAGACGACTCCTACGTGACTCCTACGTGACGTCGTGCTGGCACTTCCCGTAGAAGTGCCATACCGCCGTGACTCGCGCCTCGCTCAAGGATCACTATCGACTGCCATGCAAGCAATTGATGACCTCTACTGACTCAACTCAATGAAAGTCCTGCCAGTTGAACATCCCTTGTAATCCCTGCGCACTCGCGTTCTGGCAAGAAAGATTCACAGTCCGCCAGCAGCAGCCGCAAACAGACCATTTGAGACGGTGGATACCTGGCACTGATATTGCTTCCCATGCGCACTTGCAGTAAGAAAGCGGGATGCTCGATCTTGATGTCCTCCCAGGATCCTCCCTTCTTGAATGGCGAGTTGTCCTCGAATGGCGGCTGTTTCAGCTGACGGTCGCCATGTCCGATCTTGCGAAGTACGTTCAGGTCGACGACTTGCACTTGCACGATGAGTTTCTCGCCGAACGGATGCACGTGTGAGATTTGAAGAGGGTAGATGGCGGCATGCAGTTTCCGGCTCTGAAGAGTGGTGACGAGCTGGAAGAGGCGCAGTCGTGGAGTTTCCTCGGGCTCGACAAGCATCCGCTGCTGGAGAGCTTTGCGCTTGATGGTATCGAGGAATGCCGTGTTGACTCTTTTCAGCGCAGAGAGCGTGAGCGGATGCGCGTGCAGGAGAATCTGCTCGAGCAATTCAGGAATGGCGAAGACCTTCGTGATAGCCGCTGCCGGAATCTAGAACGGTGATCAGCAGTCAGTTCTGTCAAGCGGCATAGGTCGGTAAGTACTCACAGCCATAGGAGCCACGTCAATCCGAGATTCGTGAGGGATCTGCATGTTTGTGATGCGCTGGTCGGTGTGTGTATGGATGATGGTGAGAGGACGCTCGGCGAGATTCAGAAGGACTTCCAGGCAGAATGTCTGGGCGCTCCTGAGGTGAAGTGAATAGTCTGGCTCCAGCATAAAGCAAGTGTACGACCTAGACTTCCCGACATACGACTCGCGAGCGCATCGACTTTCAAGACTCAGCAGCGCCTCAACCACGAAGACGCCCGGTAGCACTTATTCAGTGCCCTGCTTCACCTCGAGAACGTCTTGACGGCAAGTCTGGGTCGGTTCCCTCTTGTGTCTTTCCGTTGGTTCCAATCCAGCGAGTATTCGGCCTCAGGACGAAGGACGCAGAGACGAACAAGCCAGGCGCAAGCTTATGCGAAGCATATTGAATCGTCATGCCCTTCCTGAACCTCACCGCACCAGTCCTCACACATCGCGAACCCCGTAACGTAGACAGACACATGCCATCAATTCGGCCGCCGGCAACTAAAGTCCGCCAATGAATATCTTCAAGTACATTCGAAGCACTACCCGCCACTCAACAAAGTCCCCGTGTCTTTTCCTTCTCGTCTGGCCTTCTCTCACAGCCGTGACTGTCATGCTTGAGCTTCTCCTTCGAAGTGATTCCAAACTGCGTCCTCACGTCCAATATCTCAAATCGTCTCCACGCAATACTCAAGCCTAGTAGCGCGCAGATCAGCCTCATCACCTCGACGAAAGTCATACTGTCCATGTCCATTCCACGCCAGCTGCTCTGCTCTGCTCTTCTTAACCCTGAGTCTCCATCTGTGACAGACGCACATGCTTTCACCCGCCAACGTCGACTTTTCGATGGCTTTGAACATACGATATCCTGGTTTCCGAGATCTCTTAACACATTTCCATCTTTGTAGTGCTTCGCCAATACTGGTCGACAGTCTCATTGGCCTTCTGCGCAGCAAGCCTCGTTCAGTGCATGATTCAACCTTTTTTTTTTTTCTTTCAAACACGCATAGGCTTATTTTGGATGTAGACGACTGACGGGAGATTTCGCTGAGGTGGCAACATCGAAACGTCGTTCGTCCGTCCATTCGCGAGCGGGTACGGTCGCTTCTCATTATAAAGGTGTAATCTGGTCCTGTATAGTCCCTTCGCGCCTGAAGTGAAAAGTTCCCATCCTGTTTGAACCCGCTTTCCAAGATGCAAACCAAGTCTCACCCGTAATACATGACAGGCTGCAACGCACCCAAATGTCCCTTGCCCGCACTGATAGCCATATCCGCCAGCTGACCCAATGTGACACCTTCTACGAACCCGTCCATTACCGGGTATCCACAACAATGCAGTTCTAGTTCTCGCGAGGCATCGTTAGGTACGAGAAGTCTTCGCCACGAAGCGTCTTGTTTGGCTATTGCGTTGGAGTTGTTGGGACCCTCTAACGATCCGGGAGCTCTACCGACCATCACGCCGGGTGTCTCTTCCGTCCAGTACAAGCTCACATTCATAGCGAGGATGAGATCTCCCGGTCCTGCGCTCGGTCGGAGGTGGCACCAGAATGGCTGCAGCACGTTTGCTATCGCGCCGAAAAATGCTCTGTAGTGGTCTAAGGACGATGAGAGTGTGGGTGCTAGCAATGTTCGTCGCGGCGCTTCCAGAAACATCGTCCGCCGTAGTGAGGGAGACGCGTAGATGACATCGTGAAATCGCCTGCTGACACGCTGCAGAACGAACAGCCGCGTCCAGGAGGTGCGGTCGAGCTCGCCAAAGTGTTGGAGGATGCACTCTAGTAGTTCTGTGGTATTGAAGACTTGCTCGGCGGCGGAAGATATCGTAGGTTTTGACGAGGATAGCTTCAGCTCGCTGACGTCCTGCGAGCTTGACGTGTTGTGGAGAACGGAATTGTGCCGCGCAGGAGAGATAGTGTCGTGTGCCAAAGACATCATAGTAGTGATAGTGGCAAATGTGTCGGTAGGAATAATGCCTTATCGCGAGGTGGAGGCAGAGGATCGAAGCAGGCGGTCAGATCGAGTGGGATGAATTGATGGAGGATCGATGATCGAGGAAAAAACAAGAGGCAAGAGGAGTTTTATTGCTTGTTCCGTCCGTCTCAACACGGTCCACAGAAGTTGCCTGCTCAGGAAACTGAGGTGCGGTGAAGAATGCGAAGTGCAAGCATGTTGGGGTGGGTCTGGAAGGGATCAAGGACTCTTCCCTGCATTAGAGGAAGGCGTTTCTGTGTGGATTTTGCGGGTATGTTGCTGTCCGTCTCCACGCAGCGCCCACGCTTTGCACGCCTTCGAGGCAAAGGCCGCTCATTATCCGGTATCGCTCCTCGGTCGCTCCGCAGATCATCTGCATACTAGCACCGATGAGAGGCTAGCTGCGGCCTAGAGCCCTCATTAAAGTGGATCGTGCCCTGCAAGATCCGGGTCTCTGTACCCGGCGGCGGCACTACCACGAAGCGGTCCGGAAGCATATCTGGGCCGACATCTCGACGCCGTGCACCGGAGGCTCCCGTCATGTCTGAGTGAATATTAAACAATATTGCAACGGCAGCGTTCATTTCAGCACAGTGTTTGCGCCTCTCGCAGCGAGATATTCCTGCACCTGGGTGGTGCTCAGAGCCTTGACAACGTTGTAAATCTCGGCATCGAAGTAGTAAAGCCCCGATTTCGGATCTTTGTACTTGGCGGGCAAGCCGGTAATGTCGCAGTACTTCTTCTTCGGCTTCAAACTGGGCGCGGCAGCAATGCTCGTGTATGTGATGCTGGGTATTGCCAGAGGACCACCACCACCACCGCCAGCAGTCGCCGGCGTTGCGATGCCGTTGCTCTGCTTCGCGTTCTTCTGCAATACCAATCTGCCCAGATCTTGACTCGCCTTCTCCGGGTTCGGGTTGATGGCAGTCGTCGCGTCGACGGAAGGTAGCGGTGTGTTGGCGCCACTGTTGATGCTGGAGTTGATCAGGCTGTCCCGTGCTCGTTGTGCTTCTGAGATGATCTGCTTCAAATTCTTGTTCCTTCGCTGTGGAGGCTTCCAGTTGGGGTTGCGGAAGGGTTTGTTGATCTTGGCGGTATCTAGGGTGTTCAGAAGGTCCATATGCGTCTCATCGTTGGAGGCCGTAGTGATCGGAGCCATGATGTCGAGTCGTGCTTCGTGGTGAGGATGTTGGCGGTCGTGGTGGGAGTCCTGAAGGTTGCTGGCAACTTCCTGAGCGAGACAGGAGCCTGAGCCGCCCGAGTCAACAATGGCGGCAATCCCCGTATACGCAGCTCCGAAGATAGGGTAAAGGCAAGGTGTGCGATGAGGTGAGGTGCGTGGGCGTCGGGGTGTCACAACGTGTGAGTTATTAGTAGAAAGTACTTGGATACTCCCCTTGTCCCATGGTCATTACTCCGCACGCGTGGGAAGCCAGACAGATCGCAGGCACGTGAGCGACCGCAGCGAGCTCCGACTTCCAGGTATACAGAAACAGAGACACCGTCACTAGGCGCCACAATAACTCATATCACCACTCAGAACACCACGCACCTTCATAACACCTCGACACCACACATTACCAGCGCACCCACCACCATGAAGATCCTCTACATTGGCGTACGTCCTTCTCCTCCCATTACCTGGCACCCCTCACCGCCCCACCAATCACTAACACTTCTCAAAACAGATCCTCAAGAACGAATCCAAACCTGCCGTCGAGCTCTCCACCGTCCAAGACCTCTCCTCCTTCTCGCGCTTCACCCGCTCCTCTGTCGGTGAATTTCTCTCCCTCTTCTCCAAGACCGTCGCCGAGCGCACCCAACCCGGCCAGCGCCAGGACGTCGAAGAGCAGTCCTACACCTTCCATGCTTACGCCCGCTCGGAAGGCTGCGCAGGCATCATCATCTCCGACCATGAGTATCCCGCGCTGGTGGCGCATCAGTTGTTGAGCAAGGTGCTGGATGAGTTCTTGTCGAGGTATCCGCGGAGTAGCTGGGTGAACAGCACGGCTGAGGTGCCATTCCCCGCGTTGAAGGAGTATATTGTGAAATATCAGGATCCGGCAGCCGCGGATAGTATCATGAAGGTGCGTACATGTCCACGGAAACTTGGATGCCCACGTGGGGAAGAAACTGAGGACTACTCACTCGGTCCGAGTGAGAGCTGTACCCACTAACATGACCATGATATAGATCCAAAAAGAACTCGACGAGACCAAAATTGTCCTGCACAAGACCATTGAATCTGTGCTCGAGCGCGGCGAGAAAATCGACAGTCTGGTCGCCAAGTCCGACGGTCTGAGCGCTCAGAGCAAGATGTTCTATACTCAGGCCAAGAAGCAGAATAGCTGTTGTGCAATCATGTGATGAGTGATGAAGGAACAAGTGAAAGAGGGTGAAAGATACATTATAATAATGAAAGATTGAAAGACTCCACCAGGGATGGAAGGGCATTTGCGAGGTGTTTAGGCGTGTGCATTTCGGAACGGGAGTAATGCTCGATTTGATGGTGGTAGTCACGATTGATACAGGTTCGGATCATAAATCGAAAGCCAGGCATATGCGCCGCACGAAAAACGCCCCATGTCCCTCCTCTATGGTTATGCATTGGATCCACCAGCCATGTTCCAGAATCCAGTCTCCATCCTCGTCGCATGCACGAAGATCTTGACCAACTCCTCAATTCTCGAAGGTGACTGCCTGCTCGCATGCTTCTCAATCAGTGCTAACAATAAAAATCAGTCTCAGAAACTTTCTCCAACCCACGGATGAGAAAACCAGAACTCACCGCAACCCTTCTTCACAGCCTGGGTATAGTCTTCCGCCACGTAGTTTTCGATCCACGTAGCATATCGATTCGGCTCCGAAGGCGCGGTCACTCTGCGCATCTGCTTCTCCTGCAGCCTCTTCGCGATCAGACCATAGCCCAGGAGACAAGGTAGTAGGCTGATCTGCAGTGCCAACCAGTCCTCGGACTGCCCGATGTCCAGAACATATCGGCTGTAAGCTGTACATGCCTGGCTCTCCTCACACTGATCCATCATCTCTCTCGTCAGTCCGAAAGCCTTACACTCTTCGATGTGCAAGGCCATTTCGCGCCGGATGTGCAGCACAATCTCGGCAGACGCCGCGACGTCGTCGATGTGTTTTATTTTGTAAGCGGCAAGAGCGTTGGCGCGAGCAAAGTGCGTGAGGTAGAGGTAATCCTGGGTCATGTAGTGCTTGAACGCTTCGGGGTCAAGAGAGCCATCGCCCAGTCGGTCGCAGAACTCATGGTGTGTGTATTCGTGCCAGGCGGGCTGAACGTCCGGACGGTCGAGGATGTAGTCGACGAAGCCGTCCGGAGGAAAGCTTTGGATCTGGAGGGAGTGGAAGTGGTTGATGGGTCCTGAGCCTTGGCCCAGCTTGAAAGAGGTTTTGATGCCAGCGTCGACGTATCGTGAAGCGGAGAGGACGGCTTGCACGATGTGCTGGCCGCGAGAGAGATTGCATGCCAATGCGGACGCGAGCGAGCAGCCGGTACCGTGTGTATTTTTTGTCCTGTGGTAGGGAAGATCGATGACGTTGATGGAGTCTTTACTGAAGAGGATGTTGGTGATGAGCTTCTTCTCAGCTTCGGTATCTGCGATTCGGAGGTCTGAGGTGAGAGGGCAGTGGCCACCTTTCAGTAGGACGAATTCAGGACCTAGGCCGCGGACGGCTGCGGCGAGCGTTTTCAGGCTTTCGAGGTCCTTGATCTCGATGGGATCTTTGCCTGCCTTGCGAAGGATGAGGTTGGCTTCGGGTATGTTGGGTGTCACAACAGTAGTCTTGGGGAGAAGCTCGGTAATAAGAGTATGCACAGCGTCTTCTGGGAGTAGCTGGGAGCCGCTGGTAGAGACCATGACCTGGCATAATTAGTGACGATGAAGATAGGTCGTAACGCAAGGAAAACCTTACCGGATCGACTACTATCGTTGCCACTTGGTATTTCTCAATGGTTTGGGCCACGACAGAGACTGTATCCGCCGAAGCGAGCATTCCTACAGCCAAGTCAATATTTTGTATAACGACATCGCACTTTAGTAGCAAGAAGATTTAGAGGCATTACCTGTTTTGAGTACATCGACACCAATGTCTTCCAAGACCGCATCCAACTGCCTTTGCACAAAGTCGGGCGGCGTCTCGTGGATTGCATAGACGCCTTGTGTATTCTGAGCAGTCAGTGCAGCAGTCGCGGTCATCGCATAGCAGCCATGCGCAGCGATGACTTTCTGGTCGGCCTCGAGACCACTAGCACGGTTCCGTCAGCGTGGCATTGATGACGAATGGAATTGACTCAACTTACGCTCCGCCTGAGCTATCGGAACCCGCGACAACCAGAATTCGCTTCATTTCTGATGAGATGCTACTTTTTGTCAATCGCCAGACATCCCTGTCCGGAAAGCTGTAAATGCAGCTCTTGCAGCTGCAAGTGCAGGGTGCTGGCGTGCGTCAGATTAGGTCAGCTCAACCTTGCCTGCTTGCCACCTTGTCACACAAATACGCTGTGTTTGTCGCTCCTGAAATCTGTACAACGTGGATGCAAGACCTTGGGACTATCTGATATGACCTTCCTTCACCCTGGTCAGTCTTTGTGGCAGCATCGTTCTGGGTCGAGTATGCGGTCGTTCTCATTTCGATGAATACGATGGCTATCAAAAAATTGCCATGTCTCCAAGTATAAGCCACGCAATGGGGCACGGTCCAGTAGGGCTAGCAGCGGTGTCATTCGTAGAGCACTAGCTCAGCTGATGGTGATTCTAACGGTGTATGCTGTCGTCGGCGACAACTTTCGATGTGGACTCCTCGTCCAGTCTGCCCGACTCCTCACCTACCTTTATATCTGGTGGACGCGAGACATTTGAGTTTCGGCAACGGTGCCTTTGTATTGCAGAACAGACTTCTTCTCAATCGGAGTCGTCGGAGTCGGAGCCATAAAATTGCGGCACGTTTGGATCTGTCCAATGTCAATCACGTCGGACACCACAGAAAGCTTGATGGCACTAGATTCACCTCGAGATAGTTGATACTCAAATTTGCCGTCCAGTCTCTTTGCCATCATCTCTTTGATCACTGCTATACCTTCCGCAGATAGCGCTGTATCAGGATCTGCAAATTCCATTGAGAGGAAGAAACCACGATGGCCCTCGTCGAGACTGCTGATGAAGTCCAGGATGCCGGAGTCCGAGAACGTGGTGATACCCGTGAAAGACACGCTCTTCAAGCTGTCCAGCTTCGCCAGACTCGGAAGTGCTTTGTCGGTGTATTGAAGGCCACCAATGTACAGGTCTTCGAGGTTGGGCAGACTCTGAGCCAACAATTCGATCTCCGGGTCGCTGAAATAGTCAGATATACGAGTCAAAGTCATCTTGCGCAGCTCCTTTATCGAGCAGAGTGCACTCAGTAGGATCTCCTTGTCGTCTCTCGACGCAGGTTCCGGATCAGCACGCAAAAGCAGTGTATGAAGGCTGGCTTGCCGACTCAATGCTCTGTGAAAATCGTGATGGTCCTTCACGACGTACATCGCGTTCGCATCCTCGCCCGTATTGATCTGGAGCTTCTGTAGCGCTGTCTTCTCGTTGAGCAGAATCGGAAGGAGTAGATCTGGTGCCGACACAAAGTTGTATATGCTGACCTCCTATTCACTCGTCAGTGATATGGGCCGGGATCAGTATAGAAACACGATGATCACCTGAAGAGAGCTGCATTCCTTCAGCCAACCGGCAATGGATAGGTAGATGTCGTTCTGCGTAGCTTTTAAGTCTGGGACGGCTGTGACAGATGACAGCTCCAAGCATTCTAAACCGGTGCAGTCTTGCAGCAGAGCCAAAGCTTGTATACCTGTGAGAGCCTCATCAACGAGTGCACTTCGGTTGTAGCGAAGTACCAACACGGCATACCTTCGTCGTTCAGATTCATGACCAGGCTCTTTAGGTCTTTGCCATGGCTGTTGAGTGCGAGACACGTTTCTGCGCCAATGCGACAATTATTGATATTCTCAAACCTCGCCAAGTTGGGCATGCCGCCAATAAAAGCAGCGAGTTGATGATCTGCATCTTCGTTGGTGGAGAGGTAGATTGTGAGGTTGCTAAGATTTGGACAATGAATGTGCAAAAGGTTGCGAATTTGTTCATCAGCGAATATTTTGCCATCCCACAGGACCAAGGCCTTTAGATGCTCAAGCCTAGGTGCCCAGCCCACAAGAGAACCGGCGAAGATGTTCGAGCTCGTGGGCTCCGAGAGTTCTTCCAGTAGAGGACTCTCTTTCGTTATCGCATCCCCGATTGCACTGACGATTTTATTGATGTCGAGCCGGCTCGCCCGACCTTTGCCAGGGGTCTGCCGCACGAAGTGAAACTGAGCCAGTTCGCCAGAGAAAAAGTGTTTAGAGATCTTTCCTCTGAATTTGTCGTCCTCGAGCAGATTGCCAAGGTCTCGTAGATCAAGGAAGCGAAGATGCTTGCAATATGGGTATAGGGTTTTGCCAAAGGCTGAGAGTGCAACGGTTCTCCAGAAGATAGTCCAGCGCTGCACAATTAACTCTTGCTCCGGTGATGACAGGTCTTGGTTTCCACCTTTCACGGGTGCGTTGTGACTGATTCTGTACAGCGCTGTAATAGCACCTGCACTTGCCATCATTTTGCTGCTGACAACGACATTGAAGAGGGTACCAAAGTCTAGTCGGTCTGCCAGCTCTGCAGCTAAAAGGTGAAGAAGATCAGCGGGCAAGGCGGAGACACTGTTTTCAGCCATGATGCTGTGGGATGGTATGAGCCGAGGAATATGTTGCTGTCAAGGCTTTGCTGGCTGATGTTGTTGATGTTGATGTTGATGATATTGTTGGTGTTGGTGTCGATATTGATGTCAATGTCGGTCAAGTCGAGTATGTAGACTTCCTTCCGATGCATCGTGCGACGCGTTGCTGACGCGCTCTGCCACCTGTAATTGGTGCGCTCTCAAAACACCACCACTACCCCATTACACAACACATGTGCCGGTATGCGAAGGCGTGGTGAAGATGGCAGTCTTGAGCTTTTCGCTCTCGCCTGATGCCACAGGACGCATCTTCGAGCTGCTCACTTGTCTCGCAAAATTTGGCGACGTCGTCTCACTAGAAGCTCGTAGTGAAAAGGCAAGTACATTCCTCTATGTATCATACTGTGAAATGATGGTGCTAACAGACTGCAGCTCACTCTGACAGCACTCAATTCATCTCGAACTGCATACGCGTCCTTTGCGTTGGACGCTCATGCATTCTTCATTTCCTACGGCTTCACATCGGCCAGTTCCGCCAGTCCTAGCGACAGATTTACCTTTCAGCTGTACAATAGGGCGCTCCAGTCTGTCTTCAAAGGTCGTACTGCCGATGGTCGAGGGCGTGAGACTGCAATCGACCAGTGCGATGTTAGCGTACACGACGATCCAGACAAAGCGGAGTGTCGTCTCGTTCTAAAGATGTTGTCCAAGCATGGTGAGGAAGTTATTGGGAGCACTTTTTAAATGCCGTACTGATCGTTATGGTAAACAGGTATGACAAACACATACCGCTTGACGTACGAGTCTGCAGAAGTCATGCACGCGTTGTTCGACAAAAATGCTGCAGCGCAAGGATGGCGGATCTCATCTCGAGTCTTGCGAGAGTACGTGGAGTACTTCGGCCCGAAGACCGAGCAGCTCGATCTGGTGGCACAGGATGGAAAAGCTGTTTTCACGAGCTTCACAGAGAAGATCCAAGACGGGAAGGGTAAGCCTTCGCTCGTGGTTGTTCCTAGCCAAGCTGACTCTGTACAGAAATCCTCAAGCAACCGTTGGAAACAGCTGTCTCTATTCACACCGAAGACTTCGAGGACTTTCATGTGCAGGAGAACATGCACGTGGTCATTAGCGTCAAAGACTTCAGAGCCATCGTCACCCATGCAGAGACGCTCAAATGTCCCATCTCAGCGTACTTCTCGTACCCAACACGACCCTTGCAATTCAACTATCAAAATTCTGGTCTGTACTGCGAGTTCACCTTGATGACGACTGGCGACCTTCGTGGCGCATCCTCGGAGAGAGATCCGACTTTCGTCTCCACCAGAAGCTCGTCCAGACCGCCGTCGGTCGCATCAACGCAAGGACTGAGCAGAGCGCCCTCCGAAATGCCTCCTCCAAGTCGTACCGTCGCCAAAAAGCCCCTTTCCAGTCAAAGCCAGCGTCCAGCCTTGAGAGAGCAAGCCACCATAATGTCCGAGGATGATGACCCAGACTCGCAGAGCTTGTTCGTGCCAGATAACGGTGGCGAGGAGGATCAAGGCTGGGATCCGCCAAATTACGAGGACGATGAGATGCTCGGCTGGGACGCAAGTAACGAGAATTTGAGTGGAAGTATGCGTCCTACCATCCGAGACCTCAACACTGCGCCGACGAGAGTCCGAGACAACGCACCTCCGAAGCAAAGTCAAGAGGGTCTGGCTCCGACGCAACGCCTCTCTCAGGTGGGTAACAAATTCCAGCACCGCGGCACATGTCTCAGTTGGTTAATCTTTGGTAGCTCCACGGGATGTTCGACTGATACGCCCAAATTGTCGGTACATCTCTCGCATTGCCTCGCAACTCTTTGTCGGGCGACGGCTAATATTTTAGTATACGGACATCTGCTAGCTTCGAGAAATGCCGGATACATGACCAAAAACCACCATGACACTAATTCAAGGCTTGTGCATAACGATACTCAGGTCTGGCGTTTCTGGTGGCGCTTTCATTACCATGAAACTGGTTGCACATCCGGCGAATACATTGGACGTCGGATCGGATGCTACAAGTTCATTCCATCGGCCCTTGATGTCGCCATTAGGGTCAGTAGGCAAACCACAGTTTCCGTGCTCACCCCAGCCCCATGCCACGACTTTGCCAGCTCTCGTCATGCCGAGGCAATGCTCGCTGCCAGCAGCAAACGATTCTAGAAGTGGTAGATCTCCTGGAGGAAGCTGGCCATGGTCATTTCTTCCCCAGCCTGATAGTTTTCCTGATTCGGAGAGCATCAAGATACTGCCCCAGGTAGCACCAACCTGCTTCCAGCCCATTGCAGACTCTGGGCAATATTTTCGAAGTCCAAATCGATCGTTACCCGTCGGGCCCAGTAGCAATAGTTGTCCAGTCGAAGGATGTCCAAAAACACAAGTAAAATCTTTGCCGCATACAACATCGACGACAGGGAAAGGAATGCCGAGAATCCTTCGCGGCGCCCATACATTCTCGGCAGGCTCACCGAGTTGTCCTTTGCGCGCCTTGCCCCAGCCCCAAGCATGGCCATTAGAAAGCACAGCGACGACATGTCCCATACATGACGCGAGCTTGACGATAGAGGTGCCAGGCGGCAGGAAGTCAGGAACTTGTGTGGGTGCATGTGCGAGAAGTGTTGCGGCTCCCAGCCCCAGCTCTCCTGACGACCCCGATCCACACACCCATACCTTGTCCTGGAGATCAACAACAATTGTCGCACTCCATGTAGCAGCCACGTGCTTCAACTTCCAGGAATCTTGTCCTGTTCCGAAGGTAGTTGGCTGGCTCCGGCATAATCTGCGTGTCTGCTGTTCTTCAATAGAGACGCATCTGCCATCAATGTTATCACCTGCGCTCGCTAGACGCTGATCGCTGGACAGAAATACGCTATGATTACCACCACAGGCAATGTTCACGATGCCAGAAGCTCCAAAAGCAGCGTCTCGAAGCACCGGCGTTCGCATCGACACATCCTCATCATGTCCAACACCGAGCTGACCTGAGCCGTTGGATCCCAGAGCGTATATTCTGACACTTCGCTCGACTGACATATTCAAAGGTCGTAAGCGCGCAGGCTGATGATATGTAGTTATCTGAATGATGGGTAAATGCAAGGCGAATGATGTTTACGATTCATTCTTCAGCCTGAGGTCTCGATGTAATTCCACAGAGTTTCGGTTAGGTGCCACGATCGTATACTGCTAACGAGTGAAGGAGATGTGCGTGGCAAAAAGTGAAAGTTCGCAAGTGTCAGTGAAGGGTTGCATGTGACGAGCGCGTCAGAGGCGATTCTGGCGATTTGGCTACGGTGTCCGCTAGCCCTGATCCGTCAGCGTAACGCTAACGATATTTTCTTGCTGCCTTTTCTTGTGCACTTTCCTCCTTTCTCACCTTCACTGCTACATCACCACAACCCCTCTCTCGAGCATATCAGCGCTCCCAACCCACACTACTTACTCACACACACTGTCTTTCTTGCGGCAAGACCATCCAAGCTCGACATTTCGCACCTTGACAAACAGCGCGCTCCGAACGGTCACTACTGCACGTGAAGCTCGCATCATGTCTTACGGCGGAGGCTATGGAGGCGGGGGCGGTCGTGGCGGTGGCTACGGCGGCGGTGGTGGAGGGTACGGCTCACTTCCAGGATACGCTGACAGTTCTCGCGGTCGCTACGATGATCGCTCAAACTCATATGGGTAAGCTCGATAATCGAGGCGCGCGAGAGCCTACCGTAACATCCGACATCTCTTATATATTCATCTACATCAACGGAGAAGATTCATCGCTGACGGCTGATTTACAGATACGGCGGTGGCGGCTCGAACGGCTACTCTGGCTCAAATGGCTACAGCGGAGGAGGCGGTGGCTACGGAGGCGGTGGCGGCGGCTACGGCGGCGGAGGTGCTGGCGGCGACCGCATGAACAACCTCGGCTCCGGACTCAAGACTCAAGAGTGGGATATGAACACCATGCCCAAGTTTGATAAGCACTTCTACAAGGAAGACCCAGCTGTGGCCGCACGGAACGAGGCCGAAGTCAAAGCTTTCCGCGAGAAGCATGCCATCACCATCAAGGGCAAGGACGTGCCAAAGCCAGTTGAGACGTTCGATGAAGCCGGGTTCCCTAACTACGTTATGAGCGAAGTCAAGGCACAGGGTTTCGAGCGACCAACTCCCATTCAATCTCAGGGCTGGCCAATGTCCCTTTCTGGTCGCGACGTCGTCGGTATTGCCGAGACCGGTTCTGGAAAAACACTTACCTACACCCTTCCCGCCATTGTGCACATTAATGCGCAGCCACTGCTCGGTCCTGGAGATGGCCCTATCGTCCTCATCCTTGCACCCACTCGTGAATTGGCCGTGCAGATCCAGGAGGAAGTCAGCAAGTTCGGAAAGTCCTCTCGCATTCGTAACACCTGTGTCTACGGTGGTGTGCCCAAGGGTGGACAGATTAGAGACCTTGCTAGGGGCGTGGAAGTCTGTATCGCTACCCCTGGCCGTCTCATCGACATGCTGGAGTCTGGCAAGACCAATTTGCGCCGTGTGACTTACCTTGTTCTGGACGAGGCAGATCGCATGTTGGACATGGGTTTCGAACCACAAATCCGCAAGATCCTCAGTCAGATCCGCCCAGACCGCCAAACCTGCATGTGGTCTGCCACTTGGCCAAAAGAAGTCCGTCAGCTTGCTTCCGATTTCCAGAAGGACTGGATTCAGGTTAACATTGGATCCCACGAACTTACCGCCAATCATCGCATTACGCAGCTCGTCGAGGTCGTCTCCGATTTCGAGAAGCGTGACCGCATGCAAAAGCACATCGAGAAGATCATGGAGGACCGCGCCAGCAAAGTCCTGGTCTTCACAGGCACCAAGCGTGTTGCCGATGACATTACGCGCTTCTTGCGCCAGGATGGCTGGCCAGCACTCTCCATTCACGGCGACAAGCAGCAGAACGAGCGTGACTGGGTTCTGAACGAGTTCAAATCGGGCAACAGCCCAATCATGGTTGCCACCGATGTGGCCTCCCGTGGTATCGGTATGATTACATCCCCAGCATCTGCCCTTATTCCCCATGTCCCCTGCCCCAATCTTCTCGCAAACGTGAGATCTGCCTCCAGCGCCGCACCTCGTGCGCTCGGCGTGCACACATAACCTTCACATCTAGGGCTGTCGGTGTTCCTTTGTTCTGCAAGGGGTCCTTGGAGACTTTCGTTCGGTGAAGCTTTGCTTTGCCGTTCCCTTCCGTTTTCTCTGCTCCTGCAATTCGTTGCAACTCGTCCAGTGGAGAAGCGGTCTCATGAGTCTTTCAATGTTGCGTTGGTGTAAAAGCTGCGCTCGTCCAAGGTCCCTCCCCGGAGCATCCTCACGGCCCGTGACATTTGTGTTGTAAAATGTGTACGCATGAGCGTCAAGCACTTTGATCCTTGGACAAAGTTGCCAATGAGTGTCGCATTCCGCGCACCAGACAGATCTCGCATCCGCCAAAGGATTGCTATTGCTCCCTCCGACTCACCACAACACACAGAATGTACTAACAGTTTTTGCGTCAAAAGACGTCAAGGATGTCACTCATGTCTTCAATTACGATTACCCGAACAATTCAGAGGACTACGTTCACCGCATCGGTCGTACTGGCCGTGCTGGTCGTACTGGTACTGCCATCACCCTCTTCACTACTGACAGTAAGTACCCATTTCTTCACACTCGACCATCTGATGCTGACTGCTTCACAGACGCCAAGCAAGCTCGTGATCTCGTTCACATCCTTCAGGACGCCAAGCAGACAATTGACCCACGCCTTTCTGAAATGGCTCGCTACGGCGGCGGCGGTGGTGGTGGCCGCGGTTACGGCGGAGGTCGTGGCGGTCGAGGTGGTCGTGGAGGCGGTGGTGGTTGGACTGGCGGCAACAACGCTCCTCTCGGTGGCTCTCGCCGTTGGTAGGGCACCCGACCAGTTTCTACATGCCTCATTACACATTTCAGCATTGCTCACGGCATATCGGTATGATGCATTTGCGTTAAGGCAAGGCGTTGTGGTTTAGATTGGGTTGGCGGATTTCTGGCAAGCATGGTCCACTTTCGAAGGCGTTCTGAGATCCGGGGTCAGGCAATTCCCCAAGAGAAATTGACAGAGCTGAAGTTGCTCCGCATCGTTGCGTCGACTGTACACGCAGCAAGATTGATCACTGCGACACAATAGAAAAATGGAATGTACTCTTTTGCATTTGCGCGTTGTCTTCCCTGTGTATCAGGCGCGTAAGTCTTCAACACAGTGACTGACTTCATCAGTGTAGAAAGCATCCGAAGCGTGTACACGACTTCGGTGTGGCCTCAGTCATGACCGATATTGGTTATTGGTCGTTGGGGCTGCGCATGATATGGCAAAGAACAAGCAGGGTTCGGAAAGGTAATTCGCAGTTCTCGCTGTTTTATGTTCACATCAGGCCATCTATCTCAACCATAAAAAAAAACCACCTCGCGGATGGGGTCGTCTCAGTCGTCGAAATCATCATCAAGAACAGCAATCAAATCCCCTTCGTTCGAGAAGGTGCACGCGCATCGTTGCAGATTAGATGTCTCGTTTGTTTTTCTTCAGGCAGACATTTCCGAAACGAAAAGATAAGTTGTCGTCTTGGGCTACTACGACGAGGGCAGAGTAGGGTAGTGTGATTCAGCCCTTCAACACTCTCCAGGATATACGAGTCGTGCCTTCTCCTTCATCCTTCTTCTATCGGAGAAAACTTGTTGAATTCTCTCCTCTTCTTCTTCCTCCTCCTCTCACTCTTTGATACCTACGACGGTCGTCGTCGTCGTCGTCGTCGTCAACATCGTACTTTTTCACATGATGTTCTAGACTCTGTCTCTCTCTCTCCGCGTATGCGTATGCGCCCCTCCCCTTTCTCCTCCTCCTCCTTCGAGATCGTCAGATGGAGAGAAAGAAAGAGAAAAGGAAAAAAGCCTCGGAGATCGTCGCCGTTTGGTCGTGTGATTTGGAAGAACACACACCAAAAAGGACAAAAAGGGAAGGGAAGAATGAGGTAATTTTCGTTGGATGTCAGTTACATTATGCGAATGATGATGTCTTTGACGATGAAACATGCAAGACAGTAGTAGCACTTTCACAGTCCGGTGGGCGCACTGCTATCCCAACAAGAGCGTGGGATGTTTTTTGGTATGTCACAGGTTGAGAGAGAGAGAGAGAGAAAGACTATAGGGTTTCCTAAGTGGCCGTTTGGTGTCCTGGTGCGCGCGTGCATGTCGGTCGTTTGTGATGGCATGTGAAGAAGCGACATGATGTTGCCTCGAGACGAGCGAGGGAAGGGGATGGCATTGAGGCTCGCTCTCATTGGAGGGGAGAATATTCTCCTGTTGAGAAGACCAATCGCGACATTCTGATCGGGAGAAGTATCGACCCTACTGATGGAGGAGGGGGACCTATAGGACTTGGATTACCGGCGATCTGGTACGTGGCTGATATCGGAAAGAAGCGACCAGATCGCTGCAAATGCGCGGTAGCTTCATCAGCTAGATGAGATATAGCAACGTCGTGGCTAGATACCACAATAGAGAGACCCCGTGGCAACATTCTCTTGCCGAGCACATGCGATGAGATACATGTAACTTGCGAATTCGCCTCAGAGTTTTCTTCCCTCGGCGAACGTGAGAGGAGTTTCTGGTTGTTTGGTAGCGAGGCATCGATTGTGCTTGGCGCCGCTGCTCTGCAAAATAGAAAAAAAAAATTTACGTGCATCCTGTGCGGTGGTATTTTCAGGACGATTCAGCCTGCGAGGGACAAAATTACCCTGTTAGTCTATTGCCGCTCTCAAGGTTCGCCTTTCCCGCACTAAAGGACAAGGTCTTCTTTAGATGAATCGTCACGATCAAAGTTCGTCTGCTGCAGCGACTTTCCTGCCGTCCTTGGTCATACTCAATTTGGCTGTTGAGGAGTTCCAGACATTGCAATCTTGGGACTTGGCGGTGTGACATTGCCGCAAGATCCAGAACCTGAAGGATTGCCTGTGACGGACGGATACTTGTGCCTAGGTATGAATGATCATCTTCAGCTCGCGGACTATCCCGATCAAATGTAAGGAGAGTTTGTATTCACGCCGATATTTCGTGGGATGTCTTCAGGGTCCTCTCTCACGTGCGCGACTTGTCCTGCGGCCATGAAATTTCTACCACGTAACAGAATCAGTGGATCCTCCTACTCAACACGAAACGTTTCAGCTGGGGCCCATCAAACACAACCCTGTTGCTCGTGCAGAATGCTTGCATCTCCGAACGCACAGGCCCAACACAGCCTGCAATGCAAATTGTCTTGCCAAGTGTCCGCAGATCTCAGGTATGATGAGTAAGAGCGTCGGATCTTGTCTGCAATGGGAAGGCGCTATCCTGGAGAGGCAAGCAGGCCTGTGGATCACGATCCTAAGCCTCCCGCAGAGGCCCATCTCCTTTGGATCAGAATTCTAGGCGGTGATGGCAGTTTTCTTGGTTCGGCCTTCGGTTTGCTGCTGGTCCATCCAGCAGACAATGTTGCGGGCGTCACATCTGCCGATGGGCAATGATCAGGTGAGGTGGCGCTATTTGCAATTGTTACGAGTGGAGCGGACTTGAGAGCTCTCGAATCCGCCCAGAGTAAGCAAAGTCATCGAGACCTCGAGCTCTGAACGATCTGAATCTGTTTTGACTTTGAAGAGCTTCGACTTCAGCGCGCATCTGGCCTTAGAAGTCGATACGCCACCAAAGCAGCCCAGCCTGGTCGTCATCGTAGGCAAAGCAGCGAGATCGATAGCGCGGCCTTTCTCTCCGCTGGCGCTGGTCGCTCGGCAAACGTCGTCGCGTGCAAGGCTTGTTCTTCCTTCGCCTTCGGGTGTTTCGCACTGTGATGCTGGGACGGCAGCCTCACAGAGGACTGGTGAACGACAAGCTGACTCCTCGGCGACAGCGTCTCAGCTGTACCAATGTTTGTCCTCTCGGATAGATGGCTCGTGAGGCGTCACACCAGCAAGCAGTCCCACTCTTGTCAAAGCGAGGTGTTAACAGCTCGGATGCGCCTCCGAGTGTGCTTCTCCTGCACGCCTCCCGCAGGATGGGCCGTTCTTGCAGGCCTGGCTGGACTATACATCACTCCTTCTATGTAGTCCATGCTTCTGGTTGCACCGCTGCAGTGTCACAAAATAAAGTGTGGCTCGTCCCGATCTGTAGCTCGAAGCCTCAGACCACACATACGCAGCTGTACCGGACTCTAGTCGAGCGTCATGACCCAACAGTGTGGTAAGAATGCGGATAAGCTCCCATACTTGCCTCAGTCGTGCGATGGTTTACGAAATGGCAAGCTGAGCCGAAAGCCTCTGAAGTCTGAGGCTTGACCAGAGAGATCTCGCAGAGGCGCTCGACAGTTCCCATGTCATTCCTCAAGTCATCGAAAAAGACATGTGTTTTGTCCACGACGTCAGTCTTTCGTCGTCGCTTGAGCGTATACACCTCGGGACGGCAAAGACGGGGAAGCTTATGACCAGAGGAGTGTGGTTGGCTGACAAGAGAGATGCCCACGGGAGCGCTAAGACCAACCAACACTGGGTCGTGTCCAGGTGCAGACAGTGAAGAGATGCACGAGTGTGCATACGATGCAGTCTGACGACAATGAAGAGGTCCGCGGGCTGTAGACAAGGATCAGCGTGTGTGATTCGTCCCTCGGCTGCTTTTCCACGATGCCCAACCACACAATTGACAGGATGGCAGTAATGACAGGCTGTACGGCGCCGAAAAATCAGAGAAAGGAAAGGTCGGTGAGAAGAGTTTCGTTAAGGTGCATGCGAGATGTCGGCTCACGTGTCATTGGGCAAACCAGAGGGGTCACTGCTGTCGATTGCTGCAGGAGGCACGAGCAGCTACTCCACCGTGTAAGGCATCATTGCAGCCTTGTCGAGAACGTCCGATAGGCGTGCAGGAAGCGTGCTGCATGAGCATGACGGCGTGATGCGACATGTCGGATGCATGACTGGTAGCGCGAATGGAGCATCCTTGCGAGGCAACGTCGGACGCAGGAGAGAGAGGGTGGAGAGTGTGTGAGAAGAAAGGCAGCATATTGCAAAATGTCCGTTGGCACGCTCGTGGTTGTGCCCAGCAGCAGCAGCGGCGGTGGCGGCGATTCAGACGAGGGCGCCATCCGTCGCTCACTTTCAAGTTCTTACTAAAGCAGTGAACGACTCCTTCCTGCCTTCGGCATGCCCCGCCAAAGAACAGAGGTCAACATAAGAAAGGCACTATGCGGCGCTACAGCAGACGGATCTCCTATTGATGACTCTGGATGTGGAAGACCTGATGCCATCGTCACTTCTGATTTACTGTTTGTGAGTGGTACAAGATGAATGGTATCAGTGGGATGGCCTTGTTATGCAGCAAAGACTGGTCACGGTGGAGGCACTGCCTTTAGCCGAAGGCAGATTCTTGCCATGTTCGTGATGTTGTGTCTGCGCGCAGTTGATGGTCACCACAACCATGCCAAGTCATGCATCCACGCGGCCCAACGGCGTATCGCATCATGGCATCCAGGCCTATATCACTCCTCGTAAGAAGCGGGAAGCCGCCGTGACATGTCCGAAATGCCAACCATGGTCGTGATGAACTGACATGCCAGCTGCGCGCATGTCCAGCTCTACAGCCGTGAATTACCACGCGAAGTCGGCCTATTCCCCCCCCTGATGTCTCACACGTCGGAGAAATATGCGACCGGGGAAACCTCGATTGTGCTGGATCACCAGCCTGGCTGCAGTATCTGTCGCCGAGCCGACATAAGAGAAGAAGATCTACCGAAGAACACAGGGCGGCCGACGGCGGGGGCGATGGCTCTACGTAATTTCACGGCGAAATGCACAGCTGGAAAGCCATCGCTATTGGCCAGAGATGCCTCCACATTTGCGATGAGTCTGTCTGCGAGATACGAGTGGAGGCGGGAAACCTGGTCGGCGCATGACCGCTGAGGCGCAGGACGCGGTTCATGAGGTTCGTGACCATGCTCGTTCAGAACGATCATTGGATGTAGTGTTCGCCAGATTCGCGGTGTGTTGAGGTGCAATCATACAGAATACGACGTTGCCCGCCAGGCCCCTGGAACGGGAGAAAACACAGACCGCCAGGTGTGTGGTCGCGGTGAAAAGCGGACAGATCGCAAATGGGGGCAGTGGTGGAGGGCTAGAACGATGGTGAACAGCACACACGATGGGAGCATAATGAAACGGTAATATTTGGTTCTCACGTATGTGTATGGTGGTAAAGGCTGGGCGGAAAGGATGGGCGTGCCCGTACACGGTCAGTGCCTCGGGAGAAAGTAGAGAGCTCATTTGAGCGCGGGTGGGCATGCGTTCATCACCGGCTGAACCAGGACCAGGACCAGGTCTAGGACCAGGTTCAGGACCAGGAGTCCAGGACCAGCAGCAGCAGCAGCCAGCTGGCCCGAGCGCGCCCACCACAGAATTCCAATTCTCGCTATGCCAGGAGGGGGACTGCGTTCGTTCTCATCTCGCACCTTTCCACCGCAGGCAAATGCGCCAGATCTCAGCCTCATTCACCACTCCTACGCTAGCCATCGACGCCAGGCCAACACGCCCACTAGCAAGCACCGACCGACTGATTGCCCACCAGCCTCACGACCTCCGTCAGACCATCACCATCACCATCACCATCATCTCGAGTGGTGCTGTGGCAGGCAGATAGGAAGGAGGAGATTGAGGAAGACTCGCATCCCGTCCAGCGGCTGCTTCAGCGCGTGTGCAAGACGGGAGGCTCGATCTGCTCGCTCTCCTCGTTTGTGCCTGCGTCGTTCTCGCGCGGTACCTCCTCCACCTTCACTGCAAGTGCAATTGCAACGGCAATTCGACGTGCGTACATCGTCGCCCGACGCAGGCTCATCATCGGCGACAGCAAAGCAGCGACATCTGCTGCTGCAACTCGTCTGCAGCTGTGTGTCTCCCACGCCACGCCACGCCACGCCACGCCAGGCATACATTCCATGCTCTCTGACAAAAACTGCCACTTCCGCACTAGCAACCTTCTAGCGCTCCCGCGCCCGAGGCTTTCTCCGAGCCCTTCACTGTCTCCGATCCTCCAGTGTGTCTCTCGTGTGTGAGTCGTCAGCACAGCAGAAACTCGCCGCTCCCGCCACGCCGAACAGAAACACAACACTGCATTGCGCCCACGAATCGCATCACTGCCGGGCCAGGTAATTTGTGTGCACCCCCTCCTATTACACGTCTCTGCAGGGCACGCCACCAGGACCAGCACCACCACCACCACCGTGCTCTGCCTCTGAGAGCGAGCAGGCCGTCCGTGCGCTCTGCTACCGTCACACTCGTCCCAGCTGCGTGCGCCGTCATCACGCCCTGCCCTTCACCCGGCCATTCACCGCCGTCACACCCCTCCACTCACACCCAGCGGCCGCTCGTTGGCCACGCCGTGCTGCTCCCTCCTCATTCGCCAGCGCCGCCAAGCCCTCGTCGCGTGGTCCGAGCTCAGCACATCTCCCACGCAGCCTCGCAGCATCCTTCTCTTCAGGCAGAAAGCACCGCTCGCACGCACGCACTCGCAATTAGAGTTCCTGTGTCCCCAGCCGATATCTACAACCGAGACTGGCGGACAGCCCTCTCGTCCTCCCTTCCCCCCCCCCTCAGCCTGCTGCGTCGTCGGATCTCTCGTGCGTTTCCTCCCGAGCTGTCATCACTTTACGGTGACTGGCCTGTCAGAACACTCCGTCCACAGTCATCATTTCGAAAAACTCTGCGCGCTTCCTCTGATCCTGTGCAGTCCTTGGCTCGTGATCCCAGTGCTCTGTCACATCACCCACCACCAGCCCACTATTTGTGGCCGCTCCCCTGCTGCAGGCTCGCTCCTCTGAAACTTATTCTGCCGCTTTCCCTCTCTCGCCTTCCCGCCGGCAGCTAAGGGCGATCATTTCGACCGGCAGTATCATTACCTCACCGTCGTGCTTAGAGCAGCCGCTTCGGGTGGACGACCACCACGCTACTCTCAGGGACACGCCACGATACGCTGCGTACAAAACGCACTATCCCTCTTGTTTCTAGCACCCTCCCCTCTGCCTCCCAGACAGCGCCGGACCATCCGCTACCGTCTAGGCTGCATCGCGTTGAATCTGGCGCCAGAAATTCGGTTCGGGCAAGTCAGCGTCCACCTTGGATCCTGCTCCACCCGCTTCTTGTCTGTTCTCAGTAAACTGGCACGCTAGAAGGCGTCAGTGGATACCATCTGCAGAACATCCGCTGAAGGTGCCGAGGAAGCGCGCTACCGCTTCCATCAAAACAACAGTCTTCCTCCGGCCTCCATTTCAGCGGGAACTTGTACACGCCGGCGCACTGTCAGTGTGTCTTGTTTTAGGTCCATCGGCTTCTGCACGACAGCACCTACTTCGCTTCCGGACATAGCATGCCCAAGGCCTACAACGCGCCACCTACCCAGACCAACAACGACGCTTCCTTGAGCGCGATCCTAGCATCGCACCTACAGCACAACGACGACCATCCCCAGTCAATGGATGGTAGACAGCCCGAATATCCGCAGTCAGGTTTGAGCTCACCATACGCGCCGTATAACGGACACCAGTCTGAAGGGTCATCTGCAGATCAATCTGGTGTGCAATACCAGCAAGGCCAGCAAGACTACAAACCCGCCAACTTCTCGTCCTCGGCTACTCCAGATTCAAGCTACGGACTGCCTCAGTCAGCGCGCTCAGGAAGCTTTCCAGAGTACATCCAGCGCTCGTACGCGGACGGCCAGCAGCCGCAACAGCAACAACAGCAGCCACCGAACAGATATCCTGCAGCCGGCGCGCAGAGCGGTATGGCGCAAACATCAAGTCCGTCCTCTTCCAACTTCGAAGGGCCTCAAAGCAATGGCCACGCGTCAAACAACGCAAAGTCTGACGCAGATGTTCCAATAGATCCCTCCATCGCTCAGTCGAGCCCGAGCTATCCTCCACCCCACAACTATTCGCCTTACCCACCGCAGCACGAGATGCCCCAATACGCCGGGCAGCCCATGACTTCGTATGGACGCCCCGAGTGGGCAGGACAGTATTCGTCGCCGATGGGTTACGGTCACTCCCCAGCGACTACTGGCGGCGCGACTCCTAACATGGCAGCGCACGCGATTCCGAGACCGCCTGCGGTGGGTACCTTCGCTGGCGCGCCTGCTTATGCATATCCTAACGGACCACAGGGCGGCCACCCGCTTTCTACTGTGTACTCATTCGTCCCCATTCCGGGCGCGCAGCAACACAAGAGGCCCAGGCGACGATACGAAGAGATCGAGCGCATGTACAAGTGCGGGTGGAATGGTTGTGAAAAGGCGTACGGCACGCTGAACCACTTGAATGCACACGTGACCATGCAATCTCACGGTACTAAGCGAACTCCCGAAGGTGCGTATCTTTGATTGCTCTCGTCTGTCGCGTCTGCCACGTTGTGTTAGGCTTCTACAACAAGCTAAACTGGTGTGTCGCGCGGTCTGTTTTGATGGTGTTACCTGGTCGTTTGCTTAAAGCTCGTCGCGCGCGGGCGCTAACCACAAGGCTTATCCATGCTCGCCACTCTAGCGCGACCTAGCCTTACCACTCAGTCGGGTCTCTTTTTCTTCTAGACGTACATATGCTAACTTGTCCTCTCGAACAGAATTCAAGGAGATCCGCAAGGAGTGGAAAGCCAAGAAGAAGGAGGAGGAGAACAGCCGCAAGGCTGAGGAAGAACGTCAACGCCAAGAAGCATCTCGCTCAGGTGCCGACACCTCTCAAGCTCAAGGTCAACCAGGCCAATATCAGCAACACATGATGGCACCCCAAATGGGTGGCGGTCCTCAACTTCCCCCAATTGGCTATCAACCCGCAGCCGGTCAGGCGCCTGCAAACTACTCCCAGCAGCAGCAGGTGGATGGCGCGCAACAGTATGCTGGCAACAGCCAGATGTACGGCGCGCAGGGCTACCCTCAGAGCCCTTACGGTCAAGGCGGTATCGCTTACCAGCAGCGTGCGTAAGGTCCTGCCTCTTTCGCACGACTTGAGGTATTGACGACAGCGTGTAGCTCATGAACAAGGCGCGAGCCAGCAATACCAACAGCAATAATCAATGACCAAAAAAAAAAAACATGCAATCGACACGGGCTGCTGCAAGGCTCACGATGAAAAGCCGCTCTCGGCCATGGTACTGTGCGGAGGATCTCATATCAGTGAATTCAGGCCGCCCAGCCTACTGCATTTTCCACGGAGCTTCCTTTGCATTGTCGAGCGGAAAACGTACTCATTTCTGGCGAGTGGGGCGAGAGGTGTTCTATTTTTCTTTCCAACCTTGGAGCGTGGGTGTACATTCGCATGGGTGTAGAGGGTGGCAAGGAAGTGCCGCCACGAGTATGATTTTGACGGCTGGAACTCTTCGAGGCATTTGCCATTCGTAACGGCCGGTGATACCAACACAGGATCTCTCCGGTCTTCTGAGCGGAGACAGAACTGGAAGTTTTCGCAGATGTTGTCGAAGGAGGAGTCGCGTGTTTTGTTCTTTCTTTATTGAGGGCGTTCCGGAATGCTCAGATTGCTTATTTCAGTAGAGACTGTTGTCTCATCTTCGGCATATGCATTGCGAGCGAGGTAGAGAGTAAGAGACGCAATGGGGGAATGAAGACCATTAATCGCTGTACTTGTAGACGAGCTCTAGGGCGGAAAATAAGAGTAAAGTAGCGATTGTCGAGTCACACCAAAAAAAAAGAGACTGCAAGTTTTTATCTGCTCCTGCTCATTAGTGACGTCCAGCGCATGTATCATCTTGCTCGCGCTATAGTATAGCGTCCGGCTCTCGAAAGTCTAGGGTTGGCATTGAGATAAGAGAGAGGAAGGCGGCTGTCAGGAAAAGTCACAAGCGAAAGCCCCAAAGTCATGGTTCCGCGCCTACACTAACTACCGATGCAATGGATCGCAGTTCATGGATACTAGCGGGAGATCTGGGGAAAGATGGCGAGGCTAAGGCCCCATGTGCCGGCATACCACGTTTCTTGGGGTCTCACCTTCTCGGGGGGCGCGAAACGGGACCTAGAGGTAGTAGTGCTTACGGATGTTGTTGGAGGGAAAGGGCAGGGAGGGAAGGGAGGGGAGTGGAGGGGTGGGACGAGGCTACTTTAGTGAGTTACACGACAGTTTTTTCCTTGGTGGGTGGGCACGTACATACATACACATTGCGTGGTTCAAGCGAGGTGAGGCTAGTTGTTAGTACTTTACAGTAGTTTGTGAGACGGCGGGTTCGCATGGCTGGTGTCCATTGGGGGAGGGTTTATTTTTGGGGTTGTCTCCTGGTGCGGTACGCTTATTGCGACGTCGCTGCTTGTCGTTGGTATGTTTGCGGGCGGAGGAGGCAGGGTGGGTGATAGAGACGGGGCATGAGTATGGCTGCGGTGGGTGGATGCACTGTGAGAGTCGAAAGGGATCGAGTGAGGTTGTTCCATTTTCCTCTTTGGGCAAGTACCCACCGTCGGGATTAGGAAAAGTCCGAAGCAAGCATTCAGTAAGGTATTGTCCAGTAGGTATCGTGGCCAGTACATGTTTTAAGAACGGGAAGCATGAACGTTGCACGACGCTATCTGTGCCGCACGACTACTGCTGTCAAAAGATGCCTGCTGCAGCAAAAGACAAAAGCAGGCATCCCTGTTCGCCACTCGGCCTATACTTTGTGCTTTCCCGTGCCGTCCTGTTCGGTTTGCGCCATCATGCAATCATCAACAGCCACACCTTCCAGGATCATGGGACAAGGAGATGCAAGATCGGAAACCCAGAAAAGACTGTGTGGAGAACCATGTCGTGGTGTCAACCCTCTATGACGCGAGCGCGAGAGGATCACTCCGATTTCTCTGGGGATCTCACAATAAGCCAATGCACCCGGGTCCTTTGGCCTATAGATCTCGCAGCAAGGCAACCACGCACATCATCTCATCAAGCGAAGGTCTATCTGGCATCTCTAGTGCTGATGGACGGTCTAGTGTGCCCCCCAGGCTCCGAGACGCGATCCATAAGCCTTCTAGGGTGGAAGCGCTAGATCTTTCGATTCGTGACATGCATAAGTGTCCTTTCTTCCTACGGAGAGCAGCCTACGATGGAGTACGGAGGACATGGCTATGCTGACTTTTTCGAGAAACGGGCTATTGTTGCTCCGCGGTGGATCTCTTTGATGTTTGTTTGCTGTGCCTCTGGAGAGCCATGAGGTGGAGGGTCATATCCCGACGCTGCTGTCATCTTTCTTGCTTGTCTTTCGCTCTGACTCTTCGCTGCTGTTGATCATACCGTACTTTCTTGGCTTATTGCTCTTAGACCTCTTCGCAGACACTAGGTCTCCCAACGACCCAGGGCTTCTATCTCGTCCACGATTCCATATCTGAGATGGCCACCTATCTGTTCAGCCGTCGTACTGCATTCTTCCGCCCGGCCTTGGTCTGTAAACGCCCATCGTCTCGGAAGTGACGGACAGCAATCGACACAATTGCCTGTCGATCTCCAAGCGGTCTGTTGCCGTAGAGAATCTGGGTCTCGTCGTAGATGCGATCGTGGACCAGGGATCTCGCTTGTCGGGCGCAAGGCTGTGCGGACAGACTCATGGGCATCCATTACCCCAGATGGACTGCCGCGGATGCGGCGGGAAGACCATCCTGATGACCAGCATCAGATCTTCCGCCCTTAGCTTGATACTTGGTTGCGCCGATCTTCTCTGTGCAAATCCTTGAGAGCTCGTCTTTTGAGGATGACGAACGTTCACTGACAATCCTGTCGAAAGACGATGACCATGATGAGAGATGACCTCTTACACCATGTCGAGACTGCTTGGCATAGCTGACCGGATAGCGCACTTGACTGTTAATCGTTCACCATCTCGATACGGCAGACTCAGACCATCGATCGTCCACTCAAAGCCTTCGACAACTGCGTACCGCAACAGCTGCATCCGAGATCTCCAGCCAGGAGAAATGATCACGGCAGTTGAACACAGACGGTATTCATCTGACCGCCACACAACACAGGACCATCATCGTCCGAGAGTTTTGCCATCACCGGCCTGTTGCACCAACGGTGTTTTCGTTTGCACGATCTAGCCTGACATGAAGGGGTGTTTCTACTTATGCCACACCAGAGTCCTGGAACATGCTCGTTGATGACAACAAGATGAGCTTACATCACTGGGCTGGTCTCGCCGAGCTTCACGTACCATCTGCTACGCCCTACCAGGACGCCATTCTCAAAGAAAAGCAAATCATAAGAGCAGGGATGCAGTCATTGAAAAGTCGATAATACATCTATTGTGCCTCCAAACACGTTTGACGTGCTCTAGAAGAATTTGTTCCCAGCTCTCACGAACATCGTGAACAGCATCGACACACCGCCGACATACGTGAAGGCCCGTATCTTGGCCTTGGTCGGGGTATCGTTGGTTATGTACACATAGTTGTACACCACCCGCGAGGCAAGGTAGGCCACTGTGATACCATTCACGAACGTTGGCTCGAGCTTCGCGGCATTGGCGGCCACTACGGCAGCGGCAAAGGGACCAAAGTTCTCGAAGCCATTGGCCTGCAAGGGAAAAGAGCAGAGAATTAATAATGGACTTGCCAGTGGAGAAGGGAACAAGGACATATCATACCACGGCAGATTCGGCACGCAGGAGACGGCCTTTTGTGGCAGCGTCTAGTTGCTGAGACTGGTTGATTTTGGTGCTGAAGTCTCGTGGTGCCCGGCCATCCATCTCGTCCTTGGTCTTGGCGGCATATGTTGAGGTAGAGTAGACACGGGGAGTCAGGGAGATGAGCTGGGAGGCAGGTCAGTCCGCTGAAGTGATCTGTGGTGGGGAGAGAAATCTGACCCAGAAGAGAGGAATGGCATAGAGAGAGATGTTGTTCTTCGTGAGATCTGGGAGGTAGTCCATGGTGGTGATTGACTCTGGCTGTCGTCTGGGATGGAAGTGGTATTGATGGTTGATAGAGCTGGCTGACTGCAATTCGTACAAAGTGAGATGGAACTGGGTATGAATACTGGGAGGGTATACACGGGTCGGTGGAACATCAATTACACTATGATACGTACTGTTTATCGTCAACGAGCATAGCCGGTCAAACTGGTTGTCCGGGTCCCCGCGACGGCGCAACTCTCTCCGCTGCCATTGAGCTAGTAATTAAAATGTGGGGGCGATGACCACTTTTCGCATTCATGTGAACGCGTCGCGAGACAGACCGCGTTCTCACGATTTCAGATTCTACGACACTATAGCACTCAAGAAAAACCAACACCAACACCAACATGTCCGACGACGAAGATCCAGTCGCGCCATACAGCCACATCCACCGTGCCTTCCTACAATCCCTCCTCTCCCGTGGCACAATAACCTACGAAGAAGCCAAACCCCTCCTCGCGGACATCCAAACCGCCGCGTCGCCCGAACGGCCCACTCTCGCCGGCGACATCACCCACGATGACTTCGAAGACTTCATGTCCACCCTTCACTCCGCCATCACCCCTTTCGACTTCGAGATCCGCTCTTCCTACTACCAGAAACCGGCGCGCGAAGACACCGAGAAGATCAGGGTGTGGGCGCTGGTGAACACGACGAGCGATGCGATGACGCAGATGGCGACGGTGCACACCGCGGATGAGATTGCGTTTGTGAAGAGAGTGTTGGACGCCATGTTCGACACGTTCAACACGCAAAGGGCAGAGGTCATGGCGGTCACTGGTATGCAGGCCCTAAAGCTGGCAAAGCCGCCGAATGAGGAGCGAAGGGAGACGCAGCAGACGCAGGGACAGAACAACAACAACAACAACGGCTTGACGATGCATCAGGCAGAGAGAGTGCTGGAGAGTCTGGTGCAAGAGGGATGGTTTGAGAAGTCTGATGCGGGGTTTTATTCGCTTTCGCAGAGGGGCATCATGGAGCTCAGGACTTGGCTGACGGATATGTACAATGAGCCAGTGGGAGAGGATGACGATGAAGAGGGGGAGGAGGAGGAAGTGCCGCATGTGAGGATCAAGAGTTGTGCAGCGTGCAGGGACATCGTGACGATTGGACAGAGATGTTCGAATCTGCCGTGCAATACGAGACTGCACAATCATTGTGTGAGGAATATGTTCCGAGCACAGAGGGATAGCGAGAAGTGCCCGTCGTGTAGGACCGACTGGGTTGAAGCGCCACCAGTGGGCGAGAAGGCCGCGCGGGGTGCCGGTGTCAGAGCAAGCGGTGCGAGATCAAGCAGAGGCGGAAGAAGTAGCAATGGGAGGAATGGAGAAGCTGAAGACAGCGACGAGGAGTGATCTGCCTGATGATGATATTCTGCGATTCAAGAATGGTAGCGAGGAGTCCGGCGCTTACATGGCAGGGCCAACGAGGTCTACGGCGTTGGAATGGAAATGTCATGCTCATTGGAGAGAATCTTGGAATTGCTTTAGCTCAATAACACGAGCCCGACGCTGCCGCATGACTGTGCAATGCTAACAAACCACATGCACTTTGTAGTCGTAGCAGCGTCTCCATATGCGCCCCAAGCCATGCGTGCAAAACCTGAAATCCCTGCTCCGTAGCCCATTTTGTCCTTGTCTTCGTGTCGCGCAATATGCTCCATCTATCTGTAGGACTTCTGGTACCGGGCACGGGCACCTGGACCGCCGAACTTCTTGGGCTCGCATCGTCTGTTGTCGGCAACGAGGAGTGTGCGGTCGTAGGCGACGAGGGCTTGCTTCAGCTGGTTCTTGCTGTGCTCGTCGATGTACTTCTGGTAGTATGCAATCTGATGATGGTGTCAGTGAATCTCTGGCAGGCTGCTGGGACACGCGCGCAATGCGTTCGCTTGTAGATTGGGTGCACGTACGATGCTCTTGGCAATGGCCTGGCGGATGGCGTAGACTTGCGAAGTGTGACCACCACCACGGACTCGAACGCGGATATCGACATCAGCTGTAGTCAGATTGTTAGTGGATGTTATCTTCATGTATTCGTCTTCCCATGTGCTTGTTTCGTCTTCCATAATCCGTCGTCCTTCTCCCCATCCTTCGTCTTCCGACTCTAATGCGCGAGCGCGCTTCCCCATGTCTCGCATCTTCCTTCATTCCCTCTCATGAATCGTGACAACGTACCGAACTTATCGAGTCCAAGGATGAGGACAGGCTCGTAGACCTTGAATCGCAGAATCTGAGGCTCAACGAGCGAGAGCGGCTTGCCGTTGACCTTGATCAGACCCTTTCCAGCCTTGCAGTGGGCGACGGCGGTCGCGGTCTTCTTCTTGCCGAAGCACTGAACGCTCTGTACGGCAGCCATGTTGGGTCGATGTCGTTCGGTGAAGGCGTTGGGCGTCGAGTGAGTATCGAATAGGCTGTCGTGAAGTCGGCTGCTGGAATTTGCACAGTTGGATTCGCGAAGTGGGCGGCTCTTGCCGAGAGAGTGCGCCAAGAGTGAGTTCGTGCCTGAGGCAATATGGCCCCGAGATTTAGCGGTTTCCTTCAAGGTCAAGCACGAGATTCGATCTTACATGCTATTTTTCCACATATGTCTTTCATCCAAACAAATCATCAGCATTACGCCTGTTGTGGATGGGTCGACATGTCACTGATTCACATCACGGGATTGTAAGCTGGACATGTCAGACGATGCCAAGCGGGCATGCGATACTCCAGAGCTCAAAGTGCGACATGGAGGCAGGTGGCTCAGCACTATCTGGACGATACAGTACTTGCCTTGAACATGGACTCTCGGGACTGCAATGATCAGCTCTGTGGCAAAGAATCTTCTCGGCGGGACCGAGCCCGACTGGCTACTCTCGAGGGTCTTTCGGTAGAAGACATGTACAGGACTTGGGTGGTCCTTGTCTTGGCAGATGAACACACTGGCTTCGAATTCCCCACACCGCCTCACGTTTGACACCGATACGCGTAGCCTAGAGGGGTGCATAAGCAAACGACTTCTGAGCGAGACATTGTGGCGTGGAAAGATACAATGACCCTGACCAGGCACGGAGACTTCTCTACCAGCGCAAGGAGCCTGGGTGTGGCAGTCGTTGAGGCATCGACCATTTGCATGACGTGTGCTACATCCGGAGCATCTTGAGCACGTCGAGCCTTAAATGCGTTGGACTGAATTCAGGAAATAGGTGCCTGTAGCGGTACTTCATCCGCGAGCGAACTTCTAGCCACCAGTGTGGTGGATTTGCTTTCGGCACGTGGAATGTAGGCTCCGATTGCGAGATACACCTCTTGACACCAATCCATATGGACTGCAATCACCGAGCATGGAGGCTGGCAGATACTAAAGGCGGCGTGAGGGTCTCCCTTTGCTTGCGCCACGGGAATCATGATAGCAGACGACACAGATCAGGAGACTACTTTAGCCACGTACGGCTTAGGCTCCTGGCGGTCTCTGCATTTGTTTGCATTATTATGCGCATGTCGCCTCGCGCGAATGGTCAGATCCGGAAGCATCTCTTCCTGCGCTGCTCGATCAATTATTGCCCGCCTCGATTCTGTCAAAGCATGGTGCGTGCACAAGTCGACACGTGATCCACTTCTATGCCATCTTGTCTAGTCAATATGGCACGAGGTCCATGACTTTCACAGTGGATCAATTACTTGTCCTGGATCAGCTGAGCTCAAGGAAGCAGCCGCTGCGGGATGCCGCTGTTGCGGTCAAGCTTCAGTTTGAGCTTGTATTTGCTTGAGCCTGCGTATGAACTAGGGTGAACCACACCTTTGGCTGACGACGCTTCTTCGAGACCACACGCCGTCGCATGCGCCCAACCGCCCTACCAAAGCGTGCACAGCCAGGCACATCGCGGGACGTGCTAATTGAATGACGTAGACGCCCGTCCACTTTCCAAGCACGAATCCGGTTTACTGCTCGAGTGCGGACACCACTTCATATATGTCGCCTGATCGTGTCTCATGCTTGCAGGTCTATAGGACAAACAAAGGCCCACCGGACCCTAGAGCGGCGCGTCGATCAGTCGAGCGGGAATTCGAGCCGCGTGTCCGTTCCTATCTCCAGCAAGAGCACAAAGCAGGATGTACAGGCCCCCGGTCCAGAGAGGCCCACTTTACCGATACAGGCACCATTGCAGTATTTGGCACCTTTGGGATGCACCTGCTGCAGGTACGTGCGCCTATCGTCTCTTAAGACGGGGTTCGTCGCTCAGTAGTCAGTGGTTGATTGGCTTGAAACGTATAGACTTGTGACGAGCTGTGTATCGCAGCATAGCCAACATGACGTACTGCCTCGTTCATTCTTGCCCACGTTCGTGGTGTCATGCCTGGCCGCTGGAGGTCAAATACGCAGGTTGCTTTCTCTCCTTATATTGTCTATTCCCTTCCTCCAGCTCCTCCTTGTGTCCAAATCAAACCCAAGCCTTGACTCTCTAACGGAATCAATCGGCACACATACAAGCTCGAAGCAACACCCAACATGGCAACCCACTCTAACCTTGTCCGTGGCACTCTCGCCATCAACAAAAACTACAAGCGCAATGGTCTCAAGTCCTACGTTCATGCCATCCAGAAATGGAACATTGGGCCAACCGTTGATGGTCCGTACTGCATGATCAACAAGATCGAGCAGCAGGGCTCGCAGTCCATTATGAAGAAGTTTGGCAAGAAGATGTATGTCCTTACAATCACTGCGGGTTAGTCTTGCTGGACTGACAAGAATTATAGCGGCGGTAAGGCTCACGTCAAGGGCCATGTTCTTGCGAAGAAAGACTCTAGCACTGGTCAGACTGGCGATGTTCCCGTGAGTCCGCCAAAACAAGAACAACTGCAACTCATGCTGATTATGCCCAGGCCGAAGACGTTGAGAATAATGCCGAGTATCTGGCTCATGTTGGCATCGGGACTCCTGCCCAGAACCTTGCGCTCGATTTTGACACTGGTTCGGCCGATCTCTGGGTGTGGAGCACTGAGCTCTCGGCATCTGTCAAGAACTCAGGTGGTGGGTCAAGACCGAGAGCCTCATAAGTGCCTTAAGTGAGAGCTAACTGCAACAGCATCAAGCCATACCATCTTCGACCCAAGCAAGAGCTCAACTTGGAAGAAGTCTACTGGTTCGACCTGGCAGATCCAGTATGGCGATGGCTCAACTGCATCTGGTGATGTTGGCACCGATACCGTGAATGCTGGTGGCCTTCTCGTTGAAAATCAAGCTGTAGAGCTTGCCAAAACCCTCAGCTCTTCGTTCCAATCTGGACCAGGTGATGGTCTTCTTGGACTAGCTTTCGGAAGCATCAACACCGTCTCACCCAAGGCTGTCAATACTCTGGTCGAGAACATGATCCAGCAGCAGGATATCAAGAAGCCCACCGAGCTCTTCACGGCCTACTTAGGCAGCACTGCTGTCGCTGGCAGCTCGTCCACTGGCAGCACTAGCACCTCCAGCACAGACGCGACGTCTTTCTACACCTTTGGCTATATTGACACAGACGCGACGGACGGTCAAACACCAAAGTACACCCCAGTCGACAACTCGCAGGGTTTCTGGATGTTCAACTCCACTTCTGCAAAGGTCGGCACCAAGACCGTCACTCTCTCGGGCAATACGGCCATTGCCGACACAGGCACCACTCTCGCTCTTGTTAGCGACCAGTTCTGCGAAGCCGTCTATGGCGCTATCAAGGGCGCAAAGCAGAGCACTCAGCAGCAAGGCTGGGTCTTCCCCACCAGCACCGACCTTGCCTCACTACCAGCAATTCAAGTCGCTGTTGGTGACAATCTCTTCACGATCAACCCAGAAGAGCTTCCCTTCCAGGATCTCGGTGATGGCACTTACTATGGCGGCATCCAGTCTCGTGGTGATCAGACTTTCGACATACTCGGTGATGTTTTCCTTCGCTCGGTCTATGCCATCTTCGATCAGGGCAACACTCGCTTTGGCTGCACTCAGCGTGCTTCGACCTTGACTTCCTCTGCGACTTCTGCCGGAGCTTCTGCTTGACTGAGGGGCGACTTGATAAAATCTCGAATATGAGACTGCTCCACGATATGTATTGGTGGCTAATGCGATCATGAGCAGTTGACGGTAACGCCTTGAACAGATCACATACACACAGATATGATTTACAAATATCATTGTCATTTCTCTGCAGCTGCAATAGACTACCTTGCAGGACCCTCATTACCGCTTCTCGATCGTTTCTTATCAGCTGCATGATTTGTACCGTTGAGCAAGGTCACAATACTTGTCCAGGATACTGAACCTTCCGCATCGGCACCGAAGGCCGTCCGCTAGTGGCATGCACATGCAAGATAACATGTACGACGTTGGGTTGCCCCTCCATTTGAATAAACTCGCAAGCACATTTGAATAGCTCTTCTGTAGAGTCCACAAGATTATTCTAACGTGATGACTGGCCTGAGCAAACCGACATGGGACTGGTCGCAAGTCTTTGCATCTATCATCGCAGTGGGACTCGTGCACCTTATTGGCCTTGCCATACAGCGACTCTATCGCAGCCCAATCGCACACATACCGGGACCCAAACTCGCCGCTCTCACGCTCTGGTATGAATTCTATTACGATGTCGTCAAGCAAGGAAGGTACACATGGAAAATCCGCCAACTGCACGAGCAATACGGTACAAAATTATCTTATCCCCCATCCCCATCGAACACACACCCCAAACCCAACGAAAAACCCGCTCTAAGGATCTCTCGACTGACTCGACACCCACTTTCTCTCCCTCTCAGGTCCCATCATCCGCATCAACCCCTACGAAGTGCACATCAACGACCCAGACTTCTACGACGAGATCTACACGGGCCCAACCCGACGCCGCGACAAATGGGCCTGGTCGGCCGCCATGTTCGGCAACTCTTCCTCCTTCTTCAGCTCTCTGGACCACGACCTCCATCGCTGCCGTCGCGCTCCCCTCAACCCTTTCTTCTCCAAAGCTTCCATTCTCAAATTGCAGCCGCAGCTCGATCGCATCGTCGAGCAGCTCTGCGCACGTCTCGAGACCTTTCGCGACGAGATCAGGGAGGAGCCCGTGCCTGTCAATCTTCGGCATGCTTTCGCGGCTGTGGCGATGGACGTCGTGACGGAGTATTCTTTCGGCATGAGTTATGGGTGTGTGGAAGCGCCGGGTTTCAGGCCGGAGTGGCCGGAAGCCGTGGATTCGCTGAGTCGACAGAGTCATCTGAATAAGCAGATGCCGTGGGTGTTGAGCTTGATGCGTCTGACGCCTCTGTGGATCGTCGAGAGGGTGAATCCGCATGTCATGCGGCTGATTAGATTTCAGCAGGTGAGTTGACCTGGTTCGTCCGTCCTGGAAGTAGATCTGGCGTGGATTGACTCGCTGGTAGGATATGGCTGTCCAAGTGACCGCGCAGATGAATGAAGAGACCACATGCTCAGACGAGCCACCGACGATCTTCTCTGCCCTGCTACAAGCCGACACCCTCCCGCCATCTGAACGCACCGTCAGTCGTCTCGTCGACGAGGCACAGACGGTCGTGGCAGCCGGCCAAGTCACCACAACGCACTACCTCAATACAACCTTCTACCACATCCTCGCCAACCCATCCATCGTCTCCCGCCTGAAATCCGAGCTTCAGACTCTGCCGCCCAACCCACCTCTATCCACACTCGAACAGCTGCCATTCCTCACAGCCGTCATCCTTGAAGGCTACAGGCTCTCCTACGGCGTCGTGCATCGCCTGCAACGCATCTCGCCCGACCATCCGCTGTTCTACAAGGATATAGTCATCCCGGCCGGGACCCCCGTGTCCATGACATCCATGCTGATTCACGACAATCCAGACCTCTTCCCGGAGCCCGGAGAGTTCAGACCAGATCGATGGCTGCAGCCTGGTGCCCGAGAGAAGCTGTCGAATTACCTGGTCAATTTTGGAAAGGGGACGAGAAGCTGTCTGGGCAGAGAGTTGGCGAGCGCTGAGATCTACCTTGTACTTGCGGCGTTGTTCCAGAGGTTCGAGTTTGAGCTCTACGAGACGACGAGAGAGGACATTGATGTGGCGCATGACTTCTTCAATCCATCGCCGAGGGATGGCAGTGCTGGATTGAGAGTCATTATCCATTGAGGTATCGACCACCATAGTCACCCGATTCTTGGTTCTTCACGTCGTAAGTATCGCGTATGGTGGGATCATGGTCGTTGGAAGCAGGGAACCACGCAGAAGGGTGTTATGCCGAAAGCGGCTTCTGGCCCCAGACCATGCCGCCGCGGGTGTACGCGTGAACTTTTTTGTCCTTGAAGGCTGCAGATTGTGACCAGTCAGCCGCTTGAACATCATGTGAAAGGGCGCAGACGACAACACACCTGCGCGAACCTGCGCCAAGTAGACCTGCACCTCCTCGTACGACCAGCCCAAAACCCGTGTGAATAATGCCATACTCCAGCCCTCAATTCCCTGATAGGCCTCCAGGAGATGCCACCTTCCGACCTCCTTCAACTTTTTATCCGCAGCCCAAGGTCCCATGGGTAGCTTGTAACGCCTCTCTTGCGTATTGATGAAGCCTGCACGATCGATGTAGTCCTTTTGTTGCTCCCAAATGCGAAACGTCTTGCCCATCTTCTCGCCCGCAGCGATGTATGACTCTGATCCTTTCCAGAAGATATGGCCCGGAGGAATCGAATCGTCATCGGACCGCCAATCGACAGAGTATTCGCATTGCTCAAACCAGCCTCCCGGTTTCAGGTGGCGCATCACTTTAGCATAGAATGCCGGCCAGTCTCTGACGCAGCCGTAGAGGCAGCGCACATGAATGTAATCGAAATGGTCCTCCGGGTAGGTCCAATCCTCGGTGAAATCGTCAATCTCGAATTTGCAATTCGGTGGGATCCAGTGCGGTTGAATGGGACTCAGATCTGTGCCGATCACGTTGGCCGCGGGATGTTCATCTGCAAAGTCTATGGCCCAGATTCCTGTTCCTGTGCCGAGATCTAGAGCTTCGTGACAGGTCTCCTTGTCGAGGGGAGCATTGTAGAGCTTGCCGTCAAGCAAGATGTTGAAGTAATGATGTGCGATGTCTGGGGTAGTCAATATATGTCTCGAACATCAACTGGCTTCTCGCCTGCAGCGTGCTCACCTTGCTGATCCTGCTGTGCCTCATCGTTTGGGCCCCAGTAGGCATCGTCTGTATCGCCTTTGTAGGAGTTGTACCGTCGGCCATTCTCGAACCTGTGTGACGCTATCGATGATGTGAGAGAGGTGGTCTCTGACTGCCTTGGCCGTCGATGTATGTCAGTGGAGCACGTCAATACAGTATCATCCTGACCACAATGCACGTACACGTCTCCAGAATATGCCGAATCCAGATCACTGTCTTGCTCTGAATCGGCCTAGCATTCTCCCATGTCAGTGGCACTTGCCCGCCAGAGTGAACCAAGAAGTGCTACCCACAGCCGGCGTGATGCCGTCACGCGATGCTACGTCTTCCATGGCACGCTCGCTTGCCGATATACCTCATACCATTTGTGCCTCGAATATGGTCCTCTCCGGCGCCAAACAGCTGAAGTGTTCGAATGACCGTCACGCACGGTGTGTTTCGGGGGAGCAGAGTAAGAATATTCTCGACGGCGTCTGGCGCCTGACAGCAGTGGAAGTGTGGCCCGGCGGTAGATGTCGCGATGGAGATGCACGTACGCCTCGCCCATGCATTCGGCCATGTGATAGCGCGATCCTACTGCTCCGTCCGGAGGTGATGATTGGCAAGCGCAAAGTACAATGTAAATCCCCTTCCTCTTCGCCTTTACCCCCACATCTCACTTGCTCAGACTCACTCCTGATATGTGTGTCTGTGCCGCTTACCGCTCGTCCCCAGGAATCTCACGCTTACAGATATGTGGTCCGATTGGCGCAATTGACGATGCAGCAATCTCTCATTCGCCATGATGCCTGTTGTTGCCATGGATCAGCCAGCAAAGACTTCCTCTGGCTTCCTGGCGCACGACTTGGCACCTCTCACCAGAGGAGATCAAACAGAGGAGAGACCAGGGGAGGGACAGACGTTGTGCGTGGGTCGTCATTGGGAGTTGAGTTGAGTTTGGACGCCGTCTGCTTCCCGTGCAGCCGAAGCGCAACGGATCGTTGCCAACCTTGGATCCCTCGGACCAACTTCCACTCCGCGCGCCGCATATCGCATTTCCCCTTCTCGTCAGCTACAGAACCGCTCTCAATCTCTTTCTCGTCACGGGAGGAAGAATTGTCGACCATCATCCACGTTCAGCGTTATCTCAGCTGGCATTGGCACGCAACCGAAAGGCCGACATGTACATGTAAAGTATGTGATTTACCGGTCCGAGCTCTAAGGCATCCGATGCAGATCCTTGTGATCTTTTACGCATGCCCACCTTTTGGCGTTGCATAATGCCCTGCAGACCACGAGGTGAGCAGGGAAGCTTAAGCTTGAACGACCAGTCCAGCTTCCTGGCATTGTTATCACGAAGACGACATTTATCAGAATACTAAAGATCAAGCAGAAGGTGAGACAAGGGAAAATGATGTGCTGTTTCAAGGTCATATCATAGCTTCGTCTCAGCATGTATCTTCATCTGCTTCTGTTGCAGGTGATGCTCTCATGCTGTCATGCTATCCTGTACAGCATCAAGCCAAGGCAGTTCACTGTCTTCGATGCTCGTGCATGATCAATGAGTTGCCGCTCATATCATCCAAAACTCCAATTGCAAATCTCCAAGCCCATTTTCGAGGCTAAACTCCAAACCCAATGCAATACTCTGAACAACTTCCAAATCTCCTCCCCCAAACAATGCTGTAAAAACGCCAGAAGCGCCACGCTGAATGATGATTTGGCGTCGATATGTAGAACGCTCAACTATTAATGATTTCGTCGCCCCAGATGCCGCCAAATTCGTCCAAGGCCTCCATGGTGCTTTGGGCGATTCGAGGCGCTGTGATGCCAGATAAGAATGCCGTACTCTTGGTTCCCGGGAATCCCCAATGTGTGGTAACAATGCCGGGACCTGCTGGTGTGGCACGAGGCGACTTGCTACTAGCAGCGACCTCTCCAAAGAGCAGATTGAACAATGATCCAAAGGTCCAGGCGAGGAATGAAAACAATGGCCGCAAAACCGGTAGGAATGGTCGTACAGTGAGGTTGAAAGTGACGAATGGGAATACAGGGCCGTAGAAATAATCGCTGTATTGGCTGGATAGGGCCGTCTCGAGTAACAGCCAGAGAAACCAGAGGACGATGGTCCAGCCAAGCCAGGTGATATGCAATCGTCTTTCGGCCGTCGCGTCGTAGGTGTAGAAATTGTCGCGGAGTTCAGTCCAGAGAGAGCGCCACACGGAGATGGAGCCGTCGCATTTGTAGCAGAGCATGTGTCGTTGTTTGTCGATCATGGTTTGGAAGCTGAGAGCAGCTTCATCTTTGGTTTGCGTTTCGATGGCCGGTACTACATCTTTGACAATGGTTGTTTCCAAATTCGTGGCCTCGACTTCTTCGATCCTATTCTCGATGCGTCGGAGTCCACGATTTGCGTCTTTGATGGTGCTCCTAGTAGATTGCAAGCGCTTGTTCAGATTTTCAAGAGCCAGTCTTTCTTGTCGACGGTCCTTTTCGAGTTGAGTGAGAGTGTGACCGTCATCCAGATCCTCCTCATCTTTGATGGGAGTGGCAGCTGGTGTCAAATTGGAGTTGGATTGTTCGGTGGTTGGGTTGACAATGTTTTCGAGCGAGGCAATCATGCTCTCGTCGGCAACGAATTCAGTCTTGGCTTCCTTGACAACTTCGCCAAGCGCAGATTTAGCTTGGTGGGGCTTCGTGTGGAAGTTTGTGTTGTGGTATGGTCTGGTGACTGCCATGTTCTTCGGAGCCGTCGCAACGTGCTCGAGCTCATCTGAACTGTCTTGTGTGTTTGTGGTGATGATGTGCTCCAAGGAGCCGATCGTGTCTTCGCCGTATTCCCGATGCTCTTTAAACTTGGGGACAACGGCTTCGAGGGCCGATCTTGGAGGCTGAGGGTGTGGATATCTCGAGCCCATGCTGATATTGTCTTGTGGACGTGGTGGTTTGACATCGAATGCGTGCCTGGCTTCGTCTTTGTCCTGCGAGACTGGTTGTGGTGATTCGCTCGCGACTCGTGACAGCTTTCTAAGCAGGGCCATGGAGTCTTCGCGCTGGTGGTGATTGGCTTGTATGCTGAGTGTTTCTTGCTCTCTGGCAGCCTCTCGCTCGCGGACGAGTCGGTCGATGCGCCGAGATCTCAGGTTGTTGTTGTACTTGCTGTACACTCTGGGCTTCGTCTCGATCTCGTTGATGGAGGTTATAGGTGCTCTCGCCGGGTCCGCGGCGGAGATGGCCGGCGCCGACATGGGGTCGATAGTGTGGAGGCGAGTCTCATGTGCGAAATTGGTGGTGTATGTTCCCGGCTTTGGCGTGGAGATGATTACAGAATCGGGTGAAAAGTCGTTTTCCGCTGCAAGGATAGCTGCGCGTTTTCGTCTTTCTTCGCGTCGCGTCTCGCGCTCTTCCTTCTCGCGCCTCTCCTTTGCTAGTATATCGGCGAGGCCGGTGAGAGGTGCTCCCTTCGGCCGCAGAGCAGGGCGGGGGAACGGCCGCTTCTTCTCCATGTCAGGGTAAAGGCGGGCGAAGGATCCAGGCGGATACCTGGTGGTGGTGGTTGATGGGAGCCCGATGGTGTCCGATCGCGTGCCTTCCTAAATGGCCGGGACGGCCAGCTGTTCCTTCCCCTGTGCTTGTGCTTGTGCTCGCTCTTGTGCTTCTTGGTGGGCACGGATTCGGCACATCCAGTCGCGTGCACCTTCGCTAAGGCCGTTCACGAGCCAAGCTGTCATTGTGACGGGGTTTGTTGATCGTTCTATCCTGGTTTGGATTCGAGTTTGGCACGTGAAGAAGGCAGTTGCATGTGATGGAAGTGGTCGTGGTGTTGCTGAATGGAAAGTGGAGGCAAGCGCGACGCGTTTCTGTTTACGCGGGCAGCCACGGCGTACGAGACAGCAGAAACTGAGGCATTGCGGGCATCCTGGCCCCCACCTCGATTGATGACACAGCAGCGACGACGCCTGCCAAGACTGTCACCAGCATCTCACGACCAAGGAAGTCGCAAACCATAAACATCTTCTCAATAATAACATATTGACCGTCGCGAATCCTCATTTGAACGACTACAACCATGGCGAATATAAACTGGCGAACGATCAATGTCGACGCTCTCGACCCCGAATCCTCATACAACTTCGACCTGACCTCCCTCACACCAGCCGTTCAGCCCGTCTCCACTGCAGATGTGCAGCAGCTCGCCGGACAGATACGGCAGCTATTAAGAGGTGGCAACCCGGAGGGTGCGCTGAGGGGAGCGCTGGAGAATCCGCCATATGGTGCAGATGAGCAAGGGAAGGTGTGTTAGGCAACATCGTGATGCTATGCGCGAGCTGGTACTTACTGATACTGATGTGTGCTCGGGTAGACTGTACATCTTCAGACAGTCATCGAAATATTACAATCGATCAGACAAGCCGAGATGACGCCCATGCTTCAGCGGATATACCAATCAGAAGGTGGGTCTGAGATTTGCGACGTTCTCATGAAGTACCTTTACAAGGGTATGGCGCAAGGACACCCTGCTACTGGCAATTCAACAGCGAGAAACATCACACCACAAGCGACTGGCTTCACTCAGGCAGGAGGACGGAGCTTTGGAGGTGGAGAGGGTGGTGGTCAGGCGATGAGTGTATTGCTGAGCTGGCACGAAAAGCTGGTCGAGCTGGCTGGACCGGGAAGCATTGTGCGAGTCATGTCTGATCGGAGGACGGTGTAAACAGCCGGACGTCAAAAGTATTGCGTTGGGAGAGCGTATTAATGCTGGAATGTCTTTTGCGTTGAGCATGGAGCAGGAATGAAGAAGTATAGGAGCTGAAGCGTAGTTCGAACTTGTCTGATGCGAAGGCAGTATCGACTTCCTCGCGAGTTGCAGACTACTCTTACTTCGAAAGTGCATTCACTCAAAACACGCAGATACATCGTCTAGCTACGGCATCCATCGCTCGCATATTCCTCATCTACGAAGCATCAATCATTGCTATCGCTTTGCAGTAACACATCCCTGTTTTTACATCACAGTCGATACCGCATAACATCCGCTACGACCATGGCCAATGGTGCATCAGGATCAGAGGTCTCAGATTCGTCTAGATATGCTACTCGAAGACACCAGATATACTGATGATCTTGCAGGGCATCTCGCCAAGATCCCTTGCGCCATTCCCCTGGTACCACGATACAGCTGACAAGAGCGGCGCTCGACATTCTCCAGTCGGTGGTGCACGACAAGATTCAGCTTTACATGATCAAGAGCGCGATTCACCCGATACTTTTGTTGTCAAGCCCACAGACCCTCCTCGCGTCAGAGCAGAAGCCGCAGATGAAGTAGTGGATGTCGCGTCGCATGCATCAACACCAGCTTCTGCTCAGAGCTCGGGTGTGCCGGGACCCTTTCTTCCTGGGAGCAATGTCGATTTGGGCACAGAGGTTACCAATCAAGAAATGGACGTCTCAAATGCACCAACGCTTACCTGGATGGAGACGAAGCAAGAGAAATTCTTGTTGCACTTGCCACTGCGGAGTCTTGTCAATCTGTACCGCAGCTTCAACTGGATCCGCCTCCTCGCTAGAAGATCACCCAAGCTGCAGCGCATGCTGTTCCTGGTCCCCTATGGAGAAAGAGAGACTAGATGGGTATTACCAGTGGGCTTGGCGGATAGCCTTGGTCTACGCTTCCAATGGAGATTCCGTAGGGCGTCTGATGGCACTGAGGTCGGTTACCAAGGTCCTAATTCCCATCGAGAACTTATAGTCATGCCTGTGCGCCTCAATCCCCTCCTCACAGCCATCAACACCAACGCACCCAGACCGAGACGAGCATCACATGGGTTAGTGGTCGGCTGGGTACAAGAGGCATCTATACAGGTTGGCCAAAGACTCGACTACGAGGACATAAGGCGTCTGGGCCCTGCCGACGCTTTCCTCACCGATCCGCCTTGCATCAAAGCCGACGTCACCATCCTCTGGCGCGCAGAGAAGACCGGAGTAAGGATGGAGCAGGGACGCCATAATCTGACGCTATTCAAGCGATCAGGCTTGACTTTTGAAGATGTGTAGGATGCTGTTCGAAATCAGCGAGCGCGGTTTCTCGATCTCGCAGGTGAGCCGATCGACGGCGGTCCCATGTTCTCGTTTCACGAGTTGGTCCGATACTGGAAGGATAAGCATTGTGGCATGGTTGTCAAGAAGTTGCGTCAACGAGACATTTGGATATCGCTACACGGGGTCGCTATTGCTTCAGAGCATGAGCGGAGGACCGTGAGATGATGAGATTGGACTAGTAATTGTGGATATGTCTTAGACAATGGCTAGGCAGGGATCTGCAACGGCCAAGCTCTTGGATCGCAGTCCAACATTGTCACAAGTGTGCCACATTAACTTCATTGCGAATTGTGTAGTGTTCAAAGTAGTGATCACCCATCTCCTGACTGCACGAGTCCGAGAGGCTGCGATCCTCCTCTGGCCTAACTTACAGTATCTCAGACACGGAGCTGTCGACCTCTTATCATTAGTCAATTTACAGAATCCGGCTTATCGCTCCGCTAAATGAAGCATGCAGGCTGTGGCGTCGCTCATCCTTCATCTCAGCTCCCACACGGCACACAGCAGTGCATCCTGCATGGTGAATGTCCCCCACGCCCGTACCCGTGGGGCACGCAATGTACAGTAGTAGACCACGCCGGCGACTGGACTTTTTGGCTCGTTCTGTCCATGACGGCCAGTTGGCGATGCCCCCTACGTCGCTCGATTGCATGCTTGATGCAAGACTGATACGCGGGCGGGCGTAGCGGGCAGGCGATGGACGGCATGCATCCTTCATCAGCGCCGGCCAAAAGCCCTCCGCAATCTCATGTCACCGCTCCCACCAAGAAGAAGACATCACTGAAGGACTCGTCAAAGCCAGAAGGTGTGGCCAAGAGAACAAAGTCGCGGAATGGCTGTCGCGAATGCAAGGTGAAAAGGCTGAAATGCGATGAGACGAAGCCTGACTGTCTGCAATGTACTCGGCGCGGGAAGCAATGTCCTGGATATGTCAAGGACTTCAAGTTCTCCGCCAAACATGAACGACTTCACTCGAGCAGCAAGCACTCCAGACGAGGTGTCCAAGCTCCGTTTGCATTCTATACGCCACCTGTGAAGGTACAGCCGTCTCAGACACCGCAGTCTCAATACCGCCCTCCTTCTGCAGGATCCCAGCATGTGCTTGAATTCAAAGTCTCTACACCACTTGTGCCGCCTGCGAGACAAGGCTTCGTTAGCCATGTTCCACCTCCGTCGCCCGGGAGTTCTAGTCACAGCTCGAACTCACCACGAAGCGGTTATCTGAGTTGGTCAGAAGTCCTGTCGCCTGCTCCGACCGTCGACGGAAACGAAGCAGACGACATTGGCTTCGGATCGCCGCAACCTAGCTCGTATGGAGTCACGACGATGGATGTCAAAGCAGCTCAAGCACCCGGATCACCGATATCTCTTCCAAAGACGCCAGAGGTGCAGAAAGGTATTCCAGCGACGAATCAGCAGGTCGTGAGAGCGTCTCCGAAAATGCTCTACACACCCATTGATCTGCCAAGCACGCTGATAGAGTACTGGTTCGCCAATGTGTCATCTATGTGGTCGGCCTACGATTCTAACCAGAATCCAAATCGACAGCTCGCTCTCAACAACTACGCAAGCTCGGAATCAGTCTTCTATGCACTACAGAGCATGTCCGCTGCCTACCGAGTGGACAGCCTCCCTCACTTGAAACCTATCCTGACCACTTCTCTAGCGAATGCAATGGCTGCGATCAGACGCGAATTGGACGTGCACTACGAACTAGTACCGAGAGTCAAGGCGCAGTTACCAGTAGACTTACTTCTGGCCATGTTCGCAATGGCCACTTCTCTATGTTGGACTGACACGAGCCAGCTGGGGGAACAGCTGGTGGTGGGCGCTCGAGCGCTGCTTGACCTTTACGGGATGTCGGAGGCCAGCATGAGCGAGGAGGATCGGAGGCATCTACTGCATTTCCGACACGCGTTGAAATATATGGAGATGCTGCACAACTTCGTCAATCCTGATACTACTGGAGTCATGAGCAGGTCATGGAGACGGCGGCGAAATCTGGATGACCTGACCTTGCCACTGCACATATCACGAGCATATGCCACGGGCAAGCCGTTCTTGGATGAGTACGGTCTTCACCCCTGGACTGGAGTATCTGGCGAGGTGCAAGAGAAATTCGGCCTTGTCATGGCTCTATGTCGTGAGCATATCCAGAGTCAAGGAATCGGCCGGGTAAAGGACGAAGAGGACGAAGCGGACGAAGAAGGTGATGTTCTGTCGGATCTTGAGCTCGCTCAAGAGCTTGCGGAAGACCTCAGAGCCCTCACTTTCCACCTGGAGACTGCACAGGATCCCGCTTCGGGTGAGACCGCTGCGACAGGCGACTCGAGGACTCCTCTGTCCCACCTCACTGGCACCGCAGAGGCTTACAGACTAGCAGCACTCCTGCAATTGTATCTCACCTTCGGCGACCTCCACGTGCGTAAGGCCTCCTTGACACTTGACCACCCCTCATCGATCGACGAGACCGAAGACCTACCTCGAGATCAAGCGCTCGTAGCACTGACCTTAGATCTCGTCAGCACTCTCCAACGCATCCCCGCCGACTCCGGTACGAGATGCATCCAGCCGGTTCTGTATATCTCTGCAGCTACGGGCCTCAGATTCGACATGCCAGTCAACGCTCCGGTGCAACATGTGGCTCTGACGGAGTGTACGCTGGAAGTCTCGAGAGCGAGACAATTCATTGTGGACCGCTTGGCTACGCTGCAGAGGTCTCTGCCTCCCAGACCTATTAGTGTGGCGTTGAAGTTGATCAAGGCGATATGGGAGGAGTATGATTATGGAGGGCAGAGACATTGGATTGATGTCATGAGGGAAAACGCTGGTCTGCAGACGCTGTTTGGATGAAGAGAGTCCTGTGCCAGATTTTCTCCATTCACTCCTGTCCCAGGCTAGCGGAGTAGCGCCGCACTACTGTCGTCATGCTGTCGAAACTTCTCGTAGCCCAAGCTCAGCCATCACGCCTTCAAGACCTTGTGAAAGATGTCAGAGACATCTATGCTTCTCCGATGGTTTGCGCAGTTGAGACATGCGTGCTGCCTCATGACGGCCCTGGAGTCTACCTGCGGATCCGGATGCAGAGCTAGAGAGTATTGCACATGCTGTTTGCGTGGTGAAGGATTTGCATGTGATATGCTCTAAATTCACTCGTGGCATGTATGATGCAATTCTCAGGAGCTCAGACCACCCGACTCATACATTCATTCCGCCATTTGGACACTTCTACCACCCGACAACGACATTCATCAGCCTTGGCACCAAAATGGAATGCATCAATATCGTGTCCGGTGGCGACCTCGTCTTGGTCGTGCACGACCAGATCGAGATCCAAGTACACTCGATCATCATGAAAATATCGTCACCGGTATTCGAAGCCATGCTTGGCCCGCGCTTTGCAGAAGGTCAAACGCAGGGCTCCGCATTCAATCCAAAGAGGCTGTCGTTGCCTGACGATCAGCCGGCCGCCATGAAGTTGCTATGCGCTGTCTTCCACAACCATCAGGATCTTCTGAAAGACTTACCCGCACCTGGTCACCTGCTGAAGCTGGCCAAAGCGGCGGACAAGTACCAGTGCATGCCCAAGATCGGTCTTGCAATGGAAGCCTGGCTATCTCGTTGCAGCCTCCAGGCTGTTCGAGCCAGCCCGGCCCCTCTTCTTCATGCTGTTCACATGATTGACGATGCGCGCGCCTTCTGCAACTTCAGCAAGATGATCGCAGAAACCTGTTGCGTTTCGCGTTTCCGGCTCGATGCGGCCGATGAGCACACGAATGCAGTCATGCGTAAGTCTCCTCGTATTCACGCGCGGGTGATCGACATGCTTACCATCATCAGGACCCCTCAAGGAGAAAATTCAGTCTGTGGAAAGCGAAATTGACCGCGGATTCCTGAAAGCCGTTGACGGACTCTGCAGCGGCTTGCACCGTGGCCACTATCGCGACAACTACGAGGATAGCGACCCACCAGAGGGAGCGGACGAACCAGACTTCGACTGCTCCGATTACTACGGTGACTTCATCCTCGACGACAACGGCAAACTCCCACCAAAATGCGACTACGTCTCGCGCTTCGTCCTTGTGCACCTCACCGCCCTGGCTCAAGCAAAGATATGGCCGCCTTCAGTCCGACCCCCTCGCCTGGGAGAACTTCTACATGCAATTCGCGAGTTCAAAGTCTCCCACGACAGAAGCAACAAGCATTGCTGGCAGGGTGAAAATGTGCCATGCAATGAAGACTACGACGTGCATGCTGCGTTCTGTGATGCGATGGAGAAACTGCGGGCTGTCGCGAGTGTGGATCTTGGAATGTGTCTCGATTGCTCCAAAGCTGGAGGTGTCTTCCAAGGGAAGTGCAGAATCCCACATCCGAAGTAGGGGTGGTGAGAAGTAGGGCCGATCGGAAACAGACCTGGTGAGAGGAGGGCTGGTCAGAAGGAGGGCCAGTGAGAAGGGAAGCCCGAGCGAAATGGCGCAAAAGGCATTTTACCCACTTGCCATGATACGTGAGATACGGGGGAAGCTCCCACATCAGTAGAGTGCGCGGACTACCCCAGCAGGAGACCAACTTCTATAGGATCATAGACAAGTCATTGAGGAAAGACACTCTCTGATACATGTCAACATGACTTTATCATTCGTTCTCCAGATGACACGATAGCAGAACAGCCGCGCCTGCCTGCCTTGTACACCATTCCTTCTAGTGGTGGTTTTTTCCCATCTCGTCACAACGCCGCCGCTAGAAAGACAAGGATTTTCCCAATAGGCATGTGCACGACTACCCGTCCGTGCCGGTGCTCCTGAAAGCTGCGCAAAGCGACGAGTACTGGTGCGTCAGATCCAAAATGTGCTGTGGCAAACTGGTGGCTTGGACAATACTCCGGACCTTCACACCGCCCTCCTCTTCGATGAGCCTGCGGATTGTATACAGGAGATCGGGGGAGAACTAGCCGTTGTTAGCACGAAGACAGTTTGAAAACGTCACTCAAGGTATTGACTCACCTCGGAATACCAGCGATACTGCCAAGCGATGAGTCGAATGAGAGCACCGAGCTGACCTCTGGTATCGCCCTGGCGCTCGTACAGAGCAAGAACACCTCGCATCGCCTTCGGGCTGAAACGCATGCTTAAGCACGCTTGCCAAGCTTCGATTGCTTCGTCGGGATGGTGTAATCTCTCTGCAAGATCTCCTAGAATCTCCCACTCCTCGGCGCTCTTCTTGTAGGCAAGTTGTTGCTGTTTGTATTGGGAAGCCTCTGTTCGCCATATAGTGTAGATCCTCAAGTCCTCGTACAACACCATAAACAGGTTGTCGAGCCATCGCTCACATAATCTTTTATGCTGGAATTGAGTGTAAGCTTGGTTGGATGGGTCATTGCTGCCGCCAGGTAGCTGAGGCTGTGGCGTTTCGTTTCCAGATCGAACAGTGATTGTGGTTGAAGGTTTCAAGACATCGGGATCCAGGTGTGAAGATGCAGCGGTAGGCTCTTCGCTCTCGCCGTTGATCATGTCCTCGGTACCTGCATCGGAGGGTGTCTGCTCACGAGGCTCGCCATGTCCATTGGGTTGCGGAGTTTCAGGGCCTCGAAGAGCTACTGTGCTTGCGTTTCTGCTTGCCGGCGTCTGCTTCTCGTGGCGGTACTCTTCCTCCATAACGAAGACCTGACTACGGATCTTCAATAGTTGGTCCCATCCGATCTTCTTGGTGATCTCGGTGAGGAGTATGTAAGCCTTGTGGAATGTGCCTTTGTAGTTGCCTGCAGCCAGGCGGCGAAGGGTTGGGTGGACGACGTCAGAATCCGGAGTTGCTCCAGCATCATCAATCTCATCGCACATAGTTTCTGGTGCCAGCGGAAGGGATATCCGAGCTGGTTCTGGTAACCTTGGTGCATCTTTGTCCTGATATGTGAACATCGGGCAGGAGTTCAACGTCAGCAAAGCGTAATCCCACTGCTCCATGCCAACATAGACTTCTGCAAGCCGCGCCCACGTGCAGAATTCGCTCGGCGCTGAGACAACACCACGTTTTGCAATCTCGAGTGCGAGGTCACCCCTGCTTTTCTTGTTGCAGAAGTCGGCTTGGCAGTCTAGGATGGAGTAATCCATTGGCAGCTCTTGAACGACTTCGTTCAGTAGCTGCACAGCTTTGACTTCTTCGTCCGCGGCGATGTACACTCTTGCAAGTAGAGAGGATATTTCTGGATCTCGCATTCGCAGCTTCTCGAAAAGATTGATTCCAGATGCGAAGCGTCCAGTTGTCTTGAAATAGTGAAGCAGGCCAGAGGTCAGGTGGTTCGAGACGAGGTTGGGTACCTGTATTTCGGGATCCGATCCAAGTTGCCAGCCTGCTCAGTTGTTAGCGAGTGTCGCCTCATGTTATTGCAACCTCTACTGACCACTAAAGAACAGCTTTTCTGCGGCATCCAGGAATTTCTGCTCCTGTTCTGTGCTTGTGATGGGATTGAAACGCCGCACGCCTATGATGCGTTTTATGACATCGCCTGATCCATTGTCGGCATATGAGTATGCTCGCAACACGCTGCAGAGATATGTTTCCAACCAGTGCTCTTCTGTTGCTTCCAGCTTATTGCCTCGCTCGTCAACGCAGTAGCTCTCTACTGTGCCGGGTATCTGGACTTGTACCCGCATGTCAACTCGTGAAAAGGCATTGTAACAGCTGAGAAGGTCAGCTTTGACTTCTGTAATTTAGCAATTCGAGTGTCGCACCAGTATAAACCTGAAGTAACCTTCAATGTCGCATTGCTTGGATTGTAGGTCAGAGTGTTGATGTATGCAGCCAAGCTAGCCGAAGATGAAGCATCGACGCCCGTCACATGGTGATATATGCCGACCTGGTACTCAATTCAGCCTCCTATTTTCTATACTGTCTTTGGTATCCACAATGCCCATCTTACCTGCTTCGAGGTGGACGACTTGGTGGGTTGCTTGATCAGGTGCACCAGGTCAGGTGGGCCAAGTTCTCGCAGCGTCTGGAGGGAATCGGTTCGTATTTCGATAACAGAATGGGCGTCGTCCTCGAACAGTCTGTCATGAACATTCACTCAGCTCATGTCTTCCACGTGCTTCCTGCCACGAGTCCTCTTCTTACTCTGGCACTCCCGTGGCCACCATTTCCAATGCACGGTATTTTATTGCTTGTACAGCAAGTCCTAGCAACTGAGTCCTGAGGAATTCTTCGACCGGCTCTCGGGCAGAGACCTAAGTGGAGGTGGAGTGGTATTTCGTATGCGACAGTTGGGAAGTGGTTCATCATACAGCTCCCAGCCGAAGCGTGAGCTCGACACTCTCCTGCCCCAGTAGTGGAAATTCGCGCTAGTCTCGGCACGGCCCGCGGTATCGTTGCCGCGCCTTCTCGAGATACATGTGCTCAAACACGCGAGCGCGACATCAAACTCTCGAACATCACGTCGTCCTTTCACATCAATTCAAATACCACGCAACGACATCTCACAACGGCCGAACTCAGCCAGTTGCAAAAAGCTGTAATGCACACTGCTTCATATTCACTGGAATGACTCACTGCGACTTCTTTTGATTGACACCTGCGGTTGCCTGTGGCCACACCATGTCAGGCTTCAAGGCGCTGAACATTGAGTCTGATGACGAGTCTGACATCGAGGTCGACGACACCAAGGAAATCCAGATCGAAGAAGCTCTCAAGCTTTACCAAAATGCCTTGAGATATCATGCCGAAGGTCCGGCATCCTACGATCTCGCTGCACAAGCCTACAAGGAATTATTCAGTTCTGAGATCTTCAGATATCCTGAATCACAGACAGAACTCCAACGCATCGAGCTCTACGGCGTTCCTGAGATCGAAGAGCTATGGGACGATTCTCAGCCTGGCATCGTGTCCACAGCGCTTACTCTGGAGAATGGGCCAAGCACTCTCCCACAGATACTCCATTTGTCACACAAGAATTATGCACAATTCAAATTGGACGCGCTGTCAGCAAAGTTCAAAACATTCAGTATGACTCTGAGCCAGATCCTCGCTGAAGCTCAAGCTGCTCTTGACCACTTCGTACGAGCTTTGGACAAAGACGACAGCGATCTTGACCTATGGAGACGTACAGCGTCAGCGGGTGAAATACTGGATAGCAAGCGTGTTGCGCGATTCTGTCTAGAGTCCGTCCTGGACGAGGACGACACGGGTTTGAATGGAGTAATGTCTCTGCCCGGACTGGAGGAAAGCTTCGCAGGCGAGCAGCTAAGAGAACTAGTACTCCAGCTGGAAGACCACCTTTCCATCCTACAAGGTCCACTCTCAGCAAGTAAGCGGAAGGTTGTATCGCAATTGCTCAAACGCAAACTCCATCCATACGATGATATCATTCAGCAGGAGAGGGCATTGATGGAGCGCGGTGACGAATCAGTACTTGCTCAGCAGCCTGAAAGACTCGTTCTCAAGGCACCCGCGACGTGGGTCGAACTAGGCGATACACTCCTCAGGCAGCTTATAGGCGAGCAACAAGGCACGGCTTCCAGATCCCCAGGTCTCCCGATAGCTTTCGATCTCAGTAGCGCACCGAGTGCCTCAGGACCTCATATGCACTCACCCACACCACCACACGCAACGTCTGCGGTGGTCACATCGGCTCAAACTGTGTTTCCCACAATGATGCACGAACAATTTCCGGGTCTTGATAATGGCCAGCCTACAGTCCAGCCACAGATAGCATCTGCGGACCCAAGCATGCAGATTGGCTCAGCGTTTTCTGCAGACATCGACATAGAAGATTCGCCAACCATGACTTTGCCGTCTCGCAAGAGATCAGGTGATGCTGCAGGAATTGGAGAAAGCACTGAGGAAGGCCGATCTAGGAGTAAACGTATCCGTGCTAGAGACTCCCATGTAGAGGGGGTGGATAACCGGCAAGCAATCATAGATGCGAACACGAAGTGGGAATACGAGCAGCAGCTGAACGAATTCCAAGCTGCTGATGACTGGATGTTTGAAACGGTTGCGAGCCTGTTCGAGAAAGCCGGCATCGTGGGCTTCGATGCAGCACGTAAGGTCAGGCAAGAGATGAGCGCTTCATTGGGGAGCACGCCCGTCATGGATTCTGCCACATCTCTTCAGGACCTCAAAACCGCAAAGAACGAGACTCAATTGTTCCTCGACAACTATAACGAACAGCTCGCACACCTGGTACTACACGGCGGCGAGAATTTTGATGTTGGACAGACACAAAGCTTAGGTGCCGCAGGAGAGACGCATGGCGGAGGCAGTGCTTCGAAAGTCACTCTAAGTACTGCGCTCATCCCCGAAGATGGCGTTCACGACTTGCTGTTATCGATCAACAGCTCCTGGTTTCAAACTCGAGAAGCGGCCTGGGCTTTCATTGAAGCTCTGCTATCTCCGGGCGGGCTCGCCACCGATGCCAGCAGCTATACCCAATATCTGTGGCCTGCAAATTTGAAGACCGTCATCGTCCGCATCCTCGTTAATTATGACGACAGCCTGTACGCTAGAGCTTCGGAAGATCTCGAGCGACTGCAAACCAGCTCAGACTTTCACATTGACGATCCTGAGGTTCTCAAGTCTGCGGAGCTCGTTCAGTCAATTTTTGAATTGCACCTCGACATTTACTCTCTGATCAAGCAGCCCAATAGCGGCGTGGAGAGCGACATTGTAATCCCTCAGGGCGACCGACTTCAGCGTTGGTTTGACTTGGCACGCGAACATATCCAGTCTCGAGCGAGTCTAGACAACACTCTCCGACTCGATGACAAGTTGAATATTCGCTTCCTGTGGGCCACAACTTTCCACATCAGCGTTTCTTCGGACGTCTCTCAGGACTATATGCTCGAATGCATGAGGGACCTTCGAGCTATTCTTGAGAAGGTGGGCGAGCCTTGCATTCAACTTCAAAACAATGCTGCTATGCCTGAGCTTTCTGTAACAGCTCTGGATCGCGAAATTTCTAAGCTCACCACTAAAGACTTCTTCTACAAGGTGACGAACCAGGATCTCCGAGATCCAGCATCTGTAATCGAGACTCTCGAGCCTCTGCTAATGACACTTGACTCCGCGAAGTCTGGTACCAATGACGATGTAATGGAGCTCGATACTTCTTCCTTACCAGCAGATATGCCCCTCGAGCTGATCCGCTTCCTCCAGACCAGCGATATCTCAGTTCGACTACTCCTCTGGCAAAAGTTACGCGATGCATACATTGCCATATCATACAAGCCGATGGTCGTGTATTGCTATCTGCGCATGATACGCATGGTGCTGGATGAATTGAAATCCCCGGAGCTCACGACGAAGCCACAAGCAGATCGTCAGGTCATAGTGCTTAAAAGCATCCGAATCTTGCACGACATGTCCGGAAAATTGTGCGATATCGTGCAAAACATTCACAATAACGCTCTTGAGTGCGTCGACGAGCTTGGCCTAAAGCTTGCTGTCGCTAGCTTTGGCGAAATCTTCCAGCTTCTGCAAGTCTTCAATGTCGCGGAAGACTCTTTACGTATTGGACAGTCGCAGGCACCATTGCTACCGAACGGACTGGTCGTGCCCTCGTTCACTGCCATCACGAAGATGGTCCACGAGATGCAGGTTCATATTTGGACTGTCTTATATGCTATGCTAAAGGAGGCCATTGCACAATATCCGAATCAATATCGCACGCCACTCGAGGACCGTTTCGACTTTCTACGGGTTGTCCATCGCAATTTGGGTCTCCGAGGCATCTGTGGCGCCCTGAATCGGTCATTCGTCCGGCTGCTCAAAGACGAGTTTACCCACATGGCTCATATCGATGGCTACGAGAGCGAGCAAGCTCAAGTGCTCTGGGACTTACACCGCCTCAACTGCTTTTTGAACCCGTCCCACGATCTGATTGAGCACAAGTGTACGCCAGATGCATTCCTCGATCGTGGCATCGCTTTACAGAGTGTTGATCTGCTTTTGAGCCAGGCTTCGAAGTTGCCGATCAAGGACCTAATCAAACACTCGCTTAGAGAGACAATTGACAAAGTGCATGGAAGTCTACCTAAGAAGAAGGCATCCGATGATGTACTACGCAATCGTGAAGTTTATCGTGCGTACCTGCGGTCTCCTATCAACCCGCTGGATTTGTACCAATCTCTGAAAGGTCATGGGAGCGAGCTACCTGTGAAAGCCGTTCCTAAGGATGACGCGCTCTTGGCTTCGAAGGGTTGGTATTTTCTGATGGGTCACATTGCACTCACGAGGTTTCGATCTCAAAAGCGCAATGCTCCGAGCCCTACAGAGGATCTTGACATTGCCATTGCATTTTTTATGCAGGATCTAGAGTACACTGCTGACAACTGGGAGACTTGGTTCCGGCTGGCTCAAGCATACGATACCAAGATTGAAGAGAACATTGTCTGGTCAGCAGAGAAGCTGAACAACAATTTCCCAGACATCGTCGTCCTCCAAAGACAAGCGATTCATTGTTTCACAATGGCTCTGGCATTGGCAACTCGGTCGGCGTCGCTATCATTCGAGACTACCGAAAAGATCGACGAACTGTATTACGATTTCGCCAATCGAATGTATAGCTCAGCACGAGAACCCTTGAACATGTCCGCGTTTGGCGTGCACGACATGGAGCGATTTGTGAGCATTGCTGCAGGGGTACAGAAGAAGAATTCGTGGCCCGCCATGCCTGTCTACACAGCTGTAAAGTTTGCGTACACTCTCTACCAGCGTTCTCTGCGGTCCAGGCCTGACGACTGGATGGTACATCACATGATTGGAAAATGTTTATGGAAAATGCATGCCGCCCCTGCCACGATAAGGCCGACTGGAGAGCGTCCAGAGGCAGCCAAAGTCATACAGGCCATGTTCAGAGCCATCGAATATCTTCCCGACAAGGACAAGAAAGCCGACGGAAAGAAAGACCCTTTGCTTGAGCCACACTACAAACTTGTCATCGTGGTGCATAAGCTTCTTACAGTTGCTAAGTCGATCAACCTCGAGACGGCAAAGGAAGTTCTCAGCCACACTCCATATGCTGCCAAGGAGGCATTTCCCGGAAGCATGAATGGCTGGACGCCATATATCCTCGCCGTGCTCAGAAATTTACGCGCTGCTGACAAGTCAAACTGGTATCATCGGATGATCTACTGCACCGCGAACCTGATATGGGAAGGAACAGACTTGTTCAAAGATGCAGGCGGGCAACAAGGAGCTCTTGCAACGAAGAACGAGTTGACGCCAAACATGTTCACCAAGACAATGGTCCTCCAAGTTTGGCGCCCTGAAAGCGAGAAAGCCGGCAGACACTTCGTATACACCGCACGCTATACTCGATTCTTCATCAACGTGCTTGAGCGGCTAAAGGATCGAGCTGGGCTAGAGCAGTTGGCGCGAAGAGTACGCCGACGACCCCACGACATCTTCGAGCATGGAGCAGTGTGGCAGGACTTATGTGCAGCCTATCTCCGTCTTCTGCGCAGTCATGCCAAGCTCCCCGAGGGACTCGAGACCTCGAGCTTTAGCAATGTCCCTTACGACGAATTTCAGACGCGCAAGGAGCCTCTCGAGAAGTGGATGCAGATGACGGAAACCGGCGTTTCGCCAGCTCTAGACGTTCTGCGCGATGTCCAAGAGCTGAAAAAGCTGAATTCAGGGCTTATGAAGCCTGGCGCCATCGACGATCTGATTGGCGACGCTTATGCTCAACTATTCATTACTATGAGCAAGCCTCTGTGGGAAGAAGAGCGCAAAGTGAAAGAAGAAGACGATGCTAGACGAGCCGCTGAGCAGCCACTTGCAGTCATGAGTCCGCCGAGAAATCCAATGATGAGCTTGAACCATCTCATGAACCTCGACGGCACTGCTGAAGCACGCCCGGTGCCGCAGCCGATCACAGCACCCCAGCCCGATGCAGCTCCCGCCCGTAGAAAGACCGGCGTTGGTCGACGAGAAATTCGCAATTGTGCGGAAGCCTGTTATCAGAAGACGAAGAACCAGGCAGTGTCCAGCACTGATGTGGAGAGGAAGATCTCCAACGCCCCTCGCGTACAAGTACTGATCGAGAGGGAGCGATCGTCTCTTCCTGGTGAGCACTCCGTCGATACCAGCGCGCCTGGAAGTGTACATGATTCCGCCGACGACGAGAGCGAGCTTAGTGAATTGGAAGAGGCTGATGAGGAAATGGAGCCTGGCAATGTCGCGGCAAAAGAAACCGAATCTTCGAGGAGGCCCTTGTTTCCAGGTCTGACCACTGTCAATGGTGGGCGCAAAGAAGATGATGGGAGTTCGGAGACCCTCGAAGAGGATCCTGGCGACGGTCAGGAAGACGTTGAGATGGAGGGAAATATCGACAATGAGAACGAGGAAAGTGATGGCGAGAACAAGATTTAGGTATATTGGATAGCTGAAGGTGTACGCGGTACGAACGGAATTGAGCAAAATATCTCATAGCTTGGTAGCAATGCTCATGCTTTGCCTTCTGCAAACTTTCTGAAGTCCTCGATATTTGCGCTGTGCCCTTCCTGTGCTGTAGTGGTCGCAGCCTGGCTGCTCGGAGACGAGGACGAAAAGCTGCGCGGCTGCGCTGCTGAAGACGAAGACGAAAAGCTTGGCGCAGTCACAGCAACGACCTGGCCACGCGCTCCTGACGATGAAGTGCTTCCCGACGGCGCTGCACTGATTTGTGATGCCGCAATCGACAAGCTCGCGCCCTTGGGCTTCGCATGCTCATACCTGCACTGCCCACGGTTCACGCCACCCAGCTTGAAGCAGTCCAAGCAAAGACCCCATAGCCTCTCGCTGTGCATTCTCCTCACCGTCTCCACGGCCGTGACGAACCTGTCTTCCACGTGCTCGCACCAGAAACATCCGTCGCTCGCATCGTGCTCTGGGATCTTGAATTTTGTGAACCGCGAGATCAGCGCTTGCAATGTCGTGTCTGGCCATTTATTCGAAGGCCAGAGGTTGGAGTCTCGCAGAGCAGCGAGGAAGTCCATAGCGCCTTCTTTGTCGACAATGCAGAGTCTGGGTGGGACTGGGCCGTTCGGTCCCTTGAGCTCGTCGGGATGCGGATTATCGCCTGGTGCGCAGTCGTAGTAGTGTTTGTTGTCGTCGGCGAGGGCTTCGGAGAGAGGGTCGACGAGGAGGTCCAGGTCACTTTTCAGCTCGTTGAAGGATTGTTTCTGGCGCGCTAGCATCTCGATGGCGAGGCGTCTGCTTGTCATGCTGGGCTGTTTGGCGGTCATGATGCTGGAGATCGGCTGATCGAGAGGAGTATTGAGCACCCAGCTTGAGGTGAAGCGGGAGAAGTATGTTGCATCGTTGAGGAGGAAGGTAGTTTCGACCATCGCAAACAGAGGCGCGTCGACGACGTTGTGGTAGATGTGGTCGAGCCATTGGGAGGCGGTGCGTGAAATGGCTACCAGGCAGGAGTATTTTGCGGCGCATGCGATCAGGCGCAGGAAATCATCGGGCTGGAGGCGGGTGGGCAGGGCGTCGTTGCGAAGGTGGAGGATATTGAAGAGAAGGAACATGGTATCGCCGCTGTCTTCGAGGAGGCATATTGTACGGGTCGGTGTATTATCTTTACTGGCTCGCGCTTCGTCAAAGAGGCGCTTCAATACAGGCGAAGCGATGCTTAGAGCGTGGCTGGAGACGAGAATGCCAACACTGAGATATGGTCAGACAAAAGCCAGCGATACAAGTGTCTTGATGTGCTTACTGCTTCTCCACGCCAGCTATGCTGCTCACGACGACGACGGCGTCTCCGTCGTCACAAACATCGGTGATCGCATTGGGCGCTTCCTTCTCCTCCTCGGCGCTTGAGTCGGGCATGCTCTTTCGCTTCTTGGGCGCTCGTTCTTCTTCGATCATGGCGGGTGCGTGTTTATAAAAGAGACAAGCGCGGAGTGTGTGCTGTATTTCAGAGGTTCCCCATCTTGCGGTCCGCTGTGGATATTCAGAGTGAATGGAGAGCAAATCACATGCTCGGCATGATTTTGCGGCGCCTCAATGTAATTCGCCCCATCTCTCCTCAACAAAGTCGATGAGCTCTATCAGATCTTCACATTCTTGTAACTGCTTCCTTTCCTTCTTGGTTGTAGTTTTCATGTGAGCAGCCATTTCTCCCATATGATGCAAGACAAGTGGGAACGGAATGGGACATCTCACTACCCATTGTAAGAAGTTGCGCATGCATTCTGCCGGGACCGTATTGTGGCCAGCAAACATTGCGGGGTTCTCGAGGCACCCTCTAGCAGCCATAATCCCATCTGCTTGTGTAATCGCGGCGATCTTGTTGACATCTGATAGACTGTATGCATCGCCGTTGGCTATGAGGGGAATTCTGATATGATCTCGCAGTTCCCGAATGGCCTCATAGTTTGGTGGAGTGCTCGATCTTTGGTGTCTTGTGCGGCCATGAACGGTGATGTAGTCGATACCAGTTTCTTGCAACATTCTAACCCAGCGAATGGTTTGACTGCAAACATGTCAGGAATGGCATCATCGAAAGGCGCGCAGATCATACTTAAGGTCCTTATGTATTCGGATCTTACAGCTGACACTCTTATCTGGGCCAAGTCGAGACCTGGCCGCCTTGACGATGTCTGATACTAGCTCTGGTTTGTCCATCAGAGAACAGCCAATTCCTTCTTTGATAGCCCAACTTTGAGGGCATCCACAATTGAGATTCACGCCATCTACCCAAGGAGCGATGAGCTCAGCAGCCCGGGCGAATTCTTGCGGATCGGATGCCGCGAACTGAGCAATCATGGCGTGTTGCCTGCCATCAACAGTAGGCTCTCGCTCAAGAGGATGAGTCGTGAAGTCAGAGTCCCTGGCGATATGGGATCGATTGAATTCGTGTGCCAGCATCATGGGTATATAGGTGACATCTGTTCCATACTGGCGTGCTAGAAGTCGGAAAGGAAGTTTCGAGTAGCGGACCATTGGTGCGGAGACTTTTCAACTGTCAGATCGCAACTGCTTTGTTGATTTTGAAGCATTGCTTTGCTCATACCATAGAGTGGCCTCCCATCTCGCTTTGCTTCCTCGAAGAGATCGAGAATACTGCAGAAAATGACGACTCAGACGATGTAACAAGAGACATTCACAAACTAGATGCTTACCGTGGTCGCGCGACCTTTTCGCCTACCTCTGAGTGGGTCCGTGATTGCTCTGAGATCCTGCCCATACTCTTGTCGGATTCATCATGAAGTCGTTGTCAAGTCTGGAGTTTGCAAAAGAGGCATTATCTGAAGCTACTTCCTGGACTGGCTAGCGGCTCTCTCGGGCCTATGACTTTATCTCCTTTAGAACGAACTTTACGCCTGAAGCCTACATATGTACAGTATAAACGTGTCGTCGTGATGTTCGTCTCACCATGAAGCACGCCGACACAGGCGAGTAGTCGGAGGCTGGGCAGTGGGCATCGGTGGAGCATGTCCCTTGCTCCTTGCTCGTGCCTCGAGCTTAGCTTGGCACTTGAGGTGAGGACTGATGATAGATCACGCTCAGCCAAAATCAGGTCTGACCAGTCGGCCGTACATATACGGTGTAAGTCGTCGTCACAACCTGCATCTAACCCATAGGACCATAGGAGCATGAGAACGGCCCTCTACGAATCGCATTGGCGACAATCAGCTGAGAATGTGGGAGGGCCGTGGTCGCACGGGATCAAGTCGTCGAGTCACGCTGTACCACCCACCTCCAGCCGCGTCCCCATCTTGCGGGAGCTGTTATCGGGCCTTTAACAACCCCAATCACTTCGTTAATCGTTCGGTATCCAGACAACCAGACATAAGAGTCCCACAGCCTCTCCGCGTTCGCAGGTCGTGCGCCGTGAGTTGCCCGAGACTCAACCAGCAAATCTCGATCATACGAGCTTCATAGCCCGCCCACTCCCACCACTCACCGCTCCGAGCGACCTTCTCTAATACAGGGCGCGAGCACGCGATACGTACTCCTTCGACGCGAACTATCTCACTTTGAGCGGCAAACGTCAGCGACAAGGCGCTGAGTGATATCGACAAAGAAAAGCACTCTTCACTTCGGTCATAAGAGCTATGGAGAACCACCCACAGCCGACAGCCGCGGTAGCTGTCCGCGTTGAAGGTAGTGGGATAAAGAACAGATCGACCGGCATGACACGGCCTCTGTTCACTTCCTGCTCTGAACACTACTTCAACCAAGAGCGACTGTGGCACGCTCGTCACAACGCAGCCCAAGACCGGCAAACAAGCGACACAGCAGACATCAGCGGTCGAGACGGCGAATCGCGGTCCCTGCGATTCCTGACTCTGAACACACTGCCACGCATGCCCCCCACATCGCCGGCGCAAAAGCCTGTGCCCATGGCTTTCCCGTTTATGAGACTGCCAACAGAGATCCGTCTGCAGATCTACGCTCTACTCGTCCTGCCTCGAAGACCGAATGACCTACTGCCATCATTTGAGAAGATTACAGCCTCCACTCATGATTACTTCGATTACGACAAGAAGCAACATGGGACTGATCGCCCGATTGCAGCTGACCTCTCCAACCCGCTCCTGATGATACGTACGATCAACCCCACGAGCCACAAGAATAGATATCCGACGGGTCATCGGCGAGGCACGTACAGTGTTCGAGCAGACCGCCTTCACACGAGGTGCATGGAAACAACATACCATTGCGTAAACAATCCGAGAATCGAAGACAGTCTCGCCATCCTCTGCATCAGCAAACAAATCCACGCCGAGGCCGCAGAACTGCTATATAGCTTCTATACGCTCGATTTCGACACGCACGTCGAAGCGGTCATACCCTTCCTCTCCGATCTCACACCCTTCGCACGGAGCTGCATCAAGAGCATCCGCATCGTCAAGCGCGCGCTACCGTATGTGAAGGAGTTCGACAAGTTCGAGTGGCATTCAGCGATGCGCTACATCACAGCGCCGAGCAACAACATCCGACTGAGGAAGCTCGAGCTGGGAGTGGTGGCTGGGCGGCACGGTGACAACGGCTGGGATCGGATTCCACGGTACACAGCCGACGATTTTGACATGCTGAGCACGCAAGAAGGCATGGAGTGGATGCAATATCTGCTGGAAATTGACGGTCTGCAAGAGCTTGATGTGCAGGCGGTAGTAGAGCACTGCCCGCCAGGCACGAGCAGCTCAGCCATGGCGCGGTTCATTCGATTTTCTGCGAGCGTCGACACTGCATTTGCGGAATTCTTGCAGAGACGACTCGTGAAGTGAAGCTGATATACGGTGAAGCATTCTCGAAGGCTTTCTGTATCTGAGATTATGGCTGGATAGGATAAATCTCCACCTCATTCGTAATACGATACCTATGTATGGCGATCAATCTTGACGATCACGCAGCCCCGTCATTCGCTTTCTGTTGCGTGGCATCATGGACGCCCCATGACAGCTCTCGACGAGAAGACCGAGGAGATTGGCAGTGACACGCGTGAAGCAACGCGCCTGCTCCTGCTCCTGCTCCTGCTCCCAGATGACTTCACTTTCCTCCCATCAGCAGTTCCCATCCAATCGTCACGGCGGCTCGTCCCGCCTCCGCAAAGAGTCCAAGCTTCTTTCCACGCCAAAAGCTCTCCGTCAACACTACGTCAGAAAAGCACGTTTCCCGGTCTCGCCTTTCAGTGGAGTGCGCACTTGCAAACAAACATCATCTCGCGCTCAAGCTCTGCACATTCTTCTCCCCTTGTTCCATCCCTTCCACTTGCACACCCACAATTCTACGTCTCATCTCACAAGCTCATTCCCATCATCCAAGCACACTACACGACCTGAGCGATCACTCTACCAGCCATCATGAAGCTCTCCCTCGTGGCTGTTGCCGCCCTGGCGACATCTGTGAGCGCCGACTGGTTTGGCAAAGCAGGTGAGTAACCCTTTCGACCACAACAGCAGCAGCATATCCTACCACATAGCATCCTCTACCACATATCAATACCTGACGCTAGACTGACTAACGCAAGGCCGCACAGCATACAACAAATGGCACGAGACCGAGCTTGAGAGGTGGCTTTCAGATCACGACGTGCCCTACCCAACTCCTGCGAACCGCAAGGACCTCGAGAATCTCGTCCAGCAGAACTGGGAGAACAACGTCGTCAAGCCCTACAATTCTTGGGACACCAACCAGCTCACCTCCTACCTCAGCTCTAAGGGTCAGCAGGCCAAGAAGGGTACCGAGAAGAGCAAGGACAGCTTGATCGAGCAGGTTCAGAGCTACTGGCACGAGACCTCCGACCAGGCCAACGACGCATACAACAGCGTCCAGAACTGGATCTTCGACAGGCAAGTCTCTCATAGCAAGATTGCGATGACCACGCAACACTAACACTACGCAGCTGGACCGAGTCTCAACTCAAGGCCTTCCTCGACTACCATGACATTCCAAACCCATCTCCTCGCACTCGCGATTCGCTTCTTCACACTGCCCGCTCCAACTACCAAGCTGTCGCCAACAAGGCCGGCGAGACTGCTGCCTACCCTGGCAACTGGCTCTACTCCCAGTGGTCTGACTCCGACCTCAAGTCCTGGCTCGATGAGCGTGGCGTCCCGGTTCCTCAGCCTGGCCCTCGCGACAAGCTCATTGCCTCTATCCGCCGCAACTCAAAGCTTGCCTCTGATAATGCAGCTGCCAAATACGCCTCGGCTTCTTCTTCCGCTGCTGCAGCACAGCACTCTCTGAGTGAGACTCTGCTGACCAGCTGGAGCGAGAGCCAGCTCAAGGAGTGGTTCGACAAGAATGGCATCCCAGTTCCCCAGGGCAGCAAGAAGAACGAGCTGGTCGCTCTGGCCCGCAAGCACTCTGCTGCTCTCACTGGCAACTCCAAGTCCTCTGCTTCTTCCGCTTATGGTGCTGCCACTACCAGCGCCGGCAACTGGTTCGCACAGCAGACGAACGACGCCTACAGTGGCTTCCGCTACTACTACGACTACGCTGCCAACCAATTCGGTCTCGCTTCCGCAGAGGCTAAGAGCAGCTTGAGCTCCCTCTCCTCGAGTGCTAGTGTGGTTGCCTCCAAGTCCTCCTCAAGCGCTTCCATTGAAGCCTCGAAGTCCTCTTCAAGCGCTTCTATTGAGGCGTCAAAGTCTTCCTCGCTCGCATCCAAATCTGCGTTGTCTGCCTCCAAGGTCGCCAGTAAGAGTGGCGCTAGCGCTGCCAGCTCTGGTAGCTCCGCCTACACCAAGGCGACTGACCGCGTGAAGCAGGAGCTGTAAATCAGGCTTGACAAGATATCTCCAGATTCCGCACCGAGCAGCAATCTGGAGGAGAAAAGATGTGATGGTACGATGCCCGCAGCACGAGGCATGAAATCACTACGAGGGAAAGATTGTGGAGGATGGAAGGCGTAACAGCGGGCGCACGAAAATTGATCACGAAACGACTACGACGAATGTAACACTAGTCAATGACCCCAGAGCACAGCCTTAAGGGCATTGCTTGGGGGTGGGTACTGTAGCACCTAATAAAAGTCTGACCTTATCCATCTAAATCCCATTCAATGCACGTGTTTGATTTGGTGGTCGCCTAAGGATGGTTCCGGGGTCTTGGCAGGCGCCAGTCGCCTATTCCAAGGGTCAGCCAACCTCCTTCCGTCCAAAAGTCAGTCCAACTCATGAGAAGCAGCAATCAAAGATCCAACTACATCACACTTCTAGCAAACCACCATATACTTCGTTCGTCAGGACCAACACCTGACGCGTTCAAAGCTACAGTAACTTCACTTTGCAACAGCGATATCTATGGGCTCCTCTGCTCCCGCCGTACCCACTCTTTCTGCAAACGCGCCCGGCGAGACCGTCGCACTCCTCTTCCCACGTGCTGGACTCTCGCGAACAGACTCGAGCTTTGCCAGCCTGCTGTGGTCTGGCGAGGTAGTGGTCTTTGGCCCACCGTAGAGGATTGCCTTCAAGGTGGGCGAAAACAAGAAGAATATTTGGCTCTGCTTCTCTTTGTCGTGGAGAGATTAGAACTATACCGACGTCGCAACGAATGAGAGGTCAGTCCCACAATGCCGGGCATGGACATGGATATGGAAGGTCTGGAAGCGCAGCGCTCTCCACCCATGAAGATCAATTCTCCGCGCATGCCTGTCGCTAACGCGCCTACATCTGCGCCTGCGATGGACCACCTGCCAATCCCGAAGCTGAACCACGATGCTATCCGCGAAAAGGCGAAGAAGCGAAAGAAGAACAAAAAGAAGGGTATGCCGCCAGCCGCGCCTGCAGTCAATGTGATAAAAGGTTTTCAGACCCCCATGACCTCAGGCGGGGAGGAATCAGACGTCTCGGCCGTCAGCACCCCACGCATTGGTGCAATCAAGATGCAAGATGTCTCCAGCGTCACTTCCAGTCCAGCATTACGACCGGCGACACCTGGCAATGGCTTCAGCGCTTTGCGCGCTCGACTGGATGCTCTGGCTCTGGGAAACGACGACAGCCGACCGAAATTGGCGCGCGTGATGACCGGTGGATCTGAGAGCGCTGGACCTCACTCCTCGCGTGGGAGCGACAGCGACAGGACTGAAATGGAGTCCTATGATGTGCCACTTGACGAAGACTTCATGAGTCCTGATGCCGGCCAGAGCACTCCGACGTTCGCTTCTCAGGCCATGGAGGGCGGTCTTCGCTCGCAGTCGATCCATCGCAAAATGCACGCCGAGGATTTTGAGCCGCTGCGCTGCCTTGGAAAAGGCGCCTTTGGCACGGTACATCTAGTCAAGCAACTTGCAACTGGTCGTCTGTACGCGCAGAAGCAGTTCAAGAAAGCCAGCTTGACTGTCCACAAACGCTTGATTGAGCAAACCCGCACAGAGCGTACCATCCTGGAGTCCGTCAACCGGCACCCTTTCGTTGTGAAGCTGTACTATGCCTTCCAGGACCACGAGAAGCTGTATCTCATCTTGGAGTACGCGCAGGGCGGAGAGCTCTTCACGCATTTGGCTATGGAGCGCATGTTCACCGAGGAGGTTGCGTCTTTCTACATGGCAGAGGTGGTTCTGGCTTTGGAGCATCTACATCAGAATGTGCGTGTCATCTACCGCGATCTGAAGCCTGAGAACTGCCTTCTCGACTCAGAGGGTCACCTCTTGCTTACGGATTTTGGCCTGTCAAAAGTCGCGCTGGATGAAGAAGATTCGCGAGCCAACAGCATCCTGGGCACCATTGAGTACATGGCGCCTGAGGTGATTGAGGGCAAGGCGTATGACTTCTCCGTTGACTGGTGGAGCCTTGGAGCAATAGGATTCGACCTCTTGACCGGCTCACCACCATTTGGCGGCAACAACCATGCCAAGATCCAGCAGAATATCCTCAAGCAGAAGTTGCAGCTGCCATACTTCTTGGGTCCCGACGCAAAGGATCTCTTAACGCGTCTGCTTCGAAAGGAGCCACACAAGCGTTTAGGAGGAACCACGAAGAAGGAGATTCAGACTCTGAAGTCGCATCGATTCTTCCGCAAGATTGATTGGAAGAAGCTAGAGAAGAGGGAGCTGGAGCCGGTAAGCCTCACGATATGTGTGTGCATCTTCACGAACTAAGACTGACATCCCGTGCAGCCTATACAGCCCGTAATTACTGATCCCGAGCTGGCAGAAAACTTCAGCAAGGACTTCACAGATCTTCCACTCAGCCCAGTCTTCACACGCGGCAGCAAGGTGTTCGATGACTATATGCCTGATGGATCGTACGTCCCAGTCGAGAGCAATCCATTCGGCGGGTTCAGCTACGTGGCGAGTCAGAGTCTGTTGGATGGAGACGACTTCATGCTTGATGGTTGACTATATGGCCGTTGTTTTGGACCGTGTACGAGCGGCGTCGAAACCTTGCACTTGCACAATGAAAGCATCTATTTCAAGCTCGATCGTTTCTCGAAGGTACAGGGTTTGTTCGTCTTATCGTCTTCTTCAAGAGTACAAATGAAACTGCAGTGACACCGTGTTGCGCGATACAAGCTTTGGTGCCTGTATCAGCATCCTTCTCTCCTTGTTGCACCGCCCCGGAAAGATGCGGCTGTGTGGCTGCCTTCAAGGATGTAGCTTGTCTGGAGAAAGATGAGCAATCTCGTTCGTGATGCAATAACCATCTCAGATGATCATCACTGTCGACCATGGCGAGATGTCTCGCGAATTGCAATTCCGCTCGCTGTCGGCATCACTCGTGCTTTCACCCCGCGAGAAGTTCGCATGACCTTTTTTGCGGTTCGGCTATGATGTGCCGCTCCACACTCCACCTCCCGCCAGAACTGCTCATCAGATCATTATTCCTGCACACCTTTGTATCATTGCTTTGACTTTCTTCCAGGATGATGCGCGCTGTTACGGTGAAACCTTGATGACCATGCGGCGACGCGACGGCTCGTCTGCGGTACGAGAAGAATCGCGACTTCTGTTTGGTACGGCCGCTGGACAATCCCCTCCCTGGACAATCCTTGATTGCGCATGCGGTGTCCACGCGTTTGTGATCTCTGCTCTCGCCTTCTCCCACCCTCAAAAGACATGGCCAGCCTCGTTGAGGTGGGGTAAGAAGAATATAAGCTGGAATCGGATTGGTTCTGGTGTGATGAAAGCAAAAGATCTTCCCATCAGCCGCAGCGGGGCAAGCAGATCCCAGTAAGTCGAAGTAATTGCACCACCTGCTGCTTTCGTCTGGCGATCTTTGCCTGTCATGAACCCTGCGCTGGAGCGAGCGATGCAGGCACACAAGAGAGTCTCAGTTCACATGGCGAGGTTGGGGTCCTCCTGTCTGGGATCTTCAATCATGCGGTGGGCAGCCCGGGTTACTGTATGGTCATGAGGGTGGGTAGGGTAGGGTTGCTTTTTCATAAGACTGCTGTTAACCTTCCTTTCCTCTAGTACTCTTTTTGTGCTGGGGTACATTCTGTCGCTTGTTGTGCGGCGACTTTCGTTGTTTGACGACCTGTTTCGCTGATATGCGGTCTTTTGCACTCATAGCAGCGGCAGCTACTGCTGTTGTTGCTGCGCCTCAGCGCTCGGGAGGAGGTCCGCCTGGGTATGGAAATGGAAATGGCAGCCATAGTGGAGGCGAGTCACAGCAAGAAGCCGCCTACCGAGCGGCGGCAGTGAAAGAGGCGTTTCAGTTTGCTTGGGATGGATACTACCAGTGCGCGCACGCGAGAAGATATTCAGAGACTGAGACTTGGACTGACAACGCCGTTAGATATGCTTTCCCGAACGACGAGCTCCTGCCTGTATCTAACGGCTTTTCCAACTCTCGCAATGGATGGGGAGCTTCGGCGGCAGACGCTCTCAGCACTGCGATCGTAATGGGCAAGAGCGACATCGTCAATATCATCGTCGATTACATTCCCAGCATCGATTGGAGTGTCAGCTACCAGAACGAATCCGTCAGCTTATTCGAGACGACCATTCGTTACCTCGGAGGCATGTTGTCTGGATATGACCTCCTGAGCGGTCCTGCTTCGGATCTGGTTTCCGACGTGCGTTTCCACTCTTACACATATCTTGACAAAGTTTGGCTAATGACAAGTCTTTCTGGCAATAGAAGAGCAAGGTCGCCGCTCTGCTCGAGCAATCCATAAATCTTGCGAATAACCTCAGCTTCGCCTTCGATACTCCCACGGGAATTCCTTCCAATAATTTGTACTTCAATAATCGGACGAATGATGGTTCTGAGACCAATGGCTTGGCGACTATTGGAACTCTGGTTCTGGAATGGACACGACTGTCGGATTTGACGGGCGACAAGACGTACGGCGAGCTGGCGCAGAAGGGCGAAGAGTACCTTTTGAATCCGGTCAACCCTGACTTTGCTGAACCGTTTCCTGGTTTGCTTGGCACAGATGTGTCGATTGCGAATGGCTCTTTCACGGACGATTACGGTGGTTGGAACGGCGGAGATGACAGTTACTATGAGTATCTGATCAAGGTGAACGCAACAGAGCAAGGAAGGTGAATGAACAAGACATGCTAATGAAAGGGTATAGATGTGGGTCTACGACACATCGAGATTCTCAGAGTACAGAGACCGGTCTGTCCATCCACTCCACTTTCCCTTAAATGACAAGAAACTAATAATCTCTCTTCCTTATAGCTGGACCACCGCCGCCGACAGCAGCATACAATACCTCGCCTCACATCCCTCCTCCCGGCCAGACCTGACCTACCTCGCCGCCTACCAGGGCCAAGACCTCATCCTCGCCTCCTCGCACCTCGCCTGCTTCGACGGCGGAAATTTCATCCTCGGCGGCCTCGTGCTGGGCGAGCAGAAGTACATCGATTTCGGCCTCGCTCTCGTCGACGGCTGCGAGAACACGTATAATCAGACGCTCACGGGCATCGGCCCGGAATCTTTCGCGTGGAATGCCTCGAGCGTGCCGGAGAACCAGACGGCTTTCTATGAGCGCGCGGGCTTCTATATCACCAGCAGCGCCTATGTGCTCCGACCGGAAGTCATCGAGAGTTTTTATTACGCTTACCGCGCTACTGGTTCGCGCATCTATCAGGACGTAAGACACCCCCTGACCCTTCCCATTTCCCTCCCTCCCTCCCTCCTCCTCCTCCCTAAAACAAAACCCTCTCCCTCCCTCCTCCTGACCCCATCTCCTTACAAAAACTNAAAAAAAAAAAAAAACCAGTACGCCTACTCCGCCTTCCTCGCCATCAACGCCACCACACGCATCGGTTCCGGTTTCAGCGAGATCAGCGACGTCAACGCTCCGCAGGGAGGCTCCTTTTACGATTTCCAAGACTCTTTCCTCTTTGCCGAAGTGCTGAAATATTCCTACCTCATCCATGCACCCGAGGACGACGAATGGCAGGTACAATCTCAGGGGGGAAAGAGGAATGAATTCGTCTTCAATACGGAAGCGCATCCGTTGAGGGTGGCGGGGACGCCGATCTGAATTTAATGAAATATTGTTTCTGATTCTTTCTGGATTTCTGATGGGGTTGGAGTTCTTGAATTTCTGGTTTCGGTTCTTTTTGTTGGTGATGAACTATTCGGCAGTTCCTGGGATCTTTCTCCCCCAATAACTCATCCGTGATGATTTTGGGAGGGAAGAAAAAAGACAGAAGAATATGATCAATCACAGCAGACTTTCCTCCTTTCATTCTCTTCCAAACGTCTCGAGAAGATCTCGACTTACATCCAAAGATTGAAAGACTTCTACATATATAAGAAAAGAATCGCTTTTTTCTTTTTGTAACTCGACATAAGAGACGATGCCAGTGTTTATTAATCTCCTCTCATTACATCCCCTTCCCTAAAAGGCTATCGAGAGAGAGACATTATGCTCTGCCTGTCGCGACTCCAAAAACCACTCTACACATTCATCTCATCTCATTAAATGCCCCAATAACGCCTCCCAACAGGGAAAAAGGACTTTTCATGCAAAACAACGCCGGCATCAGTTCTTCTTATCGACCCTGCTGCCTTCCACGCCTGAAATAATCATAACTCGTATTCTCTTCTTCCCGATCGGAACCCGGCGTCTCCCCACCAGGTACATTTCCATACCTCACCGGACCATAACCACCCGGTGTGCTCTGACCCATACGGGCAGCTGTGGACACGAGATTATCCCTGCTGTCCTGCCGCATGAGATCCACAGGCCTGCCGAACATCTCGTTCGGGCCGGGTGACGCTTCGCGGAGATTCGAGGGCGTCTGATGGTAACCTCGTGGGTACTCCATGCCTCCTTCCACCTTGGTCCTGTCAGAGTCGCGTGACTCGCTTCGACTGCGACTATTTGGGTATAATTCTCGCGAACCGCTGGCGCTGCGCACGTGGCCGGAGTATGTGGAGTCGAATGTGCCGGCTCGAGAGAAAGTGCCAATGCTACTCGGTGTTCCCGGTCGAATCATATCTCCCGAACGACCGAATAGCTGACCATCTCCGCCCGCTTCGTCGCGGAATTCAGGTCGATTCTTGAAATGCTCAAAGTCCATTTCGTTCTCGTTGACCACCTCCCATCCCGAAACACTGCCAGCAGAAGTCTTGCCAGGTCGTCGATGATCCATGTTGTCCATGTAAACGTCGCTGTAGCCAGCGATCGTCGGATCTTCAACCGATGTCCGTCCGGTGTAAATCTGCTTGAGCAGATGTTGACTCTTGGACGCCACCATGGGTGTGATCAAAGGCTTGTAGAGCACCGGGTGGCCGAATCGTACACCCACCTTATCGCCCTTGCGCTTCTTCACGCCGTCTTCGCCAGCCACAATCTCAACATCTCGGATCGCTTGGCCTTTCTGGGAGAAATGAATCTCGTCGTCAAAAGCCTTTGCGCTGTACCATTTGAAGCCAGCGATCAGAAACGGCAGTGGTACCATGGCGGCCAATTTCGACCATCCCCAGTCCAATTGAGTTGTAGACACAAGAACTGCCCAAAGGTTAGCATTGCCCATATTTTCTTGCATTTGAGCTCACTTACTCAGAGCAATCACAAGATTGCCAAGGAACATCAAGAACAAGGTGCGGTTGTAGATGGACCTCCAGAACATTCCACCAGACTCGTACTTGGTGATGAAGACATAAAGAATCAAGTACTTCTTCACAAACGAATCCATCCAGTAATACAGCGCTGTGACTGGGAGGACCAGAGGCTGAATCGGAGCGAAGCAGATGGCGACCGTGGAGTAGAACAGGAAGTAGTTGTAGTATCCCGCATAGTCGAAAGCCTGTGGAGCTGACAATTCAATCAGTCGTCGTGGTGTCGGCGATAAGAACCGCCTCGAGAATGAGCCCCAGAATAAGGTGAAGAGTTGCCCGAGATCGACTGCAGCACCCAGGTTGCGCTGCAACATCCAGCAGAGCCAATACAGCGAGACACTGCAGAGTCCATCCAGGAAGTACTTCAGAGCATCGCTAGCGTTGGTGGGTTTGGGATCCGAGTCACTGTTGCCTTGGATGGCGAAGATCAATCGGAAGACCGACGAGAAGAGGGAGAACACTACAAGATTGTTGAAAGTGAAGAAGCTGTACAGGCTTCTGGTCACATGTCGTTCGCGACTCGTCTTGGATACGTCTCCGGCCTTCATGCACATCCTCCGAAAGATGGAGGGCAGATAGAAGTAGAAGAGTGTAGTGATTGCTGGCGCAAACACACCCTGAACGATAGCCCAGAAGGTTCTGTATTTCATCAGATTGTCGTTGAATGCCGGCCAGAGCTGCCCGAGCATGGCCAAGTTTGAGAGGAAGACGGAGATGAAGATATTGGGCACGATCCAGGCGATTGTCAACAACAAGACATATATCGCATTGAAGAAATTCTGCCGCTTGCGCTGGGACTTCGACAGCTTCAGGTTCTTCCAGATCAGGTCATTCGGCCTGGGTGCAAGGTTGATGACTGTGCCCCGGGGAGCCTTTTTGCGCGCTGCATATGCGACTCCATGAGCGACCGGAATGCTCTCGTAGCTCGCGAAACCATATGACAGGGCATTCCGCTTGTCTACAGATTGTCGCACCTCCCGAATTTCCAGCTCCAGCTCCTTGATACGGCCAGTCAGATATTCGATAGCGTCCACCTTTGATCCACTTGGGTACGTGCCGTATGATTTGTCACTCTTATGTGGTTTGCACGTCGGCCGCTTCGAGGGCAGCCTGTCTGGGTTCTTCAGGTATTTCGCCAAATGCTCCTCAAGCTCTTTCACGACCGTCTCGTACTCCTCGACCAGATCAGGCAAGTCCTTGACATTCCTCGCAATAGCCGTTCGTGGCATATCGTGTGTAGCTTTGATCTCGTCCGTGAGTCTGGCAATTCCCTCGTCCGATCTCAGTTCTTTTGGTATATCCGTCACCAGCAGAGTCCTGGCATGCAGACTTCGGAGGTAGTCCGGGCTGTTGAAGTAGTCCTTCCGCAGGCGTGCCACATGTCGGTAATTGGTCCAGAGGAAGTACATGATGACCGCGTCAAACACATACGCAACCACCACGTAAGCCCAGTATGCGTCGCTAAAGGGCTTGATCTGTTGCGGCTGCAACATAGTAAAGAAGGTCTGTCCTGGGTAGTTCGCCGACTCGAGCAGGACCACAGGTATCAGAATTCCACATCCCAACACCGTCAGCACGGTGAAGATGTTGCGGAACATTCGACAAATCCTCATGAATATCGCAGCGTCCATCCCCACCCGCTCCACCAGATCATGCTCTTTCGTCCGGATGAGGGGCGGAATCCAGCCGAAGAGACCCTTGGCCACAGGCGGAGGGGCATGTTTGCTATCGGCATACTTGGCACGGGGAGCGTAGACGACGTTGTTGTAGGGTCGGATGAAGCAGAAGAGAAGGCCGATGGCGAGAGTGAGGGGGAGGGTGAAGGCGAGAGCGGAGATCAGAGCATCTTGTTGAAGCTGCACAGGTCAATTGGTGTACTGTTACGGAGTTGTTGCGTGGTACTCGACACATACCTCTGCCTTGAAAGGGTTCGCAATGTCCTGCAGAAGTTGATCGGTGGCATCGTTTCGCGCCGCCACCCGCGCCATATTGCTGGTCGTCCCTCGCGGCACGGTGCAGTCGTCCGTTCAATGTAGGATTCTCCGGTGTTACCTGGCCTCGAAATCTCACAGGAAATCGTATGCGCTGGTTGTCCCTGATCAAGAAACGCCAGTGGTGGCAACTCCAGCAAAGAATCCTCTAAGTTCCCGTCTCAATTGTCACGAGCGTTATCCTCACTAGCAACCCTGAAACGACAGTAGTGAAATATATACGAAGGGAGAGAGAGAGAGAGAGAGAGACGAGAGAGCAGTGATTAAGACAGCAAGTGAAGAAGAAAGTTGTTCAGGAGGAGGAACAAGCAGTCACGAGAGGTGTGAAATCCAAGGTTGACACCTCGTATCGCGCGAACTTCCGAATGACGACGCTGCTCCAGTCCCCTTCTACTACCGATTCTTTTCGCCCAGCTTTGTTGGGGAAACGCCGCATATGCAAGGTACTAGTCCACCCATCCCACTCCACTCTTTTCACCCATCTATCCAGTACTATCTTGGCACTGCACTGCCACTACCACTACCACTCATCTCTAGGCACGAGCACATAACGAAGCAGAAAATCCAAATCAAGCACTGTGCGAGTATACCACCACCACCCAAAGAAAGTCCCCAGCTATTTCCCCAACCTCGATACCCTACGCGTCCAGAGAACAAAAGAGCAAATCTAAAATTGGAATAGTCGTCCACGGGGCGGCTCTGGCTACTACGTACCTAGTAGTAGTGGTACTAGTGAACCGTTCCTTTTTTCCCCCGTTTTCCAACGGCGAAGCCCGCCCAGGTCTTTCTTGGCAGCTTCGATGATGCCAACAGGATAGGCCGATTGTCGATGCGCCTGCATTGAAAATCTGAACAATCGAGATCGGACAGTCCACTTTTTTCTCCCATCAGAACTCACCTCCATCTATTCTGGATCTTCTCTTATCTGCAGCCGCTTGTTGCGGTGATGATACATACATGCTATAGATATGAGCCATCCTAGCGTTTCAGGTGGTTCGGCGTCTACGAGGCGTCTACGGCGCGCATGCACACGTTTCGTAATGATCTGTTGACGCCGCATTCTGAACTTACCCCAAATGCTAAAACGACACGTGGACGAGACGAGTCAGCTTCCCACGAGTTGTCATCATCGACAGGGAGAGGAGAAGAAGAAGAAGAACTCAAGACACATCTCTGTCAATCTTCAAGCGCCATGTTTCGTCACTGCTATAAAGTACATGCTCTGCCGTCGCTGCTGGCATTGCGCTGCAGAGAGCGAGAACACATTAAGCTCATAGACGTACGTACTTCAGTCACTCCTTGCCGCGCTTGGTATCATGTGAGCTCCTTTGGGTCCATCAGAGCAGAGGGAATGATTGCTGTCGTCGTGTGTTCAGCAACCTTGCCGCATTCCTTTCCCCGACAAGTCCCCCCAGACCCCAGCTTAAAAAAGTTTTGCAGAAAACAGAGCCAACGCCGTGAGAGCACGGCAGGTCCGTGTGGAAGAAGTCATGCCCATCAAGGAAAGATATTGAGGTATGATGGACGAACCATTTAGTCCTCATCTTCCTCGTCGTCGTCGGCGACGCCACCCTGGACGTTCTGTCAGTACTCCGGTTGATTCTTTCGAGAGCAAGCATCACTTACAGCGACATAAGCAGCCTTCTCCTCCTCGTAGCGCTTCTTGTCAGCGGCGGCCTTGGCCTCATATGGAGTCTTGTCCTTGTCCTTGAGTGCCTTCCACTTCTCGCCAAGAAGCTTGCCGACCTCGCCTGCGCATCATGTCAGTACATGCCGGTCGCGCGTGTAACAAGTGAGCGCATGGAGCGCGAGAAAGGGAAAGACTCACCGAACTTGATGCCTGGGTTGTCCTCGCGGACCTTGTCACGCTGCTCGTTGGCGAAGAACATGTACGCCGAGAGACCACGCTTTGGCATGTTTGGGTCTGGAGAAAAGGTCAGTCACAGACAGGTACACGCGACGAGCGCGACGAGGCGAGAAAGTCAATGAGAGAACTCACCCTTCTTCTTCTTGCCGCCGGCAGACTTGTCGGCGGTCTTCTTGGAGCCGCGGGTGGTGGCCTTCTCCTTGGGCATGATGGCGATTGGCGGTAGTTTGTGGTTGAGTTTCTGCAGAGGCACGCGTCGCGTTAGTGACAGCGACACGAAGATGTCGATGCGACCAGCCTGGGAGGGATGGTGGAGTTGCGCGATCAAGTTGATTTCTTTGCGCCGCGTGTGGTTGGGTGGTAGCTGAGGTTGTTGTTGTTGTTGTTGTTGTTGTTGCTGCTTTGCTGGGTGACCCGCGGGCGCAAGTCGCAACAACACCAGCTGCAAGTGACGGACCAAGCTCAGAGTACCGGTGAAGCAGCGGCAATTGACTTACCTGAGGTAGTTTTGAAGTGCGGTGAAAGTGGTGTGGATGTGGTGACTGTTGGGGGACGCGCTGGTCAGCTGGTTGTCGATGATTTATCGACGACGAGACGGCGAGAACGACGAATCGCGCAGGTCAAAGGCATGTTGACGCGCAGGAAGACGACGAGATGAGGTCGAATTGGCGCAGAAACGCGGGCAAAAAGGTGTGTGTGGGATATGGAAAGGTAGTGAAGCGACGTGAAGGTGTTTCACGACGCGTGGGAGACGGACTCACCTGTTGGGGAGGTTTGGCAGTGAGAGTGCTGTCTGGCGGTGCGGTACTGTGAGGAGGGCAGCAGCAGCAGCAGCAGTAGCAGAGAGAGAGAAGCCTACAGTGAGAGCAGTGAGAGCAGTGGAGAGGGCAGGCGCCGACTACCCTTCTTTCTCACTGCGCGGAAGGCGGGGTCCACCTTCCACACGCATTCCGTCACGTGACTGCGCGCATCCTCTCCCCATCAAAACAACATGATCCTCCCAATGCGCCCATGGCGTCCAAAGCCTCGACTCTCGCCCGGCCAAACGCGTGCCTCCCTTCTTCCCCTCGCACACACTTCATCGTCACCATCACCATCACCATGCCCGTCATCAGCAACAACTTGCATAAGATATATACACGCATGAAAATCAGTCTCCATCACTTGCGCTCATACGCTCATGTATGTATACTGCGATCATCGCCTGTCTGTATTGCTCGCGTCACGCTGGCTCAGCCGCTCTTGCATGGCGCTCGCATGTGACGAAGCTTTGCTCCCCAGCCGTTCGGGACAGCAAGCACAGCAGCTCGGAAGGCACGACTGAGCACGTGGTCACGTGTGATAAGCCGTCTGAACATCACGTCAACTTGCACGCATTCCAGGTTCCCCGACGAGAGCCGCCCGGTCATAGCACCGCTGTTTCTTATCGACCGCACACTCTCCTGCTGACATATCTCAACATCCTCCCTCGACAAAAGTGAACGGATCATCGTCGGCTGCATAGCATAGTCACGCTCTGATGCTGCCGAAAATAGAGCGTTTCCGACATCATCTCTCTTCATCCAGGTTGATCCGCCAGCATGGCGAACGGATTGCGAGACAACCTGCTGCTCCCCTCGTCAGGACTGCCCTTCTTGCGCTTCTTGGACGTCTTCCGTCGCTTGCTGACAGGCTCTGGCTCGTCATCTTTCTTCTGGAAAGTGAGTAGCAGGTCCGAACACAAGTCCTGCCACTGCTGTCGCTCCTTCTGCTCCTCTGCACTCGACCCGGGTATGCTCAGAAACTGCGAAATACTGGGCAGTCCAGTCAGGTGTTTCCACAGCTTCTGGATCACCTTCTCTCCCACTTGACCTTTCACTCTCGCACCCGACATTCCTGGCCTGAGTACTTGCTTGAGCATACGCAGTGAGTAATAAGCTGCCTCATACTGCGCTGACAGGTGTATCTGACGCCATTGGCGCTCTGCCTGCCTTGTCACGATACGCACCAGATCGTCAACACTAGGTAGCGTAAATTCCTCATGACTTAGGAATTGCAATGTCTGCTGCATGGAGATATATCGCCAGATGTAGCTCTCTGGCAATTTGACTTCGTCTGTGGACCATGATATGACACCATCAAGGTATGCATTTAACTCGCTCACTTGTCGAACAATAGCAGACACACTCTGGGGCTCGGTCAGCGTGGATACAAGCCTTCCGCCGCTCCTCCGATACTCCTGGACGTCAGCGTCGACTCCAGACCCCAGTGTTGCCAACGAGTATGCCAGCTTGCGCACTTCCAAGCCGACGCTCCATGCGGTCGCTCTTGAGGGATCGTCGATGAGAAATGGCAGGAACATGCGCAGACCATCATCTGCATCATTGTTGCACTGCCAAATTAGCTCAGCCACTCGAGAGTCTTGCATGGCCATGCTTGTCTTCATCTCGACATCAGCTTTAAGGCGTGGCCACAGAGCAACTTCTGTCGATGTCTGAAACTCATTTACAAACTGAACGTAGTCAGAATCATCCCGTAAGACAGTCTTGCGGAAGGCTTCGGTCAAGGTACAATATGTATCCTTCTCCATGAAGAAGGCCGGCTTAATCAGCGCCTTGTCTGAATCCGCACCGCGCTGTGCGATTTTGGCTGGCCAGTACAAGTCTCCGTCCCAAGCACTGTGCTCGCCATCTAGTGTTACTGTTGACAGATCCCGGAAAGGCGCAACGCAGGTGTGGGAGTCAAGCTCGTAGACGAGAAGATCAGCGTCATCCGAAAAGATTGTGATGGTCTCGATTGATTCACTTGCGCGGAGCGTCTGGGCTGCCGCCACACAGTATGGATCCGCTTCGCCAGGCACGACGTAAGTGACATCAACAAACGCCGGATCGGCGAGCAACTCCTCTACAACAGAGAAGACCAAGAATGCCGGCGGCGGTAGGCCATCTCTTGCAGCCCAGTTGAGAGAAGCATCACCTAGGTATTTCTGCTTATAGGTTCGCACTTTCAAAATGTAGTCTTCCAACCGTTGATGCCGGATTCTCCTCTTCGATGCAGGCAGAGCGCCATCGAAGAGAATCGCCTCGCTGTGGACTGTGTCAAACTCGGTACCAATAATGACTTTGCGAATACGTGAGAGAGAAAGAGAGAGGCGATCAGGTCTATAACTAACATTCTGTAACCGATCGACTGAAGTGCGCGCAACCAGGTCAACGCACTCTGCGCGATGTCGGCATAGCTGATCCGTCCTGTTCTATATTGTTGCTCGTGTGTACGATGGTAGATATGGTGTGCTAAGCCTGGCCCGTCGATTATGGCTACTGCGTCTTTGGCCGGGTAAGCTGTGCTGCCGAGAGTGCTGTGCTCGGCGTAGGCCTTCAGGCGCGTGCTGAAGCGCGGTATTCCCATGGCTCTATGTGCCGGGAAATTAGAGTGGTAAAAGTCGATGTCGATGTTGTGGGGAGGATGTTTGAAAGATCGGATTCGGTTCGGACATGTCGGAGAATCTCAGTGGCCATTAGGTTGTACCTTCTTTACTGGCTCCTTACCAATCTTGACTTCGACAACAACACCTCGCTGCTTCTTTACTGGTATGTAACATTCCCATGTCCAGTGCCCTGATCACGAGGAGACCACCAGTGAGCACGGCGCTGGACACAGCAGAGTCATTGCTAGACTGTCTTCGTTCCTGGGCGAAGACTCCATAAGCACGACGCTGCAGCTCCGCACCATGTCTGTCTCTCGGCCAGAACATGCATTTTTAAGATGGCAGCCTTATCATATAGAAGTCCATATGCTATCTCTTCCGCTGTCTAACATTGTCGCTGAGAGGCAAGTTGATGAAAACCGCTTGAAGCACCATACTCATGACTTTCAGAGCAGCAGGCTCAGGGTATCCTGAAGGAGCATGCACACCGGAAGTCACTTCTTGTGGTGTATGTCCAGGCATCATGCGAATGCTATTCGAGACGTATCAATTATGAGTCGCCCAGCCATGCGCAACTTACAGAAGGACCGAATCGCCACCAAGCTTCCAGCGACCGCGTCCCGCAGAGCCGATCAATTCCATTGCTCCGCAGTTTGCGTAACCTTGGTCCATTGCCAGATGCTCGTACACGTACAATCACATCAGCCCCAGTCTCCAGCATCTTCACGTGGCCTAACGTGGCGTGGAGGTAACTCTCTATAGGCGACCTGCAACCTGGACCCCCGCACCAGCGTCTGCCCTCAGAGACGCATCCCAATTATCGCTTAACTGAAACGGTAAGTGATTGGTGGAAAGTATCTGGAGTACATATCTCCAACCTCTTCTACATGATATATGCATGCTAAGCAGCTGCACAGGGAGTTGTACCTGTGACTTCTATAAGGCTAAATTGCGTGCGCTGGGGGTATGTGTAGGTATAAGTCGGCCTGTGGGCCCAACCTGGGCGTCGACGAGAGCGAAGACCAATACGTTCGGACGGCAAGAGTCGATCGACATACTGGCAAGATGGGCAAGTTTCAGACCGGATTCTATAATGTTTTGCTTGCCATGTTTGCGGCGACAGGGTAGGATGTCGTCGATTTGAGCCTGGCCAGGAACATTACTGACTCCAGCACAGGTCGTTCCTTTTTGGATAGTATGGTACCCTTCCATCGTCTGGCACTCTTCACTCACAGTGATGTAGCGACTCGGGCGTCATGACAGATGTCATCGGATCGCCGAACTTCCTTGCATACTTCAACACCGTCTCGACGAGTCCAACGATCGGTGCCATTAACTCAACATTCTCTGGAGGTGCAGTGTTCGGGTCTCTGATGGGAGGTCTGACCATGGACCGCTTCGGACGCAAGAGGACCATTCAGATAGGCGCCGTCATAGCTGTCGTTGGTGCCGTCTTGCAATGTGCGGCTGTCAATCTTGCCATGATCCTGGTCGGACGCATCGTTGCTGGATGGGCTGTTGGATTGCTGAGTATGTCTGTCCCGGTGTACCAAGCCGAATGCGCCCATCCCAAGATGCGAGGACTCATAGTCGGCCTGACCCAGCAGATGATTGGCGTGGGCTTTATTGTGTCAACCTGGATAGGCTATGGCTGTCATCACGCTCCTGACAGCAGTTCTGTCCAATGGAGGTTCCCTTTGGCCTTTCAGATCCTCCCTGCCCTATTGCTTGTGGTTGGATTTGTCTGGTTGCCAGAAAGTCCTCGATGGTACGTGTTCCTGAGTCTGTATTGTGAAATCGTACTAAGTGCATTGCATGCAGGCTCATCGAGAACGACCGCGACGAAGAAGGCATGCGGACTCTGCAGAAGCTTCATTTTGATGGCTCCAACCAAGACTGGATACACACCGAGTACAACGAGATTCGCGCGACCATCAGTGCCGAGAAAGCAATCACGGTGCCGGGCTGGCGTATCATGTTCACCGTTCCACAATACCGCACGCGACTCCTGCATGGTACATTGATGCAAGTCTTCACCCAACTGACCGGCATCAGTAAGTCGCATATTCCACGACTTCACCTTCTTATCACTGACAGCCTCTCCAGACGTGATCGGCTACTACCAATTAATCATGTACGAGGCCCTCGGCATCACCGGTGGCCGCGCCGTCCTCGTCGCAGGCATCTACAACTGCGTCGGACCCATCGCCAACGCCATCTTCATCTTCTTCATCCTCGACCGCGTCGGCCGCAAGAAACCCCTCATCGTCGGCGCCATCGGCATCACCATCGCTCTCATCTGCGAAGCGGCCATCAACAGCCAAAATACTGCCGGCACCCGTCACAGCCTCTCCATCGCCGGCGTCTTCTTCCTCTTTCTCGTCTCCGTCATCTTCTCCCTCTCCTTCGGACCCATCTCCTGGGTCTACATGTCCGAGATCATGCCCATGCAGATCCGCGGCCGCGGCAACGCTTTCGCCACGGGCATCGGGAACTGGCTCGTCTCGACATTCTTCGCGCAAGTCAGTCCGATCGCGCTCGGTCACATCGGTTGGAAATACTATTTCGTGTTTGTCGGGTTTAATCTGCTCATCACGATCCCCACGATTGTCCTGTTCTTCAAGGAGACGAATCAACTGGGTCTGGAGGAGATTGATCTTTTGTTCGGGGAGAGGGCGCTGGGGACGCTGCCGAAGGAGTTGAAAGAGGAAGATGTGGATGAGGCGGTGAGGAGGGAGAGTGTGGCGAGGGGAAAGAGTGTGGAGATCAAGCATATTGACCTCGAGAAGACTACTGCTAGCTAGTCAGTGCTTGAGAGTGCGATCTTGGGTGTGTGTGTGTGTGATGTAGCGAGATGCAGTGTCGGCTATATATGTCAAGAGAGATATATATTTTCACGACTGGCATGTTGTTTCGTCAATATAGTGCTACAGTCGGTTTCTCCTCTGGTCCGGCCCTCGAACGCCACCTCCCTCCCACATACTCTTCTTACAGCCCTTCACAACATGTCTCCAATCTCCAGAGATCAAATTATCAATCCAGATGCCCTCTACAACAAGAAAGATGATCTCTTCCAACTCAAAGAAAGCGCAACGCACTCCATTCCTTATTGAAAAACAAACGTCTCCACCGTAGCATTGCCCCCTCGACAGATCTACCTTGTGGTTTTGCTCTTCTGTCTCAAACCTCTTTGTTGGAAAATGCTGTACGAAAGCCTGCCCAAAGGCTGTGATCTCGTCGAGAGTCAATGCGGGCACTATCTACGTTGATGGTCATGGAGTCTGCGAGGGGGAGTTTGGCGGGTCTGGGCCGGGGGGGTGGAAGGGCCAGGTCCAGTCGTTGTTGCTAACCATTTCGATGGTCTGGTGGGAGAGGTGGTCCATTGCGGAGTCGAGTGGTTTGGAAGCTTGAAAGGGAGAGTGCGGGTTGTGGCATATGTCGAGGTAAGGACTTCTGAGGTCGTAGTGGAAGAGGGAGCGGAGATCGTCGCTTTGGGGCTGAAAGGAAGAGGTTGAGTTGGATTGAGGTAGTGGCCGCTGTGGCAGGAGGATGGAGACGGAGTCCTGAGGCAATGGAGGAGCAATCGGAGCGTATGCTGGGCCGAGATGGGTGTGTGACTGAGAGAGCTGTGGGACTGTGGCAAAGGCACTGGTGGGTGCGGCGAAAGGCGGTATGTCTGCGAACTGCTCTTCTGCTGTCTCCGACGTAACCGCACTCGAGAAGTGCTTTGAGTCTATGAACATGTCGGCCGGGTTGTTCGGCATTTGCGCGGACTGCTGTGCTGCCACTATGGCAGCGGAAGTAGTGAACGGTACCACGCTAAATTGGTTCTGAGCAGTCCCAGTTGTGACTACAGGCGACGAATGCGTCCATGTCCTGTAGATGTCGATGGTGTTGCCTGGTAGTGGAGTAGACTGCGGGATTGTCGCTGTAGCGGTCCATGTTGGATCAAACAGTTGTATGCTGCTTCGATCTTGTGTCGGCGCAGCTGCGATGGCACGCGGATGCTGCGTGCCATCGATAGAGTAGAAGTCGAATGGTTCATTCAGTCCATCAAGGCTAGAGGTGCCGCTGGTCGTCGACATGTTGTCAAGGCTGTCCTGCGAATCCAGGTCCAATCGCCTTCTCTTTCGACTATTTGCTCGATGGATCTCGTCGACATGCCGTCTCAAGTCGTGAAGTCGCCTGCAAGTCTTATCGCAGTGATCACACCTGTATGTCGACGCCAATACAGTGCCCGGCATGTTGAAAGTGGCGATGTGATTTTGGTTCTCTCTTCGGTGTCGTATCAAGGACTTCCGCGAACTGAAAGAGACATCGCATTGCCGACAGTATAAGGGTGAGCTAGTCTCGTTGGTCGACCGTGTTCTCTGCATTTCCCTGCGGTATTGTACATATGGCTTCTTGGTATGTTATTCTGATGGTCGATGCCCATTGTGATGAGCATGCCGACAAGGTCAGTCTTATATTGAAATCAACAATACCTGAAGTTTGTACCACTAGGACATGCATCTCAGCAATGCCCACGTGCATGTGCACCCTTTGAATAGAGAGGCAAATCCCTTAGACACGCCGCCGGCGACGAGGCTGCATGAGCCGTGTGCATTTTCAGACCGGACATCGAACACCTGTGGAGCGCTGGATGAACAAGCTCTTCCACGAGGCTTCGATAACGACAGCTATGCCACGTAAAGCGATTTGGCGAGGTGGCAGCCTATCACGACTGCAGGGAGGAGTCGACGTCGCGAGCTGAGGATCATCATGGTGCAGCTTGACCAAACTCTGCTGCTCCTTCGTGCGTTCGCCTTCTGATAACCAGGATGGCCCACGTGGGCGCGATGCATGGAAAAGTTTTGCCGCAGTAGACAATCATGGTGAGGTGCTTCGTCTTGTGAAATGTTCTCTCAGATGCTAAAAGCATCAGTACATTTGTATGGCACGCGCCCACACACACAGAGCTGCATCGAATGACGATAGGGCTGCGTTGAACATGATATCCTGCAGCCACCTTTGTCGAGCTGCCATTGCACATGAGAAGCTGAAAATTTTCAAGGAAAGTCGTTGGAGCGCTGAGCTCCTTTAGCGTGTTCTATCGCACGTCTGCTTATGCACTCCCTCATGCAAAAGGCTTGTAGGGCTGTGCACCGATAGGGCTATGAGCTGGTAGGGCTATCCATCAGCCACCAATGTCCTGTAGATTCTGCCTCATCTATGTGGCCGTGATGTTGCATCGGCGTGTCGTATCCGTGAACGCCAGAGCTGTCAAACCCAATCATATCGTCATTATGGTGCCTTACAGCAGCAACGGCAAGTGCTTTGCAGCAGCGGGCTACAAATCTTTCTTTACATTGACGGCACTGTCTCTCTCACCATAGTTACCCCAAATCCAGTTGCTCCAGCCAGGACTGTCCTTGGCGGGTGGGGTGCGGGCGTCTGGTCGTGCGCGAAACTGTTCGGGGTCTGGCATGGTCTCGTATCCCAGGTCTTCAAACTCCGACTCGGAGCGCGAACGCTGCATGTTATCGTTTGGCGCGAGAAACGATTTCCTGCTAGAAGCTGGACGGGGTGCAGAAGAACGAGGCTGAGCACTGCTAGTTGCAGCACCATTGTCGAATGCCTCATCGTCAAACGCGCGAAGCAATGTCCTAAGCCGCTCACGCTGCGTGTTGACATAGTCGGTGCGATCGTCACCTGCAAGATTCGGTGGGATGAGAGTGCCCGAGCTTGCCAAGTCTCTCGCTTGGTCGCCAGAAGTCTTTGCGTCTGGGTATGTTGTCTGTTGCAGAGCTTTACCGATCAGGTTGAAGATATCAGAAGTTCCGGCAGCCGCGAGTCCGTCTCTTGCACTCGGCATAGCAAAGCGATTGAACAGATTGGTGGTGTAGCTGACGTTGCGGCTTTGTGGAGGAGACGGACGCTTGGGCGCCTGGCCCAATATCTGCACACGCACATACTCTATCGCTCTCTTCACCGCATCCATGCCCGCAGCCGATGCTTTCGCGTGTGTATCGCTGATCATGTGATCGATCTGACGCTCATGCTCTTCCAGGAATGGATGGATGTACTCTTTGTAGATCATAACACTGCCCTGTTGACCAGGTAGGACTAGATAGAGATGGACCCCGAAGCGGATCCAGCTGTAGAAGGGCACCCATGAGAGGATGAAGTACAACTGGTTCTCGGCGGCGTGGAAGAGCGAGAGCGTTGTCCAGTACATGAGCCATGGTGTCAGGACGGCGGGGTCGGAAGTGCGGAGAGCTTTGTAGGAGAAGAAGACGGGAAGTAAGATGGAGGTGACGGAGCTATCATCGCGGCCGTTAGCAAGCAATCTCGACTACAGTACACGCTTAGACTCTAATGGACGTCTTTACGCACGTGAGAATGTCTGCGATGAAGCCAAACATGATGGTCGACAACAACGAGGATGACGATGCTCGCGTGACTTATCGCTTGCGGTGGTCGAGCAGTAGGAAGCAGGAAATGGGTGCTGTCGTCGCGCTCTCCTTATACAGCAGCAGCGACGAGGAAGATTGAGGAGAGGACCAGTGGTCGATGTGGCTTTGAAGCTGGCAGGCGGCAGAGATGGACTTCCACATGTACGAGGAACAGAGTGAGAAAGAGGATGCGGATGCAGGTGAGGGACCTCAGGTGCACATGCGTAGGGTCATCATGCTGTGGTCGATCCAAGACATGCCCCACCTTAGCTCAGCCTACACGCTAGCCGGAAATGCCCATGTAAGTGAACGATCCCTCGTGCGCTCACTTTTCCTGTACACAATATTGGAATCTCACGCAATCTCCGGATGCTGTGCAACGAAGCAAATGTTGTATCACGAAGACTGAAGACATGAGACACATTGTTGCATTAGACCGTGTCCGATGAAGTAGCAGGCGGTGTGACTCACGAGGGCAAATTTTCCCACAAGGTCATTCTCTACACAACGACGTAAGGCAAAAATTGAAGCTTTCACACCCTGCTCTGGATTACCCATATTAGCCAAATTGTGGACAAACCGAGTCAAACACGTTCAGGCGTCGTCTTCAATTCGGAAGATATCATTCTGAGAACGGAAACAATCACTCCGCATCCGATCGCGATACGATACGTCCAACATGTGCATCTCAATACTGAGTACCGCCCATCCAGACTATCCCTTCATCCTGCTCTCCAACCGCGATGAGTTTATTGCAAGACCCACAGCACGAGCACACTGGTGGGAAGCTCCAAACCAACAAGTCCTAGGCGGTCGAGACTTGCAACGCACGGAGCAAGGGACATGGCTAGGCATCACTCGACAAGGCCGAATAGCCATCCTGACAAATTTCCGCGAAGAAGGAGACTTATCGATCGACAGGTCGAAGTCTCGAGGCGCAATACCGAACTGCTATCTTTGTGTAAATCCCGACAGTGAAGAGAGCGACGAGGAGTTCGTGGAGAGGCTGATGAGAGAAGTCGGGATTCAGGACGTAGGAGGCTTCACGATGCTATTTGGGAAATTGAGAAAGCCTTCTTCGACAAACGATGGATCAATGCCTGGCCTAGCGATTGTTTCGAATCGTACCTCCAATCCCGAGTCTCTGGACCGAATCGCCACCTCCACCGAGGAAACTCACGGTATCTCCAACTCCCACTTCGGCGATATGTCGTGGCCGAAGGTCGTTCATGGCGAACAGTTCTTGCGTCAGGCCATCACCGCTTCCGTATCCCGCAAGGATTCCCAAGCCGAATTTCTCCGCAACCTTTTCGACATTCTTTGTGTAGATTCGCTGCCGAAGAGGAGAAAGGATGAAGATATGGACATGTTTGTGCGGCACATGCGCAATTCAATCGCAGTTCCGCCCGCTAAGGGGCAAGTCACCGAGGAGAATGATGCGGATGATCTGAGAAGTGGGGTGGAAGGGATCGCGTCGGTGAAAGTGGGAAAGGGGGCGTATGGAACGAGTAAGCAGACAGTCATTTTGGTGGATAAGGGTGGTAAGGTGATCTTTGTGGAGAGGACATTATATGATGGCGACGGAGTGCCAATAAGTGAAGGCAAGAGAGACTTGAGGTTTGAGTATCAGATCGAAGGTTGGGAGGAGTCGACATAGACATATAGAAGCATTATATCCTCATCGCATGGTAGGCCTTACGTGTCGTCCTCTTCCCGCTGTATAGCAGCTTCTATCCTCTCCGTCATATCATTCGTCGCAGGCTTATCGGCTTTCTCCTGTTCCACTTCGTCCATCTGCGTCCCCATCTGTATTCCCAAATCCGCCAGGAAGTCGTCCGCCTTCCTCTTCGCATTCCGTCTTCGAAGCTCGTCCCTCCTAGCCTCAATCTGTGCTTTTCGCTCACTCATTTTCCCATTTCTCTCTGCTCTTCTCCTCTCCGTCTCCGCCCTCTCCCTCTCCAAATTCTCCATCTGCTGCTTCCTCTCTTCAGCATCTCCAGAAAACTGGAAGAAACCCGTTCCCTTCGTCCTGACCTCTTTTGCACCATCGAAATGCTCTTCTGGCGGCGGAGTCAAGCTCTTATCTCGTTTTCGCGCCAACTCTGCCATTTGCGCCATGATCGGCTCGTCTGGATTGAAAGCTTCGTGTTGTATCGTGTCGCCGTATATCACGTTCGAAGGCGCAGCTGGTCGCGCGGCAGCACCTGTGCCTTCATCTCTACGGTCGACTTGTTGCTTAGCCCGCAAAGCATCTATTCGACTGCCTGTCCTTGTGCGTCCAAACTCGTCCACATACTCCACTTGCTCTTCGTCCTCGCCACCACTGTAATCCTCTTCTTCATCTTCATCATCCAGTTTCCCAGCAGCTCTCGCCTCGGCCCACTTCGCATCGAAGTCGACGGCATACCTCTCATCTGCATCCTCGATATCACCTCTCTTCATCGCAGCGTATAGCCGCGCTTTCTCTTCCATCTTTCGCTTGCTGCGCTCCCATAGACCTTTGTCCACCGCTTCGCCATTGGTCGTGTGTTTCTGTTCGAATGCGCCGCCGCGGTCGGGTTCGAGATCGCGTCTGGCGCGCTTAGCGGTGTTGCGGTTGTGAGTGGCGAAGATGTCGTCTTTCTTGAGACGTGAGCGGGACGTGGCGGGTTTCGAAGAGGTATTGCTTGAGGAGTTGATGAGGGAGCTGAGTTGCGATGTGAAGGAGAGTGTGGTAGATGACGAGATCTCCTTTCCATTATTGAGGTTGCGTTGGCGGGACAGGCCATACAGGTGAGAGTCTTTGGAGGACATGTTGTTTTGTCACGTGGAAGCAAGGCAGTTGAGGTAGACAACGTATAGGACAACTGAGACTCAAGATGCATGTGCCATGACGCTAGTTCAGGCTTACGTAAGAGTCCTGCTCGCCTAAGCAAGTAGTGCTTGATGTTTCGCGCAATTGTATGTACTGCAGTTTCTATCGTCTGTGTGTTGCAAATGCCCAGAATGACTATCAGAGGAATGCATGTGAATAGGCACTAAATGAAAATGGCACGTTTATGTGAATCTCCAGCCCTACGCACCTACCCCGCCACGAAATTTTGACGACATCAGGGTCCCCGCATTGTTGACTCCGTTCTATTAGAAGACAGACATGCTCCATTGTCACGACCATTACATTCGCCAGAACGAAATGACGAAACAAATCTACATTGCTGTCATCGGCCTAGGCGGCGTTGGTAAAGCCTTCCTCGCCCAACTCTCCTTCCTTCGCCAACGCCTCTCGAAACAAAACCCTCCCATCGATCTGTGTCTCATCCTCGCCCGCCGCAGCACGAAACAACTCTTCTCCTCTTCCTGGGAGCCATTGAACCTCGACACGGTAGCCTCTGACCTCGACAAAAATGGCTCGCCTCCTCCGCCTTTCAACGAGACCTTCGGACAGCTGGCACGAGCTCCAGGACGAGTCATCCTCGTAGACAACACCTCTGATCAGGGTCTTGCGTCGCTGTATCCGATGGTGCTACAGAGAGGTATCAGCGTGGTAACACCGAACAAGAAGGGCTTCTCAGACAAATATGAGTTGTGGGATAGCATTTTCACATCCGCTGCGAATGGAACGGGCTCGCCTAGCAACGGATATGTTTTCCATGAATCGACTGTGGGGGCTGGTCTGCCTGTTCTATCGTCGCTGAAAGAACTGGTAGACACTGGCGATGAAGTCACCAAGATCGAAGGTGTCTTCTCAGGCACGATGTCTTTCCTCTTCAACTCTTTCCAACCGCTAGGTGGGGGAGGTGGAAAGTTCGCTGGAGAGGTTAAGAAGGCTAAAGAGCTGGGATACACGGAACCAGATCCGAGAGATGATCTGAATGGTCTGGATGTTGCCAGGAAGCTCACCATCTTGGCGCGGATAGCAGGTTTGAAAGTCGAATCACCTACTTCCTTCCCGGTCCAGAGCCTCATACCCAAAGAGCTAGAATCGTGTAGTTCCGGCGACGAATTCTTGGAGAAGCTGCCTCAGTTCGACGATGAGATGGAGAAGCTCAAAGATGAGGCGGCAAATGAAGGCAAGGTTGTGCGTTTTGTTGGAAGCATCGATGTGCCGTCGAAACAGGTGAAAGTTGGCTTGGAGAAATTTGAATCCTCGCACCCGATCGCGGCGTTGAAGGGGAGCGACAATATTATCAACTTCTACACCAAGCGATACGGCAACAACCCGCTCATCATCCAGGGTGCTGGCGCTGGTGGCGATGTGACAGCCATGGGTGTCACCGGAGACTTGCTGAAAGTCATTCGACTGCTGCAATAGTCTGCTCTGGAGGAAAGAAAAGCTTTACAAAGGTCCTGTGCGCAGGGTTCACCGCGAAGATACCCAGACATGGCAGCTCAACCAGATACGAGTAGTCTTCATATTTGAACAAGAGCCTTTCTTGATCCGCATTGTAATTTACACATTCCCGGATTTCACGTTTCCATTATCTGAAATCCTGTCTCAAGACAACCGAAGAGCCGATTAAGATCTTTTCTTTTTGCTCGACGTTCATTACCATGCCGGTGTCCTTCCGATCACCATGCTTGAACAAATAACCAACAAGAAAACTTATAGGACACATCAGATCAAGAACAGACCAGCAACAGCACACAAAGCCAAACCCGCAATACCAGAACCAGACACCTTCGCACCTGCACCCGTGTAAGGAGTGAGCGGGCCCGACGAAGGTGTCTTGCCGGGGAGATACGTCGTGCCCAGACCAGTGCCAGTCGCGTAGTAAGAGGAGGAAGTGGCTGGGTAGGGCGCCGGGGCTGGAGCAGAAGACGAGGAGCCAGGGATGGCGCCTGCTGTGGAGCTAGAGCCGGGCCCATAGCCTAGGCCGGGCTGCGTTACTGTCGACCCGCTCACTGTTACGGTGTAGGTCGTGATTTGGACGAGGGGTACGGTTACGGTGGTGGTGCCGTAGGTGAGAGTCGTGCAGGGGACTGAGGGAGCGGAGGTCGGGGCTGGCGAGGAGCTGATTGGCGCTGCAATGCTGCTGTTGTTGCTAATGCTACCGCTACTTGTTGTGTAGGCTGGGGCAGCCGCTGAGGAAATGGTGGTGCCGACAACGTAAGAGGTGGTCTGCTTGGAGGCTGGACAATTGGTCACGTCTGCTGCGCAGCTGGTAACAGTCACTTCCTGCGTGCTGTAGAGCGTAATGGTCTGAGGCGTATCAGGGACCGGAGCAGCGGTGGTGGTGGCCGGAGAAGCGACGCTGCTCGAGGATCCAGCTGGCTGGTTGGAGTATGTTGCAGCTGGTACAATCGTCGATGGACATCCAGTGATGATAGCTGGATTTTGCGGTACGTACTTGGCGCAAAGCCCCATGAGATAGGACGCTGCAGCACCGGTGTTGTCGTCTGAGCTGGACCAAGCGCTGATGCAGCCATAGACCTTATTCATGAAAGTCTCGTCCTTGCAGTAGCAGTCATAGTCAGAGTTGCCTGAGCAGGAAGTCAGGTACATCCAGCTGTTCAAGCACTTGGGCAGGACATCTGGAGATTCAGGTTGGGGAGCAGATCCGGTGGGCGAGACTATCGCGCTGCTTGCCTCGGCGGCAGTGACCGGGCATATTGTGGTAGAGACGGCGATGGTCGACGTCACATATGCTGGGACACCACCTTCAGAAGTAGTGGTTGCGACGAAGGTACTGTAAATGGTGCTGGTAGAATATGCGGGAACGCTTTCAACGGGCGAGACCACTGAGCTGCTGGCCTCACTAGCTGTAGAACTGCTGGTAGAGTATGCGGGAACACTTTCGACAGGTGATACTATTGAGCTGCTGACCTCACCAGAGGTAGAGTAAGCTGGGATGCTGTAGCCAGGCACGGTGCTGTTGCTGTATGATGGCACCGATGCAGTGACTGGGGACGAGATGGAAGAAGAAGGGCTGAAGGTATATGCTGGCGTGGATGGCGTAGCCGTAGAGGACTCCACCGCAGAAATCGAGCTGGGCGTGCTTGAGGTGTACGCAGGAATCGACTCGGAAGTTGAGGAAGAGGCTGGCACCGATTCGATGGAAGAAGGACTCGAGTATGCTGGAGCCGATTCCGAAGTTGAAGATCCATATCCTGGGATACCTTCAGAGCTCGACGTAGTCGATGCGTAGGCTGGCGCTGTTTCTGTGGTGGAAGAGCTGGAGGAGACAGGGGCAGCTTCCGAAGTCGATGTGGTAGTGGAGTAGGCTGGGATCGATGGCGAAATCGATGAGTATGCTGGGACGGATTCTGAAGTTGACAGCGAGCTCGATGAGTAGGCTGGCACAGACTCAGAGGTCGAAGTCGAAGTGCTCGTTGAGTATGCAGGGACGGACTCGGTGCTGGGAGTTGATACAGCCGAGACGACCGAAGAGGTAGACGAGTATGCTGGAGGTGCAGTCGACGAATAACCTGGAATGCTCGAAGCAGAACCACAGTTGAATCCGATACTGTGAACACCGATGTTGCAACCAGAGCCCTTCGAATCACCGGCCGGCTTGAAGGTGACTGACTTGGCTCCACCACACTGGCTGTTCTGGATTGTGGTACCACTTGCAGCGCATGAGTGAGTCTCGGTACATGATGATCCATCAGGCATAGAATAGCTGCATTCGATATCGACATCTTGGCTTGCCGAGACTTCGAACTTGTCCAAACTCATGGTCTTGTCGTCGTCACAGCTGATCGATGGCTCGTCATCTAGGTTTGAGGTGATGCATTTGTCCTGGAATGTTCGCTTGCTCAGAAGATCCCGCTTACCGAAGGAGTTGGAGCACGACCATCCGGAGAAAGAATTGGAGCCATAGCTGCCGAAGGCTCCGGTAGCCAGGCCAGCCCAGTCGTAGCCGCTTGCTTGCTCAGATGAGCATGAATTGTCTGTTGTGTCGGGAGTCGAGTAGTGGTCTGGACTCCCCCAACCGCGTCCTGATCCATATCCGCCACCCCAAGCGACGGCTTGGTGCGCTGCGAGGCCAGCCGCAGCGATGATTCTAGTCGTGAGATGCATAATGATTGGTGACGCTTGAGAGAAGGTCTATGTCAACGTCGACCTTGCTGTGAGAGCAGTGGAGTATTAATAAAATAGTAGGAGCAGCAGACAGAAGCGAGTGATGCTGCCGTAACCGGAGAGATCTATCAAGAAGGATAGTGTGAGGGAATGGACTTGACAGGAGAAAACGCTGGAAACAAGCATCGTCAGACAAGGTGGTGAAGACGATACTATATCCTACCCTGCGGGCGACAGTCTACACACGAAACAGGGGACGAGGCAGAAGCATTGCACCACTCAGAGCGAGTGAATGTGTCTTCGTCGGCTGCATGTAGCAGGATGGTGTGGCTATTCTGGAAGCTAGAGCGTAGCGGCAAGAGAGGCGTGTGTCATGGGTACTGCCAGCGGCTACATAGGTGGCCAGCCGGGCGTCTCGCACGGTCAAGAGGTGGCGACAGTCATGTCGCTTTGGAGTACGTTATAGAGGCGCTACTGCAGGTACAGCTTCATGTCTGGCGAAGCATTGGAAATCCCCTGTTTCAGGCTGGCGATATTGGAGAGAGCCCCGGATCCGAGGTCGTCCACCAGTGGCTACCACAATTTCGCGTGCTGTTCTGCTCAAGAGTGGAGGCCATATGTGCACATGATGCCTTCGCCTCCATGTCACTGTCTTTCAGAAGAAAGATAAGCGAAGGCGAGAATGCGGCGTCTTCAGACAAGTGGTCATGTATTCGGAGCGAAGGTGGCCTCTGTCGAACACGAGAGAAGACCGTCGGCCCCCTGAAGCGGCGATTCAGTCAGCAGTCGTGAAACCCTACAGATGCGATACGATACAAGATGCGTGTTGTGATGAGTGACGAGGGAGGAAAGACGTGTTGTGGTGGTGGTAGTGAAGTCCGGCGGCAAGATCGGACCCCACTTCCCATTGCTCCGCGATCTGATAGGATCTGATTGGACAGTCACGGTAGACCATTCTTGGAAGCGGCCCGAGCACATAAGCAGCAGGACTCCGGGAGCGCGCTTCGTCTCAGATCTTCTCTCCCAATCATCTTCACTCCTCCACCACTTCTCACCCTTCCTGCAAAGCACTTCGTTTCACTGGACCCGAGACGAACGATTCCGCGCTTCGTATAGCTGCTGATCAGAGCTCGATCTGTGTGGAGGAGCGCCACCAGGATCAGGCGTGTTATGGCTCTTACGCGAGCCTCACCTACCAGGCATTTGGTCTGCACGACGATACAAGCAATGACTCAGAGCCGGCACCGAATACCTACGGTGCTGCTGAAGTACGCTTTCACAAGCACAGAGGCACCTTGTATGCGCTGCTCCGTAGAGGGTATCAACCATGTCCCAGGAGAAGTGGCGACCACTGACGGGACGGACTGCCGACTTGTGCTGTTCACTTCGCGGTGACAGCGGCCGCCCCTGCCCTCGACCTGTTTGAGCGAGGACGCCACAGGACGCGGTTCGCGTACATTGAGACTGGTGACTATGCGAAGATACGACTTTCTCATATAGTATCTGGATCTGGGGACGCGCGCTATTGGATGGGAGGCTCGCGTCCAGACTCTCAGGCCTCTTACCGCTGCCTTAGGCGCTCACAAACACGTAGATGTCTCCCTTCGGCCGTTGAACTATTGCTTCGTCTTGACGACCTTCATAGCACAGCACTACCACAATGTGGAATTCGGATTTTCCTGGCCACTCCTTCAAGTGTTGCTTTCCATGCCTGTACCACGAACGGTGCACTGGAACACAGCCCCGAGACTGCCGGAAACTTCCCCCTTCATTGCCATTATACGCTATTCATTCGCGTCGCGATTCAGGCTCACTGCATTCGATCTCGACCCATTTCTACTTCCGCTCCTCAAACTCCACAACTGACTTGCTCCCCTTCATAAACACATACTTCTCTCCGCTAATACTACCGCCGTCCAGGACCTTCCCATGCTCCGTCACTCTTTTTTTGAGACTTCTCTCTTCATTCCTCATCCCGAGCTGCAGGTAGTATTCTTGCCCAAACTCAAGAGGTCCACGGGTCGTCACCTCGCCAACAGCGTCCCACTCTCCAGATTGGCATCGGAGTACAGTGCTGCTGCGGCAGCTGATGTTCAGGTAAGGGGACGATGAAGCTGAGAGTGTCAGCTGGATCAGAAGCCTTTCAGCTATGAAGAGTGGAACGGCGAGTCTGCCGTGTGCAAGGTAGTTATCCCGAAACTCAGCCGGTGTGGTCTTTGGGTCACGTTTCAGGAGAAACTGTGTGGAGATCAGTCCATCACGAGTACGCAGCGAATCCATCTTGACTAAGACTGGCAGTCTTCCACTGACTCAAGGAAAAATTCAAGGGAGGAAGATACTCAAAGTAGGACCCTGAAACATGTTTGCATTGAAGCTCAGCTTTCTGCCTAAGCTCTACCGGAGACTTCTCGCTGAGTACACCAGTAGTCTCATGCAGCAGGCTCAGGTTGCCGGGCAAGCCAACCACTTTCCTGCCTCCATCGGTTTCACAGGTATCTTCTGTCGATCGTCCAACCAAATAGTCAAGCTATCGTCTCTTATAATGGTCTTGACGTGCGAGGTAAGTAACAAGCAGGGCTGACGAATAGACGTGGACAAGCCGACCATGCTCAAGCGAATTCTCGATCAGCAATGCACTGATCGAAAAGCGCTAAGATAAAGATTGCCTTTCAGCTCCGCCACGGTGCTCAGAAAAAGCTCAAGGGCCGAAACACTTCCACAATGGCGTACTTACAGCTCTTCGCATCCACCACTTTGAAGCTGACGCTGTTCGCGTTGGCATTGGCGGACTGGATATCATGATGGCTTGTCGATCGGGCCTAAGGAATATCGTGTCGATGTGATGGTGAGATCGAAGGATCGGGAGGAGAGTATTCGGACAGCCTTCATGAGTGCTGACCAGTTCCTGGAGCGATTTGTGTAGTGAACGAGGCTTGTATGGGGGAGAGAAGTGCAACTCGCAAAGAGGCTGTCACTGACTTTTACATCACGCCTTCCGAAGTCCCAGTTCGCCGATTTCCAGCAACCATGCCTCATTCGCTCCTGCCGCAGCGGGATAGCTCTTTTAAGCTAGAAAGCTGTCATGCGTTGGACAGCTCAGCTTGTACCATAAAGCCACTGGCTTGTCACGACACCGACTCCGAGCAAAACGCCGCAAGTTCAAAGATCTGCAGCAATGTCCGACAAATGGCGCGCTGAGAATGGCGCGGAGCTTCCTCACCCACCAAAATTCACGTCCTTCACCATAACGGCTCACCCAGAAACAGATATCTGGCGCCGCAGCGACACCGACGATGTCTTCAATGCTCCGCACATCTACCGCACAATCCCGGTCTCCAGCTTCAAATCGATAGAAGTCACCGTTTTCGGATCTTGGAAGACACAATACGACCAAGGTGGTCTAGTTCTCTCATTTCCGTCTTCTGGTGGTCCAACGAAATGGATCAAAGCCGGGATTGAATTCTTCTCGAGTGCACCTGTTTTGGGTGTCGTGGGCACGGATAGGTACTCTGACTGGAGCCTCGCGCCTATGAGTGGGGATTACCAGCAGAAGGCCAGGTTCAGGATGTTTAAGGAGGAGACGACGTTGTGGGTTTATGGCGGGCAAGTCGGGAATGAGAAACTTATGCCGCTCAGGGAGGTCAAGTGGGCTTTCCTTGAGGGTAGGGAGGATGCGGAGGTGAGGGTCGGTGTTTATGCGGCGAAGCCGAACGCGGATGAGGGCGAGGATAGCGGGAATGGGATTGAGGTGCAGTTCTCAGACTTGAGGGTGGAGGTAGCCGAGTGAACGCCACCACTGCCGAGTAACAATCTGCGTATGAGTGCATTTTACTTCCTGCTGCATTAGTCTTCTTATCTATTCCTAATGATCTGCTCAATCTTGTCCAAGCCCGTCATCTTCTTAATCAAGCCGTCTAGCCAACCATACGGCAGGTTCGACATCCAGCCTACCATTGCAGCCTGCGTACCTCTCCATACCACCGGCGGCGGATTCTTCCTCAACAGGTCGGCGACGACCCCCTTCGCCCATTGTTCGGCGCTCATGCTTGGCCCTCTAGCTTCGATCCAGTCGCCCAGCAGCGCCGAATTCACCGCGTCTCTCGCAGGCGCATAGATCGAGGTAGGTGGCAACTCTGGATGCTTCGCCCGAACATTCTCCACAATCTTCGTGTCGACTCCTCCGGTCTTCAAATTGACGACCGTGACATCAAAAGGCTGGAGCTCCAGTCGCATGGTATCGGAGAACATGGCCATGGCGGCTTTAGATGCATTGTACACTCCCTGGAATGGTATGACCATACTCGCACCCACTGAAGTATGATTCACTATGATAGGCTTGTCGGCCTTGAGGAGCAGCGGGAGGAAGGCTTGTACGACGGATATACAGCCCCAGACATTCGTATCAAAGAGCTTCTTGGCTTCTGGAAGCGAGATGTCGGAGGTGAGCGTGGTGTAAGAGGCTCCGGCGTTGTTTACCAGAATGTCCAATTTGGTGATCTTTGTTGCGCAGGCTTGAATGGAAGCTTCCGATTGAACGTCCAGTGGTAGCGTTTCGATGCCCAGATCGGTAAGACTCTTCATTTTCGAGGTGTCTCGTGCTGTCGCGTAGACATGTAGGCCAACTTTGTGGAATTCTTTGGCCAGCGCGGCGCCCATGCCGCCGTCAGAGCATCCAGTGATGAGGACAGTCCGCTTTGAGGTGGCCATCTTGAACATAGCGGCATCGACGTTTGAGATTGCGGATGAGGATCGAGACCATCACAGTCGCCGTTCTTTCTGGTGTATATAAGGCATACGACCAGGCGGTGCCCGGCATCAGCACCTCACAGCCGCTCCCGTTGCAACCACGGGCCACATATCAATCATTGAGAGTCTGACAAATGCGAAGCTGAGACTTCTGGAGCTGGAGCGAATCCACGAGCCGACTTAGCGTCAATGCTGCACGATGCAATTCATGATGTCGTGGATCACAAATGAAAGTCTTGCGAAAGAAAATGGTTGATGAGGAGACTCACGAATGAATTCCATTGGCCCTATGCGGATCCACGCTACCGCAAGTTTGTAGTGCTGGAAGCATCTCTTGGAGATGATTGACGCTGGGAGGCTACAAATCTGATTGATCAAGATAGCTATGGCGCTAGCTGATGTACCCTGCTGGCAGACAACGCTGCAAAGCAAATCTCGAAGGTGATTGGCGATGAAGATACACATGTCTGGTTGGTCGATATAGCCATGACGCTAGTTGATGTGCCTCGGTGGCAGAAGTATATGACTCTCGAAATCGCATTGTTGACTGCTCACTCTTCTCTGTTTCACCCACCTTTTACTATATACGTGGCCGACCGCACAGCAGCCATGATGACACCGTAACCTAACTGTTCATCGGACTTCAGTAAAGCAAATAGATGTCCATAAGATGTCGCGACACGGCACAACCCCCGACTTCACGTCCTTGGCTACAAGAAACAGCACTTGCCTGGGGAACGAGTAACGTGTTCAGAGCTCCTCTACCTCCCTGATATTGCCAGAATGAAGTCGTTGCGGTTTCCTTGAAGAGATCCCATGGGTTCACTGCAGTCCATGCGTACAAGATGCCACCGATGTCATGGGCGGCCTCCCACAGCCTTGTCGCCTTGCAACGTGGTCGTGCTCACGCCTGGCCTGGAGCAACGAATTAAGGAATTGACTGATAAGCAGCCAAGAATCGTCTCAGCTCAATGCACTCTGCGGCGTGACATTTGCCTGAGTGAGCGATCAGTAGTTGGTATTATAGAAAACAGTTTCTTACGCGCCATCGTCGTGCCACAGTGAGCGGATATCGCTGGCCTACGCAACACACAGTCTCTGACACGTTATTATTCACTGGTCAGGATGAATCAATCAGACGAGAAGCTCTTGCCTGAGAGCCTGCTATCACCGCCACCATCCTTAGCTCGACCAGCACGAGGCCGGACTCACTCGGCTCTCGAGGACACGACATCGCTATCTCGACATGGCAGCAATACTATGCCGGCGCCGGATCCTCAACTCTTGCAGCCGGACTTGGAAAGGATAAGACTCCATCTCACGTTCAACGATCGTTTCCCAGGCATCCCGAATGCTGGAGTCTTCTTGAGCCTCGTCGAGCGTTTCGGTAACGTGGATACACCGGATGTCCTGCTGTGTCTCCAACTGCAATATCCAAAGCTGTTCGCAAGGCGCGAGGAATTATTTCAGTACTGGAGCCGATATGAGCATTTTATGGTCAGGTTCGAAAAGCCAGAAGACAAATTCTGGAACGAGTCGACAAAGCGATGCATTCGCAAGTGCCGTACGCGGAGTCCATACGCGTACGATCGTGACTCTTACCGAAGAATGGGCATCGAGCACGAGGACGTCAAGCAAATTCGCCACAGGCTCACTAATCCAAGCCGAGAATTTTCGACGCAATCAATGCTGTGGACGAGAAGCTTGCTTTGTTGGAAGAAGTGAAGGACGACTTGAAGCATCTACTATCTAACCTCGAGAAGTACGAAATGTAGCTTGCGCAAGCGATCGAAGACAGCAAGGCGATCTACGAAGGTATGTCATGACATTGACTAGCAGCATTTTCAGGCAGATGAGTCAATAGCACCATTGTAGAGCCCGATGTTCACGAATCTGGGGAGTCATCCTCGACACCGTCACTACTGGCGGTACCCTTAGAGAAAGATGATACCCTGTTCCAAGCCGTTCGGGTGGACTCCTCTACCACAGGATTTCAACCGCCGCCGTCGCCTATATTCAAGAAACGCAGCCCAATTCATCCAGGAGGATCGTCTGGCAACACACAAGCACAACACACACGCAAGATAGTAAACAAACGCTCTGGGTCTCGCTTCGTGAATCAATTCTCATCGTCGAAGCACCAGTCCAACATCAAGTGGCAGGATCGCTGGGACACCTTCAAGAAGTTGACTATCAAGGAAGTTCTTGGCCACAAGTTCACGGTCTGGGCACTTGTACTTCCATTGGCTACCGCAGGAGGTAATCACCACCGCCATCGCTATCTGGGAAGCCGGGCCAGAGGGCCATATCCCACAGATCGACGGTAAATCTTGGTCCAACTTATCGCAAAACCTCGTTGGCGCTGCAGGACTTTACTGCATTGTCATCCCAATCCTGCGCAACGTTGGCGTCAAAGGGACTGACTCCCTCAATTTCAGATGTTGCCTCACCGTCAGTAGCGTTGGTGCATTTGTGTCGATTGCAGTCTCCTCCGTGCAGCTGCGGACGAGCATGATCCTTGCATATCTATCCAACTCAGCGGGATTATTGGCGACTCTGCAGGTCTTGGAAGACGCGGCTACCACTGTTGGGACTCTGGGGGCGACTAACAAGGATTTGACAGTGGAGGGGATGCGGTTGAATATGGAGAATGAGTTTCTTGGAGATCAGGTGGATTCTCTGGAAGAACGTGTGGCGGTGCTGGAAAGTCGGCGCTAGTGAGACCGCGAGGCTCTGTCACATGCGAAAGCTCACTTCACTTGCCATGCTACGTCACTTGCTGATGCACTGCATACAGAGGCTTCTCAGCAGCTCTCGAACCTGTTCTGCTATATCACCACACGAAGCTGCACCAACTCGACTACACTCGAGCGCAACATGTCGGAGAAGCGCTCACATAAGAAGCAGCGGGAAGTATATGTGGATCAGGTCCAGAATCTGCTACTGACTATGAGACAGCCTCGTCAGCAGCATAGTCAAAGTCACAGTTGGCAAAGACAGGAATAAGACTGAATACAATGTGCACGAGGCTGTCCTCAAGCAGAGCTCGCCGCTCTTTACAGCTGCACTCGACAAGAAGTGGCAACAAAGCCAGGAACTGCGGATCGAACTGCCCGATGATCTACCAGATGTTTGTGCGATGTACATCGAATATCTCTACCATCACGAAATCGGAAGGCTGGAGCCGAGCGGTACATTTGCAAGCAAGATGGATCTGGTGGAGGAGAAGTTTACCTTGCTGGCTTACATGTACGTGAACGGCGAGAAGGTACAGGATGATACATTCTGCGACCATGTCATGACTGCAATGATCGCGCTGCGAAATGAGGAGATTGAGCCCGGGGGTTGGATTGGAATGTCTGGCAGGGGTATCCGCATCATGATTGACGGCACGCCTTCTGGCTCGCCAGCTCTACGCTGCTTCGTGGACTATCTCATAGACTTCAGCCTGGTGGAGCACATTCCTGACGATTTTGCTGCAAAAGTTCCCGAGATTGCAGTGGATCTGCTCCGTGGCTTTGCAGCGAGAGTAAAGGGTATGGAGCCGAGGCACAGAAAAGAATTCTATCTCGACAACAAGCGGTGGTATGAGTGAAATGTGAAGCTGAACGAGAAAGCTACATGAGATCAGACGTCGGCAAACATCGACAAGGTGCCAGCAGCACCAGCAGTAAATGGAGGAGGTACACAGAAGCGGGCGACAGGGTGGAACGCTGCCCATGAATGCAAGCTACCCGTCACGGAGGCAGACTGGCATGAGAACCACGAGCCACTTGGATCACTAGGCACCTTTGAGATCCCCAGCCTATCAGGCGTACAAGTCACGGACCAGAAGGATAGATACGGAAGGACATGACACAAATTTGCGAGTTCCAGTAGCATTCTTCACTTTGCCTTTGAGGTTGACGTCCTTTGCCCAAAGTGTGTCTCCAGAACTTGTGGTACCATACATTTGAGATGCTCAACCACAGCATCAGGGCCCTTCTCTACTTGCAACCCTTGAGGAATGGCATAGGTGGCAATATCGGATTTGACCCCTCGCGCAATTGTCTGAATCTCTGCTGCCTGTTCGGGCGTCCACATTGATGCACAGAACTTCACCAGCTAATGGTCAGTATGAGGACAAAGTGTGAACGACATGTACAGAATCTCACCAGTAGATCGGGCTGGTATTTTCTCACAGCCGGTTCGACTTCCTCGATCGCTAATGAGCTGTCAATGGATATTCTTCGCTATTTGGATAGTCAGAGCAAACATACTCTCGACATTCGCCTCGTGAACAATAGTATACTGGTCCTTGATAGCTTCGACTAGCTGACCGATCAGGCGACGGGCTCGTTCTGGAGCAGTGTTGACAGTAACGAGCCTGTAAGGCGACGCAGGGGTTCCGGCTCCGGCCATGTTGGTACTTGAATACAGTAACGACTTGCCTCTCTGGGCAAGCAACGCACTTTGTATGTGACGTGTGTTGCTCGTCTTTCGCTGTTCTTGCGAAGCCTAGGCTTAAACGTGGCGAGATTCTTAAACCCGAGGCCTGGATGTGTCGGACAGTGGCTTTATGACTCCGCGCCGTTCGGAGCGTACACAGAGGGAATACAATGGGGCGCCGCCATCTTGAGGCTGATTGATGTTCTGGCGTCGAAATTGACGGCTTTGGTGGAACTTGGGAGCTGTTGCTGAGCCGAAAAGTCGGCCGAGAACGGAGAAGGGCAAATGCCGTGAGAGGGGCCCGGCCAATGCCTCACCATGTCGACAACGTGATGGTTGACGACTCCATATCCACAGACGGCGACTTCACCTGTTTATGCGGACCGTGCGAAAACTCGTCCGAAGTAACAGCTACTAGTATTGATATACCTGGGTGTGCTTCGTCCTTGCCAGACATTCACTTACCGCTGCCCTTTGCAAGTAGAAGCTAAGCTCAAAGATGACTGGCGCCGACAGTTCTGTTGATCAAGGCCTTGCAGCTGCTTTCCGACAACATCTGCCTGATCTCAGCAGCCCTCGTTTCACCACGGCGAAACAGCAGACGCCATACGAGTACTCTGAGATTTTTCAGAAGACCAAGTTCCCTCCTTGGCTACACAACCTTACAGAGGCTTGGAAGGAGCTGCTCCAAGAGCCGTACAAAGGAGTGACAAATGATGGTGAAGCCGTGGAAGCAATCGTTCGAACGACAAGTCGCTAAGTTTACCGATAGGCAACGTGAGGACTGGGCTATATAAAGACGAAAATCTCGATGTCCCAATTGGCAAGATCTGCGAAGCAACGACCGCCACACTGAACAGGCTCACTCCTGAGCAAAAGCAGAAGGTTCAATACCCACTCAACTCTCGCGAGTATCGATGTTGGTCCAACCCAGAGTTTCTTCTGCGACCTTTTGGCCTTCGCCTAGAAGAACTTCCAGAAGACGTCGCAGAGTCGATCATCGGAATTCTCGAGGCAACACTCTCCCCTGAAGGCTATCAAAAGGCTCTTGCAGCGATGCGGATCAATCACTTCTTGGGCGAGTGTTGCGATGTGCTCAATATCATGAACAAGTATTCGTACAACTTCCTGCTATTTGGCGAGCCTTCGACTGAAAAGGCCTGGGGCTGGTCTCTATATGGTCATCATCTCTGCCTGAGCGTATTCTTGAAAGGAGGCAACATCATCATCTCGCCGACGTTTACTGGCGCGGAACCGAATCTGATCGACAGTGGAGAATATGCTGGAACGGCGATTTTGCACAAAGAGGGTGATATTGGACTCAAGCTCATGCAAAGCCTGCCCAACGAAACTCAATCGAAAGCCCAGATTTACAAACTCTTGCGAGATCCAGGGATGCTGCAAAGCGGCGACCTCAAGGTGGATCGGTGGAACCAGGACGATCAGCGACATGTCTGCGGTGCATTTCGTGACAACCGTGTGGTGCCTTACGAAGGTGTCAGGGTCTCTTCCATGACGGTCGAGCAGCAGCAACTCGTCCTCGATGTCGCTGAAGAGTTCTTACTCTATCATCCCTCGAAAGTCCGACAACGACGGAAAGAGCATATTCGAGAGCATTTTGATGAAACGTACTTCTGCTGGATCGGCGGATATGGTGACGAAGATCCGTTCTATTTCCGTGTGCAAAGTCCCGTGATTGTGTTTGAGTTTGATCATCATTCTGGAGTTTTCTTGACCAACAAGGAGCCGGTAAGTTGAGTTCGTGTTTGCTTCATTGTTATTCGCCACTGATGGTCTCTTCGCAGATGAAGTTTCACACCCATACAATCGTTCGCATGCCCAATGCTGGCGATTACGGACAAGCGTTGAGGGAGCCCCAGGATCGTGTACCTTAGATACTACAGGACAAACGGCACCAGATGAGCATGAATTCCCGTGGGGCAATTTGGCTTTATTTGCCAATTTTCCAATGTCCGTTGGATATATGGTTGCCATGTCATGCCTCGCCTTACCATGGGTCGGCTTCGCCCTGACGAGGATGAAAGTCAGTATTCAGACTTTGGATGCTGGTCGAACTTTGTCGAGTGCTGCGGAGACCCTGCGAGGCAAGGCTGCAGGAAACACTTGAACACAAAATCGGATAAGAGCCATTGGCACCACCCGACCTCACTTCTGTGTTGCACATCGACATCTGCCAGCATCTCCGAGGCATTTGAAGGCACAATCTTGGTGGACAGCTAGATCATCAATTCCCAATCGAGTACGAATCTGTACGTATATTCTCTTACGATGTGAAAAGATGCTTTTACCCAAAGAAATGGCTCCAGAGAAGTGGTAGCTCGAATTGTACCAGGACAGGCCATATGGCCTCCCATGCGCTCGTCGAGTCTGGTAGAGGCTCCAATTTCTGTGACCACTCTTCCGGCATAATCCGCCACCTCTTCGTCGGTATGAGCATCATGGGACAAGAAGCCCAAGGCGAAAGAACACTACTGAGCTTACATTAACGCCTGATCGACGAGCTCTCGGCAGTCCTATCCATTCCAAAGCGATAGTGATTCTGTACCGGATGATGCTCGAGATTTCCAGGTTCGCTTGTAGTCACTCCGATCGAGCCAGGTCTCTTCCAGTTCAAATCGCATCAGTAGGCTGACAGCTCAAAGTATGTACATACGAGGACCATGAACGAGGGCAATTTCAGTCGCAGGCATCGGCCATGATCTCTTCAAGGCAACAAGGAGTCTCTAAAATTACGGTGGTGCAGAGATCCCGACCCACGAGCGCCACCCTCGACCTACAAAAGGGCACTCGTCCGCTCCGATGGTCGTTCTTTTCCAATCATCAGCTTACCTCGCGCGCAGCAGTCACTCGCTACCAACCTTCGTCACGAGCCATACAGTCTTTTGCTCATTCCACACAATCGCTCCAAGTCTTCCACATTCGCCAGAGACATCATGCGCTACACAATCCTCGGTCTGAGCTGCATTGCTCTCGTGGCTGCCACGCCCATCGATCAAGCGACGAATGGCAATCAAGCCAACCAAGCCGACCAGGGCAAAGCCAATCTCCCTGGTTACGGAGGAGGATTCCCGCCTTTGGGTTCTTATCCGCCTCTAGGTGAGCTCTTCTTTTGACAGCATAAGACCCATTGCATACATGTACTGATTGAGCCCAGGCCCAGGTGGCTTCCCAGGTGGCTTCCCTCCGGGCGGCTTCCCAGGTGGTTTCCCTCCAGGTGGCTTTCCAGGTGGTTTCCCTCCAGGTGGCTTCCCAGGCGGTTTCCCTCCAGGTGGCTTCCCAGGCGGCTTCCCTCCAGCTCCCTTTGATCCACGCGGAGGCTACGGCTACAAGAAGATGTGATTGCGTAGCTTGGACAAGCAGCGGCATTGTTGTCTGCTGTGACAATATCGCAAAGCGTTTGATTCGTGAGAAGAGAGACCGTATATTCTGGAGCAGCTTAATAGTTGTAGACAAATGTCACATTTGTGAAATTTCACACATTCGATCTGACGTTGATAGTGCGTGCAATCTCCATGCCCTGAGGCCTGTGGTGAAGGTACCTAAAGCTGTGTCGTCTCGTCATCAGTCATGTTCTCGTATGTTCATGCCATCGTAGCCTGTGAAGCTTCTTCACCAGCTGAGATCTCTCAATTGCTTCTCAACATTTTGACCCCACCATTCGTTCCATTGAACAACTTCATGCTCCGTCCTGGCTGTTTCCGCGGCGAAGACAGCAGCATGAGAGCGGATGACCTCTTCCATAGTGCAGCCCAAGAACTCTATCTGCGCTTCATCAACACTCATCGATCCACTCGTCGAAGCAGCGATAGCTTTCACAAACTGCTGCGTCAAACCATCATCCCCACCGCCATGATGCGAATTCTTGGGGACTTCAGGATTGCAAGTCTCTGTTGTTCCAGTCTCGAAGTCATGCACAGTAATGCTTCTGCTGTCGTAGTAGATCTCGCCAGACGTCCCGTATATCCGTCCTCTGCGCTCACATTGCGCTAAGGATTGAGCGATCATGTGGAACGAGGCGGTCTTAGAAGATCCTTCGGCCGTGTCGTCCCACTCCATCGTTACGAACTGATCATCGCACACGTCATTATCACTCTCCCATACGCAGCGGCCGTACCATGATCTGCTTTCAATATCTTCTCTAGGTGCGGTCCTTGCATCGTAGTCTTCCTTTAGTGAACTCATCAATGCTGCCTTCGCCTTGTCGGCACCTTCCGTGACCAAGATCGATTCAACCTCCGGATTGACAATGTGGACCGGCCATTTCGCGTTACCCTTAGCCAGTTTCTCATCGTAATAGATCCGCTCCGCAGAGTACTTGCAAGACTTCTCAATTGGACAAGAAAGACAATTCGTAGCATCTCCAGCTTCTTTCGGTTTTTGTGATCTTCGAAATTGCTTCAAAGAGCCAGATGAAGAGATACGCGCAGGCAAATGGGCACTCTGCTTTTCACCAGGAGCTGGAGAGCACAGCATCCACAAGATGAAGTCAATATCGTGACAACTTTTGGTGAGTAGACTTGGTGCAGTTGTCGATTCCTTTCTCCAGTTGCCACGAACATACGAATGGCTGAAGTGCCACCATCCAACAGGTTCAGTGTGCTCGATTGATAAGATGTCGCCGATTACGCGCTTCTCTCTTACAAGATGCCGCAAAAGCATATTGTGAGGACTATATCGTAATACATGTCCGATCGCAAAGATGCGTTTCGGAGAAGCTGTCAAGAATGCCTTCTCGATTCGAAGGCAATCCACGAGGCTCGTTGCTAGTGGCTTCTCACTCATGATATGCAAGCCCAACGGAGCTAGACGAGTCAAGACTTCGACATGTTGCTCATCCCGAACGCATATAAAAGCTCCGTCGATGGGCGGAGAGACTGACACTCCGGCGGTATAGTCTTTCCTCCTTTGAGCTTCGTATAAGATGAAGTCCTTCCAGTCCTCGAATTCCTGTTCAGGAGAGGGCTCGGATTGTGGCCATATATATTTTGATCCGAGCCATTTGCGCTTGAAAGTGACTGGTTCTGCGACGGCAGCGATTGTAGCAAGACCGGAGTCCACAACGGCCCTCGCATAAGAGTTGCCTCGAGATCCGGCGCCTATGATGAGCAGGCGAGGTTTGGGCGGATCCTTGATTGCTCCAGTGGACGTGCGAGGCTCATCGTTCATCAAAGGCGCCATCTTCAGTCTTGGCACCTTGTCAGTGCTTCTTGGCAGTATTACTATTGATGTTCTAGATGTTATTATGGCGAGTAGCTAATAGGATAAACGGTAATGTCAGAGTAAAGTGGAGCTAGAGGATGAGAACACGAAGACACGTGATGGCGTGAGAATGGAGCGATGGAGCTCTCTCGAGTCGAGACGGAAATGACGACTACCTCGGCTTATGGATATTGCACTCTTTGCCGGCGCATATCACTTTGCCGGATGTCCCATACAGTATTGCACTGTCTCCACATTGTATATATCCTTCAACAGTAGGTAAAGGAGAGACTTCTTGTACAGCATACCATCTCAGACAGCAACAATGGCCCACCGCGCACAGCAGATCTCCGCTCATCTGAATTACCCCAAGGGTATGTTCAATGGCCAGACAGCCATCATCACCGGATCAGGCCAAGGCATTGGAGCAGAGTGCGCGAGACTGTTCGCGAACGAGGGTGCATATGTTGTAGTCTCGGACATTGATGCCAAGAAGTCGCAAGGAGTGGCCGACGACATCAACAAGAATGGCGGACGAGCCACTTCGATCGCTGGAGATATCATGAGCGATGACTACATCAACGAACTGGTGAAGAAATCAGCTGAGTTTGGAAATGGCAAGATCCACTACATCGTGAACAACGCCGGTTTCACGTGGGATGGTGTCATTCACAAGGTACAGTTTCCAGGTCATTCATGTCTGCGGAATGGAGGCTCATGTGATGCAGATCACCGACAAGCAATGGGATACCATCATCAACCTCCACGCAACCGCCCCCTTCAAGCTCGTCCGCGCCGCAGCACCCTACTTCCGCGTCAAAGACGGCGAACCTCGTTGCATCGTCAATATCTCCTCTACATCCGGTCTGCACGGCAACGCAGGCCAAGCCAACTACTCCTTCGCCAAAGCCGGTGTCACTGGTCTCACCAAGGCCATCGCGAAAGAGTGGGGTCCAGCTTTCGGTGTGCGAGCCAACACTGTTGCTTTCGGACACATTCAGACTCGTCTGACAGCGGCGAAGGAGGAGGGTGCATTTGTGACGGCGCCTGATGGAAGCAAGATTGCACTGGGCATTCCGCAGAAGCAGTTGGACGGAAGGACAGGATACCCTGATATCCCGCTGGGAAGGCCTGGCACTGCAACGGAAGCTGCAAGTGCGATCATGGCGGTTTGCAGTCCGCTTTTCGGCTATGTGTCGGGACAGACGATCAGTGTCACTGGTGGCAGAAACATGTAGAGAGCTATCTGCACATCAAATTCCCAGCGTTCACGACTGCTTTTTCGGCGTACAACAGTCCCCAGCTTCAATCTTGCCATCCAGTCCCACCTGCCCCTCACTTGGGGCAAGATCCAGTTCGTTATGTTCCTTAGCAGCTTCATCGCAGAATGTTGCCATATGAGTATCCTTGCTCGACAATCCTTCGGGATCGTGCGTCGTCCAGCGGATATGTGCTTTGTTGTAGACATTGCTCCATTCCGGGTGATGTTTCTGTTTCTTGCACTCTCCTGCGACTTGACTCATGAAGTCCTGCATATATCCATCAGTTTCTATTCGCCTTTGCGCAACTAATGTGATATTACCCAAGTTGCTTTGAAAGTCTTGAACTTGAAGGGTCTTTCGAGGCCTTTGCCGTTGTTACATATCTGCCATTTGCCGCCGTCGACTAGGCGTGTGGCTTGAGCGACCACGACTTCGCTATTGTCGTCAGCGGAGACGGAGACGTCTGAAGGGTTGACCATCGCGGACGAGCTCTGTGAGAAGCTCCTCAGAGCTTGTCGTCTACTATAAAGTGGGACAGATTGGCGAATGATGAGTGTGGACAGCGACATGGTGTAGCTTAGGTCAGATTGACTTTTCTCTTAGCTGTAGTAATGCCTGGTGACTTCTGGCAGAATCCGTTATTGTGTTGTTTCGCACAGTCCGCATCCGCTGGTTCCAGTCATGTTATGGCATTATTATGGATGTGATGTCAATGTCTGTAGAAGACGCTTGGCATCATTCACTTCGATACAAGAAGTCTTCAATCTGCTTCGCGTGGCAATGTCGAGATCGCCGCTAGTGGCCCACCCTTTGTTTCACATTTTCTGGGTGACGGCACCGAGGCAGGAGAGCTTACTCAACGCTGCAGAAGCGTTACCATCGGTTACCGTGGCTTGCACAATGCAAGGTACCAATCGTATACACACCAATTATCGCCCACATCCACTGCTGCTGCTGCTGCCGGACCCATTAATGCCTCCTGAGATGTGGCCGATAACAGCGATACTTGAACGCATTTGCCATAACGAACGACATTCTTACCGCGACCTGCGATAGCCAAGCCATGCTCCCGGCCGACGACTGCGATGAGTGCAAGCCCGCCTATGTTCGCCGGAGCCTCGAAGCCGTGTCGCCCTCCACAGTTCTCCTCTCCTCGATACCACTGCTGCTGACATGGCTCGTCGTGGTCGTGATCGCACAGCGAAGACTGTTCCCGAACTTGTCCAGCGACTCCGAGGAGAAGAATGAACAACTCCCAACATACAGCAAGAGCGTGTTCCAGCAGAGTTGGAGAGAAAGAATAGGAAAGCCGTCGTCAAAGAGTCTGGCTTCGTGGGTCTTCTCCGCGAGCATTGGCTTGTCTGCGGTACTGGTGGAGCTGTTACTCTGCGAGATCTCCGATGCGCTGGATCCAGCGGCGCGAGGACTGGCATTGCGGGTGACGCTCAGCTCGTTACTGCTCTTGAGCATAATCATCACACCTGCGCTAGAGATACATGGAATCACGAGGAGTCTCTTTGGGGTGGCCGCAGATTCCACATCTACGCGCAAGACCCGGCCAACGTTCAGACTGATACTGGAAGTTGCTATATTCGCTGCTTGGCTGCTGGTGTTCTGGTACATCCCTCAGACGTCGATCATGAGGAACACGCTTCACGGGAGCGAAAGAAGTCAATTCGAAAGTGACCATGTCTTCACCGAGGCCTGTCTGGAACGAATCGGCATAATCGGAATTTCTCTAATGGCTTCTCTATCCGGGTTTGCAGCAGTATCGTCCTTGTGGCAGACTTTCGGTGTCCGTCACCGACCAGTCAAGGACTCGGATTTGTCGCGCAAAGCAGCCGGACTTCAAGCAGCAGAAGAGATGATGAACGCGAAACAGAGCAGAATTCGCGCATTAGAACGCAAGATGGCCGAAGCCGCGTCGCCTGCAGAGCAGACAGGCTTCATGGGGCGCATGATCGGATCTCTTCGAGGCGGCAGTAAAGAAGTTCAAGAGCTGAACTCCTTGCGCATGGAAGTAGGCGGTCTCCATGTGATGCGCTTCAGCCTATCCAATTCCCTCTCGAGCATGCGCTCTCGTCGCGCAGACCAAGACCGCTCGAAAACGAGGACTGGCAGACTGCTCAACCTCGCCAACCTCATTTTCGCCGTCTACTGCGCATACCGTATAGTCGCCACATCTCTCTCCTTACTACGGCGATGGTGGAATCCCTCGCACTCTTTCGCCACCAGCGATCCCATCAACAACCTCCTCGCAATCCTGACAACTCACTGGGACAGCAACCTCGATCGCGCCGCGTGGTCCCGACAGATCAGCTTCCTGCTCTCTGGAATCATGCTCTTCGCCTCTTTCAACGCCGTTCTGCAGACCTTTCGCGTCTTCGCACGCTTCGCACCAGGACTCATTCAACATGCGCAGACCAGCCTTCCCCTGATCATATCGCAGATTGCTGGGACGTACGTCATCAGTTCGGCGCTGTTATTGAGGAGTAACCTGCCGGCGGAGGTCAGCAACGTCATCACGGAGGCTTTGGGCGCCCCACTGGAGGGGAGATTTGTGGAGGGCTGGTTCGAGAGCTGGTTTCTTGTTGCTGTGGGATTGACAGCGACGGGTATTCTTGTTGGAAGGAAAGTCGGGGCCGCTGGAGATGATGATTGGGATGATGACGGTATAGAAATGGGGAAACGAAGTTAGAATAACACAGTCATGTTTGGTTATCATGTGAGCGAGACCACAGCGAGTCGTCTGTCTAGCTTTCACTCGAAGAACTTGCACAATTGATGACGGACCAGATTACAGCAGCGAAATCCATGCAGGTTATGAATGCACCGACCAGCCCGGCGAGAACCATGCCGCCTCCACTACCAGTCCGAACGCGTGTTCCTGCAGAAACTACACCACAGGGCCGCTCAGACGAGTCGAACATGTTCAGAGCCTTGAAAAAAGCAAAACATCAAGTTTGGACATTGATCGTATACGGCAAAAAGAGTGAATTTGACGATTCATAAACTTCTTAACTACGACTTTAAATCCGCCATCACCATGCCCAGGCAAACACTTCCCTCTTCGCTTTCTGCTTCTCCTTCTTCGCCGCCGCCGCCGCAGCGGAAGAAGTCTGAGCTGAGATTGCCGTGGCAGTCGGGGTGGGATAGGCGCCCTCGGTAGCTTCGGCGGTCAACTTGATCTCATCATCGGGATACTCTGGTGGAGAAGAGGCAATGGTGGGTTGAGGTTCGTCGGTCGGTCCTGGCTCCTCGATCACCACGGCAGTATTGTGTGCGGCGATCTGCTCTGGCGGGTCAGGGGCGAAATTTCCAATGCCGCGAAGGAGGAAGGCTTGGCGGTAGGCTTCGTAGTCGTCGTCTTCGTGGGCTCCGTAGATTTTGTTGTTATCCTTGTCGTTGTCATCATCGTCATCATCATCTTCTTCGATGATGGCAGAAGAGGAGCAGGAGGAGGAAGAAGAAGAGACGTCCCTGGCACTGTGATGGTAGTGAGGAGGCCGCCCGGTCAGACTATGCTCGACATCTCTCGCGAAATTCCCAATTCCTCGCTTCAGAAACGCAGCGCGATAAGCCTCATACCAATCCTCCTCCAGATCCGGCTCGATCTGACGATGAGCTTGCGACGGTCCACCGGTGATTTGAGCTTTCGCCGCTTCCACGGCATGGTTCTTCTGCTCTGCGAGCGCGTCAGTCCAGCTCTCCCATTTCGCGTGGACGGCGGTTGCTCCAAGGGATTCAGTAGGAGAGGTCACAGGTTCGTAGGAGTAGAAGGGGTGAGGAGGGATGGCCGTCTGGGCGGCTTTGTAGGATGGATTCGCTGAGAGGGCTTCTTTGGCTTCGCGGACTAGCTTCTCGGCTTGTTCGAGGATGTGGGTGTCGCCCGCAACGTGGGCGGGGCAGAATCCGGCGATTGTGAAGAGGAGGGAGAAGGGATGCATGGTTTGCGATTACAGGTTGTTTTTGTGGTGCTGAGGCAGACTGGGAGCAAGTGGCGCTCCATGGCAGTTCTGCAGCATGATACCTTATGTTGCTTTGGCTTATTGCAGTCTCGAAAGTCACGGAGTGCAGCAGATTGCAGCCGTTTGCATATCGGTCCTTTGTGCTTATTGGGACGTAGAGTGCTATCATGGTCCTATACCCGTGTGGAGCTTGAAGACAAAGGAAGTCTATGCTATGAGGCAATGGCAAAGGCCTTGCTCCTATATTGCAAATTCTGCTCTGTCCTACTGACTGTCAGGGATTCAGCAGCATTAGCATCATTGAGCTCAGAAGAAGTCGTCTTGATCAGGATAGCTTAGTATCCTCTCTCATGACAGCGGTGAATGTGTGAGGCGTATGATACACAGCAACATTCCGGCAATACTCCAGGAATGTATGAGGTGACTGCAAGCAGAATGAAGCCCACTGATCAAGGTGTTGATATCTTCTTCGGCATCGGCGTATCTTGATCCGCAGCCAATGGGCAAAGGTCATTTTCTGATAGCGATAAGTGATAGACAGGAGACCTTTCCGATCCCAGACAGAGCAGCGGTGACGTCGGCAGGAACGAGCGACAGGCCCGTGATCGAAAGACAAGGTGCGATGGCTGACAACAAGATCCTTGCAAATATCAACAGCGGTGAGGTCTGGTATCTCCTGATGTGCGGCATGTTTTGGCTTCGGTCGTGGGTCGTATAAGTCGGATGAAGTCATGTAGCTGCGGACATGGAAGAAGGGCCGGCGTGCTCGCGGAGCTGAACCTTCAGCAAAAGCGTCACGGTGCCTGCAGCAAGTACGACGATGATCCGGCCTTAACCCCGCGAACAGAAGACATGGGAGAATTGCATGATTGATTTTGAGATGTGTCGTACTGCGGGATCCCGTCTTCAAGGGTCACATATTATCTAAACGTTGAGGTGGATGGAAGCATTGCAAACACTATCATCAATCAGACCAACAGTGGTGGCGGCCAATGGCGATGCGAAACCTGTTGATGGTGGTTGTCGCGTGTGATGAGAGAAGAAAGGCATGTTGTTAGTTGCATGACGTTGCCGATGCCGATGATGGCAAAGGTATGGGACTTTTTTCAGACGCGCAAACCTTGTCGTACCCCCGGCATCATCGCACGGCCTCTGATTTGCTGAGCATTCCTGTCGGCGTGCGGCGGGCCTCGTGGGCCCCGGCACCACATCGCACTATTTTCCATGGTCACGGAGAAGAGCAGGGGAATGACTCCCAGTGACGCGGAATTGCTGCGAAGGCAGAACGGCGGCTTCATCGTCTCCGCCGTCAAGACTGTCGACAAAACTGTTGTTGTGATTGACGATGGGTCGATGTATAGAAAGAAGAGAGAGATACACACAAGACCATGAATGCCATAGGGTAGGGTGATAGCAGTGCCACGGTACACCGCTTTGCAGGTCCCGAAATCTCATTCTTCAGGCATGATTACTTTTGGTCAGCAAATGTGCTAGACTGCTTCGGGTGTGGCACCTTTCTGAGGAGGTGGTTGCTTGTGCGTATTACGGGTTGAATGTTTGGGTTGCATGTTTGGGTTGGCCGGGTTTTGCATCCACGAACCATACTCTACTCTCCATCCCCTTCCCCCCCTCGCAACAACATCGACAACGACGACCCGCTATCACTACAACAACTCCAATAACTACGACGATATCGACATCAACAGAACGACGCCAGCGGCTTCCCGTCGTTTGTTCTTGTGCGTGTGTGTGTATCAGCTTCGATCGTCGTTGCCTGTACGATTCATTCCCGCCGCCACGGCACGGCACCAAGCGTTTGCGCAGGAGCCGACTCGACTCTCGAACTCGACCTCCTGAGTTACATCACCAGCATCACTCCTCCCCAACCACTCTGCATTCCACCACCACCACCACCACCACCACCATCACCAGCGAGACATCATCATCGCCAGCAGCAGCCATCGCCGTCGCCATTGTCGCCGCCTGCTTGGGTCCTTGTTTGTCCTGCACATCGCCACTTCTGCTGCTGCGGCTGCGTCTGCGTCTGTGGTCCTTGCCTAAGCAGTGCAGGCGCATATGCAAGGTCGTCGCTGCCGACCAATCCACCCTTGCGCCACGCTTCATCCCGCATTCCTGAACACACCCGACGCACCTCTCTGCAGTCATCAAGCTTCGACTCTTTTTTGAGACGAGTCCACTTCCAGCTGCTGCCGCACAATTACACACCGCAAGCCTGCCACGCCATCGCACCACTCCCACATCGTATACGCCATTTCCAGCTACACCTTCCGACATTATCGCAACCACACAATGCAAACCCGACGAAAGAGCTTGAATCTCGGCGATCTGGGCGTCGTCGCCCCGAAGCGAGCGCGCATCCATCACCCTTCACCGCCCGAGACCGTCGTCGAGCTGCCCTTCCAAGAAGAACCGCCCGTCAAGAAGTCAAAGCGATCGCATGCATCCGACTCGCCTCCCTCAGGTCTCATGAGCCCACCGCGAACCACTGTCATTCGTATCAAGGAAGAGAAGCCCACGCAACAACCCGCAGAGCTATCGCCTCCACCTTCGCCGCGTGCCGACGGTCAGGGTACCAGCAATAACAAGGTCGATACCGAGGGTATCAGCGATAACATTGTCGTCGCGACGATAGAGCAACTGGAGAAGACGGGCAATCGTCCGCATCTGGTCAAGGAGCTCGCTGCCATACTTGCGACAAAGCTACATGCTATTGAGAAGTACGACCAACTGCATCCGCTTCACTCCCGTCGCACACTCGCTAACATGTCCGACAGATCTGCGAATCCGTCAGCTCTCATCTCTTCCAGATTGACGGCGTACCTTCAGCGACCATGGCCAGCCATCAGTCCTTGTCCGCTGGCCAAGGACCTCTCCCCTGTACATCCCCGCCGATTGTATTTCTATCTCACCACCACACCACACCAGCCAATCCCGGAACAACCAGAGCCAATTCCACAAGTGAATCGCATCATCTCGCCCTCTCTCTCGTCCGCATCTGCCGCCGACGAGGAGGATCGATACCTGCGACAACGTCAAGCTCTCTCCCCTTCGCCCGAGGTCGACCTGTCCTCTCCTGAGCTTGACGACGAGCATGGCCAGGCTCCACCTACGCCCGGTGGTTCTTTCTCCGGCCGAAATTCTATCCCCCCCGAACGTTCAGGCTTCACGCACCCTAGGCGCGCAGCAAGTCCACCGCTGGAGAACGAGGAGCGCGACTTCAAGCAGACGGCCAGTGCTTTGTACGAGCAAGCGAAAGCTCGTCGCAACAGTCAGGAAAGCCAAAAAGATGTTGATATGGATGCCGACGCCACAGCTGGCGTTCAGCATGACGGCCCAAGTGTCGCCGTATCGACCGAAGCGGATGAAACGGAGGAGAGCTTGGCGCTGAAGAACAGTCAAGCAGCCGCCGATCTTTTCGGGTCCGTAAAGGTCATTTCAGCGCAACACATGGAATTCAGCAGTCCCATGCTGCAACCACAAACGAATCTGCGTGTCGAAACGAGAGATGTCCAGAACGACAGCCACGTCGACCACAGCGAGCTGCCGGATTCGACTCTCCAATGGGACTCGCTCCAGAGTCCCGAAGACATCGAGCTCGACGAACTGGACAACATGCTGGATGCGTACTAAAAGTTGCGTATTGTTTGATTATTGTTTGTGATATCAGCCCTGATTCGGCAGGAAGATTTTGAAAAGAATAAGATCGCGATTGTGCAAGTAGACTGTATGGGTGGAAAGGAGAGCGCGAGCTCGAGTCTGTCATGGTTGAAAAAGGTCCGAGCTTCGGTCACGATTGATGTCGCTTGTATTGTATTATTAGATTGACGAGCTGTTGTCCGCTGGTTGGACGCTGTGTTCAAGAAATAGAAATTGACGAGATCGATGATGATGATGATGATGAACAGCAGAAGTTTTCTCTTCCAAGGTCATTCATGTGCTCCATCCGATCGACAAGGTTGACCATTTCGGTGGCCTGGCTGAGCGTTATTCGGACTTCCTCTGCTCTTTCCTCTCCTTCCCTCTCCTTTCCTCCCCTTGTTTGCATGGAGCATCAAACACTGTGATGCATGTGTAGATGCATTCCGCGGTATCTATGGATGTCGAGGCAACTCAAACCACGCGGACGTTCTTGGCCCCCGAGATCTCAGAGCTTTGATTCCACTATACATCGCTTTCGATCACGGCACTGCTGGTTCGCTGGTCTTTTCGACGGGTACGTTGCATGATTTGTAACCCTCCTCCTCCTCATCACTAGGCGGAATCGACGCCTGTAGTCTCAAACGCTACTATGAGGTTTCGTGCTCCTCCGCACACACACACACACACACAAGTCGCTATGTAGTGTCTGCTGTCCTGCCTAGTTGTAATATGTCATATATCGCTATCCATACCGTTGATACTGTAGTATTGTTATATCGATCTCGTCCTTTACCGTTTATATACTATCAAGGGCTTCGAGACTGGCGTTAGCGATATAAACATACATTGTATAAGACACAAAATAACGCCTTGGAAACGCGAACTTTTATAGCTTTTCGCACGGGAAGAAGAACAGTAGATATGGCATGCGACTGATGAGCATAGTAGGCGTTGTAAAACGCGTTGTGGTGCGCGTTTTATTGTCAATGTCTCTGGTCTGCTCTGACCAGCCTGCGTTGTGATCCTTCTGAATCATCTACTTGCTAGTGTGAGGAGTGTCAAATCTTCTCGTCAACATGAAGCGTGATCATCAGACTTCCGGTCAACCCGCTCGATGCCGACTTGGATTTCATCAGGAAATCGGAAGTGATTCGAGTAGATTATCAGACTCAACGTTCTGAATGCAGGTATCAACATCCATTTGTGATACTCTCTCGCGCTTGTACTGGCCAAGAAGTAAGCCGAACTCCGTTCGGTGCTCGGTAAGCCGCATGTCTTCGTACAACGGTCGGATGCAGAAGGTCCCTGCCTGCACACGTTACTGGTCGATGATGACATTGCAGAGCCGAGGGTCATCCTTCCAGATAACAGCGTCGCAGCAGGATCGTAGATGCTAGTGTCTAGCCAGGAGATGGACCCGATGGAGGCAGTAACTTGCATAAATGTGAAAACGAAGGGTCATGGCAGAAGGGGAATCTGACCCGTCCAGTGCCACGCCTGAGCGCGAGCGCTAGTGGAATGCACGGCATACCTATGAGGTACCTCCTAGAATTGGCGCTGAAGTTTGAACACCTAATAGCACAGCACGAGTCATGGAGTCTGGTGAGCTAGAAGGCTCACGGAATGCTCGTGGAATGCTCGTGGCACTGGAGGCACATGGTTGTAAATGCGATAGTCGCGTGGTTCCGCGGGGTGCCTTATTCGTTACGATAAACAGCTAATGCGAAACGAAATATACATACAAGACAAGACGATCTGCGGTCACAGTTACACACACAGAACCGCGGGTCGCCCGAGAAGCTGCAGGTGAGATTTACCTCCTCGTTTGTTAAGTACATGTAATTGAATCAATCAATCAATTACATGTACCTTCTTCTTTCGCTGCACCACCAAGTTCAGCCTCTGCAACGGGTGGCGACGGCTGTTGAGCGACAAGCACCTCCAAGACGTAACAAGAGCCGCACCAGCGCGAAAATAAGCTTTCGTCTTGGTGCCGGCCACCGCGGTCGTTGCTACAAATTGGTACAAAAGACTAGATCAAGCAGTGCAAGGCTGTCTTGGCAATGCTACATCGTTTCTTGGCCGCACCCTGTCTCCACCAATCACACGCCCGCTAGTGGTAGCATTGACCTCACTTTGCTCTTCTACCAGCCTTCTGGAGCTTCTTCTTTGCGCACGCGACAAGGAACCCCCGAGCTGATAGCGGCAAACCACTGCATTGGCGGCATCGCCCTTCTTGCATCTACCACGAACCAACCAGATTCTCCTCCTCCGCACCTCGCCGCGATCCTTTGGTCATCTCAAAGAGAGCCAACCACAGTCGCATCAGGCGCTGATCACAGCCGCCGACACAGTTAAGTACTACTACCATCCACCTCTGCTTTGTTGCCCCCGCATTGCACCTGACCCTCTATCTCCCCCCTCGACTCTCTCAGTCTTCCGCTTGCGGCCTTCATCCCAAGCCTCGACATTTCTCATTCGTTGCAGTCATGACTTCACGTGAAGAGGGCGCGGCAGAGTTGCACGCCACCCTTGAGCAACGCAATGGCTCCATTGGCGACAGGTCCGGCGTCGACATGGCCGGTGCCAAGATTCCCATCTACGAGACCGAGAAGAACTACGACCAGGACACTGAAGAGGGCGACGAGCCGACCGCTGAGGAGAAGAAGACTCTGCGACGCATCGGCGACGCATTCCCCAAGTCTGCCTACTTGATCGCCGTGGTCGAGCTGTGCGAGCGCTTTACCGTGAGTACTACTGACTTGACGCGGACATCGGCACACGCAGTCAGCTAACTCTTTCAACAGTACTATGGCTGTCAAGGTCTCTTCCAAAACTACGTTAGCCACTCACCCAGCGGTATCGACGGATCCAAGGGTCTCGGTCTGGGACATGCTGGAGCCACTGGCCTCAACACTTTCTTCTCTTTCTGGTGCTATGTCACGCCCATTCTCGGTGCCATCATTTCTGACCAGTACCTCGGAAAGTACAAGACCATCCTCATCTTCGCTGGTATCTATTGGGTCGGTCTGCTGATCCTTTGGACTACTTCCTTGCCCGCCGCCATCGAGAGCGGCGCAGCACTCGGCGGATTCGTCACCTCCATCATCGTTATTGGTTTCGGAACGGGTGGGATCAAGAGCAATATTGCTCCCTTAATTGCTGATCAATATACGCGCCGCAAGATGGCCATCACCACAGACCCAAAGACTGGAGAGCGTGTCATCATTGATCCGGCTATCACTTATCAGAGAATCTACATGATGTTCTACGCCTGCATCAACATCGGCTGTCTGTCGCTCCTGGCTACTCCTTTCATGGAGCAGTACGAGGGATTCTGGACTGCCTATCTGTTGTGCTTCTGCATGTTCTGTATCGGAGTGACGGTGCTCATCCTCTGCCGCAACAGGTACATTGTTCGACCACCACAGGGTTCCGTCATTACCGATTCATTCAAAGCCATGGCGATGATGATTGCAGCCCGCAATACGAATGCCGCGAAGCCGTCATGGCGTGCGGCCAACGGCAAGACCAAGACAGTGCCATGGAATGATCACTTCGTCGACGAGTTGAAGCGTGCGCTCATGGCCTGCAAAGTCTTTTGCTTTTATCCCATCTTCTGGGTGTGCTACGGTCAATTCTCCTCCAACTTCATCGCACAGGCTGGGCAGATGGCCGGACACGGTATGCCCAACGATCTGATGCAAAATTTTGATCCCATCAGCATCATCGTCTTCATTCCAATCCTGGACAAGCTCGTCTACCCAGCGCTGCGCAAGGCCAGGATCGATCTCAAGCCCATGCGCAGAATCACGATCGGTTTCATCCTGGCTGCCCTCTGCTTGGCGTACGCTGCTATTGTGCAACACCTCATCTATTCAGCGGGACCTTGCTACGGTCAGCCACTCAACTGCCCGGCCGCGCAACCGCTTGATCCCAATGGCTCGAAAGCACCCAATAATGTCCACATTGCCATTCAGACCCCAGCATACGTTTTCATCGGCGTGGCTGAGATCTTCATCTCCGTCACTGGCCTTGAATACGCTTACACAAAGGCGCCTCCAAGCATGAAATCCTTCGTGCAATCTCTCTACCTCTTCACATCGGCCATCGGATCCGCAATCAATGAGGCTTTCGTCCCGGCAACTGGCGATCCAGACATCATGTGGATGTACACTGGTATCGCTGTCGCTACTGTCATCGTTGCAGGAGTCTTCTGGGCGACCTTCCATCACTACGATGATCAGGAAGAGGAGTTGAACGAGCTCGACGCGAATGATTCATTCGCTGGCAAGCCTGGTGAAGAGAGTGAGGCATCGAGTCAGCACGCACGTGACCCTGCACAGATTCAGGAGAAGATTTAAAGAAGTTTCTCACTATCACCTCCATCAGCCGGGGATGATCTGTAGCTACGATAATCAAATGAACCATTCTTCAATATTTCAATCGATTTCTCTCATCTTCACATTTCAATTACGTAGTGCTTCCATCCACCAACATCCCTCCATCGATATGTCCCATAAACTCAACATCAGGAAACAACTTCTCACTCGGGACCCCAAGCTCTTGGCCCACTCACCATCTCCACCACCCTCCACCCCGAGAGCAAAAGCAAGAGCAAAAGCAAACCCGAAAAGATTCGTCGTATACCACCACACAAACCTCCTGCAACCTCTGACTCCACCTCAAATTCCGACAACAGCAGCAGCGCTCTCAGTCCCAAGAGATCCGCCTGAAGCGGCAGATCCGTGGAACGAATCATGCAATGGGTCGTTCACTCGCACCCACGTCTTCCAAACCGCTCAAGATGGTGGCCTGCTACCGGAGAAGAAAGTGGACCAGAAAGGAGGGGGTCATGGGAGGGTCTGTAGTGGTTAGTAGCATCAGGGTCGCGGTTACGGTGATGCGGGAGTCAAGGAGAGCGGCGGTAAGGGCTGCCTTACTACTTATCTATATTCGTCCCTCGTCGTTCGTCTATGTTCGTCTACGTTCATCTCTCGTCGTCCGTCTACATTTGTCTATATTCGTCCCTTGGTTCGTCCCTTGTTTGTCCCTCGTTCGTCCCTTAGTCGTCCCTCGTTTTATCTTCCTATATACCTCTATTACACATCTTAACTATAGCATTTTCTAGAATCCCTTAAATACGCTCGTTTATGTCCTCGAACATTTCTCGAAGTCCTTTGTTGTTAAGCGCTATAACAAACTCGGTAGTCTCTATCTCTTCGGTAACTACCTATTATATATACTTCCGCTCCTTTACGCATTTCTTAAACGCTACGTTTCGTAGAGAGCACTCTTTCTCTATACGCCTTAGATAGTAGCTAGGTAATCTTAGCTAGGATTAAGCCCCCTAGTATATAGGCTCCTTTAGTATAGTTACAAGAGGTACTTCCTATACTAGGTTATAAGTTAGGGTAGTATACTAGCTATAAGAGTATTTATACTACTATGATTTATCTAGCCAGGCTTCAAACATCTGTAAGAGTAGTGCTTGTTTTATTTTGTTTACTTATACTTCTAGGCTTTAGTAGAAAGGTAACAGTCTAAGAAAGCGTTATTAATATAGCGCTTTACGAACTCGTAGTCGATAGCTTCGTTTTTATGGATCATTCGGCCAGTTGATCGTTAGAGAGAAAAGCGAACTAATGCTAAATATACTCTACACGATAAATGTTCCAGCAATACAAATGCGTAGCCGTAGATTTGGGCCTGTCGAGCAAGAGGAGAGTGGAGGAGACTTGGGATAGTGTTGTTTGAGATGGCATCGAGAACGCAGAGGGCGTCTGAGATGCGCATGGTTAGGAGGATATCTATGCCTGTGAGGATGGAGTCGAGGGTGACGTTGTGTTTGTTGCGTAGGCTATGTAGCCATTGGGGAAGAGGACGGCGGCGGCTTCGTAGATAGAGTCGATGGCTACGATGGTGTAGCCGGAGCTGGCGGGGGCTTGTAGGAGGGCTGCCTAGCCTTATTGGACGCCGCCGTAGTCCGGGCTGAGGAGGAAGATAGGCAGATAAGGCGGAGCAGTTGGGGGTATCCACACGAAACCGAGGATCGATAAGGAACTGTTTGGGCATCCTAGGGATCCGAAGAGAGCTGCGCCGACGACGGGCGATATGTAGGGGCTCTGCTCTTAGTGCTTGAGAGGACAGGTGAAGGTGTCAAGGAAGGGACTGTAGATGGTAATCATGAAAGGGCGAAGTTGAGGTGTTGGTGCGAGAGAGTCTGGACGGGATGTCTTGATTTCATGTCGATAAATGGAGACTGGATATGGGCCAAGTTGCGCAGGGGGGAGTATGGTAGACTCGGACGTTGTATTAGATGCCAATGCCAGGCGAGCAAGAGTAAGAGGCGCCAGGGTCAGAAACTTCATGGCGGAAGAACTTTTTGTTTATGTGGTATGCTTGGCCTGTTAGGTCTTGGCTGCATCAGATATATGTCGCTCCAATTTCGACCTCGTCTCGTATACTGTCGCCTAGAAGCATGCCATACTTACGCGCCTTTGTCTTGATCAATTAGAATCTGTCGAAGTCCGCAGGGATCGACGCTATATTAGCCCTCCAGTCTCGGGTACTATCCATGAATCTTGCCATAGGCCCAACTTGAGGTCTCTTCAGGTTTACGGCAGTTCGTGATTGCGCAATCAATATCCCATTCATCAAATCAGTTGGAGCTCTATAGGCTTTTGGGACGCCGTGCCGAAGTTTGTCTTGGTTTTCTTTCTGACTCGAGGCCCAGAAACCTGTTAGAATGCCGATACTTACAGTGACTAGAATCTCTGTTAGCCCAATTCGAGAGTTTGATAAGAGGTACGTACATAATGCGAGCACTGTTCGTGCATACTCGTGTAGGTCACGGCCGTCCCCGTTCGAAAGACTGTAGGTGGTAGCATTGCACATGTACATTCATGGGGTGAAGTTGAGCTCCTCCACCACCTTCTCGTCAGCCAATCCTCCACGGTCCAGAAAACTATTACCTTTGTGGGTGGCATCTGAGATGGAATAGCATCATATCTGGTCATTCCAACGTTGGTGCTGAATTCAGTGGATTCTTCATTGATCATAGCATTCCCCTTCCGACCTGCTCTTTCCTCTCCTCCCACACCGTCTTCCCACTACAACTGCAAACGGTCTTATCATTATCCCAGACGCCCGCGCTCCTCGCAATGACCCCACACAATGTATCCGGGTCCTCTTTATCGAGTGCTCCCTCTGTCTTTCTCGAAACAACAATACTTCTCCCAATCATCTCCCAAATCTGCACTGGTTTCTGCAAAAACACAGTCCCTAACCCACTCTTTTCGACCTCGATAGTTCCCAGCACACCCTTACACTCCTGCTCCCTCCTCTCTTTCTTCGCCGCAATGAGATCCCAGATTCCACCCGTACTCACCGGCCCCTCACTTATATTCCCCGTCTCTCTTACTGTGACATGATACACCCCGGGACTCACACCTTTCAACGTCATATCCAGAATCGTCATATCCTTACTCACTTGCACCATGCGAATCAAGCCTCGCACGTAGTCTTGCACGGAAGTAGAGTGAGTTTCGAGGATGCAGACGGCTGCGGACTCGGCTTTGCCGCTGCCACGCAGGATGGCATCGCGGCCTGTGGACTGGATTGCGGCGACGATGGATGAGGGCGCAGCGGTGCCGGTTATGGAGATGAGTTGCGACTTGAGATCGGCGGAGATATGCGTTACTCCTGAGGTGGGTATTGTTAGTGTGCATGGACATCAAGGTGAATGGTCTTGGTGGGGGGGCTTTTACCATCGAGCTTGTGCAGGGAGGACTGGACGTCTTTGATGCAGGCTTCGCAGCTCAGAGGCACTGCAAAGGTCGTTTCGAAGGGCGGAATCGTCATGGTTGCAGTCTCTCTATTGGTACTGATCGTAGTCGTGTAACAGACATCGTTTAGTGAGTGTTGTGGACGATGATGTGCCCCGCCGTCCTCGGCTTTGATTTCCAATCGCTACGTCGCTCTGCCGCAGTTTAGCCGCCGAGCTTTCCTTTCACTTTACAGTCGCACTTGCCTCTTTGGGCTCTCTACCAGACGCCAATCCATCGCATACCGTTCCATTGCACATCCATCCATCTCAACACTACATCCGAGTACATCCTCCAGCCAGCGAAGCTTCACTCTACCAGCGCCTCGCGCGCTCCTACACATACACCACCATGTCCCAATACGTAGGCCGTACCCGTCTGGCCTACACCCGCTCCTGGCACCACATCTCCCTAGCCACCGATCCGCGACCTCTCGGCCGCCTCGCAACCTCCATAGCCACCACGCTGATGGGAAAACACAAACCCACCTACGACCCCTCGACCGATTGCGGCGATTACATCGTCGCCACCTCCTGCGCCTCCCTACACACCACTGGCCGCAAACGCTTCCAGAAAAAGTACTACTCGCACACCACGCGGCCGGGATCGCTGAAGGAGATCACGATGGACAAGATGATGGCGAAGTGGGGAGGTGGAGAGATTCTGAGGCGGGCGGTAAGGGGTATGCTGCCGAAGAACAGATTGCGGGATGATCGCATGGCGCGGTTGAAGTGTTTTGAGGGGCCACATCATCCGTATAAGCAGAATCTGATCAGGATGGGGGAGAGCGCGGGGAGGAGCGTGAAGTTCTTGCCGGAGGTTATGGAGGCTATTGAGGTGGCTAGGGAGAATGAGGCGAAGCGGTAGTCGGATGAAGAAGAATTTACTTGGGCAGGTGTAGGAATGAAGATCAAGAGTCCCACGACCAAACTGCATCAGGACGGAGTCCACTCTACATCAGATGCAGACACTATGTGCTGTGTGATGGACGAAGGCGGAACGAGGACCGAAGGGCTTCCGTTCGCGTACGGGTCATCGCAGAGACGTCGAATCGACGATCTGCTCTGTGCTTGCGCGCCGCATATTTCGCGATGGCGTTTGAGACAAAGGACACTGCACAGACTACGGCAATGAAGGAAATGCATGAGCAAGGCGTTGATACATTGGCAAGAGATGCCATAGATTTGGAATTGTGTACAAGATCATACTTCTCGATCCGTCAAGATTTCCCCAGCAAAGACACCACATAACGCCAGCCAGATGCATACGTTCGCAAACCGCTTATCAAGAAGCATTAACATCTACAACTTCGCAGCAGTACCCTTCCTGGTAACAGTGCACTGGATCAGGCCATTAGGGTCACTCTGAGGCGCATAAACCTCTGCATCGGCACCAGTGTTCTTGAGGCCCTTAAACCAGCTCATATCTGCGGCATATGTTAGCAAGGATTGTCCACCTTCAGCGTCATGTTGTAGCACTCACCAATCTCAAAGTAATGCTTATTCGGCAGACTGTACTCCACACTCTCCACCTTCGGCGCAGCCTTCAAGATCTCCTCGCTCATGATGAACATGGTGTTCTGCACGCTCGGACTGTTCTCCTTGGCAAATGTCTCCAATGTGATGGTGCGTGCATCGTTCCATGCTACATCGAAGCGTCCTTGATCTTGCTTTACTTCCTCCAGGTCTGCGAACGTCTTCCAGTTCCAGGCAGCTTCGACTTCGGTGGAGAGTATGCGGTCCCAGACTTCCGGCAGGCGTGTGTATTCGTCGCGGTGGAAGCCCCAGAATTGCGAGCCAGTGGATTTGAAGACTAGAAGGCCTTTGATGGAGGATTTGATGGAGAAGCCTGCGGAGCGAGAGATGGCGGCCTCGACGACGCGGGTCTCGTTGCCGTCTCTGAAGAAGGAGTGTGGATGTGGTTTGCCCTCGACGTTCATGCGTGTCCAGCGGTGCACGATGATCTTGACGTGTGCGACGGAGATGTGGGGGTATTGGGTGAGGAAGTGGTTGCCGACGATGGAAGCGAAGAGTTCGGGCGGGTTGACTGGGTGTTGTTTAGCGAGGAGGTAGATTGTCTGTTTCTGAGTGTCGGTTGCGACAATGTTGGTGTTGTCAGCGGCGGTCCAGGAGGCAGCAATGTCACCTTCGAGGAGGGTGCAGACGGTCATCTCGGTGACGGATTGCGTGCCGTTGGGGTGCTTGTGGACCTTGCAGAGGCGAACGTTGTCTTTGCCATAGCGTGCGTAGGAGAGGGAGGCCATTGTTGCTGCTGTTGGTATGAGGATGTTGATGCTAAAATAGGTGGTATCGGTGCTGGTAGAGCTGCTGCGTTGAGTGGAATGGTGAAGCTGGCGATGATGAGGGAAGAGGAAGTGATAAGAAGACAGCGATCCACCAACCTGATATATAGAATATCACAAAAGCAATGGAAGTCTTATCAGAAAGGTCTGCAGAAGGCGCACGACGCCGTGCGTGAGAGCTCACAAGGGCTGGACGTGTCCATTGAGCTGTGAGCTGCGAGCGGACATCGCCGATGCCACACTTCCGCCGCCGACCAACAACCCATACTGTGGGTCCATACTGCTGGAATATGCGCTCCGTATCGGCACCGCTGTCGACAGTCGGAACGACGGCACATCAACGAAGGTATGATGTGACAGTCTCGTGTCTTTCGTAGAACACATGTATATTCGTCTCCGGCTTCTTAGCAGGCGGGGGCCCACTACGAGCCGGCGGCCATGTCGCGCGTAGATGAGGCTGCATGGTCGATCTCCATCTTGGCCATTGGCTGTCGAGATGCATGCGAATCCGGATCCTGGATATGGATGTGGATATGGATATGGATATGCGCATATGTGTATGTTCCATGCGTGAGATGGAGTCCACGGATGCTTTGCTTGTGGAAGGAAAGGAATCGAGTCTGATGCCACGCGAATGGATGCACAGGGCTTAGCACCACTCCACCAACCTACCTCCTACATGTACTCCACGCCCCGGCCATCCTCCTCCCCACGACCATGATCTCGACTCGCATACACCCTTCGACATCGAAAAAATCACACAGAAAAATAGACCCATCGACGTGACACGAACACCACATCATCGCCATATTATACCGTCCGGCACATATCTCTTCCCCACACTGCGACGGAACCTCCCCAATACACACGATGCTGACTGCACGACATCCCGACCCACATGCACCTCGACACGCACGATAGAGGAGGAGCAGTCCTGATGACGGCCGCAGCGCCGGCCCATACCACCGTAAATGACGCAGCCTCCCAATCGTGCCAACGGCCCTTCAGTAGGCGCCCAGCCCTCCACCATCCTGATCCCGCCCTCGCGCTCCGCCAAAGATGGAGGTTCCCTGTCTGCTGCGAGTTTGCTCAGCGCGAAGCAAGCACCCCAGTCCGTTGCTAGGTCTGCCCAGCCGCCAGGAAGCTTCACTTCAGACCTCAAGTCGTTCACCTCGCGCATGGACCTTTCGCTGAACACGTATGGTGCCACATTCGATGATGCTGGGCCGGACCAGGTTATGTCTGAGCAGAAGCAGAAAGAGTACAGGCAAGAGATCGAGAAACAGACACGTTTGAAAGCAGGTACGGAGAACTTGCTAGAGGCACTCAACTCGAAGAATGCCAAAAAGTCGCGTGACCAGCGGATGGCCGCTGAGAGCCAGCTCAATGCATCCACCCGAAAGATTGCGCAGTTGAAGCAGGATCTAGAGGCCGAAATTCAACGCAGTAAAGAGACACCCATCAGTCCCAAGGGCAGACTGTCGCAGCTGTTTCGAATGCCTGCGATACAATCCTTTCCAGATCCATCAACACTTCAAGAAGAGCAATTTGAAAAGCAAGACCCAGAATTGGAGTCGCCAACGTACATCCTTGCCGAGATACTGCAAGCTCTCGAGGTTGAAGAACAGCAAACTGATTACTACGTCACTCAAGCTAATGACTTGGTCGAGCTATTTCGGCGGCATCCCACCCTGAAATACGATCTCGCGTGGTCGATATTCGGCTTGCGAATGCAGATCATGCTTCTAAGTGATAGTCGGGAAGTTGTTGCTGCTGGATACCGGGTCATGCGATATGCCATTACGGATCGCAAATCGCTGCAAACAATACGAGCTTTACATACGGATTACCTGGTCATCCTGTCCCTTGTCAAGGAGAGTAAGGCCCGCGTGGAACGAGAGCAGGCGCTAAAGTTCATTCGCTCGTTTCTGGATGTCAAGGGAGGCACGAAGGAGATACATCCTGCAGTTGCTAGGATCGTTGTGGCTGTAGCGGACCATTCGGACGATCAATTACGAAGTATTGCGCTATTGACGCTGGCCGAGATGCTGTTGAAAGATCCGACAATGGTGGTGAACGCAGGCGGCATCAGTGTATTGGCTGAGGCCATGGGCAGTGGAGTGTATCATGCCCCCGAGACCTTGCTTGGACCACTCTTGCATTTGATGGATCTTCCAGCTAGGAGGGGAGTCCTGAGATCTGGTTTTGAGTTCAGTTCTGCATTTGCAACGTTCACGGAGCCTCATACCACACATGCCTTGGAAGAAAGATTGGCCGCGAGCTCCCGAGTCATCGCGGGCATGTTCAGAAGCTGGTCGGGATTGATGACGCTCTCTCTGCACCACTTTTTGCCCGCCCGATCTGTGGTATCCTCCCTATACATAACAGATATTCGAGTGCGCAGCGCAACGCTTGACCTTTTGATCGACATCCTTCGATTGGAGAAGCGATCATGGTCCACTCCATTTATTGGCGGTCGTCGACTCACCACGTATGCTCGAGTGGCCAATCTGACTGTCGAGCAAGATCAAGCACGAAACCCAGGCCAGGACAGCGCCACTGATCCACAGAAGAGAAACCTCGTGCAACACTTTACTGCTGTGGCTCTTGCTGTGTTACTACGGCAGGGATTAATGGAAGGTCTGATCAACGCCGAGCGCGACGCGCCTACAGAGGCACTCAAACGGAGAACCAGTTTGATCATTGCAGAGGTCTTGAAGAAGGCCAGCGAGCTTCTCCCTTCCTCGTGGAGCGCGAACTTGCAAACGCTGCCGGGATTGTTCGATAGTGCTCTAAGATTCCAGGACGAGGAGCGCTACCGGGCTCTGGCGACAGTATACCAGGTCGATAAGGTGAACTTGAAGCTATGGCGATCAGACCCCAGCACGACCACTCAGATAAGCGCGCGTGATGATGTCGACGGTCCGAGGGCACGCTCAGGATCCAAGACACAAGCTACTGCAGAAATGGACGAAGTACAATTCAGGGCTAAGATGCTTGAGACTGGTGTTCTTAACAGCGTCAACTACATCAAGTGGGATTGGGGCCTTATTCTGGAGCTCATCGAAGGTTCGCTTACCAACCCCAAGTTGCTGTTTGAGGCAATGGAGAAGTCCAAGTTTGTGCATCGTCTGCTCAAGTTTCTGCGCCCATTTCAGATGCGTTTCTCGGAGGCGTCTAATACAAAGGCCAACCAGAGATACGTCAAGATGGCATGCTCTCTGGCCAAGTTGCTGCTGCAGACCTCCGAGGGTGCCAATTACCTGGTCAATAACAAGACTATAAGACAGCTTGCGGAGTGCCTGGCGCAGTTGGACACATCCAGCGGCATTACCTCGAGAAATCCCATCTTCTCTCCAGAACGTCTGTCTGAAACGCTTGTTGGAGGGTACTTTGCTATGCTCGGGATCATGTGCAGCGACGCGAAGGGTCTGTTAATTCTCGAACGCTGGCATATCATCAATATGTTCTATCACATCGTGGAGCTGAAAGATCGGGACGATCTCATACGGTGTCTGCTGACGAATCTGGACTATACGCTGGACAGTCACCCCAGGATCATCCTGTCCAAGGCCATGGTCGCAGGCTCGAAGCAGATGCGTATCATGGCGACCAAGATTCTTCGCAAATATGCCATCGAGCCTATCCAACCAGCAGTTTTGGGCGGCTGTGCAGCGAAATTCTCTATCAGACTACTTGTCAGTCAGCTGTACGATCCGGAAATCGAAGTCTGTGAAGTCGCGATCAAAATTCTGGAGGAAGCCTGCAACGATATTGATTCGCTCGAGTATGTCGTGAAATGCCGGCCGGCGCTTGATCACCTAGGCGAGATTGGGGCGCCTCTTCTGCTCCGCTTCTTATCGACTTCTGTCGGCTACCACTACCTGGACGGACTCGACTATATCACCAGAGAGATGGATGACTGGTTTCTGGGACGTAACGATAGCTACGTTACCGTAGTTGAAGCATCTCTCGCTCGCGCGCTGTCTGATGTGCCAGAGAAGCCGCCTTCAGCACTTGATGACACCATGGGCCCAAGAGACTTCGGCTACGTTCCACCACACTTCTATCGCGAGCTCACACGTACAGCCGAGGGCTGCGAACTCCTCCAAGCCAAAAGCCATTTCGAAGAGTTCACCGCCACCATCCAAGACTTCGCCGATGAGCAAGAAGACGCAGAAATTATACTAAAAGTGAAAGGATGTCTCTGGGCTGTAGGCAATGTCGGTTCCATGGAGCTCGGAGCACCTTTCCTCGAACGAACAGACGTAGTCCGACACATCGTCCACATCGCAGAGAACTCACAGGTCATGACCCTGCGTGGCACCGCTTTCTTTGTCCTCGGACTCATCTCTCGCAGCCTTCACGGCCAAGAAATCCTTGCGGAATACGGCTGGGACGGAACCGTCAACGTCATGGGAGAGAGTCTAGGCTATGTTCTTCCTATCGATTTCACCAAGCTCTTCTCTATCCAGCCCTTCTCTCAGCGGCCTCGTCCCCACAGCGGTCAGCTCATCAATCGGCCAAAGATCCCTCCAGATGACGACCCTGCGAATCAAGCGATTCTAGACTCAATAACAAAGCTGGGAAATACCGTGCTGATAAACAAGGCTATCGGCGAGCTCAATTCGTATAAGCAGAGGAAAGTGGCAGGATTCATGAAGCCTGGGCTTTTCAGGAAGGTCATGGTGCTATTGGCGAGTCATGCGTATGGAATTCCGCAGTATCGATTTGTCATTGATCTGTTCGATAAGCAGGTGTTGAGAAAAATTGTGTTGGAGGAGGAGAGCGACGAGGAGACAGATGAGGATGGGGGAAGTAGTGACTGATTGATCGATCGATTGATCGATTGGTTGTCGGCGTTCATGGGATGGATCTGACGAGGTCACGCACGGAAAACGGTATGCGGCGTTCAAAAGCAGTAGAGCTGGGGACTGAGGTTTGCTCATTCTGCTATTGTTCGCGATGTATTGACATATCTTGGAACATCGGAGTCATGAAAGCTGTTGTTTACCAATGCGCGAGGTTGGTGCATACATATAACACATGCACATGTATGGCTAGTAAGTGACTTTGAGATGTTGAAACATTCACCTCATGCTGGGACTCGCCCTAGTAGTCCGATGACGATCCGGCTATCAGATCCGTGTGGTGCTTTTCCTACCCTGCATTCGAGCTGCCATAGCGCCATGATAGCGTCTATTTCGGCACGGCACTTCCATAATCAACCAATCAACGCCTCCGATGTCATGATATGGAGTGTCGTTTCACACTTCATAGCTCTCTGCCACGTCTGCATCGCTTTTCATTCATTCTCACTGCCAGGCCCGTGAATGTGGACCCGTCATACTCTCTGCGTGATCATGCGGGATACAAGGATTACATCTAGGAGCCATCCCTTCTTCGCGCTTCTGACATGACTAGCTCAATCTCGTCAGCCATCGGATCCTCGACGAGTGAGTCGCAGCATGGATGGTCGTGTGTGAAATGCATGCTGATACTGCTTTTCAGTGCGTGTTCCCGATGCTGTTTCACCGACGGCGACGACGATGTCTGAGGATGCAGAGAAGCCTAATAGTCTGTTGAATCAGCACCTCAGACCTCCAGTGCTGAAGCGACCTCGAGGGCCATTCCGGAATTGGAGTATGGAAAATATCGGTCGACGGATGCAGCAGCATCATCATCATCATCAACCTCACCATGTGCATCATCTTCATTTCAAGGAGAGGATTAGGCATTTTACGTGGACATGGTTCACGATGACGGTGAGTATAGAAGGGGAGCTGGTGGGGTCGAGGAAGGCTGACATGTGAGTGGGTAGATGGCTACGGGTGGAGTTGCAAATGTGCTCTACGAGGGTATGGCTCTTCCATTTCAGTCCGGTACTGATGTGCTGATCCTTTGCGTAGTCCCTTACCGGTTCCGCGGCCTTTACACCATTGGCTGCCTCTTCTTTCTCGTCAATATTGCTCTGTTCTTATTCAATGTGACGATGATCTCGCTACGGTTCTACTTCCATCCTGCAACCTTCTTGCACTCCTTGCAACATCCTACAGAGAGCTTATTCATCCCGGCGAGTGTCATCAGTATTGGAACAATTCTCTTGAACGTCTCGCAATATGGACTCACAGACGGCAAGACTGGCTCGTGGCTGCTTTCTACCATGACCATCATGTTTTGGCTCTACTGCGGCTTGGCGGTTCTCTTTAGTTGCGGGATCTACCTTGTCTTGTAAGTCGGAGCCTTGAAATGCCGGACGACACTGATATTAGTCTAGGTGGTCGACCCAGACTTTCACCGTGGCTCAGATGACTCCAGTCTGGATCTTCCCCTGCTATCCTCTACTTGTGATAGGACCACATGCAGCGGCCCTGTCAGCACAATTGAGCAACAGAACGAACAGTGCCATCGAAATCATCATCGGCGCTTTTGTGTTCCAGGGCATAGGATTCCTGCTCTCGCTCATGATCTATGCCGCCTACATCTATCGCCTGATGACTCAGAAACTCCCTCCTGAGAATCTCAGACCTGGCATGTTCGTCTCCGTCGGTCCGTCAGGCTTCACCATTGCCGGCATCGTATCGATGGGCCTCCTCATTCCAGACTACGCGGATGAGAACTTCCTCATCCCTGGTAGCGGACAACTCGCTGCCCAGATTTCTATGGTCGGCGCCATCTGGTTCGGGCTCTGGCTCTGGGGTCTAGCCCTCTGGTTCTTCTTCGTCAGCGTTGGAGCCCATTGGTCGTGCATCCGCAGAGGCAAAATGACCTTTGCCATGACCTTCTACTCCTACATCTTCCCTAACACGGCTCTCACAACAGCCACTTTCGCCATTGGCAAAGCTCTCGACAACAGGCCGATCCGCATCCTCGGCTGCGTCATGGCCTGCCTCCTCGTATGCGCCTGGTTCGCCATCTTTGTGCTGATGATCCGCGCCGTCGTCAAGAAAGACATCCTGTGGCCGCAGAAACAAGAAGACAGAGAAGAGGGCGGCTGGAAGAAACACGAGAGTGAGATTCCAGCTTGTGATCTCAGGCGGTGCTCTACACATTCTTTTGCGCATGTGCGGTTGAGAATTGATCCGGCTTCTGGGGAGAATGTGCAAGATGCTCTTAATAGGGGCACATCGGAGCCTTCGTTGATGAGTATACCAACGACAGTGCTGGCTACGGATAGCAGACCAGTCAGCGGAGCCATCCAGGAGTCGACACTCCTGAGTGTTGATAATAGGCCGGCGGGCGGACCCTTGAAAGGATCAAGCGGGGCAGAGGATATGGTTTAAGCTGGATATAAACAATGATGTGTGACGACAGCCCATGACGAAGACGATCTCAAACAGAGGCTTCCTGCCTCACTTCCAACGAACCCTCGATGCTTCCGTCCCCTGCAGAATTGACCCGCAGACAGCTTCAAGCAAGAGGTCCATACTTTGCTTGCCGTTCATGACGACTTTGAAGCCACGGGATGGTCGGTAGCCAAGACTTGAGCGGACGAGAGCTAGTATCTCTTGAACTCCAATTCTTTCATGACTATGTCAGCAGTCTCTACGCCAAGGGAACAAAAAGAGAGAAAGCATCACAAGGGGCGTGCTTACTTTAGCAATCCGGTGCAACAGGCCATTAGAGCACCTCCGGCTGCGACAATGACATTGTCGCTGTCGGTGTTTCGAGAGTATATGGGTTCTGACTCCGCTTCCGGCGGCGACAGTCGGACGTTTCGTCAGACTCGAAACGCTTCTGCGCGAAGTAGAGCTCTCTTGCGACTGCCTCGACTTCGTAGACTGCTCTGTTGACCTGCTGCTTCCTGAGTCGCAGCTACTCCGGTCTGCCATCTTCGCAAAGCCAGACGTTAGTTACTATTAGTGAGGAACAGCACGAAATCAGTCTAAAGAAGCATTCTACCGAGAGTACAAGGTCGAGCAGGAGGTTGGACTTTTTAACAAAGGTGTCTTGATTCTATTTCGTGCCTTCGACAAGGATTATCCCACCACTAGTTACGAACAGCCTTTGGAACCTGGAGGCTGTATCTCAAAAATTTGGCTCTGATCAGGAAGGATAGCCCGTCGATCGAATTCCCAGACCATGTCTGGGACGCTGCACATCCCGGATTGCGTTCCAGACATCCAATGCTCGGCTCCATTCCCGGTCTTCCGTGACCAGGACGTTTCCGTCAGGAGTCAGCATTCGGACTTGATACGCGACTTCGGTTTCCCAGTTGCACTTGTCACCGTTCAGGAAGCGGGCGAAAGGTCGAACGAAGTTGCGGACGTCTTGCTTGTCTCGGGGTGAAAACTTGTCTTGCCAGCCGCTATACCACCATATCCAAGGCTCGAGAGAGTGGTTGAGACTAACCAAAGGAGGATTCAACTCCTCCGTGGCTTTTGGTCGCCAATCGATGTTATACCGAAAGACGTCCTCTGGTGTCATGCCGCCTTTGAAAAGGCAGTGAGCAAAGCCGCGCACTGCGATGTGGCATTGCGTGTCAGCCATGATGTCATGGTAAATCGCCGTCCAGTCGGCGGCATTGTTCTCGTACTTTGGAACCAGAACTGCCACGACCTCCGCCGGATAAAAGCTCTGCAGCGCTTCGACGAGATCTTGGCGCCGACTGATCGTCTGTGCGAATCGATGCCTCCTGCCATTGCCCTTCTCCTTGCCGAGATGCGCATAAATCGAGCGCTCTCCCGCACAATCGCCAATCAGGATCTGTATATTTCGCTCCTTCAATTTTCTGCCTAGATCACCATTCCATACGGATTCCATGAACGTGGCTGGAATGAAGCCTCCATGCCCATCTGTCACGGGTTTAAAACCGTCCTGGAGGGTCGCTGCGACCTGCAAGAGTTTCTGAGCATTGATGCCACGCAATAAGCGAACGCTGTCTTCGGCCGGCAGAGTGTAGCTGTCGATGCTAAGCTTCCTACAGAGTTCTGCGAATTGGGCGCGCAGTCTCGTCGACTGCGGGATCACGGGCTGCATGCACACTGCCCCACTCAGAAGATACGCTCGCTGGATCAACCTCTTGTGCGGCAGCAGCTGAAACGCATCGAAGTGTAATTGATGTGCCACCAGCGCGCCATGCCCGCCGACACAGATGTTCTCGGGATTCCCACCGAACAACTTGATGTGTGCAGCCGTCCATTCGAGCGCCATGCGGATGTCCCAGAGCCCAAAATTCCCGGGCGCCACGTGTGGATCCACATCGAGATCTTTCGTGTCGAGCAAGAGCTCTTCACTAGCGAAGAAGCCGAAGATGCCGGCGCGGTAATTGGCGCAGACAATGAGTCGAGGCAGGTCTTGGTGCTCGCGAAAGGTGTCGGTGGGGTCGTATAGAGAATGAGATATGGTGTTCTGGAGCGCTCCTCGAATGTCAAATTGTACCGGCCATCCTCTGTCTGAACTCGCGCCACCTACTGGGACGGAGATGTCTAGGAACAGGCAGTCTTCGTCCATGTACTGCTCGTCTTCCTTGGACTCCATCCTCAGATGAGGGCATGCGGGGCCGGAGCTTCGACAGTCTCGTGGATTATTGTTGCAGTGGGAGAAGACCCAGTCTGCGGGGAGAGGCTCGGGTTTGCGCCATCTTCTGTCTCCTGTAGGTGGAAGTGCATACCTTATACGAGCGTAGCGACGATATATGGGCCTGTCGGTCTGGGAGTCGAAGATTTCTATGCCGGTCAGAGCGCCCCTTGCTGTCTGTAGAATGAAATCTCGCCGTGTAGAGTGGGTGTGACCGCCCATGCTGTGCTCTAGGAGCCCACGATCGAAGACGAGGGAGAATCAGAGCAGCCGACAATCCGAGGCGCTCGAATTGCATGATGATGTTGGCGGCATTCGTATTACCTCATCACGTTGACCCTGTTCCCATTTCTGCGTACACGAAACAGCCTCAAACACCAATCCGAGAAGCCTTGAAACTGGCATGGATCATGCTTGAGTGCCAATGCCACAGATTGAGCTTGAGACGATTGTGAGTGCTCTCTTCCAGAACTTCACTGGCAAGTCACATCGCAGCCATGACCAGCATGTCTCCAGCAAGTAAGGTATGTCTTTAGGCGAAGCCCGGTCTATCATAGATCAATCCAATCTCGTGCTGGCAGATGAGCATTATAGCGTGACTCTTGAGATGGCCGCAATGCAGAAAGTCTAGGTTTATTGTGACAATGATCTTAACGTGACGGTCTCTGGCGAAAATGTCTCGAGCCAGGCACTATCAATATATCCTGAATGTACGGAGTCCAGGTAGAAGTGCTGGCTCGAAGGTGTTTGGCAACGAGCTGAAAGCGAACGTTCGACAGCCTCTTGCTATTCGTTTTTCGACCGAGCACTGCGAAGATATCTCGTCTGATGTAGGCAGATGCGTGAAGTAGTGATGAAGTTCCTCGGACATATATACTAGAAGAGTGCAGTGCCAACACATATGAGGCTGTAAGGAAGCAATACTAGGCTCAACTGAGACAGTCTCTTCAGTGCGCCTGCCAATTGAGCATCGCGCCTTCCTTCAGCAGGTCGCATTCGCAGGCCCAGGCAGCCACTCTATTCATCAGCAATGCGTACATTACAAGAAGACGCCGAGTCGCTAGACACGCGAGCATCATCTTGTCCTCTTCTTGAAGTATGCATGCGCTCCCAGTCATTGTACGTACGTTGTGCAAGCTATATGTAGGCATGCCCTACGACTCCACGCGACATCCGGGAAGAAGAGAATCCTTCATCCGAAGAAAGGGATCAGGTCACAGCCTGTGACAGCGTCTTGTATATATGAACACTGCTTCATCGCTGCTGACGCTGACGGTGGCATTTTCGACTCTCAATTCTCATGCGGCGCGCGTCCATCTGCGACAAGAGTCTGACCGGACAACGATACGAGCAGGAGGTTCCTCAGGTGGCCGAAGGCGAAGGATGGACATTCCACGCCGCATCGCTTCCCGGACTCAGGACAACTGCGCGACTGCTGGCCCTCAGCTCGTTCACATACCGGAGCAGAAGATACAGTTCCCACACCTGCGGATGATCCAACGCTGGACTTTCGAGGGGTGAATTGATGTGTGTGATAAGGCGCAACGACTTCTTGCGATGAAAGTTACCCGATGGAGAATCAGCCTAAAAGATGTTGCTGGAAGAGCTCGCAGCTCGGCCGACGTGATGACTGAGAACGAGGAACGGAGGAATTGACTCCGCCGGCCACCTCCGTGAGCAAGCAAGCAAACACGCAGACACGAAGGGGACCAGATCGCTTCATTTCTGCTCTATGTGCCTGCCCACTTTGCCAAGACGGCTTCCAAGTCCGCCGCCGCCGCCGCGCGTGAAGACACGATCAGGAAAGTCGTGGATTCCTTGGTATGTATCGGTGGCCGGTCCGCAGCTTGACAAGTCTCGAAACGCTCGATCACAGCAGCAAGCATGTCTGTGACGGTGTTGATACAACAGCTGATGATGAGCTGATACAGTTCGCCGCATAAGGTTCTACGATGGACTGCCGGCAATATAGAGCGTTGCTGACCCGGCACACCCCCGATGATACTTCCGTATTGGTTGACGGCCGTATCTTGCCCGAACAAAGGAAGTGAACAGCTACTGTGCCCCATCGGGAAGTGCAGGTAAGGAGTGGCAACTGGCAACCCTCCAACCTCCAATGTTTTTTGCTGGACCTGAACCGAGATTAGGCGGATCCGGCGGATCGGCCGCGTTGGAGCACCTGCAGCTAAACGTCTTGGCGACTAGGGCTACACCCGACAACTCGCTTCGCCATGCGCTGGTTTGACGATCGATACGAATGCATCATCATCCAAGCGCGCAAGTCTCTCCTGGATCGATAATAGCACAAGAGATAATGATACCAATGACACGTGCTGTAAGTGCCGTTTCGCAGATGCAACTTATCATTCCTGGCTTGCGCGGCTGCTGTCGTACGCATCCACCACCACCACCACCGCCAACATCATCATCATCATCGCTAACTATCCCGCGTTCTCATCCTCGTCACCGTGAAGTGTCTCGGCATAGGCATCGGGCGTCGGCGTGTGCAACCCGCGACTTGTGTGCTGCCACAGTTACTGTGCTACTGCGCCTCCCACACACGTCTCGAGTCCCCTATTCCACGCCTGCCCGCCCGCCCGCGTCGTCACGTACATATTACCTGACCCAGTCACCCCCCGGCTGAGAGGCGGCTTCCACTGCTCGACTCGCCGCTGCCTCCGCTTGGCACGCGCATGCCTACCCTTGTCATTGGCTAAATCCAGACCCAAGTCCGCGTGCAAGAAACGCCAATCGCCAATTTACTGCAAGCTGCCTCACAACCCTCCACCACGAATTCAACTGCCTCCTCACCATCAACTTCTGCCGCGACGCCGCTACGCATTGTCGAACACCTCGCCCTGGGCTTTGTCTTTCGTTCACTGCTGCCCCCTGCTCCCTACCTTTCTTCTTCTCGCAACTCGCCATGAACCCTTCTGCACTCCTCAGCTACTTGACATGAGGTGCAGTGCCGTCTCCAACACTCCATCCCTTTACCGGACATGAATACAGCCAATTGGCCGTTCTGGGCCCGATACTCATACCTTGCCGTCAAGTGGATCCTCGCTGCCATTGCAATCCTACTGGCTTTGTTCTTCACTCACCAGTTGATCCTGCCGATTGTCGCATTCATCCTTCCTGCCCTCCAGACACCCTTCTACGATCTGGGTGTCTATGGAACCTATCCGACGCAGCAATACTCCTCCTTCCACCTTCAGGGCCCTCGTGCTCAGCACCTGCGATGGAACGATCAATGCGACAATGGCCTCGTCCTCATGACGCCAAATGGACCTGCAATCGAGCGCCCAGGCCCCATGATTCTGGACTCCCGTGGCGAATTGGTCTGGATGTCCGATGATTTTGGTCCGACTGCGAACTTGAAGCTGCAACGCTACAAGGATGAGGACTATCTCACCTTCTGGTCGGGAGAGAAAGCGGCGACTTCTGGCAAGGGGGTCTACTTTATGGTAATTGCTGCTACTCTTTACAGCATTCCACGCGTTGCCGACTAACAGCTCATAGATGGACTCTACGTACCAGGTAGTGCGCATGGTCTCAGCTGTCGGCGAAAACCTATTTGGCGACTTGCACGAGTTCAAGCTCACTGAGGAAGGTACCGCACTACTGACCGTCTACAATACCACAACCGCCGATCTTCGCGGCATGGGTCTTGGCCGTGGCGTCGGTGGCTGGATCGTGGACAACCTTTTCCAGGAAATCGACCTCGACACCGGCGAATTGCTTTTCCAATGGAGAGCTTCAGACCACTTCAACCCTGTGGAAACCTACATGACGAATCCATTTGGTGGTCACTGGGAAAGTGCACCATTCGATTGGTATCACATCAACAGTGTCGAGAAGGACTCGCAAGGCAACTACCTCATTTCCTCGCGACACTTCCATCACCTTGTCTGCGTCAGTCCGACTGGTGAAACTCTTTGGATTCTGGGTGGTCGCGACAACCAATTCGAAGATCTCTCCGATGGACAGGCGACGAATTTCAGATGGCAGCACGACGCTCGTTGGATGTCTGAAGAAGACGGCATCCTGACCCTGTTCGACAACCAGAAGGCAGGACCTCTACACGCTGATGCGTCGGAAAGTCGCGCAATGTTTATTCAGGTGGACATCCCTAATCGGACAGCAAAGCTGGTGCAGTCGCTCGTCTCCGCGCACGGTGTCCTTTCGTCGTCGCAGGGGTCGGTACAGATCTTACCAGAAAGTGAGGGTACCTTTGTCGGATGGGGATCCGCTGCGGCCTACTCGGAGTATTCGACTGAAGGAGATCTCATGTGCGAAACCCATCTCGGAGCATCCTGGTTCTTTTGGTTTGAGCGGATCAAATCCTATCGCACCGTGAAAGCTTTCGGATGGCATGCGAAGCCGAAGGATCCGCCACAGATGAAAATTGAAGACGACTCGGTGTACGTCAGCTGGAATGGTGCTACAGAGGTTGCTTTCTGGTCGCTGGAGATGGCGCACGACGAAGTGATCCTGGAAGCTGGCGATCTTCGCAGAGTCGAGACGAACGACCACAGCACGAGCGACGGTGACTTTGACAGTATCGATGTCATACCCAAGACTGGTTTCGAAGGAGTCTTTGAGTTACGGGCCTTATCCGGCGCAGAAAGACGAAGCACTCGGTATCGGGTGGCTGCGCTGGATTCAATGCATGAGATTCTGGGCTATACGGACGTTCTCAGCTACGCGGATGCAACCTCGCAAGCATCCACTCTGATGCTGCTTTTCAAGATCTTTCTGGTCATCGGCTTTCTTGCCGGAGCCAGAGTCGTCTTCAAATGTTACCGGAGTGGCGCTTCTGCGAGAACGTTCACTGGAGCTCGAGACTACAGCTACGCGACGCTGAATCCACCAGCCTGGATGGAATGGAAGCCACCATCGCCCTGGAAGCGATCTGACCGCTCGCGGGTATATGGCTGGATGCGCGGCAGATGGACGAGTGCCGGCTTCCGATGGTTGTGATGAGGATGGTCTTCTTATCAGCAATGCACTTGCCAGATCAAGCCAAGCGTGTTGTGCCATGCGGGGGTGTACTTGAGTGCGCCTGCCTTATGAGGTGCCAGACCCACACCACGTGCTGCCAGCGCTCGAGCATACAGCAAGCTATAGAAGGCACGAACATCTGTGAGAGATTACAGTCGTGCTCGCCCGTGCTTCAAAAGACCTATACACAACGACAACAATCAAGATCGTCTACAACATCTTACACAACGACAAATACTTACGCGCGGATTCTGGAATCTCCAGAATCCAATTGACTTCTGGACTCTCAATTGGACCTAGAAACGAAGTGCTCGGACTCTGGGTATCCTTGGAAATTGAGCATTGACTCTTATTTTTTGTCTTTATGGCCTGGCCAGCGCATGATATGAATGATGGAATTCGAAGCATGAGCGAAAAGCGTTGGGTGGTGCATTGTTCCCCTTTTCTGCCACGATTCTTTTCTCTTATGGGATTCGTGCATGTGGGAACTGGCTACGATGTACAGATTTCTCGTGAACAACCTAGATAAACTACATCTATCACACCTATGGTGTCCTTGTGGGCTTCTGTGTATCGTGGTGCTGCGGCGGATTGGTGCAGTGCAGTGCGGCAGCTTGCGGGTGTCTGTATGGACCGATGCGTCCGTCCCTTGCGGATTCTTGTTGGCGAATGCAAGAACGGCTCGTTCCTCTGTACTTCCAATTCCATCTGTCGGGCTCGGGCTCGGACTCGGGGTTTATTATTGGCTGTGCAGCTGCGTCCTTGTGGTCGCACACGAGTGAGGTCTGGAAGGGCATTGAGTGCTAGGTATAGTACTACCGTCTCGGGACTTGTCGGATGGAGTCTTTGGTCACTTGCCTTTGTAATGCGGAATGTAATATAGGGCAGAGAGTCTGTATAGAAGCAGCTATTATTATACATAGCAATTGATTGAGTAACAAGGCAGTGAATACCAGTCCAGCATGTTGAGTGAGCTCATTGGAGCGGGCAAGACTGGAGAGAGAGGGAGAGAGAGAGAGAGAGAGAGGAGAGAGCTCTCGAGAGCTTCAACTCCTCATTTGATTCAGAGAGACACCAATCCCTCTCGTGATAATTACTCACGGAGAAGGCAACAAAAGTGAAATGCCTCACGCCACCACAACAACAGGAACAACGGGAACAACGACTTCCCCCTCATCATCTCTCAAATCCTCCTTCGACCGCGATGGCTTCGTCATCATCCCCTCCCATCTCCCCCGCTCCCACCTCTCCGCCCTCCGCATAGCCTGCTCGCAAGCCACAGATCTCGCTCGCGCAGGCAAATGGCCCCATATCCGCTCTCTCCCTCGCCAATTTCCGCCCTGGCGAGCAGAGGATGTCGCGCAGAATGGGATCTGGGGCGTGCAGCATCTGATGCACCCGGATCTGCCGGGGCACACAATCTTCACGCAGACGTATTTCTGCGATGAGATTGTGATGATTGTGAGAGATTTGTTGGGCGGGTGTGGGGAGGAGGAGTTGGTGATGGAGTTGTGGAATTTGTTGGTTAGGCCTGAGGAGGAGTTTGAGTTGCGGTGGCATCGGGATGATGTGTGTGGTTTTCACTTTACTCAATCTTGATTTTGGTTATGATGATGATGTTCGTCTCCCGGACTGATCTCTGAGACCTGTGATAGATTCCAGCCACCGCTTCGGCGGAAGAAGAGCTCGCACGACTTGCCAAGCCATCGTTTCACGCCCAGTGGAATTTCTGCCTCTACGACGACGCCTCTCTTATCGTCGTGCCTGGTTCTCACTCTCGCGCCCGCACCGATTTCGAGCGTCAAGCCGGACCTTACGAGCCGGCTATGCCCGAGCAGGAAATCGTCAGGCTCAAAGCGGGAGAGATGGTCTTCTACAATAATAACATCTTGCATCGTGGGGTGTATCGGAGTGGGGTGGAGAGGATGACGCTGCATGGGAGTATGGGGCATGTGGATGGCGGGAGCTTGCGCGCGAGGAATGTGTTGCAGCATGGGAGGGAGTGGATTGAGAGGATTGATCTGGGGAGTGTGGAGGATAGGGGGAGAGCTGAGGGGATGAGGGCGAGATTGGTGGAGTTGGGAGGGAGGTATAGGGATGTTGGGTTTGCACATGACGAGTGAGAAAGGAGTGTAAATGAAATGATGTTCATGGAAGAGGGACTGGCGAAGAAGGTGTTGATGAATGACTGGCAGTTCTAACACTCTGCTGCTCGAAGTCGCTGAGTTGATTCAAGGCACTTACTCTTCCATCGGCTTGCTGACATATGGCACCGAGTCGCCTGTTTAGCAATGTCGCAATCAAACTAACAACATGCTTATCAGCCCCGGGATGACCCAATGGTTCCCCAAAAGGATTCAGCTGAACACATACATATTGCTCAGACTCTCTTTCTCGGCCCTTGCGGCTTACTATCGAGAGCTAGCAATCGATATATGAACTCCCATCCACGAGAATGAGGTAAGCATACTTCACTTTCTTCCTCCTCTCAACTCCCACCACTCGCACTCCATCAAGCCCAAACAGCAACCCCCGTCCTGCCGTCCCATCGTTGGCTCCCTCGAGGGCATGGCTCTAGCACAAGACATCGACCGTCGACAGTGCAGACGCACCGTGCCCATGAAGATTCTGGCTCTAGGCCTCTCTCGACCCGGAACATCCTGTAAGTAGAAACTGGTCCCAAGTAGAACAATCACATTCTTTCATATCCCTATATCCTGATCATTCCATTCAAAATTTCCTTAAAAAGCCCTCCGACAAGCGCTCCTCGACCTGGGCTACTCTGACATCTATCACTACGCCGCCATCCTCAACAAAAACCCTCGTGACGCCGAAGTGTGGGTCCCGGCTCTGCGAGCGAAATTTCTCAGCCAAGGCAAGCCCTTCGGTCGAGCAGAATTCGAGCGACTGTTGGGACACTGCATGGCCGTCACGGATACTCCCTGCGCCATGTTCTATCGCGAACTCCTCGCAGCTTACCCTGATACGAAAGTGATAATGACGCTGCGCGACACACCGGAGCAATGGTGGCAATCTCATATGGCTACGATTGTGCCTTTCTTCGATGGGATTCTGCTGCCGCCGCCGGGTTTGTGGACGGCGGTTTGTGGCTGGTTGGTGCCGGATACAGGAGCGGCGGGGGAGATGGGGAGGTTGCTGGGGTCATGTGCGCCGATGAATCAGGCTTTGCTTAGGGATAGTCGGCAGGGAACGAGAGATGGTGCCAGTTCCTATCGGGAATATGAGGAGGAAGTGAGGAGACTCGTTCCGCCAGAGAGGCTATTGGTGATGAATATTCGCGAGGGCTGTGAGTATTGCGCTTTTCTGTCTGTCCTTCGTCTTAGAGGGTTTTTGCTGATCTTGAGACTGCTGGAAGGGAGACCACTGTGCAGATTCCTAGGCCATGATATTCCAGTGTGGGACTTTCCGAGATTCAACACTGGAGACGAATTCCAAGCGCACACGGGGCTCATCGCGAGCGCTATTGCCAAGACCATGTATTGGAATATGGCAAAGACTATGGTTCCTCTGGTCTCGTTAGCAATGGTCGGATTGGCATGGTGGATGAGGTGATACTTACAGCGAGATACTAGAGCCACGCTTTGATGCAGTCCTCTCTGTACCTGACTGTTAGGCAAGGGCTTCTCGCGGGATATATGCTGAGCTACCAGCGCTCTTCATTGTCCAAGGCGCAGTGCAGCTCACCCGAAGCTGCCATCTCGGGCAATCTTCTCCACCCTCTAAACCTCCTCCTGGATCAGATACTTCGCAAACTTCATCGGCGAAGCCTTCACCATCGGAAAGTCTCCCCCAACTACACGAAGTCCGCCACTGCCCTCAACTTCTTCATCCGTCGCCTCACCGTCTATGTTATCTCTCGCAAGAACGACCAGGCCAGGCATCTCCCGCTTGATATAGTCGACCATAGCCCTGACCATCGCAGGCTCCAGATCCTCACCATCAGCTCTAGCAAGAAAAGCACTGAAATCAGCCTGAATCGTCGGCTTGCAGAAATCTACCGATGGGGCGTCCGGACAGATGGAGAGCAAAGAGATGATTTCATTGTAGTACCTCGGTCCGTTCTTGTCGAGAGAGTCGAGCTTCAGGACCAGAAGGGGAATGCCGAGGGTTTCGCTGAGAGGAAGAAGTGTCCAGGCATTGTCGTCGTCGCTCTTGAGAGGCTGACTGGCTATGATTGGGGTTTGAAGATTGAGCTCAGCTGCGTAGCCGGAGCTGTATGTGACGAAGACGCCATGTTGAGTGGTGATGGGCCCAGGTCCCGACGACGGCTCCAGCGATGTAAAAGTCTCAAGCAAAGGCGAAGGCTCATGCCTAGAGCTTGGAGTTGGTCCATGCCGCGGTGGCAGCTGAAGAAACTCTCGATCTGCCCACTTCACATCAAGCTTGTCGATACTGTCGTCGACGAGAGCCTTGCTCCTTTTGAGAAAAGACATCTTGTCGCTGATGGCTGGAGCTGCTGAAGTCAGACCTTGCGAAGCTTTTCAGGGGCAATGATGATCCACTCACTTGGTAACATATTTGACTGATATCGTGTTGGAAAGGGAGGCGGACGAGCCACGGTAAACCGTGGTGTGTGCTTGAGTGGTACTGATATCGGAATCGTGATGTCGTTGTCGTGATGTCTTTGTCGTGATGTCGTTGTCGTGATGTCGGTGTCGAGGGCTAAAGAGGCATGTTTGCGAGTATGTCGTCAATAGAAGTGAAGTCAGTCCAAACAGAAATATACCAATTTGATCGAAACTCTCATGTGAAGGCATGTGAGACTGCAGACCATCAGCCAACAAAACATCCATCAGGACCGCAGAGACCTTCTCACGTGAAAATCTGGAAGGATGCAGACAATCAACCAGCAGCCAGTCGATGGATCACACACAGCTAATCTTGAATGTGATAATCACAGGGGCGAAGACGATAAGGAACTCGAGATCTACACAATTCAGATCTCTGCTCACTGGTCCCACACGCATGTGAAAGAAGTCGACGAAAACGAACGAGGGAGGCTTAAAGCTTCTCGTGAACCCGCCATCTGTACGATGGACATGCTGCATCCCGTTCCTATCACTGATAAAACATCAGCTACTAAAGTTACTCGAAGATGTGAGGAGATATCACTCACTGCTGCCCAAACGAGCCAAACTCGTTGTCACTCCAGATTCCCTTCCTCCTACTTGTCCTCGAATTCCGGCGACGATGCTGGAGCAAAGCCTGTAGTATCATCTCCGGTCTCATAAAGGCCGGCTCGAAAGATGGCCTTTCAGCTGACAGGTAGCAAGTCCTAGACGTTTCTCTTTGGTTGAGGTTTACCCTAGTTCCGCGGCTTCGCAACGCATGAATCGCCCGTTTGTGCTCTAGTAGTTTTTGTTTAGATAGCGAGCTGCAGCAGCTGGCACAAAGTATGAATCATTGGCAGCATATCGCGAAGAACGCGACGGTGGGCTTCTCCTTCGACCGGCTTCCTCAGCGACACGTCGTTCGAAGACCGATATGCTTTCGGCTGGCGTGAGTGTCATTGCGGAAACATCCTTTTGCTCTTCTGGTTCCACCAAGAACATCCAATCGAGACAGCGGTTTGATATATGGGAGGGCTCGCCCGATAATTGTTATGATCGCAAGGACTTCCCACGACACAACTTGCTGAGGAGCTCGTCAGGACAGACAGGATGCTGTCACTCCGGGTACACCATCTTCCTCGTGACACCTCCATCGACGACCATCTCTGTCCCCGTAACCCCCTCATTGCCAACCAGATACTCCACCGCCTGCAGCACATCCTCAACCTTCCCCACCCGTCCCGTCAAATGCCATTCATGATCCTCTCTACTCAACCCCTCCTCCCACTTCTGACCCTTCTCATCTGCCGCCTTACACTCATCCGTCACATTAATCCACCCGGGTAAGATAGCATTGACCCGAATCTTCCTCGCAGCCAGACTCACCGCCAAGCTCTGCGTGAGACCGAGCAGACCAGCTTTGGTAGCCGAGTAAGCTTCATTGTCCGGCTCAGACATGAAAGCGCGCGTCGAGGAGATATTGATGATTGAAGCAGCTTCAGATTTCTGCAATAGCGGCAAAAACGCCTGGCTCAACAGCATCGGCGCCGTCAAATTGATCGCGAGAGCTGCATTCCAATCTTCCACTTTCATCTCTGCGAAGTCCCAGCTCCCTACGCCTCTGGTATCCGCAGCATTGTTGATCAGGCAATCGAGCGGTCTACCATCGAAGAATTTTCGCGCTGCCTCGACGACACTTTCCGCACCAGCTTTGTCGAGTCTCTCAAGATCGTGCTCGAGGCCCCGGAAGTCTTGGTTGTGGGTGTGAGATTTCTGCAAGATGGCGCAAGTGTTGTCGAGTTCGACGTGATTGTTGTCGAGGAGGAGTACGCGATGGCCTCTTTGAAGCAAGAGGCGGGAGAGTCCTCGACCGATGCCACGGCCGGCGCCTGTGATGAGGAAGTTCTTAGGCGACATTATCGGCTCTCTGCTATAGTGAAGCGAGATCTGTTATGTCCTCGCCACTTGAGTGTATTGTATGCTAGGATAGAGTTTGAGGTGATGTCAGTGTCGATCAAGTGGGGGTTCGGTGGCTCGAAGAAATGGTTCGAAGTGTGGATGATGATATTTCTTGCCAGCCAAGTAGCCAGGCGAGTGAGGGAAACTCGAGGATGGCAATATGTCCGTGTGTGCCCTTTGATGACAGTTGGCCTTGTCGTGCACAGATTTTTCCATGTTGAAAATGCAATGAGCAAAGTCACACATCGTCAGACTAGCGCGGCTCTCTCACGACTGCGTCGGCGAATCCGTGTTCAGCGCTCCATGCGGCGGATACTCGTCTTCACTGTAATGTCGAAATACCTCGTCCCTCATCAACTTCCTCGGCGCCCTTCGTCCGGTGAAAAGTTCAAATTGGGCAAAAGCCTGCTCGGGCAGCATATCCAGTCCGTCCATCAAGATCCAGCCCTTCCTTCCTTGGCTCTGTACCTGGCGCACCAGAGGCGTGACGACAGGCATGTACGCCATTTCGACCACCACGCCACCAGTCTTACTGCTCAGCCAGTCTTTCGGCAGCACGAAATTGGTAGGCGTCCCGTCTGTGGTTTGTGTGGGAACACAGCTCACGATCATCGTCGGAGGTCGCAAGTCTCTCGGCCAATCGCTGTTGAACGACTCCAGCGCTACGACTTGGGTGGTCGCTGCATTTCCGGGGCAGGTATCAACGATGATATCAGTTTTGATGAGCTGATTGTAGTGTTGAGCAAGCTCTTCTGCGTTGCCTTTCGTCCGATTGCAGACGAAGATATTGCGCACTCCCAGCGAGATCATGGCATATATCGCCGCTCGAGCCATGCCACCAGCTCCACAGACGAGTCCAGTAGTGTGTGGTCGTACAGTGTTGGCGGGTGACAGGCCTCTGCGAATACATGCGCGAATACCGATCCAATCGGTGTTGTCTCCGTAGAGTGCCTTTACAGGACCTGTTCGATTGCGACTACGGAAAACATCGACGTCTCCGGTGATAGGATCGTACGAACCCTCACGGACTGGGATCACCGTGTTGAGAGCTCCGATTGCTTTGGCTTGAGGGCTGAGGACGTCCACCATTGGCAAAGCGCGAGTTTTGAAAGGCTGTAAAACTTTAGCATTCATGTCATCAAGCCAGTAATTCGATATCCCATCATCCATGCAGGCCGTTATGGTGAGATGGTAGTGCAGTCAATGCCAGATCTGCGTACATACCTGGACAATTGCAGCACCTCCGAAGTCTGTTTCCCTCACAAGACTCACAAAGTCGTCGAGGTCCGAAGCAGAGTGGGTTCGATACGTATGCGGCATCCCACAGGCTTCGTATGCAGCATTATGCATTGCCGGCGATAGTGAGAAGCTGACATTAGCACCGTAAATGAGGAACCGCATGGGTTCATATACGAAGCTAGCGAAGAGTGCTTGATTACGTTCTTTAGCAGTGATCAATTGATTATGTCCCAGGTCAACATCGGCGTAATGTAATGGAGCGACTGGGGTTAGGATGTTATTGAAGCACATTGATGGTCGGCCTTGACGTCCAGTGCAATACGCAATCAATCGAGGACCACGGCCTAAGTTGGAGGTCTGAATCTGTTGCTGAAGAGCTTGTATGGCGAAATTGTCTGCGAGGGAACCATCTGGCATGGTGAACTTGACCAGGTCACACCCCAAGGATTGCGCTTTGGTATGAATGTCCAGGATCTGTTGGCTTTGCCAGCCTCCTGGTAAACGCTCCGGCGCGAGAAACTGGCCGATAATTTTGGTTTGTCCTTTACTCCTCAAGAATGTATCAAGATGTGCTTGATCAAGCGACAGATCTAGTGCACAATAATCCGGACCTAAGCGCAGACAATACTCGAGTAGATCGGCGTGCGTGACTTGTGAGTTCAGCTTGATCGCCCGATCGTTCTCCACTGCTATAATGATTGGCAGGATGGTCGACCGTCTGAGAATGGCATATGCCTCATTGATCGAGTTGAAGTAACTGTGCTTTCCAAGTTTCCAATTGTCGCTGTGTCTTGGCGAAGTACTGACATCTAACTGGATCGCGTCAACGCCAATCTGTGTCTCTTCGAGGTTGAGCCGTTGAGAGAGCACATCTTCCGCTGCTAACGAGACGGCGCTGGAGAACTCCAGTTGGTCAACGCTGACTTTTGACAATGGGTAAGCCGATTGATGAGATAATCCTCGCGAGTGATCACCGATGACATTACGCAGAAGCTTCAAGAAGTCGTGCTCCGTTCGTTTCAATGTTAAGAAAGGCCCAGATGTTGTTCTACAATGTGTCAGTGAAATCGCGCAAATGTGGAAAATGCCATCCTCATTCAACATATAAGTGCAGAATGCAAGCACAGAGCGGAGCATTCGGGTCGAATAAAGGAACAAGAGAGAACAGTCTGGATGTCCCATGTGGGTGGCAACTCACCTCGAATACGGAGATCCTAGACCCTCGCTGGTAGTCGTGTCCACATCCAGCGTCTCGGATACATTGAAGAATTCGTAATTGGTACATTCTCGTAGGAGCCCTTCGCTTGCACGAATCAGATCTTGGATTCGCTCTTCCGACCAGGCACGGATATAGTTCTGGATGCCAGAGACATCACGAGTGACATATATGACAGGATGCGATTGTGCAAAGCTCTGGACCATACGAGCGCCATCACTTTCGAGATCAGCGAAACTGCAGACAATCACGGAATTCTCTGCAAATGTGTCGAGTAGGTAAGTCAAGACTTCGCAATGTTTTTGATGATAGTCAGTGGTGCCTTTACGAAGTTGTTAGTGAGTTTGAAGATGAATTCAACCTTTCTTGCTGCACACCTTGAAGTTTGCGGTATTTCGTGCGCGTTGTTCCGGCAGCATCAGCAAATGCACGATCCGACTCAACGAGGCGTCGAGAGTATGCAGTCGCCGCGAGGAAGCCAAGTGAGCTCTTGCCAACACCACGAACGCCAATCAGCAAGATTGAAGCGTTAGGCGAGAACGTGACCTTGCGAGGCTTTGCTCTCAAGCCGCGAATGTTGGGCGACGTGCCATTCGGCGGGGTTGGCGTCGCGCTCGTTTCTCGCGACCTTGCAGTCTGTTGTAAGACTTCTTCGGTGTTCGGCCTAGGTTGAACACGAGAGTCCGTTGCTCGCATTTCATTGAAAGTCCTTTTAATGCCGGGGTGAAGAGTAGCCATAACGATCGTGTACGGTTGTGACAACTGCTACTGAAGATCGCAGCATCGATATTCTCGAAGAGACAGAGACATCCAGCGGTCATCGAGCAACGAGACAGGTGATAGCTAAGTCCAGACGATGAACGCCCCTCAACCGGTCTCCAGAGCAGCGGTGCGATAAATCAGGTGAGGTCGAACGTTTGGCGACATGGAGTGGGTCTGGTGAACGGGGCCGAGAGGACAGGCGTATAGTCTGCTACAGCCGATCAGCCTTGTCTGGCAGTGTTGCAGCGAAAGGAGGGTCATGGGTGCACATTCACTTGGGTCACAGTCGAAACGACTGGTAGTGCGAAGGGAGAAGTCATTGACCGGCAGAGTCTATATCCACAACCAATCAGAAGCGCGTCGCCCGCGCTAAAAGACCAGATTGGGCAAGCGTCCAAGTCTCCCACGTGACCTCTTCTCCGCCAATGTCAACTGCCGGCTCTTCCCTCCGGCAACGATGGCCATACCCTCCACCGACTACACTCCGTCCATGGCGAAGCGGACGACGCCTATCTGTCGTCGCGCGCGACAAAATCGTTTCAAGATTCTGGCGTCTGGGGTGTACATGCGTAGGACCCACTCCTCCGCTATCTCTTCATACATTTTGCGGAGTAAGAATTTGACCCACTTTCGTTCCCAGACTTGCTTTCATTAAGAAGGGGCTCTTTCCAAACGGCTGCGAAGCTTGGCCACGATGCGCTGCCATGAACGAAGATAGCCGTGACACGCCGGGAGATGTTACCGAGTCGACGCCCACAGGAACCAAGAGGCCCTCTGATACTTCTGCTTCGGGCAAGAAAGCAGAGAAATTGAAACGACTGCGAGTTTCCCGGGCCTGCGACCAATGTCGTGCTGCCAGAGAACGTTGCGATGGGGCACAGCCTACTTGTAGCACCTGTCAACAGGCCGAGCGCTCATGCTCATACAAGGAGCAACCAAAGAAACGCGGCATTCAGCCCAACTACATTCGAACGCTGGAACTCACGCTTGCCTGGCTGTTCAAAACACATCCGGATTCGGAGCGAAAGCTTGCCGAATTGCTGCCAAATGCCGATGGGCAGGCGCATAGGGCGATTGCTTTCAAGGACGTTCCCGCTGCAGATGCTCTACATCATGTTTGGAGAAATGGTAAGTAGAATGCAACTGATTTCGAGATCGCTGGGCTTTGATAGTTTTCTGCGAACATCCGACTAATGTTCTCAGGAGTCATATGTCGACAGATAGACCAGATGCTGTCAGGCGCAGAGATCGAGATGCCACAACATGCTTCCCCTCAGCAAAGCGCAGTTAGGTTCGCGCAACTCATGGAGCGAAATGTGCCCTATGAATCGCCTCCTCTGTCTGCGCCATCGGACATCAGTGCCCTCCCCCAGGATCTAGATCTACAAATCGGTATTGGTCATATTGTAGGGACCTCGCAGAATGTCTTGAGCAACGAACGCGATGGTAGTCGAGATATTCAATTGCCGCAAACCGCCTGGAGTATGCTGGAGCATTACTTTGCCTTCACACAAACCTGGCTACCAATCACGGAGAGGCACGATATACTACGGTTGATGTACACTTATCCTGATAAAGGACTCTCCAGCTCCGGTCTCGCTTCTGATCATGCTGAGCTATGGGCGATAATGGCTTGGTCCGCATGCTGCATGAAATTACCCGATTTCAAATCCTGCAAGGAGATTGCAAAATCTCTGATACCTGCAGACGACATCCAATTTGGTCATGTCAAGGCTCTACTCATCATTGGCTTGATAGAATTATCAGAGACTTCGTGGGTCGCAGCTTGGCTGACTATTGGCCACGCAGTTCGGGTACTCACCCATCTGGCTTCAAACATGGCAAGTGATCACACAATGTCACTCGGACGGACCAGGCATATTTTCTTGGCTGCCTTCTTGCTTGAATGCGCAATTGCATCTAAGACAGGGGCGACCACACATCTCCGAGCTACTGACGTGCAGCCTATGGGGCTCCTTATTGAGGATGGCCTGGAAGAATGGTCACCTTGGTCTGATCCGGTGGAAAACGCGGCAGCGAAGTCGAACAAGCAGCCTGCACGATCGATAAGTACCTTCAATGAGCTTGTGAAGGTTGCTTTGCTATCACACGCGACAGAGAGCGCTCTCCACTGCGACTCGGTGGTAATGAATGTCATCCTTGAGCTTCTCAGTAATTCTCGCGCAAAGGGCAGAAGGGCTCATCCATCCTCTCTTGTTAGTGAACACATCTCCTCGCAAAGGCACTCTATAAAAGGTCCGCGCGATGATCGGGTCCAGGCATCACCTACCGCTGCAAACTCACTATCGCCGACAGGAAATCTGGATGTAGATTATCGGCAACAACATCATAACGAACATGGCAGGAGGACAGCGGAACTCTATCCGTTCATGAGCATGTCGAACGATACTGCAGATTCGCTGTCGGGAAGTGCATCTGCACATGGCGCAACTGGTACTACCACTAGCATTTGGTCAAGCAAGGACCCTCAGCCAGGCGCTAGCGACCCAATCAACTTCACCAACATGAACGACGTTTCCGGCGCAGGACCGAGCCCCGATATCTTTGAGGAAATGGCTATACTGGATCGCACCGATTCGACACAGAATCCGAGGTTCATGCAGAACCTGGGATTTGGCCCGGACCTGGATCTCGCAGAGTTCTTTGGCGCCGACTATCAGCCTTCTGACTCGATGCTCCATTACATGCAACCTGACCAATTCGGAGACATCCCTCAGGACTATGACAATAATGGGAAAGATGGAAGCTGATCAATGCTCTTGCATAATGCGTATCACTGTAATACACATTACCGGTCCTCTATATCTATCCGTTCTGTGACCTTGACGCCCGCCATTCCGCTTACAAGCTCGCAAAAAGAAAAACAGTTGAAGCGTCTTCGTCAATCACAGCTGCGCGCGAGGAGGCTGTTCAGTGACAGGAGTGATAATAGCGGCCGAGTCCACTCTACGAATTAGTCCAAAGTCTTCGACGATCTTCTGCCATGACACTGCCGCCCGCTGTGCATGTTCTTCAGGCACCTGTGCATCCGACTCCGTCAAACTACGGTTGAAGAGCTCGGCGCTGAGGTAGCCCTTGTATCCGAGATCGACCAAAAGAGCTTTAAGAATGGCCTTGACTGGCAGATACGCTCCACGATCTTCTTCGCCGTAGAAGAGACGGCAATTCCGGGACCAGCTCATGCGTGGACATTGTGCTGGATCATAGAAAGGGTGACCTTCAAGCAATGGCTGGTCCAGTCTCTCTCCGTCGACAACTTGGACGAAAGCGATTTTCGAGACGTCGACTGTCTTGACCATTCGTCGAAGTGAAGCGGCGAGATCGGCCTCTGCATTGATGCTCTTTCCTGAAGGCGAGGTCGGATCTGCGTATACCCTGCCTGCGATATTATATGTATCAAGACAGAGCTTAAAATTCGGTCGATCCACTCTCTGGACAACGTCCCACGTCTGCTCCCATGTATCAACATGCGTGCCCCAGGAAAGAGCTTCATAGGCGAACTCAATCCCTTCCGGCGCACCCAGATCAGCGACCTCTCGCATATCCTGTGCGATGAACTCTAGGTCGCCGCTGACTTGATCCTTGGGCAAGAAATTCGAAGGGATAGCGATAAGATTCGTGCCAAGAATATGGGCCATCTTGATCCAGAGCTTCATCTCCTCAATTCTCTCGGCATGACGTGCCCTGTCTAGGAGTCCATCGTAATGCATGAATGGCTGCAAGCAGATGATCGCGATCCCGCGCACATCGCACCAGGATCTGATGAGGTGAGAAGCTTCGAGATGGTTTTCGGGAGTGGCGCCTCCAGGAAGATCTTGCGCGACATATAGCAGGTCTTCGTAGAAGAGTTCCAAGTCGAGGCCATATTGGGCGGCTTGGTCGAGCTTGGAGGGAAGGTCGTGGACCCAAGCACGGCCGAGGGAGTGGGAGCAGATTGCCGGGCGGCAAGACATGTTGAGTTCAGATACAAAACCAATCGTTCCACCTTCGTTGGAATGTTGTAGGCGTCGATGGGAAACCTTGGTTGAGATGCGAGGAATTGAGAGGATAGAGGAAGAGTGTGCTGTCAAGGAAAGAGAAAGCAACTGACACGAACCAGTACCTTAAGCAAAGGCACAGTGTCAATCCATGCTATCTCGATATCACCCTTGATGAAACCCTACCGTTTCCCATGTCGCACGACATCGCGCGCCTGCATTCGACCTGATTCGTTAGGCTCTATCTCTGCCCGTGTCCGGCCCACACAGCTGAAGTGGAAGCTCGTTTATCAGCTTTAGCCAGCTGTGCCTTCTCCAGGAAAAACACACAATCTGCTCTACGGTAAAATGATGATGCCTCTCTAAATCCTGTGTGATGTCCTGAAAAGGAATCTGCCGCGGAAATCTTGGGCCTGCAGGCTGGGGGGGAGAGTTCAGCCGGGTGAAGTCATTGGGGAGAAACCGTTGGGAGGGAGAGATCTTTAACTCTAAATTTAGGGTCTATTGCGCAGGGATGTGTCCAGTGGATGAGAGATTGTGCGACCTGGATTCACTCGTATGCGAGAATGCATGTGCACGTATCAGGACTGTGGCGGAAAAAGGCAGACGCCTTCACTTCTCGCCTGGCAAATGTGGAGTTCTGAGAGCAGAATTGGACAAGACGAAAGCGGCGCTCACAGAAGATCTCAGCATACTTCCGCTGGTCAGCCTGCTACTTTCTTGGTTCCAGACGACATTAGCAGAGTTCGGAGAAGAGATCAGCAGACAACAATCACATGCGAACACGGACATCCAGCAGCTTGGAACTGTAGTCGGGAAGAGAGACAAAGCACGATGATGACAGCAAAGCAGTCTCGGTCTGCAGATCCCTCTTCGCATAAGGTTTAAGCATATCTTTCAAGATCTCCACGGACAGAAGTATGGCGACGGAGATCGTCAACATCGCCATTATTGGCACGGGAATCATCGGACCACGACATGCTGAGAGCGTGCAGAGTTGCGCGGGAGCCCAGTTGCTTTGTCTAGTGGATCTACGTCCCGAGGCTGCAGCAATCGCAGAGGAGTTTGGAGTGCCTTGGTTCGAGAGTATTGGACAGATGGTCAACGAGAACTACCTTCCAGATGCGGCCATCGTGTGTACACCGAACGATTCACACGTGGTGGTGAGCAGAGAGCTCCTATCGATTGGCATACACGTCCTTGTGGAGAAGCCTCTAGCCACGAGCATTGCTTCGGGCATAGAGCTCATCGAAGCAGCTAGGCAGGCGAACAAGAAGCTTCTGGTTGGCCATCATCGTCGCTTCAATCCATACATCTCCGCTGCCAAAAAGGTACTGTCCGAAGGAGTGATAGGAAGTCCTATCGCCGTCTCAGGTCTCTGGGTCGCGTACAAGCCGCCGTCGTATTTCGAGGAGCCTGCAGCGTGGCGGGCTCGAGCTGGCACCGGAGGACCCGTGTTGATCAACCTGGTTCACGAGGTAGATATTCTTCAGTACCTGCTTGGCCCGATCGTCCGCGTGCACGCTGAAAAGACCCTCTCGCAACGTGATCATGACGTGGAAGAGGGCGCCGCAGTCCTGCTTCGCTTCGCTTCTGGCGTCGTAGGAACATTCATCCTCTCGGACGCGTGCCCATCATCCCACAGCTTCGAGAGCAGCACGGGTGAGAACCCCATTGTGCCTCAGTCGGAGCCTAGGTCGGATCTCTACCGCATCTTTGGCTCCAGGGGCACGTTGAGTGTGGGAGATATGCGAGTGGAAAGATATGGAAAGAGCATGCAGCAAAGCTGGAGCGAAAGGGTTGAAGTGGACGAGATCGTAATTGGGAAACAGGTGCCTTTTGATGAGCAAGTGTTGAACCTCGTGAGGAGCGTACGCAATTTGGAGGTGCCTCAATGTACGGGTGAGGACGGTTTGAGAGCTTTGTCTGTATGTGAGGCTGTGATTGAAGCTATGGAGACGGGCGAAGCGGTAGACGTGGAATGAAAGGAATGAAAGATTCAGTGAACTGTCTTCTCTGAAAACAGTGTGTGCATTCAACGATGATATCCGGCGTGCAGATAGTCATCCGAAGTTAGGTCATATCGCTTACCAAGTGTGATTTCTCAAAACGTGATCATATTGAGTGTACCGTCATTATCGCTCAAGAAACATCGCATTATATTGGCATTGTGTACAATTCGTGACGCATCCACCAGTCTCCGGTTGAACCAGCACCATCAGAAGAAACGGAGGTGCTGTTTCAAGCATCACTCAACCGCTCACTAGTCCTCTCAACATGATCCAACTTCTCCTTCGCAGCGCTCAAACCAGCACCTTCAGCATCATGGCGGAATTCCTCGTCTCTCAATCGATCCTGCTCAATAATAATCTTATTCGCCTTTCGTACAGGCCTGATCTCGAAAAGGCGATCCATGTCCTCCAATGGAATAGACTTGGTCTCGGGCACGAGGAACCAGACGAAGACGATGCTGGCAATCATCATCGAAGCGAAGAAAAAGAAGACTCCGGCTCCAGATGGTCCCATGTTGTTGAACATCTGAGGTGTGAAACGACTGATGATGAAATTCCAGAACCAGTTGTTCGCGGCGGCGGAGGCTTGGCCGAGACCGCGAGTGTTCATGTCGAACATTTCGCTGTTGAGAACCCATGGTGTGCCGTTCCATGATGGTGTATAGAATGCAGTCCAGAGATACTGGGAAGAAAATGTCAGCTCTATGTGTTACACTTGGTTGGGCGTTGACTTACAAAGAAGAACATGGCGGCGATACCACCTGAGCTCAGGCTATCAGATTTGTTTGTGGCCACGTTCTGGGTCCAGATATAGCCGCCAATGATCCACATGCAAACAGAGCCACCAGCAGCTCCAAACATCAACAAATTTCTCCTGCCTAGGTTGTCGATGAGGAAGAGCATCCAGATGATGGTCAGGGTCGTCTTCACGACGCCAAAGATACCCGTCGTAAGAAATCCGGCGTTGGTGCCCTTGACTCCAATGGCTTTGAATACTGTCGGACTAGAAGCGAGGGGACAGTAGTCAGCAGGTGTTTTCGATAAGAGCGGCTCTTCGCCTTGGGTTTTGTTACCTGTAGTAGTTGATGGCATTGATACCACTGCCATTCTGCCACATGAATAGTAGACCACCGAGAATGAATCGCCACTGAACTTTGCGACTGTTGCCTACAGCCTTGAAGGGTTTCCAAAACCCTTCACCAATGGTTGAAGCTTGCTCCTCAAGAGCCGCGTCTAACATGGCCACCTCTTCAACAATATAGAGCTCATCAGCCGGCAGATTACGGATCCAGCAAAGGTTCTGTAGTGCTTGCGATCGTCGGTGCTTTGACAGCAGCCACCTTGGAGACTCTCTTAACCAGAAAGCACCGATGAGCAGAAGACCACCAGGGATCAGCTGCACAGCGAATGGGATAAGCCACTGCTTATGGCTAGGTGCCATTGTCTCGGAGAGCCCTAGGTATCTGATCAGTCTGTGACTTTCTTGGGTCTTTTCCTCGACCTCGCTCACCATAGTTGATCCAGAATCCTACCAAACCACCGATTTGCCAGCCCAGCTCATAGATGCCGACTATCCGTCCACGAACCGCAGGAGGTGCAATCTCAGATATGTAAATTGGTGTAACCATGGAACAGGCCCCGACACCGACTCCGGCAAGAACCCTTCCAGCGTAGATGAGTCCGAGTCCTCTGTCTCCGTTTGCGCCCAGCATTAAACCAGCACCTAGAATGAAGACTAGTGAAAAGATCATAAGACTCTTCTTGCGTCCAAGGAAGTAGCAAGAGACTGAGAACGGATCGTCATCGTCAGCCGGAGAATGTCAGATGAAGACTGTCTGGAGCATACCATATGCGAAGAACGACCCGAAGAACGCGCCAGCCTGGTAGATGGAAACAATGTTGGCCTTCACAAGCGCCAACTTCGAATCCGACAGCTCAGCGAACTTGAATTCGCTAACGAAAGCTGGCAGAGCGAGCGTGGTACCAATGAAAGCGGAATCGTAGCCAATCATACAACTGGCGAAACTGGCCACGGCTGCGCAAGCATAGACACGCCAGTTGTACACCTCTTTGGGCGTCGGTCGATCCTCAACCAAAGTAAGAAATCCTCCCATGATGGCAGTCAGTATTGATCAGGTTCGTTCCAGATTTCGACACCCGAAGTCGACGGACGAGAAATCTTATTATACAAGATCTTTCCGGGGAAACAAAAGCTGGGGTAGCGAAGGGAGATCGGGATGGATGAATGAAAAGCATCCTGATGGTCATCGCTGGCCCGAGACGACTGTAGGAAGAGAATTCTCGCGCGCTATCTGTTAGTTGGTGTCACCACTAAAGTCGGTAGAGGTTGCATTGGCTGGGGTTGTGGAGAATGGCACGCGGACTCCGCAATTCTCCACGCGGCCCCTTGCCGATGGTGCCGTCAGAGCCCGTTGAGGTAGGGATAAAATCTGTGCCGGCCCGACTGTCTCCTGCGCGCACATGGGTGAAGTTTGATCTGGCCGGATCTGTGTTCTGTGTACGTAGCGACGTTGCTGACAGAGAGGTCTCCACCTATTGGCTCTAGGTTGTATGAATGCTTCTTGTGTTTCCTATTGTTTCAATTGACACAATTTGGGCTTTCCAACCAGCCACAAGACATTGCTCAGCACAGCAGATTCAAGAACGACACAGCAAGCCCATCTGATCCCGTCGAAATGGAGGTGCAAAGAGACCACGACGGTTCCTCTACAAGCATGTCGTTGGCGACAGATATCACCAAAGAGCGCCAAGGATACTTGTTTGGGTATCCGATAGCACACTCATACTCGCCACTCCTACACCAGACAATATTTGCGACTCTCGGGATACCCTGGAACTTTGAACTCCTCGAGTCTACCGATATACAGCACTTCCTGAACCTGCTCAAAAGCTCGAGACTATACGGATCTGCGGTGACTATGCCTCACAAAGTGGCTATAATCCCTTATCTGGATGACCTTACAGACGAAGGCCGAGACGTCGGAGCAGTCAACACCGTCTTCCGCCGAGGCGACAAGCTCGTCGGCACCAACACAGATACGATTGGGGTCCGAGAGAGCTTCTACCAGAATGTCTCCAGTCCTGAGGAAGTCTTTCACGGACGGCCAGGTATGGTCATTGGCGGTGGTGGCGCTGCCAGGTCGGCTGTGTATGCTCTTGTGAAGTTCATGAGGTGCAAGAGTGTATACCTTGTGAATCGAGATCCGGCTGAGGTCGATGCTGTTGTTGCCTGGTGCCGTTCAAGAGGCTACGGCGAGGGACTGATCCACGTCGAGACGGTGGCTCAAGCACAGTCCTTAGAAGGGCCTGGAGCCATTGTAGCATGCGTGCCAAACTTCCCTCCTGTCACCGAAGCTGAGAAGGTGGCGCGGCATATAGTCGTGATGTTCCTCAGCAAGCCGCACAAGGGCGCGATGCTGGAGATGTGTTATCATCCGTCGCCCTGGACGGAGCTTGGAACGTTGGCGAAGAAGGCAGACTGGCAGGTCATTCTGGGGACTGAAGCAATGATTTACCAAGGGTTCGAGCAGCACAAGTTCTGGCACGGACGTGCTATTGATGAGCAGTCGATCAGAGCCATCAAGGATGTCATTGCCAAAGAGCTGGCAAAGGCAAGACTATAGACGTCTCAATGCACCGAAATACCATTGTTCGTATTCATGAGTGGCTAGATCATGGCATAGTGAAGATATACTCGACAGTAATGTTGGTGTAGATGTGATGAAAGACTGGAGTTCATAAGATGCTACGCAATGGTGAAGGAAATTGCATGACGTGAGCCGCGGAGTTATCAATCGTGGTCGCTTATTAAGTGAAATGTCGGGGCGATGCTCTCGCTTCTGTTCTGCTTCTCGCTTCTGCAATTCATCGACATACAATGACGACCCTGCATGCTTGTCCCTACGTTCCTCGCTCGTCCAGTACTTGGCCATTCGGAATGAATGTTTGACGCATCCAGAAGAAACGAAGCCTCGAGCCGGCAGTCTTGCCAATTACCACGCCGTGCCCCGTAGCATCTCGAAAGGTGTCAGCTTTCGCCATGAATACTAGAGAAGTCCACCTACCGCTGCTTGTTTTGGCGATCGAGGGCTTCCACTTAATCATTGTAGGCATTCGCCAACGTCCCTCCGACCCTCTATCAATGCTTGGCAAAAGGTAGTCTGGGCTCTTCTTGCGGCTTTTGTTGCAACCAGCGCCGCATGGAATAGCCTAAGTCGATTGGTGTGGCGATGAAGGGCCTTTGAGACTGACTGGTACGTCCCTCGCCTCGTATCTGCGTTTCGATCGAAGTCGATGAGATGCGCCTGGTCAGGTGGGCCATGGGCGTGTTCGACTCGTCTTCACTTGAGGGGTCGTTGATCATGCTCTGGCCCTGTGGACCATGGTCAGCTCATGTTGCTTCGCACGAGGTACACAAGAAAATTACGCCTTGGTTGCTGGTCATGGTTCTTTAGTGTAGTGTTCCGGGTCCGATTTGACGACGGCTGACCATCCTGACAGCGGCCGAGGGAGAAACTATAATCTCGCATGAGTCCAATGCCTCTGGAGGCATGCTGCATTTGGCACGGCACGCCCTTGCAATGCACCGTTCGTTGGTTCAGGCAAGAGTCTCGTCACGGGATCTGGGATCGCCATGTTCCTCGGGGCGAAAGAGTCTGTCGCAACAGAGAGTGGTGTAGCATGCCTCTTGCCTAGCCCGGTCCGGCACAGAAACAGCTTCTGCGGCACCACAGATCAGGGCTCACGGAAGATCGCGTACGATCGCTGTCGGCACATCTCGAGTCTAATGCGACAGGATTGAAGGATGGACACAACACTGGCTGTGTGGCGTAGTAGGACATGACAGTAAGTGAAAGAACACGTCAATTTCCTCGTAGCAATAACATCATCTCTGCTACCGTCACGAGCGATTAACACATCTCTGGGGGATTGTCGCCGAAATATGTCGCTTGTGTTCAGGGGCAGACGCAGCCCGACGCCACCGCGAGGCTGCGCTAGTCTAGCTCGCGCCTCGTCTGGAGGCATGCTCTGACAGCCTTGGCACAAGAACGACTTCGCGGCCACGCACCATGGAGAACTTCGAGTCTGCATTCCTCTCTTCATACACCCTACGGGTAGCCACTGTGCTATTACGTAGGGTAGCCATCTCTGATCCCAACTACAAAGCGGCGCCCTCGCGCGGAGACAGTGTCTCCGCGCTCGACCCATCAACGAAAGCTGTCCCGACCTTTGCGAAAGTTACGACCCAGAGCTTGCTTGGACTGCCTGTGTTCAGCTGAGCTATGCTGAACATGGAGGCTTGATCCCAGACTACATTCCATTTGAAGTGAACCACCTGAATCCGGATATCGCTGACGAAGACCTGACGCCAACAACCTCATCACCGAATACAGAAGCTGCGCCCTCGAACACAACACCCTCGTCGTCCCCTCGACAGAGCGTAGACGACAAAGACACTGCAACCACCAATACATCGTGTTCGCCAGACGCTCAACGTATATTTCAGGCTGCGAATACCCCATCTTTGCAGAGTACGCCTCGGTCAGATACTGCTTCATCAAACACCCTCGGGGCTTGGCATTGCGCGCGGGCCGCGCGATGCAAAAATAAGACTTTCTCAGACAAGGAGAAGCTGGAGTTCGTCTCCTTCGAATAGCAGATAGCTTGTAGACTAATGGTATTATAGCGTCCACATCCGGCAGCAGCACAGCGAGCGAAAATATCAGTGCCACGAGGAAGGATGTACGAGACGATTTCGGAAACAGAACCAGCTCACAAGGCACGAGAAGATACATGGTGCCCAGACATGTCTTCGCTGTCGCGCGCCGGATTGTCAGAGTACATTCACACGCCAGGACAACCGCATCAAACACGAGAAGAACTACCACGGGCTTTCCCAATGCTAGGTGTGGCAGGAGACTCTGATCCAAGTCCATACAAGAGTCATCTTGATCACTCTAATAAGGTCTCTCCACAGAGTAAGCCTAACCATATCATTGAGATTGTGATCCGCAAGCAATTGTCCGTTAACACAAGCGAATTACACAGTCATGCGTCGCTGGATTTCTGCGAAAGCCGAGAGTACCCAAGTCGTCTCCTTCAAGAACGCTTTCAATGTTGGACCTTGGACGTGGGCCGCCTCCGCCCATACAGTAGCGCGAGGGATGCCCAGGCTACTGAATTCGATGCCTGTGGGGCTTGTTTTGCTAGTATTGCATTCAATCCCTCGCATGGAGTCTACTGTATCTTGTCACACCATGGAGCCTGTGAGTTTCGCCGTGCAGCGACCGCCTCATTACCCTGGCCGAGTTTGCGCTGACTGTGAATAGCTTCTCAGGATTTGGCACCGCAATTTCGGCCCTTCATGCTCCCGATACCGTTCATGGTACTTCGAATGGAATACACCTGTGCTCGAAAAGACTCTCATAGCAGGAAACCGAGTGGCTGCGGACCTGCTCCAAAACACGGCCTGTATCGCCCGCATTTGTGTGGCAATATGGGTCTTCCATTGGGGCTAATCCTGCGCCGTCGTAGCGTTGGTACATCGTTACGGCGGCAAGTCTATCTCACAGTACCTTGGGAGTCATGATCACAGCCACAGGATCTACAAACAATACCTCTGGACCGCAAACGACATTGGTCTCCTCTACCTCCTGGGTTGGCCGAAAGGCCAACGATCTTCCTGTTTCGCCGCAGGTCGTTTCCATGTGCCGAACTCGGTCGAACACCGCTACCGACGCTGCGCTGCTAGTCCACGTCAGTAGCCAACGCGGATATGTGCCTCGTGCTGGGAGAAGCATGTGCCAATCCCTCCTCACATACCGATCTATATCTTGTCTTTTTGCCTGCGTTCTTGATTTTATGGGCCTGGAATATTACGACTGGCGACGAGCCTTGATGAAAAGTGACCGGTCTGAACTACTGCCAGTCACGCCGACTGCCAGCAGGACCTCGCGGTCACTCGTCACTTTTTTACTTTTGGGGATTTCGGAAAGGCGTTTGGCAAAGAGGCGCAAGCAGTAGTTCACAGACAGGCCGCCGAGCACAATGGGTAGATCCGGAAGAAAAGTAGGCCGGGTAGCGCAGGAGGCTGGCGAGCACACTCCTGGCCAGGCGTGAGGGTCAGGAATCGTGTGTGCTGCGCCAGTACTCCGCTAGGGAATATCTACCGTTGTGTTCGGTTGAGTCTGACCCTATGGCCAAGGGACACACTCATTTGGTGGCCGGAGGAAACGTTCGTAGCAACAAACTAAATCGAGCATTGCCCTCAGCCTTGTGTGCCATAGTTCAGTCATGTCGTTAATGTGCCTTGTGAATTAATAAGAGGTGGGCCATCGCTACGTATCGCTGTTCTGCTTTTCTCGGATCGTAGTGCGATTATGAAGCTGTGCAGCTAGAGAGATTCGAGATGAGGAAGCTAATAGCATACCATATGTGAGTTCCTACGCCTGTATAGTCTCGACGATGTTCCTTTCGATTAATGCGCCTCGCTTATTCACTCTGCATCTCGATTTGAGCAGTTGGCATATGATGTCAGGGTAGCGAAGCAATCTATTCCCGCCCATCGGCATCTTTGTCAGAGCAGCGGATTCCGACCTCGCCAACTCGTCATGTTTATTACTGGACCAACGATTGCCTAAGTACCCGGCCGATTGTAGTCAAGGGTCTCCACCCTCCGCCATACCGCTCGTATCGTTCGCTCCTGCGATTGCCGCCCGGTCTCTGCCACAGAGTCGCCAGCAGGACGAATGGCAAGATACAGACGGCTGCCAAGAGAGACATCAGGGATGGGTGCAGTGTCTGAATCATTCGGAGGATTCGCGGTGGTGACAAGGCCTCCAGCTTCCTGCAAAAGGCAGATCCCAGCTGCGACGTCCCATTCCCTGGACCGAAGTGGTAAGCCGAGCGCTTCGGTGGAATGTGAACGTGAATGGTGGACGAGAGACTTACCAACATCCGCCTTCCCACCATATATCGAAGGATCCCATGGCGACATAGGCCAGATCAAGTGTCGCTGATCCGAGACTCCTTACACCATGGACGTGACCTCCTTTGCCACCTCGACCGCCGAGTTCTGTGGCAAGGTTCATGAAGCTGTCGACCTTGCGGTGGAGATTGCTTACTGGAGAGTCTCTTCGGTCCTTGCCCCATTCGCAGCTGAGAATACATCCCTTGGGTGCGGCTGGAGGAAGTGGCGGTATAGGATCTCGGTCAAGGGGGAGGCGGAGAGTCTCATTCAGCCACGCGCCCTTTCCGCGGCATGCTGTGAAGCTGGGAAACACCATGTATCAGCTGCTGATTATGGCGTCGCATAGGGATTTGTATACTAACAGTTGCCGAAGGAATGGCGCATTGATGGCGCCAATCACGGGCACGCCATCTAGAATGAATGCTATGGACACGCAGTAGAACGGACATAGGTGAATGAAGTTGACGGTGCCTATCGCAGATCACATTAGTCTGTATATCAAGTCTCGATGGACGACTTCGCACCATACCATCAAGTGGATCTACACACCAAGCGGGCCCAGCTTTCGGAATCAGATAATTCTTTGCACCGCCTTCGCTGTAGGACTCTTCGCCACAAAAGCTAAGGCACAATCAGCAGCTACCAACAAATGTAACGTGCGGCAATATTACTAAGGAATGCAACACAATCGAGCGAAATGACATACAGGTGTGATGGGTACTGCTGAGCGATCGCACCGCGGATGAACTCTTCGACGTCTGACAGAAGGGTCAAAGGAGAATTGCAATTGTGACAAGCAACCACAGCAGGGCTGGGGCGAAGCTTGGACAGGAAACAATCGAGAAGCTTGTGTCGTCTGAAGGATGATTACACATAGGAGACTAAGTTTTCGGCTAATGTTCACGAGCTGAAGGGATAGAGAGTAGGGCAAGAGTGACGGATATAGTGGCGGCGATAGCATGTGATACAGGTACTCACCCCGATCAACTTTGGTGACCAGATCAACGCTGGAGTCTTTCTCCTCGGCGTCAGGCTGTCCAAAGCGTGCATTGGCGGCATCTAGCAGCATTTGGCCTGCATCCTTGGCGAGCTGCACGGCGAAAGAAAGAATCTGGTCGAGGTCGCGGGTATCATGAGCAGGTGTATCAGGCATCTTTTAGCTGGTATAGGGCGTGTGAGGGAGAAGTTGTAATTGGTGATGATAAGCTCGCTGCTCGTCATAAGGCGAAAGTAGACTTTGGGAGAGATCGTGTAGCGGTGAAGTTGAACGGGCCTATCCGTATGGGACGCTAAGGGGTAAAAGCCCACTTCGACTCTAGGGCAGGATTGAGTGATGACCCCAGCTCTTCTACAAGCCCATCGGCGTCAACGAGACTATCCACCCTACTGTAACGTCTGGCTGCGGCCCTTACTACGTGTAAATGGCTATGCGCGCAGGATTGAAGTGCCACGACTTAGGGTCTCGCCGTGCCCACAGACCAAGATCAGACTAGATCCTTCAGTCCCCAGACTCGATCATAGCGTCCATACAATTCACGTCAGGGCGGCCTCCCGGCACACACCTGGGTAAGGCGTGCCACGGCCAGATCGACTCTCCTTATGCAACAGCGAACGATGACAGGGACGAGCCGCTGCGTGTAATTATGGGAGAGCCGCATTTGGAGTTGGTCAGCAAGCGATTGGCCCTCAGCCATCCACGATCACTTTTCCGGACAACGCTCCACATACCCATTTGAAAGAGCACTGCGAGCTGAAGTAGAGTTCATCGAGACACTGCCTTTCACCGACCCGTCGTTGTTGATTCTGGCTCAAATTTCACCGATGTCTTTAGACCGCTGGACATTGCAGCGGCCCTACTGCAGTCTGCCACATGGCTGTAGCTTTACCTAGTCTGAAGCAACGCAATCCTTCCCTACGAATCCGATCAGGGTTGTAGGCCTGGCTTGAAGATTGATATATCTCTTCAGGGTGGCAAGGACTCAACTTGTACATCGTTTCTTGGTCTAGAAGTACCTCATCCTCTAACAAGCAATTTCAAGCTGTGCCTTGCTCTGCGCCACGCTGCAAGGTACTATATTGTACGACTCATTATTACTTCATTCGACATTCTACCATCCCACATCCCTGACCATGCTCGAATTCGTCAACGTCAGCGGTCCCTCGGGGTCCAAGGATTTGCAGACGCGAAAAAAAGTCCGTTCGCAGGCAATGCGAGACTTCAGGTACGATCGTTACTATTCGACGAGAGATGTGCCATAGATGTTGATCTCTTTCCTCAGACGACGACAGAGAGAGGGACGGGATGCTCTCAAGGTCAATAAGAACACCCCTCTACGCAACCCATCCTCGCCAGCACTGAAAAGAGCAACATCGACCTGCTCTGAATCGACACAATTATCATCCGGCAGCCAATCCGTACGAGGCACAAGTCCCGGCGCGCAGCTCCTCTCATCGCAGAAAGAAGGAGAGAGAACATTTCAGACGACGCAGAGACACCAGAATCCTCACGTTTCGTGCAGAACAACCAACCAGGAAGCTGTCCAGCAGTGGCAATATGATATGCGATCATCAAACTTCCAATTAGAGGCACAGTCACAGTATTGGCAGTCTTATGCCTCGCGAGATCCATCGCCGTCGTTACTGCAAGAGCCCTCTATATGGGTACCAGAACCCGAAGATCCGTTCGAGAGTCCTGCACAGCTTCAGCAGATGCTCGGATTCTGTCGGAGTTGTGCGTCAGTCATATTCATTCTCTCCCCATTGAGACCATAGCAATGAACTGACATCGAAACAGATATCCATTGGATTCGTCCTGGTGTAGAAACGGAAACTGCGGGCAGAATCCTTGGGCAGGCATGGGAGACCCGACCATGTGCGATGCTACTGACGGCATGCTGTCTGGCTTCGGTCGGGCACCTTGATGCTGTCCAGCCCAATCGACCGAGTGGGAATTATGCAGTGTACAAAGCTAGAGTTTTACGAGATATCAGCAAGCGAATGAAGTCACCTGCTACCGCCATATCGGAAGAGACCTTGGGAGCACTTGCTTGTCTACTGTCGTTCGAAGTGAGTCCATCGCCATAGTAGATCGCATCGAACGTTCTCTGACTCTCCTCACAGATGTCCCGAGGCAGCGACGAAGCATTGACTCATCTGCGTGGTCTCGAGAGCATGATGAAGGTCAGAGGCGGGCTGCAGCGACTGGACAAGGAAGGAGCCCTTTCGACAATGCTGCAGACGCTGGACGTCCTGTATGCCGTGTTGTTCGACTGTCAACCCATTCTCACCAAGATGGATGTGGATGACACCATGTTCGCATCGTCCGACGATATCGATCCGGATTTGGATGGATTGCCAAAGCTGTTCTCTTCGCTTTTCATAGAGCAAGAATTCTTTCATGCGACTGGGCCATCGTCACATGTCGTTGCCCTACAAGCTCTGCCCGCAGTACTGCGGGAAGCTGGACTCCTAGTGCGCGACGAACATTCACACACGATGCCTTCTGCTCCAGATGGTATCGAACGCTATCGCGAGGTTCTGAAAATGTTCGTCCGGCAGATTAAGGCGGAGGCCATGGACCCCAATGCCTTCGAATTAGCACGCTGCACCCATTCCATGGCTCTCGTACACTTCAACCTCATCGTCCACCGCATGCCCTTGCGCAACGCCGCAAATAAAGCTGACACCGATGAGCTCTTCGACGCCATTCGACGGGTCAGGAATTCAACATGGGAAGACCTCCCTTATCTCAGACTCCTCATCCTGCTCACGGGAGCCGCTAGCGCAATGAGCGCCGGCATGAAGAGTTTCTTCAAGGCGGAGTTGGTGCGAAGTATCTACCAGATGGGAGAGGACGAGGTGCCCAGGATAAAGCTTTTTGTTCTGCGGTTTATTCACATGAGGGATTCGCTTCAGCGGACGGGAAGGCCGGCGATTTCGGCTGCTGATGCTCAGGCTACGAGTCGATCCCTCGCCCCGAGAACAGGGCAAGACTGTCTTGCTACCTTCGACGAAAGACCCGCAATGGTCACACGAGCCTCGAGCTGGAGTGACACCCATGCCGCAGTGTCATACTTCGCTCTAGCGAGCCATGAGACGACATCACTCGACTCGGGAGATCTCGACCTCAGAGTGTTCAGCTCGTATAAATAACCGTCGTACTAGTCGACATCAGGTATAGGAAGACCATTCCAGAGCTTCACTTTCATGCCCTGCTTCTCCATAGCTTCCATAGCGTTCTTTTCTCTCAGCTGCCGCGATTCCTCTTCTGAGACGAGGACAAATTCATACGACATCAGCTTACTGCCCTCTTCTACGCCATACTTGGCAGCCTGCTCGACGTTGACGGTGCCCAAGTTGATCAGGAGCGATTCTTTGACGCCAAAGACGGCGTCTGAGGTTTCGTAAGGGTCGCCTCGTAGATATAGCGCTCTGCCGTCATGAATCAGCCATCATGTGAAAAAGGAGTTGAGATGAGAGCCTCACGTAATCAAATGATCAAAACCCTCCCTTTCGAACATGAAATGCATATGACTCGGTCGATAACAATGTCTCTTCAACTGCTTCAGCAACTTGCCCACGGGCCCATCATTCGGTATGGGATAAGGCACGGGCACGATGGCCTTGAACCAGAAGACTCCTTGCTCATCGCTATGCATCACGGCTCTTTGATCCGGGCCCTCCCTGCCCTCGTACTGCACATCATACAGGCCTTTGCTGTCGGTCTCCCAGATGTCGACTTTGACGCCGGAGATGGGTTTGTGCGAGGTGTCGCGGATGGTGCAGAGGACGAGGCAGGGCGTGCCGTCGGGGTCGTGGGCGATCAAGGTACCGTTGGGTAGAGTTGTGGCTTCGTGCGAGTGGAAGGGTCCAAGGACTGTGCCTTCGGTGGAGGAGGGGAGCTTGGGGTGGTCGATGCTGTCGACTAGGAGGGAGAGGCCTAGGATGTCGGAGAGTAGGATGAATTCCTTGTGTGTGTGTATAAGTTGAGCTTTGAACTGGTGTACTTAGCCGGGGTTGGTGGACTTACTTGTCGAACATCGGTGCAGATCTGTCCTACTGCTGTCAGGAAGAGTAGACCTGTCATCCATTCTTGATGGCTCAGTCTCGTTTCTCTCGCGAAGTCGTGTAAGTGCTGTACGATCCTCTCGAGGAGGAATTTCAATCTTGGATTTGGGCACTGTGAGTTAATGAGCTTGACATTGTCTGTAATATTATCAATGGTGAGGTCCTTGAGTGGAGGAATGTCGACTTGAGAAGGATCCATGGTAACAAGCAGCTAGAGCCGTCTGGTTCGAAACTTGAACGGCGTTTTGCAGTAGATATGTCAGGAAACGCATTCTCATAGAACTCCTTTAGTAAAGCATCTCATCGGACTGGCCCCGCGATTAGTCTCCAATGCACCCCACAATCGCCGGGAGCTTGCTTCGGCTCTTGAGCTCCGTGAACCAAAATAAGGGCTCTGCTTGTCATCCTGGTGACAGTGTTGCTCCGCCGCCTATCCGTCGTCGCCCTCCACAATACGCTCCAAGGCCCGACGCAATCCGGCATGGCTATGACTTCTGCGCGGATTTCTCATCCAGTTTCCTTGAGACAAACTCAATAGCAGCAGTATATCCATAGACGCCAAGTCCACAAATGACAGCGACGGCTTTGTCCGAGAGATAGCTGTGATGTCGAAACGGCTCTCTTGCATGCACGTTCGTGATATGGATTTCAATGAATGGCAGATCACACCCCAGAAGAGCGTCTCGCAATGCAACGCTCGTGTGCGTCAAAGCTCCTGGGTTGATGATGACAAAGTCACAATTCCCGCGAGCCTCGTGAATACGGTCGACGATGGCTCCTTCATGATTGGACTGAAAGTTGGATAGCTGGATGTTCAGGGACTCAGCTTGCTTCTCCGCGGCGGTAACCACATCGGGCAGAGTCGTGCTGCCGTATAGATGAGGCTGTGGGGTGTGAGCATGTCTAGTCATGTCCCTCAACAGAAACGTTTCATGTACCTCTCTCAGTCCAAGGAGATTCAGATTTGGGCCATTAATGAGTAGGACTGCTTTCGATTGTCCGGCCATATTAGGAGATTTGTCGACGACGATAGAGAAAGGGCGAATATGACAAGAGGCGGGAAGAGCTCAATGATATCTTGCGATTAGTTGCAGAAAGCATGCGGCTTCTGGAAAAAGCATTTGCCTTGAGACGCGCCGACCGGCATTTGATCGCAGATGAGCATCGTGGAATTGAGAAGTGTCAATATATTCACCTTTTGAGATGACCAATACTCGACATTCCTGCGAAGGACGCAGTAGCGTGACAATGTAAGTGAATGACATTGCGCAGTGGAAAGAAGAGGAGAGTGAGCGTGGGTGGAGGAAGGGGGAGAACCTCAGGCACATTTTGTGACCCTCAGGCACATGTGAACTGCCACGCGCGCCACGTTAGGTTTTGCCGCAGCCAATCGCTCTAGCGGTGAACCTTAAAATTGCGGTCTACTCTAGCGTTGTTGCTGAAACATGGACTTCGCGTGACGACTGGCTGTCTTTAGATTGATTGATTATCTTCAACATTGCAATCAATCCACCAGCACAGCGCCGCCATGACGCCTGGTCGTTGCGACACAGCTGACATGCGCAAGAATCTACTCCTCCGGCCTACGAATGTGCGTTTAGGGGGGGCCGACGGCAGACCCGGCACACACTGAACGTCGGCAGCAATGTCAGACTGCTCGTGTTTGAGGTCGTCACAGTTTGCCGCCCAGCGGGCCCGCAAGGCAAGACTGTACTAGGAACACGACCTACGGGGCGCACCGACCGGGATCATTCGCTCGATCATCAGCGCGCGGTCACTCGCCTCCGACATGCTGCGCTGCGCTGCGATACGTGGATCTGATGTGCGAGTCCTTCATTTCACCAGAGAGCATTAACTCGGCTGGCCGCCCGAGAGCGCGCCTACTGATCTCTTGTCCTTACCTCCCATCTGCTTCCCATCTGCTTCAGCTATCGTTGTGTTCTTGCTGTTGCTATCCTTATCATTTTCCTTCTTTGTTTCTGTCTTGCCACAAGCAGCGCTCGAGCAAGGATTCTGCTCCACAGCGTCGTCGGCGTTTCATGCTTGGGCCTGGTCTTGCCCACCCTCATTTCAGTGAGAACCTCCAGAGGAGCGGCTTTCTTATGTTACATGGTCTGGCCATAGGCCACATAGAATTGTGAAACTGAACGATTCAACAACCCGGATCTGGTCTCCAGCCAACGCTTGCATGCCCTGTGTCCAGGGCCAAAGACAACGACACTGGGGACTCTTATTGATCCAAGGGTACCCAAGATGAAGTTCCTGGAGAGATCATACACAACTCGTTCGAGGATGGGGCGCGAACATAACAAAGCTACCACGCCGACCGCAGCCATAGGATCTGGTGATGATGCTATGGATTCGCAAAGGAGGATCCCATTGAAGCGTCCCAGCACGTCCGCGGGCGAGGGCGAGCGACCAAATCGCAGCTCGTCGAAGGGTCGAAGTAGACCAAGAGACGACGGAAAGAGCCCAACTTGTAGCAAGGATTTGCACAAGGCAGGGAGAGTGCTTGAGTTTACCGACGGCAAGGAGACGTTCAGATTTCCCACACCTTCACCTCGGATACCGCCTCGAAGTGCCACCTTTCAACACTCGCCTTCCCGACTACAGTACAAGTCGCCACGGATCGGTGTCGCGATCGGCTCGCCATCTCATGCTCCTCCGTCTTGGGGACGGTCGCACACAGCTGATCATGTTGCCACGCTTGCGCAGCATGGACGACCTAGCCGTCCTCCGCCAGCGCCACCATCTCAGCCCGCCGCAGTGAGCCTGTCTCCCCAGGAGCGGCGCAAGAAGAAGACTAGCTGGAAGCCATTTGGTGGATTATTTCGGAAGACATCAAAGCATGTAGAGGAGCAGCCACCCTCTCGGAACAACCAAAATGAATTTGAACGTGAGCCAGCACGATGCTCTCCGGATCTCTCGCAGCTTCTGCTGTCATCTAGGCTGGCGTCGCCAGCTCTGCCATCACCACAGCCAATGTCACAAAGACAGCATTCTCGGACGCCATCATGGTCACATGCGCATCCGGGAGCCGGCTCTCGAAATTCAGCAGAAAAGACATCTCGCATGCTGACAAAGCTCGTGCGCAAGTCCAGCACCCTTTCACCTCGCACAACACCTCAAATGAGGGGATCCGCAGAAGTCTTTCAGCCAGCGCGAGATCAGCCCCGCGACTCTCCAATACAGCAAGACAACGACAATGCCGAACCACTGCGAGCACCCACGGCGATCACGCCTAGGCTACTGCTCGACTTTCCCAACCCTGAACTGGAAAGGTACAGCATCATGTTCGAGAAACTCCTATCAAATGACACCCGGCCATCGCTCCTTGAGAGGCGGCAGAGCAAACTCCAGAATTTGAAATCTGGACATGGCGAGCCCGAACAGAGACACTCTACTGGTATTCCGCAGCGGAGCATGACCTCGCCACATTTGACTAGTCGATTGTCCATTCTAGTGGATAGCCCTAAGCAAGCGCAATCGCCAATTGACCACCGACCACAACCCTTGCAACGCGCAAATACCGCACCGATCCTTGCGACATCGCCACTCCGACCATCCTATATACGCAATCACAAGCCGGCCCTGGAGAGCTCCCCAATGTCGCCTCACTCGGCCCTCTACAGCGAGAATTCCCTGCCTCCCACACCGTGCTCAATGACGACCTGCACAGACACCGACTCAACCACGCAAGTCCTCGAACAACACGAGCCTCCCTGGCAAATGGTCACGTCCCACCCTGTCACTATCCTCTCCCCAGGCACTGGCGAGAGACCTGAGCTGTACCCGAGAGTCAAATCGCCCGAGGATTTGGAGAGACAGATTGTGCAGATCTCGGTGGCGAGACAGGTCAGTGTTAGTCGGGCGAGGACGAGAGTGCAGAAGGCTATGGAGACGAAGCAGCCGCTGAGACCTAGGGTTGTGGAGATGGGAAAGAACCGCAAGAGTACGGTGGGGGTACTGGAATCGGCTGGCGAGGAGGTGGTTGAAGCTGTGCCTGTGCTAGACTGGCAGAGGAAGTCAGTGGGAGGCTCTTGATACGCTGGGTCTCGTGCGGAGCTGAACGACCTCGACGCATGTGGACATTTTTCTTGTATCTGTGGACTCTTCTTCTTTCGGCATAGATGCCCTTTCTTTTGCTGCTGAGCAGCTTATTGTTTGACTTGACGACAACGGGACTAGGAATCGCAATAGGGCGATATGCATGGTATGATTGGATGGGGACACCGGCACTGGACTTGGCATTTTATTCAGTCATCGCTTTCTTCCAGAACGGAGTACTTCATTAGCATTCGACTGTTCATATATACATCCAAAGCTTGTAGGGTGCCAGATTCAGCATCTCGAATTCCGCAGCCGCAAGAACTCCATTCGTTGTTACAAGTAGTCTGACGTGATCGTTTCTGCTTGCCATTTGATACTCGCTACATGTACTCCAACTGTACCATCTGGGCAATACAGCAGTGGAAGCTGCGACTGTCCCTTCCGTCTTCGAATAACAAGTTGTCGCGTCGTAAGCGGAAGTCGCGACTGTCAAGGTCGTGACTGCACTTCGTAGACTTTTCCCCCTTCCCACTTTCTTCAACCATCTCCCTTCCATCGTCACGATCTCACTGTCACTGACACCATAGGGACGACACCCACCGCCACAATGCCTCAAGCCTACAAGCAGAAACCCAAGCAACAACAGCCCACGAAAACCGCGATCCCAACACCCTTCACCAAAGCCCCCGCGTCACTCGACGCCTTCCTCGAACGCCTCGACCCCTCCAAAGTCCACATCACGCACATCGACCGCCTACCGCCCGACCACAAACGCTCCATATTCCTCATCCCTGTCGCGCTGAACGGCCTCATAGCTTTCCTGCTCGCCTGGAGACTCTACCACGCGATACCGAAATACTGGGTCCTCTTGCAGACGTTCCTGGGATATGCCACGTCCGCGACCGTCGATGTGGGGAAGACGACGCGCGGGCAGCAATTCATGGTGCTGTTCAAGAGATTCGGGATGATGGCGCTGGACTTCTTGCTGCTCAGATTCGTGGGCCCTTGGCCTGTGACATTCTTTGCGGAGCAGCCGGCTAATCCTGTGAGCTGGCGGTGGAGCGTTGGTTTCCAAAAGGAAGAGGTTGTGGTGAGAGTTAGTCGGGGCTGGGGGACGGAAGAGCTGATGAAGGGCGTGAAGCAAGGCGAAGAGAACCCTTTCTTCAAGACGAGGGTATTGCCTGCTATCGAGCCTGTGTTTATGCGTAAGACGGGGTATTTGATGATGGATAAGGATTGGGATCTGGAGTTTGAGTTGATGCAGGACGCGCATGCGCTGGCTAAGCAGAAAGATATCAAGATCGAAGACCTTGACAAGCTTGTTCTGGCGTTTCAGGAGGGGGTCGGCTGGTTAGCTTGGAAGTGGGAGACGGGCGATGATGTTGTGGAGGGGAGGAGGAAAAAGGTTGTGGCTTTCAAGGAGAGATTGACAAAGTTGGGCAAAGAGAGTCTGTTCTGGAAGTGGACAGAGATCGTTGAAGAAGAGAGGGATGCTGACGGAAGCTTCAACCTCGAGAGGCAACAGAGGGTAGCCAAGAGAGTGGAAGAGGAGTTTGAGAAGAATGGCGTGGATTTCGATGAGGTGGTCAAGAGCATTGGTGGACTCGACGCTCCCGAGGGACGATGAAGCGGCCGCAGCATGGCACATTACTTCGATATGTCTCAGAATCACGGACCAAAGACGGAATGAGATGAACCGCATTTCGAGCAAACTACTCTATACCTCCGAGTCCTCATCTCGCACCCAAAACCTCGGATCCTCAGCCAACCTCCACGCCACATCTCCCTTTGCCAACGCATTCGCATCCAACCACTCCTTCCCCCTCAAGTCCTCCCTCAAAGTAATCTGATAACACTCCGCCAATCGCCCCGTCCCCATCAAGACTTTCCCACCCCTCGTCCTAACAAACACAGCCCGTCCCTGTAACCCCATAGGCAGCCTCGCCTGCGTCAAAAACTGCATCTCGCACACGAAATGCTCCCATGTGCGATCAGCCAGACTCCGCGGCTCCCATGGTCCAGACACCCATTCGATGAGGATCGAGCGGATAGATCTGGCGTGAGAAGCGCCGATACAGATGAGGAACGACCAGAAGTCGGAGAGACCGTAGAGGGTGTTGGCGGAAAGGAAAGTGTTCTGCCGGTAGAAGAGTTTGAGACCTTCGTGCCTGAGGAGGTGGCAGGTTCGGCTTATCGGGGGTTGTAGGGCGGGGCTGGGAGTGAGGGTGTGGGTTATTGGGATTGGCTGGGGGGCTATGCAGGCGTGTGAGAGGATCTGGAGGATTATTTCCATGGGCAGGTCGAAGAGACGGAATGTTGGAATGGTGGTTGTGGTAGATTGGGCTTTGGGGAGGTGGTGCATGGCGGTCGCCATTGTTGTGTCGGCTATGGGGCTGTCCATGTTGCTGTTGTTTGGTCCTTGTAAAGAGAGGGGCTGCTTGTGGTCGTGTCGATGGTAAAGAGCTGGTTGACCGGAATCGTTGATTTGGGACGTAGTATGTTAATTTGTATTAGTGGCAAAGAGCCGGCTGGTTGGAATAAAGCAGAAGGCAGTGACGTCGATTCTGGATGAAGAGCTCGACTTGTCTACAGATTGGAGTGTTGGAAATTGGTGAAGAGCCAGGATGTTGAGGTTACGCAAGGATGATCGAGAAGTCGTGATGTGTGGATGAGGTGGTGTTCTTGCTTCTGGAGGATCGATCTGCACGAGCTTTGCCGGCCAGACCGCGGTACAAGTGGGGGTTTACACTTCAGTGCAGACGACTGCCCTTCAGCATCATTTTGCTCGATACGCGTCCATGGGAAGTATGCGTCTCGGCATCATATTCGAACAATGTCCTCAGGTGATAGACCCTCGGCTAATGTGTACCAATCACCACCGTCGGGCTGGGTTCGGCTGGACTCATACAGCAGCTTATCCAGCACTTTGTCGGCACGCGTCCATAATTCTCCATCGACAGCGTCGCTTCCGAATGAGACCCGAAACATTGGACCGCGTGCGAGGACTACCGCACCATCGCGTGTGTAAATCCACATAGTGCCGTTGAGTCCTCCAGAGTAATGAGCAGATTTCCACCACCACCAACGAGCTTGAGGAAACTCCCACAGATAATCTACCATGTTTGGCCGCTCCCAGACCGAATGGAACCAAGTGCTAGTCCGACACATGCAAGTGTCCGGAGTCTCTGCCCAAAGCTCTCGAATTGAGGCGGCATTCTCATGACCAATGGCCTCAATCCAGTTCGCGAAGACCACACTACTGTAGTGCCTACCTTCTAACACGAAGACATTGTTCGCGTAGAACAACTTCACACCTTCATGGCGGAGCAGGCGGCAGGACCTTGTGATTGCAGGTTGCTTTGCCTTCTGGCGAAGTGTGTCGCCTACTCGAATGGGTTCGTCTTTGTCGCTCGTGATGACGGCGCAACAGAGGACTCTGAGGACGAGCTCTGGAGGCAAGTCGAGCAGTGAAGTGGTCTGCTCTTCTGGCGTTTGCGTACTGGGCGCCTCCGGCACGTCGATTGTTGCCACTGGCTTGCTTGGTGACCAGAGTTGTAATGCTGTGTCTTCCATGTTGATAGTGCTTGGTCGATGTGCTGGAAGGATGGATGAAGTAGAAGGGGAGGTAGTGAGGAGGAAGAAGAAGAAGAAAAGGAAGGAGTCAGCAGTACGCTAGCGTGCCTGCCGGGCTTGCAGCGCACGTGAAAATTTGTGGTCTTCCACGTGCGCATATGATCGAACAAGCACTCACTACCAGTATGAGCTTGAGCACAATCATGCTGATTCTCGACTCGAACCTGGAGCAGCTACGTAATTGTATTACATACCTTGGAGGTTCTCGTAGCAAATGGCGCATCATGCACAGTCCGGACATTCAACATCATTCAAGGTGGTCAACTGGGAAGAACAGAGATGAAATTAAGCATGAGTACAAGCAGATATGCTATGGCTACCTTTGCGTTGTACCGAGACGCAGAAATTATTGCACGCTGTATGCGCAATCGGCCTCCCATCTCTGCAACCTGCTTTGCCCGTTTCCGCAGTTATCTTCCAAGCATGGGCCGGCCTCCAGTGGAGACAAGAAGAGAGGGCTCGACCTCGGTGGACTCATTCGACTTGGCTGAGATCAGGCTGTCAACCCCAAGTCGCCCTTCTCAGATCTGCTTTCCGATGTCGTCCTCCGAAATGCTCAACGGCGTTACCGAAAAGTTATGAATGCCCTCGACAAATTCCGCAACTCTGACCCAGTCGCCTCCATCCTCCGCGTTGCAGTATTGGAATGCGGTGCGCACTTGATAGCACGCTGCCATTGCTCCTGAACCTAAGACAAACCGCCCGGCCACTCTCCGAATGCGTAAGTCTGGGCAAGGTCCAGTGCGCAAGGCGGTCTTGAGGTGGCTCCGGAACATAAGAGCACGACATATCACTAAGCTAGGGTCGACGGTCGGTTCAAAAGCCAACCAGCGAAAGTAGAATTGCGGGATTCACTCCAGGTATTGTACCGGCGTACGTGTGACGAACTCTGTGAAAGTCTTCATCGGCTCGGTGAATGTATCGAAGACAAAGATGTTGTTGCCGTAGTACATCGGTAACCCCTCGCGTCGAAATAGTCGACAAGTTCGAGGTATGGCGGTTTGGCAAAGAGCGCGTATGTTGTAGTCGCCGTGGTTGACGACGCGTTTATGCCCGTTCTCGTCTGTGCGGTATTTCTGCACAACCCATATCGGCTTGTCCTTGGAGCTGGTCGTCACGGCGTAGTCGAGGATGCGAAGATCCAACTCTGGAGGAAGAGCGAGGAGTCGGAACGGCCTGTCGTCTTCGCTCGAGGGCTTTGACAGCATGTGCGCGTCTTGTGCTGGCTCAAGGTGTGTGCCCTAAACTGAGTATCAGCGATATGGTCAAGCACGAATCTCGAGTGCTTGGACTTGCCTTGCGATTGAAAGTGCCGGATGCTTGCGCCGCTGTGTCAGAGGCGTTCTGCATGGTTGTTGATGTGTGTGCAGTGCCGGTGAAAGAAAGAGAACAAGAGACTTGGCCTCGAAGGTTCGATGAATGAACTCGAAGCTGCGTTGAACGTGAAGGCGCGCACATGAATACGCTTTGTGTCGTAAGTGCGTTCAAGATATTCACCTCCTCGCGGCACGTGAATCCGCACCCGCGATCCTCCCTTTCCTTCACATAAACCAGGCGTCGACACTCGAACATCAACATTAACACCAACATCAACGTCCAAATCCAACCACAGCAAGATGACAGCAGAACCGGTCCAGTCGCAGCCATTGCCAATACTACAGCTCCCCGAAGAACTCATTGTCCGCATCATCAAATGTGCGGTGGTCCAAGGCTCAGAGGAAGAGCCAACTCAAGTCAGCTCTCATTCTGTGGCACAACCTTCAATTCTTCGGACATGTCACCTGTTCCGCCGCGAAGGTCTCCAGCTCTTCTACAAGGATAACACCTTCGTCGTTCGCAACGACTTGGAAGCAAAGCAGTTCGCCCAGGATTGGCTGCAGCGCTTGCCTTCCGCGTACCTTCTACTGCTGGACAAGTTATACTTCCCGTGAGTAGCTTCAACGTAGCTTTGAGAACTTCCAGCATATCTCTTCGCCGGATGCACTGACACTCACCTCGATAGGTACTCGCGGTATAGCTTCGACACGAGCCTCTCTTACACCGTCTGTAGATTCCCACACAGTCTCCATCTCTTGGATATGCTCAGCCAGAGCTTCTGCAATACGAGGCTGTATCTCCCGCACGCTGGGGAGAAGCTTGTTGTGGTCCGCAATGGCGGACTCGATGATTATGTTCACGTGCGATTTGGCCCCGTGACGGGCAGCAGCGAGTCCGACTTGAGCTCGCAGGAGTGGTTGCCCGCGCGACTTCGCGGCACGTTGCCCGAAGAAAGTATGGATCGGTGGGAGTGATTTGTCCGTGAGCGGTGAAGACGACATGTAGAAGGATTTGTCCTCGTGGTCGGAAAGGCGATTGGGACCTTCGCTATCGGGTGGTATAAAGCCAGTCATACCCGCTGCGACTGTTGTGTGGTACTCGTTCTTCAAGCAGGAAGAGGGAACAAGGACGAGAGCACCATGGACATTGTGTTTCTGTAACGAGGTAATGGAGTCTACGAGACATGGCGCTCGAGCCGAAATCCAGATGCCCTCGAAATGATTGTCATTATAAAGCTCCTTTCAATTTTGTTTCGTTAAAATATGAAGCGGCTGATTCGCACTATCCCAACACCTTCAATGCAAATCCAAACAGCGAATCCATACTGACCCATCCCCAGCCACTCTTATCTAGATAGCTCCTCACCACATCTCCACAAACCTGGAATCTCTCCCGGTTCATGCCTGCCAGGATCTTGGCCTTCTCTTTATACTCATACTCGACCTTCACGAGACCTCCCGCGCCCATCTTCTCCAGACTCTTCTCCACGTCGAATAGGTTCTGCAAGAAGAGCAGTTGGTTGTACAGAGCCTTTTCGCTATACTCGAACGACATTCGTCCTGAGCAACCATATGCGAGACCTTTGGGGCCTAAGCAGCGGTGACCGTACACGCTCATCTGCCGTGTGCGCATGCCGCAAGCTGCATCGTCGCAGACAAGCCAGGCAGAGTAGTAACGCGATGTGTGTCGACGAATCTGGGATTCTAGCTGAGCGGACATGGCGAGGGTACTCAAGCGCTTCTTGCATTCTGCTCGTGGACAGGCGAGGCCATCATTTGTGAGGTTGCCAACAGGAGTCAGGGGTGTCTCATCACCCGAGGGAGGTATGTAATTGAGCCCACGATACTCGAAGTGATGCTTACAGCCCAAGCATAGCAGACTCAAAGGCTCGCAATCCTTGAAGCGAATGTGATCCGGTATCTGACTTTCCAAAGTTGTGATCTCGTTTGTCTGGTCCGCGGATTTGGTCGAGCTGCTTACTCGATACTTGCTCGTGTCCAGACCAAGACACTCCGCGAGCAAACTCACATTTGTGCCGCTAATGGGAGCACATAGACGTTCCACTGGAGGCAGGATCTGCTTGTGCAAGTAGTAGTCGACATCCGGCACCAGTCCATTCTCCTTGTTGAGAACTTCGTCAAGCTCATATGCATTCTTCGCAGCATTCTCGGCGGAGCCACCGCTGCTCCCACAGATGACGAAACCCATGACATCCTTTGCTTTGACTTGCTTGCCTTTTGCGAGACGCTTCAGCGCAACCTGGACAGCTGGCATGGAGTTGGCGTTCGGATACTCCTTGGGGTTCTTGCCGAGTTGGGTGTATATGGTGTATTTGTGTATGGGGATCTCGTTGTTACGCATCTGTTCGCCCAGCGAGCGTAGGTAATCGTGGACTTGTGAGACGACCTTTTCTGGCTCTTCACCTGAGAGTAGGTAGTCTAGCAATTGCCTGCAAATCTGTTAGCATTCCAGCATCTAGTACGAACCCGAGAACGGCTTACTTGGACGTGTCTTTCGAAAGCTGACTGTACTCTCTTCTCTTCATATCGAGGCCCTTTACATCCAGCTTCTCTTTCCAGACGTCGTCAACCTGCACCATCTGGATCGCAGCATACTTCTTTTTCGCGTGCAGAAGCAAACGCCGGAAAATATGATCAATTTCAATCTCCAGCAGTTCGTATCGCTCGTTGACACTCTTCTGAAATTCCCTGCCCATCTTCATTGCGTCTAAGATGTTGTCGACGTTAGTATTGACCATGACAGAGTCAGTGTCACCGTATATGACCCGCAAAGCATGAGCAGACTCTGCCAAGTCCTTTGTCGACTGTAAGATCTCACGGCCCTTCGAGGTAGTAAGTGCAGCAAGTGGCCTGGCATAGAATCGAGACTTCGTGTATCCCAAACATCCGTACATGGAGTTGGCAGTCAACTTCAAAGCTTGTTGCTTGACGTCCCATGTGTTGCGCTGATCTTCAGTCACAGACTTGCCCTTCATGAGCTTCTTGACTTCACGTCGACGGCTGACGAGTGTGCGAATGAGTCTAGGAAGAATACCCTTGTTAGCAGTATCTTCTGGGACTTCCGGAATCTTCTCGTCTTCCTCGGTGATATCGCTGCGGTTCACGGTGGTGAAGCAGATATTGTACTCCTGAATGATGCTGGGGTACAGCGAGTTGAAGTCCATGACGATCACGAACTTGTCGTAAAGTCCTTTTTCGGGCTCGAAGACAAGACCGCCCTTGTATTTATCTTTCTTCTTGGTTTCACTATCCTCGGCGCCCTCCGGGTTGTCCTCTTCCAGTTTCTTGTTCGTTGCACCTTTGCCCCAGACCTTGTCAGGACAAATGTACTTGTTACGATAGAACTCGTGCAGGAGAATGTACTCGTTTCGCTCGGCGCGAGTACCGCTGAGAGTTCGAGCCCATGAATTGCCAGCCAAATTAGTCAAGACCTTTGTCAGGGGTAGAAGTTGTCGTTTAAGAGCAATGGCTGCGATGAAGTAGGTATCGACCTCGCAGAGCTTGACGTAATTCATCATGCCTTGCCTCGATGTTGCCATAGCCAGGGCTTTGTCGTTGTCGATGTCTTTGCGAACGCATTTATCGTCAAGGTAGAGGTTGACCATCTCATCCAAACTCCACGACTGGCAGGCTGTCATCATACTCTTTCCCATGTCATTGGCCAAGTCGCAAAGTAATCTTCCAGCAGCAAGATGGCGTTCAGCAAAAAAGCTTGCGCCTCCTTTCCCTACACTCTTTGGCCAATCGCTACGCTTCAGTCTGCCGATACGGTGCCATCCCGGCGTCTTATTGTCACGCATGCGACTGAGAAGGACGTTGAAGTCGACGTCATCCAGCTTGTGTCCCATGATGGCATCTGGATCGTATTTCTGAATGATGGCCAGAAGCATGGAAAGCAGGGAACTTTCATTTCTTTCACATTTGATTTGATGACCTTGTTTCTCTGCTTCCAGCTTGAAGCCAAGGGGATAGTCGCCATGCGGTCGCATGACGGTGATGAGTCGGCTCGGAATCTTCTCAGGCGGTGACAAGTCCGTGAGAGACACATTTTCATAGAAACGAACACTGGCGACCAGAATCTCGTTCTTGTTGTCTTTCTGGTTGTAAGTCGTACGGAGAGCCAGCGACATGAGAGTCAAAGGAGGAGCCTCAAGATTGTCCGATTCTCCCAGGGTACAAATCCCATTTGGCTTCGTGACTTGCAGCTCCAATTTACACCACGAAGCATTGTTGACCGCGCTGAAGTCTGCGTCGTCAATCTTGAGCCAGCAAGGTCCCATGATGTTCTTCCACATCACAAATTGCTCGAACAGTGCAGTATTTGTTCCAAAGGCGTGCGCAAACGTCTCGCCCTTGATGTCGATTGGCAGCATGGGCTTGTCGTATGGGTAGAGCAGCTTGAGATATTCGGCTTCTTTTGGAATGCCAGGCATCTCAAATGCATATTTGCGAGTGCAAGGCTTGATCTTGTGCATGCTCACTTTGAACCTGGACATGAGCTGATCTACCTCCTCGTAGACGTCGGTGAACTCAATTTCTTCGTCTGTTTCCCGACCATGTCTTACTCTGTGCTCCCTAGGGAGGAAATATAGTTTGCGCAGGATGTTATCAACCTTGACGAAGCAGGAAACGAAGTCTCCAGTCTTGCGGTTCTTGACTTTTCCAAAAAGGCACAGGCTGCCATTGACTTCAGTGTAGTCGGTCCAGAAGAAGCGCAGCGACCCGTCATCTTCAAGGGCATCCTGAGAAGCCAGCTTTCCAGCCATGGCAGGCTCGGCGGCTGGACTGCTCAGCACATTGAGTCGCTCTGTGACACGATTGATGGCAGTCATGTCCACGTCTGCGGGTCCTCTAGTCGGTGAAGAGCTATCCGGGGTTGGGTATGCCGTCTTCACCATCTTTGGCACTGGGCGGCTGCCTTTGATGTTGACATTGGCCGTCCTCACATTGGAAGAGCCAGTAATCTCCGCGATCTCCATCAGATCATCCTCTTCGGGCTCCTCGGCTTTGATAGTGGCCAGCTCCTTTCGTGCGACAGCCTTCGCGGCCGGGGAAGACGGCAGAGCCTGGTCGCTCATCATAATGTCGTCGTCTGCCGGAGGAGCAGCGAAGTATGCATCGTCATCGTCAGCTGCGGGTGCAAGTGGTGGTGTTGGAACCTCTTGTTCGTTTTCAGACTGCCTGGCCCGACGTGAAGTACGGTCACGATCCTCCAGAGGCGGCGAGAGAACTCTTGTTTTCCTACGGTCACTGCTCTTGACAGGCTTTCCGTACGATGGTGCCCGAGAGGGGATGTTGGTGTCGACTTCTACAAGCAGACCAGCCATAAAAGCATCATCCTCGGCAGTTCTCGCAGGTTTCGGCTTCGGGGCAGCATGCGTCGTCTTCTGGTTGAAATACTTGTTGATGCCCTTGTTGAGCTTATCCTGTCGCTCGGCGTCTTCCTCTCGCTTGCGTTTCGCTGAGCAGAGCATGTCAGAGATAGTAGCAGATACAGCGCAGAACAATACATACCGGCTTTACTATTCTTTGGAAGGGCGTCTTCCTCGCTTTCACTTTCGTAGTTCTGACGCTCATCCTGCCAATCTTCGCGTCCGTCATCTGCATAACCTTCGCCATTGTCGTCTACCACGAAGTCGTCCTGGTCGAGTCGGCTTCTGACGACCTTCTTGTATCCTTCGTCGTCGACCGTCTCGTATATCGACTCCGCTTCCTGGACCTCGTAATCGTCGAAGCCAGTCTTGCCCGCAGCACGCAGCGCGCGTAGCTGCTTGAGGCGATCGGCTCGTGATGGAGGCATTGTAGGAGATGAGGAAGGAGGAAGAATTCGCAGCTGATGTATGTTACCTGAACATGTTCTGAGCAGGTGTAGTGCATTGGGTGATGGTTGAAGATGGGATGCTGAAGCGTGGGAAGGAAAGCGGGCAGCTCTCGATGTCGACGCGAACGAAGACGCGCCGTCACTAGCGTGTTTCTTTCGGCGATTCTTTTCACCGGTGCCAAGCAGCGGAAGCATCCGTTCGATTTCGCACCTTCCTCACGAAACATGCGAACTTTTGCTTCAAGTTCTCCAGGTCACGACGACTGCATCAACTTTGCTCCTTGATCCACTACCGCCAATATGACGATCAAGCACAACCAGCAGATCCAGCACAACCGTACGATTCCACACTCCCAATCTACTTTCTACTGAAGACCATGGCTGACATTTCACAGATTTCCGCAAGGACTGGCAACGCCGTGTCCGCGTGCACTTTGACCAGGTAAATCCCCTCTCACCCACCTGAGAGCAGTGGCGCCTGCAGTGCACAAGAACAATGTTCTGACATATATCCTCTCCCATCACAGCCAGGCCGCAAGCACAGCCGTCGCAATGCCCGTCAAGAGAAGGCTGCCAAGCTCGCTCCACGCCCAGTGGATAAGCTGAGGCCTGTGGTCCGCTGCCCGACCGTCAAGTACAACCGCCGTGTGCGCGCTGGTCGCGGTTTCTCGCTCGCTGAGCTGAAGGTAAGATCATCTCCATACGACGCATCGCGGGAACACACCTGACAATACGTCTCGTTTCAACAGGAAGCCGGCATCCCACGCAAGCTCGCGCCCACCATTGGTATCTCAGTCGACCCCCGCCGCCAGAACCTCTCCGAGGAGTCCCTCAAGGCCAACGTCGAACGTCTCAAGGCTTACAAGGACCGTCTCGTCCTGTTCCCCCGCAAGATCAAGTCGCCAAAGGCCGGCGAGGCTTCCAAGGAGGAGGTCGAGGCTGCCAAGCAAGTTGGCGAGGGCAAGGTCCAGCTCAGCCGCAACGCTTTCCCCATCTCCAACAAGGTCAGCTTCAAGGAGGGCAAGGTCTCGGACTACACCAGCGAGGAGGCTGCCTACCGCAAGCTGCGCGACGCACGCAGCGAGGCCCGCAACTTGGGCAAGCGCGAGAAGCGTGCGAAGGCCAAGGAGGAGGAGGCCGCCAACGCGAAGAAATAGAGTATCGCTTCCATGTCATCTCTTCTGAGTCCTTCTGGGAAGCGAATGGCGTTTTTGGGCTCATGAATGGCTGCGAAAAGTGGGAAAGGATGGAAATCAAGGCGCATGGGAAGCGCTCCCGGCTTGATACCCTTAGTACGCTTTGCGAATGTGAACATGTCCTCATGTTGCCCACCCTCAAGTCCTTTCATGATATTGTGTCCGTCTATGAACTCAAGTCCCTTCATGATCCTGTATCCGTGCTCGAAATCAAGTCCTTTCGTTCTTCGTAGCAGTGCCTCATCTTCGCGATGATACCCAATCCTGTTCTACCCATAAACATTCCCCAAATTATGCTCCTTGATATACTCTCCACCCTTCTCCAGATACTCCTCCCTCGTGACGAAATTCCGACGACTCTCTCTCGAACTCGCCCACCTCGCCGCACCCTTCCAAGCATCCAGAATCGGATCCTTCGCCCTTCTGACGCCCAACTGAACATCACTAGGCAGCACCGCCCTCAGCTCACTCTTCAACCTCTCTTCAAAGCCCTTGAAAAGCGAATATCCACCCGTGATAAAAACATCCCTCAGAATCGAATCTCTCGCGCCATGTCCACTCAACCGTTGCATCAGGATATCTTCTGCAATCTCGACAATGCCGGCCTGGTCGACCCCGGCGATACTCGGCTGAAACACAACTTCCGGCACGCGGATGCGCTCGACGTTGAGATGGAATTGATTGCTCTCCCGCGCAGACTCCGGGTCGAAGGCGTAAGGGCCTCTGGTGAAAGCGTGGAGGAGAGATTTCGTCCAATCGGTCTGTGCTTCTTGCGTGCTCTGTTCGGTGAAATCAGGGTCGTATTTGAGGAGTTGTTCTTCGATACTCTTCAGCTGCGCGCCGAGATCTTCTTCTTCATCATCGTCTTCATCGTCGCCCTTCCCTTGCTGGATTTCGCGGTAGATCATCCAGTCCGCATCGTCAGCGCCGAAGCCATCATCGTCGTTGCCGCCTCGTCGGCGTTTTCGACCCAGAGGATTGTCTGACGCGAGATTGGCAATGTGTTTCATTCGCATTTGACTCGCTTGCGATTTTCGGTTTCCCAAGTCTGCTTTTAACCGTTCGCGCTCTTTGATCTTCTGGATCGTGGCTTGACGCACTGCGCGACGCTCTTCCACCCAGGACTCGAGATCTTCTTCTCGTCGCTCGTCGTCTAGACGTTGGATCTCGGCTTGGCGGGCCTTTTCGGCTTCTTTTTCGGATTTGGCGCGAGCGCGGGCGTCGTGGTTGCTCTTGAGGAGGCGTTGTTGGCGTTTCGCTTTGAGGCCATCTTCGTCGAGTTCTGCGTCGGGTATGTCAAGGAGTGGGTATGTGGGTGGCTCTACGGGCTCCTCTTCGAGATCTCCGACATCCTTATTCCTCTGTTTCCTGATGCTCTTCTCCATCTCTTTGATCTTGCGATCGAGCTGCTCCTCGCTTCGAAACTCCTCTTCCTCGAGCAATAGGTTCTTCTCCTTTTTCGTAGTCCTGCTCGCAATCTCCTGCTGGAGGTGCTTGAAATACTCAAGCTCCTGCTCTTTCCTCACAAGTTTCTCTAGTCGCATTTTCGCCGCTTGTTCTTGTAATCTCCTGCCAGCCTCCTTCCTCTTCTCTTCTGCTATCCTCAATTCCTCTTCTGTCTTCTGCACGACCTCTTTCTCCTGGAATGGCAGCTGCACGACATGATCGCGGTCCTCGAGCCCAGTCCAATCCAATATCCTCATCATCTCTCGATCATAGTCCTGGCTGACATAGCAATGCGTCCGAACCAGATCCTCAATCTGCGTCTCATTCACCTTCCCCTGCTGCAATAGACCCGGGTACTTAGCCTTGAGCAACCTGGCCAGATACTCGGAGCACTGCGCACGTCCCCAATCCAGCCTCGTCGAATGACTGATCAGCGGCTGCGAGTCCACCACAGGGATCAGATGCGTACTCATATTCGCACTGCTAACCACCAAACCCGTCTTCCCACCATTGAAATCATAGCTAAACAGCGAATCCACACCATAAGCCGCGCTCGGCGCATTATACAGCTCAAATAGAATCTCACTCATGACTTTCCGCGTATACCCCAGATTTGCCAGCGGCTCCGTGATGACCACCGGCCTGTCCACGCGCTCTTCCAGCCCCAGCCTGAGGAAGACGTAATCCAGAATCCCTTCTTGCACGTCCCAATTGTTGATGATACTGCTCCCCGGCTCGTAGACATTCTTCGCCTGGCCGCGCGCCGTGCCGTCAAAGTAGATCTCGCTGCCGATGAAGCACAGTCTGCGATTCAGTTTGCGATCGGTGTAGCGCGCCATGAGAGGCGGGAATTGGAGGCGAGGAGCGGCGTCGGACTGCCAGCCGGCGCGGATGGACGACGAGCCATTGTCGATGACGATCGCGGTGTCGGGACTGCTGGACCTGTATGTGATGGAATCTGCAGGGAGCTGGCCGTGGTAGGGAGGGTCGCTGACGCTGTAGACTTCGGTAGGAGGTGGTTTGGGCGAGTTGCGGCCGGATTGTTCGGCGATGGGGACGATGTAATGAGGCATCGTGGGCGGTCCTATGGCGCCTATCGCATGGTCTGTTCTTGACGTACAGCTTGACTCAGTGAAGTTGGGTGAATGTAGATGTCGTGTGGAATTGATGTTTCGAGGCAGAGCTTCGAGGTCCCTCGTTACTTACTAGTAATATCACCTGGGGAAAGCTTCCGTCGCGTAACTAGACACGCTATCACATGCTGCATAACGCCTGTGTGCTTGCATACGATCTCAGATTGTGTCTCGACTCATCAATTGTGATCATTTCCACAACTTGATCTATACATCGTAGAAACATTGATGCTGAATTACTGGATCATGATTATCGGCAGCATATATTGCATCACATACTCCTACCCTCAAAATAAACTCATCATATCCACCTTCCGTTCCATCCTCTCCCTGCCACTTTTCCTTGGGCGCGCGACCTCCAAAAACCCAGCCAGCGCAGTAGAATCCACATCCGCGTCTAACGAGTACTCGATCCTGCTCTCCATCTTTCCGACAAAGCCCCCAATCGGATGCACCTTCTGCACCTCGTTCGACTCGTCCTGTATGACCAGGTTGACACTCGGCGATCGTCTTGACTCGTGCACTCGTAGTTGAGCTTGAATCTGTGAGACCCTCAGATTACGCTCGTATTTCTTGGTATCGGAGGTGTGAGCCTTGAGATAGTCGATGTCCGATTGTGTAAGTTTGACGCGCGGGATCGGGCGGCAAAGGACCTGGATATCCTCCAGGTCGCAAGGAACTTTTACTTTGCGGAGCCGTGGGAAATGTCCGGCCACAATAGCTTCAGCGAAGCGCGAGACGGCTGTGCCTGGCACAAGACAGTCCCAATGTAAGTATTGGAGGCTTGTCGATGCGAGGATATTGAATTTCTTGACGGCTTCCAAGCCGACTTGTGGCTCTGGAGAGGTGTCCTGTACAAAAGTAAAACTTTTCAGGCTGGTGAGGTGAAGGAGGAGCGTTTGGACGGACTCGATCGATGTGAGCTCTAGATTGACCAGACTCAATCTCTCCAGCGACGGCGCGAGCCGCGAGAAGGAGAGTTGCTGGATGCCCTGGTCTGTGATGCCGTCCAGCCTCTCCAGACGTAGAGATTTCAAGGTGGGCAAGGTCAGGAGTGATCCATTATGAAAATCGTCACGATGCAGTCCAAAGAGCATGAGATGCTTGAGCGAAGGCAGACGACTCACTACAGCAGACACTGCTATCTTCCCAAGATCTACCTCAGGGTCTGCCGCAATGACCAGACTTTCCAGAGTAAACCATTGATCGTGGCAGGTGATGAATGCGCCGAGATTCGGCAGGAGGTTCGAGGAGTCTAAATACCACGCGTGCGATCGAAGTCGCGTGCGAGTCGCCAGAGCCTGAAAGAACGGAAAGGTCGTCTGTGTCGTTTCCGGAAGGTATCCAGTGACTCTCTCCAGATTGTAGCACTGCCGTACCATCTGCTGAACCATTTCAAGGACCGAGTCTTTCCCTGGCCCACGGCTGACCTCCGCTGAGATCTCGTCGGCGAGGCCTGATGTGATGTGCATATTGTATACCAGGAACGCCATGCCCGGCGAATTGCTGAGAGTGTGTAGTAATAGCTTCAGCTTACTCTTGCCGGGCTGGCGCAAGAATCTCCTCCTTCCAGCTGGCTTATTACTGGGTAGCCATAGCTCGCGATACAGACCCTCCCGAGCGACACGATGCCACCTCCGGTCGACGAGACACAATGCTCTCATGTCAGCCCTCGAGGCCGGAACGTCCAACAACGAGCCCTGCATATGCACAATCTCGACATGGTCAAGGATGCACTGGTATATCTCGCGTGGTAGCTCTCTGAAGATGCGCAAGGGCAACGTACTGGTGCCTGGCCGAGATGCTCGCGACCAGCGCGATCCAGGTCTCCCTCTATCCACTTCCCAGGGCGTCCTCACGAGGGTTGGCGCGGCATGAAAGCGAAAGCTCCCGGCTGGAGAGGGCGGCGGTGGTCTCACGTTCCTCGGCCATGCCTTCTCCAGCTTCTTGTCACTCTTCTGCAGCGCTACTAGCGAGGTTGATCGGCCCCGAGTGGGAAGCAATACTTTTTGAGAGTCGTCGAGGTTCGGACGAGTGGTGGCGTTAAGGCTCGGATGGTTGCTGTTGTCGAGGTTCGTACGGACGGTGTCGTTCAGGCTCGGACGGTTGGTGTCGTCGAGGTGAGGACGGATGGTGTCGTCGACGTTCGGTCGGGAGGAATGTGAGAAGCTGGGTCGCGAGGCATTGCTGAAGCTCGGGCGTCGCGGCGAGGTTGAGGATAGGTTGCTGAGACTGCTGGTGACGTGTAGTTGTACAATCTGGTTCTTGACAGGCCTGCCGATTGTCAGACAGTGTCAATGGTGAGGATGATGATGATGATGACAGGGATGATGAGGATGGCGCCTGGTTGTGATGAATGCCTGATGTGCTCGCCTAAGGAAGCTTCAGATCTCACGACCAGGAATACTGGTACTGGCACCGATGAAACATCGTCCTCACTCATCGCTCATCCTTTCACTCACATCACTCATCATACTCTCACATGTGCACTCACCTGTATGGCAGCACTTCCTCTGCGTCATTAGCTGCTGCTGCCACCCATTTGCCTTCTGCAGTCGTCGGCCGTTCTCCCTCCGTTTCCATATGCTCCCTCCATCTGGACGACATATCACTGCTCATGCTGAGAGTGCGATGCGGTGTGCTGAAGTTGACGTAAGTCGGGCCATGATCACTGCTGTCGCTGCGACTGCGCGTGCGAGTAAGTGTGCTGGTCGCCATCGCCATCGCTATCGCCGTCCCAATGCGCGTCCGGCGTCATGCACATGCACTATCAGCAGCGGCCTCTTCAACGACACGGGACGATCAGTGGTCGAATAATCACTCACACCAGCAGATCACCGCCGGCAATTTCTCCGAAGAAAAGAAATAACAACACCCACAACAACAACAACAACAACAACAACAATCACGGGTGAAGATGGAGAGCGAACAGCGCAACTCCAGCCTCTTGTATCATCGCTCTCATCTCGTTGTTAGCCGCGACTGCGACGCCTCCGCCTCCGCCTCACCGGTTGGTGATGAGCTGTCCTCCTGTTCCTCCACCCAAGCGAGCGAGTGTGGCTTGCGACTCGCCTGCCCAGATCGACGTCTCGTTGCCAATCCCCGCTTCCGAACACGCCCTCGAGCGCTCCAACTCAAAAACTCCTCCCGCCCAATCATATTCCTCTGATCACACGCACAGCAGAAGCATTGTGAGGTCTAGTCTCCGCTCTCATGCCGTTTGCACGTAATAATCCCTGTCGTCCCGGCCCCGGCCTCGGTCTGCCGAGACCCTCTCCCCCCGCCACAAGTTACATCCACGCGCGTATTGTTGTTTCGACGTTGTATTGAATACATGCGTGTTGTGATGAGAATGTCGTTGCTCGTGATGAAAGCATCGTGCATGGAGGTGTCCAAATAAATGCATCTACCAAACATTCTCAATCACATCTCATCACATGCAAATGCGACACATATGTGGGTGGACGAACTGACGGGAGGCACGGACAGCCAGACCGTGCCGCACCGTACCAGTCAGCCCAGCCGTTGTGAACCGAACCATGCATGTACAAACGACGGCCCTGACGCAATTGGTGGGGCAAGACGGGGGGCAGAAGAAGAAGAGAATCACTGCGGACTCGGCCATGCCGTTGAGTGAAGAAAGGAGAGAATAAAACCAAAGAAAATCGTTTGGGCGAACGATGAAGTCCGCCTACAGTAGCTTTGCAAGAGATTGCAAAGAAATGTGATAGTTCCGGGGAGAAAAGTTCGTCACTCCCACCAGTCCCAACATCCCATCACCCCCACCCAACGCCTTCAATGTCCTGCAGCTTCAACCGACTGACAAGAACAATGGAATGCAACATGACCATCCGCGCACCACTTTCTCATAAAAAAACACCCAAACCAATGCCCATGAGAATACGTCTCCCTCCACACTCTCGTTGTCACTTACTCGATAGCGACAGCAGAATTCGCGCCCTGCAGCAGCGGGTTGACCTTCTCATCACTCCACTTGAAATCAAACTCTTTACCCAGCTCTTTCTGAATCGCCGTCTTGACCGCCTCAAGCACGTTGACGAAGACGCCGAAATTCGCCGGGTTGTTCTCGTCGTTGTCGCCGCCTTGGAAGACACCCGTGCGCACCAGGCAGGTGTTCCAGCCGTACATGTTCTGTGTGATGAAATGTCAGTGTGAGGAGTGAGCTGGGAGTGGATGAGGATAACTTACGCCTCCGATAATGTCCGAAGCAGGGTTATCGCCGACCATGTAAATATTCTTGGGCAATTTCTCCTCCGCATGGATCTTCTCCATCCAGCTGGCAATGACCTCGTCGGCGTACTTGTACGTAGCCAGCTCAGGCTTGCCATAGACCACACGCTCCAGATCCTCTCCCGTCAGGGACTTGTACATGGCTTCCAGCCCGATTCGGAACGTACCCTGCGACATTCGCGGATAAGGGTGTTCGGTTGGGCACAACATGTCTCCCTGAGAAAAGTAGATGGGGATGCGCTCGGAGAGGGGATCCTTGGCTTTGGTGTGCAGACGTCCATTCTGCGATTGCAGGAGGTCCATGATGATTTGCATGTCTGTGGCGTAGTCGCGCGAGTCGGAGAAGACCATGATGGCGTCGATGTTGATCTGAGAGAAGTCTCGGGGACGCGAGGTGGCGCGCTCTTCGGCGGTGAAGACTCGGTAGGGCGCGATGGTCGGGTCCCAAGCTACGATGTCGTTGGGCACGACGATATCCTTGAAGCCATATTGCTCGGCTACCTCTCGGCAGCGGTAGCCCTCGCCTCCGACGACGAGGACTGTGTTGTAGTATTCCGCCAGAGCGCTCATTGGAGTGTGCGATTGGATAAATTGATCGATTGAGATTGGCTGGTGGAGGATTTTGGAGAGTTGTTCGACTCGGGCTTGTTCTGGTTTACCTGAACCGTTGGTCAGGAAGATGTGGGGAATCTTGATTCCGAGCTCATTGTCGCCGTTGAGGATTTCCAGAGCTCTTTGGCCCTCGGGAATGAGACGATCACCATGGACGAGGACACCGTCGATGTCGAAGACAAAGGCCATGTCTTTGGCAGCTCGCACCTTCTCCCCTGAGAGGTCCTGGACTTGAGACGCCAGAATCTCCCGAGTGGGCTGGATTGGCGGCATGCCAGGCCGCGTGGGGCGGCCTCCCTCTGCATAAGTGACCGAGGACAGGCGAGATTGACGCTTTGATCGTGGGATTGGCAGGGCAGCACCGAAGGAATTTCTCGAAGAGCGGCGATCCCGCTGAGATGGTGAAAGAGAGAGTTGGTGCATATACGGGGATGCGTCTGCTACAGCGGATCTCGTGGCGGGAACCTCGACGGCGCCATAGTTGGCGCTGGGGCGACGACCATGGTCACCAACGCCCTCAGACGATGAGAGAGGATTGTTGATTGGGGGAAGTTCCAGGTCCTTGGATTCAGCTTTTTGATGGACCGGTGCGGCCGGAACCTGGAGATCTTGGTCGTCAAAGCCAGGCATATTGACAATCGTTCGTAGTTGATGTTCGAGTAGCTCGGTGATCTCAATAGTACGAATCGGTACGTGTAGAGAGCGAAGACGTCAGTGTAGCCTGTGGAGTAAAGTGATATCACAGAACTCAAGAGCAGCAGAAAGAAATGGAGCTCAGTCGATGGTGAATAAAAAATCATGTGTTTCTCCAGGGTCTCTTTCTGCTTATATTGCACCCACCTATACGAGAAGCTCCCGGAGAGGTGTTCCTCATCCATCGGCAACATCGACTGCCTTGAAAACGCTGAAGACATCATCGCTCTCTCAACCAAACAGCCATGCCGAAAATGCACCACAGGGCTCAGTCGGTGTAGGGTATGTGCTTGCACGGACTCCACCCTCTTGCGGCGACGATGTCATGTTTCTCCAGCATCGTCAGCACGTAGTTTTCGTGCGGTCCAAGATAAGCACGCGCTGTTGGCCACCAAGGCGTGCCAGGGTGGATACGAAGGAGCCTGCAGAAGAAAGCTCTGCGTTTCGTCGAAACGTTAAAATGTAGTTCCAAGGGCCTTTACACGAGTCCGCCATGAGGATGCGCCACCACGTCCACGGGGCGTCAGCTAGCAGAACACCAATCGGTTCCTGCGTCACACTCATTTTCATGTGCGAGTTTGGTAGTCAGTGTGCAGGGCCACCGATTATTCCTGATGAAGTGATGTGCTGCAACTGGAAACAACCAGTCAGAAGCCGTCGTGCTTAGCGGGCTTACCCCTTTTGGAATGCCTGCGTGAGTCTGTGGCCGAGAAGTTGCCGGAGCCAGCGGTGGATCCGCCCATCGTTGCCTCTTCGGAATGACGCACATCTCAGATATCCTCAAGGCCTTTCAGACGCTGAATTTTGCGTCAGTCTCCACAAAATACATCCACTCTTGTGCTGTCGCCGCGGTCAACTTCGGAACAGGACGTGTGCTGGACGTGTCCTGGGAGCGCCGCCGATGACGTCGCTATGTTTGGGTTGCATGCGCGACCACGGCGGATCCGTGGTCGCTCTGTTTGTTGAGGAAGAGTTTGAAGAGAGTTTGCCCGGGTGATGGCGAGTATTAGCAGGGCCATTTGACGTTGCCGACTTCGAGACAAGTTACGAATCCTGTGCATCTTCACACATCTCACTAAAACACTCTTCGCAAACACTCCGCAACTCAAACAGCAAATATGTCTCACGGAAAGACTTTCAAGTTAAACAACGGCGTGTCCATTCCAGCTGTGGGATTCGGCACCTTCGCCAACGAGGGTTCCAAAGGCGAGACATACAAAGCAGTCACACACGCGCTGAAGGTGGGATATCGCCATCTTGACTGCGCGTGGTTCTACCAGAACGAGGACGAGGTCGGCGATGCGGTTCGAGATTTCCTGAAAGAAAATTCGAGTGTGAAGCGCAGCAACATCTTCATCTGCACGAAAGTATGGAACCACCTCCACGAGCCAGATGAGGTGAAGTGGTCGCTGCAGAGCTCCCTCGATAAGCTCAAAACCGATTACGTCGATCTGTTCCTGGTCCACTGGCCGATTGCTGCTGAGAAGGACGACAAGTACATGCCCAAACTGAACGAGAAGGGCCAATATGTCATCAAGGAGGAGCTCACAAAGAACCAGCAGCCAACTTGGAGGGCGATGGAAGAGCTGTATGAGGCCGGCAAAGCGAAGGCAATTGGTGTCTCGAACTGGACCATTCCAGGTCTCAAAGATCTCCTCAGCTGGTCCAAGGTCAAGCCAGCTGTAAACCAGATCGAGGTCCACCCATTCCTCCCGAACGAAGAACTTGTCAAGTTCTGTTTCGACAACGACATTATGCCAGAGGCATACTCACCACTTGGATCGCAAAACCAAGTTCCCACCACTGGCGAGAAAGTCAACACCAACCCCACGCTGAACAAGATCGCGGAGAAGGGCGGAAACACTCTTGCTCAAGTCCTCATCGCATGGGGTGTACGAAGAGGTTATGTGGTGTTGCCAAAGAGCTCAACGCCATCGCGTATAGAGAGCAACTTCAAGAGCATTGAGTTGACCAACGAGGATTTTGAAGCCGTCAACCAGGTTGCTGAGGGTCGTCATACTCGATTTGTGAATATGAAAGACACATTCGGGTATGATGTCTGGCCAGGTGATGCGTAGGCAGCTGTATGGTGTAAAGTAGGGAGAGTGCCTGTATATAGCGTGTTCTCTCAAAGGACACTCGGACTATCTTGAGTTCGCTTTTTCGAGGTAGACCCGAGATGGTGTTGCAAGCGCCGGCTCAACATCAGAATTCCAGTCGAGACAGGCCGATGCGTTCCCATATGAGAATGCTGGGCATTGGATGATGCGTCTGCAAGCATGACTCAAATGTGCACGCTACAAGTATGCATGCTTCCAAAGGGCTCCCGAACTATCCGACTCTTTTGCCTCATCAGAGGCACTATTCGAACGCAGATCAATCAAATCATGACTTTTTTGCCTCACGTCCTGTTCCCAAAAATGTGCCAGATGCGGGAAATGTTCCGCTGCCTTCGTTCTTAACCACTCTGCTTTGTCATAATGGCCCTCGCTTTGGAGTACGGCCGCCGTGCGGACCAGGAAGAAATGCCAACTACGTTGGGCGCCTGAACTCATTTTCATGCTACCATGAATCTTCTGTACTGAGATCTTAGCAACGGCTCCGATCGAGAATATCTCGGCGAAAAATCTGTAGGCTTTATCTGCTGTTGGCCTTTTGCACGCAGTTAGTATCAGTAAGGCCAATCTCAGAAGCGCAGGACTTCGACTTACTTCTTCGGGTGAATGAGCAGCATCTGGGCAATGTTCATTTTCGCAAAGAGTACAGGGCTGGTCCGGCCGAGGCTCAAGATCTGATTGACGAAACCATCAAATCGTTGCGGGTCCACGTCTACTCTGGGTACCCAGATTCTTTGACCCAGGTGTTTTGAAAGTAGTGCGACAGACGCTGTGGTCGGCATATTCTGAAGGTGGTGACCTGGAGGCGCCGACTCGCTGATATTGCAAGCCTTCAGGTGGACGTCTAAAGCATCATGAAGCTGTTGAGTAGAGGCAACGAAACCTGGCTTGACGCGATGTTCTGGCTGGGAATACAATTTTGACCCTACCATGGCCCTTAGGAGACGTCCACGCCATCGATACTGCCTCAGCATTTGCGCACCCTCTCTTTGCTTGATACCGCTCGTATCAATTGGGTCCTCGTGATCTATAGCCATGTCGAGCTGCAACCATTCCCACTGTAAAACGCGATCGGTCAACAATCGCCTTTCAGGCCTGCCAAATTCCGAAGCAAACGCGCACTTACGAGGTTAGCTTCGCGACCTTCGACAACAAGGCTGTGAGCTAAGGAGTCGACAAATCGAACATTTTCAACGTAGTCAGCAGTCTCGAAGAGGCCACTCTGCAGCAGCCAGAGAAGAGTCCGTCGGCCAGGCTGGACCTGCAAAAGCTGGGCTTCTCGCTGCTTCTCTGACAGGTTTTCCGTGCTGACCACGAAAGTTTCTAGACAAAGCTCTGCGATTGGGATATTGGCAGCTCCTTGCTCATGGTATCTTTCGAGAAGTGCGATGGGGTCCTGGTGGGGATTCTTGGTCAAATCCGTCTTCGCTGAGGCATAGTCCAAGATCTCGCCGCTGAAAGAATTGGCCAGAAGGGGGTTGGTGAGAACGGATGCCAGATGCTTCTCCGCGCGCGAGGCTGACGAATGGACAGCCTGCGCGTTGACGCGTAGAGCGCTAGAAGTGGAAGCTTTCGTCTTTCTGTCGTTCTGGGAATTCGAGTGCGGATGCACCTCATCGAGATGGCGACGGAAGCTGCTCGTCAGAGCTGTGAGCAATCTCTGAGACTCTTTCGCAGACAATGGCAGCTGGGAATGGACCAGCGATTTCAGGCCTTGCACGACCGCGGTACCTTTCACCATTCTGGACCTGTTGCTAGAATAGCGAGCGAAACTGACCGCATATCGACGTTAGACTTGGTGCGAGGACAAGGCCCTGCAGTGGCTTGGTGGCAGATAACGTCGATTGCACAGCTGCGGCAGTCTAGCGCTGATACTGTGGTGGCGTTAGCGGTTTTGTTGCAGATAGTAGTGGTGAAGTTGAAGATGGGGTGGACATGGACAGATGCATGATTTTAGGTTCAGCTAGCACGAGACTTGGCGGCCGGGGTGCTTGCTGCCTCAGGTCTTCTTGCCTTGCCTCGCCTGCTCGCGTACTGGTGAGGCTGGGCCAGGTGAGCATTGTTGCTGGCGTCGCTTCTTTCGCAACCCAAGCTTTCACACTCTCGCACACGCAACAACCTACTCCACCTTCACCACCACCACCACCACCACCGCTCCTCACCCATCCGCGCTTGCCTGCTTCTCATCCGCCCGCGCCCGCACACGGAAGCAGTTCCCGCTGGCCCTGCCTGCTTCGCGCCCTCGGACTGACACTAGATTTACCTGCTCTCTCCCTGCATCTCCCTACCTTCATCCCCATCGCCTACCCATCCCCTCGCCCACCGCCGACTTTACTTTGCGCGGTCCCGAAGCTCCGCACTCCGCGCCAGGTTCACTCGCTGTGCCGCTTCCAACCACACCATAAGTCACGCCCACACTCACAATGTCGGAACTCGACGTCAGACCCGCGCCCACGAGGGGCAGAAGCTCCACGAGAGGTGGCAGAGCTGGCTTCGGCCGTGGCGGTCCTCGTGGCAGCAGAAAGCCCAACGGCACATCATCATCAACCGAACCTGCCGCAATTGAAGAGTCACTCGATGACCAGGGCGAAATTGGCGAGATGAAAAAGAAGTACCTGGCAGAACTCGGCATGCTGAAGCCCATGTTCCCAGACTGGACTGACACCGACCTGGTCTTTGCTCTCGAAGAGGCTGATGGTGATGTGGAAGCGACTGTCGACAAGATCACCACCGGCAGCGTCTCGCAGTTCGCTGAAGTCAAGAAACCCAAGGATCGTGCCCGCTCGAAGGCGAAGGAGGAGCCTTCTGCTGCTGGTGCTGCCGAAAAGCCTACTTTTGCCTCTCGTGGCTCTCGCGGACGAGGTGGTTTGGAGAGCTCGCGAGGTGGTCGTGGCCGTGCTTCGGATCGTGGACGAGGTGGACATCGTGGCGGCAGAGGCGGTCACGCGACCACGAATGGTACCTCGAAAGAAGTCGCGAGCGACTCCGTACCTACAGCCGAGTCCACTGCATGGGACACTCCAGCTACCACAACGGCTACGGAAGGCGGATGGGACGATTCTGCCGCCGAGGCACCCAAGGAGATTGCTGATGCTGGTCAAAGTGCTTGGGGTAATGTGGTCACCGCTGAGTCCACGCCTGCTGCTGCATCTGAAGGCGCCAAGAGCGCGTTGATTCCCGAAGGGGGTGCAAAGAAGAGCTGGGCAAGTATGTTTGCGAAGCCGAAGCCTGCCCCGGTTCCGGTTCCTCAGAAGCAGATCCTCACCAAGCAGCCGCCTCTTGCAGAGTTGGTTGCGTCTGGGATCATTCCAGCAGCGGCACCAGAGGTTCATACAACCGAAGAGACGATTGAGCCAGAAGTAGCGCCGCCCGCACTCACGATTCAGGAGGCAGAACAGCCTGCCACGTCGCAGCCGATTGCTGCACCTGAGGAGCCATCGCTGACCTCTGAAGGCGAAGGCGATGGGTCAATACTGACGCCGTCAAAGGACCCGTTGACAGAAGAGAACGTGGAGCATCTCCCCGATGAATCTCACGGGCCGGCAACTCACACTGTTGCAAGCACCACTGGCTCCATCGACCCTCGAAACCTCACCCCGCTTCCGTCGCAACCAGCACCCATTGGACGTCCCCCCATGGGCGGATACGCGGCTACTGCAGCTCGACTGGCAGGCACCGGTGGCAGGAGCGCGAGCTTCCAGCGTAGAGTGCTCGAGCAGCAAGAGGCGGTCGTGATGCCCGGACATAACGCAGTCGACCGTGCTGCTGTACAATTTGGTAGCATGGGTCTGAACGGCGAACCTGGCCTTGACGTTGATGATGAACGAGAAGAGCCCGAGACCCGTCAACCACCGCAGCACTCTCCTCCCTCGCAGCCACGCACCTCGTTACCGCCGGCCCCTCGCCAGGCTGTCGCTTCTCAGGAGGCGGCGATGCCAGAAGCTGTCCCTACACCAAAGCAGGCTCCTGGCCTTCCGCCAGCGTCTCTACAAAACCAACAACAAATTCAGGACCCAAACTTGGGCCAAAGTATGTCGCAAGATCAGCCAATGCCTTCGCAAGCATACAACCAGTACGGCCGCTATGGTCAACCGGGACTGCCACAGGACTCTGTCGCTCAGCAACAGAAGCCGTACGATGCATTCGGCCACCAGGCTCCACAGGGCCATTTCGACCAGTATGGTGGCCATGGCCAGCAGTCTCAGCAGCAACAATCCGGATTCGGAGGTCTCTCATCCGCCCCAGGCGAGTACTCTCAATACTACACCAGTGACCAATCACGCAACGCGTATAATCAGTATTATGGAAACTCTTTTGGACCACCAGATACCCGTTCTCAGGCCGGTCAGAGCCAGGCACAGCACGAAGCCATTGGTCCACAGCGCTCAACCAGCGGATTTGGAACCGGCCCAAATGAAAACCACGCCTTTGCCTCGCAGGCACCTTCCCAGGTTAGTATTTCTTATCTTAGTCACTTGATGAAAGCAAAGCAAAAGTATCCTCATAGCTGGTCTGAATCGCTTGAAATGGAGCTCCAGCACCTTACGAGTGTGGCAACATCTCGGCAGCGACTGCTTGCGGAGGTCGGCGTAGAAGTCGACCTCGATATTGCTCTCACCAGCCTTGATCCAAACCATCCATTGGAGCAAAGGCGACGTGAAGAAGCCGTCAGACGCAACACCACACACTTGCCTCCTGCCATGGCCTCGCCGAGCATTCCAGAGAAGAAGTCTATGCCTTTCGGCAAAACCAAGCCCACTCACATTCCTGTCAATGCACGTCGTCAGCGTCGCGCAAGTTCTGATTTTGCGCACTTTTCTGAAATCGTGACTAACGCGTATTCTCCACAGGCACAATCCCGATTTAACGAAGCTCCTGGCTCTGGCAACAACACCCCTAACCCGGTTATGGGAGGACAACAGCAATCTGCATCTGGTGGGCAGCAGGCTCAGCACTCGATGCACCAAGGCCATCAGCAGCCTGCTGGCTACGGTCCACCCACGCCTGGATTCCCCTATGGCCATCCCTACTACAGCAGTCCATATCAGCAAGCGTACCAAAATCAATTCAACTCTCCTTACCAATCCGGTGGTTACGGTCAAGGTTACCCAGCCAAGCAAGGTAGCGGGATGTACGGCAGCCCCCACGGATATGGTATGAGTGCACAATCGTCATACGAACAACACTCGTCGTCGCCAGCGAATGCAGGCGCTTTCGGTCAAAATCAACAAAGCTCGATGCGCAGCGCTTCCGGCATGGGAGCTGGCTTGAGCAGTCTGGACGAGTACGGCCGTAGCTCTGCACAGGCCTCCTCGCACCAGCAAAGCAGTGGCTTTGGTGGCGCGAGCGATCCGTTCAACCGCTCGACCTCTGGCTTTGGTCAAGCAGGGTATGGACAACAGGGACTGGGCTCCGGCCCGGATGACTCGCTAAAGCCATTTACCGACACCAAGAACGGACCGTCGCCTGCCCATGGACAGCCAGGTCGTCCGGGTTCGGCAGCCAATAGCGCTGCTGGCACCTCGCAGTCTGGGTTGCCCCCACCGCAGAGTCAGAATTCGAGTTTTGGAGGATATGGTGGATTCCCAGGCCAGGGCAGCCAGTACGGAGGAGGCCTTGGCGGACTCGGCAGTGGTCACCAGCAAGCACAAGGTGGAATGGGAGGCCAGAGCAACTACGGCGGCTACGGAGGTTTCAATCAGACATACGGCGGGTATGGAGCGTCTCGCGGTGGCTGGGGTGCGAATTACGGCGGACACTAGCAGCGACGCTCGGACAAAAGCGAAGGAGAAGGTGATGGGCTGAGGACGGGACCTGCACCGATGCAAGGTCTGTGCCGCAGCGACGGCGTTATCGACTGGGCGATAACAGCTCAAAATGTACTATGAACTCGGGTTCACGACTCTTCTCATGTTTGCTTTATTGCAATCGATTTCTCGGGGTCAGGAACCAAAAGAATGGACTGGACTGGGCGTTTCATATGAGGACAGTGTGTAGTAGCGCTTCACACCTTGCATCGATTGCATGGACTGGGACCGGGTTCGAGCAGATGACATCGAGGGCGTCTCAGTGTGATATTAGATAGTACTTTGGTCAATCACAGTGTGTGGAATGATTGCCCGTGTTGGGCTTACTGTCTAGGCGTCATTGTTCTCGTTCATATCCATTCCGCCAGTATATTGTGAGGGTGCGTTCATGTCGGATGTGTGAGCTGGATGAAGCTGCTAACAATGCAATGTGCTATGGAAGATCCTTGAGTCAGGCCCTTGAAGATGAAGTTATGCTCATATCATACACACGACTCGGTGGTCTTGAGTCCCTCTCTTCCCACACGCTCCCAAAATGTCCAACACCCCATCCGAAGAACCTTCTCCCACAGGACTGAACGCCTTCGCTCCCGAGAAATCTACTCAATTCATTCCATGAACTCAAACCTTGACCCATAAGTTCAACACTCCTTTCAGATACTCCACAATCTCCTCTCCGCCCAACTTACTCTCCCCATAGACGCGATCCACGAAAGAGATCGGTACTTCTGCCACCTTGAATCCCATTCCCTTCGCCCTGACCATCATCTCCATCTGGAACGTGTACCCTTTGCTCTCCGTCTTCTCGATGACACTCTGCAACACGCTCTTCTTGTACAGCCTGAACGAGCCAGTGAGGTCGCTGACGCCCGGGGCAAGAACCGTATCCGCGAAGAGGTTCGCCCCGCGACTCACCATCTTGCGCTTGAGATCCCAGCCGTACACGCCCCCATCACCAGCATACCGCGTGCCCGTCACGATATCGTAATCCGCTTCATTCTGCTTCGCGATCATGACTGGCAAGAATTTCGGATGATGCGAGAAATCCGCGTCCATGATGATGACGAAATTGCCCGTGGCGAACTGCAGACCGTGCACGTATGCGGTTCCCAGGCCGAGCTTGCCCGTGCGTGTGTAGAGTTTCACGTTGGAGGAGCCGTAGGCTTTGATGAGCTGTTTGGCGACGGTCTGGGTGCCATCGGGCGAGCCATCGTCCACGATGATGATCTCGTAGTCGAGTTTGTTCTGCGTGAAGGTTTGGTTGAGGAGCCAGACGATGATGGGCAGGTTGCGACGTTCGTTGTAGGTGGGGAGTAGGACGGAGTATTTGTTCTTGGTTGATGGCATTGTGGCGCGCTCTAATGGCTAGTCGGACGAGTTATGTAATGTTCTTGCTTGGTGTAGTTCGAGGCCGGTGTATCAAAGGAGTGACAGTAGTTGGGGTTGTGGTGGTAGTGGCAGTAGAGAGGTCGTGAAGTGTCGTGAATCGAACAGCTGGAGCTCCCCAGTCTTGGCATTCAATCACATGTCTCTTGAAGGCCCTCGCGCTAATGAACGGCTACTTCAGAACATCTCTGGCCATACCATCCTCGCACGAGATCTTTTGCGATGTGAGGTATTCACGAATGTGAAGGAAGCCAACGTGCTGTGAGTACTTCGCTTGTCCCCAGACGAGCACGATTGTTCCCAAGTCCTCGTAGTTGTTCGGCGTACCTTGCCCCTGGAATATGTGGCCATGGACTGCTTCACTTTCACAAGTGATCGTGTCACATACCTTAGCCAGAGTTCAAAGCGTTCTACGATGATTCGGAAGTGTCGATCACAGCTATCGCTACTCTGACCAAACTCCAGGAGATCCTTCTATGCGTGACAGTATTGACGTAGTCACGCGCCAGTCTACGAAGTGCGTAAAGTGTGGTCAAAGATACATCGTGCTTTCTACAATAGGCTTGAAGATGCTGAAATTTCAAGGCATCTTGAATAGTCCTGGGCAGTGAGGCACATACGAGACATTCTTCAACGAACCCGAGGGAGAAGGTGTTGTGACGTTGGCTCATATGCTTGAGCGCGTCCATGACCTCAACGCAAATAGGGCACCTGTTCGATACTGGCATCAATCCCTAGGACAAAGAGCTATAGCCTGACAGCGACAAGAACATTTTCGTGTCGTGATCCTCCAAGTATTCAAGGCAGACAAGTATATCAGCGTCCTTGACGAAGATTACAGGCAGGAATGATTTTCGTTGCTGCATTTGTTGAGCATTATACTGGGGATAGCAGTTGCTTCGAAAGACAAGCGACTTGGTCTATCGCGATAGCGAATGAACCCCAACACTTCGTCCAGATTCTGGGTAACCGCCAAATAAGCGATTGATGGTGTGACGAGCTTATCTACCACTGTACGCAGTCTGGTGCACGCTGCAGCTCGTGCAGTAGTGGATCCGACAGTAGGTGCGAAGGGCGATCTGACAGGGGACTTTGCATAAGTTGCACTCTAAGGTATGTTCTGCCAACTTTTGCATCCTTCCTGACAGTAGCGACGAAGTGGCAAAGCAGACAAGCGAACCTGGCGGGAGGCGTTGGCATGATGCATCACATGAACAATCTCACCGCCTGTGCCTCCCCACGGGTCTTGATTCAGATCCATGTCCAGGCTAGACCGCATTCGCCTTGGGTCGTTACATAGTCTCGTGATAATGTTGCATCATAACCTGGGACTCGGTCCAGCTCCAATCTTCCTCTTCACCTTAGACGTCTGCCTTGGTCACGATCAGATGCTTGTTGCTATGAGAATCGACAAATCGCAGAGCACAAGGATGTAGTAGGCTGCATTCGATCGGCCACGACCAGTCACAAGACCCGGTCATACGCATTGATTGTCCGATCGATAGAGATTCCTGCGCAAGAGACAGGCAACCAACGGCGATCCTCCTGCACGTCGGTCGGCGCTACATACAGTAAACAGAGTAGACAGCTACTTCTCCGTAGCACCAGGCACCAGGCACAACACACAAGCTCCCTGAGGCATGAATCATTCAGCTCCGCTGTCGCTGGAAGCGAAGCTCGTCGTTCTAGGTTCCCAGGGGGTAGGCAAGACCTCGTTAGTCCACCGCTATGTCAAAAATGCCTTCATACCTCCCAACAAAGCTCAGTCCACAGTCGGCGCGTCTTTCCTCGCTACACGAGTCGCCGATCCAGAGTCCGGCGCCACGATTCGGCTGCAGATATGGGACACCGCGGGACAGGAACGCTTCAGATCAATATCGCGGCTGTACTATCGAGGGGCTAATGCCGCAATATTGTGCTACGATGTCACGAGTAAGAAAAGCTTTGAGGAGATGGGAACATGGTTGCAAGAGCTACGAGAGAATTGCGGTCTGGATGATCCGGATGAGGAGATGATTCTGCATATTGTGGGCACAAAGAGTGATGTCGTAGCAGCTGATCCGAAGAAGAGAGAGGTGCCATTTGACCGCTGCATTGGGTATGTTGCAGAACAGCTCTACCCTTCCGCGATGAGTACTCCTGGCGCCACGATACCGAGCTACGGTAGCCTCCCGAGCAGATATGGCTCACAAGCACACTCGGCCACACCAGTCAACAGCCCGCCCAGCAATCGCTCCTCGGGCTTCTGGGGACAAGAACACATATGGGACTGCTGTCACGAGATCTCCGCGCTCGACGGCGAAGGAATTGAGGAGGTCTTCCGAGTCATCACAAGAAAACTAGTCGAGCAGCACGCGAGACGACAAGAACGACAGAAACTTCTCGACGAGGCCTCTTCGATGGCCCGAACACCTGGTATTGACGGACCTGGTACGCCTGGCTACTTCGATCTGCCGAACGGCGGAACGGGGAGCTTCAGGGTCGGGCATGGTGATAAGCGGCGCAGTTGGCTTGGTGCTCTGGCGACACCAGGTGGATTGACGAGTTATGGAGACGACGGCGTGACTGAGGACGAGGCCACCAAGGGTACGCGGAAAGGACGCTGTTGTTGATTCTGCGTTTGTTTCCTTGATTTCATCTCGTTGATCCTGGGCAAGCGATGGCGTTGAAGTGTAATGACTATGAAGAACAGTTTTGGGCGACCAGCAACATCGCCATTGGTTCATGAAAGAGCGGCGTTTGGAATGGACGATCATCCATGAAGGCGCTGCCTCTCTTCGTCTTAGCTCGAGGGTTGGCGCCTGAGCGTATGTGCGTGCGAACGCATGCAAAGAGCTTCGCATCCGCAGCGGGCAGGTTTGCCACAAATGTAAATATATTGGGAAAGGAGAAGCGACTCGCTGCCAGTGAGACGCACGATTGCTTCATGTTATTCTATTACATGCTCGAATGCTGAGACCCACACACACGCACACGCCATTGACTCCAATACCATCGACCAATCCGTGTCCCCTCACCGACCGCTTCCACCAAACTGTGCGGTCGTCTCAATACCCATCTCGACCGCCCACAGCGATCCCCTAGGCTCCCTAGGATGTCTGCTCCGATCTGGACAAATCCCCTGATCTGCTTCTATGTCTGTGGCGACAGGTGCGTGAGCTGCGGCGCAGAAAGTTGGTGGTTGGCGGGATTTGGCCTCGGGACACATTTGATGGATCACTCTGAAGTGGTTGCAAGCGTGCCACATTATTAGATTGGCGTAGCACATTTTGCTGCGCGTCGTTAGGTACGAAAGGAATGATCTGTATAGGGAGTTGGATCGGGGACTTACCAGTGTTTATGAGATCAGTCCTGGTGCAGAACAGAGCTTTTGATAAAGCCGGAAGACCACTATCAATGGTCTCTGAGGGTTTCTCTTTGGGATTGGGACTTGAGAAATGACGAATTGCGATGGTTCTCCAGCTGGATTACCGAAAAATGACAGTATTCTGTTTGCAAGAGCAGAGCCATCTCTTATACCCGTCGTTGGCCTTGACACGGCCTATCTCGTGTTTGTTTCCCCAGGCTTCTCCACAGAGAGTGACCCGCGAACAACATGGTTGACACCAAGAAATCTGCACACCTGCATGCGTCATGCGACTCTAATGCAAGCCAGCTTCTTGGTTCCTGTCTATCCTCTCCCCTCTGCTGGACATGTTCGCCCTAGCCGCAGCTGTGCCTCCAAGACCACATGTCCAAGCGGTGGCTCACATGCGCTCACCCGCAAAACCGATATCGACCACGATTGGTCGAAACGCGCTACCCGATCGGGGCATGGCCGCATGAGGTCCCGGATCGGATGTACAGAAGGGTTCGGCAGCTAGGAGCTCTCTGGTGGCGCGCACGAGCAGCTATGTAGGGTCCGGATGTCGATGTTTTCGCTTCCGCTGGCATTGGTTGGCTGCCTCGGTGCAGGCTCCGAGCAGACAAGCCACGCTGTGTCATATTGGAGAAGCTTGGGCTTGGAGGTATGAGTGAATATGATACCAGCGGTCTGCCTACCGGGACTGTCAAGCCTCCTGATCTTTTTAAGGGCAGGTACATTTGAGATGGAATGGTGTCCCGGCGAGGCGGCTGTACTAGACCCAATACTTCTTGCATCTCGCGGCAGACGAGTTGGGCGGTTAGGGTTCCAAGGATGAATAGCGATTGGACGAATGTTCTGCAAGAGCTTCAGCTTAGGCCTCAGGTTAAGCCTCTTCTGCAATGGCGAGACGGGAGATGTCTTGGCAACGCTTCAAGTGAATGACTGTCGCTGTCCAATCGCGGTCAAGTCAGCTTTTGGTTTGGAATAAAGCATGTTTTGACACGTGGGATAGTTGGAAGTCGATGCCGAAGATATGCCTAATCAAATCCGAGCGCTACAGAAAAGTCACATCTGACCTTGCTGAAGGAGGAAGCTGCAGAACTGAACTTATTCCAAGACTCACCCTCACAATGTGCATCCGTCCTCCAAACCTATGCCTAGGTGTTTGGCCCCTGTGTAACATGCATACGCTTGCATCTTCAGCATCTCCGCATTCGCCACAAAGCCGGCCTAAGAACCACAAACTCACTCCTCATGACCTTTTCGAACGCGCGATAGACATCTCGCTCCAGCTCGCAACGTTTGTTGTACGTCGTCGCCTTTCGCAAGACCCAATAGCGCTCGTTATTTCTGTCAAACTCTAATTGATTCTTTCCCCTCTGGCTCAAACCCCAAGGCTCCGTGAACCACCTCGCATGATGCTCCTGCTGCACCATGTCCATCTCAAATTTAAGCATCTGATAGATATGTAACGGCGTCTCTTCCGGGCGGAAGATGGTGTTGAAGAGGTAATCCTTGTCGTACTGAAGTTTATCAGCGCAGCTTTGGATGCCGTGCGTGCGGCAGAGCCACCTAATACGAGACTCGGGCGCTCCTGTTCCATGCGCGATGGAGCTGATGAACATACGTAGCATCGAAATGGTAGGCGCAAGCGGAACGCCTAGCTCATTGACGACTGGGAGTAAGCATTGCGACAGAGAGCGAGCTTCCAGTTCGAGCTCGAAATCTTGTGGATCCTGGGCAACGGCGAAAGACACCGCGGTGCCGCGGACAATGGCATGTGATTTGTCTTTTGCTGCTGTATCTGGTGCCCACGGTGTGGTTTTGCCACCTGAGAAGCTGGTATTGCCCAAGTTGATGAAGTAGCGCATGCCGTGTTCATCCATTGGGTTGTGTTGACGCAGGGAGAGTTTGTAGTCAATCGCAAGACAGAAGGCGAGGAATCGTTTATGTCGTAGGGCCGCTGGCGATAAGGGATGCTGTTGCTCAACTTGCTGAGCTTCCGATGATGAAATACTAGCGTAAATTGTGGTGCTCCGCCGCTGACATGGCGGTGGCACGAAGCCGCGAATGCTCCTATAACTGGGTACGTGGAAGTTGGCCATCCTGGATCGCCTTGGTCTGCTGCGACAATATGATCCCATTGATGACTGCTGTCATAAGCATCAATGCTGGTACTGCAGCATATATAATCGAGTTGGCCGCCATGTCCGAGGTGCGGAATTTGCGGTTGTTTGAGGACAGAGGATACCACTGCTTGTCATCGATTTTGCGGATGTGTGGTTCGCTCAACGCTGTTCACAAATTGTGGGTATTGGAAAGTCAGTCCGCTATGGCTTGGCTGTAGAACTGCCACATTTCTCCATCGAAGCGCTTCTATTGACACTATCAGCAACACTACGACAGAGTACTGATGCCGAGATTCAGATGCTGCCAAGAAGCAAAATACTCTGCTGTACAATTTTATACAATTCTGCCTCCCAGGCAAGAGCGCCATCACAATGCAAGTCTATTGGTGACATATGCCGGCGTCGAACTCAAGATCATCTTCCGGTAATCCAACTTGTCCAGCTTCGCGTCGTGTTGGTGATCGCTTTTGATATGGCGTCTGCCTTCCGATCCAGAGGCCCTCCAGCTGGAGTGAAGACTTGCTGGCGCTCTTCTCGAATAGACTTTACTTTGTCCTCGACAGCCTTCAGAACTCCTTCATATTGTTCAGTGGCGCTCACATTAGCTGATTTCGTCTCGCCGGCCGCTCTCTCCGCTTCTGCTGCTGCCGATGCTCCCAGCCTGCCGCCTTTCTGCTCTTCCTTTGCCAATCCTCCAAAGACGTAACTCGATGCTCTCTTGAACATTCCTGGCCTGTTCTTCTTCGCTTCCGCGGCCTCTTCCGCAGCTCGATGTTGATTGATGAGCAGGATTTGATCATCAGTCGCACTTCCTCGGGCCGCCGCCGCATTTGCAATGGCTAGATCCCTCGCTGTCTGTGCCTTTTTTTCTGCCAACCACTCATTTCTTCTTCTCCGGTTGTGTAGCAGCATATCGGTGATTCCTGCGGTCGCAACCGCCCCAGCGACGACTGTCAAGCCTACCAGTGTCATAGCTGTTACTCTGTGTGCCCTGTCTGCCCAGACTCTGCCTACCCGCACTGCCTTGTCGAAGCCGGTCTCGTGTCCACGCCTCGCGATAGCTGCAGCTGCTCGTAATCGTGCGATCTTCTGCTGTGAGGTTTCATTTGGAGGAGCCACGCCGAAGTCTATCCGTGTTCCTGATGATGTCGCAGGAAGTACAGTTGGATTGGCAGAGAAGCCGGATGGTGCTTTTGTAGAGACGTAAGGACCGGTGGATGTGAAGCGCGTGGCATCGTTTGGTGACCGCGCCATCGTGATAAGTTGGCAAATCTAGCAGTACAGCAGTCGAGATGAAGTAATACCGGGAGTGGTGTGCATTAGCTGGTAATGGACTTCAATGTTTCTTCCTCCTGGAACTTTTGCGGCGGTCTCGATGATGCTCTCGCGGCCCGTCGCAGGGCAAGTGGGCCGAGGCGAGGGATAACCTCAACTTCACCGTTGTGTCTTCACCTCTCGTTGCCTCCCTCTCTATTCTTACGCACTTGATCCCAAGCCGATTCGTTGAAGCAGTACCACTGCTTACTATGGTCTTTCGCGAGGCCATGATTGTGTAACACATCGAAAAGGAGTCGGGCAACATGGAGGGAGTGGGCGGAGTACCCGACTTGCAGTCCATTTTGGCGACTCTGGCCCAGTTCGCAGCTCCTGTACCAACAATTCCACCTGTGGACCAGGAGAATGCCGGCAGTTCCACTCCGTCGTTTGACCAGGAAGCATCGCGACCGCCGCCGCTCTGTGTCGAGCAGTCTATCACTGCCAAAGATCCTCGAATTAAAGCACAGAATCGACCTCTTACTGCTTCTCCACGACCCATGGTAGATCCAGCATCTATTACTGTATGGAATGAGGCGCTTCGTTGCGTGACTAAGATTGCTGCTCAGAATGGCCAGTTCGCGGTAAGGATCAAGAGAGTAAGCCGTCTCCTTGCTACACATACTTTGAATGGGGACCCATTGACACCTTATGTAGATGATGAAGGATCAGAGAGACAATGAGATGCGCTGGTATAGTGAACGCCAGAATCTCAAGCGTGTACAAGCCAATAGATCAGCGTCAGCAGCCAAAGCGCAATCTATCCTCAAGTCTCTCAATACAAGCTTCTATGGCTCTCCTCCAGAGGTCGAGGAGCCTGAGGTGAGCAAGGATAAAGAGCTGGCAGAATTCGATCACAAGATCTATGCTGCACAGCAAGCGATGGAGAACGCCATGACTGCTGAGCTGAAAAGTCTCGGCGTTCCCTTCTTTGGTACCGATCAGAATCTGGTGGTATCGGATGGGTATGATGTCGCTAGGGAACAACTGCCTGACTCACACCCAAAATGGAGCCCGCTGGTGACAGGAAGCCAACTGCTGCAGTTACGGAGGAGGATGGTAGGCCACCTGGAAGATCTGTTTCGGGAATGAGCAGTTGTGCCTGGACGGAGGACATCGTGGACTACCAAATTCATGTCATACACGGTGAGAGTAGTCCTCGACCCGTATGTCAACGAATGTTTCAATGTGGGGCTCACTCTGCACGTCTCACACGCGTGAGCATCCCTAGAAGTGCTCTCCGCGATCGTCTCTGGCCAATATCTTGAGCAAATGCCGACGCCTGTACGAAGCCACTCACAGGCGTTCATCCAACACAGACAGACCTTAATAATCCATCTTGGTCACTGTGACTCGAGATAGGCGCATCCACCGCAAGCGCACAAACTTCACGAAAGTTGTGGCTCTATCATGCTATGAGGATACCTTGCTCCTTCTGATATCACACATGCTAAGCCGCATTCACTTCAGCTGCAAGCTTCACAGCTTCACGTCAGATAAGCAGCGCTCCTATCAGCTTTTCGTAACACTCCGTTTCTCTTCACCACGACATAGACTACCTCAACATCGCTGATAAGCAAGACATACACATCCAGCACCGTCACCGCCTGCGAAGATGCATTTCCTCATCAGCCTGACGGCTGCCACCGTCCTACTGGCCAGCAGCGTAGTCGCTGATGCTATCGGTCAACAACACCATGCTGTCTCCAGCAGCAGTCCAAGCATCACTGTGTCCAACACGGGCTGGAACATCTCCGAAGAGCTTGGCCACACCAATAGACAGCAGATACACACAGTCACGATCGCCGACATCACCACCATCAGCGAGCTCGTCGAGGATGTGACCATCACCAAGACTGTACGCGAGACTGCGATCGTCAGTAAACCTGGCGATGCTCCGTACACTACCGTCGTTCCTCGCCCGCCTAAATCTCAATCTGAGCATTTGAAGCCCACGACTACCCACCTTCTCACAGCAAGTGAGAGCCTCTGGATCAGCATTGCGACCGTCAGCGCGACTGATCGTACTTACACCCGAACCTTCACACTCACCAGTGCACAGCTTGAGCCCTCGGAGACAGCATCTGCCATCCAGTTCGTACCGATCGGACCTGTATCCTCAGGCGTCGGGTGCTCTTTTGGTCATAATGGTGGTGACATCTGCTTGTTTTCTCATTCAAATACCAGACTTAGTGCTCTCACTACAAGCATGAGCACACAGCCCACGCGAGCTTCCTCAACGAGCGAAGTCAATGGCAGTGGCATGAACAACCAAGCGAAGAGAGCCGCAGCCAACGACGACCCAGCCTCGGTTCTCGCGTCCTGGGTTTCAGCATCATACCTCTGGCCATCAGGTGTGTCGCCTTTCATGGCGCCAACGGCAACTCCTGCTGCAAGTGACGATTGCTGGTCTAGTGTCGAGTTTACGTTCGAGCTTTACACTCAACTCCATGCTGGATCTCAGGCCGCTGCATCGTACAAGAACACATTAGTCACTCGCTCCGAGAACACACCGGTGACGCTCTCATTGGTCAACGGCACCCTCGTCGATGGTCAGAACAGGATCGGTGCCATCGTGGCCAATGGTCAATTTCAATTTGATAGACCTCCACAGGCGGGTACCATATACGACGGCGGCTGGTCTCTCTGCAATCCAGGTGGGCCTGGCAGTGCCTATCGCCTAAGTCTGGGTACCAGCATGACCTTCTTCCAGTGCAACTCCGGTGCTTTCGACAATCTCTACGCTTGGCCTATGTCCGACACTTGCACTGAGGTCGATCTTCTAATCGTAACGTGGGCGAGAGCAGAAAAGCCGTTCACCACAGCCATCCCTGGCTCGACCACCGTACCACTCAATCGCCGTACGGCCGCCGCTACGCCAAACCAGTGGGCGCATACTGTTATTCTCGACGGCAAGAAGTATACCGTGTGGGACCCGTACCCCATGTTTACGGTCTTGGGCACTATCTACTCAGCACAGGCTGCAACCGCATACTTTCCTGTGGCTGCAGGTCCGACCACCTCTGTCGAGAAGCGAGACGTCGACAACGACATTGAGATTCCGCTCAACCATGAATACAATACATACACCTACACAATCCCAGGGGAGACTGGTGTCGATCCCTCATACTCAGACTCGCCCGAGGTCACTTGGACGTTGCCTCAGCGGGTCGTCACGGTCACGGAGGCGCCGTATACTTTGACGACGGCTGCGAGTGCGAGCGCGGCTGCTCGAGGTGTCGCGCCTAGGGACTTAGGACCTGTGGAGACTGTTACGCAGATCGTCTCTACTGCTGTTGCTACAGTGTACGTTTCGCCGTTGCCTGCCATCGAGGCTTCCCCATTGACGACACTTTCAACGGCTACCACTACTCTCATCTTGGACACTAGCGCTATGCCGACTACTACTCCCCTCATTTTGGGCGCCAACAGCATGACCAGCAGCATGACCAGCAGCGTGGCGGCTACTACCGTTACAGAGACCGCAAAGCTCAGCTCGTACCCACCTGTCGCTTCTACCACAGCTGTACTTTCAAGCGATACGGCAATACTCGTCGAGATCGATCGCCCACGCGCATTCTTCATGGCGTTAGGCTTGGCTCTCCTCACGGTTGTGGTCGCGTTCTTCTTTTAGTGTAACGTGCAGGCAGAGAAAGGATCTAAATCGCGGTCTTATGCCTGAGTGATATATCCTGCGACCTTGAGTGTTCTGCACTCGTCGCAGCTGTGCACTCACTTGTGTAAGCGTTCAATCAGGACAGCGAGGTTAGAAATTAGCATACCATAGTCACGAAAAGTCTTGCTCTCACCGCTGCAGACCCAGCCTCAAGTCGTTCAATTCGTCGGACCCTTCGAGTAGTGCAACGTCGAAGATCCTCTACTGCTCCTAACCAGTCGCGAGTGTCGAAGATCCTACTGCTCGCCTCCACTAACAGCCACATACTCTCGCCGTTCCCTCCACTTATCCACAGCTGGTTTCAGCATAGCCCACCCTAGCAATCCCACGGTCGCGCCAATAAACACATATATCACGATTTGATCCTTTGTACTATCTCTCTGGAAACACGTTGTGGACACATCCTCCTCCTCAACATCCTTGCAGATCGGAAGGTTGTAGCTCAGGCAGAACTGCTTGTTGCAGTCGGCACAAGTCCTCGCAGGAGAGATCTCTTCGTCGTCAAGAGCGGGCTTGCTTGTCTTCGGAGGCTCGTCAAGGGGTATGATGGTGCTGTTGGTGAGGCAGGTGCATTTGCAGAAGGAGGTTGGTGCTGGAGGATGGTTAGTATTGTTGATATGAGGAGATCAGATTAGCAAGGGCTTACAGGCTGCAAGAGCGAGGGAGAGGCAGGTAAGGAAGAGCAAGGCGTATCGCCAGATGGAATGTCGGGATGTCATTGTTATTGCATTTCCGTATCTCTGACGAGGAAGTTGTGGTAGTGGTTGATGCTCCAGTTTCACATGCACAACCGCGGGGAATAAAGTCCGTGCGCGTCAGTAAGCTTTGCGCTTATTTTCTCTATCAACCACCGACTTCCCTTCACCTGACCCACACCATATCCCGATCATGTACCAATAACCATGGCCAACGACCGCGTACGACTGCATATCACACCTTTCAACCCAGACCTGCTGAAGCGTTACGTCCCGCCCTCGCTTGAACCCAAAGCTACAAACATCTCTTTTCACGCCATCGAGACATTTCCGGAGCGAGGATTTGGCTACATCGAGCTGCCCGCCATGGAAGCTCAGAAACTCAAGAGTAAATTGAATGGCACTGTATTGAAAGGTTCGAAGGTGAAGATTGAGGAAGCGAAGGTGGAAAAGAAGCGGAAGAGTGAAGCTGGCGAGGAAGAGGTTGAAGTGAGGAAGAAGTCTAAGAAAGAGAAAGTGAAGAAAGAGGATGGTGTCATCCCGGGGTATGAGTTAGAGGAAGGACGGCGGGTGAAGAGGGGATGGACGGAGGATACTGGGAGTAAGAAGACGAAGAAGAAGGATAAAGATGGCTTGAAAGACAAAAAGATGAAGTTCAAGACGGAGGTACCGTTGAATAAATTGCCTATTGGCAAGGATGGCAAGGCTAGCAAGACAAAGAATAAGGAAGAGGACAGCAAGCCCAATAAAGCCAAGACGGGAAAGAAGTCGGCTGTTGTCAAGGAGTTTTCGAAAAGCACGAAGCCCAATACTACGGGTGCTTTAAGTGGGAAGAAGGGCACTTTAAGCTATGAGGAGGGCACTGGATGGGTTGACGCGGAGGGAAACATCGTTGAAGAGGAGCCGCCATCCAAAAAGCGCACGCGGGCGAAGGCTGCAAAGGCTGCAGAGGCTCTAAAGGCTGTTTCCCAAAGCGAGCCCGGACATAACCTTTCGGCAGATGTTGAAGCTGCCTCGTCGTCAGAGGACAGTTCTTCTGAAGAGTCAGACCTGGAAACCTCGTCCGACGAAAGCGAAGATAACGAAGCAGATGATGATGTTGACCGGCAGTTGAATGAAGCGAAGAATAACGCAGCGTCAAATGCGGCCTCTGAACGCGAGAGACAGCACTCTACGCCCATTCCTTCAGCAGAGCCAGGCGTATCAAAGGAGATCCATCCTCTTGAGGCTCTTTTTAAACGAGCACCACTCAAGAGCGAAGAGGTTGCCAAACCCAAGAAGCCAAGCCCAATCGACACCTCCTTCAGCTTCTTCAATGCAGGTGCCGACGACGAAGATCAGGATCAGCCGATCGTCGAGAACAATATCCCCCAGACACCACACACGCGCCAGGATCTCGAATGGCGAAGTTTGCGCTCTGCAGCTCCCACACCCGATACAGCTGCCATTGGGAAACGCTTCAACTTCGACTTCGTGGGAAAGGACCAGACCGAAGATGATGATGATGATGATGATGATGTTATGCAAGATGCTGGGTCGCCTCAAGCTCGAGCTGGAGCCAAGGACGAAAAAGAGAGAGAGGAAAGCGAGTTCCGAAAGTGGTTCTATGATAATCGTGGCGACCTAAACCGAAGCTGGAAGAAGAGGCGAAGGGAAGAGAGGAAGGTTGTTCGACAGCGGGAGAATCGTCGGCTCAGTCGCAGAGTTGCATAGAACAACATGTCATGCCCCATTGGCTCGCCTGCGTAGACGTATAATGCAGAAGTTTTCGCGATCTAATTGTGATTTGCGTCTTCACAAAAGCGTCTCATACAGGTCTGTGTACTCCCATGTGCTGGCCAGCCCCAGTTCTCATGCAAAGTCCATGCGGCAGATTCCGTCATAAGTTGGCCCTTCAAGTGAATGAACTACAACAGGCGGCTCACCATTGTCGCGCTCCCTTCTGCGCCTCGACAATGGCATAGTCCTTACTATTGATCAGGCGCGACTCATCTCAGCATTCTTTCCGGACGATTCTTCATTCTTTCCACCACACTACTACACATTCGCTACGCTTAGTCCATCATCATGTCACTCTTTTGGATCCTCATCGCCCTGGCCATTTGCCTTATGTCCCTCGTCACGGCAACGGCTTTCTTGACCACCTCGCCAGATAGCGGCTTGCTTCCGCTCCTCATCGCCTGGATCACGGTCTCCGGGGCGACTTTCTACGTCTTCCTCTGCCTGGTAAGTACTCGAGGCTGTATGGCGATCCAACATTAGACACTTGCTCATCCAGCATCTCTTCGGCTCAGGCAATTGTCTTTTATTTCCGCTTAAGAGAGCCTCACGCCGAGATTCCAAAGCGACGACCCAAGTCTGGGTTCTCTATCGAGACTGACAGCAATGCCGGTGAGCCACCCGAACACTCCGCAAGTACTTTCCACTGGGAGTCGAGTAGCTTTCGTATGGCGGTGGGCCTGGACCAGCGTATGTACCGGCTACTCTTTTCGTGCGAGTTGCTCATTCTGACAGGCCTCAACTAGGCCCACCACGATCACCGGAAACAGTTCTGCATTATCCTCTTCGAAGCAGTTATTTGCGTCTGCCTGCTTTGGCTTTCACTTCTCGGCCGTCAACCCAGGTGTTGCCAGATACTCCGCCGCTTGACTTGTCGGTTCCGTCGCCGTGGACAGGCATGTCTGAGGTTGACGACACTTCGATCATCGACGCCATTTCGACGCCAATATCGTCCCCGTGTATGGGCGAGGTCCGACATGCTTCACCGATCATTGTAATCGCGGCTGGTAAGGCACGCGAGGTGCATATCAACTCGCCACCCAAAGGTAAGTACACGGTCACCTGAGCCGATCCGATGAGCAAGGATACGCTACGAGGTAGATGATAGAGATCTTGCGCAAGGACTCGATGTCGAACGCTTTGGCAGTGGTGGGATGGCGGGCATCAGTGATGAATGATGAAGGACAGCCCGCTATGAAAGTGCACTAGAGCATTATGCCAATGACTTTAGGTTTTATGATGAGGACAAGGAAACTCTGATGTAGCCGAGAGCTTGCCACGCAAAAGACTCATGACAAAACTCCCATCTGAGATCTATCCAGATATATCACCCGCCCCATCTCCAGATCACACCACCAAGAGCAGACCCAATACAATGCCAATAACAGTCGTCCAGACGCCAACCATTGACTGAGCCAGCACATTCCCCACGCCCTTGTGCAATTCGGTATTGTTCTTGTTCGTGAAATTTCCATCCTCGACTGCAGCGAGCTCACACCTGTCGTTCTGCTCGACCGAGTCCAAAGGATCATAATCGTCAACAGCGGTTCGCAGGGTGAACCCCCTGATGATATACCCAGGCCGGTAACAAGCACCTTCAGCATTGCAGCTCCATTGCAGATAGTCGCCGTATGGGATCGGGTCGCTCTGCACACTTCCGCTGCTTTGATAGTCGTCTTCGGGACACTCGCTCAATTCGTCGGCACAGTTGGAACAAGGATGGATTTGCAGCACGAGCTTGCCGACAGTGTTGCCTGCTTGGTCCTGGCTTGTGTTTCCGCTTAGCTGTTCGTACCACAGCTGAGTGTAGTGACGTTGGGGTTGAACTGCCGGACGTTGGTGGCGGTGTAGTTCCAGAAAGTGCCGTTGTCTTCCCCGGTGCCGTTGATCCAGGCATTGAGGCTGAAGCAGATCGAAGAAGTGTTCTGGAATCTAGAGACATGGATGGTGGGAGCATTCGATGGGGCGTCACAATTACTGTTGGCGTCGAAGAGCGCGAGGGTGAGGTCTACACTGTCAGAGCGGCATCAGTAATCAGGTTGACGAATGTCAAGTTTTCTCTGAAACCTACGGCAGAGGCTATGTGTCGTATGCGAGACAGCTCACCACGAGAGCGAGGACATTCAAGCTTGTAAAGTAATATCTCGCCATGGCGGTGTATTCCGAGCTTGTATACATGCGTCTACGCGGACGAAGAAATTGAGAAGCGCAATCACGGCAGCGCGACAATGAAGGTAAATAAAAGCGCAGCCGGCGCTGGTGACATGGTTCGTGCAACGACAATCTTGAGCCGCCAGTGAGCTCACACAGCAGTAGTACAGGTGAATGGAAGCCAAAGCGACATCGTCGAAAGCTTCTCTGCTGTGCCTCTTGCTCGCGTACACCGTCGTGTTCCAGATACTGCGGGACGTCATTATTGACGACCCATTGATACCTTGATGTTTCGATGCTTTATCATTCCTCGGCACTCTGCATTTGCTGTTTTTGCCTGCTTGACTTGGCTTTGGCCTCATCAACAGAGATGGCCAGAAAACCTGTTGTGTACGTGAGTGAGGTCAAGCGTGATGGTTCAAATAGTTGCATGTCGTTTCGTCCATAGAACGTGATAGCTGTGGCATGGTAATATACAGGATCGTCTATTGAAGTGTGTTCGGGGGTGATACGCCTCGGATTCTCTCCATATGCCCATTGGAGGCTTATGCGTAGAAGTTGACCGTGTCCTGAGTGAGAACGTTAGCTTGTCTGCTCTCATGCGTCTCTGTGTGCGAAGACTTACCTTCTTCTTGGCCTGCACTTCAGCGATCGCATCCACATAATGTTCATGCGAGATCTTGCTCTGCCCACTCCGAAGCGCGATCATACCAGCCTCCACACATACCGCCTTCAACTGTGCACCTCCGAATTCATCCGTACTCCGTGCCAGCTCAGGCCAGTTGACACCCTCATCCACCGTCATCTTTCTGCTATGGATTCTCAGAATCTGTGCTCTTGCCTCCTCATTCGGTAGTGGGAACTCAATCTTCCTATCAAGACGTCCGGATCGGAGCAGCGCAGGATCCAGCACATCCACTCTATTCGTTGCGGCAAGCACTTTGATGCGGTCGTCCGAAGCGAAACCGTCAAGTTGGTTCAGGAGCTCCAGCATGGTTCGCTGCACTTCTCTGTCGCCGGATTTCTCGCTGTCGAATCGCTTGGTGCCAACAGCATCGAGTTCGTCTATGAAGATAATGGAGGGAGCCTTCTCCTTCGCGAGAGCGAAGCAGTCGCGGACGAGCTTGGCACCATCACCAATGAACATTTGTACAAGCTGAGGACCGGCAAGCTTGAGGAAGGTGGCATCGGTTTGGGCGGCACATGCACGCGCGAGGAGAGTCTTCCCGGTTCCAGGAGGACCGTACATGAGAGCACCTATGCCACGTCAGCCAATATTCGCGTCGCAATGATTGTGTACAGCATACCCTTAGGCGCCTTGATGCCGATCTTCTTAAAACGCTCCGCCTCCTTCATGGGCCAGACAACAGCCTCTACCAGCTCCTCGATCTGCTTGTCCAAACCACCAACATCGGTGTACTTCTCCGTAGGCTTCTCGTCAACCTCCATAGCCTTCACTCTGCTGTCGTATTCGGCGGGTAGTGTATCGAGAATCAGATATGAATCCTTGTTGACGCCGATGAGATCACCAGGCTTCAGCTTCTCGTGGTCCACGAGTCCGATGAGTGGGAGGAAGATGGTCTGTCGAGTGGATGTCTTGATGACTGCCGACTTTCCGACACGAGTTGCGTCAAGGTCGATGTTGGCGCCCTCTTCTGCAGCCTCAGCGGACACATCGAGATCAAGGATCTCGACCACGTTGCCGACGAGGTAAGGTAGTTGTCTACGCATCACATGTTAGCCGCATTCCAGCCTACCAACAGCTCGAAACCAACCTGTTGTTATCAATCTTGTCCACATTATCCTTGATCTTGTCCGCCATGCTCTGCTTCTCGTGGTTTAGGCGCTGATACTCCGACTTCATGATGCGCGTATCGTTTTCAATGAGTCGCCGCCGCGCAACGATGTCGCGTGTGGATGAGTTGAGGACCTCCATGTTGATAAGATCTTCCTCCTCGTCTTCCTTCTTCTCGTCCTTCTTGTCCTCGGCATCTTTCATGTCTGCATCGCCATTCTGATCGGGCTTCTTGTCCTTGTCGCCGTCGTTGTTCTCCTCCTTCTTGCCATCGCGCTCCATGTCATCAAGATCTTCGAGCGTCGACATGCTGGCGGTGTTGGAACGTTACAAGTGAGGTTACGACAGAGTTCAGTATGTGTTGTAAGATGCTGGCGAGGTGATGAAGTGGTGTTATTGGGCGGTGATGGAGTGTGGTGATGAGGCGTTGATGTCGGTGGTTGTGCTCTCAGGCAGCGGAGAGTTACGAAACGCCCGGAGCTCTTACAGTACCAGCAGAGCCGCACCTTATTATTAAGCGGTAACCTTATTTATGGTCTTCCACGGGCAAACTTTCGCTCCACTCCACCCAAATATCAGCCCCGACGATTTCGTGGTCATCAACTCTCTTGCATCGGAAGTGCGATTGGTTCTACCGCCCTCTGGTATCACTAAGCTACACGTGGTAGACGGGCATGATCAAGTTCTCAGGAAACTGCTCAACAAAATCCAGCGACTTGGTGGTCCAACCACAGTGAATTGGTGGCCCAACCATAGCGAATACGTTCAAAAAGCAACTCATCAGACCATTAATCATCGTCTTCATCTTCCTCAGCCGCCTCGTTTCTCTGCCGCGCCTTGCTCAGAGTATCCTTCAAACTGTCCAAGAAGTCCGTCGTCGTTTCATGGACTCTCCTCAGATCCTCAAACTTCAGCTTGAAATAGTCCTCGTCCTCATCTTGACCATTCCCACGTTCTTTAGCCAAGGCAATGGCAGCAGAGACAATATTTCGAATCTGCCGTCCATTCATCTCGTTGCGACGGCACAGCTGATCGTTGATCATCTTGTACATAGCCTTGCGATCCTTGTTGAGAGCATCGTCAGGCAGCTTGTCCAGAAGGTTCTGGTAGATGGCAGCTTTCTGCTTCTGTTGCAGCCGTTTGTATTGGATCGCAAGGTGCATTCGCGACTGAACTGCCACGTCGATCGCTCGGATACGATTTGTTGTCAGGAAGATGATTCCTTCGTAGTACTCCAGACTGCGCAAGAGCACTGACACAAGCATGTTGCGTTCAGGATTGTCTGTTCGAACTCGTTCTTCCAGGAAGACGTCTGCTTCGTCTATCAGGAGAATGGCGCCCCATCTAGCAGCCATGGCGAAGTAAATGTTGAGTCTCGATTCTGCATTGGCGGCTTTGGTACCAATCTCCGCCACCGAGACCACCAATAGCGGTCTCCTAGTCGCTAGTGCGATCGTTTCGGCGGTCAGTGTCTTCCCAACGCCAGGAGGACCGTGCAGCTGCGGACGTCAGCGAACGTATACATGTAAATATTGGCCACATCGAAGCAGACTCACCAAGATTGCAAGTCCTTTGCCTTTGCCCTCAATCACATCGAGGGACTTAGGCAGCTTTCGGCTGTCCTTCCGTCCACCGGCCTCGGCTGGCCGTGACGAAGGATGATTGTTGACGAAGGCCATCAGCATTTCCTTGTAGTTGTCCGCCAGCTGCAGTTGCGACTGAAAGTAGTGTCTTGTATCATCGTCGCTGACTTCTTTGCAACTCTCCAGTCGCAGCTGTACCCATGTCTTGGCCTGCAGTGCATAGCCCAAGAGACGTGGCGGGCACATCATTAAGCGTTCGTCACTAGAACTATCTTTCTCAAAGAAGTTCCATTGTTTACTGGCAGAAGCTATGTGGGCCGAGCGTTTCTGCCATTGTATGACCGGAGACTGTGAGCATGCCTTACTGTAGAGCAGTCAGTATCAATGGTCTGTAGCTAACGAACCACGACTCACCATGTACAGTCCAGCCACTCTGAATACGGCGTGGTCACCGCCACATCCCCGACTGGTGGCGCCTGATCAGAACCCACCGCATCGTCGTAAGCACGAAGAAACATGAGAGCATCCACGATGACCTGCCCCGAGTACTCCTTCCTGGAAGAAGCAGTGCCACTGGTCTCGTCCACACCGCTGAACGTTGATGCGCTTTCGTCATCTTGATCACGCGCCTTTTGTAGATGAGCGCCTGCAGACTGAGAAGGTTTCACTGCCAGTACCGCTCCATCATAGCGATAAACAAACTTGTTCGGGCTGCACATGCGCCAGAAGCTCTTTCCGCGATCGAGCAACTTCTTTGGTAGTTGGCTGTCTCTATGATACTGCACCGGGTACACCTCGAGCGAGTCAATCTGCGTCTCCTTCTGCTCGTTGTTTTTGCGGAACGTGAAAGTGTACTCAAACGCGCTGAACTTGCTCCCGTCCCAGTCAAGACCTATGCAACCAACCTCAAACTTGTTGGCAGTCCATTTTGGTTCCTCACCTCCAGGTGAGTTGCACGACCGTACTTCAAGCATCTGGGTCTCGTCCATGAACGTTTTGGCATAGACTTTTGTTCCAGCCGGGAACAAAGTCCAGAGATACTCCCACGGCATGTTCCCTTTTGGCAGTAGGGTATCCCGGGCCTTGAAGTATGGCTCCACCTGAGATTTTCGAATGAGCGCCATGAGCTGCTTGAGATCTTCTCTAGCCAATTTCATCTCCTCAGAGTCACCATCCACAGGATTGCAAGCTGCTTCAAATTTGTCCCAGTTCCAGATGAAATCTTTGAAAGGACTTGATAACGACACCATGGTGGTTTTGATAGAGGAATCCTCTCGAAGTTTAGCCGGAGCGACTGTGATTTCGTTGTAAATGCGCTTTAGCTCTGGCGACGAGATCTCGATATTATCCTGGTATACTTTCTTCGGGTTCTCCGTATCCATATATCGGCGGAAGATGGTCGGTTCGATCTTGCCGTCGCCAGCTTTCTCGGAGGGTTTAGCATCATCGGTGACCTTCGTAGCTTCGACCTCAACATAGTCCATGATGTCGTCATTCCACTGTCCATAGTCAGATTGACCAATGCATATAGCAGGTAGAGAAACGACTCACGTTGTTGATCAGATGACGCACACGCGGCACAGGCTTTTCCTCCTCTTTCGTACTTTCATCGTCGGCTTTCTTGTCCGTGTCCTTCTCTGCAGCAGCTGGTTCCTTGTCCTTGCTCAGAAATTAGCCGAAGAAACTTGGCTATTTTACTGTCCACACGTACCTCGTCCTTTGCTTTTGCTTCGCCGTCCTCCACGCTCTTGTCGCCATTCACAGCGGACCTCTCCTCGGGATCAGCTTTTGAGTCTTCAGCAGTACTGTCAGATTTTGCGTCTTTCTCAGGGATATCCTAAAGCACGAAACTGTCAGATTGAACTCGCCAGGTGATGGCCGAATGACCATTGTGGCATACATTTGTGTCTGGCTTGGTCACGAGGGCTTCAAGCTGCGATATGCGCAGCTCCAGAAGACGTATATATTGCTGCTCAAGAGCCTCTTTGTCCTTGCGCCCTTCGGCCTAGCCATTGTTATCAGCAGTACTCACGGCATGAGTTTCTTTAAAGCTTACATCGACGGTATCGGCTGCGGCCATGGCTTATCCCAAATCTCCAGTACAACGTCGAAACAAGAGCAAGAGAAGAGGGAGGCTTTACTTCTGACTGAGGATGCAAAGGCTACAGTTCCCACAGAGAAGCTATGACGAAGCGAGGAGGCGGGTCTCCAGTCTTCCAGAGATGGCCCAAGCGAGGCTCAGCTTGCTGACATTCTGTGATAAGCTCCTACGAGGCTGCGAACACCATCGCACAGCAGAAGAACCCTGAACGTGCACATCTGCAACAGCCGCGGCAGCTTCTGGTTTCCACGCAAGATACATGCATAAGAAAGTTTCATGAGGCGTGGTGGGAGACTCTAGAATATGCTCCAGCCTCGTTGACGAGGCTGAAGTTGACAATCGGTGGAATCCTACGACTCTGGTAGGTTTAGCTGTATGTACGATTGAAGCCTATGTTGTCGCCACCAAATTGCACAGGGCGACATGCCTTCCTTGATTGCTAATAAAATGTGGTGAGGTAGGGTTTCTGTGCTTTGCCCAGTGTTAAGGTCGTGCAGGTTCAGCTCCAGGGGGCGAGGCTGGAGTTCGGTTGCAGATCGACCGCCCTTCGCAGCAGCGAAGTACCTCAGCCACCCCAGCTGAAATCCACATGCTGGTCTGTAATGGCCTGCTGCGCGCAAATGTCACAATTGTCGCTTGACGTGTGCTTCGCCATGTCATGTGTGCTAGGAGCCTAGGAATAGCACAGAAGCTCCATCGGTCACTCGTGCAGCTCCTTCCCAATCCTCACGCAGCTCTCATGGACGATAAGGCTTCTCTCCACGAAGTTCTGCCTGCCCTTTGCTCCCCCGAGCATTTGCAGCTTTGCGCCCGTTGGTGGACGAAATGACTCGTGTCTGGTTTGCTGATCCAAGAACAACCGAGAAGTGAGTAGCCCAGTTTCACTGACTCAACGCTTGCTGATCCACTGTCCAGCCTTGTTCAACCGATCAATGATCTTGAATCCGACAAGCTAGACTGGGCTCTGTCCGTAGCCGAACGCCCCTCGGATTCGAGGATTGCGAGTTTCACGAGACGAGATGCGGTCGTGATATACAAGTGCACGCAGCATGATCTTCAATCCCAGATTGATGTCCTAAAGGACAAGCCAGGCTCGAATCTGACATATCAGGCACAGCATGCAATGGAAATGGCAGGTCTGTCGAAGAATAAGTGGGGAGGCGACCGCCAGCAGTCTCCGGTCAAGAAAGCTGGCGCAGCCTTCCAATCCAGCATGACAGCCTTCTCGCTGTTCCTCGAGAGCTTCTCCGGGCTGGTAGAAATAGCCAAAGCTGCCGACCAACAATATGGTGGTCTCGCTTACGGGACTCTTTCTCTGATGCTGAGTGTATTCGTGCACAAGACTCGTCGAGAGCAAGCCTTAGATGAGGGATTTGACGAGCTCAGTCTTGCCTTCCCCAGGCTCAAGACACTTCAAAATCTACGAATAGAAGGCCCGAGCAATGAGGATGGGACCTTTCAGCGTCTCGAGTCTCTTATCCTGTCGACGTTCCACCTGGTCTTGGTTTTCGCCCGCGAGGCCACGGTGTACTACAGCTCGAAAAGGCAGAGACTAATAGATACCCTTCGGCCCGAAGAAGTCAAGAACAAGACGTTGTTCGACATACGCAAGGCGCTAAGCGAGATTCGAAACGAATGCGATATCCTGATGCTGACAAGAATCACCTCCTTACAGCAGCAGATTTCCGACATGAGCGTGGGCGTCGAAGAAACTCGGGCTCAAACGATTCAGACTGGACATCAGCTCAATCGTGCCAGGCAGTCTCACGACACTGAGCATCTGGCAGAGTTGCGGCAAATTCTTGGCGTGCAAGAGCCGTCCAAGTCCACTGATCTGGAGGCATATAAGAAGCTCTTGTCTGATGCATTCTTCTCCGGAGATCATCTTCGATCGAAACATTGCCATGCCAGGAGCGTGTCAATGGAATTATTGAGAGGCGAAGGCGAATTTGAAAAATGGTGGGAGAGTGGATCGTCGTCGCTGCTCCTAGCCGGAGGCATCAATTTCGTGGACGATCATTCCTCGGGTTCCCTGAATTGGTTGTCCTATGGCGCCGTGCTTGCAGTGGAAGAACTTCGTCGCCAGAATCGACACGTTGCATTCTTTCTCGCTCAAACAAGCTGGCACATGAGGACGCGGGGCAAGCGTTGCTCCAGCCAACAGATCATGGCGACACTGCTGTATCAGATCGCATCGATGCATCGTGACTTGCTTCGCGGCAAAGTGGACAAGCTCAGAGGCGCCGTGCAGAGCGCACAATGGAGCTCAGGCGACGGGGACGCATTCATGTCGACAACGCGTCCTCTATTCGTCGACATTCTCTCCGCTTTCCCACGGAATGAAGAGATTTTCATCGTCATTGATCGTCTCGACCAGTGCGCCTGGGAGCCTGATGAAGACGGGGACTGCGATTCGGTGATGCGCCACGCCGTCGAGGAATTGGTCCGCATCGCAGTGGAGGCGCAATGCCACGTCAAGGTCCTTCTGACAGTGGATGCAGCCTCGTCCAGGAAGCTTGCAAAGGCGAAGAATGCTCTGCGCAAGAAGGAGCAAAAAGCGTTACTGTTGAAGGCAGATTGGTCCCAGGTGACCGAGGAAGGGAGACACCTAGACTGATGACATTACCTGCAGCCATTGTCTGCCGTCATCCAAAGTCCGCCGGGATTGGAAGAGGACAGTACTGGTCTAGTGCGAATGGGAGACGAAAGGGGAAGTGCTCGGATGACAAGTCGAAACTTCATACTAGAAAGAGACCCCGTAGTCAAGGCGGAGTGGGGCCAATGGCGCGACGCACTCGCCGGCCTGAAAGTCCGTGACGCTTCTTGGAGGGTCGCAGACGTAGAACTGACAAGAATGGAACAATCCCATACTGCTTTTGATTCTGTAGACTCCTCATTAGGCTACACTCATATCATAACAAGACTCAGCAAAAGCCTATCGTCGTCCGCAAGAAACTTTTGATCCTTTTCCTTACCCTCGTTTCATCCTGAACATTGGCGTGACGCCATCCATCATCTTCGGGCAGCCCGTATGGTGCTTCTCATCGACATATTTAAAATTCTCAAGCTCCTTTGCCCGGACCATGCAATATGCCACAGACAACATGATGTCTCACTCCATCAGAACACCGTATCAGGCGTACCGCTGAGATCACTATGATCGATCTCATCCTCAGACACAACTCCCGAATCTCTCTTGTTTTGCAAAAGGGATAGCATCTCTTCGAAAGTCAGCGTGCCATACGGATACTACGCGTCTTGGCCAGATTTTGTGGAATGGCCTGAGATCTTGGCAATCTTTTCTGTGATCATTTGCACCATATGCGTAACATCGTACGCCTCAGCCGCCTCGCAATAAACCCGCACGGCGTCTTCAGTGCCCGAAGCGCGGACGAAGCAGCGTCCGTCTTTGTACTTGGCAACTTCGGCGTCGATCTGCTCTTGCAAGCCTGCAGGACTGGCGAGCTTCTGCTCTGCTGTGTTGGGGACGGTCTGGTAGTCATCGCGACGCTTGACGACTTGCTTGGCGAGCTTGTTTGGCATGTCAGTGTAGGTCGAAAGCCACTCCTTGACAGTGTATTCTTTGTGTGCCAGGATAGCTTCGACGAGGAGGAAATCAGAGATGGCATCCCCGACAGTCTGGTTGATGAGGTCGGTGGTGGCGCGCAAGAGTTCAAGAGATTCGAGCTGAGCTGGAGATTCAGGCTCTTGCTTATAGATAGTCTTCAAAGCGTTGTTTGAGAACAAGATCGTGCCGTGTCCGTTTGCCTCAAAGTAGACACCAATATCGTAGCGCGTGGCGGCGTGGTGCAAGTGTTTGACACCAGTAGGAGTGAACTCGGATGTCAACTTCAGACGCTCCTTGATGTATCTGGTGCTTGCACCATTGGCGTAGGCAGTCTGGACGACACCGACCTTGATCTTCTCTGATAGACCACATTTGTCAACCAGCTCGCCAAGGAAGGAGGCCGCGAGAGTCGCGATTCTGTCTCCATCCAACAAGCGGAAGATGCTTCCTTCCTCGTTGAAGTAATAAACAATGCGGTCTGCGTCACCATCGAAAGAGCACCAGCGGTCGAATGGCTTGCCTGTAAACCCTGCAGGAACCTTTTGTTGCGTCTTGACGAAGTCTGCACCACAATCCTTGTTCAAGACCTCGGCCTTCTCGATCTCGTCGTTCTTGATTGTAATCTTTGGGCCAGCTTCTTGCTCCGAGGGAAGGTACTTGAGCATCTCCTTGAGCTTAGGTGCTCCTACACCATTCGCACAGTCCACAGTGACTGGACTGGAAACCTTTGTGTGCCTCATGACAGTCTGGAATGCCGTAGAGAGCTTCTTGTAGTAGCCAGCCTCGGAGATCTCACCATACGGATTCTTGTCGTTTTGAGTGCTGGTCGCGCGCACGAGGTAGTGAAGCTGAGGTGTTGTGAGAATGCCAAAATCCTTTGGAGTAACATTCGTAGCCTTCATGCCAGCCTCGAGAGCTTTGACAAGTCGAATGCCAGACGGCCGAGTATCTCGAGCATATATGACATTGGCAGGCTTGCTCTGGTCGATGTTGAATGTCTGAACGACGTTGCGGTATGCATTCATGGTCTGCTCTGGCGTAGCACCATTCACAATATATGTCGCCCACTTCTCCCAATCTTGCTCCAGCATCTCACCCATTGGATCGACCAGCTTGACGCCATTATCTATTGCTGGGTTGTGCGAGGCGGTGATCATGACTCCGATGGTTTGGCCATTCAGCTTTCGCGAGCGAAGGCCAGCAAGCAGGCCCATACCAAACATGACATGATCCAGCAGATCACCCTTGGTTCGGAAACCAGCAGTGCCATATGTGAACTTGTCGCCGTTAGCAGGACGAGGGTAGTGTTTCACGGCTTCGACAATGGCCCGGTCGATGTCGGTTTGTGGCTTCTGATCTTCGGTCGATGCCATGGTGAGCTATGCTTTGCGCCAGCTACTCTATGTGAGCAATGGATACGTGTGAGGGAGCGCTGTGTGGCAGTTATGCAGAGGAGCGTGTAGGTCGTCGATAGGGAAGTTGAGATAGCAAACAACAGGGAAGGTAGAGTATATGTGGGTAAAATGCGCAATGGAACGGAGGGCGGAAGATGGTATGATATGTGGATCGATAGCGTCTCGTACCTTCCACCAAAAATAGGACTGATCACCAAGCGATGAGCAGAGTTGCAATCGAGAAGTAGTGCAGGCGTAGTGATGTGATGGCGAACGAAGGGTGACAGTAACTTAATGGCGGGCTGAGCGACATCACGGTCCAGTCCAGTCCAGCGCCCACGCAACCCCACATTATTATGATTATTATTATTCTTTGCGATGCAAGCGCCCTGCATCGGGTGGCGCCTTTTCCCGCCCGCGCTTGCACCTATATTTGGCACCTGTCGCGAGGAGAAGTCATCGAGCATCCAGAAGTTGACTGGCATCAATATCACATCCGTTGGCATCATGTCGGGCTTGAAAGCGCCGTCAATGGCTCTCCTACGTGCGTTCTCGCCATTCGTACGATCAGAGGCCCTGCCGTGGACCGCGCGAGGATGTCTGGCGCAGCAACAGACGGGCCAGCTTCAGCACAAGGCGCAGTTCTCTAGCACGGAGCAGAGGCAGAAGAAGAAGGGTGGGCCTAAACGAGATGCCAGAATCAGTATGCGCCGCCTTACGCAAGACGCGCCCGTTGTGCTGACCACTACCCAGCTCGTATCAGATATTTTCTCGACCATCCCCTCACACCGCGGCCATTGCGCTTCTCACGGTAAGCAAGCCCGACCGCTTCCGCAAATGTCACCCATCAGTATTAACACAAAGCAGCAATCGAGCCCTCAGACACTGGACCATCCATCGCGCCTGGCAGCGATATCAAGATCAGCAGCGGATAGATAAAGAGCTCGAGCTGGAACGGCAGTACAATTCCATGTCTGGCGCATGCGAGGCTTTACGTCTGATAGACAACAACGGCTTGACAGAGGAGGAGAGGAAGAAATTCGGTGTTGTGCCTAAGCCAGGCGAGGAGAAGGAGATGGGTAGGCTATACAGGATTGCGATGCAGAAGATTGGTGTGTGGGGCGGTGTGCCGATTGAGTATGCGCGGATGCAGACGGAGACGCCGAGTCGAGAGGGGTGGAATCATGCGTGGACGCGATAGAGTACGAGGCAATGGGATTCTGGTGGGATCATACCGTCGAGCAATCTGGAATGATGAACAGCAAGCTCTTCGACCATGGACATCTTGTCGCCTTTCGCGTGGGACTGAGATTGTCCCGTCAGATGACATGATTGCAGACATTCGCAACTTCCTTCGGAGAGTGCAATTGCATATTTCAATGTACGTAAGTTATATCTATTGTTGTTGAGGAATAGGGATATATGCAGATCAGCTGACCACATACCGGACCGCGTGCAGCAGAGGTGCGTGGCGTCAAGCGAGCAGCGAGCTCTTGCAGCAGATGCAGCTGCAGCTGCAGCAGCCTCTTCATCACCAGAGCCTTGCGCCTTCCTCCACCATCCCGCATCGACATCGATCACATCTCGATATATGCCTGGCAGTCAACATGTGGCTTATTGACACCCATACCCTCGCCCTCAAACGCTTCCAGGACGACCGCAAGGCTGTTGGCAAATATGCCATTCTGTCCCATCGCTGGCAGCATGAAGAAGTCCTTTTCCAAGATCTCGCCATCGGCAGGAACGTCGAAGTACCGCCAGCGACAATGTTGAAGTATGGCTTCGCGAAGATTGAACAGTCGTGTGCTAGAGCCCGCAATCACGGCTACCGGTACTTGTGGTCGGATACGTGTTGTATCAATAAGGAGAGCAGCGCAGAGCTGTCCGAAGCCATCGCCTCAATGTGGCGATGGTATTCTGATGCTGCCATATGCTATGCCTACCTTTGCGATGTCATCTACGATGCCGACACGTTTCACGATCTCATGGACGAACCTGATGTATACAACAACGAGTTACTACGAGTTCTACGCCCGAGCGTCTGGTTTCAGCGTGGCTGGACTCTGCAGGAGCTCATTGCGCCGTCGAAGGTTCAATTTTTGGATCGGAACTGGAGACCCATGGGGTACAAATGCACAATGGTTAAAGTCCTGGAGAGAATCACTGGAATTGGGGAGAATGCACTTCGAAACAGAGACATGGTCAGCACTTACTGCGTCGCAAAAAGAATGGCGTGGGCGGCAAAACGCCAGACTACACGCGTCGAGGACGCAGCATACTGCCTCCTTGGCCTCTTTGGTGTCAACATGCCCATGATGTATGGCGAGGGCAAACGAGCATTCTTACGCCTACAAGAGGAGATCGTGCGATCGTCGACTGATCACTCTATCTTCAGCTGGATCCCGTCAAGAGCAAGCGGGGCACATCACCTCACTTCTCTTTTTGCGCCGGACAGCCGCTGCTTCACAGGTCTCCGCCTGCAAAAGAAGATCATTGAAGATCTTGCGGACGACGAGGCCTACGAGTTGACAAATCGTGGCCTACGCATCTCTCTGCCGGTTCACGTCGATGGTGACCACTTACTTGCAATGCTGAACTGCGTTTCCAACAGGCTTCACGACCGGGACGAAGTGGTTGTACTCAGGCTCAAGAAGCACGAAAGGCAGAATAAAATTGCCCCCAAGCAAAACTCGAGGATTGTTTGCGAGATCGAACGATCGTACAGTCATCGTAATTGGTACAGTCGCTCATCTCTCGAACCGCTCCAGTGGATGGACCTGACCATCCTCCGCCATGGTCTCACATCTGAAGTAACGGTCGAGTTCAAGATCTCCTCACAACTCAACCCCGATGTTCACAGATCTGCGGTGATCAGTGAAGACAGTATGATTCTCGTAAATCCGACCGGCAAGCCGCTCTCTGCTGGTCATGTAATGATTAATGTTAGTGAGGGCTCGCAGTCACACGCTATGTGCCTTTCGGTTGGACAGTGTCTTCGTCAGGCTAATTCCTTTGCTACGTTTCGAATGCACTGGTCCGCTGCGTCAGCATCTGAGTATCAGCTGTTGCTAGAGCAGCCATCAACAGTAGCTTCAACCTATCTTGATGAGCTTGGTAATATGAATCTGGTTGCCAGAGCCAGACTGTGCAGTAACGACGATTTGCGATACCACTGGCTGGTGTGCATCGAGTGCATAGGGAGACCTGAATTCGTTCTCAGGGAGGCCACTTGCTCGAAGGGAACATTAGCGAAGGCTGAACGTAAGCGTCGCAGGCAGATAGCCAGAACTCAATCGCAAGAGAAACAGCAACCTCAAAAGCTCGACGATATTCCACCCGACCTTGACATCGAGAGAGCAGGCCTGCTATCCGTGCCAGCCAAGAGCGCCTGAGCCACTGTTTTCGGTGGCAGCATGCTGCCCGAACAAGAGCCCAGGCGATTCTTCACTGACTCCGCACCAACGCTACAGAAAGAGGACTCGAGATACATGAGGTCAAGACGGCCGCGATTTATGTGAACAGAGAGCAATGGATCCCCGCTGTGATTATAAAATCTTCGCCTGGACCAACAACGACAAGCATATAGTACCATCCCAGTCACTTCACGCCACGCAGCTGAGAAGCATACATAGGATCCAGGTCCCTACGGCGACTTGCTGGACAAATCCCTATTCTACCGTCGACCGGAAGTGCGGCTAATAGACCTTCGTCCTGCGAGCCAGAAACACCGCTCGAATGCTGTGAAAGCTTGCTGGCGTTTTCGTCTTGCATGACATGAAACACATCACGGTATGGGACTTCTTGTTCACACGAAAGCATTTCGGATTGTGACGGCTATTGTAGCTGGCCAGGGCTTGCTACGAGCATCAAATGTTCCGGTCCCAATGATCTGGTGAGTTCGGAGCATGCTCTGGAGACCCAGTGTGCTCCCTGCTGGTGTTTTACTGGGCATGCGGAAGGCGTCGGCACGACGAACTCAATTGATGGAGCGACAGCACGAAAGATTGAAAATGTGCCCTTGGGTTCCGATGACGATCAAATGATGTGTAGTAGAATACCATCCTCGAGAAGAGATCGTCGAAAACAAGGAGGATCAATAAGCTTGCACGTGGCGCACTAAAGTCGCGCTACCACGCTGACATTGAGTAGAACGTGAACAGCTGTCAGAGCGTCTCACTAGCGCAGTTCACGGTTTTGCTGTCCAAACCTTGTCCACGTACGCAAGGCTCGAGCGGTAAGGAATGGGAAGTATCGTCCCATAGCTGCTTACGCCTCCAGCACAGCTCCGACCATGATGTACACGATCCGGGAACGGTCGGTCAGTGTGATCGAGTATAGACCTTGCAATGGAGCTCCGAATTAGCAGACTTGCAAGCAATGTCGTTGCTTGCATTCTTGACATACCATATTGCCAACACATCATGGAGATTCTGGGACTATTATTTAAGGCAAGTGGCTTGCACTGTGTGCTTGGCTACAACTGGTCTGAACTACATCCTCACTCACGAGCGACCATGGGCAAGATCATCGACCAGGACAATTCCGAGAAATTTATGACTGCCACAGTCATAACAGCAACAGTCAAGCCTCCACCGCAAGCACTAGACAAAGCATGGGAGTTCTTTCGCGCCCATCACGACCCACACAACGTCTACGATGCTGCAGCCCTTAAGCGCCTGCGTCGGAAGATCGACTGGAGGATCGTGCCAATACTCTACTGCATTTTCGGGTTGCAGTTTCTGGACAAATATCTGCTGAACTACGCAATCATCATGGGACTGCCGGATGATCTGAACCTCAAAGGCAATCAGCTCAATGATATTGCATCGTCACTGTGGGTTGCTTATCTGGTTGCGACTGTTCCGAGCGGCCTTGCGCTGAACAAAGTGCCGCTTGCGAAGTGGTTGGGAACTATTATGGTATGTAATCCGAAACATGTCATGGGACATCCACTCACTCGATGCAGACACTCTGGGGCATCGTCATTGCTTCCATAGCTGCTGCTCAGAGCTTCAATGCTTTGCTTGCTATTCGAGTTCTGATGGGAGTGTTCGATGCGAGTATTCCGCCTTGCTTGATGTTGATCAGCAGTCAATATTATCGCAAAGATGAGCAAGCTACAAGATTTGCTTGGTGGTTCTCGAGCGTAGGAGCTGCGATGATTATTGGTGGTCTGATCTCTTATGGATTCCAATTCGTCGAAAATTCGACTCTTTCGTCGTGGCGTAAGTGGTTGCAGGAGTCATATCTGCTCCCAGAATCTCCAATGACTGATTCGTCTTCGCAGGCATAATGTACCTCGTGCTGGGACTAGTCAGCGTAGCTACTGGCATCTGGTCGCTCCTCTTCCTTCCAGATACACCCATGAACGCCAAGTTCCTCACGAAAGCAGAAAGGGCAGCGATCATTCAGCATGTGTCGATCAACGAAACAGGCGTTCACAATACCGAGATCAAGCTGTCACATCTTATCGACCTCATCACAGATCCACAGGTCTATCTGCTAATGTTTACCGTGCTCGTGGCTTCTTGCGGCTCAGGCATCGTCGGAACATATGGCGCCTCTTTGATCAAAGGCTTTGGCTATGACTCGAAACATAGTGCCCTGCTCAATACTCCTGTTGGCGCCATTGGCATGGTGATGACATTGGGTATTGCGTACGCTATACGCTACGATCTGATACAGAGGTGGTCGGCGATCGTCATATGCAAATGCCTTGCCATTATCGGCGCAGCACTGCTCGCTTTCGCGCCGCGAGACAACGTCCACGCTCAACTCGCGGGCATCTACATCTTGGGCTGTGCGCTTCCAGCTGCCGGAATAGCCTACCAATGGACCGCCGCCAACATAGCTGGACACACGAAACGATCCGTGGCAATGTGCCTGAAGAGCGCTTCCTTCGCCGTTGGCCATATCATTGCGCCCTACGCTGTGCAGAAGAAAGATGCACCGGAGTATCAGCCGGCGAGAATCACGTTACTGGCAGTCACAGCTGGTTCGGCGGGATTCGTTGCTCTGTTGGCGTTGTATTACCTCTTCGAGAACAAACGACGGGATAGGCGGTATGGGCATAGGCTGAGGAGCGATGCTGATAGTGAGACTGTCGCGAGTGGCGACGAGGCCTGGGTGAATCTGACAGATCGGGAGAGGAAGACGACGTTTCGGTATGTCTATTAGATGGTAGAAGCTGGGTAGGAATAGAGTTCTTGGTTGAGGGAGAAGATGCTGCTCCATTCTGCTCGTGATCAGAACTTACGATGTACGACACGGACCGTTTTCCCATTCGTTTGAGTTTGCTGTGGGCGCCGCAGGCTTGATTGCTTGGTAGCCTCGTGCATTTAGCATGCACGAGAAGATCTGATGCGATTACTTGGACGCGCGTTTGTTTGGGAGCTCTATGGTTGAAGCGGAAGTTTTCGGCAATGCATCTCCAGGAACTACCCCTTGTCCTCTCGAAAGCGCAGAATTCCAATAACAACTTGAAACCAGCGGCAATTTATATATTCCGAGACCGTCGAGCTTATATAGACTTGATGCCCAAGTCCCGGCTCGCGGCACCAGCCAGAAAAAACTTCTGCTGCTGAGACTTGCGCTGCATTCAATCAATCACTTCCCATACCAGCCAAGCGCAACCTCGTCTCGGAGTCAATGAAGTGAGTGCTTGTTCTCCACAGCCACTGTCTTGGAACTTGGTAGATTCGACAGCTGCACGAGCTCATCAAAGAGAGGAATTCCATACTGGTTGACGAAGACCTAGCGGACCAAGTCTCTCTGCATAGTCTCATGATTTGCGATAAAGAATGGAATCTGTCTAGCAGCTAGTCGGTCCTCATCGAAGCGAGTTTTACGAACATTAATCATGAATAATAACTCCTGTTCCTCATCGAAGTTTGAGAGCGGTAACATGCTCGCCTGCTCAGTAGGGATTCTGCGCTTCCAGCAAAGCAGGAAAGAAGGCAAAAAGTGGGAAGCATAGCGCTGTTGGTTTTCCACGAACTTGCATAACAGCAGTGATTCCTGAATTGCTTTACACAAACTCCTGGAAGCCAGCATCGGTTCCCGGTCCATAGCCTTTTTGTAGCCAGGTAGGAGGGCTGGTTGTACTCAGTGTGGCAGAAGCGACGCTCAGGAGCTGTCAAGAGATCCTAGGGAATCACGATGACAGCCTGGGCAAGGCTGTCGCTGTCCTATTGCCCGGTCTGCGAATTTCCAAGCTTCTTAGGCATATGCGTGTCGGCGGGAAGTCTGTATGGAACAAATTCTGCCAAGCAGCAGATTCAATACTCCATGGCCCTCGTGTCCGAGCGCTGCGTATTTGGTACCGACTTGTGGGCGCCTTTGCCTTCGTTTAGGGCTTTTGAGCAGAGGGTCTGATCCTTGTCACTGCTCCTGGCTCCTGTGGATTGAACCTGTATCGATTGGTGGGATGGTAAAGTCTCGTCGTATGTACCAAGACGAACCAATCGAATGGCAATGCGAGAAATCCTAGGCCTTATCACCGGTGCCTGCTATCCTATGCTACATCGAAGAAAATGCTTGCAGGCCTATGGTACTTCATCTGAAAGGTCCATGGAGAGAACCAATCTTCGCAGACTTCACCTGCTGCTACTAGACAGCACCTGTCAACGTATACTATCGCCGTAAGCATCTCATTTCAAACCTCGTCAACAGGACGGCACGTGGACTGGAGCAAGTGAAGTCAAAATCTATATTTAGCGCATGGCCCGTGCATACTCGATGTTCTCCTCGCGCATCATCGTCTTCGTGTCTCTCATCTCGTGGACTTTATCGATAAATCGTCTGCACTGCGCATATGATTCACCTGTCGCACGATGCGACAGTCGCCAGCAGTAGTGGTTCACAAGAGCGCCATTGGCTGCCTCGGTCGGCGGCAGCATCATCTTGGCGCGAATGCCATTCTTGGGACACCGCAGCTGCGACCTATTTCTTAATATTTGAGTCACCAAACTGCGGAATACGCAGTTTCCTGTTCCGTCATGACTATGGAAATGTAGAATCGATTATGAGATTTATGTTGCCGTGGGGTTTCTGGCAGCATCGTGAAATACTGCTTTGCCTTACATCACCCCGACTTTTGTTACTGGCTCTTTCACATTTGGACGGCTTTAGATTAGCATACTGATCATTATGCCAACCAAGAGAAGCAAAGATCAGAACACTTCTGAACATGGCTCCACGGCAGACGGGACATTGACTGTCACAGCCCAGCAGAGCCGCTTTCACACAGAGATGGATGAGGATAATAATCGCAAAGAGGTTCGCAATCAGTACTTGGAGCAAGGACTGGTTTACTGACATAACAACAAGATCGTCGTCAAGGATTTAAACATATCTTTGGGCAAACGAGAACTGCTTTCTCACGCCAACTTCCAGCTGCAGCGCGGCCGACATTACGTACTCCATGGCAGGAATGGTATTGGCAAAAGTACGCTTCTTCGAGCAATCGCTATGGATCAGATACCGAGCATTCCGAGGGGTGTCAAGGTCCTGCTTCTAGGCCAGACTCAGCCCACTATTGAGGACGATATCGATGCCATGACCCTGGACGAGATGTCAGTAATTGATTATGTTATAAGAAGTGATCGCCTGCGCGAACGCCTTCTCAAAGAACAGGACATTCTCTCCTCGAGCTTGGAGAGCACCATGGATCCCATGGTACCGGTGATAGCCCTTCGGCGGATCATACATCAGAGACTCGAGCTCAGATTGGCAGAGCTCAGACAAATTGCCATACGTCGAAGTGGCGCTCGCGGCGCAAAGACCAGGATTGCTCTCAATAAGCTGGAAGAGGAAGTGGTGGCATCAGGCACTAGATTGACGAAAGAAGCAAGTCCTAATGAAGTGAGCGACGAAACGAAGAAGGCAGCCGAAGTTTTGGCCGAGATACAGACTTCGCTGGAATTGGTATTGACGACCGTCCTCACGCTGTGCAGAACATCGACTGATTTTACGACAGATGGACGCTACGTCTGCAGAAAGTAAGGCTCGGTCTGTTCTTTTGGGTCTAGGATTCTCCGAAGAGAGTCTCAGTCAACCACGATCGCAGCTTTCTGGTGGTTGGCAAACGAGATGTAATCTCGCCTGCGCTCTGTGCCAGTCTGTCGATCTCTTACTCCTCGATGAGCCAACGAACTTCCTTAATCTGCCGTCGATCATCTGGCTGGAGAGATATATCCAAGCAATGGATGAAAAGACCACAGTGCTTGTTGTGACACACGATCGTGCATTTGGCGACGAGGTAGCCGAAGAGCTCCTGGTCCTTCGCGAGCAGCAACTTGAACGCTTCAAGGGCAATCTATCTGCATATGAAAGCGATCGAATAAAACAGTACAGATACTGGACCCGCATGAAGGACGTTCAAGAGAAACAAAAAAAGCATATACAGTCCACTATTGAAGGAAATGTCCAAGCCGCTCGCCGAGCCGGAGATGACAAGAAATTGAGACAAGCCGCATCTCGCAAGAAGAAGCTCGACGAAAGGATGGGTGTTCAGGTCTCTACCAAGGGGACCAGATTCAAGCTTAATAGGGACATGGCCGGATACTTCAACAACAAGCGGGATAGCATTGAGGTCCCTCAATTCGATCCGCCTGCTCAGATGGTCATCCCAATGGAGCCTCCGGGTCTGCGGTTTCCTGGCAGCCTGCTCTCATTCGAAAACGTCTGTTTCTCATATACAATCGGAAAGGAGAAGGATCTCATCTTGGATGACATCAACTTGACTATCCATCCCGGCGATCGAATCGGCCTCGCTGGGCTGAACGGTTCTGGCAAATCTACACTGGTGTCTCTGGCAATGGGTCACTCAGCAGATGGCTGCAAGACCATGATTCCGACATCCGGCTCGGTTGCCAGACATACCAGATCGCATCTTGCGCTATATTCGCAGCAAGCCGCCGAGGAGCTAGAACGAATTGCAACCTCAAGACCAGAGTTGACAGCACTGACACATCTGATGGAATTTGCAGGACTCCAAACCAACGAGCAAGGAGCACGCGCCCTACTCTCAGGGGTGGGACTTGCCGGCAAGATCGCTTCTGACGTCCCCATCAAGCTTCTCTCGGGAGGTCAACGCGTTCGCCTAGCTCTCGCGAAGATCTTCTCGTCACCGCCACACCTTCTCATCCTCGACGAGGTGACGACACATCTGGACACAGATACAATTCAGGCCCTTGTCGATGCCTTGAAGAGCTACGAAGGTGCTATTTTGGTGGTAACGCATGATCGTTTCTTCATGCGGACCGTCGTCGAAGGCGAATCGATGAGATCGTTGACCACAGCTTCGAGGCCAGGAGATGAAACCGAAGACGAGTCTGATGAGGGTGAGAGTGATGAGGATGCTGTCCGTACGAGAGCAGTATACCGCTTATCGAGAGGGAAGATTAGCAAGCTGGAGAGAGGGATGGAGCAATATGAAGAGATCGCAGCGAGATCGGCTACGAAGATGAGCAAGACTTGAGACAGACCAGGCAGAGAACTGCCTCAAGCCAAGAGCTGAAGTCCAATCGCACGCCATATGAGACCAACATACGGTAACGTCGCTCAGTCATCACTCTGAACGGCGGTACCACATCGTGTTGCCTTTTGCGAGCCGAGCCAGATCCGAGCTACGACCATCATCAACAAAGCTGTCACGTCATTGAAGAATTTAGAGTTCATGGCGAGAGCTCGCCCCAAGATTCTAGATTCTAGATTCGCACAGGGGTGCGGAGTAAGAAGATAGCGTCTCTGGCATCATTATAGTCATTTCTGCACACTCGGACAGATGGGCCTCTGTGGGGCTTTAGGGTTGAAAGTGCTATCTGAAAGCTAAGTGATGAGTGAGCTTTGTCTTTTCCCAGCCTGTCTCAGGAAACAATCCTTGTTTTTCTATATTCCTTGGGTTTGTGAAATTGATGATTCTCAATTGATCGTTCGTCCCTTCTGAAAAGATAAAAAATGGCTCAAGTCATCCACTTCGATTATGGTCAGTATTTTATTTTCCCTAGCACACCACACCTTTCATTATTCCATCTTCGACTAATGTATTTCGATTGGCAAAACTAGATTTCTCGCCCTACGGCCAGAAAACCAAAACGCTCCTCACAGCCGCCGGCGTGGATTTCGTCAAATGCGATCAACCCGCCGTGCTTCCTCGTCCGGACCTCCAGGCCCTGGGCATAACGTACCGTCGCATCCCTCTGCTCGCGGTTGGTAAAGATGTCTACGCAGACTCCAACCTCGTCATCGACGTGGCCCTTTCCCTAGGCCAAGGCAAACTGAAGACGACGCCAGCGGATCAGGCGTACAAAGAATGGGCCGACCAGGTTTTCAACAATGATATCCTCGGCCTCATCCCGATGAACGTCCTGACGCCGGAGTTTTTGAAGGACCGAGAGGGAGTGTTCCCTCTCTTGCACAGGCCTGACATCAAGACTCTGAGACCTTCGGCTCTGGCGCAATTTAAGCAGAGGCTGGGACAGCTCGAGTATGGATTCCTCTCTGGCTCGTCTTCGGGGCCTTTCATCAACGGATCGGAGATCTCGTCGGCGGATATTCATGTGATATGGCCGATCAAGTGGGTCATTGAGACTCTGGGTCTTGGGAAGGAGTCTGGGTTTGGGAAGGCGGATTGGCCGAAGACGTATCGGATGATCGAGGCGATGCCTTCTTTTGCGCCGAAGGTGTGGAGTGCGGAGGAGACGCAGAAAGCGATCAGGGAGGGAGACTTTACGGCGGAGGGACCGGTCGAGGTGGCGAAAGATGATCCGTTGGGGATTGCGAAGGGGACAAAGGTGACTGTGGAGAGTTTTGAGTAAGTTCTGATGCTTCTTATGTTACGTCGTAGGTAAGAGAGCGGTGACTGATAAATTTTGGATAGTTCGACACCCGGATCGTCGCCTCAAGCCGGCGTTCTATTCGGCACGAACGTCGATGAGGTTGTGCTGGAAATCAAGGATGGTGTGAGATTGCACTTTCCTAGAATCGGTTATATCGTGAGAAGCGCATAGGAAGCGAGAATCGAAGATGTCTGATACGGTAGCAAAAAGCATGTCGTCAGGTCAGTGATCTGGTCCGAGGAGGTCAGAGGCTGACATGCCCTATGCTGTCTAAACGTGCGAGCATGAACAGACAAGCTCAAAATGGCATGCACTCTGCAGTACTGGACACATGCAGAGACTCTTGTGGAAGTATCGGATATTGACATCTTTCCGACTCTATCCCCGGCTCCAGGCGTCGGTCTTTTACCAAAAAGGGTATGCACTTTGCAGTGCCTATCCAGCTCCTTAGTCAAACAGTCAACATGACAGAGTGATCCGCTGACTGTGATGTAGCGCACATTATCGTAAAACTGTCAACCAGGTAGTATATATGTCCCGTCCGGTTGTCCTCGAGATGAATTCGGCAGACTCACCACGCTTGCGCGCAGCCCATAATCACTTAAACCAAATCTTACCATCAAACCAACACTCAATCAAAACTTGCCACCAAGCCAACAGGAAGATGACGACCAGTCTAGGATCAACAGTGCCTGAGATCTACGAGAGCTACCCAGAGATTGCACCAGAGTTATTCACAAGCAAGCTCAAGGGCAAAGTGGTATGCTCTCCCGAGATGCTTCTTTACAATGGCCTCGCTGATCGAAATATAGGCACTCATCACGGGCACATCCGGAGGGATTGGTCGCTCCATCGCGAAAGCATTTGCAGCAGCAGGTGCTTCCGTTGCTGCCGTCGCTCGTCGGGAAGCAGATTTGTCTTCACTTGTTCGGGAAATCAAAGCAGCCAACGGCACTGCTATCTCAATTGTAGGCGATGTAGCCGCGAGAGGGGCCGCGAAGGTGATCGTAACGCAGGTCGAGAAGGAGCTTGGCCCAGTCGATATCTTGATCAGCAATGCCGGAATCGCCAGGATCAGTCCTTTGCAGGTAGAGGATGAGGATCTTGACATATGGTGGAGAGTGTATGAGGTCAACGTCCGAGCACCAGTTGCATTGATCCGCGCTGTGCTCCCATCCATGATCGAGCGCAAGACTGGATACCTGATCACCACGGGATCCAGCGTGGCGACTCTGCCGCTGCCCGTCATGACGGCGTATGCCTCTTCCAAAGCAGCGATCAGCAAATTCCACGAAAGCCTGTCCAAAGAACTGGATGGAACGGGAATCACAACTTTTGCTGTGCATCCCGGACAGGTCAAGACAGAATTGGGAGCGGCGGAGAACGCGCTCAACAAGGAGCATATTCAGCACCCGTCAATGCAAGCGTTCATGGCGACTGTCAGGGACGGGAATTTCACACCACAGACACCAGAAGTCTGCGCCGACACCATGGTCGCTCTGACTGCTGATCCGGCATACAAGATCCTGACGGGCCATCACATCAATGCTACGCAACCATTATCGCCGGTGCTGAAGGAGGCGCAAAAGGAGGGTAAGGGGCGATTGGGTGCCGAGCGGCTGTACCTGGTGAATATCGCGACTTTGTAGGGCAGACGCAGCGCCTGCAGATCTGCGATGGCGGTCGAGGGGAAGGAACGTCACGGTAATAGAGAATGAGTGATAACATGATGGTATATGCGTGCATTGATGGCAGCCAGAGAAAGAAAGAGATGGAGGAAAAGGGAAGAGATGCATAACTCCGTTAGCTCCGGGTGACCGTTGTGCTGCGAACTGGACAGCAAGGTCATTTCCTCGTCCGCAAAACTCCCGTCGCAAGTCCATACTCTGGTCTCCATGTAGAACCAACAATACTGACACTTCCCTCCGTGGAAAGACACTGGAGTAGCCATAGATCAATGTAGCACAAGGGGTAAGAAGGAGCAACGATGATGCTATCTCAAATGCCGCATCACGGCTTTCCAACCCGCACGTCATATCTTTCGTCTACGAGGTTATCGCTGGCAGCGTATATGAACACCCCGAACAGAGATATCCTCGTCCATCGCAAACCTCACATCTAAACACACATTGGTATCGATCCTGCAGAGATCCCGCAGCAAATATGGCCGACGCTCACCTCGCGACCCCCAAGCCGCCATTCGACCTCAAAATCCCAGCATCGAAGCACACCGTCAGGGTATCATGTATCGATAGGTAATAGAAAGGGCATCATCAGGACCTACACCAATCCTTTCGACTAAATGTTTCTCTTCCAGCACTTCTCGCTTCGCCATCCCAATGGCACCATTCCTGCAACCCGACTATGCCGGAATGGACAATCTGAAAGGCCCATCCTTCTCTTTCCTCATCGAGCACCCCTCACACAAACCCATCCTATTCGACCTGGGCATCCGCAAAGACTGGCAAGCCCTGCCATCGTACGAGAAATGGGTCAAATTAGGTTGGTACATCCACGTTGAGAAAGACACGGCGACCATCCTGCGAGAAAACGGCGTGGATCTCGACTCCATCGAGTCCATCATCTGGTCGCACCACCACTGGGACCACGTCGGAAATCCAGCGACATTCCCTCCCTCGACCAATCTCGTCGTCGGACCCGGCTTCAAAGACGCCCACCTCCCAGGCTACCCGAAAAACGAGAAGTCCACTCTCCTAGAGACGGATTTCGAGAATCGCGCAGTCAACGAGGTGGACTTCTCCACCAGCGACATGATCCAGATCGGCCGCTTCAGAGCCCACGACTACTTCGGCGACGGCAGCTTCTACCTGCTCGACACGCCGGGCCACAGCATCGGACACATCTGCGGCCTCGCACGAACGTCTTCCGAGCCGCACTCTTTCGTCTTCATGGGCGGAGACGCGGCACACCATGGCGGCGAGTTCAGACCGACAGAGTACCTGCCCATACCGAAGGAACTCAAGCCTTCGCCGCTGGGGAAACGGCGTCCCGCACCGGCTTGTCCGGGCCATCTGATGCTAGACATTCATCCTCACCACTCGGCTACGAAGCCTTTCTACTACGTGACAGAGACGTTTGCGCATGACAAGAAGGTTGCGGATTGGACGATTGATGGGTTAGGAGAGTTTGATGCGCATGAGAATGTGCTGATGTTGATGGCGCATGATATCGCGGTGGTGGACCCGCCGCAGCTGGATTTCTACCCGAAGACGCTGAATGACTGGTACGAGAAGGGGACGGCAAAGAAGGTGAAATGGCTGTTCTTGGAGGATTTTGCAGAGGCGGTGGAGGCGAAGGAGAAAGGTGGAGAGGCTTTCACTTGGGGTACATCTACATCATCGTGAAGACCTGCCGTGGTGCTTGTGTGATGACTACGCAGATCACGATAGTCTGCTGTTTGGCGGATTCGTGCGGATAGATAGCAATGCTCACGAAGATTTTCGTCGTGCAGAGGCGGGTCAGTTGCATCGATGTCTTTCCTGACGCGGTCGAAGTGTGGAAGACAAATCACGGTCTCTGCATTGACAGAAGAGCTCGTAAGCATCCCACTACCACCTGTCATCCGATACATGCGAGCAGCTGCTGTCTGTGATGGCGGGAGGTCGGACTGTTGCTTCGCTCGAGAGGTCTGATGACTTCTGCTTCGCTCTCTCGAGAGGTGTACTCGGCTTTACCATGAGCTTTCCATGTAAGGAAGCACCAACCGAAAGCTCGACCTGACTCACGACTGCGCATGAATTCAAGCGTCTGCAAATCCCGAGTGGAAGTTCCTACAAGTGTCAGCAGAAGCAAGTCGATCAATCACCACAACAAGAACAACAACATGAGCACGAGGTCTCCCTCTCTTACTTCCAAGGCCTGCTGCGGTAAAGTCGGATCCGAAAAGCTGCTGGCTCGGAGCTGAGCGATGAGATGTATACATGTCTCGCAAGCAAGCGAGTAAGCGAGAGTCGTTCTGTTTTGATGATGACTTGGTGATGAACGCTGCTGTCAGGCACGCTGCCATTTCTGTGATAGGGGGGGTTTTTCAATAGAGCCGCTGACTGATGAGTGAGTTGGCAATGGGTCAAAAATAACAGGAGGACTACTACTGGTGTGTTGGATCTGTGTTGTATTCTCGGGGGATCTGCCACGTGCGCCGGGGAAAGGGAAAGGGAAAGTTGACTGTGAGAAACAGACGAGGTGAGCACTGAGCAACTCTTCGTCGTTGTCCCCGAGTTTCATTCTATTTACCGGATTGTCCGTTTCTGAAGGCGTGGTTGTTGTTATAGCCGGTGGCCGAATGGGGAGTGTCAGTGGTATACCTCGTACTGGCCGCGTGGGTGATGGGTGATGGTGATGGTGATGGTGTGGTGTTGGTGCATTGGAAATTCAGCCCTGCAAAAAGGAAGGGAGGGGGGCAGCAAGCAACACTGTGCTCTCTCACGGGCTCCACAAAACAACTAGAAAGCTCCTTTCCTTCTCCAGCTAGCACGCCATAGGATGTGGATTCATCAGCGTGGTTGAGGGAGTAAGGAATGGGAATTGTATAGTCACAGCTTTGCTTACGATTCCAAGCTTGGAAATCGGTGTTGGAAGAGGAGTTTGTCAGCTCCCTCAGCAGGTACTATGTACTACTATTCGCTGCCCTAGCACGAGCCACCGACGCCCTGGATCCTTCCACTCTTTGTGCATCATCATGCTGTGTCATCGTTCCAAGAACCCTGGCTCGCTCATCATGTGTTCTGATTCGCTGCTGCTTCTGCCAGATCTCATCCAACCGTGCATACTGTGCAGGGCGGACACGTGGTGAGAATTTCTCTTATCACGGTTACTCATCCACCTTCTTCACCGGACGCGACGCGACGCGACGTTTCAACCACAGCCCCCAACCCCCTCCCTTCTGCAACCCCGACCGGGGCGAGAGTATGCGAGGGAAGGATTGATTTACAAGCCTCAGGGCAGAACAGGCTTCTGCTTTTCTGGAGCTTCTGAATGGAGAACTCTAAAGGGTTTCATCGTTCGACTAAATATCTGCTGCTGAGAGCAAGTAGGGATCCAGCCGTTGTGATGGGCCCATGGCTGTCTCGCACATGGCGGTGCATCAGGATTAGTGAACGAGGAGCGCTACCATAGTACTAGCGAGCGGCACGGGCGCCAATCCGCAGATGCGATGTGCGAGAGTCGTGGCCCTTCGTTTAGTCGCGATGACTGATGAGACTAGACGTCACCATAAAAATGCATGTCCACAATCACTTACACGCTTTCGACAGTGTATGCGAAATGCGAATGCAGGTCTACGGCGAAAAGGCTCCTGACCGTGGTATTCGGAGTTTTGTCTATACGAAAGGTCCAGCCGTCTTTGTTGTTGTTATCATTATAGAGGGGAATGGATGGAAATCTTGGTCGCATGACGCACAAGACAGCACGAGTTGCGGCCTTAAAGCACGGAGCAAAGAAGCTCGGCCGTGAAGGAAAGGCTTGCATCCGAGCTGGGCCCCCATTGACTTTGACTCGACCACGTTTTTGACTCTCTCTGATCCCGCCGGTCGCAACTGTCCGACCGGATGCACGCAAACTCCGACCCACTCGCTCGCTGGCTGGGACGTTTCACTTTTGGTGTTTGCCTGATGGTAACAATGGACTGGATGCACGGTGGACTGATATTTCGTCCTCTATTGCAAATGAATTCATGGTTGGCTGTGTCAATTGCCGGTGCCTGGCAGGCATTGAAGGCACGGTATGGTAGCATCCATGGCGTCAAAGTAGTCATGTTGATGATTCCACCTTCGATCAGGCAGCTCTTTAGCATGCCCAATGCGGGTGTGCATGCGAGCTCAGCAGCAGCAGTACGCGGTGAAGAGGCGGGCGGGCGTGAGACACACACAGAGAGAGAGAGAGAGAGAGAGCGTGTGTGTAAGCGGTTGTGGGGCATGTCTCGCACTCCTCGCACCCGCAGCTGTCTGTACGAGGGAGCGAGCACGATGCGAAGTCAGGCGAGGCGAGGTGAGGCGAAGCGATACCGCTTCTTCTCTGCATCAGACAATCTCACTGGACGCTCAGCGGTATGGTTGATTGTGGTTGCCTGAGAGTGCAGCCACGACAGGCAACACGTATCCCCGTCCGTGGTGTGCAAGTCTGATGCCTGATGGAGAGGAGACAGCGAGATTGCGCATTCCGCGGACACCGCTAAACCCACCATTCCTTACTGCGCACTCAATGCGAGCCACTCTCTCTCTCTCTCTCTCGGGCTTTGGGAGGAGGAGTATAGACAGGTCGTCAGTGCACACGGAACATGCAGCATGCAGCATGCAGCATGCAGCAGCAGCAGACTGAGACTGAGACTGGGATGATTCATACATGAATGTTTCCATATGCTACATCAGCACTGACTACCACATTGGGAACGACGGTGAGAGAAATGATGAGTGATGAGTCAAAGGACGGACCGGACGACCGCACGGCGTAATTGTGCCTCATCTCTCTCCTCCTGCTGCTGCTGCTGCTGCTGGGCATCATGCGGGCGCCGGGCAGTGCACAGTAATCCATCCGTAATCCAAGCAAGTCAGTGCTGGCTGCCTTCTGCGAGACTGTCCGACGGGTGCGACGGACGGACGGTGATTAGCCCAGAGCAGCCAATCACTTTGCCTCTCATCACACGGATCCGGCTTTCGTTCAGCTAAAGCCCGTGCAGCAGCTGTGCAAATCCACACCCCCCCGGCAACAATAAGCTTTTCTTCGTCAGATGGACTGAACGGCCGTTGCGGAAGACCGCCTGCTCCAAACCCCGAATACATCCCAAGGCATCATCCAGCACAAATATCACCCTCTGTTCCCCGTTGTCAGATCCTGCTTCTTCTGTACCATCACATCTCTCTACACACATCACAATAACAGTCATCAACAACCATCATCAACAACAACAACAAGCCTGACCATCCACACTCAGCCAACCATCAACAGAGATACCCTCCACACCAAGCCACTCACTCTAAACTCCGGGGCTTTCACCCAAGCTTAAAGCCACACTCGATCAACCTTATTGTCCGTCCCTGAGGTGACTCAGGCAGCACTTCTTTCGCCATATCAGACTCACATTTGCATCTGAGTCACGACACCCATATATTCCACAATGCCTTCCCGACTACGCCTTCAATCCTCCTTTGATGAGCCCATCTCAGCAAACGCCTCCATCCATCCATCACCCACGCTTCCCCCCGCCAAGAAGCAAAAGATGTCTCTCACCCAAACATACTACGTTGCCTCGACCGCCCGCTCGAAGCTCGGAAAGGAGGCACAGCGAGCAGATCACAACCTGAGATTGCTCGTCGGTCATGCCAACCTCCTCGACACTCTCATGGTCGAACTCGCCGACGCCGAGCGGGAACAGGAAGCCTGGTTCAATCAATCTGTCAAGAAGGCCTCCAAGCCAGAGGAGCCCCGACGTGTGCAATGGATCGACACCATTGCAGAGGAGGAGGGCGATGAAGACGACGACGACGACTCTGACGCTGACTCCGACGATGGCTCAGACATCTACGATGAGGACGCAGAGATGTTCAACATCCCACTCCGCAAGATCCGATCACCACCCGTCGAGGTCACCTCACACGAGCTCGACTCCGACGATGACGAAGACATGGACTACGACGACGAGGAGTACGACGACGATCTAGCTCTCACTCGCGTCGCATCACAACACTCTCCACCCGAACTCACTCTCGACTCCGACGACTCCGAGTCCGAAGAAGACGAATCCATGCCTTCGTCACCCGAACAGCCGCTCTTCGAGCTCAGCGAAAAGCAACGACAAGCCATCGCGACGACAACCTTCTACGACGTCAAGTCGTCGTCAGAACAAGAAGAAGAACAAGGATTGAGAAATTACATGCTACGACAACCACAGCAACCCACCATCATCGCAACATGCTGATGAGTTTTTTGGTACTTCCCAATCTTGTTTTTTTGGTTTTGGTTTTGTCGTCATGAGCGTTTCAGCGAAGCGAGCATTTCCAAGTTTTTGATCGATCGGAATTTAAGCGAAGGGGGATGGATGTCCATGTTATGATGCATGAAAGAAGGAAGGAACAGCACCACTCACAACTTACCATTACTACTACTACTACATTGTATGAATCAAGAAAGAGAGAGGGCAGTATCTCCTCGCGAAAAGCCCCAAAGCGAGTCGAGAACGCCAGCCTAGTCAACCAGAGAGAAATAAACAATCAAACAAATCACATCAGAAAACAACAAATGAAACCATGACCATTCTTCCCATTTGCTCATTTCTCACTTCGTCTGTTTCATCTCTTGGTGCAACCACCCATTTCCACTGCAGTGGACTTGGAATCACCTTAGCGTTACCAGAAACAGTCGCAATGTCAACAACCACTACCACACTACCACACAACCACAACAACAGAAAGTACCCGCCAAGTGGCAGCTTTGATCCATCGCACCATGTCTTTCATCTACGACGTATAGTACCTACGGTATCACCGACCTATACAACGAAAACTCACTCTCCCGGATGAAATTGGGAAGCTTCCAAGATTCCAAAGATTCCAAGACGTCCTCGCAAAGAAAACCCTTTTCTTCCCGCGCTTCCGCGCAATCCGGGCTTCCGGAGCCGGAATTTCGCACATAATTCGTTGAAAGTTCTCTTCTCGGTGTCTCCCCCAAGCCAGGGTCCTGTTCGCGACCTACTCCACATATGTACATCATGATCATCAGTGATCAGTCACCTGCAGTTAAACGTGAAGCCAGGGTCTCGCTCGGGATCTCGGAATCATTCATTGGATTTTTCTTTTTCTTTTTTAGAAATCTTGCTCGGCTTCCAGTTGCTTGCTTGCGTAAGCTCATCAGAGGGAGAGAGGGAGAGAGGAAGAGCAGGAAGGGGAGAAGTTTCCGGTTGGGACTGCTCCCGTCGTTGGATCTGTGGAGTATGGACTGCGACTGCGACTGCGACTGCGACTGTTGCTCCGTCCCGTCCTCAACGTCTAATAGAAAATCCAGCTGGTCTCTTGTATTTCCCTTCTTTCCCTCTCTGTCCATTCTTGGGCGTGCCACTACTGCCGATGGAAGTGTCTAGCACATCTACTACTAAAGTATCGTTACCTCGAGTATTATTGCCATGACTTTAGGTTTATAAGTAGCATGTCGACCGCCCTGATGAAGAGAACGTACGGTGTTTGCGAAAAAGTTTGCGACCGAAGGAAGCTTTGCGATATCGGCAATGACTTCAAGACATCTGGACGCTGTGCGATGCAACGCGATATCACCCGCAGCCGTGATCGCAACACCTTTCCCAATAGAATCCAAAAGGATGAAAGAGTACGGATGAGTATTCACGGAGAGTATCGGAGGCTGCTTTGTGCAAGCAACACAAATGAAGCTCTTGCCTGTGTTTGTGTTTGCCTCCGCGCCAGGAAGTGTTCGGATGAGTTCGAAGGGGAGATCAGTCACAGGCGAGGTTCGCCGAATGATTCATGCGAATTATCGCGCCGTCGGTCGTGATGGAGAGTGAGAGAGCTGTTTCGTTACTTAGGGCTTGAGATCTGGTGAGTCTGTATCTTGCTTGCTTGCATGCTTGCTTGCTACGGTCACACTACATACTGCCGCCGCTCCCGCTGCTTCCTCTGGGTATCATTGCATTTGCATTGCATTTGCATCGCATTGATCAGCCTGACTGTTGCAGTATCTTGTCGCGCTTGCAGCGACTTCGAATCGCTGACGGGACATGGTAGCTTATCATTCACCGTCGTTCACTGATTTGGGGGACTTTAGTTGTGACGGTATTTCATTCATGCATCAGGGTGTATTGTGGGATAAGCCTCGCTCGGACTGCACGTCATGAAAGGAAGCTGCACGAAGATATGATATTCTGCCGCACTGTTTTCTGACACACACACACTGCATTCGTCGACTGTTTACACTGTGTGAGTCAGAAGAAGGGCCTTCGCGATATGGTCATTGTGAACTGCTGCCGCCTCGACAGCAAACCCACTCAATGTTGCGATAGAGAAAGACATCGTGAAGCGAGCATCTTGTTTGGTGTGGATGGTAACGGCTCCGAGACCCACCAGTGTCAAGCAGAGTCGCCATAAGATGAGCTCGGGGAATGGCTCGCCTGACTGGGGCGGAACAGTTCGGGAATTTTATCATCATGACCCACGAGCAGGCCGTGTAACATGAGGCATTGTGAAAAGCGGCCGATCGAGCGGGTTCGTGCTTGTGCTATGCTCATCGTCGTCCAAGGTCAATATCCAATACCTGACGCAGTCGCTGCTGGTCACGGCCACGATCACCACCTGACGCCCCAAAGAAAGGTTCGATGCTCTCAGCAATGACCTCCTCGAACAGACCTGTGATGAGATTTTGCAGATCATCACCAGTCTGAGCAAAGTCCGGGAAGGCGTTGACTTCCAATAACCAGGCGGTACCTTGCCCGTCAATCAGGAAATCAAGCCCGAAAATCTCGAAGGCATTCGGAACAGGCTGGAAATGAATGCCCATTGCCCTCGCAGCAGCTTCAAATGTTTGACCCGTAATTGAGCAGATCTGTCGGAAGACGTCTTCTTGCCAATCATCGCTCCCAATACCAGGAATGGTCGATGGCAGAGACCAGAAGTCGTATACACTACCCTCTCGCTCGCCGCTCTGAAGACACGTGTTGGTGAGATGCTTGGATAGATCCTCATTGGGGTTTGTTGACGACGATGGCCCGATATATGCCTGGCCAGCGAAGAGTGCGAGCATCGGCTTGTAGACGTACACCTTGAGGGCTCCCATCGCGAGCACATACGTCCGAATGTGGAATTTGCGGCCACCAGAAGGGTGTGTGGCAGGCAGCAACAGGGGCGGATGGATATATGGCTGCGCGACGAAATGTCGAAGATCGGAAGTGATGACTCCATTTCCATTCTGCTTGTCCCCGTCCTCGCCCTCGTCTCCATCCTCGTCTTCATCCGGCGGATCCCATTCCTCGAAGATCGTCTGAAGCTCCTCCTCTGAACTGAAAAGCCTGATCCCTTGCCCACGATCACTCATCCCAGGCTTCAGAATCCACCACTCTCTGTCCTCCGCCCCTTCATCTCTGCCCTCGTTCCGCGCGAAGCTCTCCTTCAACTCATACGCCTCAACCAGCGCATCATCCAGGAACTCGGAATAGTCTACCTCAAACTCTACACTCGGCTTCACATGATATCTCAATACCGAAGCGGGATGTTTCGTGAGCCAGTGGCTGACCGTGGTGGACAGGTAATGTTTCCGGATCAGAGCTTTTCGAATCACGTAGCTGTTGGCCAGACTGGAAGTCGCATGAGCCATGATATGGTCGAAATCGATGCTTTCGTATTGCACCCATTGTAGGCATTTGCTCTCTGGTGTGGGAAGCTCGGAGATGTCGTTTATGAGGACCAGGAGTTCTGGTGGGAGTTGGTTTTTGAGCGCTGAGATTAGGAGCGGCTGGACGTATTTATCCTCATAGCTGATGACGGCATAGATCTTTGAGTCTGCCATCCTTTTTTTACTGGTAAATCTAGGCTGAGGTGGATTCTCTCATTTGGCAGAGAATTTGTGAAGGCGGAGAGAGATGTAAAAGGCATGTGAAATTCGAGCCTGAGGCTTTCCGGTTGATAGGCGGATGATAATTCTGCCAGCCTTCTCCCGCAATGTATCGATCCATCCCCTCTCAACGTCGTTTTGAAAGATGTGTTGACAGACTTCTTCACCATGGCGGGAAGCGAAAGCAACCCATGGATCTTTGCTGGACCCGTCTCCTCCTTCCCTGACATCAAGCCCGACGACAGCACCAAGACTAAAATCTCCTGCTCCCATGTCGATGACCCGGCTTGCCGTATCCTCCAGCCCACAGATTCAACAGCCCGAGAGCTGAGTCTCGCAGACGCCGAGCTCAGCCTGGGTTTGAAACCTCAGGTCCTCATCTTTCGCTATCGGAACAAGATCCACGCCATCGACCACGCTTGCCCACATCGCTCGTATCCTCTTTCCCGCGGCTCACTGTATGATATCGAAGATTTCGGCATTGTGCTGAGTGCCGGCGTGTCATGTCCAAAACATGGATGGACGTTCGACCTTTTCACTGGCGAGAGCGATAGAGGGAACTACCGATTGGGCTTGTGGGAGGTGGAGGTGAGAGATGGCGAGAATGAAGATGAGCAAGTCTGGATACGGAGGAAAGAGAGGAAGAGGATGGGATGAGACATGCGAAAGTTCTGTGCGACAGGGATGTAATATTCGCAGTACTACGGCCGGGCGTCCTGACATCAACCTTCACGACAGAAGCTTCAGCCAGCTTTGCCGCAGACAGCCGTCGAGGTTGCTCCACGATCTGAGTCGGTGCCAGATCAAGCCAGGCCAGCTGGACGGCGGCAGGGACAGGAATTGTCTTGAACGGATTATGGCCCTGCTTCCACTCATACTCATGGTAATTCTGCTCGCCCAGATACTCCCAGCCCCATCGACTAGTGATTGCCTTCTGCCACGGTGAGGAGAATTTGCCGATGGCGTGAGTATACCCCAATTCAAGTCCGATGCTGAACATGGCGTCTCTGAGTAGGTGCGTGAGATGGCGACCTTCATGAGGCTTGGATGTGGCGTAGCCGAAGAAGTCGAGCACTTTGATTGAAGTCTTGCTTTCGTCATCAAGCTGGTCTACAGCTGCCTCCAGAGGACCGTCCAACTGATGTAGGATGTCGAGCCAAGGCGCCATGAGATCTTCATCGCCCTTTCCAGCCGTTAAGTGCGGGTAGACGTCCGGAGTGCAAGGCATCCCGACTAGCAGCGAGACCATTCTCTCTGAAGCATGTGCAATGACTGCTAGGAGCAGTGACTTCTCGCTGGAGAATCGGCAGCAATCCAAGCAGAACTGGCGAAAACGCTGATGAATGCCCTTTTCCTGATACACTGGATCTGAGAGTATCGCAACGGAGAGTGGTTCACCCACCGTCCACACTTCTTCTAGAAGGCGGCTCGCTTCCAGAACGTCGTTCTCACTCTCTGGTGCAACAACCTTGACGCTGTAGTCGGGCTGGTGACAGTTGCCGGCGATTGCCTGAAGTCTTTGGTATGACGAAATCGATCTTGTCATCCTGTCCACTTATTCGCAGGATTCTGTGGTGATTTGGTCAGCAAGGACTTATCGAGCGGAACGAATTCTACGAACTATCAAGTACCAAATCACGTCCGATTGCTAGTACGTGTAGACGAAAGCAACAAGAGCGAAAGATTTGGCTATACTTGAGGAGCTCCTGTTCCTGCGTACCCACCCTTGATCGACCATGCGAACCACACTCCCCGCCCATCCTTGCTCAAATCCTTGCATGGTCATGCAGCTAATTTGCCCTAATCAGCAGTATTTCAGCAGCATTGTCCAATTTTGCGTCGTCTCAGACCGCTCCACATGGCAAGGCGACTTTCCCACAATTTAACACGAGTAAGATGGCGGTCAAGATTTTTGCACTAGCAGAGCACCACGGGGTTTATGGCTCTGCAAGGACAAGTTGTACGAGTGATGGAGATCCTCAAGAGCCTCACTTGCGCACAAGCGACGAAAATAATAGGCCCTATGGCTTTGGTGCGTCAAACGTCAGCACTTCTGTCGGGAAAACTCCGACCAATATCTCGAGTTTCAAGTCTATTGGTCCACCCGCAATGCTCGGCATCAGCACTGATTCCTGTCACTTTCTTAGTTTGTTCCCATGGAGTGATTGCTGTCGCAGGTTAGTGAGCTTCCGTCGGTCAATCAGTAACCAATAAAGACCTCGAATGACCAGGCAGATAGACCCACCGCTTTACGTACGCATATGATCGATTATGTGGCGGCGTGCTGACCGCCATGCTCTGACCTCGCGCGAGACTTCTTGTCAGGATGTATAAAGCTACTTATGCAGGATATTGAGGCTCGAGGTTGGACTCAACGAGGCATTGCATACCACCCTCTCAACACAATGGCATCTGACCTTAGTATTCGACGACGCGATTTGTAAGGCAAGTCGCCCGCTTTCGCAACTCTACACTCTAATGCTTATGACAGGGACGACTCTACGGCTGCAGTCAATGGCGCGAAAAGAAATGGAAGTAGAACTGAATCCACGCGGCGAGCCTTGCTTCCAGTCTTGCAAGAGTTCAAGGACTATATCGAAGCAGACCGACGGCTATATCTCTACTTCAACCAGATGTGGGTGCAGTCCAGCAAGCAACGCTCATTCCCAGGCCACGTCACCGTGAAGGGCTACGATCATATGTTCGAGCTCCTGAATGAAACACTCGAAAGCACCCCGACATGGACACCAGAAGTTCATCATGTAGGCTCTGCCGGCCTACCTATCTGCGACATGTTCTACTACGCCGTTGCAACTCCGAGCGGCTACGCTGCTTTCACGGATCCTGGCGTGACTCGCATGATGAAAAAGCTTCTGAACTCCTGGGGAGAATATCTCTCCACTCCTGCAAGTGCGGATGCTCTAGGTAGCTGGATGTCTGAGTCCGGTGGTAGAGACGTACTTTGCGCAGTAGCCAACGCCGCTCGGAAGACACAGTTGAAGTTTGAGGAGCTATTCGAGTGCGATCCGAATCAGCCAAACTATGGATATAAGTCGTGGGACGAATTCTTCATCCGTCGCTACAGAGAAGGCGTCCGTCCGATCGCAGCTCCCGACGACGACAATATCATCGCGAATGCATGTGAGAGCAAGAGCTACAATCTCGCTCACAACGTGAAATACCAAGACCGCTTCTGGATCAAAGGCAACGCTTACTCTCTCTACGACATGCTGAAACGTGATGATCTGCCCTGGGCTTTCGTGGGCGGTACGGTCTACCAAGCCTTTCTATCACCATACTCCTACCATCGCTGGCACGCGCCCGTCTCAGGAATCGTGAGATATGCGTACGCTCTGGAAGGCACCTATTTCACGATACCAGAGTTTCACGATATAGATAGTCGAGCTCATCGTGATGATGAGGATATCAACGTCGAGGAATGGCAGGCTTGGTTGGCGTGCCAGGCTACGAGAGGCATAATTATCATCGAGGCAGACAACACTGCCCTGGGGCTGGTCGGCTTTGTTGCCATTGGAATGGTGGAAGTCAGTACGATCGATGTCGGCGTCAAAGTCGGCCAGAGAGTGAAGAAGGGAGATGGTAAGTGGACGGGAAGTGAGGTTTTATGTTCTCGATACAAACACTAATTCTGCCTGTTTTCCAGAATTAGGGTGTTTCCACTTTGGTGGTTCAAGTCACTGCCTATTGTTCCAGAGAGGAGTGGACGTTTGTGACTTTCCTCAAGGACCTCCAGAGAGACCGGAGAATTTCCCGGTGAATGGCCCGGTCGCAAGACTGAGGACTTCGGCGAGCTAGTGAAACAACCAAGACGAAGACGAAGGGGCAGATCCTCTTCGCTTCGTGGCTGCAATGGATTCAGGTAAAGCCAGTGCAGGAACTTGCTCTCCTACGCAGTCTTGGCTTCCCGCAACATCATAACGATAACGTAGCTGCCATCAAGCACTGGCACATCTAATTTCGCTACAAATCCTGCCTTCGCATATGTGCTGACAGCGACTGGCGTCGATTCTGTGAAGCATACCGCACCATCTGGATCAACAAGCTTTGCGAAGCCATGTTGCAGCATTTTGCTTGCAATGCCTTGCCTCTGAAACTCCGGATCAACGGACATAGCTTGCAGATCTAAGCCTTTTGTCAGCAAAATCTCAACCCACACGACGAGGCTACCATTACACCAGGTATCATCCCTGTCCCCTCCAAAGACGATCTTTTTGGCCTCGGCGAGTTTGGCCGCGGTCTGCTCGAATGCAGCATCATTGAGGAAACTGGGTCTGCCTTTGAATCGAGGCCCGGCCTGATATTCTGCTGGTTTAGGACCATGCCAACCACAAAATCCTAGAATTCGCCCTTGAGCATTGATGGCTTTGAAGTAGTGATTGTTAGGCGCGCTCATGCGTTCTTTGGACAGAGTGATGCGCCAGGTCCTTCGCTCTGCATCTTGTTCTGGGGTCAAGGACTTGGGACGTCCAGCTTGAACGAGCTGGTCGTCTTTGAAGGCTACTTCGCCGAGGTCGACGATTGCTGGGACGTCTGTCTCCGTCAAAGGGGCGATGGTGATGTCCATCTTGGAGTTTTGAGGGCGAAGAAGAAAAGATGGGCGAAAGCGGCAATGAATGCTGATGTGGTGTCTACATAGCTGACGTTGCTTCTGAGCTGGAGGATGAATACATGAGCCATCTCGCCGACTTATGCTGTGCTATGTGTCAGGGTGCACGACGGAGCTCGGAATCGGAGTAGAGTGACCCGAAGACCTACAGCCTTTACGGCGGCTGGTCTGGACCATACTGTTCTTTCGAATCCTCCACCACCATCCAAGTCCACGAAGAACTGCTGCCGCTGCACGTCTGGATTTCCGACATGTCATCTACATGCCCTATTTGTACATATAGACCTTTAGCGAGCTGGGATCTGGTGCCACCCTTTCCCCCGATTGGTCGACCGTACGACATCCGAGAGGACCTGCGTTCGAAGGATTTGTTAGACCGGCAAAGCTGAAAAATTAGTTTCAGGCCGTACCAATCTCCGCCACTATTTGGTGTATAAAAGGACAATGGGCGCTCAATCAACGCCAATGTGACAGTCGATTTATTGCCTGGACAGAACAACTGCGCGAACAAGCTGGACGACTGCCCTTGACACTCTGGACCATTGGACGGTATAACGTGAGTTCTGGTCGACCAGACTTGTAGTGCACAGCAGAACTACATTACCCCAGCCAAGCATTGTCGTCTCCTCTATCACAGCTTCCCCCATTAATCATGGTCAATCTTGGCGGTATTCTCTTTCCACTCTATATCTATCCATATCCGGCTACCAGATGGGATCCTCTGATCACAGCAGCACGGCAATATCGCGATGTCACGTTCACGGCGGTCGTCAATCCTGACAGTGGTCCCGCTCCAGACTCGACTGGATGTCCTAACAAGGACTACGTCGGAGCCATTGCGAAGCTGAATGCTGAGCCAAACATCGTCACCATGGGCTACGTTCACACCGCCAACAAGTGGAATTGCAGCGGCCCAGCCGATAACCAGGTGCCAGGCACCGGGACCGACATCTGTTTCTGCTCCGCCCCGTACTCAACAGTGACCAAGAACATTACCACTTACGCCAACTGGAAGACCTGCGCTGGTTGGGACGGCGCACAGCACGACGTGCACATGGACAGTCTCTTCATTGACGAAAGCCCGGGCAAAGACAACTTCAAATTCGGCACATACATGACCAACCTCACCAACTTCGCCAAATCCAGCTTCGTCAAAGCCGCCAACAACGGCACAGTCCTCTTCAATGCCGGCGCACAGACGGACAGCCGATACTTCAACATCGCAGACACCATCATCGTGCTCGAGAACACCGAGCAGGCCTACGAGAGTATTCCTGACATCGGCACTTGGGTCTGGGGTGCTGGGACCAAGTATCCTAGCAAGGCGAGCATCCTGCTGTATAATCACACCACGACACAGGGCAACATCTCGACGTACAACACTGTTGCGTACAACGTCGACACGATCTTGAATAGGAAGCATGATGCGTTTGCGAGTGTGTTTATATCGAATTTGATTGGGAATCAGTATGCAGAATTCCCGACGAATTGGGTGAATATCACGAAAGCGGTCAATGATACTGTCAGTGCAAATAAGAAATGTGTGGCGAGTGGAACTTGCTAGAGGGTATATCCATCGAGTGCGGTGAAATTGCGTGCCTCAGCAATGCAAAAAGTGAACGCTCCAGATTCTCGGATTTCCATCTCGATGTTCACATGTAAGCGTATCTTGTACGCATGCACCTACATTTACGCCTTCTTTCCGTCGATATAATGCTTCGCATTCCCACGCATGAAAGCAAGTCCGCTGCGTCAAACCCAGTACATCCACCCCGAGAGCCACCCCTCCAACTCCACGCTCAAAACAAATGACCTACACCTATTTTTCTACCAGAAACTGCACCATCCGATATAGTGTTGGCACAAATTCTCCAAATTCGTCGCCTCGCTCAGTAATCGCTCAACTTGCTCGCCCACATTCAGCTCCGTATCCTTCTTAAAGTCCTTTCCAGTGAGCTTCTCCTTTACTCGCGCCAACACCTGCAGCGCTCTCGCGTTCTGCACTTCCCGCTCCATGACCGCATCAGTTGCATTGTTGCCGTTCAGCATATGACCTGGAGGTGGGTGCGTGAGAGAGGAGAGTCTATGACGGCGCGTGGAAGAGTTTGGCCGCTCGGCTGCAGGACCATCGCCAGTGGCGCCCATGACCGAGGGTCTGCGGGCTGCCGCCGCTGTTGCTGCGCCGGGATCTGCTCCGGCGCCCATGATGGAAGTGCGGCGCTCCGATGGGAAGGAGGGCTCAGGCGGGCTGTCTTTGTTGCCAAGACGCCAGGTGAGCAGAGGGTCGTGGATGAAGGCTTCCAGTACTGCCATGAGCGATTCCTTGTTGCCTCGCAAAAGTCTCATGACATGCTCGCATGTTGTACGGAATGAACCTTCGATATTACTGACTTCCATGGCGAAGGTTAACATACGCGTCAAGCGGAATGGTACTCGCTCAGGATACTTCTCACGATGCATCGCGACTTCGAAACAGTCTCCGAAGTCAATATGGATGATCTTTCCCGTAGCGCGGTCCAACATCAAGTTGCTGGGGTGACGATCACCAAGACCCAGAATGTATCCGACCATTGACATGACTCCCAGTGAGCGAGTGTAGTTCGTCCGTCTGTCGAGCCATGCTTCCGAGGATTTCGATTTGAGCCAAAGCACACGATAAAGATCCTGTCCGGTCGTGTTATCTAGCGCATAACCAAATACTTCGACTTTCTGCATCAAGGTCAGGTTGTCATAGTCCGGTGCCATCTGCAGCATGATACGGTGCTCTATGTTCAAGAGTATCTTGCGAGACTCGCGATACTCGCGGATCAGAACATGCAGAGTGTCGGAATTTGGCACCCATCCGATCATGCCAGCCGACGTGGAAAGCGGAATACAAGCGTAAGGTTGAATGTTGAGGTGTCGCTTCAGACACTCTGGATCGCTCGAGAGCAGAGTGTTGACCAGACCAATCAGCTGCATAACCCTCTCGTCTTGTCGGATATCTTCATGGCCTTTGATGAGGAAATCGTACTTAATCCCGTCGCTACCTCTCATGCTTAGCTTACGCGGTCGCTGCTTGGATGAGATGACTGTTGCAACAGGATCAAAGCCGATGATGCGGATGATAGGCTTGCCACTCTGGTAGGTACCCGGAACAGCCAATTCAAGGTCATGAGCACTCTTCAGCTCAGGCGAGACGTACTGCAGCTCTAGGCTCATCAGCTGTGGCAATTGTCGAGCAATGCGTTTGAAGACGCCATAGTACAGATCCCAGGCTTGATTCAGATCACCGATCTCTTTTTGCGATCGGTACGCTTCACACCAGTCCCTAGCTTCGTTGAGATCGCGACCGAAAGACTGTATGAAGGAGATCTCGCGGAGAGTCTCGGGCCCTTTGCGGAGCATCTCGTGCAATGGCTCCAGAGTCTCAAGCATGCCCTGGATGTTATGGTCACCAAAGTATAGACGACTGGCTTCCTCGAGACCTTCATGCCACTGTTCATGCCAGAGTACGGCGATGCGAATAAGCTCGTGGCTGACCAAGCTAGCCTGCTCGACAAGCTGAGGTGAGTGTTGTCTCATGGCGTCCATGATCTTCGCAGCAGATCTTGATCTATTGCCGACATCACTCTTCATGCTGACAGTCAGAGGGTAGACGAGAGCTTGCGGATGTGCTCGCCCAATGTCGACGAGAAGGTTGTGTATGCCATCGCGTACCAACTTATTCGGCTGGTTTATGCGAGCGATCAGCTGAGGAATGACTTCCAGCCAGGTGTCAACGCTGACAGACGACAGTCCTTGCGTCACAGCATGAGTGACTTCCGGATGTGATCCTTGGGCGAACCACAGCGTCAGGAGGCGTAGAGTGTCTTGCAATGAGCTGGTCGAGCTGAGGGCAATGCTCTTGAAGAAACCCTTCACGGCCGGTACGACGTGCTCTGACACAATGTAGGGTGGCACATCTGCTTCACTCGCAGTGAGGGAAGTGACAACCTCGAAATTCGCCAATGCCCACGCATGCCACGCCTTGTACCAATTCTCGTTGTATCGAGTCGCCGAGTAGTATGCTTGCAGAACATCCGAGACACGCTCAGATTGCCAGTCGCCGTCGTGCAGTTTGACTTGCCAGTCACCCTGTTTCAAGTAACAGCGAGCAAGTAGCATTTTCCATTCGTCTAGCTCAGCCTTCTCGCGTGGCGAGACCTGGTATGAGGTGGTAGATCCGAACGGACCGGTGCTGTGGATTCCATTGACGCCATTGCTGCCATTGAGCACACTGGTATGAGCACCATTCACCCCATTGATCGACGACCCCACTGCAGCAAGAGCTGCAGCATTCTTATCCTCGAAGTCGCTGCGAAGTCGCACCGTGAAGTCTCTGAGGGCGGCCAGTGCGGCTTCGTGATGGTCGATGCTCCACAAGTATTTGAATGTTGCGTACTGCACGGGGTACGGCGCAACCTTGACCTTGTTCCAGCTCTCAGAATCTGCAAGCAGGCTGCCAATACTGCCAGAGCTGCCGAGTAAGCTGTTCAAGCTCTTCTCCGCAAGTCCAGCCCTCTGGGCCTTGCGACATATAGATGCAAATTTGATGTACATCTCCACATTCTCCTGCGGTGTGATGACCAAAGCTCGAACCTTGAGCATGCGCTGCCAGTCTTCGACATTGCGTTGACAGCCTTTGAGTCGCTTCGCCCAGGTCTGGCGGATCCGCTCCTGTTTGTCAGGGTCATTGGAATGCTGTTTGTAGGTGATGATCTCCTCGAGCTCGGCAAGCATCTGCACCCTCACGATGACTGGATATGCACGGGTGTAGCTCTCACTCAGAAGCGCGCTAAGTTCCGTGTCAAGGCCATTCCGAACTGTGGCAATCTGTGCATGCGCATCCTCAAAATTATTCCTGTGAATGGCCAGGATTGCACCGAAGAAGCTGCGATCTGGAGTATTTGCTCTCATGGCACCAAGGTAATCGTCCATGATGTCCCATTGACCCATGCCCCATGCTGCTGTAGCGGCCAGAGGCGCGATATGTTTCTTGTGATCGTTGGAAGCTGGTTGCCACTTCTCTTGTGCGATAGACGAGAGAGTGTCCCATTCTCCTAGGGCGTGCAAGCATCTCATCTTGCCCATCACTACCTCGAAGGATGCGTTCTGCGGTCCGCCTTCAGCTTCTTCGCGACCTTGGTACGCTACTAGTGCTTCTTCCCATCGCTGTAGCTTCTCGAACCATGTCTCTTTGAGATCGACGTCGTGGTAGCCTTGTGCCTTTCTAAGAATCCCGAAGGCGGCGTCGGTCTGCTGAAGCTGGTTGTTGATAGAGATCAGAGCCTCAACAGCGCTCGAATTCTGCTCGGCGTTGAATTCTAACTCTTTGTAATGCAATGCCTTGGCGAATGCATGGCATTTGCCAGCATACATTCCGAGCGTTCTCACATCAATAGGCAGCGCCTTATCGTCATGCTCCATGAACTCCGCCAGGTTGAGTAGAATCTGCAAGATCTCTGGCGATATGTTGGGGCTGGTCAAGGCAATCTCAATTGAACGGACGAGCTCTTCCTGATACTGGTCGTAGAGCTCGGTCCAGCAGCTGACAAAGGCACTGTTGAAGAGACTGCGAGCCAGCGGCGCATAGATGCTTGCAAGGTTAGTGCAAGCTCTCAGCGCCTGCTGTGGGCTCTCGCGCAATAATTCGACAGAGAAACGTCGCATCCATTCCTGCCAGTCTTCTTTCGTTGACTTTTGGTTGGCCTCCCACGCATTCTTGAGATGCTGCTGGTTGACTGGAAGCTTTTTGGTAGCGATCTCCATCGGATTCTGGTCATCGTCTTCGTCGTTATATCTCTCATCAGGGCTCAGATCTTGTGGTAAAGCCTCATGTTTCTTCAACTTGTTGATGATGAGATTGTACGCTGTATAATTGATTCGCTGTTGATGAAGAATTTTGTCAATTGTGGGCACGAAGTGTAAGAAGTCCTGGCCCAGTTGAAAGATCAATGCACATAGCGTCTCCATGGCGGGTGCCTTGAGTGATGGCTCGCTTCCTTGTAAGACTCGTGCGAGAGGATGGATGATCTTTGCCGCAAACTCAGAAATGTTAACCTGCTTGCTCAATCGCCCAATTGTCTCGATGGCTGACCTTCTCACAGCAAGATGTCTATACCGACCTTCTGCAGTATCGAACATCCGCACTATGACGGGAATGATGAGATGCATGTACTCCTCGGCGCTTGATCCGAAGACCAGGAAGGCATGGAGGACTCGGGTACATGCTGCTCGTCCAGCTTCAGTGCGATTATCCGCATCAAGTACACCGAGCATGAGTGGTAAGACGCTGGCCAAATAAACCTTGAACTCGCCTTCCAGACTCTTTGCTATGCTCTCGATGAGGCTGAGAATCGTGGCTTGTAGCTGGGTGCTCTTGTACCAATGTTCGCTGATAGCATCCAGGATGACGTGCAGGTGCGGTCGAATGTGCTGTCTTACGATCTTGACAAGCAGGCTCAACTGGTTAAAATAGCCTTCTAGTCTATTATCGGAGGATGCATCTTTCAGCACGCTGACGATTCCAGGCACCACGGTGTTCAGAAATGGTACACACTTCATGCCCATCGTAGCGTAGATTTGCATGACAGCTTCGACCACATTGGAGTGATATTGCTTGAGTGTATCCTCCTTGAGCATGCCCATGAGTGTATTGATGACGACTGTTGGATAGTAGTCTTCGTTGCTAGGAGTAATGCCTTTCATGATGAGTGTCACGTCAGACTCAGCTTCAGCTTCCGCTCTGAGATGCGATTCGGGCGATTCCTCAATCACTTGCTGGTACTTGTAGGGATCCAGTGCTCCCAAAATACCCATCAACCGAATAGTCTCGCGTCGAAGATCTCCTGGCGGCTCATTCTTGACAATATTGACCAGGATGGTGAGCAGTTCGGGATGATCAGTATATGGATCAATCACGTAGCCGCTGTTGGTAGCCAACTGTCCCAAGGTACAAAGCGCAGCCTCTCTCTTCTTCGGAGATGCTATGTCCTGCAGGCTTCGAATGACGATCTTCATGAGCTCTGGGATATACTTCACCATCTCATCACCACCGACGCTAGCAAGGTCGCCGATGGCTCGGAGAGTGGTAGCAGCCACATCGCCATTTGGATCCTTGGCTTTAGGCAGAAGGACCGTGACCATGGGGTCGACGTACGGTTTTATCAGCTTGCTGCTGGCACTGACGAGGTGACTGATGAGCTGTGCAGACTCGCGTTTGTTATTAGCATTGTTGGAGTACTCGATCTCTGTAAGCAGCTGTATCAGGACTTTGCGTAGTGACGGGAAGACGTATGCTGGATTGACAGCGGTCAGTCGACCAATTATGGCCATTGCCGCCTCACGAATGGGGAACTTCTCGTCGTTGAGTGCTAAGAACAGTGTACGCACGTTCTCGGCTTTTGCAAGATGTCTGTCGAAGCGTGCATCCAGTGATACGAGAACAGTCTGTCTGATATCAGGATGAGAGTCTGCAACACCCACTGTGAGCAGCTTCTCTATAACATCCGACACGACCTGTATTGCATGTTGGCTAGTTTGATGGACGATGGGGTCTTTGACGAAGAGCTGACAGCAAGTCAGAGCAGCAGCTTTGCGAATTGTGGCATCGTCGTCCTCTACATAACGTATCGCGACGTCTCGGACAAACTCATTCAGCACGTGCCCGCTGAAATCGAAAGAGCCAAGAGTATGGAGGGCAAGAGCGATTTCTTGATCCTTATGTTCAACGTGTTGAGGGTCTCGCTGATCTCGATACTCTTTCGTGTATATGGTTGGCAGACCTTTACCTTGGGTAGGGTGCCCAAGCGTCTGGAATGGCTGCCCGCAGAGCGTTCGACTGAGGAGATCCAGAAGCTTTTCTTGGATAGTGGACTTTACCGGCGGGATGTAGTGAGCCATATCTACCAGAGCCTGTGTGAGAGCATCTGACAATCCGCAAGCAAATATAGGGTCAAGAAGTGCCTCCATGTACTTGCTTAGGGTCTGACCAACAGCAATTGAGATCATGCTGATGCATTCGAAGATAGGAGCTTCATCGGTGTGCTTGGTCCGATTCCTGACTGAGAGTGCATCTCGGATGTGGAGGAGAATTGTGTCGAGGTACGGTGCGATTTGTGAGCTGACGGCATGTGCAATCTTGCCGATGGCAACGAAAGCCATGTTTCGCTGCTTTGGGTCTTTGAGAAGGGTCTGGAGGTGCTGCATCGAGCGAGCGAGATATTGGTGGCAGAACTCTTTAGGTGTGTAGGCGGCCAGAAGAGGTATTATCTCCACGACTGTCCGCCTAATGGTGGGATCCCTGTGCTCTCTATATTGTTGGAGCAATACTCTCTCGCAAGCCTCCTTGTATTTGGTTCCGTGCATGAACATACCACCTTGCACCAGGAGTTCTTTGTAGGTCAGGAGAGAACCGTGGACGCATTCAACGGTACCTCGTCTGAAGCCGTCCTGGGCGCCCTCGAACATGCGTGTAAGGCAAGTCGAACGCTGCTGTGGGTCGCGTGCTCCCAAGATCTTGAAGCACTGGGAGACGACTTCAGCAGCTGTCTCTCGGATGACCACTTTCTGATCTCGCAGTCCCTCCCAGATGCTGGCCAGTATGCTCGGGGTATACATATATAGGAGTGTCGAGCTGTTCCGCGCAAGCTCTCTCAATATTAGAACCGCTGCAAATCGTCTGTTCTCGTTCCGCTCCGATGTGAGCCATTCCAGCGCGTGCTTCACTTCAGCCTCGACCAGCTCTGCAGTCAAAGCTCCACCAGGTGTTGCCAGCCTTCCCAAGCACTTCGCCGCGACAATCATAGCACTAGTATCATTGCCCTCCAACGTTCTCTTGATATAATTGCTGAATTTGGTGACTTTCTGCGCCGCATCGTCACCCTTGAAGTCAATTAGAGCATTCAGAGCGTACAGTCCTCCCGTGCGCTCGTGTGTATCGTTTCCGCTGAGGATCATTCCCACCATGCGACTGTTTAGCTCGGTGTAGTACATCTGGAACTGGGTCGGCTGCAGCTCGCGGAAGGCCGAGTTGACCTGCTCGAGCAGGCGGCCGGCGGCATTCTGGCGCGTTTGCTCGTGGCGGGCTTTGAGATCGTTGAAGATGGGATCGAGCGTGTCCTTGAAGGCGTTCGCCATGGTGGAGGGAGGTGGGTAAAGCTCCTGGCTTCGTCGTGTTGTATGAGCGTTCTGAGTGTTCACATTGTTCGTCGCATTCCACAGGCTCCTCCACCGCTACCTCACTGCCAGCGCCGTCGATATAAATTGGTGTTTCTGTGGTGGCGGCAGTTGGAGGCCTCGTCTGTGGTGTTCTTGGTGGAGCTTGAGATCACCTGCCGCTTTCCCAGGAGGGGCAAGCTCGGCCTGTGATTAAGCTTCCGGCTCGGTCCTGTGACGAGTCAAACTCAATTTAAACTATCGGGTCGCATAGTTCACTCTCGGCAACCAGTCGATCTGCTCACCACCTCCATACATAGCGATGGCTAACAAGACTTCATACAGACATGCCGACCGAGGACGCCCCAAAAGAGTTTCCCGATGTCTCGTCAAAGCTCGCCGCGCCAAAGAAGCTGTCAGCATTCGAAAAGGAGCGACAAGCGGCTGAAGAGAAGAGACGACGTGCGGAGGCAGAGAACGCGGCAGCTTTGAGGGAGTTTGAGAATTCTTTTGGTGGACACGACCAAGACGACGATTTCGATGGGTTTCCACGCTTCAATCCTCCGCCATCAGGACCACGAGGAGGATTCGGTGGTTCCTCAGGCAGATATGGCGGCCCTCCCAGAAGTGGCCCGGGAAGCATGCGATCAGCACCGGGACCACCACCCCCAAGTCTGAAGAGAAAGCGGGCGCTTGATGAGATGCGAGAAGCAAGAGAAGCCAAGAGAGAACAGGAGGCACTAGCGGGCGACTACCCGAGGAGCAGAAGCATCCATATGGAGGATTCGTATCCTTCTGCACATGAAGACGACAGGGAGGAAATCGCACCGCGGCCTACTGTACAACTGTCGTGTTTGCCACCTTTCATGACAGCCGAGGACGTCAAGCTTCTCCTACGGGATTTGCTGGCAGTCCATGCTGTGCAGTTTCACACGCCTAAAGGATCAGGTCTCATGTCGAAGAGGTCCTTGACTGCCATCGCTACTTTAAGTGCAGAGACGTCCACTTCGCAGATCGATTCGGCAGTAAGCGCTCTCAAAGACGGGTATCTTGGCTATGGGTTCCGTCTGTCTATCTCGCGTCATCTATCGTCAACAGCTCTCCTGCCCACCGTTGCCGCACCCACGGCCACCTCTACAGAGCCTTTTGGCGCGCAGAAAGCCAGCAAGGACCAACCTAGCCGATCAAGTATGCGCAACGCTCCGCCTCCTTCGGCGTTTGCACCACCCGACTCGTACGAAACTTCATCGAGGTCGAATATCTCTTCTGCACATGCCACGATTGCAGTCCACCCGCCACTGGATATTGGCACCATTAGAGCTATACATACTGTGGTCGACCGACTCTTATCCGAGCCCAACCCTAATCGCGCTTTGGAGATTGAAGCTATGCTCATGGCCTTGCCAGAAATTGCGAATGACGAGCGCTTCTCATTCCTTTATGACTCCAAAAGCACCGCAGGTGTGTACTATCGCTTCCTCCTGTGGAATGACGACGAGAGTTTCGAATCGATACAAGAACAGAGGCGTCTCGCAAAAGGTCCTGAGCGCATTATTGATGACTTTCATATTGACTGGATGCCACCCAATGAAGAAGTTCCTTTCGCTGATCTGTCAACACTGGGTGACGCGATCGACCATATGAACTACGAATCGAGTGATGAGGAGAGCGATGATGCCGAGGAGCGTCGATTCAATGCCGGTGCTCGGGAAGGCAATGGACCGCCACCAGCCGACAAGAAATATCTGACGCCGCTCCAGATTGCCAAATTTGCTTGGATGTTGTCTCGATTGCCACCCGTCCATTCCCAGCTTCGCAAAGGCAATGTCGCCGCAATTACTTCTTTTGCTATCAACCACGCGGCTGCTGGTGCGGACGATGTAGTCGATATGCTTGTGCTCAACGTAGAGAAACCGTACACGACCTCTCAGTGTGCTAAGTTCGACAGGGAGGAAGTCGAGCAGGACGAAGACGATGTGTATGAACCTAACGAGGAGCTGCCCTCCATCGAGAATGCTCCGGGGTCTGAGCTTCCGCAAAGCGAGGCAAAAGAAGCAGACGATCCTTCAGCCGCAAAGCTTGTGGCACTGTACCTGATAAATGATATACTGCATAACTCTTCCACAGCAGGCGTACGCAATGCTTGGAAGTATAGACAATTATTCGAGAATGCTTTCAAAAAGCAGAAGACTTTTGAACACCTGGGCCGATTGGACAAAGAGCTCGGTTGGGGCCGCATGAAAATGGACAAATGGCGCCGACAGATTGGTGTGCTCTTCGATATTTGGGAGCATGGCAGTGTGTTTGCCAGTGATGTCTTCGACGCATTGAAGAAGAGCTTTTTTGACCAGCCCGTGGAGGAAAATGAAGAAGCAGACAAGACAGAAGCAAGGAAGCTCGAGGAGAAGCTCTTGGGACGTTTCAGACGAGTTGATATGACTGGATCACCTGCAAATTCTGCGTCGCCTGCTCCTGGGCCTATCGTGCTTCCATCGGATGCACAAAGCGAGCCGAACGCTGATATCGATGGCGCACCGATGGAAGCTCTCGATGGCGTGCCTATGGATATGGATGATCTGGATGGAGCTCCGATAGATGATCTCGACGGCACGCCGATGGAAGAAGATATGCCTATGGCTGTAATATCTCCTGCGGTTGAGGAGCCGACTGCGCAGTCTAAGTCCGGTTTCTCGATCAAAAGCACAAACGGAAGCAAGACCTCGCAATTGCAAGCAGCTCCGGCAAGGCGTAGGAAGCTGGCCGAAGATATGTTTGCGGACAGCGACGAGGAGTAGAATCTTGAGTGCGACGTTGCGATGCTCGGTTTAGATGAAATCCGTGGAAAGTTCGGAGCTGTATACCGCCACCTCTTGCTATATCAAGCTCGCTCTGCACTCCAAACACACGGGTACCACCACACATGGCTCCATCTATGGCTCGAACTCCGACCGCGTCTTTCCTTCTCACTTCTTCATATCTTCTCTGCCACCCACGCCCATCCAATAAGTCAACCAGTCATCACGATTCTGTAAATAGGCTTGGAGCATTGGGCTTGGCTTCTGCAAATGTGTCAGATTGAGGCGATGTTCTACGAACACTAGTGGATGGCTCACGTGATGGTCTGACTGGGTCTGCTGTTGCAGTGAATTGGTGGAGTGTACCTGCGACTGTGGCACTGGAGCAGCAGGCTGGTGGTCATGCTTCGATGACTTTTCAGTCGCAGGCCTAGTCGAAGTCAGCATTGCTGGAAAACACCACTTCAAGGATGGCCGTTGTACCTCGTTTGCTCAGAAGGCATGGTCTTAGGTGTCTTCGAAGGAAAAGATCGAGTGAAAGGAGTCTGAATGATTCTTGAGGGATGAAACTGGAATGAAAAGGTCACGTTAAACCATGGCAAGGACGTTTTTTTATATCAGCGTCGACGGGACCATCAAGTGGTGTTGCCCTGGAGGTGCCGCCATGCCAGGGAGCCAGGCTCTGTACCTGCAGTGGTTCTTGCACAGCGGGTCGAAATGCTGATTGTGTTCGTATGGTATGCCAAGGTGCCTTGGAGGTGCCGGTACTCCAGCATATCATGTAAATGCCGCAGGGAGGGACGGAGGTGCTCAAAAAAGGTACCACTAGTTGCATTTTTCCTGGTGGTACCAGCATGCTTTGGAAAGTGATTTGGCGTTACGCTGTACAGGATTGAGGCGCTATTGACACTTGGAGGTGCCGCCAGATCTGATGCAAGGTACGAAACAGAAATTAGCTGGGAGCTGCCCATGTACGGCGATCGGAACAGAGCTTGTGGAGGTGCCGAAGGTGCCAGATGTTCGCCTCCAGGATTCACCAGCAAATGAGCTCACCAAACTTGACAGGAAATGAGAACGGCAGATCGAGGCTAACGTTCGTGGTGATGCAAACCGGGTGCCCCACTACCAATTTGGCTGTGCTCGTCCAGGTATTCCGGCTTCATCGCTTTGTGGCGGAGACAAACGAGCTGCTCATTCATGCATGGAGGTGCCCTTGGCGAAGCCTAAATTGTGGAGACCGCACGTGCACTGGTACACAAGGCGCTAGCACCTCCATGCAGCTCATTGCTGCAAGGCTGAGCTTCACGACTGTGGACGACAAATGAAGCCCGCATTTCCGGCTTCGTTTTCTTGTGACGTCCAGATGAAGGTAGTATATCTCCTTGCGACCAAGCTTTTACCATCGCCAAACCCTACAGCAATAGGACGTCAATCGTTATCCCCAACACCATGAGTCTCGACTATGATGTTGAGGCAAATTCGAAGCGCATGCCCCTCCTGCATGGCTGCAAAATGTGTGGAAAGACATATACGAAGAAGAGGAGTCTGCTTCGACATCTTCGCGAGTCGGCAACCTGTAACGCCTTAGGAGCCAAGCCACCACGGTTCCCATGCCGATACTGCTTACTCTCGTTTCCCCGGGACCACGGCCGCCAGCGACATGAGAACGAGGTACATTCTGGTCTCAGCCGAAATTCGAGACTGGAGCAGAACCAGAACGATATTCCAACAGCAAAAGCTGAAGAGGAAGTGCCGGACATGAAAAGCCTCCCCCAAACGGGACAGAAGCGAGACCTGGCCTGGGATATTCAGCACGCAGACCGTCCACACTGTATCCCAATGAAGGACATCGGACCTGTGATGACGACTCCACCAAATCGGACCGTGGACACAGCCTCACCTGCCGCAGACCCTATGGGCTCGGCTCGGCCGGGACGAAAGCGCACTTATGCTCAGGTCATTGAGCACGCCAGCCCTTCGAGCTGTCATCGAGTTGATGATACTGAGCCTCGCGGCGATCATCAAGATTCAGATGGTCTTGGACAATCACACAATGCCCAAGAACTGGATGATGAAGAGAATACTGCGAGGCCGTGCATTGACAGCGGCGAGGATGATACCATTGGTCACTCGAATAGCAACATCTCTTACGTCGGTTGTTCTGCTACTATCTTCGACGCCAAGCCACTTACGGATACCCCCCTCGCACTCTACCCACCGCTTCGGCTACGGAAGCGGGAAGATCTGATCCGTGCGGGTGCATCTCCAAGACCCCAAGACAAGAGAAACATTCTGCCGTGCCCACTATGTAAGAGAGACTTCAGCGTGAGGCCTGGAGAGCTTCAAGAGCACTTACAACGCCATTTCCAAGAGCTGCAACGTGAGCACAGATGTGGCATCTGTGATATTGGATTCTCGCACGAGGCCGATCTCAAGATGCATCTGAAATCTGCCAATAAGTCTCACCATTGTGGCTACGATTTCGAACATACCAGTCCTTGTACTGGCCATCATCCCCCCGAGACCACCACGCACAAGCTGTCGGACTCTGATCAGTTCAAGCTTCGTTATTGGGTCAAGGACTGGGGCCTTATGCAGCTGCAAAATTTTTGCGTCCGGGTCAATGAAGCTCTGCAAGAACACTCCAAAGGGCCAGGTCGAGACACTGATTGCTGGTCCGTTGCTGCGTTCCCCAAAGGTGCCTGCTCGGTCATCACGTCTGGCAGCCATGTTTCCTGGCGTTCTACCCCTAAGCACGTAGACTACGCAGCGAAGCTCAACATCGAGTCCGTGCGGAAATTTACCCGACAGCGAGCTGCACTTCTCAACGACGCACGACTAAGCGATCAACAGCAGCAAGACCAAGATCAGCAGACAACCTCAAACGATGCGCTGATTTACCTCCATCGGGCAAGGGTCCTATTGGCTGATAAGCCAATTATTTACAATCGCTGCTTGAATGTTATCAACGACTTTGAGCTCAACCGTATCGACACAAGTACCGCTATTAAGAAACTTTGCATTTTGTTTCCCGACAATCCGTATATGATTTCGAAATTCGAGGAACTCCTGCCTCCAGGATATCGGATTCAATGCCAACACGGCTTCGTCCATATGACGACCCCGGCAGGCTATTATTCCTCATGGCCTTTTCCCGCGTTCGAAGCAGGCCTTCGGTCAATCGCCTCGCCCTAACCCCGTCGTTTCTGTTGGTTGCTCCGGGGTATCAATCGAACACAGATACGCTGATGATGGCAGTGACGCAAGCCGAATCAAGGACCGTTCCATGAGCATGATCGCTGTATTGGACATCAACAACAAAATCAAAAGACATGGTACGCGACACAGCTCCTTCCCAGTCACAGCCAGTCCAGAAAGTACTAGAAGGTATCGGCAACCATCAACCTTCATACCTATCCATCGCGTCCATCCTCAGCTATAGGATGGCACGAACAACGCTTTGCTGAGTTGGCCTCAGCACACCTTCCTACGTGCACTTACCTCGAACGACTCATGAGAGCAACGGTGGAAAGTAGCTGTGGGACTGCGCACGAATGCCTCGTCGCTACGGTCAAGGCGAGAGGTTCAGCCACATCAAGGCACTTGACAGTCCTCTCGGACTTTCGAGCATGGACGTCGCATTCAATACAATGTGGTGGAGCTTGTGGGACAGTGGCCGGCGTGAGTGACAGAGTTGACATTGCCAATTCCTCAGGGAGCGAAGTCCCACTTAGATACTGCCATCAAAGCGCCTCCTATCTCTACAATTATCATCGCTTTTTGCCGCTGAGCCTTGGCACTGATCTCAGCGAGACTCAATTCATGTCGCTAAGTTCATGCGCCGGTCTCTACGCCAGCCCCATTAAGCGACTCCATCTTACAAAAATCACACTTGGCCTGCGTCCTCCCTGAGCCGGCGATATATCATCATCTTTCTGTAGTCCAGACACTCTTCAGCTCGAGCATACTATGGCCTCCAGCTCTGGCCGCCCCGATTCATTCTGTCCGAATACATGCGGCCATCGTCCCGGTATCCGCCTCGTCCACCGCCATAGCCGCGATCTCTGCCCCCAAAGCCGTATCTTCCATCTTGGTATGCAGGTTCTGCTCGGCGTGGGCCTCTGTAGTAGTCGTCTTCGTAACCGCGGCCACCTTGGGGTCCTGCTGGGAAGTGCTCCCTCGGTGCGCGATCAGGTCTGCCACGACGTTCCTCACGCAGGCGGTTCTCTGCTTCGCGCGACTTTTCATTCTCGTCCACTTCCATGGTATCCTCGACTGGCTCCACGACGTCGGCTACAGGTGCAGCCTCGGCCTGGCCGAGTGGCCCTGTGCCAGAGTTCTTCCAGTAGACGTGGAGCGTAAGGCCATCCGCCTACTCTATATCAGCCGATGTGTTTCAATTTGCATCGTTGTCTGCATTCCTACCTTCTTGTTGTTAAACGTGTTGATAACCGTCTCGGCGCCCGACTTGTCCACAAATGCCATCTCGGCAATGACGGTGGGCTGTGATGCGACCAGCTTGCACTCGGTCATCTGTCCGCCAACATCTAGCATGACACTCTCAATGTCTGCCGCTGTCGTGCCTAGCGCGAAGTTGGAGGCGATGACAATGTGCGGACCACCAGCAGCGCCCTTAAAGCTTACACCAGCGGAGCCATTTGTAGCAACTGCATCATATCCTGAGAATCCGTTGCTCTTAGCTTCGACGACGGGGTCTGATGAGGGCTGCGCAAAGGCGGCATTGGCACGGTGGTTGTCGTGGCGCGTGTTTACTTGGTTCTGTGATCGGCTTGCGGGTGGTGCTTGACGTGGCGCTCGCTGAGATTGTGAGTTTGTGCGCGGGACCGACGATGGGCGCTATTACACTCTCAGATGGCTGGTCTTGTTATTCGAACAGCAGAGGGCATACCTTAGCGACGCCGACTCGACTGGCCAGACTGTTGCCCAGCGAACTGCGCTGTCTTGGTGCAGCAGGTGTCTTGGAGCGCTTGCCTAATATCTGCTGCGCGAGATCCTCCGCCTTGCGCTTCTCTCGGCCTATCAATTGCTCAGTATCCCATTCGCATCACAAGGAAGCCGTAGCTCGTGGAAGGACAGCGTGGCGTACTCTCTTTGAGCATCTGATCGAGTGACGCCATGTTGTGGATGTGCAGCGATCGGATGCTGGTCGTAAGGATCAGGCTGAAATACGGGTTTGTGCGAGCAAGTTGTGCAGGTGGTGGAGGTAGTGGAGATGTTGTGAAGGTGAAGGAAATGTAGGAGGATTGGAGAGACGCGGAAGGTTCCCTTGATTCCGCAAGCGGCTGCGCCTGTGCCTGCCTGCCCCGTGCACTGGGGACATACATGTAACTTGAAGTGGTACATGTAACATCCACACCTCCAGTCGAGTCAGGCTTAACAACAAACAGTAGTGAAGATTGCACGCGTAACAAGTCCTTGGCGTTCGCTATGGCTTCGGCCACGGTTTGACTGAGACGAGCGAGGCACAGTTAAGAAGGCATCGGGCCACTCGAAATATTGAAGGGCCGTAAGCCAATATTTCATTGAATTTGATGGATATTACAAGCATGGAGTCATTCGTCTCTGTCAATCTTGGGGGACTATAGGCATTACCTTTTGCTCAGATAGCTCATCAACCCATCCGATGTCAACCTCATCGTCATATCACATGCCATTGTCTGCGCGAACACGTGAAGTGAATGGAATGCACACTGGCGGTGATGTGACATCGGGCCGGAGGAGGGACTACAGGATGGTGGGGCTGAATATTGGACCCCTCTAATCAGAGATGAGCGTCAGAAGCGCCTGCGAAGCTTGCTCGAACCAACCCAACAACAAACTCCTGTGCCTGAGACACCCGACACATATCCCCGACAATTTTCTCTACTCCAACACTTTCCTCTCTTCTCCAAAAACAACCAGCCTTCTCACGTACCATCCTCCCGACAGCGAAACGCCACACATCGCCAGCCATGTCTTGGCAAGGTAAGAAGAACTTCTGAATCACTCTCACCGACCCCGCGAACCCATACTGATACCGATACCACAGCATACGTCGACACGAGGTAGTCTCCGACTATCACTCCTCTCGCATCCACCACTAACCCTCTACCTGCAGCCTCGTGGCCACCGGCAACGTCGATAGAGCCGCCATCTTCAGCGCCGCCGGCGACAGCGTGTGGGCCACTTCAGCCGGCTTCCAAGTCTCACCGCAAGAGATGCAAGAAGTCGTCTCCGCCTACAAAGACCCAGGCAAGGACGGTGTCAAGCAAGTCCAGAGCACTGGCCTGCACATTGCCGGCGAGCGATTCGTGGTTTTGAAAGCGGACGATCGGAGTATTTATGGGAAGAAGGTAAGCCTCCACCTCGGTCGCAGACAGGGTTTGTGCTAGTGCGAGCAGGACAGCAAGAAATCGCCTTGAAGATATAAGGATTGTGAGAGTTTCCGGTCATGCTGACAATGGTGGATGTCACAGGGCAGAGAAGGTGTTATCATCGTCAAGACAACCCAAGCCATTCTCATCGCACACTACCCTGAGCAAGTCCAACCTGGCGTTGCCGCCAATACTGTCGAGCAGCTCGCCGACTACCTTATCAAGGTCGGCTACTAGACTCCCACTCCTCACGACAAAGATTTCAACGAAACGACACGGCTGCAATTGGCGCAAGAAGGGTCGAGAGATTCATGTGCATACTTCATACATGAGAAGAGAAAACACAAGAGCAGCGCTTTTCTGGCGTTCTTGCTCTTTCTCTGCCGCTACATGGGCGGTAAGGATGAGATTGGAGATGGAGGGTGTTCGCATATGCAGCGTAGTAGCATAGCGAGTCGAGAAACACAGCTCGGTCTTCGCTCTTTCATGATATCTTTTTCGTGGTGCTACAGAGTAATCGCTTGTAACAGTGACGCTAAGCAAGTGATGCTTCTATTGGTACATCGTGGAGATGACGAGTAGTTGTAGGCCTCGACATGCTCATCAAGGCCATACTGGCTTCTCTTGTACAGAGCCTGCAAGAACGGCGTACTCCTGAAGCACAGTCCATACAACATCATCTCCTTCCTCGTCCTCGAGTTCTGCTGGGGCTCCGACTTCGACTTGCACTGCCACTCGAGTAGCTGTAGCTTCTTCTCCGTCCTCCGCCACCGCCTCCCCCTCGTGGTGGGCTGCGACTTCGCGACCTCCTCATTGGACTCCCTCTCCTTCTCGGCGGGCTAGGACTCCTCGAGTAAGATCGCGGCCGATACCGATCTCGATCATCGTACCGATCTCTGTACCCACCACCGCCACCACCTCTCCCGCCATATCTCGGTCCCGGACTTCCTCTCCTCCCACCTCTACCTCCATACCCTCCCATTGAGGGCGGCGGTGGCCGTCCATAACCTCCTCTCGTAGGCGGTGGTCCACCCTCCCTGTGCCTATGCGGCTCTCCAAACCTGTTCGGCGGCGGCCTCATCGGCGGCGGACTTCTCGAAAATCTTCTCCGTGGAAGCACAATCGAGACACTGATCAGTGCGCCGTCTACCTGTGCTTCATGCATATTGCTGATCGCGGCTTCGGCGAATTTGGGTTCACTGTAGAGCACGTAGGCGATGCCACGGTTTGTCATGAAGTGTTTGTTCATGGGCATCTCAAGGTCGGTGATGCTGCCATAGGTGGAGAAGATTTCGCGCAGGTGCGAGACGTTGACGTTCTTGGTGAGTTTTTCGATCACGATTTTGGCACTGCGGGGACGCGGTGGGGAACGAGAGCGAGAGCCCGACGGTGTACGGGTATAGCTGCGGCGAGAACGCGAGCGGGAGCGTGAGTCTGATCGCGAGCGTGTGCCATTTGCGCGGTCGGCGGAGTCGTCTCTGGTTCTGGAGGGCGAGCGAGAGGGTGATCGCGTGTCGTCTGCTGCTGGTCGGGGTGGTGTGCGCGAACGGCCGCGAGAGAGGCTTCGATCACGGTCAGGGGAGGACATCGTGGTGTGGTTTGTTCTGCCGTAATTATGGGGTGCGCATTGTCGAGGAGAAATGATGTTGCTGGTGGTGGTCGATGTTGGAGGAAACGCAGCTTTGAACTTTGGAGCTCGACGTTTCTATCACTTCTCGATATCGCGCTAGTCTCGAAGCGTGGCTAGGCGCGATTGCACATGTCAAACACCTTGGAGGCATCTGCACTATGGTAATGATTCTCAATTGTCCAGAGGTGAAGATGACACAGATGTGTCGCAATATAGCAATGGTTCATGTCAACAGACCTCATTTGGATTGCTAGCCACCATTGATCTTCATACACCAAAGCGCTTGACCTCTCGGACGTCTAGCAGCTCAAAGACACACTGACATACACAACTTGCTGCGGATGAGTAATATGTTTGCAAGAAGGAATTGCAATTGCCTGCCAAAGTGCTGTGCCCGGGGAGTTCTTAGTGAAATGCCCAAAGTTGCGTTGTTGGACGAACGCATGTATGCCTGAGGTTTCTATGGCCCGCCAAGGCTCGGGTGGGGCAACTGGAATTTCCAATTTGTGACAGACGACCATCACACATCGTGACTCAAGCCGCCCCTCAGCCGCTCGACACCCCATATCACTCGAGGCGGCGCGATCATATCTGACACACAGAATAAAACCACCCAGCATGTCTCGATTCTTCCGCGGCGACAGCTCCAGCGAGAGCAGCTCCGAGGACGAGGAGGAGTTGTACGGAGATGAGCAGCCAGAGGAAGAGTCCAGCGAGGAGGAATCCAGCGAAGAGGAAGAAGATGATGACGACGACGACTCCAGCAGTGATGAGGAAGGTGGACGCACCGGTGCTAGCCGCTTCTTGCGCGAGGCCTCGGACGAGTCAGAAGAGAGCGACGAGGACAAAGTGACCGTTGTGAAGTCTGCCAAGGACAAGCGGTTCGACGAGCTCGAAGGCACGATACGGTTGATCGAGAATGCCGAGAAAATTAGCGACTGGAACGCTATGAACGAACAGTACGACAAGATGAATCGGCAACTCCCCACCCTCATCCGCGATCTGGATGGCAAGGCGCCCAAGATGTACGTCAAGACCGTCGCCGAACTGGAGACGATGGTCGCCGAGGCATTTGAGAAGCAGAAGGTCACACCAGGAAAGAAGATGAACCCGATTGCACAGAAAGGCATGAACGCGTTGAGACAGAAGATCCGAAAGAACAACCGCGACTATGCTGCCGATATTGAGGCTTTCAGGAAGGATTCCGATGAATTCATGAAGGAGGATATGGTTGAAGAGGCCGCGCCAGCACCGAAGAAGAGCAAGAAGTCATCTATGCTCGCGAGCGCGGACGATCTGGATGCTGGCGATGATGGCTTTACCATGGTCGGTGCAGGTGGCAAGGCCATGATTTACACACCGGAGAGTATCCTCAAGCATCTGCGATCAATCGTCGAGTCGAGAGGAAGGAAGAACACCGATCGATTGGAGCAAATAAGGACTATGGAGAAGCTCATTGACGTTGCTGTCAGCGACTACCAGCGAGTGCGGGTGCTTTTGACATTGATTGCCACTCGCTTCGATCTGACTTCGGGTACTGGCTCGCAGATGGCCCACGAGCAGTGGAAGCTTGCCCAGCAGGAGATCGCTCAGCTTCTCAAGGTACTTGAGTCCAACCGCAATCTCGTGGTGATCGACACAGGCGCAGAAGAATGGGAGGACGACGACAAGCAGCCAACTATCACACCTGGCGAGCTGTTCAAGATTCCCGGCAGCGTCATCTCGTTCGTCGAACGCCTCGATGATGAGCTTACCCGTGTCCTCCAGCAGGTCGACCCACACACTGCTGAGTACGTCGAGCGACTCACAGACGAAGGCGGCCTGTACACAAACATTGTTCGCGCCACCATTTATGCCGAGCGCCTCAAGGCCACGCCTAAGCTGGACTTCAACCAGGATAACGTCAACAGAATCATCATGCGCCGTCTGGAACACGTCTACTTCAAGCCTTCGCAAGTGATTGCCATTCTCGAAGAGAACACATGGAAAGACATTCCCACGGAGTTTGACTCGATCGTCACACCGAGAAGCAAGAGCCAAGACGTTGCCAACTTGGTTCAGACTCTCTCAACATACCTTTTCCAGAACGCCGACGGCATCATCAAGGGCCGCGCAATGCTGTGTCAAGTCTACTTCCTTGCTCTCCACGACCAATACTACAAGGCTCGTGACATGATGCTCATGTCTCATCTCCAAGAAACGATTGGCAGCTTCGATGTCAACACTCAAATTCTGTTCAACCGAACACTGACTCAAGTCGGCCTCTGTGCTTTCCGCGCAGGCCTTGTATACGAATGTCAGACTGCTCTTCAGGACATATGTGGTAGCCAGCGGCAAAAGGAGCTTTTGGCTCAGGGTCTGCAGATGCAGCGCTACTCCACCATCACCCCAGAGCAAGAGCGCCTGGAACGCCAGAGGCAACTGCCTTTCCACATGCATATCAACCTTGAGCTGCTCGAGTGCGTATATCTGACTTGCTCCATGCTTCTCGAGATTCCCACACTTGCGCAGTCCGGCAGTTCTCCAGACTTGAAGAAGCGTGTAATTTCGAAGTCCTACCGCCGTATGCTTGAATACCACGAGCGTCAAATCTTCACCGGGCCTCCCGAGAACACCCGCGACCATGTCATGCAGGCATCAAAAGCGCTCGCTGCTGGTGAGTGGAAGAAGTCTGCGGAATTCATCACTACCATCAAGATCTGGGATCTACTACCAAAGGCAGACGAGATCAAGAAGATGCTCGAGGTCCAGATTCAAGAGGAAGGCCTGCGAACGTATCTTTTTACCTACGCGCCATTCTACGACACTCTCAGCATTGAGACGCTCTCTGGCATGTTTGAGCTCGAAGAGCGCAAGGTTGCTGCCATCGTCTCCAAGATGATTCACCACGAAGATCTCGCTGCCGCCCTCGACCAAGTCAACAGCGCGATCATCTTCCGCAAAGGTGTTGAGCTCAGCAGACTGCAGAGTCTGGCCCTCACTCTCAGCGACAAGGCACAGAACCTCATCGAGTCAAACGAGCGCGTGCTCGAGCAGCGCACGCAAGGCACTTCGAATGCCTTCGAGCGTCCAGCTGGCACGCGTGGTGGCAGAGGTGGACGAGGTAGGGGAGGAGGTCGTGGTGGAGCTGGTGCGCCACGTAGAGGAGGTGGCCAGGGCTTCACAGGTGGTGCTCTTGGGAATGCTATTCGGGCACAGTAGAGGCTCAATTGCGTCAGCGTGTAGCATGGCGTTCAACAGGAGTGCACAGGGATTTCACACGCATGGTGTCATTTCAGGTGCTTGCATGAAAGTAGCGGTCGCTATGACAGCAATCGGACAATTCTAGACTCACCATTGCAACTTTTGATTCCCATTTCGTCTCTCCATGGTCATGAGTTTTGCCATATGTTGTGTTTGATCATTCGACGTGCCAGCATTAATTTAGCGTTCCCTTTCTCCGACATCCCGGTTCTTTCCCTTTACAGTTCACCCGCACCGTCCTTTTGTACCACGGCATTGACATCTCCACCGCATATATGATGCGATGACCACGGAATCATGTCTCACATGAAGACCGCGACAGGCGGCCTACTACGGTACCGTATAAATCTTCCTACAAACTCACAGCAAGGTCACTGACATGACCCCAGCACCCTCGTCTCCCACAGACGCACATCGGCAGGGTTGTCAAAGCACATTCAGCGCCAGCTTCGCTTTTCGTCCAAATCTACAGAGCCAATTCCAACGAGGACTGTGCGACTAGGTCAGGATGAGCCTCTAGAACGCAGTGTCAGTCCGCCTAGAGCCTTCAGGTCGACGGCACAGCCGGATCGTCTGTTGAACTTCAGAACTCGATCTCATCCAATCCCGAGCTTTGAGGGCGAGGGTGTTCCGGCCGTGAATCTGCATTTCGAAAATGGCGAGCTGAAGTTTCATGACGAGGTTGAGAATCATTCGACGATAGTATCTTCGAGATGGCTGAGAGACAATTGCTCTTGCTTACAGTGTCGAAACAACGATACAGCGCAGCGGCAGATCAACGTCTTCAGAGGTGATATGAACTTTGACATTGCCAAATGCGACATGACTGGCGATCATCTCAATGTCACTTTTGGGGATGGCCATCAAAGTTCGTATCCGATCACTTCGATAACAAAGCGAAGGGGCAACAAAATGACACAAACCCGCTATGGACTCACGCCAATATCGATCTGGATGTCGGACATTGCATCGTCGCCGCCTTCTGTGCCCCACGCAGATATGGCAACCAAGGAAGGAATGGGGTCTCTACTCCACAAAATCCGGGAGTACGGCTTCTGCACTGTCGATGACATGCCCGCCACTCCAGAAGCCACTGAGCAGCTCCTGGAATCTATAGGTCCAATCAGGAATACTCACTACGGCGGCTTTTACGACTTCACATCCGACCTAACAATGAAAGACACAGCCTACACAAGTGAAGCACTGGAGCCCCACACGGACAACACCTACTTCACCGAAGCCGCGGGTCTGCAAGCCCTGCACATGCTCTCACACACCGAAGGCTCCGGCGGTGAATCGTCTCTCACAGATGGTTTCGGCGCTGCAGTCCAACTCTTCGTCGAAGATAGGGAAGCCTACCTCACGCTCAGCGAAATAGGCGTCTACGCTCACGCCAGCGGAAACGACGGGATCAGTATTCAGCCTTCACTGCCGCATCCCGTCCTCACGCATGACCCGGAACACGGCTTGCTCACCCAAGTGCGATGGAACAATGCGGATCGCGCCGGTGTCGCCACCGATCTTAGTAAGATCGACGTTTGGTACGATGCTGCTGCGAAATTCGACAGAATCCTGAACGATCAGAAGAATCAGTACTGGTTTCAGTTAAAGCCGGGACAGACTTTGATCTTCGACAACTGGAGAGTTCTGCATGGTCGTGCGGCTTTTACAGGCAAGCGAAGGATGTGTGGTGGATACATCAACCGAGATGATTTCATCTCCAAGTATCGAATGACGGCGCTGAGTAAAGAGGACGTCAACTTTTCCACAGTATCGGGATGAATTGACGGGGAATGAATGTTGAGAGAGAGAGAAGCCAAAAGGGCAGAAAAGAGGAAAAAGTGTCTCAGGCAAATTTCAACAATAATTGCATCGTTCGTGTTGATCGTGTTCGTCATGTGCTCATATTTGTAATTTACATTTGCGTCTGGCAAAATCTCACTTCCCTAGACGCCACCGCTGCATCGAAAAGCCCCTGTCCAGCAGGAATGGGTATCAATCCACGGAACTGACTTACATCTCGTCAAAAACCGCCCACAGTGATTATCCTCATGCGACAACAACCGGCCACCCACTCGCGAAATCCAACTGATTCCAGCCGAAGAAAAACTGATCGTAAGCATAGGACACACTCGGCCTCACATAATGATAATACACCACCGGCACGCCCTGCTGCGGATCTACCATGACACCCTGTCCACCAGGCGCATAGACGTCGTCGTGGGAGGCAAGAACCACCGTGCCTCCGTTGCCAGTCAGACAGTCCACGCCCGCCTGATCGACGAAACCGCCCGAAGGCTGTGACGATCTGCAGACCATGATCTTGTACTCTTCCCCCGGCGGAGGGAGATCGGGCGGTTCGTTGCAGCAGTTGCCGGAAGAGAAGAAGAGGTAGTAGAAATCGCCGTATTGGAATTGGTAGCTTCCTTCGGTGGCTTGGGTTGCGAGGCCATCAGGGCGAGCGGAGGAGTTTGTTTCGAGGTGGGTGATTGTAGAGGCCGAGGCGATGGTCAGGGGAGGGTTGCTCATGGGGATCTGGAAGATGTCTTGCCAGAAGGAGCCAAAGGAGAGGAGGGGAGGGGAGTCGGCGTCGTGTTGGAAGAGGTTGGGGTCGATTTTGTTGTAGTCGCTGCTGGCGGGGATGCCTATGCTTCCGTGGTCGATCCAGCTCCCCGAGTCCATGATATCAGAGGTCGCGACGCCGATGTCTGAGTCTTGGGAGCCGATTGCCGAGACGGAGTAGTAGAGATAGTACGTTCCTCCCATGTTGAAGACGTCGGGGGCCTGTTGTATGTGCGGTCAGCTTTGCTATTCATGAGAACTTTCATAGTGGATCATCGTCGACGAGTCAACATACCCATAGATCATCGTTTCCAGGAAGATCGATGGAACTTCCATCAGGGAGAGCAGGTCCCTGATAAGTCCAAGGTCCGCTTATTGACGGTGCGGTAGCAATCGAAATTTTGTTATTGGTGGTGAACTTGTGAATGTTAGCGGCTTCGAACATCGTGTGGGAAAACGACGGCAAACGCATCGACTCACTCGGTAGAATGTGTCAGTATCGGGTCGATAGACGACAGCGGGATCGTGCAGGTCGCCAGAGCAATTGCCACTGCATGCTCCTGCTGCCACAGCTCGTCTGGCGATGGGTGATCCGCTGATGGGAGTAGTCAAGCAGAAGAGAGGCAGGACTACCCCGAATAGTATGGAGGCCATGAAAGGTCAGGATCGAAGGGATATCCAAATGCTCAAAGAAATGCCTCAGATGTGATAGTGTGTGAAAAAAAACAATGGTTCTCAGAAGAACGAAGAGGTTCGTGATTATATATCAAGTGAAGGGAAAGAGGTCATAAGAAATGGCGTCGAGATTCAAGTCACAAGAACAGCAAAAATGCAGCATGATGTAAAATAGTGGCCCGCGAAAGAAACATAGCGATTGTATAGTCCAAGTAGCCTTGTGCCGAGCAAAAGAGCTTCACTAACCTTTAGGGCTCCACTTGATTGCACTGATTGTTGTTCTTTGCCCGCAACATCCACTACCAAGGAAGCATCCTCCATTCACCAACGGACGTATCAGCACAGCCGAGCGTTTGCCGCAGCACAAGAACATGCCCGGAACTCCGGGGACTCCTTCCGAGAGGCTGTGAATGAAAGGTCTTATGTTATGAAGGTAGTGCACATGAGACGTGGAACCTTTCGAAGCGTGCGGGCCACATGAGAGGCTACACATGGGAGCAGCGGACCATGTCGGGTACACTGGGTTTCGTTCTTCTCGGGTCCTCACATCACACGTGGTTCCAGTCCGAGGATTCAGTCCGTGGAGACTGCAGTATTTCCCGCTCTGCAGAAAGGCGGACCCGATGGACGGGATCTCGTGCACCATGGAATGACGCTGTTGCTACAGGTATTGTTGCTCACGTGGTGCGGTGGGAGTTGTCTTTCCTAAACGATGTCTGCTGTGCTGTACCTGTTCGATGACATACACGACCAAGAAGTTGGATCAGGCGGCCAGGAGTAGCAGGTCCATTACTCGACAGTGGGCGGTGTCGGTCCTCGTGTGTGCGGGTGTGTATGTCCGGGTGCTGTAGTTAGCTGGCACAGTAGGAGGTAGTACGGAGGTAGTGGATATGTCTTGTCAGGCTGACCTTCTCCACAAACCGACGTCCACGCAGATCATTGTCGATCCTACCTCCTACCTGCTAGGGCTTCCAAGAGCTTGGATTCGCTGACAGAAAGGGGCTAGCATACCCGTTCACCCGTTCACCCCAACCTCCGAGGGAGCGACCTCACTCGCCTTCTCCTCTTTCTCCCCTCATAATCGTCATCATACCGTGACATCGACTCTGGTCCATCGAATTCTCTTCCTGAAGCCCATGTGACCGCTTTTCTTACGCACCACATGTGGATACGCATGTGGAGGACGGAAACGAGCCAACGCTCGAGTCGAGCGAAGACGGAGGTGAACGCTCTCCGAGACTCGGGTGTTTGACAGGGCGAGAAAATGTAAGCGGGTGAGTTGAGATGTTGCTCCTGCAGGTAAGAATAATTGGATGAGGGCGATGTTGGCATAAGATTTCAGTGGCTTCGCGAGAAATCTGGCGTTGCACCTCCTGCAGCTGCGAGCCAACAGGAACAGGCAGGTAATGCACCAAGAAAACAGCGAACCTTGTTCCTGCCCAGGCTCGTGCATCGGGCTTGCACTCTATCGTTGAGAACTGCTGCATACCCTGGCCACAGGAAAAGTCCGTTGTTCATGCATCAATAATCTCTCGAGAGAGAAAAAACAGGACCAGGAACCAAGATGAAACACAAGTGTGTAAGGACAGCGCATCTCGTCAGACAACGTCATTGTACAGCTCTACCCTATCCTACATGTATCATAGTACAGCTCTATAGGACGACAACGATGCCTCTATCAGCCAGCAAACACCTGCTTCTGTAGCGAACAAGACACCTAAAGCAGCACTGTCCCAAACAGCGCCATACTGTGGACCCGAGCTGCTCATGCAGGCTGACACCTACCTGGCTTCTCATTTGACATCTCACGGACCATTGCAGCCACTCACCGACAATTTCTCTTATCCTCGCCGCTACGCCGTATACATCCCACTCAAAACCTGGAAGACCTCTGTCGCCTGTGCCTGAAATTCGTCCCTTTTCGCTTCGGAGCAGGCCGCAAAACGATCGGGGTGCCAGCGAAGACGCTCTGTCTTCGCGTTGCAACCCTGGAACAGCGACCTGATATTGCAGGCACATGCTGCAAGCTTTCTCGTCTCGAAGTCGCAGGCTTGCTTGCCGCATTTCCACGCCGGCGGGCTCGGGAAGCGCGTTATTTTTGAGCAGTCGGCGAAACAGGTATTGACGACTCTGCGCCAGCCTTGGATGGTGTCTTGTAGTGGAGCCGCGGTCGGCCTGGCATTCCATCGCTGAGGCTCTGGTCTTGACTGCTCACTGCGGGTGTAGTCATGGTGATTTGGCTTGGCAGAGCTTCTGTATTGAGGTCCTGCTCTCGGATGCTCATCCTGCTTGTTGCGATTGCAAGTATGATTTGGTCGTGACGATGCCCTATTGTAGCTCCATGCCGGCCTTCGAGACTCTGTTCTGGCCTGCTCATGACCACGTTCGCTCTGATTTCGAGACCTGCCCGAGCCACGATCCTCACCATGACTCTCACCATAGTAACGGCGACGATTCTCGTCTCTCTTGGCCTGCTCGCGTCGTGCCCTCTCCGCCTCATCTCTCTTAGCCTTCTCCGCCTCGTCTCTCTTAACCTTCTCCGCCTCGGCTCTCTCAACCTCCTGGGCCTCTTGGACCTCCTCGCGTCGTGCCTTCACCGTCTCGCGCTCCAAAGCATCAACCGCGAGCCGCAATCCCTCATTAATCCTCACCTCGACATCTCGAGCTTTCCTCAAGCCCACATCAGCACGCTCGAGACTTTCTTCGATGTCATACAGATGGTCTTCCATCCGCACAACTTGTGCTCGCAGCCCATAAGAAGACTCTCTGAACTCCTCATGTTGATGACCTCTGTACAAGTCCTCCAGAACGCTCAAAGTCGTGCGACCACCCTCAAGGTGAGCCTGAGCTTCGCGTCTCTCCTGGACGAGCGATTGCAAGCACTGCTCTGCAGCTCTGGTCTCCTCTCCGGCATGGGCTGTATCTCTCTGGAGCTGTCTGACGGCGTCCCCGAGGATGTCTAGCGTCATGGCCCGCATGGTCGATGAGAAGTCGTAGGGGCCAGGCATTGGAACCTATTCTGTTCTGCTCTTATTCTTAACGTATGCGGTTCTCTGGTCTGATCTTCTTCTTTGTGTTCTTCTTCTTTCTCTTCTTGTGTTCTGGATTTGTGTGAGGTTCTGGGAGGATTTGGGCGTCGAGAGTTAGATATAAGCGAATCGCCATAATGAATTGTGTCGGTCGAGGGAGGTGCATAAAGGTGAGCGACTCCAGTGAACAAGTGATGTGGACAAAGGGTGATGTGTTCTCGACAACGCGCTTTGTCTAGATCGGGGTGATTTCTCGTTCTCCTCGTGCTCAACAATGGCTCTGTCGATATGGACTGTTGAAAGCGACTGCAATGAGAGCTTGACAGGGAGGAAATGAGAGCCGCAAGAAAGTCTGGAATGGGCATCCTTGGTTGCAAAGGCACAACAGTCGCTCGCTAATTCGCGGGATCCATACTTCTTACACCTAGAAGGTATCTACTGGCCTTCTCCTTGCACCGTCTCTTGGACAGAAGGCACATACATCAGCTTCAGGAAAAACATCCCCTCTTTGGCATATACGGCCTTACCTAACAATACTCTTTCGCGGCTCTGCTGCGTCCGCTTTCTGTCCCAATATCCTGCGCATCTCTTTGCAAGCCGCGAGGTAGTGCTCTCGTACGCCAGGGGTAGGCTTCCACGGATTTGGAGCTTTGTCCCAGCCGTGCGGCACGCCAGGCACCATGGTATAGTGCACTGTCTTGCCGACCTCGGGCGAGATGAGGCGTTTGTGGAATTCTTCACCTTCGTCGAGAAGCATGTCCCATTCGCAGGTGTGCATGATGATTTCTTCTGGCAGAGCGTTGCGGAGAAGAGCTGTTGGCGCTACACCGGGCGAGAGATAAGGTGAGTCGAGTGCCACGTCTTTGGGTGGATGGAGGTAAGAATCGTCGAAAAGGTCGGTGAAGAGAGCGGGTAGCTCCTGATCTGCTCTTTTGCAGGTGGCTCGGCGCTCTTCTCTCGTGCGAGTATAGTCCAGAGATGGGTACCAAGGGACGATGCACTTGATCCGGATGTCCGGAATGTATACGGCGCGCTCGGCGACTGTAGTATCGGCTTTCCGTGGGCGGATGTCTTCCATAGTGGGAGGCTCGCTGTTGTCAACGAGTCGAGTGGTGCTGCCTTCAGGAGCCGTAGCACCAGACACGACAGCAGACGTAGTCGAGTTTGAAGTTCCAGGCGCATGGTGCATTATCAGTCCGGGCGGGCTGTTAGCTGCGCCATCCTGTGATTGCGGCAGGTTGACGATAGATTCGTTCCTAGCAAACCCAGACTGTTCGTCGTAAAGACGGAGAGGTACCGAGAATGCCATATTGCCTCCCGAGGAGAAGCCAGAGATACAGATCTTCTCCCGGTCGATGCCCAGCTCCTCTGCATGTTTGTATATCCACAGTACAGCATCAGCGCCGTCTTCGACGGCAGTGGGAAATGGATTCTCCGGCGCCAAGCGGTAGTCAACGGACACGACCACGGCGTTGCATTCTTGCACTACTGTGCCACACCATCGACCATCATCGTGCGGAGATCCTAATGTGAAGCCTCCGCCGTGAAAGTTGATAACAACTGGATATCCACCCCATCTCTTGATGCTCTTCCGCCTGCGCAAGCCGTCGCCAATGGAGCTGATGCTCATCCTCATCTTGCTTCGGTCTCCTCCTTCCGACTCTTCGCCGTCGTCTCCCCTGGCGATCCATAATCTCTTCTGAGTCTCATAATCGTGTGGTGTGTAGAAGTAGAGCGTGATATGGCCTGGTCTACCTGAAATTGTGGTGTTGATGGTCCGGTGAAAGTTGGGCTTGGGTGGTTGAGGCGGTGCAAGGCGGTGGAAGAACATGCCCAACTGCATCAACGTCCGCCAGAAGACAGCCTGGGCATGCAGGACCCATCGTGGGCGATTGGTCACCTGCTTGTATTGCTTTGGTTGTTCCTTGTGTGTCCAGGTCGGCCGCGGCAGGATGGATTTCCGTCGAGGCTCTTCGTCTGCCATAGCAGCTGACGCAGGAGTATTGGTGGTGGGATGTACAGTGCCTGCGACAGTGGGTATGCTACTGGGTTTGTCGTCGCAGTTGTGTTTCACATGTGAGCTTGTGTTGCCGGATCGCGGCGGAGGTTAGGTAGCAGCAGGCGTCTTATCAAGCAGAGCTGAGGTTCAGAGCTGAGGTTCAGGGTGGTTGTTGACCGAATAAAATCGTGACACAGGCTGCCCGCTCCCATCAAGTGCGTATAGATTATCTGCAGACAAGTAATGGCGAACGTACATGGATATATTGGCCACGTGCACCGGGAGAGGCTCAGAATCCCAACCAACGTGAAGCCGCTTGCGTCATCATCAGTCAGCCGCCGCTTGCCGAGTCAGGCGCAAGTGAATCCCAATCGTCTCCGTTCAATGAACGGATTTCTCGATCAACATTGGCACGGCCAACGAATGCACCTCGCACATGCTCAATTTGACTCTTTTTAATATTCTCTTGCGGATCGCGTTGGAGCACGTCCCTTAAGCCTTCAGGACTTGCTCCCAATCCTTCTCACCCAACCACTCCACATATGTCTTCGTCCTTGGCTCCTTCTTCAGCTGGTCTGGCCGGATGACTCCCTTCATGGCACTCGTATAACCATATTCGTCGATGAAAGCCACCGAATCTATGTGCTCATACGACATGCCCGCCCTGAGCATATCCTCAGTAGAAAGGCGGCGATATTCCGCCACTTTACCACTCGCCTCGGACCACGCATCAATGAATTCTCGCAGAGTCGGCTGACTGTTGGTGTCGTATGCCAGCAGATGTGTCTGTGGAGTCTCGTCCTCGATCAAGCAACGCACGAATGGTCCCGTTGATGTGTTCGGGTCAATGATCGGCAGCAGGGTGCTCTCCTTCACTGGTGACGCGAACACGTACTTCCCGCTCTCAGGATTGAGCTTGGGCATGAACATTGTGTTGGTGTCCCGATACGCTCCAAGCATAATCAGCGACGTCTTCTTCCAGAGCTCGGGACACTCTTTCTCGATGTAGTCTACGGTCCAGCCCTTGGCTTCACAATGTCCAGAGCGATGGTACTTCCCTCCAGACAGCTTCGACGGAGCCGGCAGGCTTGAGTAAACCAATATCTCAAGCGAGGTGCTTTTTGCCGCGGCGTCTACCGCATTTTTGCCGTATGCTGTTTCAACCTTGAATGCCTTTTTGGTGGCTTCTTCTGGTGGGGTTCCCGATGCGACGGCTGGTTTCCACGTTGCCCAGTAATCGGTATTCAGAAAAATTGCTTGCACGTTCTGGAAGGCCACCGCTAGTGATGATGGACTGTCGAGATCGGCCTGCACGACTTCTGCTCCGCGACTAGCGAGCTCTTTGGCCGCCTTCGATGATGGATTGCGAGTGACACAACGTACGTGCCATCGCGGTAGAGTAAGGAATGTGTTTGCGACAGAAGAGCCTTGGTTGCCAGTGGCGCCCACAACAACGAGTATCTTCTTGGCTGACATGACAGACAAAGTAGTAGTTAGAGCGTAATTGCTAGACTCGACATTCCTCTTTCATTCCCTAAGACGGCATATAATAACCATGCCACCATCGACCCCACAACACCCCAACGGCTCGGAATCTTCCAGTGAGTCGGACATATTTACCTATCCCCGGGACGGAGACGGGCTCGGAGTCATATGTTCCTCATGTTCGGCCCGGTGGATTTGAAGAGCTCAGCACCATCTTCTACTGTGTGAAGCGTTGCGGTTTTCATTATAAGAAATACGAAGGCGTTGCCACATCTCTCGCTAAGCTGAATCGTATGGTACGACGGACGACTTCCTTGCGGTCGGGCCGGATTGGCCTGAATGTTGTAAAGCATGACTGCCTCTAGCTACAACTTGCATCTCGGGAGCAAGCCGTGGAAATTCTGCGTAGAGACTGTCCAGTGACAGCCAAGTGCTGCTACTAGCGGCACACTGTCTCCTGCTTGCTGATGAATGTCATATTGTCACAAGGGAAGGAGGCCTGAGGACGAAAGCGACCTTGGCCCCTCACTTGCATCGCATTACAAATCAATGCATTTCGGGAGAGCAGGAACATACATGTACACAGATTCCATGTAAGACGAACGGGAGACCACGCAATGCTAATCTCGAGCACTCACTCCATAGTCTCAGACTCCTCGAGGATCTACTGCGTTCTTAGAACATCGGGTACAAACGAATGCAACTGCAGCTCCGCCTGCTTCGTGGAGCAACACATACTAGAAGACAAGTATTACACACGATTGCCACGCAGAACGAAGCGAAAGCGAACAATGCAATGCAATGCAATACCGAATCATCGTTACACAGCCTCACATGAAAATCCCCATTAGGCACGATTGGCACCAAATCCTTTCGTACACCAGAACGCAAAGTCAATTGACATGCATCTTAGATCGAATTCAAGACAAGCGCACTCCCGTCACTCGGATCTGTCGGACCGAGCTCGTAGACCGCAAGTGAATAAGATACATGTAGTTCATCTTGCGCGGCTTGAGGAAATAAGTCATTGCTGCCGAGCAATATAGCAGTTGATCTGCATCCACTTCGCTCTGGGAACACAACGCGTGTATACAAGGTACAACTCCAAAGCTCGCTTGCAAAACGAAACAAGCAATTGGCTATCTGATGAGCTGTTTTCTAACAAAATCGGACCACATATGGTAGAGCTATGTGATCACGAAGCAAGCGATTCCAAAGCTGTAGCGCAGCAAGCGGCAACGACCAATTTCTTCCCCAGCCCTTGTTAGTTGTCTCTGTGGGAAGCACATCGGAGAAGTCAGCACGCCGCTGACCGATCGGATCCTTTTGCGAAATCCTTCGAGTCCGGTCAGCAGAGGCGCGCCTCACATACAAATCATTGCCCTCGACTGGCGCAACTGGCGGTCGACGTGCGCAACTGGCCGCAGCATCAGAATGTGACGTCGATGGGCTCGCAGTCGGTGTCCTTGGAAGGTAAAAGCCATATCAGATGTGCGACTGCTGTTCAAGATCTGTAAGACTGCACTTTTCCCTGTTGCAGTATTCGCATCTCTTCTGTTATCCGGACTATTCGAGAGCACCGAGGGCTGCATAACCAACATGACCTACTGTTACTACAATGTCTACGACGAGGAGGTCTGCGACGACTCATCGTGGGATGGTTGGGGACGCTGGGTTCTCGCTGGAGTATTGATTGGAGTTTTCGTCCTCATGGTCGTTTCTTTCGTCACATTCGCGTACGCTCACCCCTATTGTCCCTCCTCCAATCCCATCCAACCACTCATCTCTCTCCTTGTAGCTGCGTGACATCTCGACGCCGCCGAGCAAAAGGCATCAAACCCTACCCTATGACAGCCTGGGCCGCGCCGCCAGCATACTCGCCCGAAGACCCTCACCCGGAAGCCAAAGAGCTCGCAGAGAGTCCGGCCCCCAGTTACCAGGCTGCCACGACACGGGGGAGTGCGAGTGGAGAGCCGGACCAGGATGGCACCGAGGTGCAGGACGGGATGAATACGACTACTTCTCCCAGTGGCAATCATGGAATGCAAACATTAGCTATGCCGGGAAGAGTGGCGGACCCCGATTCGAACAGGGATCATGGGGACGTGGTTTGAATGGGTGAGTGAAAGGGAGCGGTGGGAAGGGAGCCGTCCATGGGGAGGAGAGTCAAAGGAGCTGAGATACCCAGTCATATGTTTTCCGTTTCGTGAGATTTCTGTACGTTGAATAAATTAAACAGAAGTGAAGTCTTTCAAGACCTTGCAGCATCATCCTTGAAACTCCCGGGCGACTTCTCTCCATGTCGGTTGATTAGACCCTGCAGAGAAGCCGCAGACGACAGAGGAACTTTCTTCTTCTCCAACGTGACAACAAACCTCATCAACGTCCACGCATCTTCGCCCTTCTTCTTGTTCACCTTGTCAGCCCACTCCACTTTGCTCGTGAAACTCAGGCCCGTCTTCTCCTTCACCTCTCTCATCAATTTCGTCCACGATTCGGTATTATGCCGATACATCTCGCCGGAGCGTGTCTGCGAGAATTTCATCGGTCCGGCTTCTTTCACGCCCGTCTGGCGGCCGAACAAGATCGACCCGGGTTTCTGTCTGAGCAGGTGGAGAGCTCGAGATACGGCTTCGACTTGCTCGTCCCACGAGAACAAATGGAAGAATGAAGCGGCGTGTATCATATCGAAACTCCCCTCGCTCAAGCCAGCCATGTCCGGGCCAAAGAAATCGCCCGTCGTGAACTTCACGCCGAGTTTCTCTTTATCGCGGAAGAGATCGTATCCAAGCGTGATAAAGTCGGGTTCGAGCTCGCTGCCCGTGATATTCGAGGCTGGAGCACCATCGAAGACGAGTTTGCGGATGTCTTGGCCGAAGCAGCAGCCGAGATCGAGCAGTTTCTCGCCCGAGTGGAGTCGCTCGACGACTTTGTCATAGGAGGCGGATTTACCAATGCTGAAGTTGAGGAAGTTGTACAGGCCTATGCATGGATATTTGAACACGGCCCAGGCTTTGTCGCGCTGGTGAGCAGAGTGTCAGTTGGAATGCACGACATGCTGTATAAGGGACGAAGGCGTACGATTGCCCGGATATGCGCGATGATTTGTTCCTCCGGGATGCCACTGTACTGAGTCAAGATCTGACGTGTCTGGGAGGTAATTTCGGGGTCTTCGGGTATGTAGAACTGGTTGAAAGAAATGTCATTATCGGTATTGGACGAAGAGGTGTTGGTGGCAAGGTCCTCGCGGGACCCGAGTCTCTCGTATCCTGTCGAGTGTAGAGGCATCTTGGAAAGGTGCTTGGTTCTGCTGAGTAGCTGCGACAACAACTGAACAGATAAATGCGATTAAGCATATAGAGACAAGGCTTATCGTTCGTGCCCAGCACAACCTAGATACAGCTTCACTGGCGAGGTGCAGTAGGTCATGCGTCCCTTAATTCGGGGTCAGCGAGGGAGTCTATAGGGCGGAGATAATAGCTTCTGGCATTGAGCTTCTTGTTCCGGCCGAGCTCCGGATCCTTTGACGCTTCGGCTACGAGGGACATGATCCTTCTGGACGTGATGCTGGGCATTATTGTGCGCCGCTAAAGTGATCACAGAAAGATGTTACGCGGTATGAACGCATACTGGCACTAGCGTCAGACTAAATCTTCCGACACGTGATCGTTGGGTATCCTCTTCGTGCGAGTATATGTATGCATTCAATCAACACCACTATGTACGGTTTGTTTCGGTCAATGCAGAACCGATCAGAGGCGTTAAGTAAGTTGTAGATTGCCATGTAACTTTTATTCCATTGAAGTTATACTTCGTTGGTCAAAGTGTCGCTGTCAACAAAAGTATTCATCCGGTCCCTTTTGACGTCTCTGCTTTTGGCCTTGACCTTGAGAGCATGCCGAATATACTCAACGCTGTGGCTCTCCCACGATCTGTACTCGTGCTGGCTGAGAGGCCACATCGGTTTTGAGCCCGCCTCGCGCATCCACTTTCCGTGATCAAGCGGCGGTGCACGGCTGGCAAGCGCATCAATGTCGTTCGCGAGCTCCTGACAGAATGAATCAAGAGGTAAGTCGTTGACGTCGCTACCGAAGGGATTTTCGAGCTGAGAACCAATCTCTGCAAGACCAAGGATGATGTAGCCGGCTACCATGGTCGCTGGAATCGCTACGTAGTCAAGTTTGGAGACAAGCTGGAAGGGCAGTGCCATGACGTACACCCAAGTGATCTGTGCAATGGAGATAGAGTACGCGACTGGCAGTGGGGTGTTGACAACTCGCTCGCAACCAGTGAGGACATCGGCTAGGTTGTTGAGATATGTCATTGCCTGGGTTTGGTGTACAGGAAGCGCCAGCGTCTTGCTCTGGAAAGTACTCTCGATATAAGCACCAAGGTAGGTGAGAACTTCCAGTGGTGTATTGCCAAGATTGTCCTTCGTCCTCTTGAGGAGTTTTCGTGGGTTGCTCTCTGCCATCGGGATGCCCAGATACATTCCCACAGCCTTGAGAGTTGACAATTTGCGCTCTTGAAGTTCTGCCTGATCAGCGCTGCCTGCGAGAGTGTCGAGGTTGGCAATCAAAGGCTGAAGATCGGGGTACTCGATGGACGGCTCAAAGCGCAGGCGATGCTTCAGAGCCACGGCAAATGCGTTGAGAAGTTGGAGTGCCGCCAGTTTGGCAAGCAGGTCCTCTTTACCTTGGGCTTTGGACTCGCCGTGTCGTTCTTGCGCGTGGATCCATATTAGTCGGGCCAAGTTGCGTGCATTGAGGGTCAGCATTGACCAGTATCTGCGACCCTCGGAGTAACGCTCGTATGCTGTTGTTGATCGAAAGGACAGAGCCAGACCTGCGAGATAACATTAGATACGTGGAGACAACGCTCGTATGCATGAGACTTACCGACAACGAAACCAAGCACAGTAAGCAAGACTGAGTCGATTGACAATGACTGGACCAACTGATCGATGACTGTGACTAACGTCGCCCAACCGCCTACGAACAGCAATGGAACTATCATTTTCGGAAGAACGCTTCCGTGCAGTCGGAGAAAATGTGGCACTTTGGAGTGACGGTACACATCGCGAGGTCCCTTGAAATAGTCTTCCAGATCCATACTGTGATGGGTTGGACGATGGAACATCGGCTGCGGCATTTCCTCGTCGCGAGCTTCTTGTTCGCTCGTGGAAGATCCTCCAATCGAGGTTGCAGGCACGCTGCTAGATGTGGCCGTGGATTGCTGCTTCTCGTTATTGCTGGCGGCCATATCGATGGTTGCAGTGGTGTTGGTCATTTTTGTGTCAAAAGTAGAAGCGAAGATTGATATTTCGAAGTGATGGACGTGATGGGTGTGCTGATGACGACTTCCGTGGTTGTACTGTATGCAAGGATGTTGAGACCGAGTGAGTGCTACAGTTGAGTTTCAGATCGTGATGGCCGTTTGTTGCTCTGGCTCGAGGAAGGAATGGAGGAAGAAGGTTCTTGCGCCGCCGAACGCCACAACGCAGATGCTGATAAAACGATGAGGGGAAAACAGAAAGATATATGCAAGAAACGCAGCAGGATCAATGAAGGAAGCAGATATAGTGAAGAAAGACAGAAAGCACAAAAGGGGCCGTGAACGTCGTGAAACGAGTCTTGTCGCCAAGCTGTAGCACGGGCAACTAGTGCCAGACTACTCCTTCTAAATAAAGCCTGATTGGGTCGCGGCCCGTCGCGCCGTGTGGGCCAGTTCTAGCCGCCGCATATGACTGGAGCTCCATGCGTGGCCAAGAGAGAGCAGCGACAACGCAGAAACCAACACAGAAACAATCCTCAGAGGTCTCTCCTTTTCTCTTCTGCACTTCAGACTGCATGACACTTGAGCAGCTGCGCTACGTGCACCATCCAACCAACATTCTCTGCGCTCTGTGATGGACAATTATGCGCGGCCACCTGACGCAGGGGCCGAAACTCAAAGGCTTCGAGCGACATTTTGATGTCTAGTGCAGTCGGCTTGGAGGCCTTAAAAAGCATAAACGCAGACCCATCAACCGCATGTGCCGGAGCAGACCTGTAGCTGGAAAATTTGCAACATCAGGCCTCGAACTTTCCTCCTACCAAGCGTCTATTCATGGTTACCTATAGCCTCTGATTGCACGGGAAATGGCGCTTCGGACCCCATATTAGCACGAGACGGTCGCTTGAGCGGTAGGACCACGCGATGAGCTGTCCAAGATCGACATTCTGCCTTTTTACGGCCCCCAGTCTTGACATGTTGTCGCAGGACTGCTTCTCAAGCCACCAATCGATAGATGCTTCCTCGGCTTCTCACTTTTGACCAACGAAGTTGACGAGGGGACCAACACCTTTCAGATGACTTCGTGGCCAGCTGTGCTTCTTGCCTCCCTCGGAGCGGGTGGTTTCTGGCGCATCTATTGTCTCCTTGCAGTCCCCATGTGACGGAGGCGGAATATTTTCGTGCGCTGGCAGAGGCGTCTCTATACTAGCCGCTGACCTTGCTTGCTCCTGTTCCAGATCAAACAATGGACGGTGTGCAGACGACTTGGACGCCACGCTGCCCGGTCTGTATCGCGAGAAGGAAATCCGTCGATGTTTCGGCTGCGCATCGACCGGCGTTATGACATTTTCTGCGATCTGCTTCTCCAGAAGTGCTTGCTGGAATTCGGCGCTGCGGTAGTATCGTCGCTCGTTTGTGCCTTCCTCGTCCATGAGGGGACTGAGCGCCTCGTGCTCACTGGAGTCGTGTGGCTTTTGCACCCATTCGTTGGTAGCCTTCTGCTGCTTTTGCCAGAAGCTCATCATCGTTGCCTCTTTATGTGTTAAGAAGGTATCGAGTAGACAGCTGAGTTACGTTGCCAATGCCCGGGGTGGATGAAGTGGTAAGGAATGGACAATGTGCAATGACTTTTGCCCTCGATGATGGATTGGGTAATCTTTCAGCAAAACATGCCGGTCGGCTCGTGACACCCCTGCTTACCGTGTGGTCGCAAACAATCTACGGTATCTTCTCGGGCAGTCGTCAGCAGGCGGAGTGGGCTGACGAATTTCATGAACACTGTAGGTTATTCGAGAATTCTCCTGGAGTCCAGACCACGCAAGGCAAAAGGAGCTTGCCAGCCATACATTTCATCATTTGCCGCTGCATTTGCTTATGAGATTGCCAGGGAGCCTCAATCCGAAGGTGCTGAGCATGTCTATGTGATTGGAGCAGTGTCATTCGTGCCTCAGGCACTACTCTAGCAATATTGAAGCCGAGCTGACACCGGAGAGAAAAAGACAAAGATCGACGATAAATACGAACGTAGACGAACGTAGACGAGCGGAGACGAGCGGAGACGAGCGGAGACGAGCGGAGACGAGCGGAGACGAGCGTAGACGAGCGTAGACGAACAGAGACGAGTATAAAGGTATCCGAATATAGACGGCGAGGACGAACGTAGACGACAAACATAAAGGTAGACAACGAGTGCAGGATACTACTAATATCAGCTATATAGCTAGCAGGATAAATTCGCAGGAATTGCGAACAGGGCTCGTCGTCGCCGTGCTGCACTATACCTTTTGATCGTGAGGATTAACAGCACACTTCATTGCCTTATAACATGGCGATCTTCGTCAGAGAACGCATGCCGGGCCTTGGCAGTGTGCGGCGCAAGGGATGCTCGCGGTTCACGTGGCCATTCTAGTGCCGGTTCTATCGCACCACGGGCGATCAATTTTATGTCGGTAGGATCCTGCTGTCATTTCTGTACGAGACTTCTGCGCCTTGCCATGTTGGTCATGAAGTCTGCGATCAGTCTGGAGTCATACGTTGCGAAGGTGGAGGTGGAGATTGATGTGGATATGGATGTGGGTGTAGGAAGAGAGGAGAGAATGGAAGCGAGACGGGATCTCGGATCGGAGCTAGCAACGCCCGCAACGGCAAGAGCGAGGCTGGGGAACTGGCAGGAACCATCGAACGTCACAGCAGCTTGGAAGCTCCGTCTCCCTCATCACCAACTCTCATTCTTCCCCTTCCTCTCTCCCTCTCGATACCCATCTTCCACCCTTCATCACCTCCACGCGACCCCATTACTACCATTCAACTGTCTGCGCCAGTGTCATCTCACACCCTAGACGACTTGCGCCAAGAAAAGCTTCCAAAGCAGCCCGCTTCCAACACAATGTCAGACAATCAAGTCAAAGAGGGAGACAAAGGTATGCTTTTCCTCCCATTGCGGTCGCGTAAATCTGTTTGATCGATGCGATGCATTCGCGACAAGAGACTGCCTTCCGATGCCCCCCGGCGCATCACGCCAGCCCTTCGCGATGCGCCGCTTAGTCATCATGTTATTGCTTCACGTTGCCATGTGCCGTCGAAAGATCGCCATTACACCCTATTCGCATGCTCCAGGGCTCATGTTGCGAATGCATGGCTGACGCAATGATTCTCCTCAAGTCTCCTGGCAATGGTCGGGCTCTAGGCCCGGCGGTGAAGTAGCCGAAGTGAAGGAGAGCGGCAAGGTTGAGATGGAGACCAAGAACAACAACGTAGTCTCCAAGAATGCTGAGCCTGGCAATCCTGCTGTCAAGATCGAACGCTCTGGTCATGATGTCGTGAAGAAGGCCAACGAGATCGACGTTGAGAAATCAGCCAACGGCAAGAAGGACGAGAAGAAGGACGAGAAGAAGGATGAGGAGGAGGACAAGGACGATGAGAAAGACGACGGGAAGGACGATGAAAAGGATGATGAGAAAGCGGATGAGAAATCAGACGCGAAAGAGGACGAGAAGAAGAATGAGAAGAAGAATGAGAAGAAGGAAAACGGCGATGCCGAGACTGGCGACAAACGCAAGGCCGAGGAGCCTGCCGAAGATAAGAAGGCCCAGGAGAACGGCGACGACTCCAAGAAGCAGAAGAAGGACGAGAAACCAAAAGAGAACGGCGAGCCCAAGAAGAAGGGCAGACCAGCAAAGAAGGATGCAAATGGAGACTCGACTCCAAAGAAGGACACCAAGAAGCGAGAGCCCAAGCGAGCTGCCACCGAGTCTGGAGAGCCTCGCCGGTCTGGTCGCAACAGGTCTTAGTTGCCAGCCTCATCCTGATCAACGGCTTAGGATGCAACAAACGGCAACCTTCAGCGCGCATTGCATGCAAAGCTACAATCAATTGGATGCATAAATCGGAAGGGATATGTGTTTTTGGGATATAAGAACATCGGCGCACATGAGGCTGCGGATATGGAGGAACGAATGACGCGCCCGGCAGCAAAAGCCTTTTACCATTACTTTTTTGGCGGTAGTGCAGCTGATTTGTGTACAGTATTCTTACAGAAAGCAATGATGTTCGCGCGAAATGAAATGGATATGCTTGCTTATTCTCTCTACCAGCTCCAGATTCGACGCAATGTCCAGCATTGCGAGATTCGCGCTCAAGGTGCAGCAAAGGTAGCATTTGAGGCACGATCTGAGGTGGTGGTAGGTACTTCGACAAAGAACCCAGCCGAGACATCTCTTCGAGACAATGACGCTGCTCGCAGATGAAGCACATCCGAGCTAAATTTCTTCCTTTGTTCGGACGTACGCGCAATCTGCCGAACCAAGCGCACATTTGGACCATATAAGAAGCAAGACAGAGTCGGTGTCCGTGATATGACGCTTTGACATCGGACGACACGATTTTGCCAGGCAAGCTGCGGCTCAGGAGCGGCAAATCTATGAAGTCTTACGTCCCGAGGAAGCGAGCGACGAGAACAAAGACAGGTGCAACGTCCGCGGCTGTAGTGGACGAAATTCCGAGACCTGGCGCCGAGGATGGAAGCGCAAGCGCATCGAGGAAGGACGACGCGGCGGAGGGTAGACAAGCTGAGGGCTCGCCACCACAGGCGGGAGGAGCTGACACTTCGATAGAGGGTGGCAGTACCGAAGTCATCGACACAGCTAATATGGGTGCAGCGCCGCCAACGCAGAAGGATGATATCGTTGAAGAGAATAATGACACGGAGGCTGGCGATTCAGCTCTGCGCACGACAGCACTGGAATCAGACCGGCAGGTGGAGAGTGTCGTAGAAGGAGCTTGCAATACAGAAGTTACTGGGTGGGACGATACGGAGCTGCGCCATTCACTGCAAAGCTTAGCGCGCGGCGAAAAAGTGGAGCCCAATGAGGACCACCACGTGAATGCGCGAAAGTTCTCTTCTGTACACAAACTCGCACAATACCCAGCTCTGCTTCCGACATCATCAGACCTTTCTAACATGAACCTGGACCAACAACTCGACAGCATGCAAACCACTCTCCCGCAAGGAGATACAAGCATGGCCAAGAGGGTAGATGAAAAGCTCGATGAACACGCTCAAGTGATGGGTCGCGAATTTTCGCCACCATCAGACATACCGCAGGAGGAAGAAGAGAAACTCGAAGTACAGATTACACATTCTAATGGACCCACCGTCTCCTCATCACAGCCTTCCTCGGCTGGCAGTTTTGAGAAGGTGCTAGAGGAGGAGTTGCTCAATCAGCAAGGTGTTGGTATCGATGACTTCAATGCGCCTGCTCTGTCCAAGAAACTTGAAGAAGAACTCTTTGGCGATGTGTCTGAAGAAGATAGCACGTCGAAGGGACTCGAGGATGAACTATTTGGCAACGGATCTGGAGAAGGCGGTTTGTCAAAGGCCCCTGAGGATGAACTCTTCGGCGAAGACGAAGCTTTTCAAGCTTCGCCACCACCCACGACTGTCATGAAGAAAGAGCGCGTTTGGACTAGAGAAGAGCAACATCAACACCAAGTCGTCGACTACGATCATCGCGCGACTTATGTTATGCTCAAAGAAGAGTATATCAGACTCGGGCTTCTTTGGAAGCGCAAGAATGATGATCATATCGACGCCCATGAGGACTACCTTACCGCGAAGGATGCGGAGGACAAATTGCTTGCCAGAGCTCAGTTGAAGCACCCGAAGAAGCGACATCCAGGTAAATGGGACAAGCCAGGACGGAAGGCAGAGTACAAACGTGCGGCCAAGAACATGAGAGGCGACGAGGACTTTGCGGGAGACGATGAAGCTGGCGAATTTGGCTGGGGACACGATGAGACCAACGAGCATGCCCTAGACAGAGGCACCGGAGAGTTTCATGGTGTCATGGGCGACGATGACGATGAAGACGAATACGATGACGGTGAAGACGCATACAATGACGATGGTTACTCCGGCGCACTCACTCTCGATGACTATGGCGCTCGCAGTCTTGCGCGTACGAAGGCGTCGGGCATCTTCAACGAGCTAGGCGAGCTCATCGTGCCTAGAAAGGGGGTTTACGACATGCAGGCTCATGCTTTCGTGGACAAAGACAGTGATCCAGAGTACTCAGACGACTATATCACAGACAATGATGCTCCGCCGCCACCTCCGCCACCGACTGATGACGAACTCGCCGACGCCAAAGCCGCTACGAAGCAAGCTAAGCGCCTGGCCGAGACGATCTGGAAGGCGATGATGGCGATCAGGACGAGGCAGGGCAACTACAGAGACATGATTTATCGGCTGGTCCAGCAGTTCCCCGATCTCGACAGCACCGTGGACATGGGCTCCAAGAACAACAAAAACGGCAAGCGTCGCCGCGACTCCGACGACGACGAGGACAGCGAAGCTGAGGCACCCACCAAGAAGCGCTGCCGCATAGGCTCCATCCCTACCAGCAAGCACGAAGCCGTTGCAATCTGGCACGAGACAGTCAAGAAGGATCTCGCCAACCACACCAAGCTCAGCGACTTCCCAGCCCCTGTCGCCTGGCGTTGTGAGGACTTTGCGGCATGCTCGTTCGGCAACGCAGCGAGTAAGCGTCACCTCACGGCCTGCGAACACAATATCCGCTCGGCTTGCCGTGAGTTGGGCAAGGGCGAGCTGAAGAAGTACAAAGTGATGTTTCACCCGGACCGCTTCACGTCTTGTCGCAAGGTGGATATTAAGGGACGAAAGCAGTGGCAAGCGTGTGCGAATGAGATCTTCTTGGTGGTGAGTGACCTTTGGGAAGAGAAGGAGTAGAGAATGAGACGGCGTAGGGTTTAGATTGATGAGTAGATAAGGGGAATCAATGTTGTCTGTCTACAAAACCCAGTCCTACCACGCTGCTGTGGTCGTCGTTATGGTATCCTGATGCAGCTGTGTGTTGGAGATACAGCTTCGTTGACGGGCTCCTCTACACCCCTATCTCGTGCGCCTCTCTTGAGCACTCGACAGGTCTATGCTGCTGGAGCAGTGATGGTGCTACAGTGAAACTGATCTCAATAATGCAGGTATCGCTATAGTCGTTCGGCCTGGGGACGTACGTTGCCTGGGATTCGGGAGGCCGGGTCTTATTCGCAAGGAATGTCCTGCAAACTTTGATGTTTATGTATAGAGCATGCCTGAATATCGGCTTTCTCTGGATATCTCGCCTCCCTTGGTCGGTATGTGCTAACGAAAGCTACAGGAGAATTGACCTTCTTCGTCGATCAATCTATCTATATAGAGATCCATTGTCGTCGGCGAGCTGTTGATATTGCCGTCGTTGTCGTAAGCCCAACTGGTTTAAACAACCCTAGGTATACCTGATTGGGAAACACCGGTCCGACTAGTATTGACGACCTACAGTATAGCAAAACTGTCAGTTATATGCTAACGTGGGCATACTAGACAAAATACAAACGTAGGAGATTAATCGCGAATCTGATTTTCGATACTTGGAACATCGTTGTAGACCATATTTGTTGTATATATGTACGCCGGAACATGTCGGTCAAAGGCACAGACCCGAAATGGTGAACGCAGTCATTAGCGTGTCAGTCTCGCGTCAGTGCTAATACGTGGATAAGTGCAACATTCACTCTTCCTCTTTCCTCCTCATCCTGGAGTCATCGTCATGTCACGCCATTCAGACAAAGCAGTCACCCATTGATGAGACTGCAATTCAGCTTCATGGTAAAAGTGAAGCCACTGGGCACTCTCAAGCTGCTGCGAGATGATTAGGCTTTCAACTTTGCTCATCACAGGGCGACAGACTCATCCTCTCCGGCTTCTTTGCAGACTCGCAAGCGGGCAGCATGGATCAGCTCCGCTGGATGTTCACCACGAAGCAGGCCGTAATCTCCAGATCTATGGACGAGCAGACAGGTTGAATCGCTTAGATGACCAGCAGCGGCGCACATGAGTTCATGACCCGTACGTCGTCGAAGGAAGAGTCTGGAACTTCTGTGCACGCAGACAATGGAGGCCGCATCGCCCGTCATGCGTTGTTTGCCTGTTCAATACTCGCGGAAACCTTGAGCACTAAAGCTTCGGCGCCTCAATGTGTATGCAGCTCGCAGCAGAGACGGCAATCTGACACCTTCACGCTTCGCGATTGCCAGGCGGGAGAAGCATCACTTACATAGGTAAGCGGCCAACTACGCCTGCTGCACTAGCGTGGGACCATCAGCTGTTGCAGGGTAGCCGAAGCATCGGGACTACACATCCACACAGGATGTGCTCGTAGAAGCTTTTTTACTGATAGGCCAACAGGGAAGTATGCATGTGGCTATCGCTCGGTGGCGCAATTTTGCGCGACATCGCGTAGGCGAGGCCATGCAATCGCTCAGCGGCTATTTGTGCTGCAACATGGTATAGAAGCTGGACATTCCTAATTTCGTGATGGGTCTGCCTGTTCTCCGACTCTTCCCTTACAACGAGCTATCATGACCTCCCCTATCAGCTCACTGGCGCGTCCAGACGATGGCAAGTCTACAAGTTCTCATCCGGACGAGAAGAAGCACGTCACGAACAGCGTCCGACCTACCCGGTCAGTATCCATAAATGTTGAAACGCACCACATCAAACTCGCAGAAGCCGATGAAGCAGCCAAATTTGTCTCTGGATTTCATGGTGAGATCACGGAGGAACAGAGTCGTCGAGTACGCCGCAAGATCGACATTCACATGCTACCACTCATGATGATTCTTTACTTTGTTCAATTCACCGATAAGACAACGCTTGGCTCGTCTTCCATTCTAGGGATCAAGACGGATAACCACCTTTCGCAGTCTCAATACAACTGGCTGGGTACGATCTTTTACCTGTCGTATCTCGTCTTTGAATGGCCACAGTCTCTCGGTCTGCAGAGATTCCCACCTGGAAAATGGATGGCTGGCAATATTTTCGTCTGGTCCGTTGTCCTCTGCGCTCATGCCGCATGTCACAATTTCGCTGGCCTGTTCGTGTGCCGTCTATTACTGGGCATTTGCGAAGGTTCTATTACTGCGGGCTTCCTTATCGTTACGAGCATGTTCTACACGCACGCCGAAGGCACTCGCCGGGTTGGTTATTGGTTCTTGATGAACGGTACAGCCCAAATTTTCAGCGGCTTCGTGAGTTTTGGAGTCTACCATGTCGATCGAGACATCATCGCTCCCTGGAGACTTTTCATGATCATCTGCGGTCTCATTACACTAATTGTGGCGATCTGCTTCTGGTTCTTCATTCCTGACAATCCAATGAAGGCTAATTTCCTTACGAAGGAGGAGAAGATCATTGCTGTTGAGAGGTTGCGGAACCAGAGTACGGGTATCGAAAACAAGATCTGGAAGAAGGAACAGTTCTATGAGGCATTGACGGACTGGAAGCCATGGGCCGTGAGTCCGATCTTGTGTCTACTGCTCTTGTTCTCGCTGACTTTTGCCTTCTTTAGTTTGCCCTCTTCGCCGCTCTCGGCAACATCTCCAATTCCTTGACCAATATGACACAGCTCATCATCCGTAAGTTTGCACCGAACTTGAGCTGCACTCACATCTGTAACACCATTGCGCAGAATCTTTTGGCTTCACCACCAAACAAACAACCCTCCTCGCCACCGTCCCAGGGGCGATTGAGATTCTGACAATTTATACCTCTGTCCTCGTAATCAAGAAGCTTCCCAATTCACGCGCCTACGTCGGCGCCGCGTACTCAATTCCAAACATCGTCTCTGGAGTCCTCCTGATTACTCTCCCCTGGACCAACCAGGGCGGCCTCCTCTTCGCAATGTACCTCGGCGGCTGGGGTACTCCCTCGTTCGTCCTCGCTCTGTCCTGGTGCGCCGCCACCAATACCGGGCACACCAAGAAAACCACTACCAACGCTATGCTCTTGATTGGCTACTGCCTGGGTAATCTTTTAAGTCCACAGATGTGGCAGGGAAAGTATGCGCCTCGCTACTATATTCCTTGGGGGATTATCTTGGCGACGTATGTGATCAACCCGATCTTGTTACTGGCCATCAGGTATTTCTTGAATCGCGAGAACGAAAGGAGGGATGCTTTGGGACATGAGAAGGTGGAGAAGTTCTTCGACGAGAATGGCAACGAGGTTGATTCGACCTTTCTGGATGTTACGGATCGGAAGAATATGGCCTTTAGGTATCCGCTCTGAGACTTGAGGGAAGAGTGGTTCAGTGAAATTGATATGTACCTGTATGTCGTGACCGAACATCGAGAGATGGTACATCTAGTCCAGTCTTGTTGAGTATTATCATTCTGGCCGGACGGGAATGGTCGAAAGTGCCGTCATTTGAAATTGCGGGCCTCAGGCACTCGATGCATTCCCGTCAACGTCAGCCGCTGATTGGCAGGAGTCGCTTAGATGTACTTCATATAGCAGTGACGAACTGCTCCTCTCCTGATTGCTCCACTCGTGCATCTTGCATCTTGCATCTTGCGTACATCTACTATTTTGCTCTTCTGCTGCTGTACATAATGGAAGCAACATAGCATCTGCCTGCCGACTGGAAACCCTACCCAGCTCTTCGCGGCCCTCTGCGGCCAGCCGTGCGCCGTCATGGACGACGAGGACAAGTACCACCGATATGCCAGCATCCCCATTCCCTCTTACGATGAAGCGACCTCCTCGCGACCCTCTTCCTCTCAGAACCTGCGCGGCCCTTCAGAGATAAGTGATGATGCGGAAAGGCAAGGGCTCATCCCTGGATCTTATCGACCTCCAACAGCTGAGTCGCCGCGCTCGAGCGAAGACAGCGATCTAAGACTACCGGAAGTAGGAGGCGTTGGGGATGAGAGGCGAATGGTGGAGGAGCTGGACTATTTGGACCCGTCAGCGCCGAATCCTGACCAAGCGGAATCGCGCCTATACCATCGACATCGGTTACGCAGCAAATTCTCCTTCTCCAGCCTCGGGGCCACGCTCTCATCCATACGATTACCTTCTTTTCGTCGTTTGTATTCTCCTGTATCAACAAGCACCACCGAGAACGCTCCTTCTCCCTCTCGCCTAACATGGCTGACCCGCACCGTGGCCACCGTCCCTCGAATACCCGAACAGTACCGAATGTCTGCTGGTAACGCAGCGCGCCTGTTTGGACTTCTCACAATTGGACTTCTCATATACATGCTGTTTGTCCTCGACGTCTTTCCTGGTGGTAATAGTCGCTACCTTGGCGCTCGCTTTGACCCGGAATCAGTCCGCGTATACGTACAAGAGAACGTGGATGCCGAGAGGATCGAGGAATATCTGCGCCATCTGACGGACTATGACCATGTGGCTGGAACACAAGGAGATCTGTACATGGCGGAATGGATGAAGGGCCGGTGGTTGGCAGAGGGAAATATGGACGACATTGCGTTGGAGAGCTATTTCGTATACTTGAACTATCCCACGCGCGGCGGGAGGAGTGTGAGCATAGTGAAACCGGACGACAAGAAGTGGACAGCGACGTTGGAGGAAGACATCGTGGACCCTTCGAGGCAGCAGACTCTGGCTTGGCACGGGAGTAGCAAGAGCGGCGAGGTAGAAGGGCCTCTGATATATGCGAATGGAGGGAGCAGAGAGGACTTTGACTGGTTACGGGAACAGGGGATCGTCTTGAATGGCAGCATTGCTTTGATGCGATACTACAGTACGCAGGGAGATCGTGGACTCAAAGTCAAGGCTGCTGAAGACGCCGGATGTATTGGAGCTCTCATCTACTCGGACCCAATCGATGATGGATCGATAAGAGGATCGGTGTGGCCTGATGGACCCTGGAGACCTGAGGACTCACTACAGCGAGGAAGTGTTGCGATGTCGAGTTTTGTGGTTGGCGATCCTTTGACACCTGGACATGCCAGTACCAAAGATGCAAGCCGTATTAAGCCGGCGCAAAGCCCTGCGCTACCCCAAATACCGTCACTGCCGCTTGCTTGGAGGGATGCCAAGGTACTGATTGACTCCGTGCGAGGTCAAGGCGAACGTGTCCCCAAGAGCTGGGTTGGAGGCGATAGGGAATTTACCAAAGAGTGGTGGTCTGGATATACACACGCGGATGCTCCTGTTGTGCATCTCAAGAATCTGAACGAGGAGAACGAAAAGCAACAGATCTGGAATTTGCACGGGCTCATTCAAGGACTGGAACAGCCGGACAAAAGAGTCCTTGTGGGTTCGCATCGTGATTCTTGGTGCTTTGGCTCGGTTGATCCCGGGAGTGGTGGTGCTGTTCTTATGGAAATGGTACAGATTTTCGGCCAGTTGCGCAAGCTCGGATGGAGGCCGCTAAGGTCAATCGAGTTCATCAGTTGGGATGGGGAAGAGTACAACCTCATTGGCAGCACCGAATACGTCGAAGACAACATGGAGTTCCTCATGCAGCAAGGTGTCGCATATTTGAACGTGGATGTTGGAGTAGCAGGCCCGGACCCAGCTTTCAGGGCAGCGGGAAGCCCTGTCTGGCAGCGCGCACTCAGCCACGTGCTCGATAGAGTATCTACACCTGGGAACGACTCAACGCTCAAGCGCATCTGGGATGAGGGACAGATTTCACTGGAAGGCCTTGGAGCTGGAAGTGATTACGTGGCTTTTCAGGACATGGCTGGCACTTCCTCCATAGACTTCGGCTTTGAGGGTGCTGAAAATGGTTACCCATACCACTCTTGCTACGAGTCATTCGAGTGGATGAAGAAATTCGGAGATCCGGATATGGCCTGGCATCGCGTCCTAGCACAAGTCTGGGCGCTCCTCATTCTGGAGGTAGCGGATCGACCTATTCTTCCATTCGATCTAAGGACTTACGCCGATGCCATCAGGGGGCCCTATCTCGATAGTTTACAGCGCTTCGCCGACGAACAAAGAAAAACGAAGACACCCGGACGGAGACGCCAAACCGGAACAGAGTTCTCTCTCGAAGCCCTTCGCGAAGCAGCCGACTACATGGCCGACGTCGTCACCGAATTCCACCGCTTCGAAGATAACTGGACGACTAATGTTCTCGGCGCGGGGGGAATTGAGAACAACCACTTTCTTCGCCAACGCGTGCACTTCAACAACAAACTCGCTGCTTTCGAGACTGACCTCCTCGATCTACCGGGCAGTCCCATCGATACCGGAGTGCACGGCATTCCAGGGAGAGAGCAGTATAAGCATGTTATCTTCGGACCAGAGACGGGGAATGGGTATGATGGGGCTTTCTTCCCGGCTGTGAAGGACGCGTTGGAGCAGGGAAACCTTACGCAGGCTAATTTGATGGTGGTCAAGGCTGCGGCCATTCTCAGGCGGGCCGTGGATAATTTGAAGTCGTGAGGAGGGTTCCAGAGGGAGGAGCTGTGCAGACGTGGGGTGGGTTTTGCTTTTGTTGCATTGCGGTGGCGTTTATTTGCGGATGGGGGACCCGTCCAAGCCTACCCTGTTTTCTTTTATATACCTCTGAGGATGCCGCCCCCATTTCGGTTCACGGGTGACGAGCGCATGGCGTCTGTGGCGGAAACCTTCATTGCAATCTCATTGCTCTGCATGCTCGCATGGCGCGTTATGAACTCATCACACATTCACTTTTCATCGTCAACCAGCTTCGCTTCTACAGCCCCCCTACCAAACTCCCAATTTCTAACCTCGCTCGACAAATCACAACCTGCAATTTACTTCCCCGTCTCACACCTCCGCTTCAAGTCCTGATTGAAACCCTCGTACAATCTCGCGACTTGCCCCTTGATGCCCGGCAGCGCCACCCCTTCACCGAAAAGTCCCGTAAATCTCTCGCCATGCAGCACCTTGGTCCGCGTGCCGCCGTCGATGCCTTCGAATTTGATGCTGTGAATACCGTGGAAGAGCATACCGGGTCCGCCTTCCCATGCCAATTCACTTTCCGAGTTGGCCTGGGGAAATGGATATATCAATGTTAGTCTAGGGCAGAAGACGACCGGCAAAGTTGGGGATGGGTTGGGTCAGGTGAAAGGGACTGCGTACGTACGTAGCATTTACACGTTACTGTCGTAGCGAGGAATTTCAAGAGCATGTTGTCGCCCTTTTTCATGTCGAGGGGTGCAGTGCCTTCGGGCAGTGGCTTGAGGGTCTTGAGGAAGGAGGTGTGCCATTGGGGCATTTGGGCAAAGTCCATGACCTGTAGAGCTTCAGTGAGTCTTTTTCTTCTCTTTTACTTCTTCTTGTTCTTCTTCTTCTTCTTCATCTCGAGGGGGTGGGGTTCTGTCTCTCATTTTCTCGCTCCCTGCGTTTTCATTTCATTTGTGGTTTTGCTGATGTGTCGAACAACTTGGACTTGGACTTGGACTTGGACTTGGGCTTGGACTTACAATGGCGCGAACCTCCGCGGGGGGTTTTGCGATTTCGACGGTTGTCTCGATAATGGCCATGTTTGCTGAAGAGAGAGTGAGTCAGACAGGTTGAGTTCAACAGGAATATCTTGCTTTGAGGACGAAAGAAGAGAGAGAGAGAAAGAGGACCTGCGTTGTTATTCTATTGTGCATCGCTACTGGCGGTCAGATTGCTCTTTCTGGCGCGAGAGTGTGGTCAGCCGTTAAAGGTTCAGGAGCCACAGAATTGACCTCGGCACGTCTGGCTCCACGACAATCTCGTGGCGGTGATTCAAGGGACTCTTGTCATGTCGCACGATGTGCGGGAGCGTGTCATGATGGATTACGCAATGCCGACAACTGCAATGTATAAGTTGAAATTGTACGAAACGAGAAAGAATGAATTGCAGGCAGAGCGCCTCCACGCAGCTGCTGGAGGAAACGCGATACCGAAAAGTAAAATTCGACGACAGCTGCCCTCTGTCTCTCAAGGTGAACCACAAGGACATGACCGTCCAGACTAAGAGACTCCATCTACGACGACAGGGACGAGTCGGGAGCCTTGGTAGCCTTGTCACTCTTGCATGGACTCCTCTGAGCTTTTGCGCGAGCCCGCCCCATCTTGAGGTGCTGCTAGGCTGAGACTAGAAGATGGACGGAACGGCGAAAGAATGAGAGAATAGAGAGGCAGATTTGGCACATTTGAGACCTCCTTGATTCTGCTGCGATCCGATGGAAGGTCGACCTCGTCGCCCTTCTCGCTGCCGCTTGAAGTGCTGATCTAAGCTGTGATTCATGCTTGTGGCAGATCTAGCCAGTCCAAATTGAGGAGCTGCTGGCCGTACCAAGCGGACGTCATGTCGTCAGCGGCGAAGAAGTCTAGCTCGTCCAGTTGGAACGGCGCGTACGTCTGTCGATCTGTCGGCGTGTCGTTGATCGGTGTCGATTTGAGTCCCAATACCTTGGACGACGGCGTTGTAGGTCTCACTAAAAATATAGTTAGAATCTCTCACTGAGACGATGCACATCCGCATCTTACCTTTCGACTGAGCGACATCAACGATTCGGGCCTTCATCGTTGAGAGAATGGCGGCCGCTTGACTGGCAGACTGGATCTGATTAGTGTAGTGTTCCAAGATGCAAAAACAACGATTCCAAGAGGATTCCATATCGTTATGAGCAGCTTGAGAGCTGTTTTCATCCAGTTTAGATGATGCGAGGAGCACCACAGCGGAAGCGAAAGTGAAATATACGGTATGCCATCCAGAGCTCCGATACAAAGTCCCTAGGTTTTCGTATAGTGTGTCGATGAGTCGCCGGGCTGTCAAAGTACAGAGCCGGCAGCAACTTCCGATGACTTCGTCATCCAGTGACATGGACCAGGAGGTTGGTTCTCTTCTTGTCGCCAGCAGTAATAAGGGTCGGAGGGACAGGAGTCGAACGTATAGAGAGCGGCTATAGAGGACCTGTTTCTGTAGATTGATGTGATCGTCAGTCGGTTGCGAAGGAGCTCCCGGGCTGAGGACTTTGAGGTAGTTAGGCACATTGTCCACGAATTGATCAAGCCGCCGATTGAAGTCAAGCACTGGTCTCAGGATTTCCGAAGCCTGTGTAGCTCCATTTGCCTGCCTTTGCGAACTGACTCCCGAGCTATCTCGGTAGAACATCACCAGGATCTCTTCAAGCAGTTCGAACAATTTGCAAGAAGAGACGAAGAGTCCCAGGCGGGAAAAGGTTTGAGCAGGCTGCTGCCCTGGGACTTGCTCACTGAGGTATTCGTCGTCGACCAGTTCCGGAATTGGAACGTCGACCGCGCGATCAATCATCGATGGTCGTCCAAAGGTCATCGACAACAGACGATCAAGATGGATGGAGGTATGCCATATCCTCCTTCGCATTTGCAATTCGAGCTGCGAAACGCCTCTGCGACTCCCATGGTCGACATGAAGGCCCTGTGGATATGTCAGAAGGCGGCAATGGAGCGAGCAATCGTGGGCATATTACTTACCAGACTCTGTGCCACTCGGACAGCGAGGCCCAGCGAGTTCCAGCATCGATTGGCATGTTGTGTGGACTGCAGGAAGACGGCAGTCAAGATGAGCATTTGAACGAGAGATATGGAAGTCGAGTCGAGAACGTCAAAGGGATATGACTGTCGTGATCTCTGATAAAAGTCGTCGGCAACTGCTGTTCGTTGCGAAGGATCAACAAGACTACTGAATCTGGCGCCTAGAGCAAAGACCAAGTTCAAGATGGAAGTGAAAATAGCCTCTTCGGCTTCAGACTCGGGTTCAGCACGGCTGTCGCCATCACCTAACCACAGCTGAGCATACTTTCTCAAAAAAGTTGGCTTGTGCAGGACGGGAAACAGTGGATGGATGAACTCCCAAAAGCATAGTACGAAATTGTCAGCTTGGCGTCTCTGAGGCAGTACTGCAAGACCGTCTGATCGCTGTGTGATGCGCTCTGGGACGGACAACGATGCACCTTTGACTTCCGAGGTGCTGCCACTGGGCGCTGTCGAGCCCTGTCTGCTCGAATTGGGCATGACATGGCGGAGAAAGGCTACGGTGCTGGACGGTCCGTACGTTGACTCGTCGTTGCCAGCGGCGATAGTGGCCAAGCCGTCAGCACGAGCGGTAATGGTATACGGCTCGGGTTTGGCTGGTCGAAATGCAGGATGGTCGCTGGTCGGCGTTGCATATGGAGTCGCAGAGGGGCGCGTGCTTCTCCCAAGGTCGGAGAGAGCCAGAGCAGCGTCGTTACGGGCTACGGGTTCGGGTCGGTATATATGGCCATCGGCTTCACCAGACGGTCGGCTGCGCTGCCGTCGAACCTGGTCATACCTGCACGTACTTGCCACGCCGCGAGTGTGACATGGACTGCACTGTTGCGTGCGATTTTCTCGTTAGAATTGGTTGCATGTTCTCCTTCATTGACGAGCCTCGCATCGATTGTACTCACCACAGGCTGACGACCGTCGCATCGCGTCTTGCGGTCGCGGCACGTCCCACATGCCTGAGAGACTCGCTGTCGTTTTGCTGGAGGCGCAGGATACTCAGCGTCTCCCTGCTGGCCCATAGGAGGGTATCCCACCACCGACGCGGATGCCAACGTCGCCGTCGCCGTCGCCGCCGCCGCACCGCCGGCGGACTCAGGGTGTGGGGCGACGAGAGTATGGCTGGGTTGTCCCAGGGAAGGGTCCATGTATGAGGTGCCTAATGAGCGGCAAGGATGGAGTCTCGTGCGTAGGTTTGGCTGGTATCGAAGTCTGCCGCACTGAGATTGGATGTGCTTGATGACCTCGCCGCAGACCTTTCACACGGCTATCAGGCAATCAGGCACCCAGGCAGGGGGATCCTTATAAGTCAACCAGAAAACTCTATCTCGAGTCATGGTTTCTGACTTCCCGGGATGAGTAAGCAAGCCATACTTCACCTTTCCCAAGGTTCTTGCCCATGTGAAACACTCCCAATTTTCATCAACTGTCGAGTCACTCTATGGGCACTTGCCTATCGAAATATCATCGAAGTATCATCGAAATACCATCGAAATACCATCGAACACTGCATCTGTAGCAGTCGTTTCATGTTCCCCAAGGCATTGTTGATGCATAGATGCTGATGCTGATCACATTCGTCGGTGCGACTTCAAACTTGCTGAAGTTGGGATTGCGTTTGTAATCTAGACTCAGCTTAAACTTCAACCTTGAGAGCACTTGGCTTGCAACGAGCTGAAACGGCATACGTCGCTCAAATTTACCTAGACTTGCACAGAATCAAGGACCAACTCGCGAGGTATCTGTTTCTCCGAGACTGGACAGCTGGAGAGGCAAGACTGCAGCAGGATGCGTGAAGCATGGCTAAACACGAATCGCGGCCCAAGACTACCTGAGGTCCAGTGCTTAAATAGTTATTAGAGGGGATCGCCTGAGGGCTAGGGGAGGGACGATTACGCGGAAAAGTAGAAATGCGAAGGGAGTAATTGATCAATGCAGCGTCTTAGGGCTTATTACTCGCAGATAACCTCACACCCAGCGCGTTCCCCGCCTGTCCACACATCTCCACGACATTTACATCCGCAATGATACCATTACGGGTGTTGATCTCCTTCTCAATCCTATCAAAATCCTCTCCAATTCCCTGCGCGAGCCACTCATAACAATTGCCGATGTGCTGACTTGCTTGAGGAAGCCAATTTCCGCGCTCGTGACGCACATCGTTGAAAGTGGCAAACGCCGCTTCGACATCTTGCTGGGACTGGATCCGATGGTCGGCGAGAAGGTCGGCGAGGATGGCGCTGTCTTCTATGCACATTCCTGCGCCTGCGCCGTGGTGGGGAGAGGTCGCGTGGGCTGCATCGCCAATAAGCAGGATGCCGTCTTGGTTGTAGGCTGGGACTGGGTTGTCGCCGAGGTGAAAGATTGCCCACTATCAAACATCAGCTTTTGATCGCGAAGAGTATATATGCGGTATCTCGGTCTGAGAGAGACTTACCACATCGAGATTTGGCTGACATAGCTTTAGAAGACTCCGAACATCGTTGCCGTAACCCTTGAAATCACGAAGAGCATCTTCTCTGCTCGCCGGCCTCGTCAACCTTTGGTAATCAGGCCAATCGTCCTCCGTGGTATAGAAAGCCACGATGTTGAGCGTCTTGCCGTGGTTGACGGGAAAGGTGAGCATGTGTCCGCCTGGTCCCATCTACGAGAATCAACATTATCAGCACAATCACTCCTCCTTGCAAGCAACGATCTTGGGCAAAAGCTTACATGCATACACGCATTCGACGCTTTCTCTTCTCCTACGGCCTTGATCGCATCTTCCATATTCGCCAACGCCCGGTATGCATACTTGTGCGTATATGTCGGATGCGCGCAAGGGTGGTCCTCGCCATACATCAACGCTCTCACTTTCGACTTAATGCCATCACAACCGATCACCGCGTCCGCCCTCGCTGTCGAGCCGTCGTGGAAATGCAAGGTATAACCCCCTCCCTCTCCCTCCTTCCTCAGGTCCTCCAACCTCTTCCCGAACTTCGCGCTCTCGTTCGGGAACAACTTGATCAGCTCGTCCAGATATCTCGCGCGATGCACACCCGCCTGGCCGAGGGAGTTCGAGATGGTAAAAGCATGCGTGTCCTTCTTGTCATGATACCCATCGTGGTAGTCGAACCAGACGTTCTTCTTCGATTCCCAGATATTTCCCGTCCGAACCTTCTCAAAGGCGTCGTAGATGCCGGAATAACAGTGCTTCATGGCCTGGACCGCATTACTCGTGAACGACACCCCAGCGCCGATCTCTCCAAAGTGCGCGGCTTGTTCATAGATGGTGCATTTGAGGCCGCGATGGTGCAAGGCGATGGCCAGGGTGAGACCAGATATGCCTCCGCCTATGATAGCATACTCCAGGTCTCGGCCTTTTGTGGGCGCCATCGGGGGAAAACAGCCTTGAGTGCAATCGACGATCTTGCTTTATTATTTCGTCGGGGACGGACAGTATGGCCGACAAGCTGCTTTACTATGTGGAGGTAAAATGCGAACTTTAAAGGAAGAGCAAATCTCCTTCACAGACGGCACGTACACTTCAACACTCCTCGGGACACGTAGATTTTCGTCATGCTACCCAATGATGTCTGCTGTTCCGTCGCCACGAGCACACCTACCCGATCATGTGCAACGTCTTTTGTTCCGACCCGATAGCCGATGATTCCGACCGTGGCTTTTGATTGGTCATTTGTGCATCCGAACGACATCTCAACCATAATAGGAGGTAGGCATTGTTTGAGAAGTGAAGGTAACACCAGCCCAGATAGATCAGTGAGACCGATTGCACCGAAGAATGCCGGTATTTCTTACATTTTACTCATCTGGAAACTTCGCCTTGGACTAATCAGGCTACCGTGTAACATACCACTGCACCATCGTGAACATGAACATCATGTGTCAAGAATGACCACGATTCAGTCTCGTCTCTATCCTGTCTCTGCCCACTAATCCAACAAGCAATGTCTGCCGTCGGTCTATTGCAGTTCATCTTTCGCAGCGTGATCCATGCTTCAGCAAAAGGCACATGAGATCACACCCAGTCGATCGGTCGTCATGACCTTACCGCGCCGACCTAGATCTTCGCATTGGAAGGATGTGTCGAGGCTGGGCTGGTGTGTCGCTTCTTTTAGACCACTCGATTAAATAGTGATGGTGTCGAGACGGCCCTGCGTCGTTCTGTGCGTCCTTAAGCGTCACAGTATCAGGGGCGCTCTTTCGAGATTCGCCGTACGTCCCTTTCGTGGAACAATCGCACAACTCCAGTAAAGCTTGCTAAGCTTTCGCTTGTTGGGTCGTCGTACAGGTTTTGCCTCCTGTAGACTTCTCAATCGAGCAAGTTAGCGATTGGCTTGGAAGTGATCTGGGGAGGTACCGCATCACAGCTCTTCATCGGAATCCTCTTTCACTTCCCGCTTCACCTCAGGCGTCGAAGCTGCCCGTGGTTGGGAATCGCCTTCCGATTTGCTTGTCGACATCGCAGTAGCAGGTAGGAGACCATCACTCGCATTCGACCCCAGAGAGCCAAAGACATTCAGCCCGCCAGGTATGCTGGCTCTTTGACGCTTGAACGGGCTACCTATAGCATCTGAAGTTTCCGGATTTGCGGGCGACATGCCGTCCGGGGGCGTCCCTGCGTTGGCAGCGGTCGAGTTGACGGATTGTGGCGTTCCCGCGGGTGGAGACTCCTCGGTCTTGAGGTGTGGTGATTTGCGCGTCAGCGCTTGGTCGGCGACTGGATCTGCAGAGTGTTGTCTCTTGAGCTGAGACAAGGTCAGCAATTTTTCCAACAATGTTCCAACATCGAATAGCTTACCTTGATCTTCTGCACACCCTCAGAGAGCTCTCCTGTGCGCCGGGCATCTTCAGGTGAAAGATGGGAACTGCCGTTTTCTTGTTTGACCTCAACATCCTCGCCGCTGCCGGGAAGGCGCTCGTCATCCTCGTCGTCCGCGTCATCGCTATCCATCGCATCCACGTCCTTGGTCTTCTTCTTGCGCTTGTCTTCCGTTGCGTCGCGATAGCCCGAGAAGCCTACTGTGCCTGTGGATTTTAGGGGACCCAGCTTTGAGAAGTCCGTTCCTGATGCTTTTCGCTTACTTGGTTGCGGTGTCTTCAGTGGTTCCTGCGATGGTAAGATGCCCATTTTCTGAAGCTGCTTCTCGCCACGATAGAAGAAAGTGAAGACAGCGTACGGTGATTCCGGAGGATCTAGTCCTGTCACCGTTTGCGTGCTAATGGTCTTTGGGTCCAACGTCTTCGGCTTCGCAAAGCTCGTTGTATGGTCGACATCGCCATCGCCTCCTTCGCCGCCGCCGTTCTCCATTCCATCATCGTCGTCGTGAGCGTCAAATTGTGGGGAGTATTCTCCACGCTTGATCTCGCCGCTAGCAAGGACACGGAAGAGAGCTACCTTGATCTGACCAGCTGCTTCAGACTGTGGTGGCTCATCCTCTGAATCCGAATCGGAGGAGAACAGGCCGTCCTCGTTTGGAATGTCCTCGACCGGTGAGTTACCATCTCCGCCGTAGCGGAGTACTCCATTCCGGGCTGCTTTGCTTTCATGTGCCTCATCGTCGCTGTTTGCTTGCTCCTGCATCTTCCTCCGCTTCTTCTCAAGTCGCCGCTGCCGGCGCTCGATGCGCTCTTGCTTCTCCTTGTTGCTGCCCTCTAGATCCAAGCCATTCAGCCACCGCTCCAATCCAACCTCTCTGAACAAGAACTCGCGCTCCGCCAGGCCACCGCCCTCGGAGTCTGGCACGCTGACCCATCTGGAATTGACCCAGGTTTCCTCGCCACGCCTGAGCAGTGTAGCGACCTCTTCCTTCGCACGCCCGTCAAAGTAGATGTATGCCGCTATCGTCTCGTTTGGGTTTGCGGTTCGTGGGATGTAGGGAGGTATGGTAAGGGTGTATTTGCCCCTCTCGCTCGAGTAGCCTGGCAGGCCGCCAACCACTCGCGGCCGCGGATCTGGATCTTCAGCGGTCGGTTTGGGAGTCGAATAGGGGACATTGAGGCCCGGGGTCAGCAATGTGATTGATATGGCAAAGGTGGACTGCTCAGGCCTGCCAGTCGTAGAGCTGAGGGGGACCTTGGCTGGTGGGACGGGAATGTAGGAGGAGATGCGGCTGGCGCGCGACTGCTTCTGGATGGAATGCTCAGCGATAGGACCCTCGGGCGTGTGGATGCTGACCGCAAGGCCCTTGAAGCAAGGCATCTTGCGGTCGACAGGACGCGAGAGCCAACGTGGGCAGCTGGCGGGGACGAGAGATGGACTCGCAGCACAGATGGGCGGCGGTGTGTCTCCAAGGACAAATGGGGATTCTGCGCTTGCTCTTGCTTCTGTTGTGTTCGAAGCTGTGACAGGAAGCTACAGGGGAGTTTTGGGTGTCAGGAAGGAGCAAGTCGCATGTCGTGGTGCTCTTGATCTCTTGACAAGGCAAGTGCGGTGGAGAGGTACATGTGGCAGCCTCAGTAAGCAACCTGAGGCACACAACTGGCACGCCAAGCACACCTGAAGTCGATGGATCGCTCCTCTGCCATAGGCGACTACATTTGGCCAAGGCTGCATTCACCTACTATCTATATGTGTGAACACTACGAACAGGGACGCTGCGCACGACTTGAGACGTTGACGGCATGACTGTGAGACAAGGCGGCAGTTTCTCGTTGAAACAGCCTCGCAAGTGACGCACCCAGCGCCACGGGTTCGCGACACGCGATCACGAGGCTAATCTTGGCAAACATTCATTCACATGCTCGTAGGCACATGCCATTCTGATCACAAGCATCTGCTACATTCCCCCATACTGAAACCTCTTGTCTTACAAGAATTGGTGACGAGTTCATCGCACATCGATCGGTCGGTTCTGGACTGATCATTGCCGCTCGAACTGGACTCCTCTCCCAACCATCGCCGGCCATAACTCAATAGTATGAGCACCGCATCAGCGAAAGCCTTCGACCATCACTCTTGGGCACAGCCCCATCCAGCCGTGGATTCGACAGGGCTGTGTGCTTCTAACTGTCGAGAAGTCAAGGAGCACGACTGGGATCTTGGCGGTCTTTTGACCACGTAGACGAAGCGGCTCCTCACGATTCGACCTTTCTCCCTCCGCATCTAGTAGTGATAGTATGCGGGCCCAATGCGACTACGTCGCAACACATACCATGACGGCCAGCGCCACCTTAAAGCGTGTAGGAGCTCGTTTCACGCAGTCAATACATCGTGCGCTCACATGAGGTAAAGGCAGCTTTGGCCACAGACAACGTGAGTTGCCAAATACATAGCCATCACGAATCTCAACCCGAAAGCTCAGTGGTTCTCATCGAGGAGTCTAGCTGAGCCTGCTTCTCCTGTCGTGACGCTAAAATGCTCTCGTCCATGTCTGCGACCGTGACATATAGCTCATCAATCTTCTGCTCCTCTTGCGAGTACATTGGCTTGCCAACAAGCCGCTTGGGCCGAAGCATTGTACGCTGTACGATAGGATAAATGTAGGCTCCTTTCTGCAGTCGTATGCGCTCAGTGCCGGAAGTGGCTGGGTCATGAAGAGCCATGCCAACGGTGTCGTTATAGTACTCGTTGGGATCGCCGATTTGCGACTGCGTCTCGTACGTCCTCAGTCGGGTGTACCTGAATGCTTTATTCTCGTGCGTGTAAAGATCTGGGTCGTCATTCTCTGGGTCCAGCATGTCTAGCTTTCGTTTTATGCCTTGTACGGCGGAGCTTTCATCGGGAAGGTAGTAGTCGAAATCGTATTCTCGTATAGGTGCTGGCTTCGACTTGTTCGATTCCTCCCATGCAACCAGCTTGTCTGAGTATTTAGCCTCCGAGACTTCACTGTCGGTAGGTCGCAGGATGGCAGTGTCAAGACGTCGATCGTATTTGTCGCTCTTGGGCAAGGGTGGTCGAGAGAAGCGGATAACCATATTGAAGCCCAGAGATGGTAGTGCTTCCAAGTCTGGCAGGATTGGATATGAGTCCAGGAGTGTGACATCCGACTTTGTGGGATGTCTCGGATGCGACCAGGCTTTTATCTCCACATCTGTCGCTGGTGCTCCTTTCAAGTTCGTCGTGTCGTCCTCGCCCTTGTACGCATCTCGCGGGTATGCCACGTCGAAGCCCTTGACAATGTGTCGCATAATGTTGATGGGATCTTCCTTGTTCATGCTTTGTTTGCGTCTCCTTGCATCATCCCGTCGCACCAAGTCCTTGGACGTGGACGAAGTAAAGTGTTGCGTTGTTTGCGAGGCTGTATACTCGGTTCTGCGAAGGAAGGAGACTGCACCGCTCGCCGCGCTTGGTTTACCCAGAGATGATAGGGGCTTCAGTAGAGCTTTGTCTGCGGGATGGAGAGTCTGTGGACCTGGCCGTGTCATGATAGCTACCGTTTGTCAGAGCATGCCTCATAACATAGCAGCACGGGCAGAACTCACCTCGCTCATCGCCGTCGAAGACGCCAGGGATGCCGATCAGGTCTATGGGCATTCCCAATTCGGCATCCGCCTCGATGTTGAGCGGCTGCTCTCGTACAAGTCTTGATGCATAGCCTGCGCTCGTGTATTGACCACCAGAGAGGCCAGTGCCGGGGATATCGAGGAGTTTTGGTGGGTTTGGCGGTGGTGGAAGCTCGTTGGAGTATCGTATGCGAGCGAGGTAGTCCTGGTGAACCACCTTCTGTTGTGCCGACGCCATATGAATGATCTTGTGTCGAGGGGATTTGTCGACAGTGATCGGGCAGTGGTCGTTGTAGGTGCATTGATGATGAAGCTACAACGAACACGCGCCAGCTGCAGACGTGCAGGGCCGAAAGTGCTAGCGCAGAAGTGTGGTTGGTGCCTGAGGCACATGACAGTCACATCTCTCGTTTGCGCCACAATATCTGATCTGTCTCGTCGATGCATTTCTCCAGTCACTTCACTTCCCTGGACATTGCTTGATCATTGATTGCGTATTTGACAACAATCAATAGACAAACGACCTGGATCGATGGACCGGGCAGTCAATTCATGATTGCGCATTACTTGCACTTGAGTGCATGCGCCCCGCGATGAACGTGTTCACTTGATTCGACCTCAATTCGCACTGCCACAGCTGTCTGCACCGTGTCAAGCAGGCCACGTGCAGTGAGGTGCCACGATGAACACAACGTCTGCAGTCGCGCTGGTCGTGGGCAGCTCCGGCAGCCTCATTGACAATGGCAGCGGCTCTGCTTCCACCGGCCTCAACCTCGCTTCATCCGCCGCAACAGCACTCGCCGATTCTGCTGGGTCCCTGGCTCCGAGCATCTCGTCCGTCGCCGGCAGCATCCTTGCCGCCTCTGCTACTAGTACTCCTGCTGTTGCTGCTGCTGCTACTGTCATCGATGCAGACACGCCCGCACGCTCAACGCTGAGCATGATAGGCGGTCTTGCGCTGGGAATCTTCACCGTCCTCCCCAGCGCTCTCTTCTGGCTCATCAGCTTCGTCACATACACGCTCCCAACATGGCTCTTTTCCTTCCTATCAACCAGCCTGACCTTCACAATGAATATGACAACTCTGCTGTTGTTATTGCTGGTCTTTGCCTCGACCATCAGCTGGTTCGTGCGCTACAGATTTCTGAATATGTACTCTCGTCTGCCTCCTGAGCCACAAAGGAAGGAACCGCAGATCGAGATATTCCCCGATTCTCAGGAGGCAGATTCCAAGCCAGGTCTGGCAAACTACTTCGATGAGTTCCTCAGTGCCATCAAGGTTTTTGGGTATCTGGAACGGCCTGTATTTCATGAGCTTACCCGGACTATGCAAACCAGGAAACTCCTCGCTGGAGAGACGCTGTTGCTGGAGGAAGAGAAAGGCTTTTGTCTTGTGGTCGACGGTCTCGTTCAGATCTTCGTCAAGTCCAGTCGCGGAACGGATTCAGAGTCACCCGCAGAGTCGGCCATCGCAGATGATGAGCATGGCGAAGAACGGTCGAGCGGCAATGGTAGCTATCAGCTGTTGACGGAAGTCAAGAATGGCGCACCAATGTCCTCGTTGTTTTCGATCCTCGCCCTGTTTACTGACAATGTCAAGCTTCGACACGACGAGGAGGATGAGCATTTACCTTCTGCTGCCTCGGCAACTAATCTCAGGCATCACCTTCGTATGGGCGTGAATGAGGAACATGCTACACCAGAGGGCGGGTCTGTTACGGACAGTGGTGTGCAATGGCATGGCGGAAATGTATCTCGCCCAGCTTCTCGGCATCGAACTCACTCCGGTGTGGCTGTTCACTCTTTCAAAGAGCCTCCGCCCTTCACGCTTGACGCCAATGCAGAAAGCGGGAACACGAAAACACCAAGTCGAAGGCCGAGCTTCATTCGGAGTGGCAGCATGCGATCAAAGAAGCCAAAGAGACAGGCTTCTGCTCACCCAGATATCGTTGCACGCGCAACTGTTGACACAACCATTGCCGTCATCCCAGCCAGTGCATTTCACCGAATTACGAAGATCTACCCCAAGGCGACCGCACATATCGTTCAGGTAATATTGACTCGTCTTCAGAGGGTGACTCTAGCCACAGCAAACTCGTACCTGGGTCTGACCAGCGAAGTCCTTCGTACAGAACGATTGATGGATAAATACACATCATATGACCTCCCAGATTTTCTGCGCGGAGATGCACTGCAACGACTAAAAGATAAATTCCGCAAAGACCAAGAGCGAGTAGGGCATGAAGAATGCATGAAAGGCATTGCACTACACAATCCGAGGATCTCGCATCGACGACGAGCTAGCAGCACTTTGCAGCGAGACGTGGCTGTTCAAGCACATCTGCGCAAATCGAATGGCCACTTGTCTGCTGAGAACGTGGGACCGGAGCGTAGTGGTGTAAGTGCGGGTGACTTGCTCACAAATATCCAATCAGCACGAACCACTGGCCGCAGAAGTCAGCCTGGCAGTTTCTCACAGCCATATTCTGCTCCAAAACCTATGCATATTAACATCTCGGATAAGGCGACTTCTAGAAGAGCGGACTTGTTCAATGCCGACCGAAGTCCTCGCGCCACGATGCGTCGTCAGGAATCAATGGACGAAGATCTCATCTTCCGAGAGTCTATCATGGAGTGCATGGCTAAAGCCATCGGTCTCACGAATGCGAAGGACACGATACGGAAAAGCGAGTCAGTCGCGCAATCTCCTCGCTTGGTTTCATACGATTCGAAGCGTCAGAGCGCCGTCTTCAACAATGCTTTTGGCTTCATGGATCCGTATGAGGGCGGCTCACAGGACGATACAGAATCTGTTGCATCCATGTCGGCTTTCAGCGTTGGAGGCTCCGTCAACATGCTGGAAGAGCTGAAGAATGAGGTTGAAATTGTCTTCTTTCCCAAGGACGCTGTACTGGTCGAAGAAGGCGAACGTAATCCTGGTCTATACTATGTGATTGACGGATTCTTGGACGTTAGCGCCCCTGTTGACGAACAAGAGGCATCGCAAGCCAACATGCTTGGCACAATGGGCAGCACTGGCAGTTCCGGCCTCCCTGAGCTGATGACAGCCAAGAACCATCGACGAAGTTCTGCAAACAAAAGGCCAACATCCGTCGGCGCATCGGAGCATCACCGTCGCAGGAAATCTGCTCGTCCCAGGAAGAATCTGTTCTTGATAAAGCCTGGTGGCATAGCTGGCTACATGGGGACAATTTCTTCGTACCGCTCTTTCATCGACGTCACGGCCAAAACTGATGTTTATGTCGGCTTCCTCCCTCGACAAGCAATCGAAAGAATAGTGGACCGATACCCAATCGTGTTGCTCACGCTGGCAAAACGCATGACGAGCCTTCTTCCACGCCTCATCTCGCACATTGACTTTGCCTTGGAATGGGTGCAAGTCAATGCAGGTCAGATACTCTACCACCAGCGAGAGGAAAGCGACGCAATTTACATCGTGCTTAACGGTCGCTTGCGTGCAATACAAGAGAGCGATGACGGCAACATGAAGGTCATCGACGAGTACGGTCAAGGGGACAGTGTCGGAGAATTGGAAGTTCTCACAGAATCTACACGCCCTGGATCACTTCATGCCATTCGTGATACCGAACTCGCCAAATTTCCCAAGACTTTGTTCAATAGTCTGGCACAAGAGCACCCTGGCATTACCATCAGAGTGTCCAAAATCATTGCATCTCGCATGAGAGCTCTGATCGAGAATCCACTCAATGAGTCAGAGAATTACAACAAACTCTCGGTTGAGAGGCCAAAGGTGACCACCACCACCAATTTGCGGACCGTGGCTGTGGTGCCTTGTACAGCAGGCGTTCCCGTTGTTGAATTCGGCAACAAGCTTCACAGTGCTCTGCATCAGCTTGGTACACCGAATGGCGTTTCACTGCTCAACCAGTCCACAATCCTGAGTCATCTCGGCCGACATGCCTTCAGCAAGATGGGCAAGCTCAAACTTGCTCAGTACCTCGCTGATCTCGAGGAAAAGTACGGCATTGTTATCTACGTGGCCGATACCAGTGTCAAGTCACCCTGGACACAGACATGCATAAGTCAGGCCGACTGTATCTACATGGTCGGCTTAGCGGAAGGCTCCGCAGCGATCGGCGAATATGAACGCTTTCTGTTGACCACGAAGACAACCGCCAGAAAGGAGCTCGTCTTACTGCACTCCGAGCGGTATTGTCCTTCGGGAACCACGAGAGCTTGGCTCAGAAATCGCCCGTGGATTAATGGAGGCCACCATCATGTGCAGCTGGCTTTCCGAGCTTCACCAGAACCAGTTCACTCGACCGGTACAAAACGATTTGGCAATGCTATCAAACAACGGGTGCAGGTCATCCAGGCTGAAATTCATAAGTATACATCACGACGTGTCAGACAGACTCCACTTTTCTCAGCAGAAACACCGTTCAAGGGGGATTTCCATCGTCTTGGCAGGAGGCTTCTTGGCAAATCCGTAGGCCTTGTGCTCGGCGGTGGGGGCGCGCGCGGCCTCTGTCATGTAGGCATTATCCGGGCATTAGAAGAAGCTGGCCTTCCAATCGACATCATAGGCGGAACATCGATCGGCGCGTTCGTTGGCGCTGTATATGCGCAGGATGCCGACGTGGTGCCAATGTATGGACGAGTCAAGAAATTTGCAGGACGCATGGGAAGCATGTGGCGCTTCGTGCTGGACGTGACATATCCATCCGCATCATACACCACGGGTCACGAATTCAACCGGGGTATTTTCAAGACCTTCAATGACAGCCAGATTGAAGACTTCTGGCTGGAATTCTACTGCAACTCGACCAATATCTCCAGATCTCGCTCTGAGATTCACACGAGTGGCTATGTATGGCGGTACGTGCGAGCGTCAATGTCTCTAGCAGGCTTGCTCCCACCCATGTGCGACGAGGGCAACATGTTGTTGGACGGAGGGTATACAGACAACTTGACGGTGTCGCACATGAAGTCACTCGGAGCAGATCAGATCTTCGCAGTGGACGTTGGGGCATTGGACGACGACACTCCTCAAGATTACGGTGACAGCCTATCTGGATTCTGGGCGTCGATCAACCGATGGAATCCGTTCTCGTCGCATCCAAACCCACCCACACTTGCTGAGATACAGGCCCGACTAGCCTACGTCAGTTCGGTCGACAATCTGGAGCGAGCGAAGAACATCCCTGGATGCAGATACATGCGACCTCCCATCGAGAGCTATGGAACTCTCGATTTTGGCAAATTCGACGAGATCTATCAGGTGGGTTATCAGTTTGGCAAAAAGTTCCTTGCGGATTTAAGGGACGAAGGCATTCTGCCTGGGACTGAAGAAACGGAAGAGAAGAGGAATTTGAGGAGGACCATGGCGCCCAGACGAGCTTCGATTTAGTGAGATGCAATGATCAGGACACAATTTGTTCTGCGTTGAATGCGAATCTGACGCTCTAGCGTACATCAAGTGAACATACCTAGCATGAAGAATTACATCATCCTCCCCGTGCAGTGCCAACGTGTTTGCGGGATTTGTCGTACCCCGCCGACTTTCCGATTGCAACAAAGATCGACATTGCCCTCTCCGCAACTGCATACCACAAGCTGTACCCCAGTCTCTGTTTCATCCAAGAGCCAGGCCAGGTCTGTTTGGTGACTGGGAGCTCGCTGCCGTTCTGCCGGATCACCCGAAGCTTACCGGAGTGATGATTCGTTTCCATTCCACCTGGATTCTTCTACTGACCTGCTCACCCCAAAACCATAGTGCATTTGCAGCACAGTCGCAACGATGAGCGACTTGAATAAATACCAGGCTAATGACGAGAAATTGAACTCACCGGAAGCCGTCGACTACAAGGAACGAGTCTCGCAAGAGAATGCCGGCTTCGTTGCTCCAACGCTCGAGGAAGAGCAGAGGGTCATTCGCAAGCTAGACCGTCGGATTCTACCTCTGGTGTTTGTCCTCTATTCCCTCTCCGTGCTCGATCGCTCGAACTTGGTAAGCAGCATTGCGGAGGACCTATTCTTGTGCTACCTCCAAAACAAACGCTGACCTTGAGTTTTTCATTTCCGCAGGGGAACGCTCGCTTAGCCGGCATGGAAGACGATATTGACCTCAGTGGCAACCACTACAACCTCCTCGGGACAATCTTCTACATCGCATACATTCTCTTCCAGTGGCTTCTCATCGGATGGAAGCAGTTCAAACCCCACAACTACTGCGCCGCCGCAGTCCTGTTCTGGGGCTTCGTGGCAAGCATCCAAGCAGCCGTCACGACCTGGGGCGGCCTGATGGCCTGTCGTGCCTTCCTAGGCATAGCGGAAGCCATGTTCGGCCCCGGAGTACCGCTCTACCTCACCTTTTTCTATCCTCGCGAGAAAGTCGGCTTCAGGCATGGTGTCTTCATCTCGGGCGCGGCCATGGCGAATGCGTACGGAGGCGCGCTGGCTTATGGTATCAGCCAGATCAAGGGAAGCATTGCCCCTTGGAAGATTCTGTTCTTGATCGAAGGGCTGCCTACGTGTGCTTTTGCGTTGGTGGCTTGGTGGTTCCTGCCGGATTCTATCTCTACTTCGAAGTTTCTGGATGATAGGGAGAAGCAGGTTGCGAGGCATTTCGTTGCGAGGAATCAGAGAGCGGATGTGGGAAAGGAGCGCGGCGTGAGATTGAAAGAGGTCTTTGAGGCCTTCAAGGATCCGAAGAGTTTTATCCCGGGGCTGATGTACTTTGGATGGTAAGAGGATATTTGGGCGTCGAATGGCTTTCCATGGTTATATGCTAACCACACATGAACCCACAGTAACGTCTCCTTCGCCTCCCTCCCATTGTTCGTCCCGACCATCATCGCGGAAATGGGCAGCTTCTCGCAGATCCAATCAAATGGTCTCTCGGCACCGCCATACGTGCTCTGCTTCCTAGTCATCCTCTTTCTCTGCTGGGCATCAGACCGCTGCAAAGTCCGAGGGCCATTCGTCTGCCTCGCAGCACTCGTGGCCGCGATGGGTTTCATCATCAACGCAACGACGGACACTACGGCACCCCGGTATACATCTGTCTTCCTGTCCGTCAACATCTTCTCGTGTGTGGCTTTGCTGCTGGCTTGGACGGCGAATATGCACGCGACGGAGAGCAAGCGTGGTGGCGGATATACTATCCTTGCTACAGTCGGGCAATGTGGACCGCTTCTGGGTGAGTCTTGAGGCCCAGAGGAGAAAAAATTACAACAAGGCATATCAGACTGACTCGATCGCTACAGGGACGAACGTGTTCCCTTCTTCTGAAAAGCCTTTCTATCGAAAGGGAATGTGGATCTCGGCATCCATGTGTCTGATGGTTGCTGCTTTGGCGGCCATACTATCGTGCTGGATCTTCTATGAGAACAGGCAGCTTGAAAGAGCAGGACGTTTGGACGAAGAGATGGAGGACACGGATGAGGCGGCAGCAGAAGGTCGCGAAGTCAGGCACAAGATGGTCTGGTAAGGAATCACATAGTAAACGTGCCGGATCAAAGAATGAAAGTACCGTTTCAACTGCTACTTCAGAAGGTTGTGTCTGGAGATAAGTCCTCCCTCGTGCTCGTGCAGCAAGTCATATCAAGTGAATGATGTTGTCCAAAACACCTGTTGATGCAGTGTCGGTGGCCTTGATCATGCCATGCTTGTCGATTGTCGTCGTCGTCGTCGTCGAGCACTCGTAGGCTCTACTTGGACTATGGAGACAAGTTAGTTTCAGAAAAGACTCGTCGTCATCGTCGCCGCATCATCATCTCGCAGACTTTTCAAGACGTACGTTGCAAGTGCAGGAACCGGCAGCGCAAGAGCAAGAGCTGCAAGAGCAAGAGGAGTTGCCACAGCCACCCATGTTGGAAGATGTGTATCGATTGATGTTCGTGTTGGGACTTGGTAATCTTCGAGGCTATTCGGTCGTCGTATTTGTCTGTTTGAGAGAAGAAGCTGGTGGATGCGAGCAGCACTAAGTAAGACATGGCTGAGCGTGAGGAGGCGGGGTTGATATAGAGCTGAGTCTTGAGACTTGCACGTGACAGTGGCGGTAAGGTCCGGGTGAGCGACTTGTGCGGTGGGCGAAGCGCGACTTGCGCTGAACCCCACTTCCTGTTGGTTCTCTCTACCAATGAAGTCACCCCAGGGACCCTGCGCTTCTTTGGCGGTGTGGGTCAAATGAGGCATCCCGAAGTCTATAGAGCCTCGCCCGGCGCATCGGGGTCCTTGGCGAACAGCGTGGGTGAGATGGGTGGTGGGGTGGACAGGAGGACGGTGAGGAGGAGGGGGGAATGCGGTCTAGGTACGTGGCATCGTGAGTCTGCGTCGAGGAGATGCTACTGTGGCATCTCGGACCTGGCTAGTCCTCATCGGCGTCGTTGTGAAGGGACTGAGAAGGTTTCGTGCGAATCAGCGGGCTCGTCTGCGAGAGCTCGGTGCAGGTGAGGTGTGGGGACATATGTATCCTGTGACTCAAGTAAGCTGGGCCAGACCATGCATACAGGCAGCGGGATCAGATTATGCGGAGATCGGCCATAATGAGCTGCGGTCTGAACGAACAACGATGTCGTTCAAGAAGGAGGAGATGATAGGACGCAAGCACAGTCAAATACATCGTTTTGTCCATCAAGGTCGTCGCCAGTAGCCTCATTGACCGCCTGATCTTAAGACACTCCTCAAACCCTGCAACATCTCAAATCCTCTTCTGGATCTTTTCGATGCCATACCCAACTACCCCGAACCCGACCTTCGTCCCGGTGATGATAACCCAAGCAGAAGCCTTCAACGTCAACTCCATGACAGCCAAAACGCCCCTCGCAACGCCTCCCAACTCAACCTGTTCCATGCCAACGACCTCTTCCTGCTTCTTCTCCTTCTCCTTCTCCTTCTTCGTTGCAGTCCGTAGAAACTTGCTCGATGTCCTCACAATGGCTCTCCTTCCCTCTTTTTTCGTCAGAGCTGTCTTTGGCGGCGCCTCGAAGACAAGAGTGTCGGTCACGAGCGCATCATTCTCGAGGACTGCCACGGCAAGGAGTGTGCTGATAACGGTGTCGATGATATAGTGACAATCAAGCGCCAACAGACCAGGCATATCCAAAACACAAGCATCGTGCGCGAAGTCTATGAACGCCAGGTTCAGTGTTTCGGCAGCAACGGCAGCAGGTGTGGCCGAGGGATGGTGAAAGCTGATCTTCGCTCGGGGACCTGTGATTGATATGGCAGACAATGACTTGGTCACCGTCACCGGACAGGTGCCGAGCATGGGATGGACTAATTCGTAATGCGCGGTGACAGAGCCCAAGCTATCTCGCTTGCGTGCCCGTTTCATCAATTCGCAGCCACAGCGACGATGTGCTTCGGTCACGGCGTTCCGAGCGAGATTGGCAGATTCTGGCGATTGAGACGCTGCGTCGAAATTCCCAACGTGACATGCTTCCGGGGTACCCAGAACGGCTTCGATGGCATGCATTGCTGCGGCATGTGGGAAGATATCTGTGCTTCCCTTACTGGCTGCTTTGCTGCTTGTCTGCTCCGGCACCACGAGTGTAGCTACCGAGGCTGAAGAACGCGCTGTTGGACAGTGCTTACGAATAGCAAACTGCTTCGACGCAGCGGAGGTACGCGTGTCTCCTCTGGCGTCGTTGGCCTTCTCCATACAATATATCAGGTCCTCGCGGGATGCACCTATCGCAAGTGTTACCCCGTTCGTGGTCGGCTGGTACAAGCCAAACTGCACTCTCCTGCCTGCAACGGGATATTCGTCGCGCGAAGCCTTCCATAAGGCTTCCATATCCCCGTGTGCAGCAGCAGGGATGTGCTCGTACCCATCCAGCAGTCCCACGACGGAATCATACCGCTTTGCACTTTGCACTTCGACTGGACTGCCCATTTTGCTCACGTTGTTGCCCAGATAAGCAGGAGGTGGTGAGGCGCTGGGCGAAGGATAGTAGCTTTGTCGATCGAATGGTTTGGAAGGGTCGTAGACAGGGAACATTGACCTCATTGGTGACGTGTAGGTTTCTGAAGCTTGGGAAGCCTTAGACGGGACAGGACTGCCAGACCGAAAATGGGGAGGATACTCATAACTGGCAGCTGTTGCTGGGATCGTGAACTTGGTCTTCCCAGGCAGCGGCGATAGATTGTCTTTCTTCTCGTCTACGGGTGTGATGAGTATGTTGGCATGGTCGGATTGAATGTTTGTGGCAAGGTTTTGTGGCGGTCGTGATCGTGATTGTGTGGATAAGCACCGTCGCAGAGGTGTAGTTGTGGTGAAATGAGTGTTATGTGGTAGGTCCGACAGACTGTCTTCTGCTGTACTGTCGACTGCAGCTGGTGGACTTGGTGTTGTGATGCCAGACTTTCGTCGAGTCCGGGATTGTCGGCGCAGGATGGGATCAGAAGTCACAGAAGCTGTCGATGAAGAATTTGAAGAGGTCGCCGATCTGGTATTCGTTCCTTGCGGACTCGCGACGTTCTCTGAAGGTGGTGGCTCACAAAACAAGGCATGCTTGATTGTGTCCGTGGCAGGTTGCACCTTGGCGATTTTCCGGGATGGAGTAACCACCTGAAATGCAACGCCTTTTAAATTGAGCTCAGTAGAGCCATCGTTTGTGTGGTTTGTCGCTGCTCTTCTCAAACTGGGTTTGCGTGATACAGAGCTTTCAAGTGAAGGGAACAATGACAGGCCAGAGGGAGACATGGTGCTAGACCGAGTGATTCTGGGAGTACAACACGAACGTGAAGAACAAACTGCTAAAAGCAGGCCTGACACCAGGTCAAGGACTCAGCTCAGAACAGAGCAGAACAACGATAAAGAGACAGGGACGAAATGACAGAATGCGACGAACCCAGAAGCAGCTCTCTGAAGGCCATGGATGCACTCTATATCGTCCGCACCGTACCGCCGTGGTGTTGGACTAAGGCAGGTGACGGGTCAGCTGTCGAGAATCGATAGCGGCAATGAAGAGTGGGAGTGCAAGGAACGAGGTACAGTCAAGATATGGATGTAGGCGAGGGTGCGTGGAGTGGCAAATGGTTGGGCGAGTCGATGGGTGTGAATGGTGTCGTCCCGAGTGGTGCTGGTGATGGGGGAACGAGCTAAGCGCCGACATCAATCTTGGGCGCTTGTGGATGCGTTTTGAGATGGGAGTAGCCACTTCTCGATTGGACCATCGATATGTCTACTGCTAGGCTTGCAAGGAGCTGCAATTCCATCTGACTTGAGACATCCTAAGCCGTATGTGATGCGATACTCTTGCCCACACATGATGATACATGTACTTGCTTAAGGCGCGGGGGTACTGCGTGTGGAGATCCGTCTCTGGAATACTGTGTGGGTGTTTTTGCAGGTGCGCGAGTCGCACTTTCGGACGCCATGTTCAGCGTCGATCTGGCGTGAAGCAACGAACATATACGTGATGGACATCTCTGGTGGTATGTCCTTGTGTTAAGTACATCCGGAAGAGAGATGTGAAGCTGGACGATGGAGTGCACGCGAATGGTAGAAGCATCACTTTGAAGCACGGACCATTTGATGATGCCGATCCTCGGTTGCATACCCAGGATTCAGGCCTTTGCAACATCTTCCTCCTCTTTCCATGCCCAACGTCGCGTCACCACCCATTCTCAAGACAACTGGACATAGGCCTGCCCCTAGACATGCCATGCCATGCCTTTCTTCTCCTGACAAACACCGAGTCTCTTGGTCGATCACCCAGCCTAGCGCGCATCCCGACTCCTGAACCATTCAAGTTTCCTGCACTGTCCATGATCCTGCGACGATGGCAGAAATCTTATGCTCGTCTTGAATAAATTCTGCGGGCCGCCGAGGATGATTCGTCAAGACCTGTCGACGAGTGGATCGAATGAGTTTTCATTGCCTTGGTTCTGCGCCTTTTAAATCAGGGAAATTTCGCCACAGCCCGAGCGACATGCCCGCATCTTTTTGCTTTCCATTAGACATCTATCATTCAGGAAATGCTCGCTCATGTCACCTCTAGCCCTTAGGATGCACCCGCGCTTCGTGGCTTCAATTTCTCTTTCAGGTAGGCTTTTTTGATGGAGCTCTGGATGATGGCATCGTCGCTGCCTCCTCCAAACGGCACCTGACTTGCTGGAATCTCAACGAGCCCATCGCCAGATGACGATGGCACAAAGTGTCGAGGAGGCAAGACTTCAACATCGATCACTGGAAGCACCCGGTGGTACACGTCGTAATTGTGGACGTCTCGAGTGATCTCTTGCCTGACGATCTCGTGAGTGTTCACAACGCGAGTCTCGTGGGTCACTGCAGGTAAATGTGTTTGAGCAACGTCGACATCTTCGCTATAAGTCCAGTTGCCCGGCGGTGAAAGATTCCGATCAGCGACATGCTCGGAGTACGGGTCACTTCCATCCTCGGATATGGCTGCGGACCTGGAATATCCGCCGTATCGACCACGAGCGTCACCGGCGACGTTGCCGTCTTCATCATATGAGTTTCTCAATCCATATTCGGCGGCGGTTTCCTCATCAAGCTGACCATCCTGATGCTTAGGCGTTCTATCGTTCAGGTTCAGATGCCCAAGGCCAGCAGACAAAGAGTCTGCTGCTTCAGAACTCCTATCGGTCGTTCCAGAGACAAGCCTGACGGACCTGTCATTGCTTTTCGAGGCCGTGGGGTCGCGCAGCGTGCCGGCCTTCACGAACTGTGCCTCATTCGTAGTCGAGGTGGGGCTGCTATTGATGCTATTCGGATGTAATGCCTGGCGAAGCTTTTGCTTCAAGTGGAGCGGCATCGAGGCAAGGATGCACGGGGTTTTCTTGGACAGGTGCCAGCAAATGAAACTAGATGAACGAAGAGAGCTCCAGGCTGGCTGAGCAGGAATCACGACACCGGCGCGGTGACCATTGATGAGCTACAAGCACGATTCGGTGTAATTACCGGGATCTCGGGTTCTCCAAACCATGACGAAGCAACGACGCGCACCGCCACGGTCTGGAACAAACAGCTGCACCAATTGCGCATAACGACCCGATCTCCAGATCGATGCCCCACATGCACAATGGATCCCAGCTGTTCACGCGGCGCGCCCAAGCAGTTGGGCTCGGAGAGGCTACCTCATCAAAGAAGCTTGTCAGACTAGACAGAGTTAGTGCGTATGTATCACCACGTACTTTTGCCCCAACTGACACCATGATTGCGTGAAGACGGGATGCATCTCGAGCTCTCGGGGCCACGGACTGCGCGCGCTTTTGGAACAAAAACGCCCGATCAACGGCACTAACGTCATCGATGACAATCGCTGCCAACTTCACCTACAGACACGCCTTTGTTTCCTGGACAATGGAAACAACGTGTCCACACAAGCCAACAGAAAAATAACTGTCCAGGTGGATCAGTGTACAACAGTCTTTGGCTGGCGATGAAAGATGACCAAGCCTACCGATCTTGGTTGCATCCACCTTGCAACAACGCCCAATGACCTCGCGCGGGCTTTCTTGAAGTGGCAAGATGTACCATTGCGTCTCGACTGAAGGAGCGAGATGGACACTGGTACCCGCTTGCCTGCGTGCTCCGTCTCGCATCCGATCGTGCGATTCCAGGCCTGTGAGTTCTGCTGTAAAACAAGAGACATCAATTTCGGGCCCACCGATCGCCCAATCCGGATGCCGGATGCGCTCACACGACACGGCCACGGCGCAGATATGACGTTGTAAGTGTCACTCCAGAACCAGACCAGGTACATATTCGCTCGCGGACTCGCAGAAGCACTTTTTCCTCATTCCATCAAACCCCATCATTTTCAACTCCCACACATCAATCCCAAATTACACCACATAATCTCCATCAGAATGCAGGCCGCAAAGGACGTCGTCAAGAAGTTCACCAGCAAAGATGGTCACCATGATACTACAGTTCACGAGACTGTGAACCCTGCCGTTACCAACGAGACTGTGCACCAGCAGCAGGAGGAGCGTGTTCACCGCGCCGTTGATAAGGAGGTTCACCAGGACCACTACCACACATCTGTGCAGCCGGTACACGACAAGGAAGTCCTCCCTGAGCAGCACCATCACCGCGCGGGCGAGGTAGAGCACCGCAGCTTCGAGCACGGTGACCATGCCGCCTCCAGGGACCTTCACGCTCGTGAGGCCGCCAAGTTCCAAGACCAGTCCACACGTGTCCAGGGCGAGACTACGCAGACCATGCAGCCAGTCGTTGGCGCCGAGCACACCCACCACCACGTTCACGAGCAGATTCAGCCCGTCGTCCACAAGCAGACCATTGAGCCTCACGTTGTGCACACCACCCAGCCAATCCACGAGACGCACCACAACGCCGCCAAGCATCACCAGACGTCTACCCTTCCAGCTGTCGGTCTGGGTGAGTTCACCCAGGGTGGTGGAGTCCTCTCTGGACGCGGCGAGAAGTCAGATGCATTTGACGGCTGCCCCAAGGGCGCACACACTGGCACTGGCAGCCACAGCCACAGCCACACCACCACTGGGGGCGATCGTGACAGCGCGTTGACCGACAAGATCAACAGCGGCTCGCATACTAGCAGCAGCCACACTGGTGCTGCAGGCGTTGGGTAATATACCTCGATTCTACTCACTATGTCCACATGCTAATAATTCTAGTAGCGGTGTCGGTGCAACTGGTGCAACCGGTGCAACTGGCGTTGGCAACCACTCTTCCACTACTGGTTCTTCGACTACCGGTACTTCGACCACTGGGACTCACCAAAAGCCGTCGCTAATGGACAAGCTGAACCCAAAGGTTGATGCGAACGGTGATGGCAAGGCGGGATTCATGAAATAGATGATGTCGATTGACAACGATGATGATACAGTTACGCAGCACTGAAAATCTTCTATGTAATATATACCATATGTGAATAAAGAAAATCGTATTTATTCTTGACCTAATTGATCCCATTGCCAGTGGTTACACACGACTGGTGTTGTCCTCGTGGTGGCAGCCAACGTCTCTCGCCGGCGCTCCCTCCGCCCACATCCTTGTCTCTCGCAGATCGCACATGGCGGGGTAATGCCGATCGTCGAGCCTCGAGGCGTGTCAGCCGAGCCCACTAGCTCGCAAGCGGTATGGCGTGGCGAGTGCAAGACCGATGGCGAATGGTGGCCGGACGTGGTGTGGTTCAGACATTTCCATACACATTCACCAAATACATCACTCTGCCCGAACATGGCAGCCGGACAGAAGACTGTCGTTTGTACGTGTAGCTACAGGCAAACCCCATCGATATGATTTGGTAGGATGTTTGCAAGTACTGTAGCACACGCAGCCAGCCTTGGCGCTCTCTTCTCCACATTCAGGCCTGAGGCAAGAGCAAACCCACATTTTCTTCCTGTCGCCGCCTTCCTTCAGCTTCACCTTCATGTCGACTATCCACCACCACCGCCCTTCCTCCTGTTACGCTTCAGTTGTCGTCTATTGTTCACGCCTTCTGCGGCGTCACGCCTTCACTCCTTCCATCGGGCACGAGTACCCGTCGCCAATCTTTCCTGTCCTTTTCCTGACAACTCCCGCCACTTTCCTTCCATCCCCAGCCAGCCAACCTGCTTGATTTGACACCACATCATCTGATCGCTTGCAGTGGAGGACGAGGCCGGCGGCCCACCGTAAGAACGGAGCTGTGCACTGAGGATATGGCATTAACAAGCAGAAGTCACTCGACCTCCAGCAATTCCACCTTCTCCTCCTCCTCCTCCTCCACCACTTCCACCACCACTACCATCGCTGCTCGCCGTGACAGCGACAAGTTCCCCGCAACACAGCTCTTCTTACTCGGTGAGCAAATGAACACCATGGCCATACTTTTGGATTCTTGACATACTGATGCCCCAACCCTGTAGCTCTCGTACGAGCCGCCGAGCCCATCGCTATCCTCTCCATTCTTCCTTACGCCTGGAAATTCGTCTTACATTTCGAAGTCGGCGACCGCAGCAATGCCTCCTTCTATGCTGGTATCCTCATCGCTTCCTTCTCCCTCGCCGAGTCACTTTCGGGCATGTAAGTTGGACTCCTCTCGGGTCAATCTGATTGGTCTACATGGCTGAACTGATCGCAGGTTCTGGGGCGGGCTGAGCGACCGACTCGGTAGGAAACCTGTTCTGCTCTTTGGCTGCTGCGGCACTATCGTCTCGTTATTGTTGGTTGGCTTCAGTTGCAACTTTTGGATGGCTTTGTTCGCTCGTTTCATGGGCGGTATACTCAACGGTAACCAGGGAGTTATCCAGACCATGGTCGGAGAGTTGGTCAAGAGACCAGAGCACGAGCGTGGGTCCTTCAGCTTGGAGTTTCATCAATCTCAACTAACAATCACACAGCGAAAGCGTATGCTATCATGCCCTTCGTTTGGTCCATTGGCGGCATTGTGGGTCCTTCCATTGGCGGTTACTTCGCTGAGCCTGTCACAAACCTTCCAGGTATCTTCCACCCAGGTGGCTTGTTCGACAGATTTCCATACTTGTTGCCGAACCTTGTATGCGCTGGTCTCATGGCTCTTTCTGTCATTTCTGGTTACTTCTGTCTCGACGAGACACACCCTGACATGCAGCCTCAAGGCTCTGAGCACATCCGACACGATTCCATGCATACGGCCAGGACACCACTGATACCTGCTCAAGCTGGCACGACCACCGCACCAGTAAATCTGGAGCAGGAGAGCTATGGTACCTTCAACCAGGTCACCGAAGAAGCTGTGGAAGAAGAATGGGACCTGAAAGCAGATGGTACCACACGAACTCCGAGCATTGCCAGCGCTGCGGAACCAAAGGTCTTCACAAGACGAGTCATTATGCTGACTGTAGCACTTGGCATATTCACCTATCACTCGATGACTTACGACAGTCTCTTTCCCATTTTCTGCCAAGATGGACGTGTTCCTTCTGGCGGACACAGCATGGCCATTGGCTCCGAGCGAGGATCCTTCGCCGGCGGACTCGGTCTCAGCATCAAAGATGTTGGTATGATCATGAGTGTTAACGGCATCATAGCCCTGGTCGTCCAAGCTATTGTTTTCCCTCTTATGGCTAGCTGGTTAGGCATCTGGAAGACCTTCATTATCACAGCGATTGGGCATCCGATCGCTTACTTTGTAGTACCATATCTGGCTCTACTCCAGGACAACAGATGGCTGTACGTGGGCATATATGCCTGCTTGACGATCAGAAACTTGTTCTCAATTCTAGCCTACCCGGTTCTGCTCATCTTGATCAAAGAGGCATCGCCAAGCCCCGGTTGCTTCGGCAGGATCAATGGCCTGGCTGCTTCCACAGGTGCAGGCGCTCGCACTGTCGCATCTCCAATTGCGGGTTTGGTCTATGGTATTGGTGTCAAGGCGGATTTCACTGCGCTTGCTTGGTGGACTTCGGCAGTCATTGCTCTGATTGGCACCTTTCAGGCCTTCTTCGTCGACCGTGAAAAGCGTGGTTCGAAGCATCTCGTTAGGCCTGCGGCCGCCTGCGCTTTGATTCCAGACGAGCAAAGATATCGATCTGCGGTGGTGCACATCAAGGTCGATGAGGGCGAGCTTGGCCACCATACCACGGAAGACTCGGCTCCTCTCGATGTGAGAATTCCGACTGAGCGTGCAGAGTTGCGGTGAAAACTTCGACAGTATCGGATATTTTTTGGGAGTGTAGCATTTGGTTTTCGAATGAGTTTAGCATGGCGTTCTTGAGCGGGTGCATAGTGCATGGACATTATGGTATTGGAACGAACGTTCAGGTATTTGGGGCACCAGGCACTCGCGTATACCCGGTTGGTCTGGCGTACACGACGAGTTATGAGATGATAGATATTAGATGATACGAAGCATGTCTATATGGTTGAGCTGTCCGTGCTTCTCATGAGTGCTGGCACTGGCAGAACCAAACCAGTTCCGAGACATAAGCTCACCGGAGTTGCAAAAGATTAGATCTCGTGTCCTGTATGGATAACGACAGAAAGCGGCATAACAGTCTTGCTCTATCTCATTCAATAACCAACCTATATCCCAAATCTATGATCATAGAGTACAACAACTCTATTGTTCCTTATAAATGTCACTGTCGAGGTTCACAGGAAACTGTTCCCGTCCCTTCGCATCCTTCCTCACCCAAATCGACACACTCACGCCGGGACACTTGAAGACTCCATAGCCTTCATCGTCAATCGTGACCTCTCCCTGCTCCCAACCCAGCACATCCGTCCACACTTGTCCGCGATGCATCTCGCCGACGGCCATGCGGATCTCGCCGGGCCCGCCGTTCGACATGACACAGGCCAGACCCGCCCAGTGCTCCTCATCGCCCCTGCGCACGAATCCGATGCAATTGGGATGGTCCAGATACTCGTCCTGTTGCCCATATGCGTACAATTTCCGCGCCAGCGTCATATCTGCAATCTTGCCGCCGCAAGCTGGTGGTTCCTCGTGCTCGCCTTTGGTGCCGAAGAGGTCTCCATAGAACAGGCAGGGGTAGCCCGCGTCTTGCAGCAGGATGAGAGCGTACGCCAGCGGCTTGAAGAAGCCTTCGATCTTCGTCTCCATGGTCTGTCCAGGCTGCGTGTCGTGATTGCCCACCACCGTCACGGCATTCACGGGCTCCACTTTCACCAGCGTGTTGTCGAAGATGGTGCGCAGGTCTGCATCTTCCGTCGTGCTCAGCCGCGCGAAATTGTACAGCAGCGGCGCGTCGAACAGCGAGAATTTCCGGTCCATCTTGTCGAGCCATTTGCGCATGTTGTCCGTGTCCGAGGTCCAGAACTCGCCGACCATGAACATGTCGTCGCCGCATTTCTGCCGCACATTCTCCACCCAGTCGTTGGTGAAGCGTTCGGAGAAGTGCTGCACGGCATCGAGTCGGAAACCTTTCAGGCCCACTTCTTTGGTGACCCATTCGCCCCAGTACGTCACGTCTGCTTGCACTTCCGGGTGGGAGTAGTCTACGTCTGCGAACATCATGAAATCTGCATTTCCCTGCTCGTCGTCGACGCTTTCGGACCAGCCTTTGCCGTCGCCTTTGAGCTTGTAAATGGCGTTCTTGCCGTTCGCGGCGTTGAAGTCTGTGCCGCTGAAATGATACCAATGGTATTTCATCTGGCTGTACTTGTCCCCTCGGCCTGGAAAATCGAAGCCCAGCCATGCTTGGATCTCATAAGGCTCGCTGACCTCTTTCATGCGATCATTGTCGTCCACTTCCACAGCATAAGCCTTCTCTTTGTGATCCGCGCCAGCCTTGTGGTTCAGCACCGCATCCCAGTACAATCCCACACCCAGCTCTTTCGCTTTCGCCGAGAGGGCGAGGAGCTCGTCTTTCGTGCCCCATTTCGTCGCTTTGCCGCCTTTCTGGTCGAATTCCCCGAGGTCGTATAGATCGTAGACGTCGTAGCCGTTGCCCTCGGGACTGCTGGCTTTGCAGCCTGGAGGCAGCCAGATGTTGTCTATACCGCAGGCTTGCAGGGCTGGGAGGACTTTGAGGAGACGCTTGTAATGTTTCCCGTCGGCGGGGACGTTCCACTCGAAGCCCTGCAGCAGGGTTGCATTTGTGGGCATTGTGAGATAATGAGATAATGATGTGGGAGCAGAAATGAATTGCTTTTTGCTCGGATATGTATGCAGGAGACTTAAAAGAGTGTCATACTATTCACCGTTGTCCTTGTCCTAGAACCTGGCACCTGCAAGATGGCTGTGCCGGACGTGGGCATAACTTGGAAAGTGGACGCCATGGCGTCACGGCCAATTGATAAAGCGCGTGTTGTTCCCACAGGAGTGCAAGAAGCAGGATTTGGAGACCATGTCGATATTGATAAGAGCATGGGTAGATGTCAGCGAAAGCATGTGCTGTCAGTGTGTTGTGTTGCGTTGTCAGGGTTCCGTAAGGACAACAGAACGGGCAAAAACGAGATTCCCAACACCAACGCTTCTCTGACCTCGAATTAACATCCACATTTGTTCTTGAACAATATGATGATGCCAAGAAAGCAAAAGAATCATGCCCATTCTCGGAATCGCTGGATGAAACGTCAGTAATGTGTGGATGTTGTGAATGCGACGGCGTAGACTCACAACCGAGGATCTTCTCATATCGAATAGCGATCAATGATCGTACGAGTGAGACGCCTATGAATTTGTTAGAATGACATTCAGATGAACAGAGTCAGGGAGACGTACTGTACCACTAAGCCAAACGGGCAGATATGATTGGCCAAGCATGATTTCTAATATAATATATCCTTTGTTGCTACACGCCGAGGTTGAACCGTTGAGCGAGTCGAGTCCAGCTCCTCTTATCTCCCGACCACATCCCACACAAGACTTGATGCGAGGTCCAGCAGCCTGTCATAAAGTAGACGACTGATGATCCATTTGGCAAGCGCGGAGCTCGAGTGTTTGCAATAGTCTAGCACTGACTGTCATTGATCATTCTCTAATCTAAGCCAAAGACATTCCAATCAGCCGCGGAGTTCTGAACGTCAAAAGAAATGATACTACGATATGCTCAGATCAGGAGTCTCAGACAGTGACAGGAGACTTCCTGTTCCGTCTATGCATCGCTGCCTAACGTCGTCACGGATGCCATGGGATAGCCGACAATGGATGTGTCACTACTGCTCCGCCTACAACGCCACTTGCTAAAAGTCATTACAGCATGCCAGCGGGAGTACGACGGGCGATGAGTGCTGAAAGAAGGAGCAGAGAAAAGAGAGGTCAAGTGTCGAAAGTGATACAGCCACGCGTGACTTGTGATGAACTTTGATTGCATGCGGAGTCTTGGCAGTATTGGGCGTAGCCGGTGCAGGACTGAGGCTCGACGAGATCTCAGTGCCATCCAAGACTGTCTCAAGACTGGTCGGCAGTGAGAGACCAAAAGGTATGATTTGGATGATATTGGGAAGGATCGTGAAAACTGTTCGATTCGAGATCTATCTTTTGCAGCCCGATGCGAGTGGTTTGGAGCTGATCTCCGGCATTGAATTTGTGCAGGTAGATTTGCTGACGCGTTGACATGGGATATAGCCCAGAGAATGCATTCTCCTGATGTCAGTCTCTCAATGTTATATGAGAGGCCTGCGCGCGGTAATCCCTAGCTGACAACGATAAGCTGCAAAGCTTTACGTTTTGCGGTTTGACAAGTGGTAAGACGCTTTGTCTCGAAGGCGGAACGGACTGCAACCACAGAGGGCCGCGCATTATGCACGTATGAGTCCGGTTGCTATCTGGACGACTTGGTATGCCATGTATTCTACTCACTCCTTTCCACCGCCGCCCATGACGAGCTGGAAGAGTAGGAACAGACCGATAGCCCACCAGTACCTGTCCATTGTCAGCCCAAGCAAAACACACATATAACATGACCGCTGGAGTGGAGCTTACTTCTGCAGAAACGACTTCTCCGGCTCCTTCTGATCCACGGAACCATCTGCGCTCACCACGACTGGCTTGTTCAACTGCGGAACAGGACCTGGCATGATCTGCTTGACCTCGACCGTCAAGCCATCTTTCGTGCTCATTCCCTTGCCCTGGCTGACCGGCTCGGCCGTCTTGAACCCCACATGATAGATGTCTCCATTCGGCTTGACGTGTAGTTGCAGCGTCTTCGCTTTGCCCGTCAGGAAGTTGGAGGATGCGGTCGCTATGCCTGACCACGAGCCCGAGGGATGGTAGAAGCCGACGCGTACGATATCATCGGTGGGTGGTATGGAGGGAGCAGTGAAGCTGTTGATGGATGCATTGGTCGAGGTGTAGGTGACCTTGGCGAGGGTCTGCGGTTTCGATGCGGATAATGGCCAGGCAAAGATGTCGATGTCGCGTTCCTGCTCGGCGGCTGCGGCGAGGGAGAGGAAGAAGGTGGCTATGAGGGCAATGCAGACATGGAGACGCATCTTGTGGGGATGTGAGCGTTGATGCAGCATCGGATGTGGTTGGTATGGAAGGGTTATGCACACTCCAGTGATGGCTGGATGCCTCAGACACCCACCAAGCAAGCAAGCATGCAGTGATGACTGATGAACGAGACTCGGATCGGTATCCCACTCCCGCCAAGCCCGTAGCTCTGAGACAGGGGAGCTTTTGGCTGCAGGCTCTCACAGTCCAATGCGGCCCATGTCATGTCAGATTTGCTACACGTTACAAAATTCATGTCGTTGCAAGCATATATATCGTGTTTGATATCTGCTTCACGGTGATGTGAGATGCATGTCAAACCAAACATCGCCTGTCATGCTATATACATACGTATACATGTCGTAGGAGGTGGTGACGCCTGTTATCATCACCCGTTCGATGGATCATCCCCCCCGCGAAACATGCCCCCGTCCGCCCAGGGCCCCACTGCTATGACGCTGCTGGGTGCAGGCACAGACACAGGCAGACAGGGTCTCGAGGGTTCGTTTTGTGTTGATCTGCTTGTGCGGTGAGCGGAAGGGAGAGGAGAGGAGAGGAGAGGAGAGGAGAACAGCAGCAGACTCTCCTCGAGGCTCAACCAAACAAAAAACCTCCTCCTCCTCCTCCTTCGCCTTCTTCTTCACCACCCACATCACTCAATCCTTCCTTCCTCCTCACATCTCCTCACTCCATCCTTCTTGCCTCACTTCACTACATCCCTCCATCGTCCCTTCCCCAACTAAGACCGAGTTCGCCGGCCAATAAAGTTGTACTACATCGCATCACATCACAACACACCCCACAGGCTTCGATTTCGAAATTCCCACGAGGTACCAGGCACAACAACATCCTCCTCGCTACTCGCGGAATCCACACCCGCCCACCATGTCGAATACCACCTCCATGCCATACCGCAATCCTACGCGGCAGGGCTCCCGCCAGATGTCCGTCGATCCTCACAATGAGCTCAACCCCGAGAAGAACCACTACATCGGCATCGACGTCGGTACCGGCTCTGCTCGAGCTTGTATCATGAACGACAAGGGAGACATTGTCGGCTTGGCCAGTGAGAACATTGGTCTGTGGCAGCCAGAGACCGGATACTACGTGAGTCGGCTCTACACTCTCCGACATGCCTCTCTTGTGACATCTGCTGTCGACTGACGAGTTCTGTAGGAGCAATCGACGACTAACATCTGGCGATGCATCTGCTCCTCTATCCAGCGGGCTATGTCCCAGCACAACATCGATCCCAATACCATTCGAGGCATCGGCTTTGACGCCACTTGCTCGCTGGCTGTCTTCCGAGAGGACACCGACGAGCCCGTAGCCGTCACCGGTCCCAAATTCAATAACGCAGACGGGAACGACCGAAACGTCATCCTATGGCTGGACCATCGTCCTGTCGAGGAGACCAAGAAGATCAACGCCACCAACCACAACCTGCTGAGATACGTCGGAGGACAGATGAGCATTGAGATGGAAATCCCAAAGGTGCTGTGGCTGAAGAACCACATGCCCAAAGATCTGTTCGACAAGTGCAAGTTTTACGACCTGACCGATGCTCTCACACACATGGCCACCGGCAACGAGACCAGGAGTTTCTGCAGTGTCGTATGTAAGCAGGGCTACGTTCCAGTCGGCGTCGACGGCAGTGTCAAGGGCTGGCAAGAGGATTTCTTGACCGACATTGGCTTGAAGGATCTGTGCGAGGATAACTTCAAGCGCATGGGTGGTGTCAACGGGGTGGTACACTCTTCTCTTGATGTTCTCGTGTGAGGAGCTCTTACTGATCATATTTCACAGAATGGCCGATATGTCACAGCTGGTGACCTCATTGGTACGCTCTCAGAAAAGGCCGCATCCGACATGGGACTCCCAGCAGGCATTGCAATTGGCAGCGGTGTCATTGATGCCTACGCCGGCTGGATCGGTACCGTCGGTGCCAAAGTCAATCTCTCCGGAGGCAGCATCGACGCTGGCAAGCCAAAGAACGACGTTTCGCAAGCTTTCACACGTCTGGCCGCTGTTGCGGGAACTTCAACCTGTCATCTTGCCATGTCACCCAATCCAGTCTTTGTCAATGGCGTATGGGGACCTTATCGGGACGTGCTCATCCCAGATTACTGGTTGGCAGAAGGTGGTCAATCCGCCACTGGCGAGCTGCTGAAGCACGTTGTGGAGACACACCCAGCATTCCAAGAAGCCATGTCGGTGGCCGAGACTTTCAACGCCAACATCTACGACTACCTGAACGAGCACCTGACGGAGATGCAAATGAAGATTGGTGCTCCCACCATCTCATACCTCGGCCGCCACTTCTTCTTCTATGGTGACCTGTTCGGAAACAGATCACCAGTCGCTGACCCGGATATGAAGGGCTCCGTGATTGGTCTGTCGAGCGACAAGAGCATCGACGGACTGGCGCTGTACTACTATGGCACAATGGAGTTCATCGCACTCCAGACACACCAGATCATCGAGCAGATGAACGAGGCCGGCCACGTCATCAGCAGTATCTTCATGTCTGGATCTCAGTGCCAGAACCCAGTGCTCATGTCATTGATGGCGACCGCCTGCGACATGCCCGTCCTCATTCCTCGATACGTTCACGCAGCTGTCGTACACGGCGCAGCTATGCTCGGAGCCAAGGCTGCAAGCACGGACAAGGAGGGCAAGAGCGAGCCTCTGTGGGACATCATGGACCGTATGAGCAAGCCAGGCAAGGCTGTCTACCCCAACAAGGACGCAGGTGAGAAGAAGCTCCTGCAGGCCAAGTACAAGATCTTCTTGGAGCAGTGCAAACAGCAGCAGGCATATCGCAAGGACATCAACGCCGCTGTCGAGGGCTGGAATTGAGCAGACCAGAAAGGTGCCGTCTGCATCAAAAGGACGTGAATTATATTGCCTGTAAGGTAGTAGTGGAGGAGCGTGATGATAGACACGTCGATTAAAACAATGTCGATACGATTCATATGCATTATGCATTATGCATTAACGTCTGATGCGTTGCTCGACTCTATCAAACATTGCACGAGACAGACAGGCTCAGGATGAAACATGACGATTTTCTTGAATCTTGCGAAATGATTTCTCCATATGCACTGGACTACTTCTACATGTTCATTCGTGATCAACCATCCCGAAGGTTCTGACCAACACGCACGCACGCCACCCAATGCCCGAAGTGGTGTTATTACATACATCATCTCCCCACTCCATGAAATTTTACCCCAGCATAGGACAACTTCCAAGTTCGGTCTGCACATGGCTACTACTACTTCCCTTCTTGCCAAAATGAAGGGCTCAATGATGGCCATGAGCATAAGGACAACCCTTCGCCTTCGCCGTGCATTCCAAAACCTCTTTTTCTTTTTCTCTCGACTCGTGCAGCAAGCCGTCCTCAATGGCTTCCAAGAACATCATTATGCGGCCCCTCTGACAACACGTCGCCGACTCCTCGCCAGCCGACCTTTTTAAAACCCGCTGATCGGGCTCCTGATCAGTCGCGAATCCTGGCTGTTAGCCAAGTTGGTCAACATCTGCTCGACCTGCGGCGCAGTCTTCATCCATCCCAAACTCCAGATATCGTACGTCGAGCTCTTGATCATTTCAAGCATCAAGACAATGACGCCCCACGGATGTGGTCGGGGCACCATCAACCGCTCGCACAAGACCCGCACGATTTGTTCTTGCTGCTCAGGAGAGCCGATGCTAAACATGTGCTGGAGGGCCGTGGAGAAGTAGTGCGTATGAGCATTGACATAACGCACTTGGTTTGCGATGGCGCAGATGAGGTGGTAACGCGCTTCAGCACGGCTCTCACGGAGCAGGCGCTCGAGGAGGCGTGCTGGTGGCGCAGCTGCAGAGAAGACCGAAGACGCCGAGGTGGCGTGGACTCCCACGTAAAGCACCAAGGCGTTGTTGAGGACAGGACTGATCTGGCCATCTGGGCGATCGACAGCTGACAGCATGTAGCTGAATTCCTGTTCGCTAAGCTCGCTACCATTGCACACCTTATCGGCAATGACCTTGATACCAGCCATTTCCAGCACCTTATCCATGTCGCAATGCACAGCGGGTGCCTGGCGTACCTGCTCGAGCCTGTTGATCTTCATGCCGGGGGTAAAAGGATCAGGCTGATCGTTGAAAGCTCCACGTGTCACGGCGCTGTTGACCATATTTTGGAGCTGTACGCACTGCATTGGTATGCAAGCATTGAGTTGCATGTGGTTCTCCATCAAGAACTCTGGGAAATCATGATGCAGCATGGTGAAGAAGCGCAGTACGCCTCGGTAGAAGTCCTGTGTGGCTGGCAAGGTCTCGCTGACCGATAGCATATCCGAGAGATCGAGGAAGAGTGCAGTGAGCAGCTTGGAAAACATGCTCCATCCTCCACTGGCGCGGCCGCCGTTCAGAAATTCGGGCACGAGCAGGCGATGGCTGACTAGTGCCAGCCATGCGTGGACATGACCAGGGAAGTACCTTGGTCGTGTCGCTAGCAGAGCCTCATGAATAGACCAGTTGATCCTCTGCTGCTCATCCACAGACTGCTGTTGTCGGTGCTCGTGGAGCTCGCAGAGCAGAGTCGAGAAAAAGCGGAAGAACACTCGTCCATTGAAGCGATCGCCCTGCTTGACATGGTGGTTCTGAAACACCAGGATGGCGATGCGGAAGAAGCCTGCAAGGCTATTGGCCTTGTTGACAGGCGCTACGCCGTCCGCTGAAGACTGGTATACCACTGTCAAGACCATAAGTCTGGCAACGGCATCAATCGCGACAAAAGCTTGGTCCTGCGGATTATAAGGGTTGTTGACGACTCGTTCGAACTCGGCGCAAGCCAGCTCAATGGCAGTGCGAAAGAAGGCCACAGCTTCTTGCGGAGCAGATAGGACGTGCTTATTGTGGAGTTGTGCGACAAATGCAAGATCTGTCCGCAGAGGCAAATCTTTCTGCTGCAATCTCAACCACTCCTCGAAGACGTATTCTTGTTGATCAGCTTTAGTGGTGTCCGACTCAGGACTGGGCATTCCATTGATTTGATGCGACGGGGTCTGGAGCTTAGCCATGATCTCTTTGCCCAGCTCGATGGTGTGATCCTCGTTAAGCCATTGCTGCAACGATTCGTAGGTATGCACAAAGTCTGTGCGGAAAACCGGGTCGTCTCCAAGCAGAAGCTCATCCAAGACGTCCTTGAGGAATGGCAGCGCCACTGCTCGACGTCCCTTAATCGCTCGCGCAGTGATGCTGTCGATGTGCTGGACGTCGATGAGTCGTTCATTGAACAATGAGATAGTGGCAGGTGCGTTATAGATGCGTTCATCCTCAGCAGTCGCAAGGTGCATAGTGATAGCTCGTCCTGTCGATACCGACATACGGCACAGCTGAACCAGGAGTCGCACGAACACCTCGACCTCCAACCGCTTGTGAGCATCTCCATAGATGACGCTCAGACAGCTTTGACCGCACAAAGCAGCAAGACCATTCGACTCTGGTGCACTTTCAATGAAGCCGACGAGTGACCCATAGATGCGACGAATGGCCGAGGCCTCTCCGATTTCACTGACATGCTCCTCGGTTGCTTCTCTCGATGCGGCTTGGAGCTGCTCGAGCATGTCGATTATCCTCTGCTGAATATTCTGGGTGTCAAGGTAGCCATTCACTTGATGCTGAGCTTGAGGTGTCTGCATTCCGCGCAAATGCTGTGCTGTTCTCGGCAAGGCCGGTGCCTCTGCCGGCGTAGGGAGACTGGGAAGATAGCCCTCTGATAGGACGTCTGGCAACTGGCTCCTGTCTTGTGACACGTTGTTTGCATGAGCGGTTGGGGCGATACGTGCTTGCCGCCCAAAGTCTTCGTAGAGGGCTAGTTGCTGCCGATTCAAGCCATTCTGCTCCTGCCGATATGGATCTGGTATCAGCGTAGACCAGCGACTGACAGGTTGCTGACTGAACGGCTCGTTTGCTCTCTGCTCGCCATGCTGTCGTCGATGGTTCAAAGCTTCTTGCAGCTGCAGATCAATCTCAGCGAGGGAATGCTCTTCCGCCGCCCCTTCCACAAGACTGCATACTGTATCAATGTTGTCATTTACGAACATGAGAATCTGGCCCTCCGGCAGCTGTTCGGCCAAGTTACGCGCCGCTAAAATTCGGATGTTGTTCGTGATGCTCATACGAAGAGGTTCCTTGCAAGTGACAAGTGCCAGACTGCCCGAGAGCGCCTTGACGACAGTGTGCGCAGCATTGCGCAGCTTCATTTCGTCACCCTCTGTGATGAAGTCCTTTTGAACGAGCTCCGATGTTGAGATAGAAGCTATCGTCACAGATCGCTCAACCACTGGAGCTATTATCTCGTAGATGGCTTGCTGCGCTGCGTTCACGAAAATCGTTCTCAACTGCTGCTGTGTAATATTGCCGACAGCCTGAGGGATTTGCAGCATTCCGCCAAGATCAGGAACAGCCTGGATGACTGCATCTGGAGAGAAGCGCTCGTTCGGGCCACGCTTCGACAAGCCCATGAGTGCCATGTCACCGAAAGCGTCCGGTCCACCATCTGGAACGTACTGCGGAATCATGGCCTGATCCAGCAAAGGTCTTGAGCGAATTGTATCCAGAGGCTCAATTGTCTTAATATCGATTTCAAGGTCTCGACATAGCACTTCAATCTCGAACTTCATGTTGAGCTTCAGCTCAATTGAGTGATAAAGCTCACTCAAGACACCCAGCAATTCCATCATCCAAGGATTTGGCGGCCTGAAAACCTTGGAATGCTTGGCCAGGTTGAGAGTCTTGCAAGCGAAGGGGATGGCGACTTGCAGGCGTTGCGAATCATAGCCTTCGATCAGTAAATCCTTGAAAGACAAATTCCGATGCAGGATGGGCTGGTTGCGAGCGAGAGTGATGGAACCCAGCCAGGTGGCCAGATTTTTCAGTAGGGTCCTCTCGTGCTGGTTGTCCATCGTAGCTTGGGCATTCAACATCTTTTGACAGCTCATATAAGTCTCACGAAGGACCTCGGCCCACAACATCTTCTTGTCGAACTTTTCTAGCACGTTTAGGTAGAGCGACTGAAAATTAGGTTGTGACTTGGCCAGCTCGTCAACCAGATAATGCGCAAACCACTGATGATACCTGTCCTCAATGGCACCTTCGATCTCCTTGAACTTCTCGTCGAGGTTCCGCTTCGAGACGTTGTTGAGCACAAACATCACCTTGTCTGAAATGTCCTCGTTAGGCTCCTCATAAAAGCCTTCCTGGAGCGGTGGGTCGACTTGAATGGCAGTAAAGGCAGTCAAGGCATCGGCAGGAAATTCGTCGTCCACAATACCATTCGCAATGCCGTTGGCACCGTCACCGTTGATGCCGGCATCCTCCTGATGCAGCTCTTTCAGCGTGGTTTCTGCTGCAACGACAGCTTGAGTTCCTCTGAGACTTGGTGTATGCAATATTCGCTCAGCCAAATGCGGCCACTCCTTGAGCCTAGGAAGTACGTGAATCAGAGCTTGGAGGCCAAAACGATACATAGGATCGTCTGGGCCGAACTCGGAGACTGCCTCAAAGATCATGAATATGGCGGCTTGCTCGGCAATGACAGAAAGCACCTGGTGGCTGACAAGACCTCCAAAGAGAACGGCAGTTGTGGCCAGGGCTTCATTCGGATACTCTCCGAAGCAGTTGTACTCCTCGAACAACCCGAAGAGCATGGCCGCGAATAACTCCTGGTCAGATGGAATTTCCGACGCCTTCAACCGTCTGAGGTCGGTGACGAGATTTTCTGGATTAGTTGTACCACCGTACATATCCTTGTAGCGGTCTTCCATAGCTTTCGTTGCGTTCTCCGGCAAGGAGTGCCCGCGCTCACAGTTTGCATCTATAATTGCGTTCCGCTCGTCGTCTTCGCCGTAGTTGAACAGACGAGGGTAGATCTGCAATGCACCTCGATACAGTGGGCCGAGCGCCTCGTCCGGTGCGGCATCTCCTATCAGGAGCAGAAGTGCATAGACAGTCTTCACAGCAAGAGGCGGGGTGACTGGTGCCGTCCGCTCCCGCTGTACCATGGTCTCGTCTTCCATCTTGCTCTTGAGGAAGTCGTGCACAGCCCGGGCGAAATTTGGTGGGCCCATTCCGCTGACATGCTGCTGAGCCCATTCATCGAGATTACAATGTCCCTTTCCATGCGCGAACGTGGCCAGATCGACCGCGAACCCGCTTTGAATGGTGAAGAGTATGTCAAGCCAACCATGTTCCAGAGCGTGTTCGAAGATCAATGCCAGGAGCATTTGATCTTGTTGATAGAATTCAACCATCCTTGTTGCAATCCAGGTCTTGTCGTGTTGCCAGAGTGAATGCATTACGAAGTCGTAGTTGTCGTGCTGCTTCATAAGGAACGGGTAGAAGAGCTGCTTAAGCGCTTGGTCTTGCAAAGGCGCCCATGGCTTCGCGACTGCGGACGCCGCGCATACGAATACCGTCATGTTTGTATTGATGACGGTCTCTGGGATGCCCAATATTTGCGCCATAGCGTAGGCCTCTTGCGAACGGAAGATCATGGTGAACAATGCCTCGGTAGCATCTCGCGAGACAAGGGGATGCTTAATTGCCTGCTCTGCGAATGCACGTACACTGTCCGACGCCGTCGAAAACTCGGTCAAGTCGAAGGCTTGTCGAAGGTTTGGTATCTGCATGACGTCCAATTCGTCCGGAGTGGTGGATAAGAAGGCAACCACGAAACTGAGCTGTGTCTCTGGGAACTGCCATGTCATCCCTCCCCATAGTGCCTGGATGTCGAAGTTCGCGTACTCTCTCGCCAATGGTAGCAGAGCGTTATATAGCGTCAGGAATTGCTTCTTGGTCACCCTCAAGTGCTCTTTGTCAAATCCTTGCACAACGTCTGTCCAATCAATCTTGGATCCTGCTCTATGTTGTCGCAGTCCTTCGACAAAGATGCCAGGGTCGTAGCCGTCGCCGCTTTGGGCAATGGCCATGAACAATAGCGCACTTGCGACCTGATTATACGAAATGTCGCGTGTCTCGACTCCGGCCAGCATCTCTTTACAGTCATCTCGGCTTGCGGTCACTCTAGGTCCTGCGCGCTGTACAAGCTTCGCTAGTCTTGAATCTTGCGAGGACAGTAGCTCGTCAAGGAACATGGCGGATTCTACAATTGGCGGTAGCCGCAGTCGCAGATTTTGATATCGCAGTCGGCTGGCATAGAAGAGGTTGTCGCGCTGCTCATCGCCCCAGTCTCGCGGTGGATCCTGGATGAGACGCTCGATGATGCACGCGAGGACGGATGCGGGGAGTTCGCTGTCGGGATCGGTGCTTTGGGGAGCGTGTAGTGTTGCGAGGAAGGATTGAAAGTTCTCAACGAGAAGTGCGTCGGCTAAATCCACGTGTTAGTGGGATGATGCGGATTGCATGACAATCGGCGGGAATTTGCGCTTCCAGACATGTGTACGTACCTTTCGAGCGTAGTTCAGCTTTAGAGACTGTTCTGCATGCCAGTACAAGCGCGATCTTCGCGAACAGCGTAAGTCGGAAGTGCTCCAAGAATCTTGATAGATCAAAATCCCGGAAGATGTCGCCGTCACTGGTATCTAACGACTGCGCGACCTTGTCTGCTTGCTGTGGATCCTTGCCAATCTTTTGCACCTCCTCTACCAAGAGCAGGTAATTACCGTCATTGCTGCTGCTACCTGCGCGACCTGCTCCAGGAAAGATCTGCGAGGCATTGCTCTGGAGCAAGCGCCTAAAGTATGTTGTGAAGAGCTCCATGCCGCTCTCATCGACCAGCTTCCTGATCTTCTCCACCTGAGCCTTCCACTTGGCCCTATTGGTATCTGCTTTGATCGTGCTCAGAAGAATGTAGAGCTGCGACGTCACGAGGCTGTTGAGATGGGTTGACGAGCCACTGGCGCTGTACGGTCCAACTGAGGAAGTGGGCGAGCCTGCGCTAGTGGAGACTGAAAGAGACGGTGAATGCCTCGCCAGCCGGGAGAGACCACCGCTGGCGTTCACGCCGCTTCCTTGGAAACCTGACGATGAAGTGGCCGATGGGACTGCGTTTCGCGATCGGCTCGTCTGTGAGAACGGGCCAGTCGCGTGTGCAACGAGGGACGAGCCAGCGAGGGAGTTGCTGGACGAGACGGACGAGTGTCGACTGGACACCTGCCGATTCGCTGTGCCGTGGAAGTGCGAGGCGGTGGGCGAATAGGCGGAGCGGGCGGGACTGTCGCTGGCGGAGGGTGGTCTGTTGCTGTGTGTATGATGAGTGGGTTGGTGTGTAGAAATGGGCGTCAGGCCGCGGTCAGACCCTTGCTCCCAAGAGCTCTGGCTCTGGCTCTGGCTGTTGCTTGGACTCTGGCTCTGGCTGTTCAGTGTCCTGAGAGTGAGCTGCCGGGCACGAGGCGGATCTGCGCTGGAGGATACCGGATGATGGGTCGTGGAGTGGTTGCTCATCGATACGGCGCATTCATTGGAAAGCTGCGACCGTCTGGAGTGAGGTGGGCAAGTGTGAGGTGCAGGGACAGTGGTAGTAGTGTGCTTGCTTGGATATGCAATTTAGTCCCCCCCACGTGATGCGTGAATGCCTGAGGAAGATACCGAGATACATATGAAAGGCAAGAGCAATCGAAACAGTACATAGCTATTCCACGATATGATGATGTTGAAATAGGAACAATATGTGTGTGATTTTCTGATTTCTGTAGTCGGCCTTACTCTTGTCGCAGTTTCATTAGAGGCATTCATTGATTTATATTTTCACAGTACAGCCATGGTCACTATATGATACAGTGCACTCTTCCGTATTGCCTTTCCCATGTTTAGCGTTTCATCATGCCGGCCGTCTAAGGTCATCACATCCACAGTCGCTCACCATCCGTTCTTCAGATCGTCACTGAGCTTGCTGAACGGCGGCTTAGCATTCTTCGCCTTCTCCTGCGAGAATGCCCACGCTCCACCAGTCTGCTCTGCTTCCAGACTCCCAGACGGAACCTCTTTAATGAGCTTGTCGAATGTAGGAAGGCTACTCACTTTCGTGAAGAACACTCGCTCCCATTCGCGACCTTCTGATCTCTCTTGTTTGCGGAGCGCACGCTGTGACTCTTCGATCTTGGTCTTCTCGGCTGAGACGGTGTTCATGTCGCCCTTCTTGATCGCTTCCGCAACTTTCGTCCAGGCTCGTCTTGACTCCAACGGGTCTTGCTGCTCGATACTGGCGACCTTGAGGTCGGATCTGGTTGCTACCTTGGCATTGTACTCCTCAACGACCGTGCCCTTCGAGTCCTTGATCGTGAACTTGTCTGTCCAGCTGCCTTTGACCTTGTAGAGGATGTCCGATTTGCTCTTCTCCTTCCCGTGCGGATATACTGTCGCTTCGAACGAGTTCTTCGTCCCTGACACCCAACCAGCGCCAGAATAGTCAATTCGCGCAGCGTAACCCGAGGAGGAGATGATATAGCTCTTTCCGTTGAGCTCGGGGTATGGCGCTCCCGATATAAGACCCTCGATGTGCAGCGACGGGAGCGTGATCAGGTAGTCCTCATCAAATTCATCGATGTGAAGAATGGCGTGTCCGACCTGCCGTACATTGATCGTGGTCCGAAAGCTGGCTTTCTGTGCATTGTATCCTTGTAGCCTCACACCATGCTTGTTGTTCCAAATGCTGTAGGCTGTAGCTGGTGGGTGATGGGAGACTTGCTCGCTGACAAGCTGTGTCTCGCCTGCAGCGTCTTCCCACTTGCCTAGGAACAGCTCGCCGAGGAAAGGGTTAAGTGGCTTCTTCTCGCTTCCGAGCTTCTCGTTTCTGCTGGCGTATTGTGATTTGAGTGTGCCGAGGAACCATTTCAAGACCAGTACAGCACGCTTCTTGGGATCTTTCTCAGCGGCGGGAGCCACCAGGAGCTGCGGCATCTCGGCCCAGTATGCGGAGAACTCTGTGAGGGATGAGGTGGAGAGGATCCATGCTGGTGCGGTCATGGACGACAGGTCGCCATTGAACGATGCAAGTTGCTGCAGATCGTCAGTGCTGTCACATACAGTAATGTTGCGCAATCTATACCTTGATGAAGCCTGTCCATGATCCTTTCTGGCTCGCTGGCACCGCAGAGGCTGGTTCCGAAGACATATCGAGTTTGAGCGCCAAGGATCAAGAGGGGCTGTCTCGTGCGGTGGTTTGTGCCTCGTAGATGTGGGGTCGTTTGAGTTGAGATCGCAATCGAACTGTATTTCTCGAGATCAAGCGTGTTTGTGTGTTCAGGACGTATGGCAAGTAGTGACGAAGTCTTGGTGGTTCATTCGAGTGTACTGAGAGGGAATTCCGATGGACAGGTGTAGCTGGAGGTAAGGGAAACAGGTACATGTAATAATGGGGCGATGCAAGTTGCCATAGCGTCATCGCGTGTCGGGCGTCGCAGGGTGGCAGGCACTGCAGGCAGATCTCCTTGCTCACGTGCTTCATGCCTTTTCTGTCCGTCGTCCATCTTTCATTCACCTGCACTTCTGTCATGTGAAGCCGTCATATTCTGCTTGAGGATCACGGGCTGGCTATGGGCACAACGGAAGGGAGCGATCTTCAGTATTGGGGAGGATGCACTCCTGCTGCTCAGCCTTGCGCAGATCTGCTCAGCTGAACACGAGTGCAGCAAGACGTTGCTACACAGCAGGGAGCTGAATGCCAATGAGAGTCTGGACGTGGTCTACAGGCCTGCATCGCTTGGATTGCCAGGCCCAGTCTGAGTTTGCCGATATGAGCTGTATGCGTGCCAGCTTGCAGTGGCGCTCCCTATCTTGACCTCATTGGGCCCGCTCGTTCCTGGAGCATCCCGCCAAAGCCAACGCCGACAAGCGTTCAAGTAGTAGCACTGGAGAGGTACCCTGGAGTCGCGCGTGTTCCTAGGATATGTAATCAAGCAAACTTCATGTCGTCAATGACCTGACATCTGTCACGGCGACCATCCGGACATTACACCAGACGGCAGTGCGTTGTTACACTGGTGTCCCGTGACATATCGGGTAATGATCGCGCAGGATCGTTGCTATTATCAGGCCGACCGCAGCTGTATAACGCAGTGGCCTGTTCTGGCCCCAATGCCGCAATGCCCTCGTCTCTCCTATGTTGAGAGCTCCTGCGCCCAGCCTGGGAAGGGCGCCCGTCCTCTACATTCTTAGTTCCTGTATTCCTCTCTCAAGTGGATACAGTATTGGTCACTAGGAATACCACTGGGCACGATGTCCGAGCAGTCGAATCATCCGCGGACACCATCAACCCGCCGTGAGGCAGACTCGGCACATGACTTGCTTCTTATCGAGCACAATGCTTCCATGCAACAGCCTCCCCGCGAGATGCAGAGAATCCTTCCTCGAATTGGTTTCCGTGAGAAGTTCGCACCGACTGAAACGGTGCTTTCCATGTCAGATGGGCGAGACACCCGCATAGACAACTCGGTATGTCACTAATAACCTCAGCAGTCCCGTCGTCTGTATGCGAATCTACTGACGATCTGTAGACAAATCTGTCATGGAAGCCGTCCTTCCTCCGACTGGGGCCCTTGCTAGGTTTGATCTCTTTGCTATTCGTCCTGCTCAGCATTCCCGCGAGCGGAGCCGTGCTCCAAGTATCGGATGGTCAACCAGCATCGGAATGGAAGAAACTGAAGCCGAACGTCTATATTGCAGTGTTTACTGGCATCGGGAACAAAGCTCTTGCATTCGCGGCTCTCCAGGGAGCAATCGTCACCTGGTGGCTCAGGGCAGTCAACGGCACGACTCTTCATCGAATGCATCGTGATTGGGCAGTTGGTGCTGGGTCAAATCTATGGTCCATCTTGACTGCTGGGATCACAGCTGGCAACCTGGGCATCTCTACCCTCTGTGCTGGCCTTATTTTCATTGACGGCATTCTACTCCAGGCGGCAACAACCACTCAAGTGAAGAGGCTGAGTGGACCTGTACTGCTGAATGCTACTATCGCCCCTGAGGTTCCAACCAACTATACGGGTCTTGTCGATGCCAGCGTCTATGGAAACTACACTCCCCGGCTTTTCGCCAACAATATTCAGCCTGTCTATAGAGGCTTCACAACGAACAGCTCGATCTCTTCACCAGTCTTTGGCTGTCCTGAGTTATGCCGTACGCACGTACAAGCTGCCGCTCTGTTCCCGGAGAACTGCACGGTAGTGCCCAGTCTTTCTGGCTTCATGAACATTGAGGAATGGTATAATTCCGATCCTGATACTTATCCGTCAGTCTGCGCCGCCAACACCGCCAACAGCGTCGATCCTCAATCATGTCCTATGTTCTCCATCCTTCTGAATATGGTGCCTACGCCTGGTCCGTGGGAGACTGTGGGAGCCTGGATTGGATATACCGATAATGAACTCTCGGAGTCCTGGGCGGGTAATTTCGATATGAAGCTTTGCACTTTTCGCCCAGCCATCGCAAACTACTCCCTCATGGTCGGAAACGGGTCTATCGCAGTCGACTTCGACAGTCCCACGTTTATAAGTTGGGCAAACAATACTTACATGGCAAAACATGCATTTGACGACATGTTCGACACAACGCTGGGTAAGTCATATATGTCAATCCTTATCAGCCATTTCACCACGTCAGCTTGAACCTGCACCACGTCAAGGTGCACTCGACAGTGCCTCTTTTCCATCTAATTCCGAAATTCTAACACGTCTGATAGGTGGCATCGTCCAGCTCGCAAAGCAGAAATGGGACACTTCCTTCAACATGCACGTAGAAGATGATGGAACTCCTGACTTTGGTGCCACGCCTCTGATCGCCGCCAACTACATGGCCAACCCGGAAGAGTACTACGACGTCGACGCTGACCCCTTGCCCCGTTGGAATGATCCTGCCGCGGACATTCAGACCACTTTGAATGAATTGATGTTCAGGACCTCAGTCCAAGCCGCGCGAAATCTCACAGAGTCCGACCTCCTCACCCGTATCGACCCGGGCCTGAGCATCACCACCCAGATCTACGGTACTCGCGCGGAATCCGTCCCAGCCTTTCACACTCGCTGGAGATACTACGCCGCAGCCTCCGCGATCCAACTTACCTGCGTCCTGCTTGTGGCGTGGACGTACTGGGGCTACTGGAGGCTGGGTCGTCCCATGAGCCTGAGCCCGCTAGAGATCGCGAAAGCTTTTGATGCACCACTACTAAGGGAGGTCAATTCGAATATGAGGGGCAAGGACATTTCGGGACATGTTGGCAATGTGAGAGTTCAGTATGGTGCGGTGGGATTAAGCGACGAAGGGGATGATGTCCATGCGAGGAGGCTGATCTTCCACTCGCCGGAACATGTTGATAGACCCAAGGACAGATTCTCATACCATCCTTGAACATCAGTCCTGTGGGACTTGCTTGCTTGTTCTAAAGAAGTTCTTTTGGGCCATCGGTTCTGAATTTGGGATTGCCGGAGTCGTCAAGACCCTGGGAAGATGTACTAGTGAGCGCAGGACTGAAGATTATTGCTGTCAATTATTGGTCTCGCAGGAGTCACTATCGATTCGTCAACTCGACTGCAATTTTGCATGACTTGGAAGAGCTCACCATAAGTACGACATGCTCGCATAGGATGTGCCACATCTCCGAGCATTCCTGTAAGTTTTGGCCTGAGGTCTATCGGTATGTCCCGAGTACAATGATTATATACACTTTTTCCTCTACTTTACTTTCTGGCTATAAGAAGTCAAGACCGACACCAAAACTCAGCCCCTTCCTACCCTCTTCGCCCTTGCGGATGACTAAGGGTAGGCTGAAGTTGACTTCCACTCTGGCAGCTGGATGCGCATAAACGAGTCCAAATCCTGCTGCGGCGCTAGGCAGCTCTTTGGTCAACTCCCCAATCGTCCTCGACACGCTGTTCCCGACATCATTCATACTCATAGGTCTCTCCCTCTCCTCCGCCCGCCTCGAGTCCTTGAGGGCGAGCAGCCTGCCACCATTGACGAAAGCTTGCAAACGGAGAGGCGTGTCCTTGCCTACACGGGGCAGAGGGAGAAGGAGGGATGCTCCACCAGCAGCGTAGACGTCGCCGCCTACAGCATCTCTTCCATCACGAGGTCCGAGGCCTGACAGCCGAAAACCGCGCACGTCAGTCGGGCCGCCGAGCTGGAAGCGATCGTTTATTCGACTGTGGGAAAGGTTCTGGGCGCCGGACAAGGGGAGGGGACAGAGGAGACCGCCTCTGAGACCTGCTGTGAAGGATACCCCTGACTCTCCCTCGATGCCGGGAATGGGGATTGGGAGTGCCGCTTGCGATTCCAGCTCGAATTTGCCGAATGCTACGTCTCCTTTCAACGGCCCAAATCCTGCGATCTCGCTGAGAGTCTTGAAAAGGAAGCCACGAGAGGGGAGCATAGCCATGTCTCGCGAGTCGTGGGTCCAGGTGTGCGAGACACTAGATTTGAAGCTATCGCCTGCGTCGGCGCGGACTGTTGGTGAGGCTTTCTCTGCTAGGCCTGTGACCTGGCGCCAGAAGCCGGAGTAGGCTATGTCGTGTCGCGAGTACAGGGAGGATTGGTAGAGAAGTCTTGCTTGGCCTCCGCGGAGGACTTCCTCGTGGGAGGCCCACTCTTTCAGCGTACTGGATTTGAGTCCACTGAATTCAAGACGGAGATCTGGATTTGAGAGGATGGGACTGTCGAATGTCCCGCTGTATGCATTCTTCGTGCGTGTGCCGAGCGAGGCGCTGGCATTGAGTCGCTCTGCTCCGCCAAAGATGTTTCGTAGTGTAGCATTCACATACGCACTCCCTTCGGAACTTCCTGCCTCTGTGCCAGTCTTGATCGTATACCGACCTCGCTCTTTCGCACTGATGTACACCGCATAGTCGGTGGGGGAAGAAGTGGCATCTGTGGAGTCCGGGCGATCTATGAAGGTAGAGATGGGATGCTGGAAGATGTCGAGACGCGCAAGCTTGTCAACCGCGCCACTGATCTCCGCCAAAGCTTCGCGCAATGTATAGTATTGTTCATTGTGTCGATTGTGGGAGAGGACGGGCTGCAGGATGCGTTCGAGGAAGGCGTGGCGGGTGTTGTGGGCGTGGAGCACGCGAATCGAGGAGATTGTCACCGGCGCGGTAGAATTGATGGAGATCTGGTCGAATGGCAATCAACATTGGTGTCAAATTGATTGTATGGTAATATGGGAATGCGTACGAGCTCATTCTGGCGCGACTCGGCCTTTTGGTAAGAGGCGTGAATACGGTCGTTGACTCGCTTCTCGCGCTGCTCGAGGACAGCCGGGTCAATGGGTTTGCGAAGTTGTGCGAACACCTTTCGAAGACCCGTACGTATTAGCTGGTGATAGAATGTGGGAAATATAACAAGACATTCCACTCACATCGTCGTCCAGCGGCGACGAGGCCATTGAATCCGCCAAGAATACAATATACCAGAGATCTTTCCAGGTTGTCGTCAAGTGGGAGGCTCCAGTAAATACTACGTGAAGCTTCCCAGTTCACTACATCCGTCCCACCATTTTATGTAAGCCCTGGGAGTATCCGACTACCGACTTCACCCGATACACACATGTATATCTCTCCTCTTGCTAGAAACGCCTCCGCTAATGCCTATCATAAATTCACTATCAAGCTGACGACAACTCCCTTCATTCCGGTTGCACATCGCAAGCATCAAGCTCAGCGACCAATTGTCACAAACCACGTGGCCAGAAAATGGCCAACAGTACCGCCAGCTCGAGACCGTCAATATCAAACTTCCGGTGCTCATGAATATGGCAGTATACGAATCACAATTATCATTGTCTCGGAAAATCAATGGCTTTGGCCAATGGTCCCAGCTCAAGAAGATACATGGGTTCCGTGAAAACCAACACCCCACGCAACATCACTCTCAGCCTTGCCGACTTCTTCCATTGTCTCAGCATCAAGACATAGCAGATAACTGGTCTCCTTTTCGCCGTCCAGGACACAGGTTAACAGCCAGCCGCCATCCTCCTTACTCTTACGAGCTGGATCTGCTACGAAGATAGCTTCTCCTGGTGTATGCTTGTCTCTGTTCCAGTACACAGCCTGTTGAGTATGGAGATCTGTCTTGACGAGCCCATCGAACAGACTGGCTTTTCCACGATCGGAGCCACCATACATGTACCGGTATGACCTTGTCTTGTGTGCGCTGTTGATAGTCGGAAGTTCGCCAGCTTGACCTTGTTGCAGATGGAAGACTCTCTCTGCTTGCGCGGGCTTCTCTCTGGACGATGTTGCAGTTATGTTCGGCAATCGATATCTTGCCAAGCGAGGCCTGCAAGCAGGTCTTTCGGCCCAGATCGGAACTCCTGGCCTGTCTGAGATCAGATTGTCGTAGTAGAGTCTATGCAGCATATCGATGTTCGGATACTGGACAACATCGGCTAGGATATCGAATTTCCCATCTGGACGGACCTCCTCGTATGCATTCACTGTGTGGAAAGCGAACATTGAATCGCTGGTGAATCGCTTCACTACGTCTTTGCCAGTCTTTCGATCCACGACATACCATTGTGCCTTCATTTTCGAATCAAATGGCGAGATAGCATCCAGCAAATTCCTCTCCCAGAGTATTCTCTTGCCGCCAGCGGCAAAATGTGCGCTCCAAATGCAAAGCACAACGTAATTCTCGGTAAGGAAGAAGGAGTGAAGATAAGCGGCCGGAACATCAGAGCCTGTGATCGTGGCCAGAACCTCGGTCTCGCCCGTCGTTGCGCTGGTCTTGAAGATGCGATATGTTGCGTATCGTCCAATGTGCAGGTTGTAGTTGAAGCAATCCCCAGTCTCCGGATCGAATTGCGCATGAGCGCTTGATAGCGGGCCATTCAATGTATCGTGCAAGCTCGACTGGTCCGTCACACCAACAGGTTCCAGTGTGTCGGGATCAATGGTCTTCAACGCCGCGCTATCCGTCCTCGTCTCCAGAAACTTCCCGTCCATCGAAGGATGTACCGTAACGCTGACATTTGCGTTGCTCGGTCCACCCGAAGACGCCCTTGGCTGGAAGATCGCCATCAATTTCCCGAAAACACTCACACATGGATCTCGCTTCTGTCCAAACGATATGCCGTCGAGTTTGCCTGTTTTCCGGGCCTTTTCGAGCTGCTTGTCAACTTGACGGCGGGAATTGTAGAGGACTTTGCAAGTCTCCGTGCCGGCCTCGGGGAGGATTTGGAAGCGGTATACTTGGGAGAAGCCATCTACAGTGGAAGAGGTAGAGGTTAGCAAATGTCTTGAGACATGCGGTAGCGTCTCGCCGTCGTGCTCACCAAACCAGTGGGAGACCTTGAAGTCCCCTGCAAGGTGGGTTGCTGGGCCGGTGCGTAGAAGCGTGCCGGCGCAAGAGGAAGGGAAGTGGCCCGTGATTTTGAGCTCGATGGGATGGCGCTGTTCATGCTCGGCTTGAAAGCCTGCGGACGTTGGCCAGTCACAGAAATGCTGGGATTGTGGTTTCTCCATTCGGATCAATCTGACTCTTTGGATTTGCGATATCGACAGGATTGGCATTCAGGCGATGCATCGTTATATATGCTTCGTTTGACGCCATACGGCCGAATGCAAGAGAGCGACGGGCACAGAACATACCAGCCACCTATATCACTGAAGCAGTGAGCGAACATCGCGAACAAGTGACAGCACCTCGCGTTCAAGTACGACTATATCCTATCTATTGCGAGATCAGTCATAGCATTATGATGCAATGCAGTTGTGAATAATGTCACACGTCGCGCAAATGTCCGAATTGGGCCGTGATTGCGAAGGATTCGAGCCACGAAATTCTGGTCCTTGTCATTACGCACGCACCTCACAATTCGGATGAATGTTCCTTCGTCTTCCGCATACAATCTTTGCGGCCCGGACAACAGACTGAGCCGTAGTCACATGCACATCTTTCTTTTCGGTAGGTTAAAACTGACGATACATGCCGCCCCTCTGGAGGACGTGCTTTTGAAGATCGGTATGACAGAAGTGATTGGTCTCTGGCCAGGCAGTAAGAGAAGCGATGGACCGAGTAGGCGGTCGGAGCATATCACGCTATCACCAGAAGCTAGGACGTCGGTTCTGCCGCCGGATTTGTATACGTGATTTCGTCTCGTGCGATGTGATGGTAGAGGTGAGTCTCCAAGCTGGAGGAGGGTCTGTGGGGAGCGCAATGCCGGATGCGGCACAAAAGGAGATTGGACTGAATTGGATAATAGCTGACAGTATGATCAGGTCTTTATGATGCCGGTACTTGCTGGTCTGGTGGCAGACTACGTCTCGAGGACGAGGAGGCGTTGGATTGAAGTCTTCGTAGAGGCATATCGCTTCCAAAGATTTGACGTTCGGAACTTCAGATCGTTCCTGGCGGGTATAGGAAAGCATTGGCAAGATTGAGACGAAAGGGGTGCCACTGTCTGCGCTACACTATCACCTGGAGTCCAATCTGAGTCCGCTTTTGATTTGTCTGGCCTCAGGGAAATCAATGATCAGATGGGCTAGCTTGAGAGCCGAGATGGGAAGAGGGAGCCAACGACTTCGAAAGTTCAGAGCTTGGAATGTCCTGGAAACTCTCGAACTGACGACCAGTAGCTACAGGAAATCGTCGAGACCAAAACCTCCTGCTAAAGTCATTGACCAGCGTTATGTGCCTGCGCTGGAACTTGACGATGCCAGAATCCAGATCCGATGATGCTCCCTGCACAAGACCAAAACGTACATGAAGCTTGTGAGAGTACCAGTTACGGACAACACTGGGACAACATACTCCGCAAGTGTTCGAAGTATCTGCCTGCGGCTGAACATCCTGTGGCGATGGACTCTCTCCATGGCATTCGGACGCTGGCCACTTACATGCCAATCTCTGGGACCCAATGGACAGATAAGTGGAAGATAACCGACAATGGTGTCTGACCTGAGCGTGTTTCTTGCGGAAGATTGATAGATAATTGGCGATTGCACAACGTTACAAGATTGGCCTGTCGGACCTCGACGAAGTCGAAAAGCACATACATACCATTGGAACGTACTCCCAGGAAATCAGCCTGCCAAACTTCTTGGGAGTCACTTACCGCCGCTCGTGACTCACATCTGTGCGAGAAGTCCACCATTGATTGCAACTGGCTGTACATAAATCTTGCGAAGTTGCAAGCTACTCAAGTCGCCTTTGCCTCTGCGTACTGGGCTTCAAATGGGAGTCAGTGGTATTTCCTTGACCGACTGCAATGTATTGAGTCTTGAGAAGCTTGTTGCGAGGATGTGGAAAACTAGTGCCTGATTGTGCCTTCGGGAACAAATAGCGCGCGGTTCATAGGACTCTGCATGGCCATCCCACTTCTTCATGATGTTTTTGAGCAGAGCCAGCTATTCCTGCCTCTTCAGACGTCCCGAATTCAAGGAGACCATGGTCAGCATTACCCAAAGGACGTGAAATCCATTCCCGTCTGCATATCCTGTGTTCACCCTTCGTATACTTTGCTCAAAAATACTCGTCCGCACAGGCTGTCCGGAAAGACAGCGCCAGTAATGCGTCGAAATTCTGACCTCACTGACAGAATATGGTTCTCGAGAGCGGACCGCATTAAAGAATCCACTCCTTCGGCACCACTGGTAGCTGTGCACGATGCGGGGAATCGTGGTAGCCAAGGCCCGTCGAGTATCTTTGTCCCACGATCTTGGTGGGGCCATAAAGCTAATCAGAGCAGGAGCCGGGGATATATTGAAGACTGGGAGTCTCTCCCAGGAATACAGGAGCTCCGAACACTCTCCTATGAATCGGAAGCGTTCGCTTCCGAACAAACACAGTGAAGCAATCTCGCTGAGATGCGGAGATAGGCGTTGGACTATTCGGATGGTGGGGCGGCTACACAAGAAGAGCATGAGCATGAAGCCCATCGCCTCGCCATCGTCTGACGCTCTATCATCGACATAGACCGTCATGGAGCGGACGTGGTAAAGTAACGTGCGTATTTGTATTATCTCCATAATGTCTGGAATCGAAGGAGAATCTCTCTTCTCCTCTGCATTGCCCTCGGTATCAATCTCTCCCCAGATCGCCGAAACCCGATTGAGAAGGTAACATATCGAGGAGAGTGCGATTTCAATGCGCTGAATGAATTGAAGCTTGTCCTCGAAGAGGGAAGAAAACGTGATCATCTTCGCCAAGGAGAAATTCAGGTAGAGGTAGCGCAAGTCGATGGACATGGCCGAGAAGAGGATGTTTGAAATCTCGCTGTAAAGTTGGCGGCAGACAGATGGCAGCGCCAGGCGATTGTAGTGATGTGCCTCCCGTCAGCTGTCATGACTTTTGATAATGGCTCTCAATCTGGGTTCATCCTCCTGAGCAAGTCGAGGCTCGTGAGTTCGTCCTTGCTTGAGCGTCCATGCGATGTGCAGTGGAGCCGAGAAAATGTCGTCTGCAAGGTGCTGATAGATACAGTTACGCAGCTCTGGTGGCAGGTCCAGGAGGCAGGATGGGCCTCGCGGATGTCGTGATCGAGCGGCCACTTGCTCTGACATGATTGCGGAAAGTCTTGAGGAAGAGGAAGATGCGTTTTGCTCTGTGGGAGCCAAAAAACGAGCTGCTTGCTGGACAAGTCAGCCCTGTGCCCCCGAGACTGTTACTGGTGGCCACGACATTTGAGGAGTTCAGCGAACGCGGAGTCGCGTCTGCCAAGGGTGGAAAGTGTATTCCAATCAAGCAAGGGTGTGGCTGGCCACATCGTGCAAGGGTGATGTAGACGGGCGCTCCAGATGCCGACTTGTGGTCAGCAAGGAGTGTGTAAGTGTGTCTATCCCAACGGGACGAGTGGTCCATATGGTGCGACTTGCGGGTTTCGCATAAATTGCATGGTGATGTCTCGAAGCCCACGACATAAATCTGGAATGCCGATGTGAGAGCTTGACCCACATCTTCATTGATAGCGTCTGACATGTGATCGAGTGGCTCCTTCCGCGCTACGACTGAGATTAGCATCCATGCAATCTGAGCCGCACCTTACCTGGAAAGCAGTTAAGAGTTCTGGGAAGGATGGCGGCCGACGTCTCCATTATCTATCTCGCGCTACACAACTTCATCATCACTCCCTGTGCCATTCAATAACATTCTCCAAGTCAGCGTCGTGCCAATTTGTTTTGCCTGCACACCTGGTGCACTTCGCCGTCGAGCCAATCAAGACCCGCGGCGGAACTTGACATTCTGTGAAGTAAAGATTCCGCAGAACAAAGGGGATAAGTCGGGACGGCTAGAATGCTCCTTCTTGTTTCTCTCCTGGTATTTCAAATAGAACGGCTCCCATTGCCGCCAAACCGAAAAGGCAAAGTGCCTTGCTGCAATTCGAGAGTCCCAAAAGAATGTACTTGAGACAGATTATGCTCATGGAGAAGCGAAGACCCTGCGCCGTGTGAGGTGAGAGCTGGTTACTAGCTCGGAGCAAAAAAATTCCGCGGTCATCAATCTCGGGGGAAGTTGTCGAACAGGCGATCCTTTTTTTTTTCTTTTGGTTTTTCGCGGTCAGAGGGGAGTGAATCCATTCATAATGATAAAACAGCTCCGAGCTTTGCATTGACTTGTCGAGATCGTGAGGCGCGCAATCACTTGTCGAGGTCAGGAGAATGGGTGGTGCCAAGATCCACGACATCGTCTATGTGATTACACATCGCGACAAACAGGTCAAAGAACATCTGTGTGCCGCCCTTTTCCATCTCCATCTGCATGGTGCCGCTGCGCTTGAACGTCTTGCGGCTGCGGATGATGAGTGCGAGGTAGTGAGCGCGGAGACGCGAGTCGCTCGCCGGCGTGTTTGCATACGCAAAGCGTGCACTGCGCAGGATGGTGGCTACATCTATGCCGGTCTGCAGGCCTTGCTTGCGGAGGGCCAGGCGCTGCAAGTCGGGCAGTTGGAGTTTCAAGGCGGTGCAGTAGACGACTGTATCACGGAGGATGTAGTCGTCCACGCCGTGGTGATAAATTGAGGCGAACTCGTTGGTGCCACCGATTTTTGGATCGGCGCCCATGCGGGGAGACATGGACGTTGTTGTTGTTGTCAGATCTTGGCCATCCTCGAGCGACCACGTGTTGCGTTTTCTACTGAAATATTAGTATTCGGATTGTGATCTGGCCGTTTTGGAGATCTAGACAGACCTGTCATGCATGAGACGCGGGTAGTAGTCGCCCTTGTAAAGGTATTCGAGAACGGCACTGAAGATCTCTGGCTCCTCTTCTGGGAGGTTGATCTGACGCTGGCCAGGGGATTCAAAGAACTGAGCTCTGCAAGCCTCGGCGAACCAAGGCGAGCGCGACAGTACGTCTTCGTGCGCGGCGAACAAACGCTGGTCCTTGCCAATCGCCACTGTGATAATGGCAGAATTGAGCCTGGGAGAACACGCACCGATCGACGGCGAAGTGTCGGGACTGGCGTTGTTCAGTTGCTCGCGCAACCTCTGTTTGGCATCGTCGCGAAACGAGCGCTTGGATATCTTCCTCGCCTTGCCCGCTCTATCCTTCGGGGTGACGAAGGATCGCTTGAACATGTTGGCGAGTCGGTGAATCGTCGCGTTGATCGAATCGAGATGATGTTGCTTGCTAGATCAGGCCCAAACGAGTGATGGATGAGTGGAACGCTAATAAATGAGCGTTTCGACTAGTCGAGGGTGAGGATGAGGGAGAGAGTGAGGGTGGTGGGGGAACGACGCGCGGTGCATGTGGAAGCCCGAGGGCTCTGCAAGAGTCGCGACTCTTCAAGTGATTGAAGGGTACACGGCCGGTTGCGGTGTTGATGCAGCGGTACGGGGGAGAAGAGGTCGCGTGGGGACGGCGGAGGTGGAGATACTTATACCTCGCACCAGGAGACGCCCTGCAGGCAAGACGCCCTCAGCCACGCCCGCCCACGCCGTCACGTTATCATGCTGCCCTCCAGGCCAATGAACATGGGTCCGGAGTACTGATGAGCAGGCATTGGAGGTCAGTCTTGATCAATATAAGCAGCAGAGAAGGGAGGTATATGGATCTGCGTATACGTCTCGCTTAGTGGAAGATGGCAGACGACGTTGATGTCGTTGTTGTTGTCGTGTGTTGTTCATGACGACGCCCTAATAATAACACATGTAACGGTGATTTCCAGAAACTTGGTTCATAGGCTTAATAAATGTGGGGCAGACGTTATCGATAAGCGCTTCTGCCTGTGAAAAACAGCGTCACTTTCGAGTCTCGTGTAGAGTCAAGTGACTCGAGCTTTCCGCCGGAACTCGAAAGGTGCTTCCATTGCCGCTTGCCATACAACCTCACCAACTCCACCACCACGAGCCTCTTCACGGGCCTGCCAGCCTTTGTCATCACTTATCAATCACATATTCGTAAAGCATCTGTCATTCTCGTCACTTCGCTAATCCTCCTACACCCCCAGTCATCCGCTACACATATTCCACCTCGAATTCATTGCTGCTGCTCTCTTTGCCCCGCGCTACCGTCTACCCAGGTGCCTCGCAGCCATGACTTCCAACAAGCGGATCATGAAGGTACATGGCTGACTAGCTTGATGCGCAACTTGTCCTCATGCTGACATAGTACAGGAGTACGCCGAGGTGCAGAGCACTCCTCCAACCGGCTGCGCCATCAAACTCGCCAAGGAAGACGACATGCAAATCTGGAACGTGACCATGGATGGTCCCTCAGATTGCATCTACTCTGTACGTCTCTCTTTGTCCATCAACTTGCGCCCTCTACCACTCTAACACACCACCTCACAGAGCGGCAAATTCAATATCCAAATCGTTCTCCCGAAAGAATACCCCTTCAAGCCTCCAGTCCTCCACTTCAAGACCAAGATCTACCATCCCAACGTCAGCAACGACGAGCGCGGCGCCATGTGCTTAGGCATGTTGAAAGCGGAAGAGTGGAAACCGCCGAACAAGATTGCGGACGTGCTGAACCTTGTGAGAGCTGTGCTTGCTGCGCCGCAGCCGGATGATGCTGTGGAAGCGGGGATCGCAGATCAGTTCAAAAATGATAGGGCGGCATTTGACAGGGTTGCCTTGGAGTGGGTGGGAAAGTATGCGAAGTGATGGATATGGGCTGCTTGATGGGTAATCAGATCTTGGCTTGGAAGAGCAGGTTGATGCCTCAGCACGTCAAGCTTGCATACCGACGATGGCTGTCGTGTTGACTGCTGATCCAACAGTCACCCGGATGTGTGCATACAACAGGACTTTTGCATATGGGTAGTGCATTCATATCCCCCCACCCACTCAGGCATAGCGAATGGCGTTTGAGAGCAACGCAGGTGGCATTATCGACTTTGCCCGCTGTATATAGCGGACAACATATTGTCCCTTTTTTTTCCTTTCGAACTTCGTTTCCTGTTGGTTGTCTTATAGACATCTATGCTCACGATATATTCTTCGAATACACCCACAGAAGGTGTTGGGCATCGAGTCTCCGTCACTCTCTCACGTGTCGCCGTTGGGTTCCGACGCGCTAGTGACGCGCTAGCGAGACGATCCGGTACAGTTCCGTCACCACATCCCAGTCCTTACCAACGGCTGCTTAACGAGCATCTCAGCACCTCAGTTCGGCCGGATTGCTGACAATCCCCCTGGAATAACACAACACAACACCACAGATACACCACGAACGAAGCGCTGGGCCGACCGCAAAACACGACCTTCCCTACCTTACGAGCCTGAGCCAACTCACTTCCTTCTACGCTTGACTGGCCGCCGCAATCAAAGACTTGCTGGGAAGAAGGCGGACGGGGAGATTTGGTGCAACATCAACATGATTCAGCAGCGGCAATAGCACCGAATCTTCTCCACAGGCTTGGCTGCGAGTGCTATGCCGAGTCGGACGGACGTTGGAGATTGCTGCTTGTGGCACGTTGCTTGCATTGCAGGCGAGATCCCTGCTGTGAGCTGCATCTGAGTCTCTCCCGTCAGTCTCAATCAGCTTGTTGGCGTGCTCGCTCGAGACGCTCGCCTGGATGCAGCACATCGCAACGCAATCACGCGCATGGCAATACGAAGACAACCTCAGCGTCGCCGTGGCCATCAAGGAGGCCATGGACGACTCGCCCGTCCGCTCACGATCGAGGCGACATGTCAGCCCGCGAGACCTTCCGGTTCCCGAACCGCATCTCCCGCTGCGCAGAGCTTCTGCGAATAGCAGGTTCCAGTTGAGGAAAGGTTCTGTGCCAAAGCCTATTCTTGCGCCGATCACCCACTCCTTCGCTCACGCCCACACTCAACATTCCGCTCCCACTCAACATCGAGTCAGGGGCTTCAATCCGAGTCCAGTGCAGCCACCAGTACCACACATCGACAGCATTACCGCCAGTTCGGAGCACGCTTTCGCGGGAAGGGAGCCCAGACGAACGTTCAAATCGGCCCTGGGAACGCTTGAGAATCAGACTGTGCTCCAATATGCTGAGAATAGTCCGAGGACTGACCCTGGCGAGGGCAAACCGCCCCCCAGCCCGCTATTGCCTCCACTGCCAGGGAGCTTGGCTTCGCCGATGGTGCCCAGCAGAGGCAAGAGTCTGAAGAATTCCAGAAGCGTGGGCGGTGGCTTTGCGAGCGTACGACACAGATTGTCAGGCAAACAACCACTGCCCAGCAGCGGCCGGCGCACCCCGGACAGTTTGGATACCCGGCCAAGTGTAAATACTGCGTCAGATGAAGTCAGAGACTCTTTCCGCAGCGCTTTAACCAGCCATTCGAGCCTCGGGCATGCCAGCAGTATACAGACGACGCACACGAGCGTCAGTGGGAGGAGCTCGCATAGCGAGAGCTTTGTGAAGGTCCAAAGAGGCGATTACGAAGAGATGGGCTTCACAGATGTGGACATGAGTGTGGAAGATGCGATTGGAATGTACGAGAATGGCTTTGAGAGTGGTGTTGGAAGTGCAAGGGGAAGTTTTGATGTGCGGTCGATACGATCTGGGAAGATGACTCCCGAAGTCCGCTCGATACGATCAGCTAGATCGCTGCAGATGGAACGATCTGTGTCGCAACCGCAACATCAGTACACGACGCCCGCGCAATCTCTCCCGCCTCCGAGGACACAGCGTCCGCATGCTGCTCATCGGCGAAGTCAGAGTGCCAGCATCCTCATCCTGGGCATACCGAGGAATGCCCGACCTGCTGCTATCGGAAGCCCTGGAAATAGCCTGCAACCCCCACCGACATCGTCAGACCGACGCCCTTCCTCCTTCCAGATTGCTACAAACCAACGGCCGCCAAGCACTGGCACTGTCCCGCGCGATCGATATGGCTTTAAGAAAGCCTCTCAACACATCACGGTTGGGAAGTACGACGCATGGAACGCCAACTACAGCAATCACATCGACCGTAGGACGCGGAAATGGCATGCTTTGATGCAATCTTACGGTCTTTCAATCGATCAGCCTCTGCGTTTTCCGCCCAAGTCTGACAAAGTCAAGCGATATGTGCGTAAGGGCATTCCGCCTTCATTTCGAGGTGCGGCGTGGTTTTGGTACGCTGGAGGGCCGCGAATGATGGCCAAAGACCCCGGCTTGTACTGGGATCTGGTGGAGAAGGCCGAGAATGGGAGGCTAAGCGAGGTTGACCGGGAGCATATTGAACGAGATCTGCAGAGGACTTTTCCGGATAATGTGCGCTTCAAGCCGGATCCACCGGACACGAAAGATGCGCGGGAGGATGCTGAAGGCGGCCGAGACGACGACGAAAATAGCGACCCTACGTGTAATGGCCAGAAGAAGGCCCGCCGCCAGACCAAAGAACTCGAGACCCCGATCATCAAATCCCTCCGCCGCGTACTCCAGGCTTTTGCTATCCACAACCCAAACATAGGCTACTGCCAGAGTTTGAACTTCATCGCTGGCCTCCTCCTTCTGTTCCTCGACGACGAAGAGAAGAGTTTCGTTCTCCTCAACATTGTGACGTCTCAACATCTCCCCGGGACCCACGGCATAGCGCTCGAAGGCGCCAATATCGATATTGCGGTGCTGATGAGCTGTGTCAAAGACACCCTTCCTGGCGTATGGGAGAAGCTCGATGACAAAGGAGGGGGATATGGAGGCGGCGGCGCTCTCCGGCTTCCGACTGTGAGTCTAGCGACTACGGCGTGGTTCATGTCACTATTCGTCGGCACGCTGCCTATCGAGAGTGTGCTGAGGGTATGGGACTGTCTGTTCTTCGAAGGGAGCAAAACACTCTTTCGTATCGCGCTTGCTGTCTTCAAGATCGGCGAGAATCAGATTTTGCAGGTGAGCGATCCGATGGAGATTTTTCAGGTCGTGCAGACGATACCGAGAGGGCTCTTGGATGTCAATGCTCTGATGGAGGTGTGCTTCCGAAGGAGGGGCGGATTTGCGGGTGTGAGTCAGGGCCTGGTGGAATCCAGGAGGGCGGAGATGAGGAGACAGGTCAAAGAAGGGGCTGGGGCCGCGCATACAGCGGGTGGAGATGAGGGCGCGTTCAGGCGACTCAAGAGTAAGATGAGAAGAGGCACTGTGAAGATGTGATGAGTGGCAGGGAAATGGCATTGGTACCGCGATAGGCTCTCTGGTGGAGAGACAGGAGTCCACATGGATAATCTTGGCATGGAAAATGGTAAAAACCAAAGGTCAATCAGGGAAACTCAGAAGTCGGGTATCACATTAGAAAATTGAACTGGTGTTTACGCTACGGTCTCTCGGTCCCCTGGTCTTGCTTCCATGCGTCGTATGAGCTGCTGCGACGCGTGAGATCATCGGGTGGCTGTCGACCCCTGCGCCTCCGCACACTATCTCGCCTGGACGGATTTCCACTTTCGAGACTGGTTCCCATGCCGGAGTCAAAGAAGTCCAAGTCTTCCTCCTCTTCATCGTCGGCATCCACATTGTTGGTCAAGACCGGCGGAATCACGACTGCGGCTTCATCCTCTAGCTCGCGTTTAATGTTTGGTAACGTCTCGGATGGGGAGGTGTACCGCAGTGGAGGTTGGCTGCTGAGCGTAGGGAACGTGCGTTCTGTGTCTGAGAGTTGCGGCTTCGCATCGGCATCGTCTTCTTCGGGCTTGACCACATTTTGAGCGACCTTTTTGAGCCGGTCGACGTCCACTTTCACGTCGACTTTCTGAACTGAGGAGAAGAATAGCGTAAATGCTACCCATGCAAAACCTGCGAATAGCAATTCGACAGTCCAGAACGTTGAGATGAAAAGGAAGGCGGAAAGGATGCGGTGATTGTACATGAGGTAGCGAGTTCCGCGGAAACGGGCGCGGAAATGAACCTTTGCGGAGTAAAATTGAAGGGTGCGGGTCGATTGGATTTCCAGGCGAAGGGTTGAGGGCAGGTTTCGGAAACCCTTTCGGAAAGAGATGTGCTCGAACATAGAAAGGCGCAAAGCGTCTTCTTCAGAGCGGAAGCCGAGGAGGTACCAGGGGAGTGAGATGAGTTTGTGCAGCAACTCAACCCAAAAGGAGCGGTAGGGCAGGATGGCTGCGCGTCGAGAGCGGGCGAGGAGGACGGAAGTGTCGGTGGAAGTTGAGGTCGGCCTTATATCTGCTATGAGAGGCGCCATGATGTCTCCCGAGGTCGCTTCTTTAGAGCTTTTGTCGCTGGGAGCGTATAATGTAACTTCCACCATGAAATTCCCAGCTTCTTGATTGTCACGCGTCCGTGGCATGGCCAGCTCAACAGTCACATCGTAATCCTGTTGGCTGACAATGTCGGAGCCGAGGGCTACGCTACCGTACGGGTAAGGATGGGCATTTTGCCGCAGCGGTTCGTGGAAGGAGTATACGTTGTCGAATTGGAGGTAGATGGTGCGGGTGAGGCCGACCGGAGGGATGTCACTGAAGTAGAAGAGAACGTAGGCAGCTATGGCGAGGCCGAAGAGGAGGAGGGCCGTGAATAGGAAGAGAATGGTGGTCAGGTAGGCTTTGAGGGCGGTACGCGAGAAGAAGGGTCGGATTGGTGCGAGAGAGACATTCTATTGCATGTGTTAGTGAGTTGGAGGTGAATGGTAGGTAAATGGAAGGTGGCTAGGAGGGTGGTGTACCTTGACTGTGGAGAGAAGAGCCGGGATGAGGCCTTGCTGCACATGCTTCTCCTCCTCCTCCTCCTCCTCCTCCTCCTCCTCGTTCTCGTCTGCGATGTCTCTGATGACGGCGCGAGGGGCCATTGGCGTATGTTATTGGTCTATTGCATGATTGTTGTGGTGGTGGCTGGAGGCGTCGATTTTCTGCGACCAGAAGAAGTGTTTGTTGGCGCGACGTGAAGCTGCGACACAAGAATGACGTCTCCACGCTCTCCCCACGCGACATCGACGTGGATATGGAATTGGCCAAGACTTGCATGTGAACGCCTCCTTCGCTATATCACCATTTCATCCATCCTTGAGTCTTGTCACAATATTCGATTGCATCTCAATTTACACCCGTGCAATACAAATACCGGCATGAAGCAATGTCGACTATGAGTGCGAAAAGACCATCTCTCCAATGTGGACACCGCCATGAAAGGGGCGGTGCAGCGCGTGTCGCCGCAGTTCCCTAGTAGCCTCTCGAGATGCGTTTACAGCCATATATGTGGATACCCCTTCGCCTCGTCTTTCATCTGTCCTTCAGATTAACGCCAATTGCACATTCAACATGCCTCCATACCCACTGCCAAACCATTCCTCCCTGGTCAGCCCAGATCCTCTCGGCATCTGCAGTATGACCGAAGAGACCATCTTTCACTTCAAGCTATTGGTAGCACTGATACAGAACGCCGACCGTGAACTCGCTGCATTTGAAGAGATTGATGAGATAGTCGCTTGGACGAAACGCCTCGAAGAACTGCTGCAAGACATTGCCTACAGTCTCCACGGCCAATCCGACCTGAACGCAACTGGCCTACAGAAAGCACGCCTCGGACACTCAACACAAGATCGAACCGCATTCCGCTCGACTCTCTTCTACCACGTCTCGCAGCTTGACACTCTCTTTCCCGCAGGACTTTTAACCTATCTCTCCGAGGGCCACAATTCTGCCACATTCTCGCCATCTGAGGTAGACTGTTTGCTCGCACACATGTTTCTTGGCACTCTCCAGACTCCACCAGGCAATACTTGGGGTCGGCCGGGCTTTTCCCAGTATTATGATGGCAAGATGTTCCCCGTGGTCGCCAACACGGCCCTCCCATACCTAGAGACGATCGTGCAGCACTTCATCGATGGAGGGTACACCGCAACCATGGATCCTGGCCACCGAATCTCTTTCAGCTATTCTTCTTCCTCCTGCATGCCAGAAATCCACTCCTGCGCCACTCCGGCGCCGAGACTGCCTGTAACGCTAGTAGACAAACCCACCGATCCTTCCAATAAGAAAGACACATTCGTCCTCGTAGCTGCAAACGCACAACCTGGTCCAGGCGCCGGAGGTACGCATGAAGAGCGATTAGTTGGCCAATCACCTGCGTTGGCGATCGCAGCGCTTTTGACCCCCTCACTCGCGGAAGATGCTGCTGTCGTGACTTCCCCTCTCCCTGTGCATGCAAGTTGGGAAGGCCACGGACGAGATGCGAGGATGATTTCTTTGCTCTCTACGGCTGAGAGGTCGAGAAGGAGGTATGTTATTGCGGATGCGATACCGTTGGATCTGAGTCACCGACAACATGATCTACTTGAGACGAACGTGAACAGAGAGGTTGGAAAGCTTTTCGCTGCTTTCAACGGAGCGAAGCAGACGTGGCCATCAGATTCGATGGACACACTCAAGATCGAGATGCCGCCATGGGGCTGTGGGGCCTTCGGTGGCAGCCTAAAAATGAAAATGCCGTGTATGATGATGGCTGCTGGTTTGGCAGGATTAAAAGAAGGGAGTCTCGAGCTGTTGGTACCAAGAGAACGGTACGAACGTGATTTGTGGGAGCCACCAAAACATGATCTCGCCGTCGGCGAGCTCTACAAGCAACTGATGGGTGGCGAGAAGTTGACTTCAGCGCCCATTCGACTCATCAACAGCTCTATTGGCAAGTCGCATTGAGATGGCCAGCGCCGTGGCATGTCCTGGGATCTGAAGTGCAATGTATGATCGAACTGCCCTAAGCTGCACAAATCGACTGATGTTGTCTTGTCCATACGAGGGGGCCATTCAAAGCATGTCAGTGAAGGTACTTTTTCGGAAGAACGGAATAGAAGAGCAGCGCAGGAATGGGAAGCATCTACATCACAGCGGAGATGTCGATGTAAGTACGGGTGGACTAGTCAGTGCAGATCAGCATCTCGACAGCATCGACAGAACTCGGTAAGGTCTTCGACTTGCAGTATCTTACACTTGTCACATCCTCTACTACGCTATCAACACTTTGGTCTATTCGCCTTGCATTCGATTTTCATATACGAACCATAGGGAACGAAGCGGCCAATCGGAAGCCTGCAACAGATCTACATAACTCGGCGGGAAGTGCGGGTAGTGTCGATCACTGGAGATTCTTTTCCCCAATCTGCCTTTTCCAAAACGACTTTGACGCCTTATCAGGGTCCCTGCAACCAATTGGCCGAGGTCAGGATGTCGTGAAGTGGCATTTAGATTGATGGCGTCTTGTCATGACCGCACAGGCGGGGACGCTAACAGTGACAAGATATGTCGAATATCATGTATGTATATAGGCGACCTTTCTCATGCTGTCATGCAGAAGGAGAAGGATTCGTCTCTTTCAGCCACAAGGTCAAGTGTTTGTGAACGTCTAAACTTTCGCGCCGGTACATCACGCTGCTGGACAAGGAGGGTTTTCGAACGTGGGCGCAGCTAGCTAACTGACCCGGCATTCCATGCTGGTCCGAATAGCTTGAAATCGACCTCAAGAGCACTGAACATCCTGAGGGAGTTTCACGTTCCTTGAACCTTGAAATCATGGCCGGCCTGACACAAGGCCTCATACCCGCCATCGAAGGGCTGGGCAACGTCACCTTCATCAATAACCTTCTCGACTCAACTGGAGTTCTCATCTCCATCCTTCCTGATCTCCTTCAGAATGGAAACAGTCCACTAGGCATTCTTCCCACACCAATCCTCCCAGCCTTTCTTGGCGGATCACAAGGTGTTCCTTGGGGCAACAACACAGCCGGCAACGTCAATGTCTACGAAACGACCCCCGACACCGGCGTGACACGATACTACGATTTCGACATTTCGCGGGTTATGCTCGCACCTGATGGAATCGAGAAGGAGATGCTAGTCGTCAACGGCCAATTTCCGGGTCCGCTCATCGAGGCGAACTGGGGCGACTGGATTGAAGTCACGGTCACGAATGCTATCGGGGAGCCATACGAAGGCACGGCGTTACATTGGCATGGTCTACTGCAAAAGAAAACGCCTTGGTATGACGGCGTACCTAGTGTCCAGATGTGTCCAATCGCGCCAGGAGAGACTTTTACTTATCGATTCCAAGCTGACGAATATGGCTCGAGTTGGTATCATAGCCACTATAGCTCTCAGTACGCTGGGGGTCTCTTCGGGCCTATGGTCATTCATGGACCACAAGACAATTATCCCGCTGGAATTGGCGAAGTCGTGGATCTGGGTCCGGTCATCGTGAGTGACTCGTACCCGACGGATTATTACACGCTCGTGGAAGCGAGTATGAGCACGAATCCTGTTATTGCAGAGTTGGTCACCTCCACGAACACCCTTATTCAAGGAAAGGGAAACACGGATTGTTCTGCTGCCCCGGCGGGATCCAATTGCACGAGCAACGCCGGCCTCGCAAAATTCAATTTCAAAACGGGACGAACACATCTCCTTCGCTTGATCAATACTTCTGGGGCAGGCTTTATGGTTGTGTCTCTTGACGGGCATCAGATGACAGTCGTGGCTAACGATTTCGTCGCTGTCAAACCATACACAGTGTCCCAAGTTCAACTCTTCGTTGGCCAACGGACAGACGTCCTCATCACAGCCGATCAGCCTGTCGGCGCCTACTGGCTCCGTGTCCGCCAGCCTATTCTCTGCGCCCTGTCAATACAACCTTTTGCTCTGGCGGCAGTCTATTACGATGGCATAAACACAACGACGAAGCCGCTCTCCCTCCCAAACCCCGAATTCATTGAACCAACACTCATCAATTGTGGGAATGATGCCCTCACCCTCACAGAACCCTACTACCCTATCGCTCTGGACGAGCCAGACACAACCATCACCATCAAGATCACCCAAGCAGTAAATGCCTCTGGTAACGTGCACTACGAAATGAACGGTCAAACCTTTCGCGCAAACTACAACCACCCCCTTCTAAACCTCACCTACAACGGCAATACATCCTATCCGTACGACCCGGAATGGAACGTCTACAATTTCGGCACGAACGAGACCATCCGCATAATCTTTGAGAACGAAGTTCCTTTTGGACATCCCATGCACGTACATGGACAGAACATGTATGTTGTGGACGAGGGCGTAGGAGCATATGATGGGGTGAGTGTGGTGAGGCCGGAGAATCCCCAGAGGAGAGATACGCAGAGTTTGAAGCCGAATGGGTATCTTGTGGCGCAGCTGAAGAGTGACAATCCTGGGGTCTGGCCTTTTCATTGTCACATCGTAAGTTGTCCTCAGCTCCTCACTTGTTGGCGTGATATAAAGCTGATCATATGTAGGCTTGGCATGTGGGTCAAGGACTATACATCAATGTGATGCAGAAGCCGGAGAACATCACGCAAAGACCCGAGATCCCTGACGTCGTGGCGCAAAGTTGCGATGGTGAGTCTCCCTTCCATTTGATGACGAAGTGGCCATACTGATGTTTCTGTACGTACAGCGTGGTGGAAATACACCGATAGCGGTGGGTACGTTGATGAGATCGACGCTGGGGTCAAGTTTATGAATATGCGTATGTTCAAGACATAGTTGATATGACATACAAGTCACGCACCTACGCCAAGGCTTACAAAGTGCGTCTACTTGCCTATCGCCATCTTCAGATCTTCCTTGAACGTTGCCATTGCTTTCCAGAGCAACTCCAGCCCAACACTAACACCGAGCTCTAACAAATTCGCCAGATCGTAGAACTCAGGACGAAGATTCATCCCGACATTCATGATCTTTCTGAACGCTTTTACCCGCTGCTTGAATTATCTGTCGACACGCCACATCTCCTGGGTCCTCCCCAGACGTAGACGGGACAGGCTTCAGCTTCGAGAAATGTCCTGCCTCATTTTATAGCCCCCCGGACGGGATGGCCATGAACAAGAGCGTCTGTTCGGGCTATTGACACAGAAATCTGGATCTCCGCCGCTCTTGGCCGCTGCTACAGCTGCTTCAAGTCGCAACACTGCGTATTCGATATCGCAAAATCGGCTCGTGGCGTGGTTCCCGTCTTCTACATTGGCGCCCGCTGCTCTGGCTTCGATGGCGCTGAAGGTGTTTACTGTGATGTCTCGATAGCTGTCTTGCATGTCTGCTGTAAGAGGAAGTCCAGCTTCGTTCGCGACTTTGGCCACGCGGCGAATGCCGATCAGATCGTCGTCCAGCGTCAAATCTGCATCTCGGACGCCGATTGTTGCACCTATGGCGTAGCTTGCTGCCGCTATGGCTTTCGAGGATGTGTTCGAACACACGACTTATGCACTTGCAGCGTCGTAGTAATCACAGAGAAGCACTGGGCCACGAGGTAAATGTAGTGTCCGACCATGTGTAAGAATGCCATCTTGAGTAGTGGTGCTCAGAATGATGCTTATTGTATTTGTACCCTTGAGGCTTTAGAGGACCTCAGTCATGTGTTGCCTTCCGCCTGCTAGAGGTTGAAGGACTGGCGTGTGCATTGACAAATTGAGGTCAGCCGTCATGATCAATGAACGTTAGGGCGTGAAGTAAGTGCAGCTTGGGACATGTCCAAGCAGGTAGAGCAGCGTATGTCGTCGTGGAAGAAAGACTTTGCGGTTACTTGAGCTGCAGTATTCCCAGTACGATGAATGATCGGGCCCAGAGGCTGGAAGCTGGCGTGAGCCCTCGATGAGTATTTGCGAGATTGTTTTCGACTCGGAGCACTCCTTGTACTATCATCGATGTTGGACAGCAGGAAGGTGCTAACTTGAGCTTCGGGGATGTCCGCAGGTCTCTCTCAGGACGGCGAGATTGAGGGTCCCAGAAGTATTGTTGTTTGCTAAAATGTGGAAGTTGCCTTTCCGAATTGCCGCATCACAGCCAGCAAGTCTCAGCCACAGCAATTTGAGCGGAATACATAGCCCAAAACACAGCCGGGATGATCGGGACAGAATCGAAGCCGCTGAGATGGGTCGGTCATATATTGATCTGCACAGCCATCGCAGTAGGTGCATAGGTGGCATTGTTGATAGGCAGTAGGTCGCACAGGCTGCTGAAAGGCTCCAGTCGGATCCCAAAATCCTAGATGGGATTGTTGTCGCTGCGCTGGCTGTTGAACGGCACTATTCCACTGGTTTGGCTGTTGCTGTGGAGCATAGGACTGATTCGTTGGATCCAGGTGTGCTGCAGCAGGTCGACTTGGCCCTTGACCACGACAGTCGGTATGGCGTCCAGCTTCGACTTCCTTATATACGCGTCCATGTTCGCATTCATACTCGCCATTCCTCGAGGACATCAGAGAATGAGCGCACGCTGAGCAATAAGTGCAGGTATCGCATTTCCTTCCGAAGAATCTGTTTGGCGGCTTTGCTTTAAGACGATGATCCCCCCGACATTTGTGGTATTCGTCGTCGTCGCAGCAGTCTTTGATGTTACAATCGCCAAAGGCCCTTACACTGTTTATCTTGGTCTTGACGGATTTGCACTTTTCGAATATCCACGGTTGTCTCTGTGAGAAACTCCCATGCTCTCCACTGCCAGAGGCCTCACCATACGCGCAAGGGTAGTCCATGTGTCGCAAGATCGCTGGATATTGGGCTCGGCGATTTTAAGGCTGTACCGCGGGAGGTGGCTGAGTCGCGCCTCGCAGACTCGTGAGAGCTGAAGACTGTGGATGCTACGGTGCAAGATTCGTGCTGCGCGAACTCGCACTTGGCAAACTTGGGTGAAGCCAGCGAATTTTATGTTTCGTCGACGGTGGAGGACAGGGCGTCGTGAACAGGACTTTGCATCTCATCGCCTTGTCAATTTGTGGGCAGTGGACGAAGTCGTCGGCCGCCCTCGCAATGGTACTTTACTGTGCAGGCTTCTCCATTCGGATCCGCTCACGGCGGCCTCGCACCCAGGTCAGCTACGTGACTGGTCGCCTCCGGCGGGGCTGCTCACCGGTCTGGCAAGAAGGGCGCCATGTCTTTGCAGGTTGTGCACCACAAGGCTGAGACACCTGCGCCCCAGCGACGAGGTGCTTGTAGGCGACAACCGCGCTCATGCACGCAGCTAAATAGCTCGAGGTTGCGTGCTGCAGCTTCTTCTCTCACTTAGCAGATCTGTCTGTCTCGAAGTGGCAACAGCAATCGAGATCATTGCCATAATGGCATACCAAAATGTTCCGATGAACAATTCCCCTGTACGTGATCATGCTTCTAGGATATGGTCGATCTGCTGTATTGACAATCTCAGACACAACAGTTGTTCGTCGAGCCTGGTATCGACGGTGACTTCGAAGATAGACGGGCCCTTGCATGGAAATACTTTGGGTATCCAGAGCTATCCAAATGGATGGCCGCTTCAAGAGACGCTTTCATTCTGCGGAGATTCTCGGCAGTCAGCGCCAGATCGTTGCTATACATTCAGCATGAAATCGCCAAACGAGAGAAAAGATTGAATGATCTTGATAGGCAGTCAATGGAGGAGCCACCGGACAAGGGAGGTTGTGATAGCTTCGCAGACGACAATGGCACTGAGCGTGGGAGATTGATGTTGGAGTTGCCAGATCTGCTCAATCAGTATTGTACGTATTTACAGCAAAGAGTCTGTGATAATCGTGCTGACATGGAGCAGACAGCCTCGTCAACTCCTTTACCCAAGTGAGATCGATACCGACGGCCAGAGAAGAGCATATCCAGAATCTGCAGAATTGGATCACGAACTTCCCCAATGCTATCCATCGCGATGAGAGGCACCTTTTCGACCTTGAGCAACGCGGCGACATGTTCCCTATCGTCGCAAGACCGAAGGTACCCCTCCGCAGAATCTTGGAAAGATCACGTCTGCTCCGCTGGCTTTTCAAGCTTCGTGAAAGACCCGACCGCATGTCAGATCTCGGTGCTATGTATTTTAGTGATACGGGCCTCGACAATCTGGCAAACATTCTGGCGATCCTGGTGGGACTGGGTCTGCTATTTGGGCCAATGTGGTGGTTACATTGGGTGAAAGATGATCTGCCGCGTCTCGGCATCATTACTTTTGCGATCTTGTTGTTCGCTGCCTGGCTATGGATAGCCGGCGCGAGCAAGTCGTTTGAAATCCTTGGAGGAACAGCGGCGTATGCTGCAGTCTTGATGGTTTATATGCAGATCAGCAATTGAAAAGCTCTGGTCGAAGCGAGCTGCTCTATGAGTGTCTCCCGTTGTGCTAGGACGTGCAAGTGTTTTCTGATCACGAAGTTGCTGCTTCTCTCCTGCTGCGGTGCTAATGGCCAAGATCTTGCTGCTTCTCTCCTCACGTGATGCTGGTGGCCAAGACCTTGCTTTTGCGGAAATGGCAGGAAAGTCGTTGATCTCTTTGCGTGTCCGGCTGGGACAGTGTTCTGGTGGCCCTGGTGGCCCTCGTGATGAAAAGGGCATCGAAGATAAGAAGACATCCATTTCAAGTCTGATGACTTCACCACGACTCGCTTATTATGGCCCACTAGTCAGGCTTTCTTTCTTCTCCCATCACTGCTCTCGTGCATCTGTCCTTGGAGTGGGCAGCAGCAAGGCTCGGATGTCGACACCTCCGATTGGACTGAGATATTGCTGTGGTTGGCTTAGCCGAGGTGGGTTGTGCGAAGGTCAATTCAAAGCAACATGTTCAAGTCTTGACCTCCAAAACAACATTGCAGCGCAAGTGAGCAGAGTGTGCAGTACCTATCTTGTCATCAACAAGACTGCCACAGGGGCTTCAGCAAGATTAATGACATTACAGTACGGAGCTAATTCACCGCATCCCAGCGATAGCGACATACTTCCAGAGACTCCACATGCAAATAATATCCTGTCCACTTTCCCCCTTATTCGTGTAGAGTGTTTCATGCCATAAAGCCCCATGCGCCATCGCAATGCACTGTACAAGAAGCATTTTGTCATCAATTCAACCCCGGTCAAGCTCTTGAACTCGCTGATCACCATAGGCCCGCGACTCCGGTGAACCAGCCGAAGCTAAGGACTGTTAGCCCGACCATTCCGAACATCGCCCAGAGGGTCTGTCTTTCCGCGAGGCTCAGCGCAGAATTGCACGTCGCGCAGACGTAGTCGGCAATGGGTGTGTAGGGCTGAGGCGAGTACATTCCAAAAGTGAATTGATCGTAGGTGCCCAGGTAGCCGGCTTGAGCTACGGCGCTCACGGGCTTGGCAGCGTCGTGTATGATGAGCGTGTAGGTTTCGGTGAGCAGCGGCACGGTGGCACTGGCTTGGTATGCTCCGGTGTCCCAGATCAGACTTTGTGTTGGCTCAACAGACATATTGAGTGCGATGGTGTATGTCTCCTGGTTCAGACTGCACGAGGCGAGGACGTCGATGTAGGAGGGTGTGGCGGACAGAGAGGTGTAGTTCCAGGCGAAGGTGATGTAGTTGTTGATCTTGAAGTACGAAGTCGTCAGCGCGTTGGGGGTAATCATTGACACTCCGCCGGCTGGTAATCTTGCATCGTAAGTCTTCGTTTCGGCGCCGGATGTCTTGGAAGCTGTCTGCTTTGCTGTGCCACTGGTCTTGCCGGAGCCTGTGGTTCCGCCTGACTGCGTGCCAGTCTCTGAAGCCGAATCATCTGTTGTCTGCGTGCTGTCTCCTGTTGCCGTCGCTGTGCTATCGTCGGTATTCGAGGTGACGGTGGTGGCAGTATTTCCTTGTTGACCGGTGAAGGACAAATCGAATTTTGAGCTGGACGCATCCTGCCGCCTCACCAGAGGCTCAATCTCTTGCTGCACAGCTCCCACGATTCCGTCCCATGCTGACGGCCAGGCGGTGGAGAAGGAGGAGAAAAGGAGGGCGGTCGCGAAAAGCTCGGTGGGCCGCATGGCGATGTTATACAGCACTCTGAATCTCGCCGGCGTAGCGATATGCGTGCTATGAGCTGTTCGGAGTGGGCGACGATGTCGTTGATGGTTGCAATGGAAAGGCTGCGCGTCCCCTTGTACGCCTCGAATCAAGATCCCAACACGGGCTGCAGCTGCTTCGAATTGTCCGTGTATATGACGCAAGAGCGAGTGACTGGAAAGAATGAGTCACGGATGACTTTGCGGAATGTCGTCGAGACAATGGAAGCGAGTGCGGATGGGTGTGGTGTGGAATTGATGATGCAGAGAAGAAGGAAAGAAGCCGTTTCTTCATTGTTCGCCGCTCGCCCAGGAGAGAAGCGTCCCCTCAGCACGCTAGCCCCGTATACATAATACATCCCTCTCTAGACGATCCTATTTTCAGCCACTAGTGGCCCGGCAACGAACCTTATTCGCGGCTTCGTATCTCGAGCACCTCATCGAAACACCCCATGCCTTTCAGTGACAACACTTACCTTTATTATCGATGACTCTCTCGCATCAACAGTGATAGCATCGCAGAATACTGCTTCGTCCTCCTCGCCCTGCGATAGATGTTCCGATATGTTTGTTGGCGCAGAGCAACGGCCATCATGTCCAGCATCACCAAAATCTGAGTTTCTGGCGCTGATGTCTCTGGAGAGGGCGGACCACCTTTGAGGCCTCAATGCCTTGGGAACAACTACGAACGGGATGGTGTCAAGACATCGCGCCGACATGTCCATCTGATGAAGTGAGAGCATGAAAGACATGGACACTCGATTCAGCTCAGCAACCTTAACGGTTGTTCCGTCTAAGGCTCGACTCATGCATCGAGAGAACGCGGGCCATTTCTCGGATGCGGCAACGGGCTGGATGCATCCTCCGCCATAGGAGGAGCATCAATTGACGCCACCGGGAACGTCGACATATGTGACTGCAGCTCTGCATCAGCACCAATAGCGGATTATGCGTCGCCCTGGCAAGCCGCCAGGGAAACCTCTTCCATTCAGGCCACCGAGGAGTGTTATGTGTCACGACTGAATAAAGGTTCAAATCGCAACAAGATGGCAGTGGAAAGTGGCACCGGGTGCACTCTGACTACAGACCAAGACTGTGCTTAGCTCTGGACTGGTCAGCGGATCCGGTGTAGGTCTGGTCTGCCTTGCGCTCGCGAATTTCACATTGGGAAGCCTGCCCAGAATCTATTTGCCTCTTGGGATTCCTTGCTGCGACGTGGTCCAGTTCGGAACCCTGCAGTGCTGCTTGGTCGCTACTCACAAAAGTGCTGCTGGATCGCAAGCTCTAAAGCATCGTTGACAAGATGTCATGCTATGAGCAGCTTGCGGTAACGACAGGCTGATCACCGGTAGACTCTACGGATGAGTCCTGTGGACAGGACCTGGAGCTACAAGATTCGGTATCTCTAGGGCACATGTATGCACTTTGCAGGTAGGGTCAGCACGACACCTAATTCTTTCGTGAACGAGGCTTGCGTCAGGCCGGTTTGTCACCTACCATCTGCAGACCATTGGAAGGACAAGAGATAGGAGGTCCACTCCAGTGGTGTGGCAATCTTAGCAAAAGGGCTAAATTTGTATCGGTCATAAAACTCGGGAATCTGGCTAGGATCAAACCGAGCGCACTACCGGTGATTTGCTTGCGATAAGACCCTGGCTGCACTGAAGCCAGCAGACTATCTCGAACTTCCTGGTAATGAACAGGAGAAGTCTTTTCCCGCTACAGACGAATTGCATGTGAGTTGCGAATGAGGTCCCATAGGTTTGCTGGTGTGCTACTGTCTATTGCACTTTCTTACCTTCTGCTGACATCCCCGACTGAGTCGCGATCCACTCTTGGACAATCCCTCTGTAGTCGGAGTTCTGGTACGCTAACCCTAAGACTTCACCAAACCAACCCCAACCTTTTCTCTAACTCCGCAACCCAAGATCCCACAGCAAGAGATCGTAGTATGGCATTGAATCAAGCAGGAAAACAGTCAGTTTCCCCTGCAATCCGTATGGCGTACGCCACTTTTCAAAACGAGTCCACAAAGACATCTCTCTTCGAGCTTCATCCTTACTGGGAGCGCGAACAGCTAGGCGATCATACAGATATGCATACGCCCAAAGAGACGTGATCTCACTGCGCATTAAAGACTGGTAGCTCGCGATTGTGTTCAAGAAGATCAGGTTCCGACCGCCACCCTTCGATACTTGCGAGGGAGGGGCGAGGAATCGCCAAAGCCTCCAGCCTGTGAGTGCTGGAAGTCGCTTTGGCTTAGAAGGCGAGTCCTTCAACATGGTGTAGCGGGACAGAATTTCTGCATCAGATTGAGCGTCTAGAGCTGGATAGGTTGTGTCTTCGGCCGGATCCACAGGACAGCCCCAACCAAGTCGCTTGCTGGCAGGCTCGAGTGGGACACTGGCGCTCCAATTGTAGCCAGTCGCAAGGATCAAAACATCACTCTCAATCTGACTACCGTCCTCCAGGCAGACACGGCCTTGCTCCAGTCGATGGATATGTCCCGACGTGAGAGATACCTCGCCACTGCGAATCAGGTCGTAAAAGTCCGTGTCATAATTCAGGACGTTAGACTGCGTGCCGTACTACATGAGCGATGCACCAGGTGCTAGATCTTTCGTGCTTGCATCTTTAAGGATTCCAGACGCCAAAGCAGCTCTCCAACCCAGGTTCGAGAACAGCATCTTGACAAGACTGTTCCCGATTCGAGTACCATGAAGAAAGCCTCTGATCCAGCCAAAGCCATCGCCATCACTCCAACGCGCTGGGCCGAACCAAGTCAGGGCACGAAGCGTAAAGAACGGCTCGAGCCAGCAATTCCATGGGCCAATCTTCATGTACGACACCACCATCGGCGCAGCTCCACGCCCTTTAGTGCTCGGATGAATGATCCATTTCACCTTTTTGCCAGCAGTAGCAAACGGATATATGGTTTCGTGCGCGGATTTGCTGCCCCCAAGGATGGTAATGTTCTGGACAGTATCGTCTTTGAGCAGACTTTGAACATTCTTGCCCAGGTCGACAGAGTTTACAACTGGCTGGCCGAATGCTGAGACTCCTGGAAAAGAAGGCCTGTAAGGGCTGGATGCTTGCCCTGTAGCTAGACCATTCTTTCGCACGAGACTCTGTGAATGCTGCTGGCCTGACTGTTGACGTCCTGGAGATCAAGTAGCCACCCCGAACCTTCATCGGTACCGCTCCTCTCCAACGCCCGCACGACCTCAGTTGCCAGACGCATACGCCGTACCAAGTCGAAGCGGACTGCAAATTTCTCCAGATACGCCAGCACAGCCTCTCCAGTCATGACTCCTTGCCGCTTCACGCCCACGTCGGCCTCAAGCATGGGAAAGTTAGAGAACTCGTAATGTCCCTGGATATTGTTGGTTCTTAGCCCGGGATACAACTGCTCAGCAGCCCACACCCCACCAAGGCTGAGTTTAGAATTCACAATAAGGAACGAAATTGATGATTGATGGATTTATGGTAAGGAATATATGCGCGGTAGAGAGGCCCTAGATCCCTGCGCCTACAATAACCACCTCGTACTAAACCATCGTGGAACTACCTGTATCTCAAGGAATGCAGGCAATATATAAGTGAAGTTGACGACGTTCACCAAGTCGGTGGGTACCGCGTTCGGTCGACATTTGATCACAGTAGCTTGTCTGCGTATTGGGGGCACAGCCCCTACGCCTCCGATGCGCGAATGTCGATCGAGAGCCTTACGGTGCACCTAGAGGTGATCATTATCGCTCATTCTCCCGACAAGCTTTCGGTATTACATCCTTCGGCCCGCGCGGATCAAACTTCCAACAGCACCCCAAAAGGAGCTCAACGCTTGAACTGGTGCCAGCATAAAGTAGCTTTGAGGCTTCAACGTGATGTCGCTGCGCACTGGCTAGCTAGTGAGGATCAAGTGTTCTCGTCACTTCGTTCAGCTAAGCGACTTCGCCAACCACGCGGAGAGATTGCTACATTGTCAAACGAACATTTGTTACGGAGTCCACGACTGAGATGCCCTGACCCCGTGTTACTATTAGGCAATATACATCAAACACTATATCTAATCTAAGCTTCAACGCCGATAGAGTATTCCCCGTCTGCGAGACCTACGTCCACCTTCAGGCAGATAGCAGCGGCGACAAGGAATATAGTCGCAAGTGGAATAACTCTAGTCTCTACAATTTGTCTTAACACGCCTATTTCAAGCGTCTATACCTATCGATTGTCTTTTAGGTATTTTCTAGATTTTATAAAGATTTACTTAAGAAGATTATTAACTAATTAGATCTAGCTTCTTTTCTTCCTTTTTTTCTCTCTATTAATATCTAAGTCTATATCTATATTATAAAACTATAAAAGGATAAAAGGGAGCTAATTTACTTATTTTTAAGTCTTATTTTTTCCTAACTAATTAGAAAAATTATTATTATTAGACCTTACTTCTTTTCTTCCTCTTATTTTTCTATTTTACTCTTAAGATTTATCTCTATAATAGAAAAAAATAAAAGGAAGAAAAGAAGCTATCTTAGCTATATTATAAATTTTACTTTAATTTATTTTAAGAAATTTCGATCTAATTAGATCTAGCTTTAGTTTATTTTTTTTCCTTCTCTATTAGTCTATAGATCTATTTCTATAATTCTTAAGGATAAACGATTAAATAAGAGCTAACTTAGCTATCTTATAGATTTTACTTTATATTTATTAAGATAATAAGTAAATAAATAGATATAGCTCCTTTTCTTTCCTCTATCTTCTTATCTTTATTCCTAAATCTATCTCTATAATAAAGAGAAATAGAAGGATAGAAAAGAGCTATTTCTCTATATTAAAAAGATATAAAAAGATAAAAGAAAGCTATTTTAGCTATTTTATAGATTTTATAAAGGTTTAATTAAAAGTATTTATTACTTAGATCTAACTTGCTTTTTTCCTTATAACTTTCCTCTTAATCTATAGATTTATCTCTATAATTGAAAAGTATAGAAGGATAAAAAGAAGCTAAGTTTCTTATATTTTAGCCTTAACTCTATCTTAACTAGGCTAGATAATTATTATTTAATTAAACCTTACTTCTTTTCTTCCTTTTATTTTTCTATATTAGTTTCTAGATCTACCTCTATAATAAAAGAAAATAAAAGGATAGAAAGAAGCTATTTTAGCTATTTTATAAATTCTTTTCCTTATTAGCTAAGATTAGGCTTAGCTCCTTTTATTCCTCTAACTCTTCTATAATAATAATTAGATTTCTTTCTATAATAGAAACTAATAAAACGATAAAAAGAAGCTAATTAACTTATTTTATAGAGTTTATTCTATTAACTAATTAGGAAATATATAATTTAGTTATATCTTACTTCTTTTCTTCCTTTTAATTTTCTCTATTAATCTCTAGACTTATCTCTATAATATATAAAGATAAGAGGAAAGAAAGGAGCTATCTTAGCTATTTTATAGCTTCTACCTTTATTTATTTAAAAAATTATTAGTTATTAAAATAAACTATTATTTTACTAGACTAGGCTTAGTTTTTTCTTCTAATCCTTCTATATTAATTTCTATATATAAATCTAAGTTTATCTTAATACTAAGAAAGAATAAAAGGACAGAATAAGCTAACTTAGCTATTATATAGATTCTATCTTTATTAGTTAAGAAAAATTATTATTTAATTAGATTTTACTTCTTTTCTTCCTTTTGTTTTTCTATATCAATCTCTAGATTTATTTCTATAATTTAAAAGAATAAAAGAATAAAAGAGAGCTAACTTACTTAATTTCTAGATTTTACTCTTTTCAAACTATTAGAAAAACTATTATCTAGATCTTCTTACTTATTTTCTTCCTTTTATTTCTTTATTATAATCTTTAGATTTATCTATATTTTTTTATAAAAAAATAAAAGGATAAAAAAGAGCTATTTTAGATTTTCTAAATTTTTATAAAAGTTTAGCTATAAAGCTTATCTTCTAATTAGTCCTAGCTTCTCTCTATAGTTTTATTTCTATATCTAAGAGCCTAGGTATCTCTCTATACTAAATAGGAATTAAGGATAGAAAGGAGCTTATTTAGCTATCTTATTAATCTTACCTCTAACAAAATTATTATATAACTAGATATTACTCCTTTTCTTCCTTAAATTTTTTTCTATTAATCTCTAGATTTATCTCTATATTGTAAAGAAATAAAAGAATAGAAAGGAGTTAATTTACTTAATTCTTAGATTCTACTTCTTCTTAACTAGATAAATAATAATCTACTTAGATCTTACTTCTTTTCTTTCTTCTATTCTTCTATTAAGATCTCTAGGTTTATCTCTATAACAAAAAAGAATAAAAGGTTAAAAAGAGTAATCTTAGCTTATTTATAGATATTATAATTAGTTGATTAAACAATTTACTAGTAAGTTAAATATAGCTTCTTTCTATCCTTTATCTATCTATACTAATCTTAAGATCCTATTCTATAGTCTATAAGAATAGAAGGATAAAAGAAGCTAACTTAGCTATTTCCTTCGTCTTATTAGAAATTTAGCTTAGGAGATTTCTACCTAAATAGATCTAGCTTCTTTCTATTCTTTTACTTTCTAGTATTAGTCTCTAGATCTACTTCTATAATAAGAAAGACTAGTAGAATAAAAAGAAGCTATTTTAGCTATCTTATAGAATTTTTATAGATTGGATTGAAAAGTCTATTAATTAATTAGATCTAGCTTAAAAAAAATTTACCTTAATCTCTAGATTCATCTCTATAAGAGAAAAAATTTAAAGATAAAACAAAGCTAACTTACTTATTTTCTTGGATTTTACTCTTTCTTAAGTAATAGAGAAAATTATTAAATAATTAAATTATAAAATAATTAGTACTTACTTCTTTCCTCCCTTATATATATATATATATATTATAAAGATTAATCTTAAGATTAATCTAAAAAGATAAAAGGAAGAAAAGAAGCTCTCTTAGCTATATTATAAATTTTACTTTAATATATTATAAAAGATTATTATCTAATTAGATCTAGCTTCTTCTAATCTTATATGTTTTTGTGTTACTCTCTAAGTCTATTTCTATAATTAAGGGAAGTAAAAGGATAAAAAGTAGTTATTTTAGCTATTCTATAGATCTAATATAGATTTCACTAAAAACTCTATAAACTAGTTAGATCTAGTATCTTTTCTTCCTTTGAACTTTTCTTATAATTCTCTAGTTCTATTTCTATAATAAAAAGGAAAGAAAGGATTTAAAGGAGCTAACCTAGCTATTTCATGAATTTTGTTTCTAATAACTAAAAGGATAAATATTAGAATAGATCTTATTTCTTTTCTTCCTTTTGTTTTTCTCTATTAATTTCTTAATTTAGCTCTATAATATAAAAATCAAAAAGGAAGAAAAGGTACTATTTTGATTATTTCTTATAGATTTTTTTAAAATTAGTTAAGAGAATTATTGTTTTATTAGATTTAGCTTCTTGTTTTCCTTTTATTTTCCTATATTATTCTCTAGATATAACTCCATAATAGTAAGAGATAAAAGGATAAAAAAAATCTAAGTTAGCTATTTTATAGATGTTATATTTAGTTACTTAAGAAAATTACTAATTAAATAGATATAGCTCTTTTTTCCCTTTCTATTTATCTACTTTAGTCACTAAACTTATTTCTATATCTAAAAAGGGAAGTAGCGCGAATTTTATATATTACTTAGTCTAGAAGTTCCCTAAGTAGGGATAGTAGCCTACTATAATTCGGTAAAACTCCTACTATTACGGTAGCTCTATAACAATACTTATAAATACTTATAGCAAATCTAACTTATATTATAGTAGGATTTATTTATTTGTTCTATTAACGTGCTATCTAAGTCTAGGACTATATAACACGGCCTTTCGGCGTTTTTATACTAAGTAGAAAGGCGTGTTTGTTTCGATAGACTGTCCCCGGCAACGCCCCCTCTAATCCTCCTCTAAGAAATGTAAAATAACAAAATTTCCGTATTTAGGTGTTAGGTATTAGGTGTTAGGTGTTAGGTGTTATGTGTTAGGTGTTAAGCGTAGTTCTTAATACGTAGATTTTCCGTCTATACTTAGTCTATAACTTCGCGTCCTTAAAGATGCTATCTACGTGTTATAACTCCTATAAGTTTAATAAACTTTAAGATTGCTTGTCTACCGTCTTTATCTTATAGTATATTCTTATGTTTCTCGAGAGTTAAGAGGCCGCTTTATATCCGTGTATCTAGGTAGATTAGACAAAAGAAGAGGAGATAGTCTATTGTCTCGATCCTTCCGTAGCTATATTTATTACTTAGTATCTTGTCGAAGCGGTAGAGGTAGCTCTTTAGGTATCCGTGCCTAAATAGGAGTAAGTAGAAGGCGCTTATATATCGGCGTTTACCTTCGAGAATTAGGAGGCCTTCTTTGCTATTATCTTTCTAGTCGTAGCGGTAGAAGTAGCTTATTAGGTTTTAGGACCTTTTCTTTGCTTTCTCGTCTTAGTAGACCTATCTCTACTATACTTTTGTCTATACGTTTACTCTCGTCTATACTTTTGCCTATACTTCTTTTAGTATATAGTTATTTTAAGGCTCTATTGCCTAGTTCTAGCGGTAGAGAGTATCCTCGGATCGTGTTAATTTCGTCTATACTTTCCTACTTAGTAAGTGCTTTAGGGTAGGGGTCTTCCTTAATAGTTCGGCTACTAGGTAGTCTACTCCTAGGCCTAATGTTCGAATTACGTACTTTATAGCTTGTCTTTTAAGTCGGATTATTACTAGTAGTAATAGCGCTTCGACTTTATAAGGAATACTTAGTATTATATAGAACGTTCCTAGTATCTTCCTCGCTACTTTGTTTTATAGGGTTTAAAGTAGCTAGATTAATCTTTTGCTTTTCTACTAGACTAGACTAGTATAGTCTACGACTATAGTAATACACGCGTTATAGAGCTTCTAAACTGCTCTTATAGATAGGCCTCTTTCGAGATTTACGAGTYRTTCTATTTRGTAGAAGGCTTATACTACCTTTCCTATTCTAATTTAAATATATTCCTTAAAGCGTAGATATACGTTAAGCTAGACTCCTAGCTATCGGACGCTCTTAATCGTAGGGACGATAACGTCGTTGTTTAGGGTATAGATATCTATTATTACTACTTCCTTCCTCTTAGAGAAGTATATAAGCTCGGTCTTTACTAGGTTGAATTAAATAGCTTGTTCTTTACCGATTTCCGTAATCCTAGCGACCTCTCTTTCTAGTATCTATACGTTCTCCTTTATACTATTCGAGACAGTAGTAAGGCTAATATCGTCGATATAGGAGAGAGAGGTTACGTCTTGTAGTAGGGGGAAGAGGTCTCTAATATAGATTAGGAAGAGGATCGGGGAGATTAGGCTACCTTATAGTACTCCTGTCTAGATTAGTTTCTCTTCTTTAATTTAGTTGTCGAAGGTAAGGCGTAGAGATCGGTTTTTAAGGAACAATCTCGTCTATAATATTATCGTAAAGGGGAGTCGCAACTCTTTTATTTTCTATAGGAGCTTATCTTTTAAGATATAGTCGAACGCGCCTTTTATATCTAGGAAGACTATAGATATAATCTTCTTCTATTTCTTCGCTTGTTCGATTTAGTCTATTAAGAGGAGTAGGGTATCTACTACCGACTTCTTTTAGCGTCCTCTAAGTTAAGTTTTATATAGTAGGTGTCTATTTTCGGCTATATTGCTTAAGCGTTTCGCTAGGATTCGTTCGCTAACTTTCCTTAGGCAGTTTAGGAGTAAGATAACCCTATATACCTTTAGGATTAAGTAGTCTAGTTTCCCGGGTTTCGCTAGGATAACGCCTATCGCTATACGCTAGCAGCGTGGGATATACCCTATTTCGAGGAGGGTACCGTAGATTGTCGTGAAAAGAGTAGGTATTACCTAGAATATATAGGATATTATCTCTTACGTAATGCTATCTAGTCCTAGTGTCTTTCCCTTAATCTTCGATTTACTATAGGCTGCCCCTAGCTCTTCTAGATCGATTAGTTTCTAGTCCTATATTTAGTCGATAGTATAGTTCTCCTAGTTTATATACGGAAATACGTTATTGTCCTCCGGGGGGGTAGGGAAGAGTATGTTCCTAAAGGCGTTATATTTTCCCTCGAAGGTCTCCTATCCTAGTATCGTCGGAATATTAGCTCTAACGTTTAGCTTAGTATAGGATATAGCCTTAAAGATCGATTTCGGGTTATTCTTTTCTAGGAAGCTGTTCTAGTATTCCGTCTTAGCCTACTTTATTGCTAAGAAGTAGGCGTTCCTTACGTCGAGGTATTCTCTCTTATCTATCTATACTATCTACGTAGTTATTCCGATTTCTGCGAGCCTTACTAGGTAGAGGCTTTTACGTATTTGATAGTGTTTTTAGTATATTGTTTTCTATAGGGTAGTTAGCCCTTAGTGCTACTAGTTCTTCGATTGCGGGCTTAACTATTTCTATAGTATCGCTTCGTTTACAGCCTCGGCGATTAGATCTAAGAAGATCTTAGCCGCTAGATCGAGTGGGTTATCTGTTTGCCTGTCGATATCTAGTCTATACGCGTGCGCGTTTAGTCTATACGCGTGCGCGTTTAGTCTATACGCGTCCGATCTCTATCTATAGGCCTAGATTAGAGCGTTAATAATCGGTATACTCTCTTATACTTTGCTTTAGATAGCAATAGCGAACGCCTTCTAGTCGGCCTGCTTTATATTATAGGTTTTGCGGAGTAGTTCCTTTAGTCCTTAGTTGTTCTCTTTTCCGCGGATTTCGATTACTACTACTTTATAGTCTAATCTCGTCTCGAAAAGGCGCTAGTTTATGTCGTATCTAGAGCAGGTGCCTCTAGTAAGCGTAAGGTCTAGTACGCTTAGTGCGTCTATTTATATACGGTAGAAGGTGCCTTTACCGTATATATTCTAGATGTAGAAGTTGTTCCCTTCTATCTAGTTAACTAGAGCAGTTACTCTAAGTCCTATATCCTTTCTATTTTAATCCTAGTTTAGATATCGGATGTTTAGGTTATCTACTAGGACTACGTTGCCCTATAACGTCTGTCTATAGACTGTTCTTTCTAGAGTATATTTATCTTCGGTATTTCGTTCGTTATAGACGTTAAGGATCTAGAGGGTCTGTCCTTATCTATCTCGAATTTAAATTATCTAGAAATCGGCGTCGTTTATTTCTTCGGAATTCGTTTAGAGTCCTACTAGGAGGTGTTTACTAAGGTATATAACTACCCTAGGGGGTGTTTTAGGGTCGTGGGCTAGTATTATCGTCGTATATTTAGTATAGCTAATTAGTCGCGTCTATCTGTTATCTTCCTTTAGGAACTAGGGCTCTTAAATTATAACTATAGTAATACGTTCGCGAATACCTATTTCTAGGACTGTTTCGGTTGCTTATAGGCTACGGTTTATATTCGCTTATAGGATCCTTATTATTGTGTCTAACATCCTTCTAGGGTGTTATTTATCTAGTTATAGTTCGTCCTTAGTTTATCCCGTGCCTTTTCTACGCGAATTATACGTCCTCTAATATAGACGCTAGTAAAGAGAGCACGTTTTGCGTCTACTAGGGACTCGAAGGCTATTAGCATTAAGCTACTAGTCTTTATTGCCCTATTTATTTCGTTCGAGAGCTAGATTAGGTTTCCTACGATCTTAAGGTTATTATATAGCTCTAGTTCTTGACGTACTAGGTCTAGGCCTTAGGTATTGTTAAACTCGGCCGTTGGAATCCCGTAGAGTATAACCTTATACTATAAGTTGTCCGTAACGATCGCCTTCGGTTTCGCTTCTTTAAGTATATCGAGGTATTCTAAAATAAAAGTCTTTACTTTAAGCGAGGTGTAGGTAAGAACAAGATTGTTCTTAATCGATTTCTTCGCTGCTTTTACTAGGACGCTCTAAGTATAGCCACGAGCTACACCTCTTTTATTAATTTCGTTTCGTAGGGCGTATAAGTCGATTTAGGTTTCCTTATCTTCGATAGCGATAACGAGTAAGAGGTTTAGTTTCTATTAGAATTGGTTTTGTTTCTAGACGTTTATTATTTAGCTGCTTTCGTCTATACGCACGGGGCTTTCGTCTATGCTTTTCGTACTTACGTCTATACTTTCGTCTATACTTTTCGTACTTACGTCTATACTTTCTGTTGTGCTTGCTATAACTAACGCGTATATCCTTTATGATTTTGTTTAGCTATTTAGTGCGTTTTATATGTTTTGTGTCTACTATTAGATTACGCGTTTTATTATTAGTTCTAGGTATTTGATCCTAGATACGATTATCGAGTCGGAGGTCGTCCTTGTTTTTAGTAGGGTACCTTCTTCTAGGAATTCGCGGAATACTTATAGAAGGTCGAGAATTTGGCTTTATTTCTTCTCGTCGCTATAGAGGAGCTAGGCTGCTTTAATAAGCGATTGGCGGGCGTTTTTAATATATTAGTTTATAAGGTTAGTTAGAGGGAAAAGAATACGTTTCGGCTAGCTGTTTTCTAGTATTTCGACGCTAAACATAGTTCGTTTCTTACTAGTCGATACAGTTTCGTTGTTTTATATGCTTAGTATATCTAGGGACGACGGTAGGGGTTAGGGGTCGTCGATCTCTATTCTGGGGCAGTTGTTTATAGGTAGGGTATAGGGTGTTAGGTGTTAGGTGTGGGGCGTAGGGCGTAGGGTCTAGAATCCGAATTTCCTAAAGGGGAAGTAGGCCGCAATTTAGGGTCTAGACTTTTAGGAGAAAGAACTTCGAAAATTTCGAACTTCTAGCGCAGTTTGCGCAGGCGGCGCTATAGGCGCGTTACTACATCGTAGGTGCGTGGGAGAGCTCGATACGGGCTTTCGATTACGCTACTTTTCGTAATAATCAGTTCGGTTTTAGCGGAGATATGTGTATAGACGTAGGTGTTATATAGTAGGATTTAGGCGTCTAGGAAGAGGTCGTAGACTTACCCGGCGTTTAGTATAGCTCTTCTAGCGTCAATAGTCGCTAAGAGGTAATCGATACCGCTACTGTTATTAATCCGAAGTTTATTTAGGGTTAGAACAATAAGTAGGAGGCCTAGTTCGAAGTATAAGCTACGTTATTAGTATATACGTTAGATATACTCGGGAAGATAACACGATCTATTCCTACTTACTCGCTTTAGAGTATCTTGTCTTTTATTATAATCGTAGTAGTGTTATCTCTATTTCTAAATAGTATAGTACTCTATCCTCTAACTTCTGTTACTAGCTTTTAGGTAGAGCTCGAACCTAATTACTTTTATTAGTCTTATATAAGCTATACTAGTGTTTTTACTTGCAGTACTGTCGACGGACAATAATAGGAGGCGAAGTTAGTAAACACGACAGTTGTAGGAGAACTATAATTGTGTAGCGCGCGTCTTGGACTTTATTAATAGTCAAGATGCAAAACGGGACGTCTATAACTAGTAGGTCTCCTAACCGCGCCTCCCGTATAAGTACCTATCTCCAATTAGTCTACCAATTGGTCTTTCAAATTAGTAAGTCCTTTCTAACTAGTGTTCCGATTGGTAAGCTCTTTTCCAGTTAGTCGACCCAAATGGTTTTTTAATTAGGAAGTCCTTTTCCAGTTGGAAAGCCAGTTTATTGCCCAATTGGGAGCTCGCTTTCCAGTCAGAAAGCCAATTGATCTTATAATTGGTAGTCAATTCCCAATTGGCATCCTAACTAGCATCCTAAATAGTAGTCTATGTCCAATTGGGGTCCCAACTGGCTTCCCAATTGGCAGTCTATCTCCAGTTAGAAAGGACTTCCCAGTTGGTCGTCCAGCTATATAGCGAGTCTTCCAATTGGTCTCCCAAGTAATTTTCCAATTGGGAATGGACATTCCAGTTGGAAAGGTGCTTACCAATCGGCTTCCCAAGTTTCAATTGGGCTGCCGATTGGCAAAAAAGCTCTGCCACTTGGTACTCCAATCGCACTCTCAGTTGGAGACCCTCCTTCCACCTGGAATACTAGTCGGCGTCCTCCCACGCCTCTAGTCATGAAGCATTGTGCGGCTGAGCGCTGTCCTCGGAGGTGTGTTTGTCCTTCGTAAAGAGCGCGATCAACGCCTCTCTAATCGACTGTCTGGGTATTCGAGAGTTTGGCTTCGATAACAGTCTCCCTAAGTCCCTTGCGCAGCCTTAGCTTGTTGCTCGACCAAAGCTGGCTCGATCTTCCTGCCGCAAGGCCTTAGCTGTCCTATTAACGGCTCGCTCAGACGACGCCGATAGCGCTGCTTTCTAAAGCGACCCGGAGAGTCGCTAGCAGAAGGCTTCTCGATTTCATACTACTATCGCCACTCTGATCTACTCCGATGGGTTTCCCGGTAGCAGGTGTGAGACGATCAGACTTAGAACGGTCTAGCTCGCTTTCACTGTTGCCATGTATTATGAACCCAGCTATAGGGTTAGGGATAGTAATCGATTGCCGACGAGTCTAGACCTAGGCACTTTCCGTCACCTATATAGCTCATACACTACCCTAGCATTCGTCGTTACCTCGATCACAGTTACCCGGATAACCCCGTAAAGGGTGTAAGAGGATAGGGCCGATCTGTTTCCAGGACGGGATGTACGCTGCGCTGTCGCTACAATTTCAACATTAAAGTATAGGCTTAGAGATAGCTAGTGTCGTGTATAGAGGATAAACTTCCTATATTTCACGTTGTCTTGCTTACCTTATTTTATCTTGCTATTGCATCTCTCTGTCGATCGATATATACATACGACTTCAGCTAAGCGCGAGCCGTCTTAGACGTAGGTAGCTATAGGTCGTACATATAAATGATCGTAGGGGCGAGTCTTCGGTCCGTGCGAGCGAGCCTTCTGTCTGTACGGAAGAGTCTTCGGTCCGTGCGGAAGAGTCTTATGTCTATATATGTCTAGCTTCTGTCCGTGCACGTAGAACGTCTACTCGTGCACGCCTAGCTTTTGTCCGTGCACGAATAGCTTATATTTCATACTAGACCGCTCTAGTGGAGTCTCCCTAGCGAATGCTTATACGGAAAAGCTAGTCTTAGTATATTACGCCTTTAGCTGTGTTGGCGATGCTAAACCATATCTTCTAGTAGACATTATATACTACTTGTAGATACGTATATAAGGCCCCTACCTAAGAAGTGTTCGAGTTGAAGCAGGTCGCTTATCGCCTAGGCAAGACAAAGTATAAACGTGCCTAGAGCTGCTCTGTTAGGTCTTCGTAACGTTCTCGACCGAGGTACCCTAGGACGGAAATCTCGAGAGTATAGCTATTGCCCGCTTCTTTAGGCTGCTAGGCATACATCAGGTCGAGTATACCTTCCGGACCGCGTATAACTACACGCCGTTTCTATTAGCTCTAATCTGGATCGGCCGCCTAGTATTAGAGCTGTTTTACCACCGTTAAGACCTGTGCTTTTCGTTACGTAACTGTTAGTTTAGTTCTGCAGTAGGGTGTGATTCGTGCGACAGTGGCTTATGAGCTCTTATTAGCAGGAGTGTCACCCGAACGATTAGTCAGCCCTTGGAATAGCAGAAAACACGTCCGGCGGTCGCGTCGTTGTTGTTAATCGCGTTACAATCGTGTTGTCCACGGTAGTAGTCGTCGCTCTCTCGCCACAGTATCGTTATCTATAGATGAGGAGCACGACCATTAACAGATAGCACTGTTGTTTATGCTGTTATAGCAACAACTCGCCGGCATTCTCGAGCTTGAACAACAAGTAGCGGAAGCACGTATATATAACACCTCGAGGGGGTCCCGGGTCAGGGTTAGAGGGAGCGGCGTCGCGGGCGTGATCGCGCGGGCTAATTAGGAATTTCGACGACTCACCCTCGCACGCTCCCCTACGGAGCAGCCAATTAGGAATTTCGGCGACTTACTCCTCTCCCTCCTCCTACTTCGTACCTCTCTATCGCCCTTTAGAGCATCTACGGTCGCCCGCTACTTCGCTCTAATACCCTCCTCGCGTATAGACCACTATCTATCGTCCGTCTACCTTTATATCTGTTAGTATATCGGGGTGTCGCGACCGTAAACACTCTCGTCGCCCTCGGCTTTACGCCCGGACACCCCTTCTACCTCCGCCGCTTACCTACTACTTCTCTCGAGGCCGTACGCCTAACTCTAGAAGTATTCTCCTAGATAGAATTATATATTATCGTGTACCCTCTCGTATAGGTTACTAACCGGTAAGCTGCGCCGTACTCGAGCTATACGATAGGGCCCCGTACTCCCTATCTCTATACCTACGTAGTACTCTAGTAGACGTTCTATATAAGGCGGGCGGCCTCGTCTATTATTAGAAGCATCGAGCGCGCCGGGGGGCCGCTCTAATAGACCTTCTATATATAGCGAGCTGCCTCGTTCGATATAAGGGTCTAGCGCGCTAGCGAGCTACTATAGAGGAGTTACCGTGCCTAGCGAGCGGCGTCGTTCGATATAAGGGTTAAGCACGTGCGGAAGAAGGGCAATATACTAGATATAACTAAGAACGGGTATACCGAGGGGTATATATAGGGCTCGTGACCTATTAGAGTCCGCTTTCCTAGGATTTTTCTAGTTCCTACTT